>OY755083.1:50523564-51874193 GCA_963576655.1 Gastrophysa polygoni
AAATTCTATTCAATGAGTTATGAACTCGCTGAATAAAATTTGTAGTGAATCTAAAATCATGTGAGGAGGAATGGTAGAAATTTCATGCCTTATTCTTTCTTGCAACTCTTCGATAAAGTCAAGTGGGGTCATATCGGGAGACCTAGCTGGCCATTCAATTGCTCCCCTGCGTCCAATCCATTTATTAGGAAAAGTTTCATCTAGATATGCGCGTACCATACGTCCAAAATGTGGAGGAGCCCCATCTTGTTGAAACCATAATAATACGGGAATAATCGTCTAAGCTCTGGAATAATATGCTGTTGTAAAAGTGATAAATATCGTTCAGAGTTCAAATTTCCGTTCATAAAATAGGGTCCTATGACGTGTCCACCAATAATGCCACACCAGACATTCACTTTTTGTGGCCGTTGAGTGTGAACTTCCTCCATCCAATGTGGATTTTGGTCTGACCAATACCTACAGTTGTGTCGATTCACGTGCCCGTTTGAACAAAATGTAGATTCGTCAGAAAACAATATGTGGTTGACAAAGTTGACATTTTCGCTTAATTTATCCATAATAACTTCACAGAACTCGATTCTACGATCAAAATCGTCTTCACTCAATTCTTGTACCAAATGAATTTTATATGGATGGAATTTTTGCAGTTTGCAAATTTTTTGAATGGAATATCGACTCATGTTATGATTCAAAGCCCTCTGTTGTGCCGAATTTATTGGATTTTCCACCACATCTAACATGACATTCAAAGCATTTTCTTCATTTGTAACGCTTACTGGTCTTCCACTTTTTGGTCGATCTTTGACATCTCCAGTTTCATGAAAACGCTGCAATGTTTTTGAAACGGTTGATTTAGAAATTGGTTCCCGATTTGGATGCAATTCATTAAAAATATTCACTACTTGGTCACAACTTCGTCTTCTATCACCGAATCCTATGATCATTAAAATTTCAATACGCTCAGTATTAGTTAAACGTGCCATTTTTGCGCGAAACTTATTTACACTAAATGTATTTTTGACATGTGTTGTCAAGATCATCACTGTTAGACAAAAGAACGATGCGGCGTTGTTATGGAGCTGGAAACTTTCAAAGGTAACTTGATGGACTATGAAATTAATGGACTAACATTTTTGGATAATTTATTATAAGTTATTTTCAAAATTCGATATCTCGAAATCGGTTGAATTTAGGAAATGATGCGCTTCATCAATTTTGTTCAGAATTTCGAGCAGAATTGAAATGTGGAATAATATACAGGGTGTCCCATTAGAGAAAGAGCAACTTTGTTTCGTCCTGACTTTTTGACTCATCCTGTATACTTAATTTTTCATTAGCTTAATGGATTTTGAAAAACCCTACAACTTTTGTATCCTAACATTTTTCGCTAGCTATCTTACTTTAGGAAATAATCGACCGTTTCCATACATATCAGCGACCCTGTATATCCGAAAAACCACAAGTTGCCATTTTCAGTAAACATGAGAAGTAAAATCGATTACCGACTCACTCTGAATACGTATTTAGTGCGGATTTATGCAGCCACATTTAACAATTATCAAGTAACATTTATCAATTAATAATTAACAATTATAAGTTAAACTTCTTGTTTTCAATGGCTGTGTTTATGCAGAAAAATAAACAATTAACAAGTAACAAGTAAGAAGATAGCCAGCTTTTAACTTTTTACTTCAATCGAACCAGGTTTTCTTGTAATACGCAACTAGTACGCAGATGACCGCCAATTGGTTCTATGACTGTTAGAGAAACCTTGTGTTTGGTCAGACCTTGTCTGAGAGATGATGAATCTAACCTTACTTTTCATAGGTCAGATTATTTTAGGGTAGAAAATCATTTTATAAAACATATCTGGATGATGCTATGCTGAGTCGATCTCGTTCTTAATTTTCTGTGATTTACGTTAAAGAAAATGAGGAATTCGAAGGCTTGGGACTGACTTGTGAATCTATACGTATCATATATTTCTACTCGCTAATTCGATCTGCATAAACGGTAATGTTTTCGCTACTTGTTACATGCTATGTGGCTGCATAAATCCACACTTAGGCTTTTCTAGATATCGTTGTGGTTGTTTGAATATATATTTATTTTGAATTTGAGTATCTAACCACAGTCTCCAAATCGGAATTTTGACATTGGTAGAGTATTGCACCCTATTTTCAAGACACCCCTTATAGTATAAATAAGCTCATATATTTCTCTTCTGTTTGCACAAAACTTTGGACCCATCGATTTTGCTTATTGATGGCGCACTTTTCAATCATTTTTATATTCTAGTGAAAGGGAAGCTAACAATTTATCCCAGTAAAAACCCACTTAGTTCTTCCCTTATTTTGGATAGGTCATTACGAGTTCAATAATACACACTAGATTTGCAGGAGCTAGTTCAAAAGACTACAGAAATATTGCAGATTCTTTTACCTTTCATGATATGCTCATTCATTTAGTTTTTTGATGATAATTTTAATATATTTGTAGTAAGTAGAGATCTTTCTCGCAGATACCTGAAAGAGGAATTCTTTTCGAATATTTTCTCAAAATTTATGGAGAAAGCTTTTCGAGATAGAATCTGCCATGCCGTTTTCGACATAGAAATAGTAAATTTCCACTCTGTAATATTTGTCTTATCAGATATGTCAATGTTGTGTTTTAGAAACGAGAAAAACTAACACAAACGGTACGCATGTTGTGACTGACAAAAATGCATCACAAAAAATCGAAAAATTCATTTCGTTGTTCATCCACAAACATTCTGTGAAAAGGATATATGGAATCCATTCCACCTGGGTGATCCACACTGTATAGAAGCACGAATGTTCTACAACCCTTCTGAACGGGTATTTTCGCAACTGGGACACATACCCTGACAAATGCGATTGGATTATTCGTTTGTTTACCTCGAGCGAGATCTCGCCTTCTTCCAAAATATCCTTGTCCACGAAAAAACGGACACCATCTCTAGCACGGTCGATGTCTGTCATCACCATTCTTTGACCGATTCGCGGCTGTAAATATCGCAAACTGCTCTCACTGGTCGGGTGATATTGGTGTATGTCCGTGTACCGAAGGTATCGATAATATGTAAACGTACTGAACGTGGACGATTAATAGGCGTGAGATGAGGGATTCACGGTCACTCCGGTAAATATAAAGGAGAATGCGTCAGCAACAGTAAACATCTACCACTGCCGATATATGCATCCATGCCGCCAGTGTTTACTTTTTGTTTGATTTGATTCGATTCAGATGAGAAATAGTTCATCCAATCGAGACATTCCTGGAGGATGCTTGCACAATCGTGCATTCTCAACGAATTCTCAACGAATTCCGAACAGAGCCGAGAATGAAAATCTGTTCTAGCGTCGTCACTTGGAACCATGCTGTCGTGTCCAAATGGTTCCCGTTCGTTTTGGACCCCTTGACAAGGTAATTGGTAATTTTGCTTCCAGCTAATTACTTTCTCTCACCAAGAATGATAACACATTTGGCCTCCAACACCGGGAGAAAAAGCCAACACTTGCCAGAATAGTGTTTACAACAAATTCCACTTTGGAATATATATTGCCCTTTGTTCTCGAAGAATAGGCCCTAGGATTGATACCAGTTTTTGTAGATTATTCATCATTTAATTGGAAGATAGCTATATAGAGTCCAACCAATTTTAAAAAAGGCAGAAGAAACCTTTCCCTGAACAACTATACAGACCGATTGCACTACTATCTGCATGATTTCTAAGTAATGGAAGAGCAATATCAATCAATTGGAAAAGTTGTAGACGAACTTATAGGTTAAAGTCACCCCTACACATTATCAGGCTCGAGACCTGCCGAACTTATGCTCCATCAAGCCTCATTCATAAATTGATTCTATCGTTCTATTAATTTTCAAGTATTCGAAAGTCGAGAATTCATCAGTCTAGTTTAAGTATTTCCTGATGCTCACAGCCTCCAAACGCCCACTCTCTCTCTTTCAAATATTTACATAAAACCATCATCTCCAGGATCCCATAAATGGCTATGACCCCCCAGCCGGCCTTTTCTGTACCCATGTTAATATGAACTCTTTTTATTATATTCTTTCCTAGAATCCGTGCTCAAGATCTCTCTATGTAATTTCGGGGCACACCCTGTATACAGGTAAATGGTATCTTCATAGACTTGGGTTAGACGTACTCATACGGAAAATGGAACATCAAAAGTTTAGATACCTACTTCAGTAATCGCTCGATATATAACAATAATCAAATAATCAAATAATCAAAAAGTTGCTATTTCAAATCACCATATATTTTATTGTATTTTTGAATTCCTAATTAGGTACATTCGGAATATTCTTGTACAATACCTAATTCCCTCAATCAGTACAGTACCCATCTATAACAGTTTTCGAGTTACTGTTCTACATGATCCTTGATTTTTTTTCTGATAACTGATAAACAGAACACAATACGTGAAGGAAATTTTGTAGGGTAATAGAGCCTGATTATTTATTATTTACTATTTCTGCAAACCCATAAAGATGTCGAAGAATTTGATTGAAATGAAGCAAATGTTGATTTGTAATTGATCGTGATTATAAAAAGTTATTCGGTTTTATTTGGATACTAAAACTGGCAGAATGTGGCAATTAAATCCTCATGTAAATATTTGTGCTTTCGTGTTGTACCGCGAACGAAAATTATAAGAGTAGTCTAGTCCTAGCCTAATAGAAAAATTGTGAAATTCGTAGATGTTTTGAAATCACAATGCGATGAAATTGTTCATTTTGTATTAAGTATCGAGTAGTATTTCATCATTTTCGCTTGAATTTCCAGTAAAATAATACTAGAAAAATTAGTATATATATCAAACATAAGTTACAGATTAAAACAAATGCATAGCTAGTTTCTAATCATTTATATATTAAGGAACCAAGTCGCTAGGTATCAGACGTACATAGTCCATAAGGTGCATGAAAAAATGATTATTCAAAATCAGCACTTGATTATTGAAGTGACATAGACTTTCCGACTTCGGTCTAATGACTATTACTGCTATTGCTCCGATGGTTGTAATAATAACCACTTCCAAAGCAAACTTTTGACATTGACTTGACACTAACAACTGACAAAACACATTGACAAGATTTTCAAAAAAATGTTTATTTTATGAAAACATAACCTATGAACAAAAATTAATAAATTCTAAAAGAGAAAGGTTTATCGAATTGAATACATTCATCAAAGCTAAGGTCAGTTAGATTCTTGGTAGAGAAGGCGAATGTTCAAATCATGAGCGATATCCATCTAATGCCATTCGAGAATTGAAATGAAACCCTCAAATGAATCGTACTATTCAATAGGTAAGTGAAAACTCCTAACAGTTTCTGTAATAAAACTAACTTTATTTCAGAATAATGTATAGAAGTGGTAATGGACTCAGATAGCTTCTCACAAAGCTCTTCATTGTCACTGAATAGTTATCAGGGAGAAGTTGAAAGTTGTGGAAATTTAGTCAACTCTGAAAGTCGTTCGAGTTATTATGAGACCTCTGCAAACCCTAAAAATGATTCAGGTTATGATATACATGATGAAAGTTGTGATGATCTATCACATCAGTCACAATGTTCCTTAGTGGGAGATAATAACTCCCAAAGTTATTCATATGCTCTAGAGTTGAAAGTGAAGGTAGATTATCATAATAAGATAGATAATTTATTAAAAATAAACAGGCAACTGGAGTCCAAATTGAACACTGCTAATGAACAAATTGGCAGATTATTGAGAGACCATACAGATGAATCCAGAAGTATTTCAAAAGTGGATAATCACTTAGAGTTGGAAAAGAAATATTTCCAAGTAATGTTACAGAATTCTGCAATTCAATTCAAGCTATCTCAAATTGAAGTTGAGAAGAGTGAGATTGAAAATGAAAACAAACTGTTACACACAGAAATTAATAATTTCAAGATCGATTTAAATATGAAACACGCTGTTGTCTCAGAACTGAAATACAAAGTATCCAACCAGTTTGCAGAGATACAAAAATTAACACAGACATCTGATGAAAAAGCACACTCATTGAATGAAATGAGAAGTGAATTACAGCACATACAAAACAGATATGAATGGTTGAGAAAACAACTTGAAAACCATCAGCACCAAAAAAAATCAATGCTGATTGAACTGACGAATCTTAAATCTGAATTGATTAACAAGAACAAGAAAATTTCACTTCTTGACATAGATAAACAAAATATCTTGATTCAGTGTGAAGCTTTGAAATTTGAAAAATCAACAAACAAGCAGTCCAAATGTGAAAACTGTGAACATATTTTTCTTTCCAATAAGGAAGGTGAAGAAATGCAATCTATTCAGCAAGATATCAATGATATAACTTCAAATTGGTATAATGAAAACCTGACTGACCTGAATAATAAAATTTCTAACTTAGAGATGCTGATAGATTTGAAAGATCAGATGTTTCAGAATATTATTGCAGATTATTCGAATGCAGTTTCTCAATGTATCACTTCACAGAAAACTTTGCAAGAAACAAGTCAAGCAGTAGAAAGTTTGAAAACTGAAAACAACATTTTAAAAATGGAAAAGTCCCTTATATCAGATCAAGAAAAACATTTTGCTGAACTCTATGAGAAAACAAAAACAGAAAAAAATACCCTTAGGTTACTAGTGTTGAAAAATCAAAGAGAAAAGGAAGATATTGAAACTTCAGTAAATGCAATAAGGAATCAGCTAACAGTATTCAAGACAAAATATGATTCTATGAATAAAGACATATCATTCAAAAATAAAAAAATAACTGAGTTACAACAGGAAATACAAAAACTCTATATGGAGAAAAACTGGCAAATATGTGAATTGGATGAAATGAAAAGTAAGGAAATGGTAATTAATCAACTGAAAAATGAAATTGGAGCACATAAGAAGGATATTGAAGATTATAACAATAAGGTTGTCTCAATGGAAAACAAACTAAAAAGAATGGAGTCTCAATATTCTGACCTCGAAAATGAAAAAAATAAACTAGGTATTGAACATTGGAAACAAATTCAGCGATATGAAATGGTGCTTCAACAGTATAAGGATTTGTTGTTGGACTCTGAGACAAAATATAATGATTTAGAGAAGAGTCATTCTGAAAATAAAACCACTATTTCTGATCTTAATATTGTAATAAATTGCGTGAAAGCAAAATTGGAACATAAACATTCTATATCAGAACTAAAAAAGGTGTGTAATGAATCTGAGACTTCAAATAAAGAATCTAAAAAATCTGAGAAACTCATTGACATTTCGAAGAACACAATAAAATACCAACACTCAAATATTGAGAAGAATTTTGAAAACAGGAATAGTGATGAGAAAGATATGCAAATTGAAAAATTGAAAATTCATTTGAAAGTCAAAGATTTGGAAGCCACAGAGAAGCAAAAGAAGTGAGTAAATTTTCATGGATGATTTGTAACTAGAGCAATTCCATTATCATAAAATACCTCATAGTGCTTCACATAATTAGTGATGCTTGATAAAAGTTGATCTTATAAAAAAATGAGGGAAACAAAATGTAGCTTTTCGAATGATGATAATGATCTTGCATTATTGAGAATATGTCCCAAACTTGACAAAAAGTTGCAAATGTGGTTATCTATTCACATATACTAGATCTCATTCACTACTTGATTAATGTTTGTGAATCTTGTTCTACAAAAAATTTCAATAAAACATCAGCATTATATAGAAAATCATCAAGTACTGTACAGTCTTCCATTTCCTATGTTCAAAATAAAAAACATATTTTCTTTAAATCAACTATATAGAACAGAAACTCTGAAGAGTTCATAAATGAAAAATTCAAATCTGGTATTATTCTGATTAGAAATTGTGAAATCCACAATCACAGAACCAGACAATTAAATTTATAATAATAATAATAACCATCTTTATTATTCCCAAAGAAAAAAAAACAAAATTATATTAGAATTAGAATTCATAAATGTTCGGAAATAAAGATTCTTATTCTTATATATCAATATATAAATATATATATACGATGATTAGAAAAACTGCAGAGAAAAACTGCATTCAAAAATAAAGTGAACAAAACTGATACCTGATATGAAAGATGACAATTTTTCAAATTTTCTGTCTTTCCGGTTTTGTGGATGTCAATGTTCTCTTCAACTGAGAGTCTATAGATATTTATTCATCATCTATTTTTTATTTAATATGGTCGGATTATCTGTTGCTTACAAAATTATTTACCTGCTTTAACCAGACTTTGTCTCACTAGAAGTTATTTGTTTTATGAATAAATGAAGAAATGAAGGGCTACTTCAGTAATTTGTTTCAAGGTATGAAACCAACACTAGTACTTTGCTGAGGAAAGTGAAAGAACAAATTTCAGAAAGAAAAACTATTGAGAGGCGGTATGCTGATGAAATGAACAATCTGAAATTGTTGTATGAAACTATTGAAGGGGAGAAAGAAAGTATGGTGAATGTTATATTTGAGTTGCAACAAAAACTCAAAGATACATCAGTATGTAATAAATGTTTGGAATATGGAATGCAAATGAAGGTTCTGCAAGAACATGTTGCGGAATCAACATCTAGTGTTGCTGACATGAAAAGGATGATGGACGAATACAAGAAAATCATTGATAATCTCCAGAAAAATGTAAGCTTGTAGGACTTAATCTTAATAATAGTTATTTGCATATAAGTGCATATAAGTATTCAATACAAAATTCTATTCAACATCTCAGTAATAATTAATTTCTGGAAATGCATCAAGATGATTTTTTTTTCACAGAATCAAGAGTTAATCACATTCAACTCTGAGCTCAAATCAGAAAACAATAATTTCAAGAAAAAATACACAAAAATATCGACAGAGAAAGAGGACTGGTCTCAGAGACTATCTGAGTTGCAACAAGAGTCAGATGATAATGCTAGTTTGGTGGAAGAGTTGAGAGAATCACTCAGGATTGGAATCTCACATCATTCGATTGATGAAAAACTGACAGAATCAAACAAAAATCAGGTTGGTTGAGAAACTCTACAAAATTGTCTTACTACATGAATGTCTTTCTGTTTTCAGATGCTAAACAGATCCTCAGAAAATGAAA
This sequence comes from Gastrophysa polygoni, assembly GCA_963576655.1. Taxonomy (NCBI): domain Eukaryota; kingdom Metazoa; phylum Arthropoda; class Insecta; order Coleoptera; family Chrysomelidae; genus Gastrophysa; species Gastrophysa polygoni. Next base: position 50,532,717 of record OY755083.1, read on the forward strand.
ATGAATTAGTTTCAAATGAAAAATGCAGAAATATGAATGATCAGATAAATCAACTAGAAAGTGAAATACAGTCTATTAATAGTGAGAAATTCTTCCTGCAGAGATTGAATAATGATTTGAAATTTGCTCTCAGAGAACAAATGAACTACAACAAGGTGAAAATTTTTCCCATAATTGGATTTATTCTCCTCATTAAAATTTACAATCTAACTAAAATTCAATGGACTTTTTTCCAGATTCTCAAAGAGAAGAAGTTCAATGAAGTTTCCATGAGTTTCCCAAATATTCAAACCACTATTCAAAAGTATGATGACAACTTCATTAATAGTATACTACAGAAAACCAAAATCACAGCTGAGAAAGGCAATTTCTCTGAGATTCATAGTTGTCTCAACTCGATGAGAAAAGATATTCTAGCCATTAAAGAAGATGTAGTGAAGAAAACTAAAAATCTTTAGATTTTTCTTTTGCTCATATTGATTTTTGCTGTTCAAATCTGTTAGCTTGAACATTTGTATCTCATTATCTACCTGATCAGATATTCAGCTATTATATCAATCATGGTGGAAATAATAGAGCTATCATTATAATTTTGATTTCTGTAAGCCAGGTCCCTATTATTTATTTAATATACTATATTATAGCATTCAATTTATCTGTGATCTACTTGGTATTAGTTTGCAATTGGTTAGTGGTAATATATTTATGATACAAGTTAATTCATCAGTGGAATTTATTTCATTATTAAAAAAAAGGAGAATTGGTAACATTTCAGTATAAGGACGAAAAATTAATAGTTCAAATACCTAAGCTGGTGCAGTCAATAATAAATGCTGTATACTTTATGGAAGGGTAATCCTTTCTTCTTAATTTCATTTGCATGTTTCCTCCTGAAATCCCAAAGAAAGTGGTCCACAAGAACAGAGTTTACTTTTCCAGGTCCCAGTTTTTTCAATACATATTCTTTCAAAAGTTCCACTGCATGTATGGTGCATCCCCTTATTTCAACTTCACATCTTTCACCATTCGTCAAGACTGTATTATTCCTCAGTTTCTGAAATAGCTCATTACTGTAATGAAGAACTCCATACCACAGTAGGGTTTGAGGTACTCTGTAGTCTGCAAAAGCTGTTATTTCATCTATCTCTACAAAATTCTGAAAACATGCCCACATATCACCCACTAATATTTGTGCCCTTTTATAAAATCCAACTCTCATTCCATTGAAATCTGCCTCATCTCTGAAACATGGGAAGTTTTCAATTATCAGCTGTAGAAGTTTCACTGCACTTTGTTGAGACTGTGCGACTACATTTTTGAATGAGCCTTCAAACTTCTCTAGCAGGACATTCCCAACCTCCTGTAAACATTTAACTCTCTCCATTAAAAGAGGAACTTCTGCTTTTGTATCACTTCTGAGAATCTTCTTCAACTGGGCTTCTGTAATAGTAGAATAAAAGTGGGGATCCAAGATATTGACCTGCAAGCAAAGCAATCCCACTTGAATATCTCAAGGTAAGTTTACACTTGATGATCCAATAAAAGTTTTTCAAAGGAATTGAACTTACACTTCATTCACATAATATACCCAAACAACACATGAACAGAGATCGTGACATAACACACGTGTGTTTTACCATCTCACCTTCTCCTTCACAGCACGATTTATAGCAGCACACAGTGCATAATATCCTGTATGTCCCTGAACTTTCCAATCCTCAGAATTTGGTTGTTTCCAAAAGCAAAAATTCAGAGTATCTACAACAAAAATCCAATCCACAGCATTGGGGTCATCATATTCAGGATGAACTTCACTATCACTGAAGTTGTTGGGGGATAGTTTTCCTAAAGCAGTTTGCTTCACTAAGATATTTCCTAGGCGTATTATACCTTTTTCGGCAATTACGATATCTTTAGATTGGGACGCAATCAGTTTAGCCCCTTCTCGGGGTGAAAGAATCATTATGTGTTTGATGATTGTAGATTCTAGATTCTAGTTAGAATAAGTCGTATAAGGTTTGCTAAGCTTGTTATTTGTGAAAAAAAGTTATCTACACTTTTTTATAATGTAAACAAAAACCAAAAACATCAACTTATCAACATAACTTGATTCTTCTGTGATTTAGACAGGGAGTTAGGTGTGGGGCCAAGTCTTCTCAATGAATTATTCGATGTTGCTTTCGAAACATAGGGCTCAGGGCTATCCAGCTACTCATTGAAAAACACGCATACAGGGTGTTCAGACTTTAATGACCATCAATACTCGAGAAATCGTTAAATCGATTGAATAATATCAAATAACTTGCAAACCAAACAAAAACTAGAAGTTCTCCAAATAGATTTGAAACCGAACATTGAAAAATTTTGCGAAGAAAAGTGATCTAATTATGTTGAGAACGGGAGCAGATTCTTTCCCGAAACGTCCACTGAGTAGAAGTTTTCATCCTTATTAAATAGTTATTTTTTCAAATTAAATAACTTCTACTTCATTTTTTAGAAAACAGGAGAGAAAATCGCACAAAAAGCTGGAAAGTGAATGTACCACCTGCTCGAAAAACTCACAGACAGTATTTAACTTAAATAAAACTCAATATTCAATTATATATTGTTCATATTTCATTGCAACAATAATTTCTTACATATATACATAAATACTTTGGATATACATATTTTAGAATCTATCACAACCTACAATAAGATTAACGGTACCTCAAAATCAACTGAAATCTGTCAAATAATACCTGATGAGTTTTGGAAATTTGCAAGATTTTCAGTCATTTTTTCAAACCAAAGATACTATTTAAACACAGCCCATGTTCAGGAATAAAACAATTGTATTGAACATGTACATATCGAAGATCGAGAAAAATTTTCACAGCATTCTGATTTAGAGAAGTAGTAGCAGTTTATGGGCCGAAATACATTTTTTATTTCGCTTCCCCTAGTTTTTCTTGGACCTAGTTGGTGGAATGTGACAATGTATATAGCTTAAGCAAAGGAGATTCTTGATTTTCAATGATCAACAAGAAATTGAAGAAAAGTCTTTAGAGTTAATTTCAAAAAGTGAAATTGATTCTCTTATCGAGATTTGTAAAATTTTCGTTAAAACTACGACGATTGACAAATTACCTTAATCCGGAGGCGAATTTTTTGATACCCAAATATTCAGAGCCCCATATCATATAAAGTGAATAATACTTTACATCATTCACACAGCAATTATTGTAATTTTTTTGAAGATAAATTTGAGCAAACGAAACACAAATTATTCCTTTTATTCGAATAAAAGTAGAGATCCTACGAACAGATACGTAGTGTTTTGAAAAGGATTATTCTATTTATAACTCAATATAACATCATGAAATATTTCTCATTTATAACTGAAAAATGTGATGGATTGCCCACTAGAAATCTTAATTGGATAGATCACACAGCTCTTGCTACACCACTGAAGAAATCTCTTAGTTAAGGCTAGTTCAAGCTTGAACGAATTTCGGAAAATGTAAGCGAATCGCAAATTTTAAATTTCTGTACTGGATTTGACGTTCATGCTCATAGATATTCAACGGCAGAGCTCGATCTAAGGGGGTGGGGGGGGGGGGGGTGTCTGACCGTGCTCCCTCATAATCAGCAGAGGAACAAAAATGGGAAATAAAGAACCAACTCTGTTGAGCACCATAATTGTGATTTTTTCACGATTTTTGAAGATATAAGAAATTTCTTCCGATTTTTTTACCGATTTTACATTTCTGAACTGGCAACCCTTTTCGTTTCGTTATATGTTTTACGGGGATGATTTCCCACCCACGTTGAGAGACGTAATTAGTTTCGATAGATATTTTCGGGCGTTTGATGTTTTCTGCTCAAAAGCAGCGGCTATTTAGGTTAAATCAACTTAACTTGCGATTAGACTAACTTCAATATGAAAATGGTATAATCTTCAAAATCATTTCAACTGATTGGATAATTGTTGCAATAAGGCTGAGGAAGATGTATTTTGCAGTAATAGCTTCAATGAATTAATATGTTCAGAAAGAACACAGAGATAGAAATGGTCCATTGAATTTATTAATTCTGTTCTGCACTGATAGTTGCATATCTGACATAGAGAAAGTGTATGGAGATTCGAATCAACGGGAAATGTTTCTCACAGTTCAGTTCACGCACATTGATATTATGAAAATTAAAATCATCAAATCACAACATGGTCACGATAATTATGAATATAGTAATTAAATTCTATCACATTCTATCACTAAAATAGAGCAACCAATAATCTTAGTCATATAAATATTTAATTTGATAAACTATTTTTTGATTGATAACAGAGTTTTTTTACCAGTTTTTCGGTTTTCTGCTTGGAAGAACAAAGCAGTTGATCTGATCCAAAAAGAATCTACCGAATACAATTTATATACAAATATCTTGTGAGAAAAGTTCCATATTTCACATATGTTCTCGTATTCCTTGTAATTTTTTGTTTACACTTATTCCTTTTTTGAGACAGAATTCAAAACTTGTCTAGTGAAAACCCTCGTTGATGTTAGACATCGTTTGAACCTTGTATATTGGACCAGATTAACTAATTGTGCTCTCACAACACATCATTTCGGAGCTAAATTCTTATTTAGTTCCAAAAAGAAGAGAGAAAGCAGATACACTTGGAAAAATCAACATTCGACCTACTCGAATAATACGCAAACAACATTTACCAGAGTTTGATTGATACAACAACATAATATCCAAAATACCCCTTAACCGTCCATACATTTTTCTTTTTCTATAACTACTGATATAATTTTTGTCCAGATTAACACAAAATATATTTATAAATATACAAGTAGAAAAATATAAATAACGGCAGAATCTAACGAGCAGCATTCAGTATATTATGTGTAAAGTTGAGTTTATACAGCAATTAAAATGGAATTGAATATTCAAATATGAAAACACATGGTTACCCAGATTTCTGTCTGTCAACTCACAGAAAGAAGATTTAATATTTTCGTGTTGAAAACGAAGGCAGATTTGTCCCCGGAACGTCAGGAGATAATTCAGAAATTGATATTTATTGATACACAGGGTTTTCCTGAAAGCTCTCTACAAAAAACTACCCCATATTCTCAAGACGAAAACATTTGAGCAAACTTCTCAAATTCAAACTCATTTCTCACAAGCAAGATATTTTTGATAAAATCAGATTACCATCATAATTTTGGTTTTACAATAAAATAGATACAAATAACAAAAATGTATACGATGAAGGAATAACTCTGCATATCTTTTTCATCATCTCTAATTGATATAAGATATGCATCATTATTATGATATACTTTTCTTACCCCATAAAAGCTGTGTCAATCTGAGGAATATGTGGTAGCTTTTTGTGAAGACATTTTAGAGACACCTATTCCTTTCTTATTTCTTCTATAATAATTCTCATTTCATTTCATTTCTAATTTTGTTGTATTCGCTGTATAAACTGTACTCGACTTCAACTAATAGTGTAGACAGAGTTCTGGGGCTCAACCAGAACTACTGTGGTTACCTATTGTACAAACGGAAAGCAGCGGTTTAGGTAGTTGGTATCTGCGTGAACTCATCGATCTCTCCAAATGCGGAAGGTCACTGGCGATCGGATAGGAGGTCGCCCTTTTTGCTGATCGACTGCCGTAAAACAAAATCAAAGTCGTCATCAATACATTCACGCCAATCATCATCAATGATACTCAAATGCGTCGTTTCCCATATCAACTGTATAGTCTTAGTGACATGCTGAAAACGTTATGTTATTTCAACGTTATTCATTATTTATTTATGTGGCGGAAGAATTTTCTTCAGCTCAATGCACGACCAAAGTTAGACACTTGGCGTGATAAATTACTGATGATATATATGAAAATTTCGATAGATTCGATGCAATTTCAGCTTTGATATGGGATAATGACTTGAAATCCACAAGTTTCAATGACTCAGCCGAAACCAGTTCGTTCAAACCTCCGAACAACAAACCCACTAGAAGGATAACAAAACAAATATTCTGATGCTAACATGAATTCCCAGAATTATCATAATATTAGTACCCAATCGGCGCCAGTGTTGTCATATCCAATCATCAAAAAGTGATGAATAGTCCATAATATTTGATTTCCTTTATGAATTCATGTGGTTCATGACACACATATAATAATCAATTTGGGTCATGACGATTCTGAATCAGTTCTGATTAATAGACTTAGCAATGAGACTTAGCAATTTTACTTTCTTGGGGGCTCGAGGACCAGCATGGGTATCATGAATACTTTTTGCTCAACGTTTCAACACCGCAATTTGATATTGACAGTCTACGGCGATTATTGCTTTGTTTGGTATCTGTCATTATTTACGTTTTGATTCATCGATATTATTCAACTCGTGTCCAGTTTTGTATACTCAGAATTCATCAGAAACTCAGTTTATTTTCTGTTTTGGTGATTTGATATAATGGTGAGACGTTGTGAGGTGTGTGAAAGACAATTTGAACCTGGAGATCAAAACACGTCATTTCATAGGTAAGTTACCATTGTCGTATCATTCGAGATTTTGAAGCATTTTCCCAAATGGAATGGATAAAAATAAATTTTAATTAAATTGATTAGATTATATTGATTATATCCATAGGTCAGCTGCGACAGTGTCTTGTGGTGAAATATGGAGCACTGATAAATGCTTCCTTATTTGTAGTCAAAATATGCAAAGCTGCTGAACAATCACTGAGAATAATGATGAATTCAATTATCATTTTTGATAAAAAATAAAAGAATTTGTCTATACTTCTTGTAGACACAACAATGAGAATTTTACCGTTGACTGTTTTTGATGCATTTGAACAACACTGACCCTGACCCTTTACAACATCACCCAATGGAACTAGTCAAACTAATTTTGAAGAAATATTTTACTGTAAGACTCCATCATGAGGCAAATAAATTGAAAGATTCAACGGAAGTTAGAGTGAGAAGTATGTTAACAAATAATCCTATTCAAAAATCAATTAATTATTTGTGTGAATATCCATGTTTGTTTTTCATTTCAGTCCTATTTCAAATAAGATACACTGCTATTTGCTACATCTTCACATGAGTCATGATTTTATTGTTGATATAACATTCCGTCATAATACTTGTCTACACATATTTATTATTGATTTTAATCTATCTACATAAGATGAAATAATCAGACATCATTTTTTGCGTCAAAATATATGAATTCTGCTCAAGATAAAACCTCCTTCACTTTTGACGATATCGTAAAATGATATGAAAAAGTTGCATCTTCAGATTTGAAAATCACATTCAAATATGCAATCGTATCTATTTGCCTTGAAAACGAGTTTTTCACTTTTTTGAAAATTATTTCCACTAGTAGGTACTGAACTTTGAAATCGTAAATATATTTACATTCACTGTCAGTGATCGCCAAAGTTATAAATGCTCATTATCGAAATCGAACGTTATTTATGATAAAGAATAAGTAGACACAGTGTATACTGAATAGTGAGAATATTGTTTCATATGGCGTTGAGAATTGAACTTTTCTTGTGACGTGGTCATAATAAGTTTATTGATTACAAGCAAGTTACAAAAATCACCATAGGATTGTATGTATTCGAATTTTTCGTAACAATGTGAAGGAAGCATTCCTTCATGTTCATGTTCATTTTCCCACCAAGAAATGCTGAAAAATACTACTAAAATTGTTACGGATTTTCAATTTGGTTTCATCATGAATTAATAGTAAATTCGACCCCCTCTGACAACACGGCACTGGTGCTGGGAGAATCAGCTCCTGCTATCCTTGTTTAGACAAAGATAGATACTATAGATGTTGCTTCCAAACAAACTGTATTGCCAGGGCTGTGGATTACTTATCTAGTCTGTTCAATGATCGAAGGTTCAAACCCACATTATTTGATATAAAATTCTTCAAATCCTTTAGAAACATCAATATGAATGTAATATCCAATAATCAAAAAATATAGAAGTTTTCAATGGCCAAAATTAACAATGAATTGTTGAAAAATTAATTCAATAAATCAAGTGTGTTCAAACCGATATCATTTTGAATGAAATCAATGTTTACTTCCTCGAAATCTTCCTAAAGATTATTTTGAACCCACTTTATCCATATTTTACTTTGTTAAAATCAATGACGGATGAGATATAAAACTTGAAATCGATAGTGAATTGTTCAGAAAAGTAGTAAAAACCACAATTTGACCATTTGGAGTAGCTCTCATTGAAACTTGATGTGGAAAAGGTAGCAGACTAAGCCAAAATAAGCTGAAGCACAATTGAATTTAGTTTTTCCTTTTAGTTTTCGATTTAATCGTGAGAATAATGTGGAAGGAGAATATTTAAGGAGATATTTAGTAGGTAACTGAAATTATTCTAGAAACACGTTCATCAGTCATGTATCTATTTTATGATGGATTTAATTAAGTTGATGTTCTTACAAATAGTAATTTATTTAATGTGATTTGTTTTATTCGGGTCGACACTCAGGATCATAACAAAATGCAATTTCTTCAAGTCATACAATCTTCGACAGAAATTAATAACTGAATAAAAAATAAATTTTCTCCAAATTCAATCATGAATAACTTTTTGTTATCTCATATAGCTTTGGATTAATGTTTTCGTCAATTTTTCAGCATTTTTATGTTGATGAGAATCGGAAAAATGATATTGCAAAAGGTTTTTATGAGAATTTTGTGTTATACAGGATGAAAGCAATGGCAATAGGAACAATTTGAGATACAACGTCTATGCGACAGTGATTTTAAATCATATCTAGCAAACAGGTAGGATAGCCTACTTCAACAATTTAACAAACAATTTTTTTCTCATTTTTGGCAGCGTGTAACTTTCCAAGTACAGGCCTAAGAGCTTTCGTTCACATGAAAGACCCACTATAATTTTCGAAAAGGAATGGAACCTTCAAAATGTTAGTACTCATTTGATGTATAAAAAAAACTTCATTGAAATTTTTTTCGATATCGATATCTGATGAAGATCAATGTATTATTACAAACGGACGAGACTATCATCAAAATAAACGACAAAAAAGGTAAAATAGATTAAATTTTGAATCAACGTCGATCGTTCGGATTCATCATCCTTCATGATACTTGAGGAAATAAAACACTTTGTTATGACACGAATTCAAAAATCACAATAGACCAGACAGTGATCACGTGTCCGAATATTTTATACTGTCTTAGAAATCGTAATCTTGTGTTAATTGAATTCGTCAATGAGAAGCGCAAGCGTTACTTCAATGGCCAGAACGGAGTGCAAATCTACTGTGTGTTGTGCAGGGCAACGTCATAATTACCATCATAACAGAGTATTAGAATGTTACACATGACTAATGTAAACCTTTCTTTTGAGAAAACCGCTGTTGCGTGCAGGAGATGAGATGCCAGGATCTTGGCTGAAACATTCATATAACCACCACATGCATATAATGTTAAACTAAAACTAAACTAGTCATCGATAGAACAGAATGTACATTATATACATATGTGGGGTGTTAGGAAGTATTTTGACAAAATGGTTCGTACAAAACACAAAACTTTGCTGGTAAAATCTGGATATTACTGTTGGTAACTACTCCCAGTTCGGCTCTGAGATTGATCACACTATACAGGGTGGGTCACGGTCGATGGTACCTTAGACGTTTACGGAGAAGGGGACATAGGATTATTTTTAAAATTTGGTTTCTCGGGTAATCGGTTTTGTTCTATCGAACTAAAATATTTTCAGCTCAGCGGCGTTGCCGTATCTATCGAAAAGTAACAACAACTCTGTTATTTCAAATAGAACACCCTGTATTTCATTCATTTTTTGAGTTCTCACTGAATAGCCGATTCCATCGATATCATACTTGGGGTCTAGCGGAAACGATTACAGCGATATAGGGTTGGAAAAATCGAGATTTTTCAACTATTCATTATTGGTTAACTTTCGACTCACCATCTACTGACATCAATACGTCACGGCCACGGTGTCAAAACAACGTTACATTGAAAAATTTTGAAAGGAAAAATATACGAATTGTGTTGAGAACAGAAGCAGATTCGTTCCCGAAACGTCCACTGAGATAAGTAGAAGTTTGGTTTTTATTAATAATATATTAAGATTTCCAAATTGAAAAACAAGGTGTCACTGACAAATAGATCACAAATCTGTCCTCAGTACAAATATTTTGAAATAATTAAAGTAGCTTCTATTTCATTTTTCAGAAACGAGAAGAGAAAATCCCACAAAAAAAGCTGGAAAAATGAATAACCTAAAAGAATTTCTCTATCATATACATTCACAGAATTATTTCACGTCCATTATCATATCGGGACTACAAATATCAACATTCACTCACTTGAACAGCATTCAATATAAATAATGGGCATTCATTATCTCTTTCATTCTCGAAATATTGTATCACTGATAAAATCATTTTCTCGGCATTCATAGATAATGCTTTCGGCATTTTGAACATAATTCGTAGTGCTCCAGCAATAAATTCGCAAATGTGTTCGTGAAAGAATAGAATTGTGATAATTTTGTTCGGAAAATTAACAATTGGCATCGATCAGCTGATCACATGGAAATTGTTGGAAATAATGAAATAAATCTGGGACCGTCGAGCAGGGCTGCCAACTTAAGCCGAAAGCGCTGAAGGCTCAGTTTGAATGTTACTAGTATTTTTCGAAGGGTTCTGTTGGTATGAAATATTCACCAAGGATGACATAATTCTCAACTAAGAGTGAACAAGGTATACAATGCGATAACCTTTCTTTCTATGAACCGTTTGTTAAAACAACCGATGAAACCGAACCCTTCCTAACACCCTCCATCATCCCAACCCAACCGAACCTAACCTCCTCCTCCTGGAGAACGTCTGCCCGGGCGGCTCGAAGCATCCTCGGGGCAGCACCATGCGCGCGTTGCCCTGCGCGGGCCGACTGCCGCCCGGCGCTTTCAGCGCCGCCAGGTGGGCGGCGTAGCCGTCGGCCAGGACGGTCGCTTGTTGCTGCTGCTTCTTCGTCGCCTTGCCGATGATGAAGATCTGCTTCGGCTTGAGGCCCAGCGACGAGTAGACGGTGATGTCTTTGGCGCTGCCGTAGGCCGAGTGGATCACCACGCTGTGGGTCTGTCGGGAGGTCGAAGAAAACGTGATTTCGTCAAGAAAGAGAAATGTCCAAAATATATCAAATATCAATAAAGATGAAGCTTCATAGCTTCAATCATAATAGCATTATTGATACTACTATTTATGTGTTCATTCAAGAAAGGAAATTATGTAATATACATGTCTGGCAAAACTAATCAGAGGGCGACATCTTTTGGAGTATCATTGAAATGCGTATCAGTCACTCCTACACACCATCCAAAAGTATTCTCAAATGAAAAGCCCACTTTGTGATAACTCATTAGATCACTAGTGATTCCGCTAAGTGATTTTAACCACGTATTTTGACTTGTAGCGGGTAATTTTGTTGAAACACTCAGATGATACTGTATTTCGAACGAAAATACTACAAAAACTGCGCGGTCAGACAAAAGAGTTGGTGTGGAGTACGTGAGATTCGAAAAATAAGGAAAATTGAGACCAGGCCCAGATACGAGACTATGAAGTGAGGTTCACTTGGTGCCAGTCAAACAAACCTACTCTGATCACCACTATCCAGATTTGTTATTACATGTAATTCACCCTATCACAATATTTTCATCCAAACTAACCTACCATAATCAGGTAACTCAATGTATTTTTATATCCGTTCCAGATTATATATTAAATAGTGAAATACTTGTTCAATTTGTTTGAGCCTCCCCTCCCGTCGGATTTCCGACTGGCGCCCTCGGCTTGCTTTCCAAGATTTTATAATTTATTGTGAACATAAATGAAATCGGTTATTCGAAATTGAATTTCGTTTACGAGTAACTGAGTAGCTTCTCTGTCATTTTTGTCATACACATTTTTAGACTCACCTCGATGAGGTTGTTCAAATAGGCTGCTTTGTGACCGAGAGGGTCTCTGGATAGGCCATCCGCGAAAGAGGTCAAGCCTTGCGGGAAATTGTGTTGGGACAACCAGGAAACTATACTCCTACGTTGCATGTCAGGTCTGCCGGTGATGTAAATGAGGAGGTATCCTAATTCCTGCCAGTGACTGAAATTTTTAATTGAAATTACCCTGTGCGAAACGCGACAGTCAGTAAGGAGTTTATAGGAGGAGGATAATGAACTGAATAACTGAATTGACAAGGTATACGAAACGTCGGAGGAAGGAATCAACAACGTTGAATCATATCAAAAGTTGCTATAATGAAGCATTTTCAGTTTTTATTAATCTCTTGAAATAATGGTTCACTTTTCGATAAAACTGAATAACTATGAAAAATTTTGAAATTTTTTCCCAATTAACCGAATCTCCCATTGTTTCCGAGATCCCCATACTGTCTATCCTTATCTTGGACACAAATAACTTGTAGTGAAAATTTTTCCTTGGTATTACAATCCAGATATTGCAAGTTGTTATTTGAAGTTTGATATTGAAGTTTGATATTGATTGAAGAGTATAATATACAATTTTTCATTTTTGTCCTGTAGGAATAATGTGATTTTGGTTTCTCTGTATCATTTCGAAATTCATCGTATATGTGAGAAATTAAATATTTATAATTTCTGTTTGTTTTATGTTTCAATGTCATGATATTTTTATTTTTGATATCATCAATAGTTTTTTCAAATTCAATTTTGATTTCAAGAAAAGTAAATCAGTAGAAAATACATATGGAGACGATTTATATTAACATTTTCATTTCCATAGTGGAAAACAAATAATCTTCTCTATAAATCATTTCTAAAATCAATGTTTGATGCTGCGGATATGTAATGCTCAAATTATAAATATTCAATATGTTTTTGAAACGTTCAAATCTGAGAAGACATTTTATTTTTTTCAACGACATGCTTGATGTATTGTTGATCAATATACCCAGCAATTTGATACAGTTACTCTTCTAATATTATACAGGTATTTTTCTAATTATTTTGATAATTCCTAAATTCGGTTGGGAAGTTTCATAGGAAGTATATATTTTGCTTTTTCAACAAGTGTTAATATATTATATCTCACTGACAATCCCCTACAAGAGTTGACGGAGGAGGAGAAATTAAAGATGCATATTTACCGAACGACATCTACAGCGCCTGCTCGAACTTTGGGGTCTTTACCAGTCACCGATACGCTGGCAGTGAACGATCCGTCGATACTGAAAACTACACACTCGGTTTTAGGCGGCACCACCGCCAAATGGAAATCCACCGAGGAATGGTCTCCTCTAACCACCATCTATGTAAACAACAATCGGAGTTCATTTTCATCAGAAGATCAAGAATGATTGAGTTATTGCAATAAATCGAGTTATTGTAATGAAATCGCCCTGAATAAGAAAAACTAGTCCTCCATTAGATCGATCTTCGAGACGTTAAGCTTGACGTTAAAGATTTGTCATCCTGAACTATCAGATAGAATAGCGTTGTACTCGATTATTTCTAGAATGAAATGAAAAAAAAAACAATCGAGAACAGATACAAAATAAATAAATACTCAAAAACCACAATGATATTAAGGAAAGTCTTAATACACGTATTCTTTCAATTTTTAATTTTGCTTCGCTGTTTCTGACTTTTTTGTTCTTTTTTGTTCATTCTTATTATTCGTTATTATGTCTCCTCCTGATTGTACCGTACCTTCTTTTACTCAGAAAGTGTGAAACCGTCTCCATTCATTCATTCCAAGTGATATTTCTTTGCGACATGAGTGGATATATTCGATATTGAGTGTTACAGCTAGGATAATCAGAGCCATGATCGAAAGCTAATATTTCGTGAACCTCTCATGTATCATCTAGGGCTTTAGAAGGGCGCGTTCTCCACATGCATGAACTATTTATAAGTTCTAAACTTGGGTGACCGTGACTGAACCACGCTGAGAGTAGAGATACTGTATAATTTCGATTTTCTATAGGTTATACTTATAGGTTTGACAGGAAAACAACTGAAATCATTGTTTCCTCGAATTGACCGTATGACGGCAGCACTGTATCGGTTACAGAGGCCTATTGTTGATCTGTGTGTGTGTGTGTCAGAACATACAGCTAACTCGATTTTTTTCCATATTCAGTCGATAATGACCAATCACCATACAACGACTTATCACAATTCCTTCAGTTGTGTATCTGCCCGTCTATGGAATGAGTTACAAAAGGACATAAAATCATCATTTTCTTGTGACACCTTCAAGACAAAAATTTAAAAAAAACTTCATCAAGACCAGCTGAGGAGCTCTCAATGATTTTTTCTTCTTTGCTCAGTATTGTTGAATTGCATTTTATCATTGCACTGGTTTTGTTAACGATACTAATTTCAGTATTTTTCAGGTTTTTAACGTTACTCATTGCAGTGTTTGTCGGATCATTATATATTATTGCTTGAATTTTCCCATAGGTAGGTATGTATTTATGTTTTTGAACCTGTCTTCTGTATATTTCTTTTTTTTTCATTTTTTTTATTTTTCTTTCTTTAATATATTACTTGTCCAATTTTCGATTAGATGTATCTAACGTAATCTGAATTAATACTATTATCGTTCATGGCGTGGTGGAAGATCAATCTAGTTGAAACCCGACCAGTTCACCCTAAATTATCATTGTTCATGTGTAATATTGTACTGTATTATCATTGTGATTATTTTTATTTTAATGGGTAAGTAAACTATACTAAATTCTAATAATTTTTTGAATATTCGAATCTATCAGCCGAAATCTCACCTTTACGGGATACAAACCGTACCCGAGCGACTTATCCTCGGGTACGGTGTAGACGACCCGCCCCGTCTTGTCGGTCACCTCCGTGGCCAGATGCGTCCATTCGCCTTGCGGCGCGTCCTTCATCACGTAGACGTCCACCTTCTCCCCGTTCAAGGTCAGCACGTACATCAGAGGGCCGTAGATGAAGCGGGCCGTCAACGTCTGCGGCGCGCCGTCCAGTGCTATGACGTCGTTCGCGGTGTGGTTCGCGGCGACGTTCTTCAAAATAGAGTATATCAAAAAATGGATTGAGCTTTTGAATCTGCAAGTATTTCAACTCTCGCCAGTTTATACATACATGATGTTGCTTGTTATATTTATCTCAACATATCCTATTTCAAGCCAAATCAAGATATTCATGACATGAATACACGTCGAAAAGGCTTAACTTACGCGCAAGTTGGGAAATACTAAGTAACCCAAAACCCACCTAACTATTTGGGACCGCACGCATATACAGGGTGTCCAATAAACATACCGCCAAACACTAAGGGATGGTAGAGAACATCAAAATAAACATTTTTGCTCGATAAACATAAGTCCGGAAACTCTTCGTTTTCGAGATACAGGGTGTTTAATTTTTTTTTTAGATCAAAATTGGTATCTGTGGAATTTTATTGTGAAAACAATGTTTGTTCCCAACATCAAACGTAGTTAAATCAAAAAATGTAAACAAAATTCAGTGGTGTTCAACTAAACTGACAGTTAATTTAGTTATTTTTATTTTATTTAAAACATTTTATTGCTTAAGCACCCTTTATTTGTCGGTATGTTTCGGATACTCTTTCCAAGATATTGAAAATTACGAATATTTGCCAAGTAAATACAAAACAAAAAATGATTAAAAGTCGTTAATAATAATTAATGATTAGTAAAAAAAAGTTATTGGAAGTTTTATTAGTTTTCCAATATTTCAATAAACGCATTGGTAAAATGTAAGGTATAATTTTGAAGCATTTCATTTTTTTTCTCATAGATGTAAGAGATATGGGTTTTAGTTTTTTTCTTCAAAACGTAGATACGGAAAAATTTCAAGGGACAAAAAAGTTGCATTTTCAGTCGTTCATTTGAAAAAAATTATCATAATTACAATAAAATCTACTGGGCGATATTTTTTTTGTGCAAAAACTATCCGACATAGCCCATGCGCACGCAAATTCTAATAGCTCCAAAAGATACCTTATAAATGTATCAATAATCTGTAGAAATTTCATTGAATTCGATCAAATCGTTTCTACGATATTAATAAAAAATCGATTTTTTAAAAGAAATTTAACACCTTGTATCTCGAAAATGCAGTTTCCGTACTTATGTTTATAGAGCAAAAATGTTTATTTTGATGTCCTCTACCATCCCTTAAAGTTTGTCGGTATGTTTATGGGACACCCTGTATATCAAATCAAATTCGATACTTAAAATATTCAAAATGCTCCTTGAAACATTTTTGGTGCAAATTGAAGAGCAGTCTATGGCAATTTGTCTGCTATTCTTGAATCTGGGCGACTTTGTTTTCCGAAAAATTACCAGGAAGTCAACTTTTTTGCCCCCCGGTTTCTTTCCCTAGTGTGAGCCCCATCAATAAGAATTCCCATCCATCGAGCTGGTTAAGATCCCTCATGGACTTCCTCCTTCATCCTCCCCCACTCCTCCTTCAGTGGTCCTCACGTCATTCTTTCTGTCCACCATCTTGACAGGTGGACTCAAAGGTGGGAGCAGAGCTTTTCGACCTTCACATGAGCCTGAGGGGTTTTAAGAGCGTCTTGTCTTTGTGTGAGGGGCGACTGGTTTTGGAACAAGCAACAACTGTGAGGCAGTTGTTGTCTGTGTGTGTGGCTACGGCTTTTCGTGTTGCTTCCTGGTTTCCCAAGGGCGCTACTAGTAAGTCGTATTGGTGTCGTGTGGGTGTGTCTGTCCTGGGCTTTTTGGGGTAGCCCAAGGCGTGTGTTGTAATTTCATCTGGCTAAACTTTCGTCGTTCAGGCGGATTATTGCTGCAATTTTATCTGCCTGAACTTTCTTCGTTTGAGCGGATTATTGCTGACCTGGTGAAACATACCATGTCGTGAATTGTCTTACCGTTCCAGATCAGTCCTCCAGGAGTTGCGCCTTTGGTCGTTCGAACCTCTCTCTGCAACTTTTTTGATATACCTGGGCACGCCCGCCAGGAACAGCGGCTAACCTAACCTAACCTAACCTAACCTTACCTAACCTTACCTAACCTAACCTAACCAAACCTAACCAAACCTAACCTTACCTAACCTTACCTGACCTAACCTCACCTTGAGCTTCACCGAGGTCCTCTTCCGCATCCACTTCTCCCTAGGCTCGCCGGCCAGGAACACCGGCTCGCGGTCGAGATCGCCGACGAACGCGGTCACCTCGACGCCGCCTATCTGCCGCAGGACGAACGCGACCACGTCGCTGCTCTCCCAGTAGCTGGCGTGAAAGAGGTGCGGAAGCGCGTTGGTGGGGAAGTTCGAGAGCCCCTCGGGGCAGTACAGCGCGTAGTCCATCCGTTTGCCGCCCCACCATTTCTGCTGCACTGGAAAGTTTCGGAAGTGAGGGTGAGGAATATGCTTCGTCGTCCAAGAATACGAAATTATCATTGACAGTTTGTTGGTTGGTATTCAATGAAATGTCAAAACAATATGTGCAGATTAATAAAGCGAAGGAATCAAATGAAAAATATACAACAAAAAGTATAATCCCAGAAGCTCGAATCGAACAATATGATTTAGTATTGAGTACTTTCTTCACCGACTTTCTGAATTATTAAAGTAATATTAACATTTATTAATCCCAAGAAACATACATGTTCATGGAGGAACATAATAAAAAAACTAAATTAATAAGAGAATACATAGAAAAGGATGAAGTCAAATGGAAGATAAATCAGAACTGTAAACTGTTATGAATATTCATTCCTCAAAAATATAATGACTTTCTACCAAATTGGGAATTTATCCCAACAATTTTCAAATAATCACATGGTGTGATGCTCATGGAAGTCAGAATTGACATCGAAAGTAAGATTCGAGTTTTTTTCGAGAGTCAATGTCTAACAGATCCCTTTGTTTCTGTACAATAGATGTTGATTCCAAATGTGGTAGTTTGAGAACACATTTCATGGCTATATTTTGGAGAAATTCCAAAGGTTTTAACATAAATTTT
Organism: Gastrophysa polygoni; assembly: GCA_963576655.1. NCBI lineage: Eukaryota > Metazoa > Arthropoda > Insecta > Coleoptera > Chrysomelidae > Gastrophysa > Gastrophysa polygoni. The sequence goes on from OY755083.1 coordinate 50,550,804, forward strand.
ACTGCAGTACCTTAGTTTGATATCAAGTACAGCAGTTTAGAGTAAATCGAACTGAAATAAATCAATTTCAAAAATATTTCAGCGGTATAAAAAACCTCAATTTGCATAATATTCCAATTAATATGATATACCTGTTGATATTTCTCGAGTCGATACTTAGATGGTTGTATATTTTTTCGAATTTCTTAAGATGACTCAGATATTGGCGTAAAGGTTACAAGCTTGCCTTGTATTCTGATACTGAACAGGATCATGCCCTGTAGAACCAATTTTTTTGTGGATCGTGTACACAGTTTCCATTATGAATAAAAAAGTCAAGGTCATGATCCTATGAGACTTGACCAGTGGTCGACAAGACCCTCGAGACTCTACTTCACACAAGTATCGTACACATGGTATTTGTAATGAAAAAAACTGAATTCCACAATCTCTTGTCGCATGTGCCCCAGAATGCAATTCGATATCTCATGTGTGATTCATCGTATGAATAATAAACACACATCTGACTTTATAGAACTCTGCTAAAAAAAATGAATATTTTTAAAAACAACTAATTTGAGACAATTAAATTTATAATATGCATATAAGTATGAAAACAAATGGGCTACTTATATTATCCAACCTCAGCTGATCAAAACTAACTAACCTACAGTAAAAAGCCTGTGAATTGAAAAAATATCTCTATGATTATGGCATGATTCGCGATGTTATCACTCAAATATGTCAACTAGACGTTCATCTGATGACTCAACTTTTTGCTATATATAAGATTGGTTATTATTATTATTATTATTATTATCATTACATTATCACATTAAACCAGATAATTTCTTCAGGGTGAGCAGCCTTTCTCCAATTGGACTAAAGGTTCTTTGAAACTTTTTTTAAGTTGATTTCAAATAGAATACTCATTTCAGTATTGAATGCCAATCAGTTCTTGACGTTTATTTCTCCATTGAGGATGTTTACGTATATTTTTCTATGTTAATTTCTTAAGTAGTCTCTAAACGATTATTTTCAATACATCTAGATCATGATTATTTTTTCGGTATGAAAAATCATAAATTTAACTGACTAAAAATAGAGAAATAAGATTAGAAACATTTATTTCCGCCGATATAACAAGAGCCAAATCACTTCTGGAATCAATTCAATCCCATTTCCCCCATATATCAAGTTATACGAGTGAGAAAAAAAGGGTCATGTACAAACCGTCGGGTGTATTCAAATTACATCAAACACATACAATCATGTCGTGTTCATGCTAATCCACAACGAATTAATACTTACAAGCATTAATAGCTTGGAGAGGAATATTGTCAATCAGTCCGGATACTGTGCTCTGTATCGAGACCTCTGACAAACGTCTAGGTGGCAACGAATCGCTAAACATTTGAGGACTAGATTGTAGAATTTCGACTAGAAGATTACAATGAGAATGTTAGTACTACAAACTAGGAAAATAAGATGAAAAATACGGAGAAATGATGCTTCACCTCCCCACAAATATTTTATACATGAATGTACATGAATTTTCAATAACAACTTCATCAAGTATGCAAATGTAACGAAATTTTTGGGCCTTCGTATTGATGAACGATCATTGTGGATTATTTAATAAGAAAATTCCACTTCTTTATCAGTCAATCAAGCTATCAATAGTCGATATATATAAGGGAAAGTTTGAAAGATAATGCACTTTAATAACTAAAGACAAAATGACTGCCTTGTCCACACCATTGAATTGTGGTATTTTAGGAATAAATAATGTTCTATTGTATTCTGAAAGAATGTTTGTGGGATAACGAAACCCATGGGCTCCTGAACACCACAAAATTAAACCAAAAGCTATTATTATTCTCGTCAAAATGCAACCAAATCACCCAAACAACAACGAAATTCTTACGTAGATGATAAGGCTGGCCGTTCCCGAGCGGATATTTCGCGTATCTGGAAACATTGACAGGCGGAAGAATCGAAAATCTGGCAGACAGAAGAGGCTCCAACCTGGCAGCTACAGGATCGGTTGGATGGAACATATTGTATACTTGAAGACAAGTTGGACGGGTAATGTTATCTAAAACAAAAATCCAAATCAAGATATAACTATCTATTATTTTTCCGTCGCCATTTCAAAGTTGTGATCTTACGTCCCAAAACATTACGAATTGTGTGAATCAAAAAAATATATTTTCTCAAACTTGAGCGAATTCTGCGAATATCCGCATTGTTTGGTTTTTAATGAGATAGTGTTTTTATGAGCCTGATATTACAATACAATAATGTCTAATGAAAATATCATGAATAACCCCACAGCAGTATTGGTAGAAGATTATTCATGAATTTACAAACGGTTAAAAATATTTGAATTACAATTAATGTTTTTTTTTCATTTTTGTTCTGTTAGTTCTCTAATATATTTCTTGTAAGTTTTCGAATCACAATGAATGATTCCTGGAACGAATAAATCGCTCAAATAATCATTATCATTTTAATTTCTCAGCTTTTTGTGGGATTCACTCTTCGTTTCTAAAAAATAAAGTAGAAGTTTTGAAGAGAATTGGATGGAAACGGTAAATTGTCGTGGAATTCTTTGACTAGTGAAGTCTTCCCTAATGCTTACAACCTCCAAACTTTCAAGAAAAAGTTCAACAAATTCCTTCTCTCCCAAAATTCCACTGCTGGCTAACACGATGTTCTTTGCATGAGAATGAATGTTGAATTGCTCAATTTTCTCATTCGGACATCATTGAACTTTGAGATCATATTGTGAACTGTGCATCGAAACAAAAAAGAGATATTATCTAGTATGACGATTATGAAATAGAATTTCTTATATGAATACAAAATTTGACATGATGACATCATAGAACGTTATACATCAGATTTGATCATGTTTTGTAAAGAAAAGATTTTTTTGTTCAGTATTTGTGTCAGTGAAAGAATTATTTCGAACGTTCATTGTTTATTTTCATAACCAATATTCATAATCAATATTTATATTGACTTTTACTTGAACTGATAGAAGAAAATTGGAATAGAGCCATTTGTCAATTTTCTCCATATTTTCTTAATATGCGAGATATTCTAGAATAACTGGATAATTACATCGATCATCCTGAGAAGAGATTTTTCTGTAGGCAAGGACCAGGGCCAAAGGGCTTCCGAACATGAAGAAATCTGTCACATCGAATTCCAGTTTTATCTGACCGGATTGATCACTAGTCGATGAAGACCGTCTTCTGGGAGACGGAGCTGCTAGATATCCTGATTCGTTTATTTGTACATCATCTGCAATAACAATAACAAATCATGTGTTCAAAAAATTTCATCGAACAACATTTTCCATTATTTTAGGAAATCATTACCTTGAATTTAAATTCTTCGATTTTCAAACGTTTGGATGACGTTTCTGTATTTTCGAGACAAATTCAATTTTTCATTTAGTTCCTATCGAAACCTATATATTATTAATATTATTTTGTTAGAAGCTGTCATTCATAATTTCCAATGAGTTGAGATATGTGGTATTATGATGTACGAAACGTTGAAGAAAAACTATCAAACAGAATTAAGTTTCGGAAAAATCACTCAAGAAAAATGAAAATTTTCTGAAGTTTGTGTCCAAATGTAACGAAAATGATCTCAAATCCGAATTGAAAAAAAATGTTTGCTGGAAAACGAGAACTTGGATTTCATCGTCATGTTGTGGAGAGGAGAAGTGTCACATTTCAACGAACTTCAAATAACGCCAAAAAAAATGAAAAGTTCTATGAAATTGAGTCTTTTCTTGGATTTCTCCAGATTTCAAAATGACATCACTTTCAACCACAATGTGCGCAACATTGTCATAATTTAACCAACTCAAGGAACTTACTTTTCAAAAATTGATGATCGAACATGTAACATAGCTGATGAAATAAAAAGAATATCTTAAACATGTATGCTCCAATAATCAATAAGTAATGTATATTTGCAAAAAAATTTGTTACCTTTCAGTCCATCGTTATCCAATATGCTGTTCTCGCTGCCACGTCTTGAAGCGTATTTCAATGTTCTACATAGAGAATCATAACCTAATATTGAGCCTATGGAATCTGCTATGAAACAGATTTGGCCGGAGAAACCTTGACCTTCTTCAGACTTGAGAAACTCTGGAAATAATTCAAACATCAACACATTTTCAATGATGAGAATATTACCAGGTCTTCAAATGTTGTATTTCTAATCACTAGCGTCTATCCGAAAGTAAAATTTCAAGTTGATTGGATTAAACCCACAGTCAGTTCTTTGAGTTCGTTTGATTAATCTTGAGTTCACCATTCTCAAATTCAGTTTTAAGAAGTGAAGCTTCAAGATAGAACTTGGCATAATGCCAACTAATAAATAAACACCTGGTACCCACCTGGTACCCAAAAATTATTTCTGACCACTTGCCACTATTGTGTCAAAAGAATCCAAACTATTGAAAAGGAAAACATTTTCAATTGTGTTGAAAACGAGAGCAGCTTCCTTGCCAAAACGTCCACAACTAAGATAAATAGAAATTTTTTTGAAAATATATTTGCGTTCCATATTTTTTGAAAAACTGTCACTTGGTCAAATTTTCATCTGTCCTAATAATACAAAAAATAGTGAAAATTTATTGAAATAATTTCCAAAAAGAAGAAGGGGAGAACGAGAAAATCCTCCTATGTAAAAATGACTATATACTGGGTGGCCCCATGGAAACGAAACAAGGCCGATTTGACATAGTTATCGTTCTCAGAAAAAAAAAACACTCGACCCGGTCGATTTTAATTTCGAGGGGGAAATATATTGCGTATCTTTTTAACTTTTTCACTTCAAACCCCTCGGAGGGGTGAGCTCCAACCCTTGAATCTCAAATGGGATAAGGGGCCAAGTGATACATCATATTGAATATAATCGAAAACTCTTACCAACGCTTCCTTGTTCTTGGATTTCAATGCAGTAGTTCTCGAGAAAACACGTTGATGAAAATAATCGACTGGTGATGAAAAGTAACTCTTTTTTCCTTTTCATCACTATTTCTCATTTTGTAGTTAGAACGATGTTCATCTAAGAAGTGCCTTATGTGTTTTTTTTCAAATCCTTTCCTATCCAACATCACATAAAGAATCATTTATTTCGATATCAGTTTTTTGATCTCTCAGTAAAATACATACCTTGTTACGTTTTCATTGGGCCACCCTGTACAATGACTGATGCTGTTCGACGTTTCAACTTATTTAGCGTTTTCCATGAGAACTCTAGTGAATTTTCATTCTCAATTTGGGAGAGGGGGATAATTACCCCCTTTACCCTCTCGATCCGCCACTACGTATTTGAGTTCAATGCTCAGTAAAAGAACTGGTGCTCTAAAAATTAACTTTTTCCTAAAAAATATTCTTGTTTACCTTGGTATGCTGCATTGGCTGCAGTGATTGTCCTAGATACGGCTTCATTGTAATCCGACGTGGAGGTGGCGAGAATGGGCATAGCGCCCAAAGGAATTGAATCGTGAGTGATCTGAGGAACGTCAGTACAAGAGGGCGAAACGTCGAAACTGTAAGGGCTGAGACTGAAACGAATAAAATATTGGGTGAAGACAGAGAAAAACCATAGACGATGGTTGTTTATAAATTAATACACGCCTGACTCTACGATCAATAAGAATTTCAAATTATGTCATGATTCAAATAAAATGTCAATAAATTTTTCGCCTAGCTCAGAATATCAAATTTAATTTCATTTATTTTTATTCTTCCTCCAGACAAAAGTACATTATATAACGAATGCCAACGAAATGTGGTCACGAAAAATCATCCAGCGAAAGATCTCCAGTTCAGAATTCAATTTTATATTGTGAAGTTTGATCAAGGAACAAGATTTTATATTTAGTGGGATTTTGTTAGATAACATTAGATCAATATTGCATTATTCTAGTATTGGTGGATGTTATCTTTGGTACTAGTATTAAAATTATGGGCTTGTTTTTTTTTAAACTTGCTATCATGGACATATAGACACATTTCGAAAAGATATACATTATAGGTTCTCCTTTCGTGTAGTCAACAAATGAAAAAAATAAATGCAAGTGTGAAAACTTTCAGTTCTTCAAAAACATTTCAACAAGTATCTGTATATGATATATTGACCATAGTTCTAATAATTTTTTTTTGAGCAGTGAATACTCTGAGCAATAAATACTACAACTCCATGAACCGATACTGTATCTTAAGCGCGAATTGCTGCTGATCCAAAATTCCCCGCAAATTTTTCACGAGAAAATTTTGGAAGGATAAAGGTGCGGGTTAATCCATCACAACTTATCAAATCATTATCCAAATTCAAACCCAAAAATTCTACTGAACATTTTTCAGATAAATATCAATCTTCCGTGTATTTGATATTGATATTTATCATATTTTATGTCCGCTACAATATCTTTTCATAATTCATATATATTATTCATTCAATTTCAAAATTGTATTATTGCAATGATTTTCAATAGATGGTTTTCGTAGGAAAATAATTACCTGGATAAAATGCCAAGGCCTTCAGTACAAATAGACGGGCAAGACACTAATTTAATAGCGATATGGCCTATCAAGGAAGGATAGTGTTGACGCATGACAGATTCGAAAGCCCCACGAAAAGTTGTGACATCTGACTTTTTCGCTGCCATATCCACATTGGCGTCTGAAACAAACAAAAATTGAGTAACCCCACATGTTCTTCCGTTGAAGGTAAAAGTCATTACCCTTCTCATTTTTTCCACTGTTCAATGATTCACAAAAAATTGCTCTACAACCCAAACGGCTCATTTGCAAACATTTGAATTTATTTGAATTTGAATTTATTGCTCACATAATATACATTAATAACATATGTACAAAGACTATGGAAATAATAAATTGCATTTGTATTTTTCTTTTGCACCTAAGTGTATAACACTTGTATGTGCAAGTATCGGTTAACAAGAATATAGTAATTTGAGACATATGACAAGTATCCAGTTATAAGTGTTTGTTTATATTATAATATATTATATTCTAATGTGTAATGTGTGATAATCGGTGACATAATTAATCAACTAATTATTTGTTGATTATTTACAAATAGTTTACAAATGGCTTTCATAACAATGCTTCAAACTTATTGTAGTTTGTACAAATATATTTTTTACAATTTTTATTGAAAAGTTTCACAGTGCTAGCTGTTCTTATTTCTAGAGGCAGTATATTGAAAACTTTTGGTGCCAAATAATTCACAAATCTTTGAGAGGAGTCTTTTTTGAACATTGGAATTGTTATTTGTTCATTTTGTTTTGCTCGTGTGTTATAAGAATGAGATATTTGTTGTAGGTATTAACTATTTTTGTAGTAGAATGTTGAAATTGTTATGAAATAAAGATATCTGACGTTCAAAATGTTTTCCTTATATAGTAGACTGGTTGAAAAAAGCTTACCTCTTTGGAACATAACTTTTAGTATATAATTTTGGACTACATTTAGTGGATGAAGGGTATTTTCATATGATCCGCCCCATACTAATATACCATATCTTATAATGGATTCTACCAGTGATCTATATATAATAAGTAGTTGTTCTTTATTTAGGATTTTTCGGATATGGTACATTTTGTATATGAATCTACGAACTTTTTTTACTAATTCTACGATATGTAGATCCCATTTAAGATATTTATCGATGGTAACACCTAAATACTTGATATTGTCACCTTCTGTTATGAGATCATTGGAGTTTTCAATTTTGAGATTATTGTAATTAGGTCTATTGTAATTTGTGATTGAAAATGCTATGTATTTTGTTTTTTTTGTATTGAGCGAGAGTTTATTAAAATCCAGCCACTCTTTAACATTTTGTACTCCTTCTGTCGCATTTACTTTTACACCATCCCAAGAGTCGTCTTCAAAGATCAATACAGTGTCATCTGCATATGAGATTGTAGATTTACTTATATTAAGGCTTAGTAGTGAATTTATGTACGTAATAAAGAGTACCGGCCCCAATACTGTGCCCTGGGGGATGCCTAGTTGCGTATTTAAAGGTTCACTTACTGAGTCTCTGATTTTTACAGAATGTTTTCTATTATTGAGGTAGTTCTTGAAAATTCCTGATACGGTTCCACGGATCCCGTAATTTTCTAGTACTTCAAGGAGTTTATCATGTGGGACCGTGTCAAACGCCTTTGCTAGATCTAGGAACATTTGCAAACATATGTTCATATGAACAAAAATGCTTGTTTTGATGTCCCCTATCACCCCTTAAAGTTTGTCGGTATCTTTTCGTGACCCACTGTATAAGATGTATGCTCCATAAGTCATGGTGGCCGCAAATCTTCCACCTTAGCAGACGGATACATGGAAGACAGTTTGAGTGATAAAATCGACAATTTGAATAAAATTTCAGATTGTTTCTCTAATTCCAAACAAATAAAAATATCTGATGAAACTGTGGAATCAACTTTTCAAGGAATAGCGTTTCTGTTAAGCATGTTATTGGAAGCAATTATTATTGAAAGAAATGAAATATTTGGTTGATAGGTAAATAATTATTCAGATTGTTACAAACATTTCCGTACATTCTTCAAATGTAAGAAATAATCAATGATTTCTTTGGGAATCATGTTTGCAGTGAGAAATAACATTTCACAATATCAATAGAGATCTCAAATTTGTTCACAGTTGTACAAGAACAAGTATTTTCTAATTTATTGATCATCTCACCTAACACACTACCAGCATGCAGAACCAATATTAATACTGTAGTGTTGCAAGTTTGATGGGCTGGTGACGCAGTAGGCGATTCGGGGCAAGAATTTTCCAAGGAATTCAGCTTGTCTGTTTGCTGTAGTCTTCTGTTTCCTCTCTCGCTGGCCACCCGTTGGAGGAATGAATGCGAAAAAATACTGTCATCTAAAATAGGGAAATACATTCAATCGAGAGGTTTCACTTTCGGTGAGATAATTTGTGTTTTAGCCTGTAACATGGGAAGGAGAGACGATTTTTGAGATGGAGATTAGAAATAAAATATTTAAAATATAAAACAAAAAGTACCTAGATTATTAAAAGGTACCTAACTAATTAATTGATTGATCAAATAATTGATATAATGGTATATTCATCGACGAAAAAATTGATCTCTGGTGTATTCACCCCCAATATAATAATAACTAAATAATATTGTAGAAGAACGACAATACTCACCATTTTTATCTACAATCACCGTAGGCGAAGTCATTTCTGAATCTTCCGTCAAGAGTTCCATTGAACTCCATTTGGCTAAAGTAGAAGAATCAAACCTGTCTATAAGATATAATAAATATATACGGAGTGGTTAAAAAATAAGATCATCAATGGCATCTCGGGAACGAGATACAGGGTCAGTTATAAGTTGGACAATTTGATGCCAAAAAAAAATGTTTCGAAATTTGGAAAATTCCAATTATTCAAAGATATATAAGGAGAAATGAAGTTTTTAATATTTTCCAACGTGATTGAATTCATTTCAGATAAAATATTATTTGAATGACACTTCTTCACGGTGACCTTTCTACCCCCACGCATTATTTTTCAACTGATCAATTGATTTTCAATCCATGTCTAAAACTGACTGAGTATTTTTTCAATATAATCGATGACAAAATATTTCTATAGTATTGATTATATATTAATTGATATTATTACCTATCTGAAGTATGGAAAAACTAATTTTCTGATAAAATCCTATATAAATTTTTTTGAATTTGCCTTTTCGTTTTTGAATATCATGGCGGCCTGTTTCATTTTCTGTTGATATTTTTAGGATGGTTGAAATAAAAATATCTAACATCTCGTTGTTCAAACTCTTTCATTATTTTAGGATCTGAAAATAATAAAAACTAAATCATATGCACTCTTGTACCACGAATTAGTGTAATAAACATATTTATTTCTCATTTACTCTTCCAGTTCCACCAGTATCCTGAATTCAGTTATTTAGTTATATTATTCTGATAAGTAGTAAGTCACCTATCTAATTCGTTGATAGAAAATAATTCGTGGCATTGAATATTTTTTCAAAATACATAAACTATCAGTTTTTATACCGGTTTTGACCCTGTGACTCTTACCGACATGGCAATACAAATGAAGTTGAGAATATCAGAGATCTCATTCAGTTCATGGATAAATATTTTACCTTCACAATCGAAAAACTCCTCATCAGACGTCTCAGAATCTCTACCCAAACTTTCAATCCTCCAATTGGCGACCTGAAGGTCGAAACTTTTTATCGAAGATGTACTGGGAGAATGCATCGTCCTTGTCTGTGGCCATTTATCCTCCCTCCTAAAAATCAAGAATTTCTTCTCAAAGAGTGATAAATTGAAAGTATCATATGTCTTTAGAAAATTTACAACAATTGGTAAGTGGTTGAGTAATACAAATCTTTCAAGTTAGCATTGATGGAATAACAGAATTAAACAATATGATAAATTTCAAAATTGAATATTCCAGAACTAACCCATTTATTGTACAGATACAGAGTTTTATGAAACATTCTTCAGATACCTCAGGAATTGTGAAATTCATGAATATCCTATAATAGCAACAAAAATATTTGTTCAAAGTACTCCAGTCTCTCGTTGAACGTTGAACTTTTGTACTTTGTGTTTCTCATTTTGGTTCAGCAGGTATAACGCAGTTGTACAATAACTGAAGTGAGGCAATAGTAGTGTATTCAAAGTGAATTCAATCCTGTAGTGATTTGACACTTAATAACAAATTACGGACAGAAGAAACACATACTTGATGGATAACATCTCCTCTTCGGGAGAATTTTCCGCATCTGAACTAGCAGCGGTTTGAATAGTAGGAATGTTAGAGTTTTTGCCAAGGAGAGGACTATCTTCGGCTACCTCTATGCTACCCAAAGTGGCAGCCAAAGTCTTGCAAGGATCCTCCTTCAATGCGCTGTTGTTCAAATTGTCGTCCTCATCTAGAGAAAAAATAACGATTTTGACGTAGCCTATGGAGTCACACAGTTGAAATTTCCGGTAGGGCTTTCGCTATTACAACGTTGTTGCATTCATTGATTTGCCTAGTTATCAGAAAATTCGACAATTGAATGAAATTTATATTTTAATTCAAGATTAGTCAAGACATTTCCCAAGGATTAACGAGAATTTTCACAGGTCGAGGGATCATTATTGAAGATTTATGAAGATTCGTGGGACCTCGACATTTATCATGAACACTTAGATTGGTAAGATTGACAAGATTCGAAGTAACGTGTACATTAAATTTTCAGAGTGTGTCAAATGTCTCAATCCGAATGAACAATTTATACCTATCTCATCTTCTATCTGTCCCATCTTCCTTTTCAGCGCGAGCTGTGTTTGTCTTTCAATCTCTCGGATATCTTCCATGGTCAGTCCATGCCACTCGTCTTGCCAAGCCCATGCTTGTCTGTGAGCTCTCACCATCGTCTTCCTCAGAGCTGCATAAAAGATAGTTTCTTTATTTCAGTAAAACTAGTTTTGCACGGAAAGGTCTGAATTAAAGCATAGCCTATTCAATGTCAGTTGAGGCATTCACGATTTTATATCTTGATCTCGACTGCATCCTCCCCGGTATATAATAATAATAATTACGTTCAAACGCGAAGGGTAATTTTGAATATTTATTCGTGTCTCAAGGACGAGAATGATAGTACTTCGGAGCCCGAAATTGTGAAGATAATTTTTCAGTCGCTAAGCTAAGACATAATAATGTGATTAAAGGCATCTTATCTCCATACCAATATGCGTAATTTAGCCACTACAGGTCTTCAAAGGGGGTTGAAGGTAGGGATCGCATTTTGACGTTGAATAATGTCAATTTATAATTTAAAATCAGGTAATGAAAGAGAGAAAAACATTTAGTTTTCCAGCTTTTTGTGGGATTTTCTCTCCTCGTTTCTAAAAAATAGAGTAGAAGTTATTAAACATTATTTCAATATATTTGTAGTAAGGACAGATTTTGTCTGCCCCAAAATGTCACTGCGCTTGAAATTAAACCTTTAGATACCTTAAAGAGAAATTCTCTATTTGTCAGTGACACCTTGTTTTCGAAAAATTTGAAAATACAAATATATTTAATAAGAATAAAGCCTCTACTCATCTTGGTGGACTTTTCGGGAACAAATCTGCTCCCGTTCTCAACACAATTGAAATTTTTTTCAACAATTAGGTTGGCACAATCAAACGAAAATCATGTATTATTCAATAACTATTTGTCAACTATTTTTTCAACACTGAACTGAGTTATGCTGGAGTTATTGGATAGTGGATTGACCTAATCATGAAGTGATTTGATTATTCCTTTCTTTATACTTGTATGATGATTTGATTGAAAATTGAGGTATGTGTCGGTGTGTGTATTTTCACGATATACATTTATTAGATTATTAGATTCGATTTCTGAAGTGAATTTGATTGTAGGTTCGATATTGTTTATATAATTTAGAAAATTATCTAGTTCCATACGGTTATGTGGCCAAATAATGAAAATATCATCTACATATCTCCACCAAGTCTTTGGTTGTTTATTGAATTTTTTTACAATATTTTTTTCAAAATCTTCCATGAATATATTACTTAGAATAGGAGATTATGGTGAACCCATGGCCATACCATAATTTTGTTGATAAAAATCATTATTTTCAATTGGATAATGATTTTTATCATGTATATGAAAATGGAAAATTTATTATCAGGTTTTATTCTCATTGAATATATCTGTATTTCCAAATTCTTCATAAACAAGGTGTCACTGATAAATAGAGAATTTCTCTTTTAGGTATCTAAAGGTTCAATTACAAGCGCAATGACATTTTGGGGCAGATCACAAAATCTGTCCACACTAAAAATATATTTAAATAATTTTCAATAACTTCTACTACATTTTTTACAAACGATGAGAGAAAATCTTACAAAGAGCTGGAAAATGACCTAAAGGCACTTTGAATCATTATTCAGCCATTTTAGGACTTGAAATTTCTCTTTCAAAAAATTGCTGGTACAATTGAACATGTTTCGCATCTATAGAGAATATTGACGTATTAATGAAAATACAGAAAAATTATTCAAATGCAATACTCTCTAGCGGCTAAAATGGGCAATTACGTTTCATTTAATCATCTCATTATGTTCTCAGAAATCTGTGTCTAAATATTCCGGAGATTCCTTATGAAATAGAAACAAATTACAACAATGAAGTCTGCAAGGGAAATTTCAAGAAAACTCACCAGTGTCATGGATGAACCTTTCTATCTTAGTCTGCATGCCCCAATACCTGAACTCGACCCTGCACAGCTTGTAGGCGCACATGAGCGATTTCCCGTTGGGCAACGGTTGCTCCTTGCCTTGCACCTCCTCCCAGTACTCCTTCAGCCAGTCGGTGCTCAAAGGCCCTCTGCCGGTCTTCTCCGACACGAAGTGCTGCGGGTCCTCTTCTTTCACGTAATCGGCGCCGTACAGTTGGTCTTTGACCACGTCGATCAGATCTGAACGATGACGATAAATAATTATGCATTTATTAGGGAAAACCAAGGGTTTTTTCTATGCTGTAAGAATAATCGAAACACTCTCTCGATCATGGGCGCAAGATTTATGGAGGAGTTATTCGCATATTCTAACCTAACCTTAGAACTCCTGGTCTCGACTGTAGGTAATGTTTTTATTAATCTTCGAGAATACGAATAAGCCATGTTTGGTGCCTGGATACGCTAGAATATTTAAGTAAAAATGCAATGAAGATATTTCTGTTCCGGCAAAATGTTTACCGTCAGTGGAAATTGAAGAGTTCTCGCAAAGAAATCATCTATTTGCTAATTGATTGATCTACTGAACGATATTTTTATTTTATTTTTGTTTCCAAGTATTCATTTCGAATTTCATTCATTCTAAAATTTGATTTCAAGTATATAAGTTTTCCGTCTGAAAATCAAATTCAAATGATTTTACACAAAATCATACCAAACTGGGACGACTTTGATCAAATATTTTTTTCAGAAAAATTCAATATACACTCCTGCACAAAAAACTGACGAAACAATATAGATTTAAAATTAAATCTTCATGATTTATGAGAATTTATCATTATCATTATCCGATATACATATCGGAAAATTCTCTAGTGAATTTTGTATCATACTGAACCGCAAAATCGTCTTTTTTCAATATGTCTTTCGTTGTTTCAAAAAACTATACAATATAAAACAATACCCGACATCTGGAATATTACAATTCAAATTATGTGATTTGCAAGTCTCCCTAACATGTTCCATATTGGCCCAATCGGATTCAGATCAGGGCTACGTGGAGGCTATATCCTCTCCGTGTTCTGTTCTGGCCCATTTGGAAACACAACCAGAAACCGTTTCAAAGATCTTCGATTGTGAAAACATAACTTTGTTATAGTTTTCTTTGTAATATTATTAACTCCACTAGAACGAATACATTGACAATGTCAATAGAATACATAATATTTTTAAAAAAAATTCAGTGTTCAGAATATTAGAGCAAAAGATTTCACCATGTGTAACTCAAGAATGCATGAATAATTATGATAAGAATTGACTGAGGACGCTTTATTCAATTGATCACATATGATATTTGTGAATTTCTGTGAACGTTAAGAAGATTAAAAACGTATGAATATTGAAGGAAAATGAAAGCATGCAAACCAATATAAATATTTATGTGTATATTTGAATATTAATGACTCTCGCTTTATTTTTAGTAACATGTGCCGGATAATACTACCAGTGTGACTAAAATTACAGAGTTATCCAACTCAGTAAATACAGTAGAATTTTATACGATAACATTCTGAATTAATCAACAGTGATAAGAAAACTAACTGAAAGATTGTTTGTCATTCAAAAAAGATCAATTCCTATTCTAGCCAATTTGAAATCCTGTCGCGGCTATTTCAAAAAACTTAATCTTTTGACATTGCCAGGTGCTTATATTCTTGAATGTGTCAATTTCGTATACAAAAACAAACATATATTCAATGATTCTTTGCTTACTCATTCTCACAATATGAGACGAAAGAAACATTTTCAATTCCACTACATACGACATCCCTTTTTGAGAAAGGTAGTGTTTATCTGTGCTTAAGGTTCCATAACATGCTTCCAAACGATATCAAATAAATCAAAACCTTCACTAGTTTCAAAAAAAGCATAAAATCAATATTAGTTGCAATAAAACCTTATAAAATAGAGGATATCAATGAAGCAAGTATATCCCTTTTCCACAATAAGGGAAGATAAGGAAATTCATCATTATTTGTGTTTTACTTTATGTACTTGACTTGTATTAAACATAATGTCATGTTTTGTCCCTAATACTAAATGAATTCTATTCTATGGTACATCAAGAAAATGAAAAATATCATGTCACACCTCACCTACGATTCTATGTCTGAGATCACTTCCTGACAACTTGAAAACGTTCTCCTGATGACCGTTATCCGGATAGTAATAAGTTTCGATCTCCAAACAGAATTTCTCCACAAAGGGACATGTGTACCGGGTTTTCGTATAGGGATAGGCGTTCCAAGCTTCCTCCTCCACCATCAGAGCCGTCTTCGGCAGAATACCCTTTATCCATCCTGAAGAAATAACGACCTAATAGTTTTTGAACTCGCTGGCAAAATATTGAAATAATTGAAATAATGTTTTTCGAAAGCTAGCCGAAACTAACTACCCACTTCCCGGATGTTTCTTCTTCGACAAATTAGAACTTTTCCGGACTAACACTTCATCATTTATCAATTGTAGTTCAAAAAGATTCGGTTAAATTTAAATGTATACTATTTCTTTTGAATCGTGAATTCAATTTCAAAATAGCTATTTGTATTTCAAAATAGTCATTTGAATTTCAAATAGTATCAGTTGTATTTCGAATAATTCAAATTATTTGTAGTACTATTCAGACTACTGTAGATCGCTTTTGAAATAATAATGATGAGTTGTGATATTGGAATGATGGATTTTGAATTTCAAATGAATTTTTCTGGAAATGAAATGACAAATTTTAAATACATTTGACGTATTTTGACATTGACTTGATGATCATGAAATAGATATGATACTTTCTGAAATTAAATCAACTAGTTTTGAAAAAAATTGACACATTGTGAAATTTAATTTGAAATACAACATAAAGTTATTTGAACTACAATTGGAGAGGGCAAGTAGGTAGGTATTTCTTAAACTAAGTCTGGAAATATGAATATAAACAACAATTAGCACTTTCCTTAGATTTCAATGTGAACTGGGAATGTTGCTCATTTAACTGAACCATTATTCCACACAGTTACCAAAAAAATAGTGCATGAACATGACTGGAAACATTTTTTGGATTTGCAAACTTTTAATACTCGTCCAAAAAATCAGTAGTTTCTAGAGTTGTTACATAAATCATTACATTCACAAGCAAAGAAAATGCAACAAGTTAATATTTGGTGAAATTCAAGGTTTCATATTTTTTATGTTAACTTCAATTCAAATAATGAATTTCAACTTGCATATCAAGACTTTTGTTTGATGCTGGCGCATTTGTCATTATACATGGCTAATCGAAAGGTTATCAAAAATAAATTCTTGGTGAAAAGTTCATTTACCTCTGAAAATCAATCAGTTTATCCAAAGATATGAACCAAAACAAGAAATGTAGGAAAGGAATCAAAAATTGGTATTTGTAAATAATCTTCCAATTAACCCTGTACAATACTGAATATGTAAGTTGAAATCAGTTATTGTATCTACAGTCTGTTGAAGAATCTATGAAAAACATGTAGTTGGTTAAAGATATCTATTATGATGATTATTTGTTTGTGTACCTGGTAAATGACTTCCAACGTGGTAGATTTTTTTAGTGTATTGTCCTTGCCCGCCAGGCCCACTGTCATAGGGTTCGTTGATTAAAATTTCAACTCCGCTTCCTTGCCCACTACTCTCATCTCTACTTTTTTTCTAGAAAAAAAAGGATATTAGTGCTAATATCGATTTTTCCCCCATTTTCGTCGATTTCAAATGGAATATGTGAGGAAAAATTCATAGGGTAATTCCTTATTGTACATTAAGGAGGTTTTTCGAATGGAAAAAATCTTTCCCCCTTCATGTCATATAACCCCTCAAGGAGGTGCCAGAACATTAGTTTTTCAGTAACGGTGCAAGGACACAGTCTGTGGACAATTTTTACTGTAAAAAATTCTCGAATCTTGACAATTTTTGCTAATTCTTGAAAATGTCACGAATCTAATGGTCATTTGTGTATAAAGGCCGTTAAGTTGATCTTTTTCAGCCAAATGAGATGATTCTTCAGGCGACTGATTCAGAGAGTAAATTGACGCCTTGAGAAAGAAATAGGTAATGAGATATTTTCATTCGATTTAGCTGAATACAGGGTGTTACCGAACTATGGGATCAAACTTCTAGGGATTATTCAGTGCAACAGTAGAAAACATTTCAGTTGTAGGCCCGGAAAAGTGTCACTACGGCCATAAGACGCGTTAAAATTCAGAAAAACGATGAATTGCCTAAATAGGATTCACTCAATGCATTGAATGTTTGCCTTATGTGCATGATATCATCACAACAATTTTTCAAAATGTCTTCCTGCAACCTGAATACACCGATTAAAACGTCGCACATGATTTCGGCGGACTTGACTAAAAATTTGATCATCGTTTTGAATGATTTCGAATGCTGCTGTAATTCGTCCAATTAAGTCTTGCTCTGTTTCTACTGGAGTTTCATTGACCAAAGACTTTACATAGGAAAAAAATCTAGGGACGTTAAATCGGGTGACCTAGGAGGCCATGAAACTGCTCCAACGGTGACCAAACCACTGATTTACAGTCTTTGGTCTACGAAACTCCAGTAGAAATGGAGCAAGACTCAATTGGAGCAGTATTTGAAAAGGCTTCGAATCTCACAACATTCAGGAACTCCTCGGAAATTATAATATTCTTCCTCATGAAATGGCTTGAAATATTTACGATGATGTTAGATTGTTTCATCAACAAATCCGCTCTGACCGGATTTCCGAATCCTAGTATATACCGAGCGATATACTCACCGCTATCATGTAGAGCTGAGCTATTCGATATTCCTCTACCGTGAGAGGCAGAGGAATACGATATTCTTTGATGAGCATGGCTGGGCAGGACCCCTTTTCAGCCCTATGATATCAAAAACCAGCTGCAGGTCATCCACATTTTTGGATCTGAAACACAGCGAGTGGATCGAATTCAATTCGGAATCTTGGTATAGTTAATGGTACGTTTATGAAAATAATCGGCTAGTGATGGAAAGTAACGCCTTTTTCCCTTTCATCACTATTTCTCATCTTGTAGTTAGAACGATGTTCATTTAGGAAGTGCCTTATGTGTTTTTTTTTTCAAATCATTTCCTATCCAACATCACATAAAGAATCATTTATTTTAATGTGAGTTTTTTGATCTCTCCCTTCATTGGGCCACCCTGTATATGATTCTTAGGAAGATTTATTTCATGCAGCATATAAATCGTCGATAAAATTGTATTCATGATATAAAGTTGAAAATAAATGAATAATATGAAAGCTTGAAGCTGAATCCTAAGCTGAAAATTTGTTTTGTGGGACTATCCAAAGCCTAAAAAGTACATGATAAAAACTGTTGATGAATTGAATAGACGAACAAATACACTGAAATACACTGGTAGGTACAAAAACAAAACCTGAAGGCCACATTTTTTACATTAGAATCATTTCAAATTGACAATATTTCGAAAAGTACAAATTTTTGGAATAGACAATCTCATACATCTTTTACCTTTTTCTAATTCAATATATAATGTTACTTCTCGATCATCCTGTTTTCATTTATTGTCAAAATATCAACACTGTCCACTGAACTAGATTAGATTTTAAAAGGAAAACAAGCTCAATTGAATTATAAGGCCATATTTGAAAATATATTTCAAAATATGCAGGGTGTTATAGGAATGTAGGGCGAACCAAACTTGATATTGATATTGATATGATATTTCAAAGATATGACTTATTCTGCTATTCAAACAAGAAAGAGGAGGTTTTGGAGGAAACAGTTATTGAATATGATAGAAAACAACGAATACTCATAGATTTCACCTGTCCTAAATTATTCGTATACAATTTTTTACAAAAACTCGAACTAGGGTTCATCAGATTCTCTCAAACAGGACCCTCTACCCAAACTTTAGACCTCGCTTCAGACTGTAGACCTGAAACCACCCAATTCCAAAACTGGTATATTTTCAGTTTCTCCATTCAAAAATATAAAATGAATGTAGATTTTATCAATACACCATTTTTAAAAAGGACTAGAGTTTAGAATTATTTCTCCTAGCCCCACACAGATAACCCATGTTTTGAAAACGAATGGCGCCTGAAATAGATAATGATAATGTTTTGATATATAAGCAGAACCATCCAAAAATTTAAATTAAAATATATTGAATTGAATGAACATAACAGAGTGACGTGTAGTTCTACCTTCTAATTACAGCTCAACAACGACACACTGCATACTTGATGAGTTGAACACATTTATCAAGGTTCGAGTAGCTTGAGACACATTACATCTATCAAAAATTATAGACTTCCATTATTTACATTACTGAATCGGAAAATCTAAAGAAAATTATGAACTGAGACACATCATATCTTGCAATAAGAGTATCACTTTCAAGTTTTTTTTTTAAATTAAACAGAAATATTCTTGCACCTGGTCATCGTGTACTTTTCTGAACCCTAATCCCAAAATTAAAAAAAAAATTAAATCGGTCAATCCTGTTCAAAAGTAAGTTTGCTGGTTTGCTGACCAAAGTCACTTTGTATATCCTATAAGAACTGGATGATTTTTGAGAAAAATAAATCAGCAGTTTCTACTCACTAATTCAATTCAAAAACGCAGTCATGGTGAACAAATGGCCAATCAATAAATCTAATTATAGCCAAATTATAGGCTACAACAATTCACTTTCATGTAAACTCGAAAACACAACTACTTTTCAACCAACACAACTATCCAAAATTAATCATCTGAAAAGGTTTATGAACATCGTACTTGGCCACATGCCAGACATGATTCAATTGTTTTATGGATACCTAAACAGCACGTTTAACAAGCTGAAATTAAATGGCGAAAACTATGGTACTTATTTATCGTTGTGTGGAAGAGTAATTGTATAGTTCAAAGTACAGAAAAACCTGATGTTATGTTTGGAAATTGGACTTTCACTATAGAATGATCAAACTGCTTTTCTGAACAGATGATGAAAAATAACAAGTGCGGAAATTGGAACGAATCGAAACTCTGCACGAAAATTGATATTGAAGGTATTAAAAAGCCACATACCACTTTTTTGGGCGCATTTTTGTCGATTGAATCTGGAAAGACATTTGGCCCAATTAACTGAAATATTGAGAAATTTTCCATAGCGTAATCTATTCTTTTTAGAATGTAAAATTTTCGAGATTTGAGCCACAGATCCAGATATTCAACAAAAACAAATACTAATTTTTAGTGTCTTCTATATGATGAGAGAAAATTATGAAAAATCACCTGCACAATGTGCAAGTAATCACTCCCACGACAGCATATACGATATTTCAAAAATTCACAACTGACCTGAGAAATTCATGTTCAATAAAAATCTATCTATAAATATCATTTTTTGTTAGTGTTGATGAGTAATTAGAACTATTGATTATTATATGTCATACAATATCCCAAATATCGTAATACCTGCATAGTTAATGTGTTTTGATGTCTTTGGTATTTTCATTGATTTCGACTGGCTAACATCGAATATCATAGGTTTCCCTTTCGTGTTGTCCACAAATAAAAAAAAAGATATTGAAAAAAAAATGAGCTTAGAAAAATGAGGATAGTATTATTATCACAATCATCCTTGATAATTTGAACTCTATTAATTCAGTAAATTTTTTCATGCTGAACTGATGTAGGTAAACATGATATTTGGGTTAATTGAATTATAATAGTCGTACGAATCCATAAAAACATACAGCTGGAAAATAATGATTCCTGCGTGGTAAAATAAAAGAAAATCGTATTTTATCAACAGGATTTCAATTGAATTACCTACAAAATGGCTAGGATATATTCTACGTCTTTTGAGATTTCTTCTATATCTTTCTGTAATTTTCAAAGAGATAAAAATTCGATTGCAACAGTAGATTCATTGAACTATTTAATATCTTCGAAGTTTATTTCAAATGCCACCCTTTATATTTTTCTAGTCTACCTTATTATTTCGATGATTGGTAGGCTTTGAAATCCAAAGATCATCAGGTAGCCGATATGATTTTGAAAAATTTCCATCCTCTGATCAAGCCCTGATCCAAGATCAATTCGACTACTAATGTAACTATTTATAACATAACATGATTGTTTTATTTGGGAACATACCATTAAAATTGTTTTCTTAATACTTCGCAATTCATAATCCAAGCTTGTCCCATTTGGAAAAATATTTTTCTGTCAAGAACTATCAAAAAATAAGTGACTCACAAATTGGAAATGTTTTTATAGAAACAGAGGATTCTCGACAGAAAAAAAGTTCGATATAAAAATTGACCATCAGACACCTCCATCAGTTTTCACCTATCTAGTTCAAGATAGGAATTTCCATTCAACAGTGTCCACCCTGTTCATATAATGTACAAATGCATGATAATATTTCTCAGTCCCAAGGGCATATCTCCTAAACTAAACACGCAAGAAAAAAAACATGTAGAGATAAGTGATTGAATGTGATTTAACAGGTGATGGATCACATGGAATAATCCCTATGTGGCCCAATTTATGCAAATCAACAAGCACGATTAGCAGGCTTATATTTAGTTAAGATAGGTGGGTAATATACCTTTCTCGAGCGGAAACTGAAATGCCATTATATTATTTTGATTTTGTTATTAGGAACTATTGAAGACACGTCGAAAAACAATAAGAATGATTTTGATTATGAAATTTTAAATTTTGTACCTCCGACACCACGCAGTACCAAACTAAAAAAAAAAAGAAATTCTAATAATTTTGTATAGGTACAGGGAGCGCCATTCAAAATTGAGCCTTCCTCAACTGTTTTGGAAAAAAGAAAAATAGTGAATATAAAAGATGGATGAACGAACATGAACTTTGATTTGAAGATATTTTTTGACATCAACTTTTGTTCTTCAAATGTAATAGTATGTATATTGCCTGACAGGTCAATGGGGCTTCTTTCTGATTCCATTGATACCAAAAAAATGGCATATTTGGATTGAAAATCATAGTGACTATCAAAGTTGACCAAAATCTTATGGAAATCCACTTCATATTACATAATTTGTGTCGAAGAAAATTAGCATCAAGCAGTTTGTTTAATGTTGAATATCTCGGAAACTCTAAGAGATACACATATTCGAAATATATATATAGGGTCTCTCATTTGAAAAATCTTATCAGATGTCCAAACATTTTGTATTGAGAGTTTTCTAGTTTCCGTAAATAAATTCCACAAGAAAAATTATATAAAGGTAAAGATTTGAAAAAAATAACAATTCATCAAAAAGTTGAAGGGGTTAAGACCCTGTACTTATAAGACTAATTCCATACATTATCCTTCATTAATCCAGTCGATCAGAAATTCACCAACAGCTGTGCTCCAAAAAGGTACACGAAGTGACCGCAGAGAAAAATCACAAAATCCCGACACCCTTCCCGTGATACCCAAAAACACTTTGGAAATCCGAAATTCCCGTTTTAAGCGCTCTCGTCTCGACGATCCGGATATCGCAACAGGCCGGGCAGAATATCGCTATCTATCTGCAGCACCGTTCCTGTGGGAAGTACGCCAGACGCGGCAACAGCGCCAACTCCTATTGATCGTCGAACTGACGACGTCAGAACACTGTGATCTCGTTCGCATCGAGGGAGTTGGTGAAAGATGAGTTCCATAGAGATAATCGTCATCGTTTCAGTCTGATCAATCTACTGATCGAATCAGACAGTGAATCGGTGTGGATGCAATTTCATGAGTAGGCGAAGATTCCAAATATTCAGCATCATGGTAAAGATACCACGGGATCTGCAGAATAATTGTGTCTTGGGCTGCACATCATGTAATACTTTCTGCAAAGCTACTATATAATTTTCTCTAAAATTAATTCATTTCATAATTTTTCTACAATCTTTTTTTTCATCTTGAATAAAATAGAAATATTTCTCAAATACCTTGTATAATGATAAACGATTGCATTAAATATTGTCGAGCAAAAATAAGTCCACTTGTCAACTTTGACATGATGTCAGATTTGACAGCAAGTTTGTCAGCAATTTTGGCAGGAAGAATCTACAAACACCGACACTTTCCTATGCGATCATGAAAAAGTTCAAAAGATGTTGAAATGAGCAGTTCTTACGATGAGTTACTGCAAGTTTGAATTCACTGCCCGCTAAATCTCAACAAAAATATGAGAATCAATTCGAACATTTCGAATACTGGTGCCACAACAAAGGGACAAATAGTTTCAAAGAGGAATTGTTCCTTCTCTATTTTGCAGAATTACAAAAAATATTTCAGCCAAGTACTTTATGGAGTTACTCTTATGTTAAAAAGTGTTCACAAAGTCAAAATAAACTTGGATTTGACTCAATATTTCTTTGAAACTTGCATCGATTTTAAAGAAGCAAAATGTGACTTTTCCAGATTTATGGAAGAAGCACCTGCTCAAATTTACCTTCTAATAAAAGTCGTCACCATTTTTGGGTTAGAAAAATTTTGATCCTAACACGTGCGCAAAGTGTCTTTTCTTCACGTTATCCGAACTCCGCTTTGCATCGTTTGCCTGACTGTATTTACGTGGGGAAAAGTAACGCTTTGCGCACTCGTTAGGAAAAGCATTTGCGCTCGTGAGCGGAAATAATGTAAAAATCGTTGCACCGTATATCATACCAATTTTTGACAAGCCAGTTGATGGAAAATAGTGATGGTGGACTTTCGAATACAGCAGAAAGTGCAACAGTTTCAACTTTGAATCTCTTACCACAGAAGACAAGGAAGAAATATGTATCAAAATAATGATATACTATCTTATACTTTTTCAACTCCACAAAAAAGTAGATGTGTGAATCAAGCTGTGGGTATGAATTCATAATCGGCAAAGTTCCTAGTGATTTTGCTAAATATGTGGTATTACCTGAGCAAAATTCTATTGAAACTACCAAAAATATTTTCAAGACCATCCAAATCTCATCGAGACAATTCTGTGTGAGAAATGTGTTAAGAATTAAAATAAGTAATGAAGAAAGTACTTGATACTATGTTTATATAATATGTTGAATCAAATGCTACACTAATTTGGCCTAGACATTAGAATGAAATGAAATGAAATGTTAAAACTTGAGTATCATTTATTCGAATGCTCTAGAACAATTAACAGTTTGAACCTCTCGAAATTTTGGTTTGGTGTACAGCACTCTCATCATACTGATGAAAATGTTTTATTCTTGAATATTATTTCCAGCAGAATATCTTGAACTATGAATTTTTAATGAACATTCTGTAAAATCTACATTTTAACTAGGTAATTTCCATTATATCTATTGGAAACACCCATTCCGGATCGTAAGTGAGTAGGTACCCATCAGAATCCGAAGGGGAATTAAAAAAAAAATCTGCTTAGATAGTGGAACCTGGATTGATGATGATAAAATTCAATTGACAGTTTGACAAAATCAGGGGTTCAACGTAAGCGCGGATTAAATTTCGTTCCGTCAAGTATGGATCTGGATTTTGAAAGGACTATTATTCTGCTGCTTTTATCTGTGGCTTCAGCGACGAGGCCTGGCTGAAACTGAAATGTCAAAGGTGATGCGAGCGCAGCAAGAACCGTGCTGCACTTGCGCCTTGCTAAAATCGACAAATACAGAGTGTATCACGTAAAAATTTTTCATTTTCAAATACAAATGTGTCAGCAGATGCTTCGTTATGGTTTTTTATTCAATTTACATCTCAAAAACGGAAAAATTACACAAATCTTGAGGCAGGCATCGGACATCAAGGCCCACGGCGCAAGTTGTTGGTTAGTTTTTGCAGAGCAAAAATATAACCCTGTAGATTTTTCGCGTATTTCATTTTTCGAATATAGGCACTTTCGGGTGTTGAGCTTTTTCTCGATTTTTCGTATCAATTTTAAACATTTGCTTGACCCTAAATGGCGATTTGTCTGTATTATCGAATGGTATTATAATATTTACTGACAATCACAAGCAGCACAAATTATTTCAATTTGGAATATGTGAGTAGCTACTCGAATGATTACAAGAATGTGAAAATTACAGATTGGATCAATCATTGTGTACCTAAGTAAACTAAAACTATAAGCAGGTATCATACCTACTCCATGATACTTTAAATATTTCTTATTTTACTTACAATTATTAAAACCCTCGCAATTATTAAAAACGATGATTGGCACAATTGAAACAATTTATATCAGTTATACCGGATTGAAATAACGGTTGGAAAGAAGTGTGGAATTACCATTAGTAAAAGGAAGTGGAACGACAGATGTGACATTATTTTTCAGTAGATATTGACGATAAAATGAATCAAAAATAAACATCCAACAAAATTTTAACCAAGCATTCCATTTGAAACGAACGAACGAAACTTGAAAACGAATAATCATTTGTGATTGGGATGGTAATTCCTGAATGCGACTTCTATGGGGCGTCAATTGGAGTTCTACTTGAATCGCACGAATGTTTCATAGACTTTTGAATAATTACTTTGAATATTTAAATATTTAGGTCAAAATTGGTATTAATTATGATATCCTGGAAATTTATTGGGAAAGGATGATGTTGTGGGCAAAAATAGGTACTAATGTAGGTAGGTACTTCTACATTTTTTGTAGCAACATAGCAAAGTTGCATTTGCACATAAGTAACTCCTTACAACTTTCCAGTAGCTGTGTCTGGTCAGATGGAAACCTATTGAAACAATAACTAGAATCCTAGACACATGACCCAGAATTTTGCTATAATGTACATATAATGTAAGATATATCATATCGAGTATTATATTCTTGCTTCAGGTAGGTAACAAATTTTGAAAATTATCATTCATTCAATCCAATGAGAAAATAAGGTATCATGAAAACTTTCTTGTTAGACCTCACATATGGAGAACATTTTATTTAGTATTTTTCTAAATATGTATTTTTCAATATACTTCTATACTTCCTATCTAGAAAGTTTGCGCTTTAGGAGTTCCAGGCGACAGCAGTAGTGGGAAACGAAAAAGTGTCAACCCTGTTTCTATTATATTATCAATTATACTACAATCAATGAACAATTTCATTTGTGTTCTCATAAATTCAGTTAAATTCAGGTGCATGAACAATCGACAAAACCATTAGGAGAAAATATTCAATAAGCTGATCCTTTAGGGAGAAATTCAAGGGGTATCAGAAATGGATTTTCAACGGTGGTAATTACTTATGGAACGATTTATCCAAATATTCAGCTCATTTTTCAAAGGTTTTTGTTGGGAGTGAATAATCTGACATGAAAAATAATAGAAATGAATAAAATATATATAATTTTTTCCTGGTTTCCTATTATTTCTGTCCGAATCTTCCTGTCTTGTGTGGTTTTCAATATTCTTTATTATTTCAATCTAATCTTCTTTTTAATTGACTGGAAAATTGAATAGTTTGGTGAATCATATATAAATAATATTAAAACCCCCTCCTAACAGAATTTTCATTGATAAGTTCAATAACTATGTTGATAATATGTCTACACAATTTTTATAAACTAATGACAATATCCTAACCTTCTATGTGGACTACTTACATATTCGGAATCTATTGCTCACGACTTCTAACCTAATGAACACTGCTTTCATCGAACATTCATAGAAAAAATGAACATTTTGAAACCCTGGCATAAGGCATGAGAAACTTTATTTTATTTTGAAATGGGTACCAAAAATTATTTAGATTTCTTTATTTTGACAGAGCATGAATGACATTAGATTAGACAACGGACAGAATTCGACACAGAACCAATGAGAACTTACGAAACACGAAACATTGCGGTCAGAGTACGAAAGGCATGAAACCTGAGAATGACAAAACCAGAGTACCGTGGATTCGCCAGATATGAAAACCACAATCCACGGAACTACTAAAATTACTGGACAAGAAAAAATAAATATAACTCACAAGTTGTTCTTCAATTCATTACGAATATAAAGTTGTATTATCACTAATTAGTGCAATTTGCACGAATTTGAGTTTTTTCATCAATGCTATTTCACCTGCAACTTTTTATAGCAGGAGAAGTAGCTCACAAAGTTAGAAGGAACTGCACCATCCTTGAATACCTGAAAGGGGTCCCTTATGGTCCCCACTAATCACTTAAATCTTCTTCAATGAAACATGGCTAACATGTATTGCATCATACAGCCCAAAAGTTATAACTTGATGTTGCCTAATATACCAATAGCAAAACAATGAATGTAAAAAAATCTGTATTTACTTGGAGGAATCACTATCATAATTATTAGGATCAAAGTCTTCATCTTCTTCATCATCCAAATCTAAATCTTCCATATCTTGGAACAATGATTCATCCACTTTAACAGCATCTCCTTCATCCAAGAATTTGAGATCAGACTCATTGAGGGTATTATCAGTCATAAACAACTCCCGACCAGTCAACTTTTTTCCTTCTTTATCTGCTATTTCTCTTTTCTTTGTAATACCCAACTCATCTTCAAATAATTTTTTCCACCTCATGAAAGTTTCTACTGTGACTCGTGTACCTTCAAATCTCTCTCTCTCTTCCTCCTCTTCTCTCAACAGTTTCTCAGCTGCTCGTTCATCTTTTTCTTTCTTGGCCTCTTCATATTTCACGTTCAACCATTCTTGAGCCGACGAAACTAAAGTGAACACCATAACCATTCCAAGATTTTCTTCAGCTTGTTGACTCAGATAAGCCAGTAAATTTTCTTTATAACCTTCTTCAAAATACTCTTCATTCTCTATTTCTATCATTGGTTGCTCCTCTGGATATTTGGGGGTATATTCGACAACTAAATCGCAACTCAAACCACTTTGATCCTCTGATTCGGGGTCATATTCCTCGGTTTTTATTGGTATTGAAAATTTAAAAGGCGCCTCGGGTGATATAATTTCGAATTCACCGTAGTATATCGATTCCAATGCTTCAATTTCATTCTTTTGTTCTTCTATATAATCCATACTTTATTATTCACCAAAAATATGTGGTGAATTCGTTCAGCAAAATACAATTTTTATTCAAATTTTTGAGGTTATGTTCAAGATCTGCTCAGGACATAAACCACATTTTACATTTTCATGCCGCTTAGGCGTCAGAACTATCGACTGATAATTGCACTAGTGTGAAGAGAGCTGTCAAAGATATTAGCTACAATTACCAAGGTCGGCATATCCTTCATGAACGTCGGGACGTCCATTTTCTTGGTAGCAAAAAAATTATTGAATAATATAATATATCTTTTCTGTTCAAAGGAAACTATTTCGGTATTTTATGTTATAAACGATATATATCATGAACCGATGAGACCCTGATGCATTATCATTCTGAAAAATAGGATATTTTCATGTCGAAAATGAACATTTGGAGGTGTTAGTGAAAATGTTAGTATTCATCATATAAAACATATCCATCCTAGAAAATTCACTGCACCCTCTGCAAAAAAGTTGAACCTGTGCCCTCAGCAGACAATTAAATACGAGGGTATTTAAGCACGAGGCTGAACATGTTCTCTGATAGAACAAACGACAAACACTGTTCATACCTGACTTCTGAACGATGACTACTTCTTTTTGAGGGAGGAATTACAATCAACAACATCAAAACCGATACACTCCCCTCGTAAGGGTACCTGACGTGTTATCGTGCGGGAAAAAGTCGACTGTTCCTTTTCATCATTGGAACTGTACAAAATTGAACTACGTTATGATAAAAAGTCATTGGAGATATGGAAGACGGGCAAATCTCCAGAACGAATGATTGGGATTTGTTAGAATTAGGTTCAACATAACTATACAGCGTATTATTTTAAATTGCGATCAGATTATTCTCATCGAACATGATTGGGATGAACGAATTCATTAACACCGATTCACCGACTCGAGCAATTGTTGATATTTCATTATTCAGAGTGTTCTTCAGAAATAAGTTATTCAGAAATGACGAGTTTCATAATTTTTTATATAAAAATTTTCACGACTTTTATTAAATTAGGAATTACATGAAATTTTGAAGATGTATTACGTATTGCGATTTGAATAAAATTGATACAGAAATCATATCGTCCTGACAGATTATATAATTACCTTGATTCACAACGATGGAAAAATACGGGTCTTTAATAGCCTTCAGGCAACAATCTCCCCCCTGAACATGTTCTCTGATAGAACAAACGACAAACACTGTTCATACCTGACTTCTAAACGATGACGACCTCTTTTTGAGGGAGGAATTACATACATGAAAGTCGATACACTCCCCTCGTAAGGGTACCTGTTGTGTTATCATGCGGGAAAAAGTCGATCGTTCTTTTCCACCATTGTAACTACACAAAATTATATTACGTAATGATAAGAAATTGATAACGATATGAGAGTCGTAACCATACCATAATTTTCTCTGACGCAACTCTCCAGAATGAATGATGAATGGAATCACTCATATTAATGGTCAAAATTGGTACGAAAATGCTTTGTTCCAGAGAGAGTTTGAAAATTCCTCAGTAATTTCATGTTAACAGTTATACATTTGAAAAAATGTATGACTGGTAAAAAAACCTTCAATGAGAATTCAGAAGTACATATAAAATTATTTGCGTCTGAAATATCGTTTATTATCTGGTATACTCTCTGAAAAAAAAACAGTTCTATTAAATTATTTTTATTATCTCGTTCGTTCGAGATTCTTACGTTCGTAATCCACTGCACAGTTACTTTTTCATGATACCTTCTTGAATGAATCAGATTTTGTGAGAAAATTTCAAATGCACTCTATCATGTAAAATTAGATTTATTCTCTATATTAAAAATTATTTGCCTTCACACTGACCGTAACTTTCAGCCTGACCTTTCCATGCAACGACATGATTGCTTCAATGAACAGGATTAAAAGATACAAAGTATGATAAATTATTAGGACAAAATCCTTGAAAAAATATCTCCGTTGTAGACATTTTTGAAAAGAAAAAAATATTACGATATTGAAGATGCACAACAGCAATTTGCAGTGGAACATACATTGAAACATTCGAAACAGTCTCATGTCCTTTTGAGGAATAAATTGATATCATCCCAAAACGTGAAATCAAACTAATGGATGCTGAATTATGTAGATTGAGAAAAATGCCATATAGTTTCATTCTTCGATTGTATAGTCAGTAAATTATTGAAAGGAAAAAATCTCGATAACCAAAAAATGTCATCATGATTATCTTTCACTATTAGAATGAATGTCCCAATTCAACCTACTTTGTATCTCTCACAACACGCAAATAGAGAAAAATATAGATAACAGTACTCACTTGTTTTGAGTAACGACGCTTTTATACCGGTTTGGTTCGGCTGATTCATGACCTGTTTTATCATTCGTCATCCCGGATGACTGACTTGAAACTGCTGTATGATTATTTCCTGACAGATTTTTCATGTTCTGGGTGAATCTCATATGGTGAGAAGAAAAAAAAATGAGTTTCGATAATATACTGAATACACATTACTACTACTACCTACTTTTTCCACGCCAGTTTCGAAATGTTCTACGGCTAGTGAATAATGAAAACAAATAGGAGTGTACCTGCTTCATGAATTTGATTCTCGTTCGAAATATCATTCATTTGGCAGCTATGAGTGACATTTATACTTATTGATATAATTGAACTATTTATATGGATGATTGAGATCGAACACTTCTCAAACATTCATTGGCAAATTATTAAATAATCATGGTTTGTAGATAATAGCATATCACATAGTATACACGATACGAAAATGTATTGGTGGTTGCGGGAATTCCTTGGGATAACGAATTCATGTTATGCATTCTCCACTTGCTCCCTAATTTTGGACGATCGGGTTAGACATTTCATTTTTCAATATAAGTCGCGGAAAGTAATATGAAAATCATGGTACAGAATTACTTTTCTCGTCTTGCTTCCTCACTTACCACGATTCAAGCATCAGTTTGGCTGGAAACAATGTGTCTTGTGCCTTGGTATTTTATATTGGTAGTAACATCAAATGAAATATTGAAACAGTTTTCTTTTATGAACACGCTATTTCGATACTTCTATCTGTATCATTTTCACTTTTTTTATCCCAAGAAAATTCATGCACCAACGCCCATGGACGTTATATCGACCTTGAAAATTTTAGCTGCTATCTTTGTTAGCTGTTTTCACACAGAAGATAAATAAGTTTATCTCTGATTTTTCTGAATACCATAAATGCTGAATACATAATAAGAAGAAGTGAAGTGTTTATGCACCGAAGAGGGTCCTCTTTGGTTTATGTATTTTCATTTTGACATTCCAAATATAAATGAGGAGAAATGGCCCTTGGACAGAATTTGTTCAATTTAGTAAAGATAATACTAAGTTTATTTGGCATAGTAGCTACTTTCTATTTGGTTATTGAATTGACATACTTTACATCCACACTGAAATATTATTCACACCTTGTTGACTATACTGAGGGTTAGTAGATCTAATATTTCCTTATAAAGTGCTTTAAATAAATTAACTCTTTCCAGAGACATGGTTGAGAACTTCAAGATCCCTCTTACAAAACATGGCAATGTTGACATTATTTATCATTCAGCATTCTTTATTGGCTTCTCAAAAGGTCAAGGAGGCATTTAACGCAAATGGTCTTCAAGTGATATTTCGTACTGTTTATGTAATAGCAACAGCAGGAATACTATTGGTAATTATAACACTGTAACAAACTGCCACAGAAATATATATTAATTGTTTGCAGTATTTGATAAGACACTGGAAGACAACACCTGATATATTATTGTGGCAAGTAAACCTTGAATACAAACCAATTCTTTGGATCTACACTTCTATTCATGTAGTGGCGTGGGTTACAATTTATGTTGGAAATATTTGTTGTGATGTCACCGAATTATTAGGCATGAAGCAGGTTTGTGATATTTAGACTAGATTTTCTTATTGGAATCATGAAAATGTTTCTTTTAGGTATATTATAGTATGGTAAACTTGCCAGATCCGAATAGTAGAAAATCTCCCCAATTACTAAGACTGAATGATCATATGAGACATCCTAGTTTTCTAGCTTTTGCATTGATTTTTTGGATGTACCCAATAATGAGGTGAGATGCAGTGAGTGATTAGAGAGATAACCATTTTAATTCAAATATTTCAGCTTGGACAGGATATTATTAGCCACTATCATGACGGGATATATGTATATTGCTTGGAATACAGATGGATCAGATTACTATTATCATAAATATCAATATGATAGGAAAAATCATGAATTGGATTATCTTCAGAAGTATAACCAATGAAGAATATCATGGTATTATCAATTCCTTAATAACAACATATAGACTGTTTGCTAAGTATGATGAAAATTTTGTCATGTTGAATTTATCACATGAATTTGATTTTTTAGAGTTGAATAGCTGCCACAGCTAAGTTATTATGATGATGAGTACAAAATAGTTATATTAATCAAGATTTGTTCATGTGATAATAGTTTTGCAATAATATTCCAAATGTGCCTCAGTGTATATTTATACAGTAGTACCCAAAAATCGAATCTCTCTAATATCATAATCATTTTGTTCAGATTTTATCAACTAATATAATTAATAATATAAAATTCATACTCCATAAATTTACTATTCCAAAACCAGCTGATTTTCATAACAAACTGATCCATTCCTCAAATAATGAAGTTCTAGAAGACAGCCTTGATAGCTATTTTTACCAATTAACACTTGTGATGATGAATTAATACACACTTTCGAGTTATATTTTTTATTATAATGCAGTAACCTTTTTATATGTTTGGGTAATATATTTGTCCCAGTATATATTTTTTGTTGCCTCTGAAATTGCCAAAGATCTCACGATGAGAATATTAAATTGGTATTAAATATTACTAAAATAAAATATACACGTCTAGGGTTACTACTTATAATTGTATAATTTCAACACTTCATATCAAAATTTCAATTTACATTTTTTTTCCACACAGACTATGAAAAAAATTCTAAAATACTGTGTTTGCTAGTATAATTACATTAGCAGCAATAACTTTCATATAAATATGAAATATTTCATTAAAAAGTCATTAAAAAACTTTAAGAGCTCTCCTGTGCGTTGTTAGCGAGTCTATAGCTTAGGCTTTAGTAGAACTCAAATCATATTCAGGAAGACAATATTTGCATGGAAATCAAATTGATTGAAAAAATGATAGGAATGCAAACAAAAACTCAGCTATCCCGGAATACACATTGTAAGATCTCAGGAGATCATTTCATTCAAGCAGTTTTTGTTTGATATTTAGTGTCGAAATTGTACAATTCATATATAATAACCACCTATATCACAGCTAATTCTATGCTTTATGTATAAATAAATATCAACAGTGTCTTTTGATTCATAGATATGCAGTATCTTACATTTTCTAATGATAACGTGTTCATCTTACAAAGTCTGTAATAATAATCAGGAAATACTGACACTTCTGTAAACAATAACAATGATATAATAACGCAGTAAAATTTCGAGTTTGTAAAAAACTAAAGTTGAGTCGACGTTTCAAGTTACGAATTTATCTTATATTCAATTCCCCAGCAATTAAAAAAAAATATACTTTTAAAAATATACAAGATGTCCCAATATTAGAGGGCAATTAATATTTCATCGGATTTAATATTTCAAGGTTTTTATGGATATTTTCGAAATCTCTAGATGATATTTAAGATTATTAGATTCATGAAAAATTTGGTAAAAGTTCAAAAAATTATTCACTTATGAATATTTTGACAATGGATTAGCCTATGTTCCAAAAATAAGTTATTTTCTAATAGAGAATTTGCTAATTTTCACTCCAGATAAAGATTCACCAATAATTAAGCGGTTTAGCAAAAGTGCAAAAATAGAGCAGATGGCTTCTAAAATTCGAAAAACCATAAAAAACAGGAAACTACACAAGAAGAACAATTTTTCAACTCTATTGAAATTTCAAAAGTACGGTACCTATTTCATGTGATAGAATTTGGAAATTGTCAGAGCCAAAAATGTTACTTCATATTCTTCTGAAGCAAACAGCTGATTCACTAACACCTGATTGTTTTTCATCAATCTCATCAATTCGAAAATATCCATCATCTTGATTATGAAGCATTTTGGACTCACATGTATATATGGTGTCCCAGTTTAAAAGAACTGTAGATTCCAAAAATACAAAAAAATACACTGATGGGACAATTTTAGAAAACCTATATGCATATATGTTTCGTTTAAACGGAAGTACCTTGTGTCTGTTCCTGGTTGAGAAATCTGCATTCCTTTTTTGAACTGGGATAATATGAACATGTCGTCTACATGTGGAATCTGTCATTTCATGAAACGCCAAAGCATTTCAAGAAACACTGAATATATTGCACAACTTATACAGTTTTTACACTAGCTTACACTAGGGAAATATTGTCTATCATAAATTTCATAATTGCTAGGAAAAAAGACCGTAGTAGACCATTCGAACCGACTAAAATCGTCTTTCGAAAATTATAACACATATATTTCACATTGATTCAATAAACTAGCTAGTGGACCCACTATTCGGTAATTTCATCAGACTGAGGAGGCCAAAGAAAAACTGATTTATAACCGATGGCATGAGGTTCTAATATTCAACGGGACTATCGAGAATTGTAATGGATCTATCCGTGAATAAATAAATATCGATATGTATCGAGAAATCATAGAAACTACTTCAAAGCAATCAATATCGAAACATATTGGAAAACCATACCATAACAATTGAAATACACTGGTAAAATTTATTGTTGCTTCTAGTTTATGAAAAGAACTTATTCATCTTTTCACGAGGTGAACACATTATTGGAAATGTTTCGTTGTGTACATGAATTAAATTTGTGTGGAAAATTTGAAACTGCAAATATTTTCAGTACCAAAAGTTAGTGTAACTTCATGTGTAAATGAATGCTCCGTATTGCATAAACAATCTACGATGAGCATAATTGCTTGTTTGGTATGTCACCATGAACTACGATACTGAACACTAATTGAGATTGTGTAGCACTCAAACCGTTCGGTGATTCTGACGTACCTGTCTTTCCATCAGCACTCAGTGTGATGAAGGAAGTTGTAGTGTACAATACATTTTTCATGCAGACACAGCAAACAAACCTGTTATAATGATCTGGAGGAGTGCTGTAAGCTGATCTAGTAGGACTACAATGGATGAAGTACTTTGAAACGATCCCATGCAGTTTGGTTGATGATTCTTTGGAATTCAAATACACTTTTATTGGACGATGAATCATATCAAATAAGAAATTCAGTGAAACAACCTCTATACCTCTATTATCTGTTTCTAATTTGCTTTGAAATAGAATGAAAACATGAGAACCCTGAGCTTTCGGAATAAACAAACAGTAAAAACAGACATAAACTCAAAGAATATACCAATTTGTTGGCTACATTGACAATTGTTGAATGCCTCTGACAGAACTAAATAATCTTTAAATTTTCATCGATTCGTACCGGTTCCTAAAAATTCTGTTGGGAACTTTCACAGTTTCGCCCACTACACGTCGTGTTCATCAAGGTTGGCCAACATCGAGAGATTGAAGAACGAGAATTGAGTACAGGAGTAGCTCCACCAGCTAGTTTATTACATCAATCACTCAACGATCGCCTTGTGTATAAATAAAATTTCCAAAGGAAAACAAACAAAACGCCGCCCCTCCCAACTCACTCGAACTTCGTCCACTGACTCTGCAAATTGACTTTAGCGTCGTTGAAAGGGTCCACCCCGTTGCGGTTCGGTATGCTCGTGAAACTAAAATCGAGACCGTACTCCTGCAGCAGATCGTGGTCCTTGGTGGTCCACTGGGAGGCGTCGGCGACGGGGCCGTTCCGTTTGGGGGTGTGGTTCTCGTAGGAGTAGAGGGGGTTGGTGATCGACAATGGCAGCCGATGGGCGTCGGCGGTTCTCGAAGGGGATTTCAGCGGGTCGAAATCGTCGAGGTCCGAGGCCGAGTCGAGTCTGATCAGGTCCTCCGAGTCTTCTTGTTTCTGGATGAAAAAATCGTTCATTATTATGGTGTAATGATATCGATATTACTATCAATTATACTCTACGAAGTTGAATGCTTCAAGTATAGCAACATGGGTGTTCAATCCCCCGTTTCGGACTTCAAAACATTGTCAAACTTCAGAGCCCTTCGATAACTTTGCTGATTAATTTTTCGAAGTCCGGTTTTTGTTATGAATTCATTGATACTTTATTCATTTTCATATTGAAGTTATGGATTTCAGATTCGCACGTAGCGATATCCTGTTTTGAAAATTGTAAATTTTTCCGAAATTTCCAAATGGAACACGGTGGATTTTGTCACATTTTCTAATAGACCTCATAGAGACGAGTTCATAGTCTAATAATAACCATATGGATAACACCCATTGTTTGCTTCATGCGATAATCAAGCCAAAATAAATGAAAGTCAGTGTGATCGCAACAGAGAAATGCGCATGCGCGAATTTGACGCTTGTCGGATGTCTCTTCCCATTTTAGACTGGCGCATGCGCATTTGTGAGCTGCGAACCGCTGTCATTTGATTTTTCATTCTTCAATTTCCATGTCGTCGTTATCAATATAGTCATAAGTAGATATATGGCGATCCCCCATTTCAGACTTATCCACGATCTTCTAAAAATTGATTAACTTCAAAGCATTCTGAAAACTTTGCTGCTCAACTATTAGAAGTGCGGTTCGCATTATGAAGTCATAAAAACCGTATATCTTCATACGCAGTCGAAAAATATGAATTTCAAATTCACAGATAGTGATACTGTCTGGTAAGTAATGGCTTGAAATTTCAATTAGAACACCGTCTATTTTCCACATATTTTCGTAGAACATAGAATGATCGACCACGATATTCTTCAAAAGCAATCTGAGGTCTATTCTGAGAATGGTTATGAATTATTGTTATGTATGGTTGTTTTGAATTTGCAAATGCCAAATGATTGGTTTCTGATGTCATTTCCTACAGAAAATCTTGATCTTCATACAAGAGCTTAACATTCCCATATTAAATGCTCTAAATGTTGGCCATTTCCAGTAATGCACATAGTATTTCTCATTTTGATATGTATTATTGCAGTTGTACTGCAAGTGACTCATTCAAATTCGCAATTGTGACACTGAGGTAGAATAATTAAGAAAATCAAAATGTCGGGAATATCAGCAGTTTTCAAAATAAGACATCACTGTTTGCGAGTTTGAAATAACGATGTACAGAAGACTGGTGCAGGCACTGATGGTGTTTTGTTTCACTAGAACGGCATAATAGTTATGAAACTCCTCAGAAGATGGCGCTATTCTTGCAGATTTCTGTGCAAACAGTTGATGTTTTGAGATTGTGGTGATGTGTTGTATCATTAATTGAGGAGTAACCTAAATTATTATATCTGAATCAACGTTTCCATAACACTGATTGTGCTTTTATCAATAATACTGATTTTATTGTCATTTTTCTGTCGCCATCTAACAACAAACATACGAGTGATTTTCCGGTATATAACGAATAAAATGCTGTTTTCAAGTTGGCTGTACGTTACGAGTATTGGTTGAAAAAATTAGACATGCAAATAGACAGAGTATTCCCTGAATCGTTGTAGGGACGCGATTACCTTGCGTCGGGGCGTACAGACCGGCGGCGACAACCTCACCACGTCGACCGAATGCCTGCCGGCCACGTAGAACAACGCCTCGCCGTCGGCGCCGCGCCCGCCGCCCACCACGAACCTAGCATCGCCCGCCGCGTCGGCGAACGGGTCGCGCCCGCGGGGCGGCACCGCGGGCGGCGACGCCCACCGCCCTTCTTCGTCGCCGGGCGACAGCAGCAGGCTGCGCGTCTCCTCGGGCGGGGAGGGGCGGAGCGGGGCGGAGCAGGGAGGCGACGCGTCGCGGAAGTTCTCCAAGCTGCGCACCGGTTTCAGCTGCGGAAACGACGAATTAAAGGGAATTAGCTTTATTGTGCAAGAGAGAATCTTATTGACAACGCATAGTATTAAGCAGAATATTGTAAAAATGCCGGGTGTGGGCAATTATAAATGAAACGAAGAAGTCAATGAATATTATTTCAATTGGCGGTTATATTCTAATACGCACACTAAGATTCCTTCTTAACTTCACAATCGTTTTAGAATCCTTGAAAATAACAGGTGAATTGTCATATTCCTGCAATCCCTTATGGAAGAGGGACTTTGAGGGAGGAGGAGGACATTATATTACTCATATTGACTCGTGGTGGATGAAAATTGTATTTGTTTCTCGTATAATAACCATGAACATGACTGTTGAATTCGAGGAATTCATTGAGGTAGATAGGTACCCTGTGAGTCTTAGCATTCAAGTAAAATCTGTCATAAACTGGTAGCCATAGCAGTGTTTTTAGCATTAGCGATATGATAGTATATATCTGTTACATCTCAATATTATCCTCATTCCCGTTTTGGAGCTTTTGTAATGCATTGATTTTTTTTGAGGCAAATGTAAACATTAAAGTCGAACAGTAGACAAAGTGTGGCTGTGTAATAGTAATAAATATGGTGATTTTGAAAAAGATTGAGTGTAGTGAAATTCTACTGAAGTAGAATAGTTTTTACGTATTTTCTTCTGAATGTATGAGAAATGAGAATCAAATGAAATACAATACACACATGATTGTTGAACAATACAGATCAAATTGAATTGAATCTTTGTATCTTTCTGAACTGATCAAGGAGAAAAAACTGATCACAACTACAACATTGACTAGAACATGAATATGGTCTGAGTGGAAATGATGGAGGAAATTTTTTATGTTCTACATTGTCATTTACTTCATCCACAGTCTTTTGACTTCATGAAGTCTAGAGTATGCTATGTTGTTAAAAAGTTGGAAAGATTCCTGCACAACTCCACGTCTGTGTGATACTAGTTGAGTTTACCCAACGGTTTATCTGAACAAACTCTAAGTAATTATAATTTGCATCCATTATTACTCATTATTATTAGTATTATAACTCACACGAAAATTGCGTCAAATCAACCCGTCCGAATCACTCACCGTTCTGTCTATGGGCGGCATATCGAGTCTCAGCTGAAACAGATCGTCCATCTCGTCCATCAAGTCGATTTGCGGTATTTCGACGGGGCTGCTGCTCCTAGGAGTGTCGGAAGAATAGGGCGACACCGGTTGCGAAGACGGACTAAGCGGGCTGTACGATCTATCGAACACCAAAAATTCAAAAGTTTAACCAATGATTTCATAATGTATCCTACTAGATGCAACCTCGCTTCGTCGTCCTATACAGAGCATTGAGATGACCATAAGAAAGAGAAGGGGTCATAGATGTGGTTGCGAGTGGAACAAGGGCAAGTGTAATTTTGCCAACACTAGGTGAATACAATGTTGGAAAAGTGTTAGTTTTGTGTGTACAAGAATCGTTCGAATTCATTTCATCAACCTGCACGACTCTGTTGCAATATATCTGGAACACGAAAACTCCGAATTGCAAATGATTTCAGAACCAACAGTTAGTGTACCTAAATAAGTAAACAACATTTGCTGCAACAAACTATGAGCATTTATAATGATAAGGATGAGCGTTGAAACAATCTTCGAATATGTGAATTTCTTATGAACTTCTATCAGCTCTTGCACTGTGGTTGACGATTCTGTTAGTTTCAAGAACATTGTTTCATCAAAAGATAAACGATATGAAATAGTTGAGTGAACTAACCTTCATACCTCTATCATCTAATTTTAAATTGAAATGAAATAGAATGGGAATATGAAACCCCTGTACTTTCGGGGAAAAAATCAAACATTAAAAACACATATAACCTCAGACATTAACACGAAAAATATCTGATTATCATCGATCTGTACAAGTTCCTGTGAATTTGGTTTTTACAGTTTGAGCCACGCCATGTCATGTAAATGAAGGTTGGCCAATATCAAGAGATTCAAAAACATGTTAAGTATATACTGTCTGTAAGTTCTTCGAGGAGGTGGTACATTCATTTTCCAGCTTTTCGTGGGATTTTCTCTCCTCGTTTCTTTACGTATCTTGGTGGACGTTTCGGGAACGAATCTGCTCCCGTTCACAACACAATTAAAATATTTTTCTCTTCGCAAAATTATTCAATATGTTTTCGGTTTTGCCACTGAAAAGTGACAATTTGGCAGACGGAGGGGAGGAACTCTGGTTACTAGGTGTTTTCATTAATTGATATCGATTTTGCCATTTTCATAATCAATATTCAGATGTGGGTGCCAAGTTCTATCTATTTCAACTGAACAAGAAGCAATATTATTGTCTCCGTTCAGGAGAATGCAAGAAGA
The DNA here is from genome assembly GCA_963576655.1 of Gastrophysa polygoni. Taxonomy (NCBI): domain Eukaryota; kingdom Metazoa; phylum Arthropoda; class Insecta; order Coleoptera; family Chrysomelidae; genus Gastrophysa; species Gastrophysa polygoni. Next base: position 50,591,606 of record OY755083.1, read on the forward strand.
CTCAAGTTTCGAGTGAAAACAGTGTTCAAGACAGAAAATACAATGAGATCGAATTTGACTCATACAAAACCGAAAAATGAAGAACAGTCATCAAAAAAATGTATTTACAGTATACCTTGTGTTTGTGGAAAATATTATACCGGTGAAACCAGCAGGCCTCTATCAGTAAGGATGAAAGAGCATAAGAACAATATAAAGAAAAGATATACTGACAAATCAAAATTAGCTGAACATATCCTTACTGAAAATGGACAACATATGGCCGATTGGGGTAATATTAAGATCATAGGAAAAGAAGACAACAACCAAAAACGGAAAATCAAAGAGTCTTCTTGCATTCTCCTGAACGGAGACAATAATATTGCTTCTTGTTCAGTTGAAATAGATAGAACTTGGACCCACATCTGAATATTGATTATGAAAATGGAAAAATCGATATCAATTAATGAAAACACCTTGTAACCAGAGTTCCTCCCCTCCGTCTGCCAAATTGTCACTTTTCACTGTCAAAACCGAAAACATATTGAAAAATTTTGCGAAGCGAAAAATATTTTAATTGCGTTGAGAGCGGGAGCAGATTCGTTCCCGAAACGTCCACCAAGATGAGTAGAGAAACGAGGAGAGAAAATCCCACAAAAAGCTGGAAAATGAATGGTAAGTATATGACTAGCTTCACCTGCTAGTTCATTATATCAATATCATCGGCGTTACACGAACCTCTGCAAGGCGGTAGCCTTGACGGCTGCCTTGCCGTCCTTGCGGTAGGTGGCAGTGGGCGCGCCGAAGCCGCCTACGGGCCTGCGCTTGCCCGTCGGCGAGTTTGGCGCCGACCGGTGCTTATCGGTGCCGCCGTTCTCCAGCGGCAGCTGCCCCGGGTGGTCCTTCAGCTTCGAGCGCAGCCCCTTGTACGCGCTGCGAACGCCTTTGCCGCCGTCCTTCACCTGGAAAGGAGCAGTCACTATATAGAGGGCAAATTATATCCGGAAATTGTTTAAAGCTCTCGAATATTTTAAATACTGACTGTGAGTTATTCGAGGTGGTGGTACATTCATTTTTCTAGTTTTTTTTTGAGATTTTCTCTCCTCGTTTCTAAAGAATAATTTAAAAGTTATTACAATTATTTCAATATATTTTTAGAGATTTGTCAGTGACACATCGTTTTTTGAAAAATTTTAAAAGGAAATATGTGTTCAATAAAAACAAAACTTTTCTAAATGTTTCTCAATGTGAGGTTGTTTTGACACTGGAGAGTGACAAGTTGACAGACGGAGGAATTCTGGTTATGAGGCGATTTTGTTAATTGATTGCCATTTGATTGATTTTGCCATTTTCATATTCAGTTTTGAGAAGTGGATGCCAAGTTCCAGCTATATCAACTGAACAAGAAGTTTTACCAATCAATCACTCACCAGCTGTGATAATAGAATGATGATTTTTATTAAATAACAATTTTAATTAATTTTGTTCGCACAATGTGGAAATTTCGATCGAATAGAATTTGAGGAAATCTGGAGCGAATGTCGTGACAATATCTGAAAGATTATTTATTCATTTTGTGCGTAGCAACATTGACGCTTCAAGTTGAAGATGTTCGTTGGAAATGAAAAAACCGAAAACAAAATGACAGATATTGTGCATTCAAAAAATTATTCAAGCAATACGATAATCATTCTATTGTCCATTTAGATGAAACATCAGTGGAAACCGAACTCCACACTCGGTCATAATTCTTCAGTATCTCGATTGGATATAATGTCATTTGAAGTAAACATAAATTTCTACAATTGCCTTCCTGGATTAGTGTTTCCATAGTTCATACAATCTTCATCAATTATCAAATATATGAGAATGAATTTTTATCAGCCTTATCAGTTACATTGACGCAGGTAATTCCACTTTGAATCCCATAGTAAACGAAAAACAATCGTCACTAACATGAAACAAAATCGCTCGGCACCATAACTCACCGTTTTAACAGCAGATTTCATGGCAGGATTAGCCTTGAACAGAAAAAACACATTAAACATTCATGATTAACAGGAAAACAATAATGTTACCTTATCTTTGACGCTTCTGAAGAAAGCAGTGCCTTCTTTTTTCATCGTCGAAGTCCATTCTTTGTACTGTTGCTTCAGTTTAGACCCAGACTTGGCAGAGTAGCCTTCCAATTCGAATTCAAACTCGTCAGAAAATCCCTGGCCGGTATTCAACATCATCAAACGTTCTTCTATGAACTAAAAATATTTCGAAAATATTCTATTAACTTCTATGTAAGCAGACTATGAAGGAGTAATGCTTGAACAAACATTTTCATTATCAGCTCTATATTTCAGTTCGTATGAAGGAACAATTTTTGAGCAAATATATAATTAACTGCTTGCTACCTACTACTTTCATACTTACAATATCAATATGGAGTCTACATCACTACATATGTTTGCGCTATTTCTTAATACTGAATTCACATGAACCCAAAAAATTGTCTTCATTTTAGTTTTCAGATTCGTTTCACTGAATAATATTATGGAAAGTGTCACATGAAAAATTGAGCAATTTTGAGATGATTGGCATATTGGCACCCGAAAAGATGAAGGAACACGTCTGCATCGATAAACAGATATTATCATCGTCATCTCACCATGAAATTGTATTCAAATATAGGGTGATTTACCTAACAATACAAAAAAGAATGGTGTATTGTTATTGCATTTGAGTAAATTTTTTGAATTTGTTCAAGGAGAAAACCCAAAAATACGCCACTGGGTAAGGAAACACTTCAAATAGAAGAACTGACAACAGTGTCGACCCTCGAGAAGCGATGATCTCCAGTTCCATTTGAAATGTCCAGCCAATTGTATATATAACTTGAACTGCGAGGTATTATTTTTGTGATCAGTTTAATGATTTGATAGTGTATGTTGTTCTGGTAGACAAGTTAAAAAAGTTCTCCCAACAAATTAAATCCGATTAGGTGACAAAAAAATCATCTGAAATGATTTCCATCGAAACTGATATGTTTAATGAAAAATTACAGAGTGTGTTTTGTCTAAACAAAGCATCATAGGGTAGTACTTGATATCCTCGAATGAAACTGTATTTAAAAAAGCACAACTGATCATCTATCTCGAAAAATAAATCCATTTCATTTAAATGCTAAATTTAATGCATTTTATTTCAATGTAAAAATTTAACAAAGCAGAGAAAGAGCGATTTAAGATTCAATGGCGAAAGATTAATCGGATATTTGCCCTGTCTGATGTCGTAAATCACGTCATAGAGAGGTGGCTGTGCCAAATGTACTATTTTTATATTTTATTTCCGAAGCTAAATTTGATTTATTTTCTCATAGACTATGAGGGACCGAGTGAGTGTCTAATAAAAGCATTTTTATGACAAAGCAACAGAATATATTGTATCACAATCAGGGTAAAAAATGAGCAGAAAAATTCACCAAATAATCCAAACTAACAAATCAACAAAATTCCCATGATTTATTGTTTGGGTATGAAGACAAAACAAACATTGAATTGAAATGAAATATACTGTAGTTTCACTACAATTTTTTGATATAATCCAGGAAAGGAATGTTGTATTTTGCGCAAAGAAAGTGATTCAAATCACTTTGCCAAAAATTTCATGCATGAAATACATAATTGATTTCATCGATTTTGTAATCAGGAATTTTTAACCTTTCTGAGTGGAGCAAGTGAATGATGTCAAAGATCGAAGAATATTTTGTCAAGATCAATCTTGTAATAAGGAGATGTATTTTTCTGTCTCTATTAGCCATTTTACATGATTTTTTTTCATGTTGACGATTATATTACATATTTTTTTATGTATTAAGCACACAAATACAATAATGCAAAGAGAACTCAAAATGTTGGAAACTTCCTCATTTTTTGGGTTTGAATTGTAAGTATCTACTTCTATCACAGGTTCACTAACCTGTTGAAAAATTTGTAAATGTAGCATCTCTCTGAGAAAAGGTTGTAAGGCTTGGGGTCTTGTTTCAATGAACCTTTCCTCATCAAAAGTCACTTTCTGCCCTGGTTGAAATTTAAGAGCATCCCTGTAACCTCCTATGAGTTGAACTAAGGCTCTCAAAAACGCTCTCGATACTCCATCACCCAATTGCTTGTTTTTGAATTGCTTTTTCAAGAATGATACCTATAAGCAAAAAGGAAATTATCAGGATAGTTATTCAGTGATATCAATTATTATTGTAGAATAAGATGTATCAAAATAAAGAAAAGGCGCACATGTTCAAAACTTGGTTAGGAATCATCTTCATTAGACATACGCGTGCGGATCTATTTCATAGACCAGTGAGAGTCATTGTTCGAATTTTTGTGCTTATTTTGTTGTAATATAGTATATTTTGCACTATGAATGATGCAGTTGAACAGGGGGGTTCGAAATATATGTAAAAACCCTGTACCTATGGAACCGTTCGTTTTTTATATTTTGGAATCAGTTTTGAGGCATAGTTCTTGTAGTGGAATAATAGATATATCAACAGCACTATATAGTTCCGTTCATTTATTGCTGAGTTTTGAACACATGTCACTTTTTGCATTTCACACAGCTTCAATTGTCCTATACTAACCACTTCTTGGGGAAGACTATTGAGGTCATCAAATGGGGATTCTATTTTATTGGCATCTGCATCTAATATCACTACATCCCCTATTTCACTTCTGCGGACTTGCTGGAGATAACAAAATGTGTGAATTACTGAAAGAGATTTTTACATTTCTTCGGATTGGAATTATGCCAATATTGAACAAATGATCTCATGTTCAAAAAATATCAAGCATGGTGACATATTTCAATAACTTGAAAATAAAGTTATGGAAACAAATGAAAACAAAAAGTAGGGTGGTGAAATGAGGCTGGTTTTCTAGTGATTTAAATTCACCAGTGACGCCCCAAAAAATATTTAGAAAGGTGCAATATCAGATTGCTTGAGAAAAATATACTTAAAAATATATACTTAAATATACTCATTATCAAAAGCATTGTTGAGATGGAAATAAGGATTCAAAACCCAATATTTTAGCGAATCTTAATACCTCTTAGATTGGGAACCAATTTTTCCAATGAAACAAAAAAAAAACAAGTGCAAAAAATTTTCCAAGCTAAACTGATACACCCTCTACACAAATATATACAAGAAATGAACAATTAGTCAGGCTATCAAAATTATATTTTTCTCAAGTTCTATTTCTACTAGTGCAAGAAGTAACTTGATTTTTACATTCAATCAAATAAAACAATGATAAGAAATCATAGAAATTTGCGATAATACTGATTGATTATTCATACTCATCCATGTATACCAGCATTTTTAGAAAATTTCTAGAATTAATTTGCAGTTGTCAGTTTGAAATGGATTTTTTTTCATATTCAGCATTGTGTATTTAATGAATTTGATACAATTATTTGACTTGATCATAGAAAAAATATTGTGTGCAACACCTGCAAAAAGACTTTGTTGCACTAAAACCAACTGTTGCAGGACCTTTGATGTCTTGTGATTCTCATTTACACTTAGAAGATATCAGCAACATGAACATGAGGTGTCTGTCCTTTTTGTATCCTTTGAAATATTTGAGGTAATTTTGCACTTATCATGCAATGGGGTTTTTTTCGATTTTTTTTTGGTACTTTCGCATTTCGACCTCAGGTTCCCGAATTTTCCAGGAAAGAGTATGAAAATTACCCTTCTTGTTTCGGCCTGTTTTGGGTAGGCACCATAGCCATTTGAAGTTTCATTTCTCATATAAGATACTCTCTATATCTTCCTTATACATTCTAGAAGCTGAAAAGAAGGGGAATCATCCTCTAAGAAGTTTAATTCATTGTCTTTAGCATCTTTGATGAATCCTTCTTTCATATGGACGGCGCTGTCACTCACAGAACTAGTGATTCTGACGTAGATTCTCATTTGACAGCGCCGTCCATATGAGATATGCTGGATCTACCTTCCTCCAAAATGCTAAAGAACGTTGATTTGACTAATTCGAGGATGTTTTCCCTTCTTTTTGACTTCTTCAATGTTCAAGGAAGGTATAAAAAGTATCCTGTGTGAGAAAAGAAACTCCATGCCTACCCAAAACGAGCCAAAGAAAGAAGGTTAATTTTCATACTGTTTCCTGGAATATCTCAAAAAATATAAGTTTTTTTATGAAATTCGGGTTCCTGAGGTCGAAATACGGAAGTACAAAAAAAACTCGAAAAAAAACCCGTTGCATGATATGTGCAAAATTACCATATTTGACACTCCACTTTGCATCAACACCAAAAACATTAAAGCAAAACAAATCAGAAGTTAGGAGTTTAGTAGTGAATTGTTGACTCATGCTGCAATTTTCATTTTCATGTGTGATAGCCATCATGATACGCTTGTTATTCTATTACATCATACCTTGAAAACTGCTTCTGGTACCCCAATTAGGAAAGGCATGGGGGCTAGCAAATAGTCAATCAAAGACATCGGTAACACTGGTATGAAAATATGCTGCCATATCATAGGGTAAATAATATCATTGGCTGATTGCACACAAGCACTTAGTCTCTTCAACTTTGTAGAAGTGATTATTATTCTCCTCTCATATAGCATGGATGCAAATATCACCATCATATTATGAGAATCTACTGCATTGAAATATTCTGTGAGATTTCTCTGCAAGAAAATAATAGTGTATTATTTAACATCATTATACAACGTCATTTTATTAGTGGCATACTATACTGTCTCTACAACATCGAAAAACTCAAATTAAATTCAACACTATGATCTACTGAATGGGTGGTATTTTCAAATAAGAGAATGAAAAAGGACCAAATTTAATATTACTCACATCTTCTGGTATGCTTGGTAACTGAAAAGGCCTTGGAATATCAACTGAAAATGCCTGAAAATTAGGCTTATTTGAATATATGAAACAAAAATTAGTGGATTAGCTGCATACACTATCTCCCCTGTTGAATGACACACAAAATTTTCCTCCTGGTTCTAGTATTTTTGCATTATATACTGCTGATAAAAAATCTCTCAGGTCCTCAGTCCTTGAACTATGCATCAATACTGCTGTTGTATCTAAAAACCTAAAATTTACCAAAATATTACCAATGATATGCAAAACAAGTAAAAAGTGTTTCATTAACATTTAAAAAAAATTCGAGCATACTTAGTTCATTAACTTTCATCAGAGACCACTGGTTTTTGAAATATGTCAAAGATTTTCAAAGAAAGTTTTCATTGATTTCAAAAATAAACTGATTTTTGAAATGATAAAGTGCATCTTCTGATGTGATTAGAATTAGTTCAGTTATTTCAGTGAAATCCTAGGGACAAGTAAGCTGATGATGATATGAAAAATGATGTCATGCTTCTGTTTTTCTTCAAGTAAAAACTCCGGAACTATGTGGATAAAAATAGAAACAAGTGCTACAAACTATTTGGTCCATAATCATAATCACTATTGCAAAAAAACGTATCTAATATCAAGGGAATCAAAGGACGTTTTTTTCTTGATGAAAACCCTTTTTTATTATTGAAAATCTACTCTTTGAATTTCTTTCACATGATTTTTTATAGCTATATTCTCATGTTTGCAAGGAATCCTAATTTATCTTTGCTATCATTCATTATTATCACCTATTTTTTAGCTCAGATAGCCATTCTTATCAACTGACTTTATCACCAGAATGTGTTGACAACAATACTCACTCTCAGATGATTATTAATATCCTCCATTAACTTTCATAACAATATGACTAATATTTTCAGAACTTATGTTACCTGAGATCATGACTCAGTCTCCCAAAAGTTACTTTATGTAAATTAAAAATTGGATATGCCTGAGCATATAAATACAAAAGCATTTTTCATATTTAAATTATTTTTACAAAACTATTGCAAAAATTGTGTGCATAGCTATTGAAAAAATCAACCTACATGAGTGTCATTACACCATTTGGAATGTAGGACTCATTACGAACAATAAATACCAATTTCCTGAATTTACACAAACATTTGTTAAGGAAATGAAATATATATAATGTTATTAGAATACATTCTATATGAGTAAGATTCATATAGATATGAGTGTGCATAAATTATATTGAGTTTCATTTTAGACAAATGGATACTTATAAATATGTTTCCAAGAGTAGATTTTTCATCTTTTTATCTATCAGCTGTTCATTGGATCAACATCTTACTCTAATTTTTATTCAACAAACTGCTTCTTTATATTCCATCAGATTTTGTGTATCTAATCAAATAGTATACCATATTGAACCAAAATATGCCTGAATAGATATTCTGCCAAACATACAGGTAAATAATATATATCATGACTATTTACATGATATATCAGATATAATCCACTAGTTTTTCTTACTTATAAAATCCTTGGTGCCATGGTAGATAACTCAAAACTACTAATGCTGTTTCTGATTTGGGATCATGTCTACAAAACCCAAAAGTCCATTTTGATTCTATATCCGTGAGTACAAAAGAGTAGTGTTGTATTACATCACTTAAAGAAAAATTATCATTCAACATTATAACAGGATAAAGGAAATGAAATGACATACTTATCAAATTTGTATGGATAAGCAAATTTTGGCACAGCCCTCAAGACTTCTACATCTTTATACTTTTCTGGAAATTGCTGAATTATCCATGGATCAGTATCACCATTGGGTGGTACTACTTCGCAAAAACATTCGAAGAAACGTTTCACATTCTCTCTAAAAGGGGTTGTCAGATGAGATGAGCTTGTGGATTTTAATCATTTGTGTAGCACTCACCTTATTCTGGAACCCATGTCATAGAGATATTCTTATTTTATTCCATTGTGATAGGGAATAATGATGAAACCGAAGTTATCATGAACTCTTGAATATTCATGAACACATATTGTAGAAAAAACACAAAATTGGTGAAAACACTAGCCACTTCCTATTTGTAATCACAATCACAATCACCAATCATCACTTCTTTAGTCGATCAAATGACAAACGTCACCATGAAGGTTGATACGTCAACTGTCAGTTATTCCTTCTTCTTCCTCATTTCAAATTTAGTCATATTTTTTTGTGAAATCTGGAAGAAAATAGAAGACAGCTGAGAAGGAATTAACCGGTGGAAAATGTCAAAAAGTAAACAATTTTAATAGCAAAATAATTGACAATGCGATTACGATCAAATATTGCACCAAAATCTCTGAAAGACGCTTGCGTCACCGGATTTGTTTTCATAATCATTCCTCTTATATATTATTTCGAACTATTCATAGTCCTGCCAAGATATTACAAACAATGGAGTCCAACATATAATCTCCATTTCCTCACTGGCACATACATATTGTTTAATATTTGTGCCAATCTATTAGCGATAATGATGTGCGACACGAGCATCAAAGGGAGACTGTTACCATCTGAAATGAAACCAGACTGGAGATTTTGTTCTGTGTGCGAATCATTAGCTCCTCCGAGATCGTGGCACTGCGAAACATGTAATGTGTGTATACTAAAGAGGGATCATCACTGTATGTTCACCAGTTGCTGTATCGGCCATGAAAATCATAGATATTTCATAGTTTTTGTTTTCTACATGTTCATTGCCACAATGTATGCCTCATACTACAACATCTCCTTTCTTTGGGACTACGTTACTTTCGATTCGTGGAAATCCATTCTCAAAATCGTGTTTCCTCTAGCAACACTGTTCATGGAATGGACTCAAAATCAACTGTATGTGTTTTTCATCCTGATAGTGTTATTAGGAGGGGCCTTCACTGGAGCACTGTTATATTATCATATTGATTTGATTCTGAGGAGTGCTGTTACCCATGAGCGTAATACTGGAAGCAAATATGATAGGGGAAGATTGGAAAATATCAAGCTAGTTTTAGGTAATAAATATTGTCTAGTTTTTTTGACACCATGGGTGAAAAGTGACCTTCCTTGTGATGGTGTAAATTGGAATGATTGGCAAGCCTCGAAGGAAAAATAGTAATGAAAGATTCAACAGTGAATAGCATTGGAATATACATTTGTGGGTGGGGAACTTTACTTTCACTCCTTCACACGGTATTGAGGATGGCTTCAAAAATGTTTCAGAAATAGATGTAATAGGATATAAAAATTGTGTATTTGAATGTCTCAGTTATTATTATTACACAAAAATGTACAAATCAGTATTAAAAAATAGAACGCATATAAAATAATTATATAGAAGATTCTAAAATTTGGCTAATAGTGTGAAGCATTATTTTCATCATTCTCTGAAATTTCTAGTATTCTTGGGTACTTTCCACTGTTTCTAGACCTGCCTAGCTACTCCTTTGAGTTGGTTAACAAATTCAATTCTTATTAATTACATCATCATTACATCCATAATTGTATTGTTTCGGGATCCTCTATGGGACTTTAGTATTATACAATATGGAACCTTTTGTTATAAAACATTAGGCACTTTTCAAATCGAATTGCATTTTCTCACAATAGTGAAATCCATCATTTCATCATTGATTATATTGATTTCATTTGGCACATCAATTTATTCGAGATATATTATTTCTACATGGCATTATCACTGAAAATATATTTTGAATGAATATAAATCAAATTTGTCATGAGCCAAGAGCTAAATCCATAAATACTTGTAACTAAAGAGTGTCAGAACATTCTTTATACAGGGTAATATATTTACACATGACTGATTTCTAATAAAAATCACATTATTATCTAAATTCTTCTTATTTCTCAAAATACTGCTTCCTCCTGTACATTGATTCTACTAGGCGGGATGGATGATCTCGTTTGTAGGAACTGTATAAGATTCGCCTTCTCCCGTTCGAGTGCGGATATCCTCTCACTTTTTTTGCTAACTTCCTACAAAATAATATAACATTATTTTCTCTGAAATCAATAATTGTGTTTATACGACTCATTTTTTATATTTCAATGGAGAATGGGCAAAACAGCATCTTTTGGTTCCAGTCTCTTTTTTACTCAAAACGCTCAAAATTGTTCCTTTTGAACTTTCACAACAAATATTTTCTTGCAAATAATATTCATCATATTTTCCGATATCTTCTATAATTTATTCTGATCCCTACTGAAAATATTGAAGTACTTAGTGAGCATACTGGGTAACTCAGGAGATCGGTACCTCCACATTGATGATGTATTTGGTGTTGGGGCATCATTGTGATAAAATATTTGTTGCCCCATCGACTTATGAGGAACATTGAAGCGAACATAATAAAAGAAAAAGCTATCGATTCGCCCAGATTTGCAACAAAGAAAGGTACAGTTTTGCCAACAGTCAGCTGATCACTGCTGGTTGCCTCTCTCTCGTTTGCTGTTTTTATTGGTTGAATTCCTCTGCCTTTCTCTAGGCGCAAACTAGGGTCTATTTGAAATCGGGTCAACATTATTCAATAACTTACCTATGAAATGATATATTCTGATCTTTTTTGAATCTATTTGTACAGCCATAGACTGAACCACTTCGAACAGAGTTATAAAATCTTTCCTTACCAATTCTCAATATTCAAACAACAAGTAATACTGAGTATCTTCGTTTCAACACACTTATGGATCAATGAACTTAACTAAACAATAGATTTGAGTGAATTATCTCAAAATAATAAATCAATTCGGATGAAAATAACTGAAAATTTCGTATTTATCAACACAAAGGCATGAATCCCTTTCTTAAGGTCGTTTCAATCCCTCTCTATCTGAACTCGATCTAGTAGAGAATATATATATTATCATATCTCTCGGGTCTGAGCATTTGCAAAGCAGCAGTGACAGAACTGCTCAATCAAACGTGATAAACCATGTGATGAGTTTGAAATAAGTCTGTGATTTCATTTGGATCTATGCCATATCTCCGATTCTGTATGATGAATCATTCGAAACGCAGCAGTGATAAAGCTGCTGCACGATTTGGTCGAATGGGTTGGCAGTACAAAAAGAAAAATCGTCGTTTCTGCTGACCTCCGTGAGCAGCCTGTTCTGCTGCTTCAGCCGCCCGGTGAGGTCGTGCGGAGGGGGATGCGCGGGCGGGTAGTGATGCACGGCTAGGTTCATGTGGAGCGGCAGGCCGCCCCGCTCCCAGCTCTCCGTCAGCGCCGCCAGATGGCGGTTCACCTCGATCACTCGAGCGCGCTGCAGTTCCAACCGCTCCTGCTGGGCTTCTGACCAGTGCTCCTGAAATTTCATGAGCCATCAAATCATCACTTTCGCAAGTCAGCAGAAATTCAGGTCGAATTTATTGAAATTTCGAGATTGTTCTCATGAGCAATTAATATTGGTCGATATATTGTTTTGTTGTTTAACAACCCTTAGTAGCGCACCTAGATAGAAGTTCCTGTATGTGCATGAAGAAAATTCACATCATTTTTACAGTTCATATAATGATCAGGTGATGAAACTAATAAATAATGATTTTTGTGAAAGAATGAAATATATGTAAAGTGTGTAGAAACCAAACGAAATAAATTCATTATTTCGGTTACTGTACATATCTATGAAAAATCCCGGAACACGTCAACTTGACATTGACGTAAATTGACATTCTTCAACGTCATAATGCGATCCCTACCTTCAACCCCCTTCAACAGAACCCCCAATTTTTCAAATGATAAGTATAAGATTGTGATATACAATTGAAAAAACAATGATTATTGATTTCTTGTACAATTTGGAATTTATTACACTGCTCCACACTGCCGAGAATCGATTTTCATAGTTAAAAGTCCTTATCGAGAGGTTTTATCTCACTAAGAATGTCTTACACCAGCCAACACGACAGATTACGAATTCTTCATTGGAGAAAGCATTGATTTCGGAGATTCTTGTTCAATTTGGAATTCATCAAACTGCTCGACATGTAAAAAAATGCAATGAAGAATACAGCTCCGTATTTGAAAATTAATGTTGAGGGTGTTCCAACTTCTACGATACTTACGATATCATTTGTAATTCGAATAAGTCAAGTAAATTTCAAAATGCGTCAATTGTATTTAATATTTCATCAAGTATCATTCGTATGGTTCAGAATGATGCTTCATGAAATCCACATGACTATTTGGAAATACAACTGGCTCTTTTGAACTCCAATTGGAAAGGGTGTAGAACGAAATGAGCTAGAGCAGATTTTTTTTCGATTCATATAATTCTTTGAAATACGCTACTTTGCTTCCACCTCTCCATCTTTTACCATTACCAGTATATTTGCAGGTTGACGAATATTAATTATTATCAACCCCTTCAAAAAAATGGGTAGGTATATTTGGGCCACGGAGAAGATGGAATGCTTTCGGTAGATGACCCTGTATGAGCAATGTTCATTACCACATAGATAGATAGGTACTCTACGATAATCTGTGGTGAAGGCATAACTGGATTTTCTTGTATAGCATAAATTAACTTCTCAACCAGACTCCGATACTATAGGTAGGTGTAAGAAGATAATGTAAGAAATACCGTTTCCCCGAAATTGATCAATCTAGCTGAATTATAATAAAAAAAGGCTTTGAAAGTATTTGCATAACTAAAGGCTCGACTGAAGGTTACTAACGGAAAATTTAAGAAGTGTGCGAGGGTATGCAGTAGCGGAACTTGGAAAAAATGAGAAAGGCATGTGATTCTGAACTAAAAGATGCGGATTATGTCTGTAATTCTTGGATTGCAAAAGAAACAACAGATATAAATCACATAATGCTGAACTAGAATCAAAGTTGCTAAGAATAATAATTGGGAAAGTCATATCGACCTCTTCAGCTGCAAATAGCACTATTTTCCCAATACGACAAATGAATTGTATCACAAACTTTTCTATAGTCAGAACAGTATATTTTCCTTGAGCTATGGAATCATTCTTTAGGAAAACTCAACGTATGCCATTCGTATCTTTCGACTTCAGAAATGAAGGCAATGTGAATAGTCGCAAATGCTGAATACCATGATCACTGCAAAACCAAATTTAATTGAATTTCTTCTTCTTCCATTGTACATTTAACATACGTTTATCGAGATATCATATTTTAATAGCACCGTTTGCATATTGTTAGTAAATAGTTTTTTTATACACCTACATTATTTTAAACTTTGTTCGTTGGTCCATAAATTGAATATGGTATTTCTTTATACACTTGTGAATACTAAGTTCAAAGTGAAGTTCAAAGTGAAGTGAATTTAAGATATAAGTATCAAAAAATATGATGAATTTGTATGAATTTCGTCTGACTTTTGTTCTTGAATAATTTTCATTACTCTCGATGGGAATTCCTGGAGAATACCTTGAGAATTACTACTATGTCAATTGTATATACTTTTCAGGTCCGATTATTCACTTCGATCTCATCTTCATGTTTATTGTCTATTATTTTTTGGAGACAATCTTGATCCGCCGATGATGAAATTCATCTTGGTAAAAGGCCAGGTAAAAGGTAAGCATTGTGAGAGAAGAATGCGATAGTTCGTTCTGATACATTGAATTGCTCGAGTGAGAAGAAACAACACTAATGGATTTCTATGCAATTCAACTGGGAAATAGTTTCTCTTATTGTAAGTAGGTTAATCCATACTGTGAGAAGTCGAGTATCAATTGAAGAGCCAAATTAGAATGAAATCTCGGTTATTATGTGAATATTATAACAGCAAGTACGAACCACTCAACTAATAACCATTCTTTTATACAGAGTGTCACATATTGAGAATGGAACATAGAACAAATCAGACTGTCAAATTAGTGAAATCATGTTACTCGTTTCCGAAATACTGATGGGTGTTGAAGTTAACAATTGAAAAATTATTGGTGCCTATAACATACACATAGCTTTGAATGAAAATCAGTTCATTGAGCTCTGCTAGGGGCGTACAGTAACACAGTAACACAGTAGATGAGTAACACCTCAACTCCATAAACGTATGATGTAATTCCTCGAACACTACAAGGTTTTCCTTTTGTGTTGTCAACAGATAAAAAAAAATGGTACTGTCCCCAATACATTAACACATTGAATTTTTTTGGAGTTCAATAATTCGTTACGATCAGAAGGGGCGAAGGTGTTACGTTCCCACTCCGTACGCCACTGTCGAAGCTCAATG
Source organism: Gastrophysa polygoni (assembly GCA_963576655.1). NCBI lineage: Eukaryota > Metazoa > Arthropoda > Insecta > Coleoptera > Chrysomelidae > Gastrophysa > Gastrophysa polygoni. Next base: position 50,606,753 of record OY755083.1, read on the forward strand.
ACCTATCCTTCTACCGCTTGGTGCATTTCATGACACTGAAAACGTCTGTTGTGTTTAGTAAAATTATTCAGAGTAATAAAAACATTGTAGTCAATAATAATTTCAATGATACTATTTTTCAATTTCAAGTTCAATCGTTTCATTTTGAGTTGGAAAATCTGCGGTTGTTCTATATCCCATAATGGTACACACCCTGTATGTGGGGGTGTTTGGAAACAATGAGAACTCGATCTTCTGAGAGATCCTTGTCCTGAAATAAGACAAAAATGTTATTCACACATAGCTCATTTCTAGGATACAGGGTGTGAAAGAAAAATTTTCAGCATTGGTCTTGTCGCTCTACCTTGAGGTAGATAGATGGGTATTGATATTCCCACAAGAATATCAAACATTTGGACATCAAATGATCCAACTCATCAAATCCAAGTAGTAAATTTCTACCAGGATTTTCATTGTCGTCATTCTTCTCGTCAAAATCAACTTGCATTTGTAACGAATATCTAGATGGAAATAAGAATCATTTCACACTTCTCTAAATGGAACTTCATTTTGTACAGCTACTTTGTTTTGTTTACTGTGGAATAGTCCTTCTTTCACAGGGTGATCAAATCAAAGTATAAACATTCCCACAGATATTAATCAAGCGATCTATGTTTTTGAGTTCAGAATGACGAGTTCTTTGATTTTGATTGAAAGATATTTTTTGAACTGATATATAAGCACTGATTTGAAAAAAACATAAAAAGGTTTTTGAATTTATTTCAATGTTTTGAGAATTTGGGGAATAAATTGAGGTGAACCCGAAGCAGCTATTTCTCAGGAAGTACGTGAATTCTTTGGAAACTCCGGGAGTTCTTTGGGAAGTACTGGCATTCACTCACCACGTGCCCCATCCTGCCGAGGTACTTCATCTTGTCCTGGACCACGGCCACCTGCTTGAGGTACCAATCCCGGGCCTTCTCGACGGCCGTCAAGCCTTGCATGAGCACCTCCTTCTCCTGCTCGATCTGCTTCATCCTCTTCAGCATGTTGTAGTCGATGCCGTTTTGCAGCGTGTGTCGACGCGGTTCCCGTCTTCTGGCGTTCGTTTTTTTCTGGTAAATACCGCCCTGCATAGACAAATCGAATATTGGAACAAAAATGGAAGGACACGGGAGTCCGGAAAGTACAAGAAAAGAGGGCGTCCCATATGACTGAGTGATAATCTCTCTGGATACTAGTTCAAAGGCGTTTGATCGCATCAATCACGAACTCTTTCTAGCAATATTACACTATAATGGATTTACCAACAGTGCACAGCTCATTATGAAGAATTATCTCTCTAGTCGCATCCAGTTTGTGAAAATTGGCGATAGGTATTCTATTCCACTGAATCTCAATACTGGAGTTCCTCAAGGTTCGATCCTAGGTCCCTTGCTTTTCATGATGTATACAACTAATTTATCTACTTTCTCAACACAATGCAAATCTCATTATTATGCGGATGATACACAAATGTATCACTCCTTTAGTCAGGATAATTTACAGGAAGCTTGACTCTGCTTGACAATTAATCCTGCAAAATCCAAATTGCTCATCTTTGGGAGCAAAAATCGTCGAGATCAGCAACGGGAACAAGTTAATATTACAATTGACTCGGAGCCCCTTGAAATAATTGATTCTGCTAGAAATTTGTGTTTAATAATGGACTGGAGAGTTGATACTCAATAAACATGTAGCAAAAAGCATAATATTCAATATTTCAAGAATTTTAGACTTCAAGACGAAACAAAATTCATGCGATAACCTAGTCCTGAGCTACTTCAATTTCGGCAGCATAGTGTATTATTCATGCCTTACAAATCATGATAAAAATAGAATTCAGCTTGTGCAAAATGCTTGTGCATGACTAATTTATGGTGTGAGAAAACGCAATTCTGTTTCGCATAGGATGAAAGACTCTGGACCATGAAGCAAAGATGGTTTCTACATTTGTGTTGTTTCACTCATAATTTGATTCAGTCTCAATCCCCAGTATATCTATATGTAAAGCTAACATTTCGACAGAATATCCATACAGTCAATACCAGATATAGGAACCACCTCAACCTACCAAAGAACCATACATCACTTTACCAACGATGCTTTTTATACTATGCTACTGAAATTTTTAATACCATTCCTGACTCGCTGAAAATCATGAATAAATTCAAATTCAGAATCACACTGAGAAGAATGCTGTTTGAGGGTATGTTAGATGAATTATCATGACTTCCACCCTTGGGTACCAAATGAATATTTCGAGACTTTCAAATGAAAAATCAAAAATGATCCTAGTTCCCCCAGTTTTATCATTGTCATTATTATTATTAATCTCATAATTATCATTATTATTCAGTAAAATTTTTGCTCTCTTGTCTCCACTAATGGAACACTTTTAATTTCCTTTCTCCTTGTGATTTCAAGTTATCTATAGTTTCCTCATTTTTATTTATTTTATTATTTTATTTATTTTCTTTTTCTCTCTGTAACATCAATTAATTATGTTCTCAATTATTTTGCTGAATATACGTATAGTATTGAAATTATATCGTGGGTTGGATGCAGTCACCATTATTTTCGGATAGAGGCGACTGAATTCCGCCCATTCATAATGTTGATTTTAATTGATCATATTTTCCATTATCACGTTAAATATTCAATAATATGAATGAAGGCATATTATTATTATTATTATATGACTTTTTTCTTTATGTCACTCCTAAGGGAGATATCAAGCATCAAAGACATACCTTAGAATTAACATTTTTGGCTGTACATTTTGAACCCCTTTGAATATCATAATGATTTATTGCTTAATTGCTATTACGGACTGGCCCGTAACACATTTAATAACAATTAATAATTATTCTAGATATTTTTTGTTCAAAACATAGCTCCAACCAACAGACAGTACTGTTAACCATGTTTATATTCTCGTTTTTATTCAAATAAATATCATATCAGATATATGTCTGATATATTTAGTAAAAAAATGCGTAATCAAAAACCAAAGTCAATGTATTCAATGTAAAGGCTTTCTCGCAAACACTCTGTAAAAGACTCGGTAAAAGACGAGGTGAAAGATATAATATCCAATCTATTCCCAATGAGTGCTTCCCACAGTGCAAAAGTACTATTCAATAACATACCTCCGGTTGCACAGCAGCTTTGCCGTCCCCCATACTCCTGCCAGTCCTGAGCAACCCCCCTGCGAATTGCTGCCTCTTCTCACCGCCCTTATTGCTTTCCTGCTGGTCGCTCATCATTTGCCCCAACTGCCACTGCTGCAGCGCCGTCCTTATCTCGGCCCTGTCCAAGTTGCCGCCGCCACCGGGCCTGTCCAGGCCGGCGGCCGTCCTGGGCGGCTTGGGCGGGCCCAACAGGACGGGCTTCACTACGTTGGGGACTGTGGAGGGTGAGCGACAGTGATCGGGTTTCCTGTCCACCTGCCGATAAATCGATCAGCATTGCTGAGTCGTCGAAAATTGTTTTTTTTTTATAGACAGACATCGAGTCGAGGGGGAAACAACTCTTCGAATAGGTATATATACTATAGAATTTTAAATATTCAAGTACTCCTCCAAATACGTTTAGTTATAATTCAATACGATTGAATTCAATACCGAGTACTACTACTCATGTGAAATTTTGTGGCACCAACTTTTGAGGAATGAAAAATTGTAATGCGGAGTTTTCGGTATAGTTCTTCTTCCCGAACTGTTATATTTTCTAAATTTTTGTTATGATTATGATAGTTGATCGGTTCCGAACATAGTTCTGTCAAACAAACAGAATTATTGAGGAAAAACTACATTTCATCAAAAAATAATTCAGAAAATGTAAAACATTTCTGGGTAGCATTGTACAATTACAACTGAAAATTGTATCTATTATGTATATTGATTTCTACTATTTATTGTATAGTGAATCTCTCGAATTCAACAGGTCCTCTAAATGGAAAAACCTAGAGAGACTCTCATGGGTATTTATTCCTAAGTCCACATTTGTGTGGTGTACACATTTTGGGCAGTTGTTTCCCTCTCGACCCAAACTGAGTTTAAAATCGGAATTTCTTATCGAAGCTCATGTGTGGCCTTGCGAGAGAACTCATCATCGACGAGGTCATTCGGTTGAAAACCCACTTCCACCGCACCAACCTGGTTCCTCAGCAGGCAGATCTTGAGTCCGGCGCAGAAGCGCTCGAAAGACAGCGACCCGCTCGCCGGCGTGACTTTCCGCAGGCTCTCGATAACGCCCTTGGGCAAGCCCTTGGCGTCGTCGTCCTGCCAGCGGTTCTCTATCTCCGCGAAGCTGACGCACCCCGTCCGTTTGTCGTCCATGATGTCGAACAGGGTGCGCATGGCCGTCACGAACTGCTTGGGCAGCCCGTCCAGCGTCGAAGAAGGCGATGACATCTCCGCTAGTCACTTGTTGCACGCTGCTGTCACTTGTGGCACGTTCCTATCACTTGTTGCACGCTCCTGTCACTTGTTGCATGCTGCTGTCACTTGTTGCACGTTCCTGTCACTTGTTGCACGTTCCTGTCACTTGTTGCATGCTGCTGTCACTTGGTGCACGGCCCGGAACGCGGTCTATCACCGTTGGCGCGGAGGCTGCGACTGACTACAGAGAACTGAGAGTACGAAACGAGGTGAGGTTATAGACAAAGACGTGGCCTGCTAACCAGGTAAAAGGTGAGTCGTCGGAGATATGGGTTCGAAGACATAGGCGGCGCGATGCGCCTTTGGTTGGCACTGTGAGAGAGGTTTTGGGATTGGCTCTGGGTTGATTATTGTTTCGATTTCGATATTGATTTGCATCGATCATTAACCCAGTTACTTGGTTGCTGGTGGGGTAGATCAGCATATAAAGAACAAGCATAGATCAACTTTATCACTGAGAGGCATGCAATTTATTCAAATAACTCATTCGAAATTACCGTGCCAAAAATGATATTTTTCAACTTTGTTATTATCCCGATATGTTTTTAGTATCTATATTGAATTAGATACTTTCGATTCTCATAATTCTAACCCGCCAGGTCGAACCTCATATTGGATTGTGAATGTAATACATTATTGTCCTTCACGATGAGCTGAGTCGATATATCTATAGAAAACTACTGGGAATATTTTTCTGAGAATTCCTATACCTACTGGGATTTCCGGGAAACTCATTTCAGTCAAAATATCATCAGCTATCCCATATATGCCATATAACTTCATCTGGAACATCATTAAGTCTAAACGATATCATTTTTGAGTTATTTTTGTTTTTCGAGTTTTTTCACATTTTTTTTGGAATTTAACTGTGTCCTGAAGGTTTCCTTACCTCTGATTTTTTCCAAAAAATTCACAGAGGCTGATCAAATTTTCGCCAATTTTCATTATCTCGAAAATTCTGTAACTTAATTTATTCAATTCTATCAAAAAATATTGGAAAAAATATCAAATGCCGTTAAGCCAATAAAGTCTGTGAAACATTCCGTGATATCCGCGGATAGACCATAGAAATGATATTTATATGGGTTAGACCAAAGCCCTGATGAAACTCTGATGCAGTCCCTTACTGATAATATAAAATTCTCTAATAATTACGAAAATTTGTTGAAATTCAAAAATTATCAGAAATATGAAAAATAAGTAATCGTTCGATATGTTCGTTCATATTCACGATCTCAAATTCGTCTGTGACCTGTGACAGCCTTACCATGGAGAGTAAAAAAAACCTTTTTGAAATTTCGAAAAAGTAATAAATAATGAAGAGAAAATAGAATTAACCGAACTAAATCCAACCACCTTGAATGACGAGTCAAAATTAATCGTATTTTTTCATATAAATGATGAGACAAATCTTCTTTCTATCATGTATACACCTCTTCGTGGACCTCTCTGTATAGGTTTATGCTCAAACAAGCAGTAATTAGCAAATCATATATTATCTCTCTACCCTTAATCTTTCTTTTATCAACATTTTGGGGTTAGGCAAATAACTAACTCCACCGTAGGGAAGTAAATCCACCTGCATTGTGGAGGGACATTGTTGTTTGAAAACCACTTCAATTAAGGTATGTGGCGATTATATAGAGTCTAGGGAAATTATTGAAATGCGTAGAGTGAGAAGTAACAAGCAGGTATTATATGTTGGAGAAAATAAGGTTCAGAAATAGACAATTGAAACGTTCGGTTGACATTTTGTTCGTATAATATGAAGAAAGAAGTAGAAGTTTTATCGGCTTTACTAAGTTGAATATACACTAATTTGTTCTTCATTTTCATTCTAGCATTGTCTAAATTTTTCGAATGACAATGGAAAATTTATGTTGGAATGCTACGTGTGGCCTTATTGTATGGTTATTTTATGACTCACGCTGAGCATTCCGAAACCAGTACAAGTATTTTCGTCATACGTGTTTGCTTACCTACCTTGTTATGAAACGAACCACTCCTGATAACAGTGGCCGCAGTAGGATACAGGGTAGCTCGACGAAATATACTCACCATTCACGTTAGGTTAGAAGTGGGTACAACTTGTGATAATAAATATCTGATCGACGATCGAATATTATTTCGAATTCATTTTTTCTTATTTTAAGAAAGAAAAGAAGCTTGATCTCTCTTTGATTGAACTCATATACTTCTTGACGCTCTTGGATCCATTATACGGAAAGATAGTAGGTAGAAGCGATGATTATGATACTGGATGGAATAATGTAGATAAACAAGTCTTACAACTGTGATATCTGAGAGAATGAAGACAAAACATTGGATTAGAAAATGCTGATTGGGTCATTGAATTGAACGATGATACCTAGAGGTATCTCATTTCATTATTGCACTGAAGACTGACGTGCTTCATATAATATTGTGAGAACTTTGTGAAATTCTTCGTAAAATTTTGTAACGTTGGAAAATTTCACGCAGAAAAGTGTTGTAATTGTGTTGAGAACGGGAGCAGATTTGTCCCCGAAACGTCCATCAAGATGAGTAGTTTTATTTTTATTAAATATATTTGTATTTCCAAATTTTTCAAAAACAAGTTGTCACTGACAAATCGAGAATTTCTCTTTTAGGTATCTGAAGGTTTGATTTCAAGCGCAGTGACATTTTGAGGCATATCACAAAATCTGTCCTTACTACAAATATATTGCAATAATTTTTAATAACTTCTACTTTATTTTTTGAAAACGAGGAGAGAAAATCCAACTAAAAGCTGAAAAATTAATCACTTAATATAATTTATATCATCTCATAGTATTTGGAGATATTGATGTATTGAAAGAAATTGTGAGACAAGAATACAGCTTGATATACAATATGAAGACACAACAAAATACTCACTCAAATTCTATTCAATTATTCTCTAGTTTTTTTCTTCTTTGCTTGTTCAACAATTGTTATTTTAAAATACATTTTCATCAGCAATTCTATTTACGTTGCTCATTATTCGTTCAAATTTGTTTCCGCGAGACTCGAGGACAGAGATCATCAATTTTAGGTGGTACAAAGTTCACCGGGTTATCTGTTTAGAAATAAAACTACGATTTTTCAGCATAATTCTTTACAAAATGGGGATCAATGATTATGTACAATATAATTGTAATATAAACTATATGACTATGATAACAATATGTACACAAGACAATTATACAAATATGGTTGAAAAAATATAAATTATGAGTAAATAAGTCGGAAAATGGACGTTTTGACTTGCAGCATTTGGGAGGTTGAGTTTGGGATAGCTTTATACTAAATTCAGCAGTTCGATTCAGTCCTCGCACTCCTTGGAGCACCCAGCTGTTGAACCACTCGTTTCTCTATTTCCTGCGAAAAAATAATGTATATTATTGAAAAATACGTACGTATAGGGTATCCACATAACATGGGCCATCCTTTTATCCGTTAACCAAGTAATAGCATTATAAAAATTACGAATAATAAATGCCAATGAAAAAGTTGTTCACAATCATATGTACTTTCTGATATTATCGACTACACATGGTAGTCCATTTTTCCGTGGCAATGTTGTATTATCTCAGCTTCTTAATAGAAATACAGGGTCCCGCCGATTTCATAGCGACAGTATAACTATTTCTTCAACGGAAAGTTGATATTGAGTAATAATTTTGAAATTTCGTTATGTAATCAACCAAGACAAAAGTTGAGATTATCAGAAATATTCTTTCTTCATTAGCTTATATTATATTAAGAAATAGAGTGATACTGTCCCTATGAAATCGACGGGACCCTATATAATATCATGGGTGTTCTATCTCCCGTTTCGGACTAATTCATGATCTGGCAAAAACGAGATTATGGCAAGAAAAAAATTCTTCAAACTGAATTTTGAAGGGCTGCATCTCCCTTAGGAAGCGATTTGCAAAAAAAAATGTATTATGCATCTCAACTCATTTTTCGATGGATGAACAAATGGCGAACTATTGCTACTATAACGTGAAACACCCTGCTATTGGTCATTTTCCGTAACGCACGTTGTATGTAACGCAATTCAAATTCGCAAACAATAAAATTTCGAGAAAACTAGGGCAGTTCTCAATGAAGAAATAACTGTCTGCCAGTTCGAACTCATTACTTTCGACAAAAGATGAAACTACCAGATGGTATCAATGTTTTTTTTTTTTTGGGAGCATCGAACTTTCACTATTTTTTTTGTAGAATGAACTCGTCGTATTTGAAATTTTTCAGTTTTCCAAATAAATGTCTGCGAATCCGAGATCCATAACTTTCCACTGAGGCTTGAGAGATACCAGATGGCATTCATCAATTCATAACAAAAACCGCACTTTGAAAAGTTAATCAGCAATGTTTTCAAAGGGCTTTGAAATTTGACTATTTTCCTGAAGAATATCATGAATGAGTTTGAAACTAGGGATCTAATAACCCATCAGTGAACTGGTCTTCCTGAGCTGTGTCGAAAAAGGGGTGTGTTGCGGTATAGTAGATAATATCTGAAAAAGAAATTCAAAAGGACAGTGAACAACCTCTTCACAGGACAATTTTATATATCATTTGGGAAATCCTGAACAGCGTGGCTATCATCAGGAACTGCATCCACATTTTAGAAAAACGACAAAAAACATATTTTGTCATGATTACATCTGTTGTTACAGTTTTACAAATGAATGACCCCATATTTTTTTCCTTCCTTCGGTAGGATTCAGGAACCACGGAGTTACAGCCTATTCAATTTTTGCCTAATATGTATTTGAATAATGGGCCAACACGTACCTAACACTCGGTACTTTTGATTTCCTTATGAGGAAACCAAGGATGGCATGAAATGTAATTGAATGTAATCATGACGAATGTGAAATTGTTCACTTTGTTGCTCTTCTAAAATGTTTCGTTTTCTTCTGCCCATACGAATGTAAACCCATTTTGAGGTTTCTAGCAGGGAATGTTAACATGAAGCTTTATGGAAAGGGAATTAGTCAAGATAGGAGAGAGGAAAGTATGCGACCGAAACAATTTATGCAACACTCAATTATCACAAGGGTGTCTCAATTCAACAAAATATGTACACCACATTGGATATTCTGAGATTTCTGATATTATCTCTATCGTCAAGATTAGGAGGGATTTTGTTGAAAAAAACGTCATCAAGATTTTCGAAGATTCGAAAAAAAAAACAAAAGAATTCTTTAAGAAATTAGAGATAATTAATGATTTTTTCAAAGATTTCAGGGATTATTCAAGATGTCTACTGTTTTCTCGAAGATTCGCGAAATCTATCAAAGATTGAGAGAATTTTGAATAAGCCAAGATTGGTGTGATTTATGGAATTTCTCAATATTTTTAGAAGTTCCCAAACGATTTGAAGATTTACCAAAAAACTGAAAGATTTCCGGGTATATTGAATGTTTGTGAGATCTGATGATTGTTTCCTAATATTTGCCAAGATTTCAAGGCATCGAGAGATTTTCCAAGGATTAAAGATATTCGACAAAAGATTCAGAGATCAATTAATTAACAAATTTACGAAATCACAAAGATGGCGCTTGGGTTTTGAACATTGCCACAATATTTCTGCGGATTACAAGAATATAGTAGATTTACATATTTGAAAGAGTGCTAGATTTGCATATTCAATGCATAGATTGAAAGATTCACGGATGATATTCGAGTTTGGTTTTGTAAGATTGTCACGACAATCCTAGGATTTTTCGGATTAGAGAGGTATAGCAGATTGTTAGAGTGAGACACCCTTCACACAACCACACAATCATTAAATTAGTACCTTTTGAGAAACCCAAAGCAGCTCAATATTGTGAAACCCGAAAGGATCCAAAAATACAAAGAACCAACTACTGCAGCCTCCACCAGTGGAAACAAACGACAAGACTGAACCTTCAACTTTCCATCACCCCCGAAGCAACAAGCCAAGAAGTATTAGTAGCATAAGACGAACTCCCAAGAACCATAACCCTCCACCACCTCATAAACCGACTGTAGTAGAGATTCTTCAATTTGTCCAGATCGGCAATGAAACGTGTAGTATTCCTTGTCTTCGGGCAATTTTAACGTGAGGAGATAACATTGATAAATCGCTTAGGTCTCAATAGTAATAACAATAATAAATTCATTGGTTATATAAAAGGACCATATTAAAAATATATCAATTCAAAATACTAACAACACAGGAAATAAAGCACAAACTATATAATTTGGAGTATAATTAAATCATTCAGGAGTTACTCCGATAATATCTCTATTATCTTTGAAAATTCCAAAAATATAATTGAAGTCTCAGAGTGTATTTTCATTAGAAATATAATTGAGCAACTCCTTTTATTTTTCAGGTCATAGATCGATAACTTGTTGCATAGTTACACAGAGTGTCAGTTGGGTAGTTCAAATAATCCCACCGCTAATCAGGACCATTCTTTAGTTAGACCCTGTTAACTATCGACAAGAATCGGGATACAACCATATTTATATCCTTTAGTTTCTATGAAATACATTCAATTATTGTTCCACATGTGGCATATTATAACTGAAATATCAAATCTATAATTTGTGATTACCATGAGAAGTAATAGATTTCTTGTTTTCTTCTGTAGTATTGATGAAAGTACATACATGCAATCGTTTTCAATATTCTGCATGGTATAAAACAGTCTATGCCTAGTTTTTCTGTTAGGTATCACAATGTTAATGAAAATATACTACCAATATTTCCAGATTGAAAGCTGTGTGCTCAATTTTTCCAGATAATATTCTAACTGATGGAGAAGGAAATTTTAGTACATAACATAATTTGTTCCAAGAGTAAATTTCATAGCAAGAGCTTCATTTTCTAGGTTTCCCACCTCCTTCATTGTTAAATTTTGAATTTGATTCGTAGTAGAAACTCCATGAGCTGATCTAATATCACAATGCAATTTGTCTAAAGGTTCTAGATTTGTCTATAGATTCCCAATTCCGTTTTGAAGCATCTCAATCTCATTTCCTTTTCTCGCCATCTTTGTATTAAGCAATTCCAAAGTATGATGCATCTTGAGAGAATTCAACGTTTTGTTTGTTTTCTGTACAAGAAAAATTGTGTATTCACCTCACCAATTCCAGTTTTATCAAAACTGGTGTTCCATTCTGTATGTATCAACCCTTCAAATCATTTTTTACAAAGTGTTCGTGAATTTAAATCTAGTTTACTAAATTTTTGCAATTGATGGAGTTTCTCTATGTTTAATAGTGGATTATCAAAATTATGCAAGGTATTTCGACTGAACTCAGGGCCGTATTCAACCTATTGAAGGCACTTCAAGATAATGGGGCCCCAAGACTACGACCGAAGGCTACATTATCGAAATAGGCGAAAGGAGTTCATAAGCAAAATTCTAGATTTATTCAAATGTCATTTTCAATTTCTTCAGTCACATCGAATGAGAATAGATCATTGAAATTCTTTCCTTCTAGCTTTGAGATGAACAAATTGTCAGTCACTCCTCCATGATTAGAGCACATGACACCGGCGAGCTGTTCATACTTTTTTGGAGCATTGTAGTTCCCAACTGAAATCATCGTTTGTTTTCCACAAAATGAATAATTTATCGGTAATAGTAAAAGAGGGGCCTAGTTCTGATTAGTTGGGGAAAATGATTGCTAGAATACCTGGTGCACACCTGATGAAAAAGGTACCCGACAAAGTATACTAGGCGATCCCTCGAGGATCACAGGAGGATTTGTTCGAAATGAAGCCGACCTGGACGAACCACAAAATCTCAACTACAGAAATCTTACCCGCTGCAGCTCTTTATTTCGCTGATGCCTAGCCAACAACTCCAGATCGGACAAATACGCCAAGCTCTCCGACTTCACTATAGCGCCCTCCAGCTCGGGCGCCATCTTCGGCAGACTGCTCTGCTTCTTCTTCCGCAACAGCGAGTTCAACTTCCAGCCCGACTGCGGCGCCTTGGCGGGCGCCGCCCTCGGCAGCACCGCGTGGTCGGCGAAGGTGGAATTGTGGATCTGGGGAGGGGCGTCGCCTCCCGCGATCCTGACTAGCGTGACGCAGCGCGGCTTGGCGTCGCGGGACGAGAACAGCGAGATGACGGTGGCCGATTCGGTGTTGCGGATCGAGTAGGCTTTGATCTCGGGATTGCTGCCGCTGACGCTGGAGGCGGTCGACCAGTCGGGAGTGGGGCCGTGCGTGGGGGAGCTGTAGCCCGAGGTGCTTTGCGAGTCGGGGTATCGCACGGCTATGCCCACCGACTTACCTAGAGGTGACAAGGCGTCGATAGCGTCGATAATCGATGGGGTCGATGGTGCAGGAAAGAACTATCGACACCATCGATAGGCTATCGGTAGTCGAAAATGATTTTTTCTTGTTCACCATGTCTAGCGATTAGGCGAAAATAAATAAAGGATAAAACGCCAGCTTTCGAAATAAAAAATAATTTTCCATTCGACCTGGAAAGTACAGTACCACCAATCAAAGTAGTCCAAGGATGAATGGGCATTCACAATGGATCGTGCACGATATTATTTGTTTTATCGTTTTTACCGGGTGTACCAAGTTATCATTGCTCTGGGCTCATTTATTATGAAAAATACTTCATGTTATGAAAATAGAGAATTTTTATAAATAACGTCGTTTTGTGAAAAACACTAGATATTTTGCGTGAGAAATTTTCACTGTTGTCAAGGTAGTATTGTTTGTTCGCCCGTTTCCCTGATGACAGTTTGTACATCAAATGTCGAAATTGAATACACTACAGGCTTTGGTATTATTTTCGATATTGTTTGATTTTTGAAAGACTGGGCTGTGGTTCTAATGATCATTTTTTCAAGACAATTTAGAACACAACCACCAGAGAAAGGAAAAGTCAGTGCAGATGCTTTGGTTAGTACAGTATACGATATTATATTATAATTTATGGAGGATTAGAAATTGAAAATAATGAATGCACAAAATTTAAATTTTATGATAAAAACACTACCACGTGTACATTACTAAAAAGAGTTCAAAATACAATCAAAATACAATTTTATTCCTCAACATTTTTTCAGGAATCTTATTTTTTTTCTAATCATTTTTGGCATTCAGTAATAAAAGAAACCCGGCTATTGCAAGAGATGTACAGGAAATGATTTAGTTTTTTTTTTAATCGGAGGCAAAATGAAAAAAATAAATGAAACATTGTCTTTGGCTCTTTTTATGACATGATACTAAATTATACTATCGAATTGATGACCTGACGTTTTGGCTCTGGGCCGCCATCAAGTCGATTTTTTTAACTACGGACCTGGTTTTTTTCGATAAATAAAAAAATAAATAAATTTGTAACTTTGAATTAATCTCAATTATTCATGTTCAACATTTCGAAGCCACTTGGAATATGTAAAAGTTAGTGAGTATCTCAAAAATACCAACTCGTTTTCTCTGAAATCAATATTATCCTGTCAATCCAGACAATTTCGAATTATTTATTGTAATATTCATTTCTCACATTCAATTCCCACATATCTCCACATGATAATTTGTTTTCCAAGAAAACTAGTGATTTTCCTAGGTACTTCCGAAGTTCCGAGTTCAAAAAACGTAATTAGGAGGATTTACGATGCATATAGAAACAGTTCTTGATTTATTTTTTATCTCTCCAAATAAATGAGATATTTCATGGAGATGATAACGTGGAACACCCGGTATATGAGTCTGAAAAAAATGTGTTAGCGGTGCAGTGAGCTGAAAGGAATAAATATAACTATGACGCTCCACAGACACTTACTGGTTACTGTTACCAATCTGAACAGAAGCCAACAGATTCGTTTTTGCAGATAACGTTGATTTGAAAACATTCGAAACCATCAATTGCATTTCAGAAAAATCATTTCGATATCAGAAACCATTGTAATTCAGAAAATATCAAATCTATTCGGAGAGTGTCATTTGCAGAACAATTTTTGAAGACTATACATATCAACTGAAGTTTCATTACGTATTAGTTAACATTAACAATAACAAAATACTGTTTAATCATTTGCTTCCGAGTTTTTCTGTATATGCCTCGACGACTTCTTAGTATAGTCACATTAGTCTAATATTCAAAATATTGTACATTGTACCTTTTATTTACTTGTTTTTTTTTTAAAGGATAAAGTTGGTTAATTGCTGTTAGTGGAAGTTTCGGGAACGAATCTGCTCCCGTTCTTATCACAATTAAAATATTTTTCTCTTCGCAAAATTTCTCAATATGTTGTCGGTTTTGACACTGAGAAGTGACAATTTGATAGACGGAGGAATTCTGGTTACAAGGTGTTGTCATTTTCATACTCAATTTTCAGAAGTGGGTGCCAAGTTCTATCTATATCAACTGAACAAGAAGATGAGTAGAAGTTTTATTCTTATTGAATATATTTGTATTTCCTAATTTCTCAACAACAAGGTGTCAATGACAAATAGAGAATTTCTTTCTCAGGTATCTAAATGTTTAATTTCAAGCGCAGTGACATTTTGGGGCAGATCAAAAAATCTATCCTTACTAAGAAATATATTGAAATAATTTTCAATAACTTCTACTTTTTTTTTAGAAACGAGGAGAGGAAATTCCACAAAAAGCTGAAAAATGAATGTACCACCTCCTCGAAAAACTTACAGACAGTATTTGATTTTCTTTTGTCTCCACAATTCTGTATTACATTTTTAGTAAGTCTGTAGACCGCTAGGTCCAGGACAGCTGAGAGTCTCAGATACCTGGGGATTCCAAAACTCCTCATTTTCTCCAAATCATAAGAAGTATCTTCGACCATAAAACGTTTTATGGTCGAAGAGAAGTATACCCATATATATACTTCAAGAATTTATGAGATGTCTTCAAGTATATAGGTTATGTGGACAAGATACTTACTTTTGTTGGTTCATCCAATTGATTTGTTAGTTTTCTAATTTTATTGTATTCCGTGACTATTCCTATACAATGTATGTTGTCAACTGAGGAAAATAAATGACTCGATTTGAAACTCTCCGATTTCTGAAATACAATGGACGCTTTCCGAAAAACAACCGAAAAAGGCCCAATCTTACCCTTCGGTGGTTCCTCGACCGACGGGCTGACCACCGATCTGGCGGGCTCCGAGGCCGGCGTTTCGACCGTGTCGGGGCTCTCCAGGTCCTGGATGAGCTGCAGCGCCGCCTCCAGCTCCTTGGAGAAATCGGCGTCGCTGCTCTTCGAGGTCAGGTTCTTGTCCGACAAGCTGTCGCTGGCGCTGCTCTCGGTGCTCGGCGGTTCCTTCTTGTGGACGATGGCCTTCTGCAGCTCCTTCATCAAGGAGGCGTACTGGACGGTTTCCGCGCGAGGGCTGGATCGCGCCACTTCCATCTCTTTGACCTGGATATCGTGAAATAAAGAAAATCCATTAAAAAAATCTAGTTCATCCGTAGATAATTGAAATCTAGCTTTTGGTAGGATACTCCGTTAACAGTTTATCGAAACTCTGTTTTAGCTTTGTTTTTATGAATCGTTCGTTGTTCGATGTTAGAGTGGACTGTGTATTTTTACAGGCTACTGATTCTAATAATTCACTTTCTTTGTCTAGGATTCGAAGTATACACACTGAACTACGCGTTGCTTTTGAACAATATGTATATTCGTCGAAATTACACAATAAGATTTTGATGATTGTAAATGTAGAAAACAGTATGTATAAATGAATAACAACTGAAGATCAGAACTCGGTGGTCTCTCAATTATTACTGCCGTTGTAGGGTGAGTTTTAGGCGTCCAAAGTGTCGCCTTCTTCTCAAGTGTTTACGTTATTACTGCAGATATCGTAGACATTTAGAGTCATTATAGTCTTTACAGTCTTGAGCCACTTCACATTACCAAGTCTATAGGATCTAGAATCTGATACTATATTAGTTCGACATGGGCGTATCATAGGAAAAAACCGTAACAGGCTGCTATCAATACGAAATATATATTTTCCCACCAACATAGTTAGTGAGGTTTACTGAATTTTTGACACTTGTCTAAATTCTAATAAATAAATGTCTTTTCTATTCTATTTGCGCACGGCGTCGTCGTAACATGGGAATATGAAAAAAAAGGGTCACACGCGAAGCTTGTAATTTTTTGTAGTTTGTAGAAAAATAGTATGATATATACATAGGGTGAGAAGTGAGCTATTATATATCATTTTCAACAGAGGTATATATAATGTTTTTTCTACTTCTAACACACGAATATCAGCATACATAAACATGGACAAATTGAGATGAGGTCGGGCATGTTAAGGGATCGGAATAAGAATATCAATACTGATTAATTATCAACAATAGATCAAAAATACAGTGTTCATTAAAATGATTTGAAATATCGAACTGATGTACGTAATAAATCGTATTGGTCTTCGAACATAGGTATTAGCACATGACAGTGACAGCTCAGTTCGCGTATGATTTCTGTCATTTTTAGAATTGATAATTATTCATAATTCGAAACATTTTTTATAATTGCAGAAATTGCTTTGGGCTGTAGTGAATTCCGCAGTCTTATCTATATTTCTTTAACGTTTCGGTTACTGATGAATGTTTCATTGGTTGCATAGGCACCGGTATCAACGTGTGTATACTGCATACGGTTCATTATTTACCTAGGTAAAATTTCGGTTATTTGCA
This sequence comes from Gastrophysa polygoni, assembly GCA_963576655.1. Lineage (NCBI taxonomy): Eukaryota > Metazoa > Arthropoda > Insecta > Coleoptera > Chrysomelidae > Gastrophysa > Gastrophysa polygoni. The sequence continues at coordinate 50,623,910 of OY755083.1, forward strand.
CTTATCATGCAATGGGTTTTTTTCGATTTTTTTTTTGGTACTTACGTATTTCTACCTCAGGAACCCGAATTTCACAATAATAACATGCGCAAACTTATATTTTTCGAGATATTCTAGGAAAAAGTATGAAAATTGACCTTCTTTCTTCGGCTCGTTTTGGGTAGGCATGGAGTTTCTTTTCTCACACAGGATACTTTTTATACCTTTCTTGAACATTCAAGAAGTCAAAAAGAAGGGAAAACATCCTCGAATTAGTTGAATCAACGTTCTTTAGCATCTTGGAGGAAGGTGGATCCAGCATTTTCCATATGGACGGCGCTGTCAAATGAGAATCTATGTCAGAATCCTAGTTCTGTGAGTCAAAATATCATAGATGCACATATGAAAGAAGGATTCATCAAAGATGCTAAAGACGATGAACTAAACTTCTTAGAGGATGTTTCTCCTTCTTTTCAGCTCCTAGAATGTATGAGGAAGATATAAAGAGTATCTTGTGTGAGAAATGAAACTTCGAATGGCTATGGTGCCTACCCAAAACAGGCCGAAACAAGAAGGGTAATTTTCTTGGAATATCTCGAAAAATATAAGTTTGTGCACGTTCTTATTGTGAAATTCGGTTCCTGAGATCGAAATACGTAAGTACCAGGAAAAAATCGAAAAAAACCCATCGCATGATAAGTGCAAAATTACCAAAATTTCTTTATAATTTTCAACCTAGGTCAAGAAAGTGTTACTTCACATTGGAGGAATTCCTTGAATGATGGTGATTTCCCAGGTTAGTAGTGGAAAAATGTCTATTCTATTCTTTTCGCGCACGGTGTCGTGGTAACTCAAGAATATGAAGAAAAATTGTCACTTCGCATATCGTCATCAATGCGCAAAGTTTGTCATATTTTTGATATTCGTCAAAGTGACAAAATTTCTTTATAATTTTTAACCTAGGTCAAGAAAGTGTTACTTCACATTGGATGAATTCCTTGAATGATGGTCATTTCTCAGGTTAGTAGTGGAAAAATGTCTATTCTATTCTCGTGGTAACTCAAGAATATGAAAAAAAAAATGGTCACTTCGCATATTGTCATCAATGCGCAAAGTTTGTCATATTCTTGATGTTCGTCAAAGTGACAGATTCATTATCTCTCACTCACCTGACAATCCTTCTCCTTGTTCCCGCCGAGAGTGGTGTTCAGCCTCGACCGGTAGACCGCCGTCTCCACGATACTATTGGGCTTCTCGTAGATCCTCTGGTTGAGATCCAGGCTGGAGCGCGAAGAGCTGGTGGACAGCACCACCGGCGAGTGGGAGCGCGAGAAGCTTTTCATGTGGCACAACTTGCGATCGTCCTCAGAGGCGTCGTCGACCACGCGGACGGCGGGGGCGTCGATGAGGTGCGCGTTTTCCGACACCTACAACACGATAGTCATTCAAACACCGATATCACTGTATAGCGAAAATTGAAAAAAAAAATACGTGGCGTAGGAGACCACCACCCTCTGTCCAACAATTGCACCCCCATGATTAGTTTGGTCCCTTCACAGACAGAACATATACACAAAAAGAAAAAGCACCTTTGAACATCGAATATTTCAAATTACCGTATATAGCAGGTCTGACACTCCAACTACGCGAGGTTTTGGAAAGCAAAAATCTCAAAGTTAGCATGAAATGTGAAAACACAGTGAAAAATCATTTTTTCACAAGACTCAGAAAAAAAAACACCAAAAGACCTGAAATCCAATGTCATTTACAAGATACCATGTGCTGAGTGTGAAAAAGTGTACATAGGACGAACAGGAAGGTATCTACAACAAAGGATGACTGAACACAGCAGAGATTGTAAAAATATACACAATCCGCTGAAAACAATAAAAAATCCCACTAGCCTGGCAGAACATTGCAAGTCATCACTCCATAACTTTGAATTCAATTCTGTCAGTATATTGTCAGACAATATTGAAAAAAATACTCTTGAACGAAATGATTGAAATTATAAAACATGGAACAAAATGTGTTAACAAAACATCAGATATTGAGAATTTACACACCTCATATTTCGAATTAATAGAAAAATCAAACATTATTTCCGAATCATTATCAGACCAGTTCTTCCAATCCTGATTATCTTTTCTTTCACGAGCCTTTTGTACAATAAAAAGAAACTATTCAACGACAGTTTAGTTCGTTCATTTCTTCGTGTTCGTGTCTGTGTTAAGGTCTTTCATGAACCTGTGAATTTATTTATACTTGATGTCGACTTTGTTTATTTCATCTTTTTAAAACCCGGAAAACCACCCTAAATGTAAGTACCCGTCAATGTTGTTTTCTGTAAAGTGTTCAAAGTGTTTCATTTTCAACGATGGTTATTTTACATAATTTATTATGTTTTTATCAAAACCCACATTTCAGAATATTATTTCGATATGTATGTTCTTGTTTTTATACTTCAGTGTCCTGAAGATGAAACAATAAAGTTCCGAAACGTCGACAATTTAACAATTGGTTTTCTTCAACATTTCTTCAACAACAGGAATTATACGTTTCCCTTTAGTGTTGTCCACAGATGAAGATAAAGATACATTAGTGAAATCCCACGTGGAAGTCTTTTGCCGTCCTCTCCTATCGATTTACAATCTTATTCTGAAAACTGAAACATTTCCTAATATCTGGAAAATATCCCGTATTTGTCCTGTATTCAAATGTGGAAAAATTGGAGACATCCGTAACTACAGACCTATAGCACTTATCTCAGTCTTTTCTAAATTATTCGAAATCATTCTTTTTGACCTCATCTACTCTACTCCTTATCAGAGTTCCAACATGGCTTTATGAAATCTAGAAGCACAGTGTCTAACCTATGCGCATTTACTCAGTATATTTCAAACTCACTCGACAATCGCAATCAAGTAGATGTTGTATATACTGATCTCAGCAAAGCCTTTGACAAGGTATCACACAACCAACTTTTACAAAAATTAGGATATTTCGGTATAGCCCCCAATATCCAATTATTATTGAAATCCTACCTTTGTGACAGAAATTTATTTGTTGACTACGAAGGTGTGGTATCATTCAATTTTATAGCTCACTCAGGAGTACCTCAAGGATCCAATCTGGGGCCTCTTTTGTTTCTATATTAGCACTTCAGTTAAGTCAAGCAAACTTTTTTTCGCAGATGACATGGAGATTTGAATTATCTTTCTGAATGGTGCATGTATACTAATTTTTTAATCAAAGATTTGGAGTAGCCGTTCTTAAGTAGCATGGTTTCAATAAGATTGCGGTTTTGGTTTTTGAAACTGTCATGTGCTAAGTGTGTAGCTCTGTGTTCAAGATTAGTAATGATATTTATTTTTTCTGTCATTATTTTTTGTGTCATGTTTTGTGTCCTGAAGATGAAAAAATAAAGTTTTGAAACATCGACAATTTAACAATTTAACAATCTTCAGAATTTCGACCGAATTCCCGCTAATCAACAACAGAAATCATCTTCAACGGTCGCCATTCTATAACATCGTGTCAGCCAGCGGTGAGTTTGGAGGTTGTAAATTCTCACCATGCCGTTTTTCATGTCCTTCTGCTTGGTCTGCGGCGCCGGCTTCTTGGACGCCCCATTCTGCAACACCTCGAAGTACGGCGCTTCGCTCGTTGCGACGGCGGTGACGCCCGAGACGCCGGCGCTCTCGGGCACGACGGCGTCGAACACCCAACTGCGAGCGTACGCGTCGTACACGGTGTGCGTCGGCGGTTTCGAATTCTTTGGCTGAGAAAGAATGAAACGGAACATTTTGAATACGAGTATATAATCTACTTGAGCATTTCTTATATGTGCACATTTTACATGAATTTATACTTTCAATATTAGTTATAGCACATCAAATGCGTTGTCAACGAAAACTCTTGGTTTTTAGGTAAAAAATAGTTTTTCTTCTTCTTCTTCTTCTTCTTCTTCTTCTTCTTCTTCTTCTTCTTCTTAAATATCTGTGTTCGATATCCAATCAGGTAATTTTTTCTTAATCCATTCGAGAACGGCATTACCAATTCATGACATGATTAAATACAGAATAAATGAATACCTAAAAGCCACAATAATATTCAGAAAAGCCTAAGTACCCATTTCAGCAACTAATTTGCCAACTTCAGTCGACATGAAAAGTAAAAATTATTAGCGATTGCTCAGTACCTCTCAGGATCTTTCTTTCTAGGCCACATTGTGGTTTTTGGGTATTCATCAATTTTGTATTTGAGTATTCAACCACAGTCTCCGAATAGTAACTTCAACAGGACATGATTTTTTCACATGATCGCACATGTGTAAATTTATTATCCACGGAATTTTACTGTATACCATCTGTAAGTTGTGAAAGAAAAATCAAAGAATCTACTTGCATTCTCCTGAACGAAGACCATAATATTGCCTCTTGTTCAGTACAGATAGACCTTGGCATTCACTTCTTAAAACTGGAGATGGTTAATTCAAAATCAATTGATGAAGAAACACCCGGTAACCAAAAAACATCATTTTCATCATATTGAAAACAGGAGCAGATTTGTTCCCGAAAAGTCCACAAGAATAAGATAAGCAAAAATTTTGATATTTATTGTATATTTTCATCTTCCATTTTTTTTAAACGAGGTGTCAAGGGCGTAATAGATATTTTCAGTAAAATAATATCAAAAACTTCTACGCCACTGGGAAAAAATCTGTTTCAGTATGAAATTTGAATGCGAAACTCTTCTCCTACATCTTACAAGAAAGATACTCTTGATGAAATCAGATTTCTCGGCGGAATTTGATTTCAAATAATTTGGAGTATGAGTTTCATCGAATTTGGATACAAAGAACAAGAGTGTCATGAAAACTGTTCAAAGTGTTCACCATTTTCATACATAGGAAGATTTACACGATGAAAAAATGAAAATTTACCCTTTTTCATACTCATCCACCCAAAATTTGTATTCATGTTTCAGTAATAGTATAATTACATAACTAGGGTGGAAAGTGACAGTAGATATTTCGCATAGCGGCCAGTGCAGAAACTTCTACGCCACTGGGAAAAAATCTGTTTCAGTATGAAATTTGAATGCGAAACTCTTCTCCTACATCTTACAAGAAAGATACTCTTGATGAAATCAGATTTCTCGGCGGAATTTGATTTCAAATAATTTGGAGTATGAGTTTCATCGAATTTGGATACAAAGAACAAGAGTGTCATGAAAACTGTTCAAAGTGTTCACCATTTTCATACATAGGAAGATTTACACGATGAAAAAATGAAAATTTACCCTTTTTCATACTCATCCACCCAAAATTTGTATTCATGTTTCAGTAATAGTATAATTACATAACTAGGGTGGAAAGTGACAGTAGATATTTCGCATAGCGGCCAGTGCAGAAACAGAACGAGTGCATGTATAAATACCCTGTGTAAATGAACGAAAATTTGCTCTATCCGACAGGAGCAATACAGGAGCAAGTTGCCCCAATTGAAAATCTACAGTAGATGTTCAACTGTTCTTATCTTTCCAAAAATTAGATTATAAGGAAGGAAAAATTATAAAAGAGAGCGAAACAAAAAGTAATTGAGAAAATTGACCCTGAGGAAGACCCTGTGAACAGATTGTCAGATCGATACACCTGTAGGTACGAATAACCATGTTGAATTAATATTGTTAAATCTTTCAGAAACCAACAATCATCCAACCACAGTGCTCGAAGCAGGCCAAGAAATCAATCACCTCACTATCTCTATCCACTGTTCAACAGTTTTTTGTTCACATAAATCAAATTCATAAAGAAAATATCATAAAAAAGTGCATTGTGCAAAAAATCTTAATTGAGAAAGTAGACCCTGGAAGACCCTGTCCACTAGATTGTCAGAGCGATACACCTGTAGGTACCAATAACCATGTTGAATTAAAATTGTTAAATCTTTCAGAATCCAACAACCACAGTGCTCGAAGCAGCCCAAGAAATTAATCACCTCACTATCTCTATCCACTGTTCGACAGTTTTTTTGTTCACATAAATCGAATATAAAGAAAATATCATAAAAAAGTGCATTGTGCAAAAAATCTGAATTGAGAAAGTTGACCCTGGAAGACCCTGTACACCGGATTGTCAGATCGATACACCTGTAGGTATCAATAACCATGTTGAATTAATATTGTTAAATCTTTCAGAAACCAACAATCATCCAACCACAGTGCTCGAAGCAGACCAAGAAATCAATCACCTCACTATCTCTATCCACTGTTCAACAGTTTTTTGTTCACATAAATCAAATTCATAAAGAAAAAATCATAAAAAAGTGCATTGTGCAAAAAATCTGATGTGAGAAAGTAGACTCTGGAAGACCCTGTACACCTGTTGGTACGAATAACCATGTTGAATTAAAATTGTTAAATCTTTCAGAATCCAACAACCACAGTGCTCGAAGCAGCCCAAGAAATTAATCACCTCACTATCTCTATCCACTGTTCGACAGTTTTTTTGTTCACATAAATCGAATATAAAGAAAATATCATAAAAAAGTGCATTGTGCAAAAAATCTGAATTGAGAAAGTTGACCCTGGAAGACCCTGTACACCGGATTGTCAGATCGATACACCTGTAGGTATCAATAACCATGTTGAATTAATATTGTTAAATCTTTCAGAAACCAACAATCATCCAACCACAGTGCTCGAAGCAGACCAAGAAATCAATCACCTCACTATCTCTATCCACTGTTCAACAGTTTTTTGTTCACATAAATCAAATTCATAAAGAAAATATCATAAAAAAGTGCATTGTGCAAAAAATCTGAATTGATAAAGTAGACCCTGGAAGACCCTGTACACCTGATTGTCAGATCGATACACCTGTAGGTACCAATAACCATGTTGAATTAATATTGTTAAATCTTTCAGAATCCAACAACCACAGTGTTCGAAGCAGGCCAAGAAATCACTCACCTCACACCCTCCCAATCCTCTTCAACTCCCAACTAACCGCGTCCGATCGAAAGATGATTGATACTGAGAAGCGGCTGGTGATGGTGAAGACACCCGATCCGCGATATGACATGTACCACTTCGACGGCGAACCCAAGGAAAGTAGTTATGCAACGATAGCCGAGAGCTACTTTTGCATCACGAGAAGAACATACTATACACCTAGAAGCCTCGCGTCTTACGAGAGAAACGATTGTGGAAGGTGTGCGTACCCAGTATGCGGTGTTAGTACACGCACGTCGGTTGCCAAAGTTTATTATATCATTAATGGTGTGTGAAATGACTCTCGAGCCAGTGGCGGATTCATTCAATGGGGCATCCAGGGGCGGGGGGGGGGGGGCAGGGGTATCTGACATATCATATTTTTTTGGCATTGTGTAACCTGCCTTCCTGGTGGAACTTGCGTTTTTGTGCTAGATTTAGAGATCCACATTTCAGAATTTTTGCCTTTCGAAGCTTCGACCTGTCTTCGTGTTGCACCTCTGGCTTCTCTGGATGAAATTGAGGTTCTTGAGGAGAAGGCCTTATGAAGTGTACTTTGCACTGGGCAGGAAGTCACATCCGACAAATCGTCGAGTTAGGGTGAAAACAAAGTCGGTGCCAAGACAGAACCTTTTGGAACACCAGCATTGATAGTTATTGGATCAGATGAGACTATAAAGAGTGCGAGGACAATCGATAGTAAAAGACATAGATGAACATTCCATATTTATGTATGTATAACATGTGTAAAAAGACGGTATCTTTAGGTGCTTCGATTCATTCATGATGAAAACATTGCACTCAACAAGAAAATATTTGGTTTAGTCACAAGATCACAAGAATTGTGATCGTGCAGGAAGTTTCAGAGTTATGCAAAACGAGTATTTTCATAAAGCAGTAAGATTCGAATTGAATCGACTGGGGAATTCACTTCATCCGAGAGAACGTTCAGTTATAGATTGGACACCAAACGAAGTATCATCAGCGAACTGGGTTATAAAGTTATTTTTGTTCATAGAATAGAATCGATGATAAATAAGATGAATAATGTTGGTCCCAAAACGGTAGCCTGGGAAACGTCGTTGGTAATGTTACAAGATTCAGAATAATGCTTATCAAGTCCGTGTCTCACGGTCAAACAATTTGATCAAACTAGTGATTTGTGATGTCATCAATGACATCACATGAAATCAATGAAATTTTTCGGGTTTGATCAAATTTTTAGGTTATGATCATGAATTTTATTTTACATACATGATAATATACTAAGTGACGCTACTACAGCGAAAAAATGTCTAGTGGACATTGGACAGAAGAACAACTAACTTACTTGATAGACCTATATAGAAATAAGGAGTTTTTGTATAACATTCGACATTCAAACTACCACAAAAGAGACAAACGGCCAGACGCGTTGAACGAGATCGCTCGGAATTTGCAAGGGAAACAGCCAGGTACAACTGGTTAATGCAATTTTACCATCATGAATATTCCGTAAAAATAATATTTGAAACTATCCGAAACTCTTTCAGCCCATCAACCGCCAATGTTTTTGATCAAACGTCTTCAACCCGTGTGACAAGGATTTTTTGACGTTTCAAATTGTTTGAGGCAAATAGACAGGAATGACGTCACATCAAACAAATCTGATCAAATTGGTTGACCGTGAGACACGGGCTTTAGAATCTGAATTTGACGCACTTAGAAATAATATATTTCGATCCAACCAAGTGCAGAGCCACAAACTCAGTGATGATATAACTTACTAAGTCTGATAACCTGTGTAAAGATTTGCTATAATCAGCTACTCCAATGAATCTACTCTTCTCTACTAAAAAGTAAATCATGGCCAATGGTGTCGAAGGCACGAGTGAGATCGAAACATATGCATCAGCGATTTATTCCTATTTTGAGAATTCAGAAGAACTTCTGCACAAGAAATCAGAGAGCCTTCTATTGTATGCTTTTTCGCAAGCTCTACAGAAAGGTGATCTCTATAATTAATAATGATTTTCTAGTTTCCTGTTTTGTGGATTGGAACTAAAGCAGCATCTTTCAGAGAAGAGGGAAAATTTTTGACAAGATCAGCAACATTTGTCGTAGAAATCTATAACTGCGCCAACAGAAGTTTCACCATGCTAATTTTTTTCCTAAACAGATTCAATCCATCCATCATAATTTTCAAATGTTCGACATGATACGCCACTGATTCTGATGCGGTAATGAATACCAGAATGAATTGAAGCTTGTTCGTTTAGGCATTGTTCTTCGACGCTTGAAAAATTAAATTTTTATAATTTGCTGTTATCGAAGATAATGAATAATAACAGAGGAGTTTAGAAATTCTACCGGAAATATCTATAACCGGCGTTTGAGGAATTATCTACTTCTTGGTACATGAGAAAGACTGTGGGAAATGAATGGAGAGATGGACAATGATGGTTGCAAAATTGATTTTTCGTGTGTCGAAATGAATAAACAAAGAAACGCATCATCACTGTTGATGTTACCAAGAGTCCTCAGAAAAAAAAATTGGAATTTGCCCTGATCTTAATTCGTCAAATGATACTTGGTTTGATATATAAAGTGATCAAAAATACTAACGGTATGGATGGAAGCATCGTGTATTGTGAACTCGAAAAGTTATGCAGGTATATTCAACTATCAAAAGTCATGTGTCATGTTAATAGAAACAAATGAACTACAATTCAGTGTAAACTACACAAGAAAGGTGTTATAGCAGAAATACAAGATTTCATAATATTTCAAATATACCTATGCCAACAAAATTTTGTTCTTCTTGAAGTTTGACTCTCAGAATATGAAGATCCTTAATTGACTTCTCAAGAATCGATTCAACTATAAATATTATGTTTTTATGAATCATTGCTCGCATTCGCCGAATATGGCAAATAATCGTAGATAGTACAGTTACGAACTTTCTTTTCGAATTAAATAAATACATTTTGATTGGTATTCGAGATGAATATTTCCTCCTTCAACCTCTCTTTGGAAAAAGTCACAAGGTGTTATAATAATTTGTTCAAATTAGACTAGAAATTGGTCAATTCACGAGTATATAAGGGTGTCCCATAAACATAAACTCTAAGGGATGGTAGAGGACATCAGAATAAACATTTTTGCTCGATAAACATAAGTCCGGAAACTCTTCGTTTTCGAGATACAGGGTGTTTTTTTCTTAAAAAATTAAAATTGGTATCTGTGGAATTTTATTGTAAAAACAATGTTTGTTCCCAACATCCCCAGTGGTGCTCAACTAAACTGAGAGTTAATTTAGTTATTTTTATTTTATTTAAAACATTTTATTGCTTCAGCACCCTTTATTTGTCGGTATGTTTTGGATACTCTTTCCAAGATATTGAAAATTACGAATATTTTCCAATTAAATACAAAACAAAAAATGATTAAAACTCATTGATAATAATTAATGATTAGTAAAAAAAAGTTATTGAAAGTTTTATTAGTTTTCCAATATTTCTATAAACGCATTGGTAAAATGTAAGGTATAATTTTGAAGCATTCAATTTTTTTTTCGTAGATGTAAGAGATATGGGTTTTATTTTTTTTTCTTCAAAACGTAGATACGGAAAAATTTCAAGGGACAAAAAGTTGCATTTTTAGTTGTTCATTTAAAAAAAATAATCATAATTACAAAAACTATCCTACATAGCCCATGGGCACGCCCCTGAAATTATTGGGCAAATTCTAATAGCTCCAAAAGATACCTTATGAATGTATCAATAATCTGTAGAAATTTCATTGAATTCGACCAAACCGTTTTTACGATATTAATAAAAATCGATTTTTTAAAAAAAAATTAACACCCTGTATCTCAAAAACGAAGAGTTTCCGGACTTATGTTTAATGAGCAAAAATGTTTATTTTGATGTCCTCTACCATCCCTTGAAGTTTGTCGGTATGTTTATAGGACACCCTGTATATTCAATATTTTTTTTGCATTTCCCTGATTTAGGTACATTTACTGAAATTTTCCTGTCGGGTTATCAGAAAAATGCATTAATAGAGACTTCCTTCGAAGAACATTCCAAGGACGAAGCCATTCATTTTGTCTAATGCCAAAGAAATATCAACCGTTTCCCAGTTCGGAGGAACAATACATCTCCACAGATACGATTGTCTGCAATTTGGTGAATGCGCAAAATTGAAAATTGAAAGTTGATTCATATTCATACTGTCGGAACTCAATAATAACAAAACTGACGCTAACATAAATCGAATGATGTGTGTTTGAATTTGCACTGAAAAATTTCTCACCCTGTTGCTGTTTGTTCAAAGTTATCAGACACAGACTGATAACTAACTGAAAATTTCGAGTTTTTCTATTTTTTACAACTTCTTGATATAATCTGGATAACAATTTCAATGACTTTTTAAGCTACCTCATTTTACATTTTCACATGTATGGAAAGTTAGAATTGTGAAGGGTTACTTTGGATATCGAGAAAGAATATACATGATCTCGAAGTTTCTTTCACAGGATGTATCAAAGTATAATTTATATCTTGTCGAAAATTCAGGGGTTATTAGTTTCATGAATAAGGATACTTCTAGTTTTCAGAACTTCTTCTCAAGATTCAGGGTATGGCAATATATACGTTTCAAAGAAAAAAAACCTAATTCCTAGTCTATTTTTTTTTCAATTTCTTATGTATCCCTCATTTCGATTTTTCTGAATTTCAATAGGTTCTTGTTCAAAACAATGACACAAATAACAACAATAATAAACAAAATAGTTCATTGTTAGTTTTTTTTTCTACTCGGATCAAGGGCGGACAGAAAAATAGTTTAAACTGTGTCCAAAGTAACCTTTTGAACGGTTAGAATTGTTTGTATTCAATTGTAATTTTCGGCGGTGTCAAAATGTAGTTCCTGAAGTACCACCAAAGCAAGAAATTCCGAACCGTCAAAAGTTCACTTAGTGGTTGGTTACTTTATGGACACACAGTATATTATTTTCCTATGATCAAACCAATATTTAACTAGGAAAAATATTAACGTGACATATCTTCTCATATATTATTACATCAGAAGAAGAATTTTGATATTGCGAACGAATCTATCAATGGAAAACTTGATGCAAACCCTTCTTTTTCGATCAACATTGACACCTTGCATCTCGAAAACTTCGATTCACTGAGATAAAGTATCATTTTCTGCGATCGATACTCACTAATTTCTTTGAAATATCGATGAAACACCCTGTATACGGAATATTCGACGTATTTATATATTTTACCGCATGGCATCAAAATATCCACTTACAATATCAACGATGCTGCCTGCTGCCTTGATTTATTTCTGAAGAAAATATTCAGCACTCGATGAAAATTGTTTTTCTTCACTGCGCGTAGGGAAAACCAGTCACATCTTCGCACGGAAACGTCTGTACTGAATGGAGAATGAAGCATTCGTCTTCACGATGGAAGGAGTTTGCGCTAATCAATCTATTATTTATTGCAAAAATACAAGTTTTAGATTTTTAGATGGTCGGACGTCAGCGGAGAATCATCGACCTTGACGGTATATTTTCACGACTAACATATAATCGAGGAAAATTAAAATAATTGTTATTGGTCACGTGAACGAATTTGTTAGTTGTTCACCGTGGTATCTGAGACGCATTGGACGATTTCATTCGAATATTATTCCATTCATACAGGGTGGCCCGATGAAAAGGACACAAGGTATGCATTTTACTGAGAGATCAAGGAACTGATGACATTAAAATAAGTGATTCTTATTTGTGATGTTGGATAGAACAGGATTTAAAAAAAAAACACATAAGGCACTTCTTAGATGAACATCGTTCTAACTACAAAATGAGAAATAGTGATGAAAGGGAAAAAAGCGTGACTTTCCATCACTAGCCGATTATTTTCATAAACGTGTTTCCTCGAGAACTACTGCATTGAATTCCGAAAACAAGGAAGCGTTGGTGAGAGATTTCGATTACCTTCAAGATGATGTATCACTTGACCCCTCATTCCATTTGAGATTCGAGGCTTGGAGCTCACCCCTCCGGGGGGTTTGAAGTGAAAAAGTTGAAAACATGCGCGAAATATTTCCCCCTCAAAATAAAAATCAACGATAACTATGTCAAATCGGCCTTGTTTCGTTTTCATTGGGCCACCCAGTATACGTACTGGTATTGATCGTTAGGTTTCTTGAGTGGAAAAAGATTGTTGAGTTGAAATCAGAAATCTGTCCATCCTACATATAGGTATACTGAATATATTAATAAATCAACTGATAAATTCATATTAGGCACAAGTAGATTCAAGATTGCGGTTCGATATCTGTTTTTGGGGAAATGCTACTGATGTATCAGATGGTTTCATTGCTCAAAAAAGTATTCTTAGATGCAATGCGAAAGTATCGCGTAGAGTATATTGCATAGAATTATTTATCAAATTCAATATTTTGCCCCTGACATGCCTCGTCGTTTATGAGTTATGTATTTATATATTCGAAAATATGCCAATAACATTTTCATAATTACTGCACTAGACAGAAAGGGCATTTTCATGTAACATTCTCGAGAAATAAAAGATCACACAGTTCGCCTGTCATATGGGCTTGAGAGTGTTCAATAAATTACCAAACTGCTTCAAAACCAGTGGATCATTGATTTTTTTTCAGCTTCTTGAGGGATTTTCTTTCCTCCTTCCTAAAAAAATGAAGTAGAAGTTATTAAAACTTATTTGAATATATTTGTAGTAAGGACAGATTTGTGATATGCCTCAAAATGTCACTGCGCTTGGAATTAAACCTTTAGATACCTAAAAGTCATTGCCACCTCTCTTTTGAAAAATTTGGAAATATAAATATATTTAATAAAATTTCAATAATGAAAATCAATAATATTTATCTTGGTGGACGTTTCGGGAACGAATCTGTACCCGTATTCAACACAATTGAAACACTTTTCTTCGCAAGATTTTTCCAATGTTTCCGTTTTTCAACACTGAAAAGTGACACTCTTCCAAATTGTCACTTCTCAGTGACAATTTTCCAAAAAACGAAGAGTCACTAACAAATAGAGCAGTTCTCTTCAAGATATTCAAAGGTTAAATTTCAAGCGCATTGACATTTTGGGGCAGATCACAAATCTGTCGTTACTACAAATATGTGTATTGAAATAATTTTCAATAACTTCTACTTTATTTTTGTAGAAACGAAGAGAGAAAATCCCACAAAAAGCTGAAAAATGAATGTACCACCTTCTCGAAAAACTTACAGACAGTATTCAGTGAACGATTGGTTGATTTCAAAATCAAACTGATGACATTCTTAATTCACAATAATTGTTTTTACAATATGAATGATTTTTTTAGCACTGTTTTTTTTTATTTTTCTGTTATCATTTCTGTTTTCATTCTGTTTATATATTGTAGTGTATAAAACTTGTGATGTGTTGTAAATAAGTGACTTCTTCTTCTCTTTCAATTGTTGCACATATATTTTCTTGAAATGACTGTACCGATCCAATGTCAACTGTCTAATAGAAATGAATAAATGATGTTGAAGAAAGAAAAATACGGACTATACGGTGAGAGAAAAAAAAATGAAAATTTCAAAGGCATCCTAGTTACTAATAAATCGAGTTTCGACTTACCCTCGGTATGATATATTCGATATCGGAAACGTGCTCGTGTGAGCCCTTCTTCAGCTTGTTCTTGCACTTCTTTCTAGGCGCTACTTGCATCGAACAGAAGGCGAATTGACTGTCGAGAAAAGAAACGACTAAAACTACGGCTGTCGCAATCCTCGTCACAAAACACGCTGAAAATGACAAGAAAAAAACTGAGAATTACACATTTCAACATTTCGAGAATTAATGAAGATATTAGGAAATAGCGCAAGACGAAAAATAGCGCGAAAACCAAAGAGCAGAGAGAGCACTAACCTAAAGATTCATTGAATTTGGTTTCATTATATAAACTCAAAATTTGTTACCTTATTCATGTCGTCAAAAACGAATTAAAAATATCAAACTTGAATTCTGATGAAGTTAATACAATCTAGTCTTATGAAACACGACAATTGAATTTATTGGTAACACATTCATATGAATCAAATATTGGCAAACAATCGATTGTTCACAGTGGAATCATTTTACACAACGCACTGTCCAATGAATTGAAAAATATAACTGAAGCAACAAGATGCCAAATCAGTCTCAAAAAATATTTTCTCAGAACAGTCTGCTTGGAAGAAATCATTAATATTTGATAATGAAATGAATTCCTTTTTCAATTGTATGTTTAATTGCATATGTATCATTTGGAATTTATTGTTTTTTTATCATGTTTATCTTAAGTTCTTATGCATATATATGTATTCATATATCTCTGTGTTATTTTTTTTAGTTCGTTTGTTCGATGTTAGAGTGGACTGTGTATTTTTATAGGCTACTGATTCTAATAATTCACTTTCATTGTCTAAGATTCGAAGTATACACACTGAACTGCGCGTTGCTTTTGAACAATTGTAAATGTAAAAAACAGTATGTATAAACTCGGTGGTCTCTCAATTATTACTGCCGTTGTAGGGTGAGTTTTAGGCGTCCAAAGTGTCGCCTTCTTCTCAAGTGGTCTGTTTACGTTATCACTACAGATATCGTGGACATTAAGAGTTATTAAAGTCTTTACAGTCTTGAACCACTTCACATTACCAAGTCTAAAGAATCTGATACTATATGAGTTCGACATGGGCGTATCATAGGAAAAAAAACCGTAAAAACCTGTTATAAATAGTAATGTTTCTTGGGATAATACTCAATAATAATAATAAATTCAGAGAAATTGGCGATGGCGATTGTCGAAAATAAAATGGAATAAATTACAGATTAGGTATTGAAAAAAAAAACACGAGCATTAGACATAATCATAAAATAATCGTAAAAGGGAAAGAGGTACTGAGGAATTATTGAACAACACAAATTGAAAGTAGTGACATTTTGGGGAAGATCATTGAACCGTCCTTATAAAAAATATATCGAAATAATTATAACATCTTCTACTTATATTTTCAGACGGAATGGAAAATCCGAAACAGTCTAGAAAAATAAACATCTTTGGGTCGTTCGTTTGTATGAAATATTTTTTCCACTCGAATTAATAATAAAAATGTACCAACATCCATCGCTGACCCATGCTTTAGTTATAGTTAGGTTATATGAGTTTGATTTTTTTCTGTGCCCAATTATGAATATTGAAAATTGATCAGTGCAGGAAGCTGTTTACCTATACCAAGCAAGTGATTTTGTTTGGTTTTTGTACAGGAACTTCTTGACCAACAATGCTTAAAATGTCTAACTAAACAGAATTTTGCTGATTTGGAGTGGATTGCGCTATTTCGTCTTGTTCTATTTCATACCAGTGATTCAAAAGTGATTGAAACAGTATGTTATAACGTAAATTCGATACCCATAAAATTACATTGAAGATGGGTGCTGAATGACGAAACGTTGGATAGAATCGATGATGCCAGATTGAAATGCATAAAAAGTTGCAGAAAATGCAGTTTTGTTCACGTTGTTGAGTCCAGAAAATGAAATTGGAATTATCAAAAATTTGGTAGTCCGTATATGATTTCCATCACAATTAGAAACTTATAATATGCTACTTATTCAGAAACTAGAAAGATTTTGATAGGACATGGAACAACATGGAGGAAATTTCATCATTTTGTTTTTGCCCCAATTTCACGTCAAAATGCCTCATTAGTACCTGCAATCAAATGAGAGCGATATAAAACATTGAAACGATGTTTGGTCAATGTTTCATCGACATCAAAAGTCAATATGTTGTATAAACATGTGATATGAAATTTATGTATTTATCGTCCTTAATAAATGAAGATTACGAAAGGAAACAATCATTAAATTGTCAAGAGAAGGTGATTTGAGTCTCAGTCTTATTGTTCTGAAAAGTGTTTTGAAAACTCGCAGAGTTATTCTTGAACCACGTAATCACGTGAATTCAATTCTTCGATATACATGGGCAGCAATTACTAATAGTTCGTCTTTCGGAACGTGAACCTAAAATTCACAAATGAGTTCGTCTAAATCAGAAAAATAATCATTTCGAAGTCGTAAAAAAAAATAGGTTGGTGGTGCGATAATTTTGATGTCAGTAAAACATCAGAGATCTGGTTTTTTTATGTATAATTTTTCTCTCGGAGCTTGTTACCTTGAGAAGTGATCCAGAATCCAAGCAGAATTATCGCAGATCTTGAAAAATCAATTTTATCGGCTTCGAATCGATAATCAGTCTATACACTATTCTATTCGTTTACACGAGAGCGATTGAACTCACCGTGTACTTATTGGCTGATTTTTTGGAATTCAAAAAATCTTGCGAAAAAAAAATCCTCTCGATAATCTTGGATGAAAATTCACTAAAAGTAACTCTACTACTACGTCACAAAACACGCAGAAATCGACATTGTTCAGTGATAGGTATAACCACTATCGGTTATTGGTGGCAAACTGAAAGGACACTGAAAACTGAAAGCGAGAACATCTCGGACCTAAAAACTATGAAGAAATGTCTATGTACTAGAGATGGGACACCTGATATCGATAACGCCTACGATCGACGCTTTCCACCAATAATTTCACTATTGAACAACTTGTACGACAGTGAAATATGAAGCTTTCTGTTGAGGGTAACATGCATATCAGTGTCAAATTGAATTTAAAATTGAATGTGATGAATTGTTCAAGAAAAACTTTTCTTCTCTACGACTATTCGATACTGCATCTGCTATTACTGTATCTATGATCTTCTCTCCTGGCGTGAATAAATTTTTGAACTGTCACAATTCGCGACAACAATGTTTCCAAGAGTAATTTACACTCTACCAAAATACTTTAAAAAATAAACTAAACTTTGAAAAATATCAAATAATATATCCTTTATATATCTCGTCGTGTTAAATTTCACTTTTTTCTTCTATTTCAACGACGTGTTGATCTGATTATGACATCATCACTTCAATTCGTGATAATGAAAAGTTACAGTCAGTTCGAACCAATAAGACACTCATAAGAATTGATTCAAAATTCAATTTTCAGTTTTCCAACAACAGTCATGAGATTGGATTCTATCGTGAGGTGTCGAAAAATATCTGAATTATTCTTATATCATCATGTACGTCAATCATTATCGATGTGTAAGAAAATCGATTTCGTAAAAGTCCTATCGATCTTTGCAACATCAGACGTGCCCACCTCTACCTGTTGCGGTGAATCATGTTTTCGTTTTACCTGTTGGAGTCGCAGGACGCGGAGATTTTGCCTTTGTGTGACCTTTACAAGAATTTTGAATGGATCTGGTTCGGTCAACCAGTTTCGAGACCGAAAAGGTTCGAATTTTACCGGGTGGAAAGAAAAAGTACACAGCAAAAATTGCATTACTTCGATACTGTTCTAAAATTCACTCATTACGTACAGGGTGCGTCTCTTAAAATTGTATCAGTATTTTTTTTTGTTTTTGAACATACCGGCTCTTACAAATTCGATCACAGTGCATAGAAAATAACGGCAAGAAATCTAAAAAATTTCGACTGTTTCAGGAGATATACGGGAAAAACGAAAAAGTGAGGTTTCACTGACAAAAAGAAGAAATAGTTCAACATTGCCAATTGCACTTTTATGACCTACATTTTGATGATCTGACTTTTCGGTTCTATATCTTTTCATAAAATTTTTGTTTGGATCTCAACCCTGTATTTTCAACGGTTTTTGATATCCACAAGAATATAATACATACTTTTTGGAAATCAGGGTTTTTTGATTGTCCCGAAATGGACATCAACATTTGATTTTCCAACTACACACTGTATAATTGTGAACACTATGTATATAATGTAAGTTGACCAGAATGGGCAGTGCGGGGTTTTGAAATGAAATAAATGTTGTTTATTGAGATATTACTTTATCATTAACCTTTTCAACGTATTACTGCAGTAACAAAAGTTGATGCTCATTTCTGACAAATGAAAGACCCTGTATACAAAAATTTCAGTCAACTTTTATATTCACCAGTTTTTCATATATTCAAAAACAGACATTTTAGAAAGGTACAGTTCCAAGAGACGCACCTCCCTGTACATATAATATATCAAGAAGTTTCAAATTGAAATGATGAAAAAATATAAGTAGTCACCGAAAAACAATGAACAGATAAACTGATACGTGGAAAGAACCATTTGTTATTCGACAATACAGAATTGTGGTAAATAACCAAATTGGATAATTTTGAGGCCAAGTGAAAAACAACATATGAATAATTCTACGGATAATTGACAATATCACTTTTTTGTTACAAATGGGTCAATGTCATAGAATAAAAATGAGATCAGGACTGATACCATGCACCGATTGCGACACATCAGGTATGTGGAGTGATTTTCAAATTAGCCTCAAAATTTATGCATTTGAATATTTTCTCAACTGATTACTGGGAAAATATTCTATCTGTAGCCATTTTCTGGTGTCATTAGAGACGAGCTGAGTGAATGTATAAGATATAACCTTGGATGTAACACACACACATAATATTGAATTATGATTACAGGTTGTTTCCAAATGATGGGAAAGGGTGTACTTCTTACATGAAAAATTGAACTCTATTACAAAATTAGATTCTCCAATAATCTCTTTTATTCTGTCAACACAAGACAACACAACGATATTTTTCCTCGAAAACGGCAGGAAAAAAACTCGAGGAACTACTTATCTTAGAATAGGATGGAAATAATGAATTTTTAATCAATTAATTCAAATCGGTTTTTTTATTTCTATTTCAAATATGCTTCAGTTCATTTCGCACTCGAAAATAACCAAAAGATCAAAATGTGAAAAAAGAATAGTAATTGAAAAAAATTGGTATTAGAAATGAATTTGGATAAGAAATTATTCCATGACGTGTTTCAATATCAGGATTACATAACAACCTTTTGATCAACCCTGTTTAATGACGAATACTGGATATGCAAGTTGGAACTAGTGATTTTATTCACGGTTTGATAAAAAATTATGAAAATTTATTAAAAAAAAATTTAAAAAAATGTGAAACCTTAAAATAGTACCAAATATTTACATTTTTTGCATGCCGGTGTGTATTATTATACATTTATATGTAGATATGACTCACCGTAATCGATGAGGACGTGATTCGCGTGGTTCTTGTGAATTTTCTGCATGTCCGCCTTGTAGAACCAATATTCCGTGAGGATGATATTGGCGCACGCCACTGTCAGTATCGAGACTGCCAAATAGAGCAACGTTTCCTGTCTTTTCGGCGACAAGGCCCACAAGCAAGCCACCATGCCTGCGCTTATGCCGACGATGATGTTCTGAAAATCGAAAATCGTTTGATAATATTCATTTTTCAGCTTTTCCTGGGATTTTCTCTCCTCGTTTCTAAAAAATAGAGTAGAATTTATCAAAAATTATTTCAATATATTTAATATAATCGAAGAACTCACAGACACGTTTGATAATACAGTGCAGACTCGATAATCCGAACTGATAAAAACCAAGGCGATTCGGATTACCAAAAAATTCGGATTACCGAAGCAGTTTTTTTTTTAAATTTTTCATTACGAAATGGAAAAAAAACATAAATACGAAAAAGTAACACTAAAATATGCATAAAAGTAAGAATATAATACTAGTTTCTAAAGTAATTTGTAATTTTTGTTTGCTTAACACACCTTTGATTATTTATAAAGACCATTTCTTTTAATCATTGAAGTACAAGAATATCATTCAACGGAATATTATTTTCTTCGGCCCATTTCAAACACAGATTAAAACTTCTAGCTGCTTCAGCGTTCTTAACAGTTTTGTTTGGATTATCTAATTACTCATGGTCGCTAACTTCAGGTTCATCTTCATGTGCTTCTTCTAACGGTAACAAATCTTCATCATTTTCCACCCAATTACATATTTCCATGTTTGTAAGATTTGGCTCTGCCAAAACATTAAGCATTTCATCAACCTCTAAAAATTAGAGTTAGATAATGTGAATCCCAGATACTAACAAAAGAACAATTAGAGGAATCCCTGAACATTCCACTCACAATTCCAATGGGAAATAAATAGGCCTAAAGGTATAGGTTCGGATTATCGAGTACTATAAAATTCGGATTATACAGTACTCAATGTATTAAAAATGCTTGTTCGGACTACTGAAGAATTCGGATTATTGAACGTTAGGATTATCGAGTCTACACTGTACATTGCACGGTTTATTTTACTTTTTCAGAAATGATTCACGAAAAATTGTTCAATTCAAACAAAGTGAAAAACCATTTTTTATCGAAATTTCTCTAAAAAAAATTGTGTCGTTTTATGGAACCACGACAACCACGCAAGTGAAACTATTTTTCGGGTTGTAGTACGTGGGGGACAGGGTCTGACGTAACGTTCCAAACGACACTAATCTAACCTCGCGTCTCATGTGAGCTACATATTTCAATTCGCGAAAATCACGAACCAATAGATGGCGCTGCAGAAATGTCAAAATTTGAAATAGAGGGGATCAACAAACGTTTGATATAAGTTTTCAGTGCAAATTAATCATCTTAAGATTGATATTTTAGGAAAGAAATTATCAAATCAAAAAATATAAAAGGGTGCTATTGATTATTCAACGTTTATAGATCGCAAAACAGGTATTTTACATGAGTTCACAGGTTTACTAATGTTTTATAGGCTTTTTACATCACCTCTACAAGGTCAATGGAGTAGCACCTCATTTCATGTATTATTTATATACTAAAACATATCTAATTGCATCAGTAAAGTGAAATAAATTGTGATAATTGAATAACTTCTTTATTGATTCATCCTCTTATTATTACTTCAAGTTTTCAGTGTCATCTCAAGATTGATATTTTAGGAAAGAAATCATCAAATCAAAAAATTTAAAAAGGTGCTATTGATTATTCAACGTTTATAGATCGCAAAACAGGTATTTTACATGAGTTCACAGGTTTGATAATGTTTTATAGGCTTTTTACATCACCTCTACAAGGTCAATGGAGTCGCACCTCATTTCATGTATTATTTTCGTTTTCGTTTCGTTTCGATTTCGTTTTCACGGTCTTCTGAACTTGCTGCATCTTTTGTGAAAACAGTAACTAGCACATAATCTCAAAAATATATTCGAAATAATGAAAATTTACTCGAAAACAATGGATATGCTGCACAATGCTAAATCGGTTTGTTGTTCACCTCTATTACTAGTTCCGAAACTGACACCAGAGGTCAGCCACTTCGTGATTTTCACGAATTATAAAAAAAAATCCTCTTTGACTGGGGTTCGAACCCCATGCCACGAATTGACTAGCAAGCCTTCTAACCCTTAGGGTATCTAACATATTTGTATAGGTATCGCTATGCATTCATTTATATCACTGATAATTCAGATGAGCGAACGTTCTAAGAATTTGTCACCAAAAATTCTGAACTATTTCGTTAAATGTCATGTTTTGACATGGTTGTCAACTTTTTGTATATTTCATATTGTATATCCTGTTTATTATGTCATATTTGAAGAGAGTTATTTTTCTGAATTTACGTTGTTAACGTGATGGTCATATGAATCAGTGGTTGCAGTTTTTTGGCTTCTGCCTGTTTGCATTCAAATCACTTCGCTATCTACGTTACCGAACGAAAGTTTTTTCGTTCATTGTTAGTGCCTTCGCTGAACGAAAAATTGCCAACTGAGGTCACTGCTGGCCATGACTCGAATGCCAAATCGATTTCATTAATATCCAGCTCGGTTGGCTGCCAATAATTCGAAATCTATCGACCGACCAGCAACGTTCACAGACGTCTCGAGAACTGGACATGTGGCATTTTTATTGCACGAGGCTCGGTATCTATCAATTCGAAATGCAATGATGTAATAGATAAATCAGTAGGTAAGGCACGATTATCTCTGTTCTAGACGTTCGTAACGAGTAACCTAGCATTTGAGGGATTGCGCTCTTCATTTTGAATTATGTATAAGTTTCGTGCACTTTTGCCACAGAATGTCACAACGTCAGAAGGAATTGGTTTGCCGTGCTACGTAAGAAATTATTTTCGTTTATATTTAAAATTAAATTTTCCCCCCTAATCTTGAGGTAGGAAGGAAATAGTATATCGTATACAGGGTCTCTCGAAATTACATAGAAAGATTTCAACTACCGATTCTAAAAACAAAAATAGTCAAAAAAGTTCATATAAACATGGATCCGCTAGCTGTTCTCAACGACACAGATGGTACTAGAGAAAGTTATTTTTTCTCCTAGGAAAAACAAAACTGAAAATTGAATCTTGGTTTTGAATAAAAATAAATTCGTTGAGTGTGCATCAAATTCTTAGATAATATATAGATTGAAGACCAGACTTTTTATCGATATATTTATCAATGAACGGTGTCTCTTTGTGGTTTTTTATTTTCAGATTATCGTGACTACTATACTCAATCAATGAAGGTTGAAAAATATTCAATCCACGTGAACAAAAAAAAAATAATGATATATTTTCAATAAAATGAAATCGATATTGGTGCACCAGTTGATATGTTTTCATCGGATAGGTAATAACATAAAATATTGACGATATTCAATCGATTTGAATTCAATTACCCGAATCCAATTACTGTATTACGAAATAGAAATAAATCAGTTCGAATTACCACGAAACCACAGAATTATATTATGACTTCTATATATCTTCGACCCATTTCAAGTGGTAATTGTACCTAATTGTGTTCTCATGTTAGAAGGAAATTACAGTCGAGTATTTATCAAATTTAAGTATGTCTATTGTACACTTATTCAGCTATATCTCTGTTTTCTATCGAAAGGAGAAATTTCATTATACACTGTGTCCAAAAAAAGAGGCTCGGTATGGGGACTATCAGAAACTTTCATCGATACAAAATGAAGTCAATAAATCTGTATATATGATCTTTGATTTCTGATGGTTCTTGATGGTTTCAAAAAACAAATTTGCATTCTTTTTCTGGCGTAAATTAATGAGTTGCAACAAAATTGCAACTGATGATAATGCAATATAATGAACTTTCGTCATCGAGCGCAGCCATCATCAACTTTATAAGTTCAAATAATATCTTTTTGAGAATCGTGAAGGAATTTTGAGATGGCCTGAAACTCACCCATGATCCAGCCACGATAATGTTATACAGGTGGAGTTCAGGTACCGAAATCGTGAAAAAAATACCAGACATCAGCTGTACCGCTCCGCATATAACATACAGGGTGCTCCATAATATCTGCAAGGCCGTCCACAATCGTCCACAGACCAGGCACATTACGCCCTGCAAAAAGAAAAAAAAATAGAACCTGTAATCCTGAACGATGTTTGATTTTATCTACCATGTTGTGTAACATCAATATTTTTTCAACGATTCTTTGCACAACTATAGAAATTCAAAAGATTATATTCAATTTTCTGTATTATGGACATGAGTCATGTCCATTGACTGAATAATAATAATTATTATGCTCATTTTAAATCACGAACTCATCTTCCAAATACTTCCCAAGCTGTTTTCGAGGTCATTGTTGAACTTTTTGTTCATTGTTTTACACTCGATTTCATATTTGATCAGGAAATCATAAAACAATATTCTGAAATGTCAATGGCTGAGGTCTCTGATTGAAATATCATTCTGGTTGTTCTCACATAAGTATAAGAAATGATTGTATGTACAAAAAAAATACATCTCTCTGAATATAATTCTCTTGAGGAATATACAACAAAAAATGAATTGGCAATAGTTGATTCCATAGATGCCCACCATCCGAAAAGAAGTATACATGGTGACCGTTTTTCAAGCCTGGAGAAAGAAGATTAGAAAGGAGACAAAAAAGTTTACTGATAATTGGTGAAATCCAATTTGGTGTCCAAAATCGAAGAAGAAGGAAGTTGGGAAAAATTTTTCTTTTCCTAGAAAGAATCTAGTATTATATTTTTGTTTCTTCAATATAAATGCAAACGAAAATCACAAAATTCAGTTTCACACGATAGGTCAGTTTTCTTTTCATAGTAGCAATCAGCTCAAAAATGCGCAAAACTTTCTATGCGCAAAACTTTCTATTCGTCTAATTTTGTTTAAGCTCAAAAAACAAGCACATTGTATACAAAATTTCGAGAGGCGTGGCCAAAACCAAGACGGAGTAAAAGTAATATCTACCAAGTGTGACTGTAAATCACAAGACTGCAAAAAATGTCCTGCAAAAGTTAATTTCATTTAAATATGACAGATCCATTGAACCATGATATAATTCAATAGAACTGTCATTTTTATTCAATTCGTTGGTATCAATGACATTACCTGATCAACATCGAGTAAGTTATAGATGTGTAACTATATAGACCAGACAATGTTTTTTTTCCAATTAACAGTGAATTATACAGTCGATAGAGATCGAACTGACGTTCCTTTTAAATTGCGCTTGCTGCTTGAACAGATAATGAATCTATGAAAAACTAATCAAATATTTTGTCGCTGAATCTACTGCGATGCATCTGCAACTGTCAGGTTTCGATTATAGCGAGGAGATCTTGTCAATTTACCTTGATAGAATGGCTGATCGAAAAAAATTTTCGCAAAATATGTATTCTCGAAAACCTACTACATTTTTTTTACGAAAAAACATAGAATGCGTTCTTCCTATTATTATTATTATTTTTTCCTGAATCACCCTACTATTGAAGCGAACATAACAATTCAAAACATTCATCTTACCTATCTTATATTGGTGACTGGTTGAATTTAGCTTCCCTTCGAAATGTTTGGACAGGGGTGCGTTTTGTTTGCAGGGATGTAAATATTTCCAATGATATGATAGGAAGCACATTAAAAAAGACCATTACGCTGTAATGAAACTGTCCTAGACAAACAAAATATCACCTGGATTCCAACAACAAAAGTATTTTCCTTCTTTGATATTTCACTCAAGGAATACTAAAATGAAAGACCATTTCGAATTGCCCTTTTAGACCTGTGGTTTATACGATTGGAGATAAAAACGCTGTCTCTCTATGCAATCAGAACGGAAATCAAGTTGAAGGAGAACGTTCAGAGAAGAAACGACCAGTAAAATAGGATTTTTATGTCATGGAACGGTATTTTTATGGAAAGTGGAAATAAAGGTTTACGACCATTTTAGGCTCCGATCATCTTTCAACAAATGAAAGGAACAATGCAACTATAAAAGTATCTCAAATATATGGTAGTCAACGAATATATGTTGTATGATTATTTCTTACCCATTGCTGGGATGAGAGCATTAATATAAAAATTACAAATTGGAAAAGTTATGAATAATATTCGATTTTGAGCTCCATGTCAATAAAAATTAGAAATTTTCTGATGTAAAATGCATCCTGTTCAACAAATTTGCGCGTTTCGGTCTCGATGGACGTACCGACTACATTTTTCTTTAATTTTTTGTATTGCTTTATTTGGCCAATTTTATACAAACAATTTTTGGTATTTCGACAATTTCGGTTTGGTTCAATAAATGGGTAATGTTCCAATTCCTTATTATCACTTCATCTTTTTCAAATCAAAAAATTTCCTAAACGGAACACAGTATCAAGTTCCACCAAGAGTGAAATGGTGTGAAATTGAATGAATTCACATAAGATACCACCTTGAAAATCTAACCTCGAAAAAGTTGTTCAAAAATACTCGATATGAACCGTGTAACTAGCCCCCTCTATGAAGGTCAGACATAAAAACATATTTGTGCGATTTGTCGGCTGTCAAAACACATTCATTCAAAATTCCATCCCGATGTTGCCAGTAATTTTGACATGATCGTGAAGAACGTGTATACTTTTTTTTCATGACCTTGTATCTTGAAATCTTTTACTGAGCAAACCCAACCTTTTGTTTCATTGTTCTACGTATCCTAGCAACGTGGCACCTCATTTTGAAACACCCTGTGTATGATGAGAAATAATTGAAAAATCGATTAGTTTAATGATCGAATGGTATTTTGTAGGGCTCTTTCATTTAGATAAAAGTAGACCAACTTTTGAGTTACTTTTTTCGATACGAAAATGCTCACACTGCTCATTCATATTTTGGCTTGGCCACACTGTATATTGAGCTGTTGTGATTTTCGATTTTTTTGTCTCGAGTCGGTTGAACTGATGAATTGAAATGATTAATTCCTCACAGGTATTGAATAATATTTAGTTATAGGATAGCTGTCGACATCAATTGAGTAATCGTGTGACTGCTAATTAATATCATTATGCAAACCGAATATCTGGCAGGCGTTTTGATTGGCGTATGATTCGTTTTGTGATTTCGACAGCGTGTGAGCCGATTTGATAAATATCGTGTTCGGATCCGAAAAGGTGATATTCAATGTCATCAAATTCCATACTGAATGATTCTGTCATAAAAATAGAATTAAAAAATTTATTCAAATAACCGGTTTTCGAATTGTGCGAAGTGATACTTTATCTAGTACTTTATCTTTCATTGCTAAAGCTTAAAATTTTCAAACTATGTGACCATGTCCTTATCCTTGTTCAGATCTATTTTCCATCTTGTTCGTTACCTGCGTTGTGATATTTATGTTTCAAGATTCATATGTATGTCTCATTCATCCTTATTTCATTATATTTAGTAAACTTTCATTTTGTTATAATTTTATTAGCAGATTTCACACCATAATTTTAGGCACAGGCCCTGCCTTACTGGATACTTGTTTATTCGAAAATATCTTTCACCAAAATATACTCGACACCCCCTCCGAATTGTTCACTTGAAATTTGTAAAGACATTTCTTTTTTGAATAAAGTTATTATTATTATTATTATTATCATTATGTACTGCAAAGAAGTACTTCTAAGGCAGCTCCTCATAATTTACCAATGATATATCAATAGAAACACACAAAATTACAATCTGTGAAAAAAATATGAGTCAATTATCGATCAATCTATCGTGAGTTGATAATCCTATGTTTAAAATGGAAAATCAACCAAGAATCTTCTTATCTTTATTGCTAAACTATCAATTTTTGCAAAACAAAGTACATGCACAATCCTCACATAGTCAAGACTTGAAGTCACAATAAGTACTCCACGTGTACTTCACAGTGTTGAAATCACTTTCGAATACTTTCACTTTCAAACGCATAAATTGGCAGCAGTGTTTGTTCATGAAAAGGCAAGAGGTTAACTAGGTCACCATTTGAACGGACGGTCAGGGATGTGTATTGAAAAATCAATCAATTGGATCTGGGATCCCAACCTCTACTCAAATCCCACTTCTGATTTATATCGTGGATTCTAATGGAAATGCACGTACCGACACGTGGTCACTAAACTGAATTCGAAACCTGCGGAAGACTTATTGAATGGAATTCTTCGTTGCATTTTCTACATTATCCAACTGGCGAGTCAGTTCACTGAACGAAAAAGGTACGTAAATACAATGAAAAAATATTTGAAACAAAGGAACGTGATCATTAAATCTCAACCAAAGACGAGTTTCATTAATACAAAGCATGTTCGTTCATGACCTTGTGGCTGCAATCACTAATTGATGAACGTTCATTGGTATCACGAAAACCAATACCTTGCTATGAACAATGCATTCACTACTTCAATGAACACTATAATATCATTTCAATGAAATGAAAGATAGCTATGATAATATGCATCCATTGCGGTGATGAAATATTATTATTGTTTGAATAAATGCAATTACCGTTTCAAAGCACATTCAATCTCTATTCCAATGCGTAAGTACGTTGATATTATGGAATTCTTACAATGTATCAATGAATTTCTACACCATTCCGATGAATATGTTCGTTATTCCGATACCTATTAGTACGTTGTTTGAATGAACGTGTTCACTGGTTCCATAAATATTTCTTCCATGGTTCAATGAAATAATTACGTGGATTCGAAATGGAACGTACATTGTGTTGATTTATTTAAGGAATAACATCTCCCTAATTGAAAATAGTTAATTTTTCGAGTATTCTCTGAACATTATCTGGAATGATATATACAGTTTGATTCATATTTCAGAGACATTATAATTATCTCAATGGAACACAGTGTATATATAATATTATAGTTGATTTTGACCTTCATCATTAAGAATAAATCCATAATGACACTGATGGGGTTCGAAAAGAATATAGGTTCAAATACTGAGAATATGATATAGCAAAGTAAGAATCACTTCCTAATGCCGAATGAGTGTAATGATGAAGATATCGTAAGATATAAATATCCATCAAATCGTGTAATATTCTGATACACATAATGAAACAATCACTGATCGAATTTGAAATAATTTCCATGAGTTGTTCGATACAAGAAACTAATTTGATTTTGCAGTTATATATCCTCAACTTTAGAAAATACTCCTCCGAAAATAGGAAGCATGTGTCCTATATATGTATTTTCTGAATAGTTTTGATGATGGAATTATAATCATACAGTAGAGGATCATAATAAGAACAATGAATGGTCAATGTTAGTGAATTGATTGAATGTACATCTAGTATTGCCTATAATAATGAGGGAAATAATTCGAATTGTTCTCCATATTGAAACGATTTATTAAAAGACTCATTCTACATAGGACTGTCATAGAAATAAACCTAAACATGAAACCGAATGATCATGTAAAATTAAATAGGTACATTCAGAATTGTAGCTTGACAGTTCTCTTCATTTTTCTTCAGCGCTTCAGATAATATATGTACATTTGGGAAAGAAAGGCTTCCTTTCATTTTATAGAAATGATGTTCAATGAAGGACCAAAACATCTCTGATTCAGCAGGAAAATCAAGATTGAACAAATATATAATTTTGAAACATATATCTACTGCTCTAACTATATGGAAGAAGGTATATCTAATATTATCAAAATAAACACATATTTCGGTGGGAGTTGTCATGTCCTCACCTACACATATAATGAATGGCTGGATAGCACTTTTTTCGACTTCAAAAATCTTAGGTGCTCCTCGACCTCCTGGTTACTCTTCCCAAAGTAAAGAAATGATTCCTGGAAGTCTTTTATGGTATATTTTATAATGTTGCTCCTTCCACCTATATCTTTTCTCTCTCACTTCGTTTCTCCGTCCCTATACTCTAGATTTTTATTGCGATATATAGAAAGAGATTCGATCTGAAATCTAAAATCTCAATAATTATCATGCCTAATGATAAAAACATAATAACATACCTTCTGTAATGTGAAACAACAGTTGAATTCAAAATCAATGATACACTTTCGGCACAGTTAAGCGACCTTTCGTTTGTGTTTCTGGACTAGAAATGACCTGAGCGGGGTGTGATGACTTCATCCTAAAAAAACTTTTCGAGCGAATTTTCTCCAGGCCAATAGGAATACTTCTTTCTGATGTAAGAGTTCATCAATATATTGCATGATACGAGCATAACAATGAACCGTTCATCAATCTATGTACGCGGATACATTGAAACAATAAACGCATTTCGTTAGGATCATGTACTGGGTGATTAGTTGAAAACGATAAGATACATTGTTTCTATGACATCATAAATGAATGTACGTCTACATCAAAACAATGAACGCATTTCTCCGAAACAATGTACCGATTATTCACTTAGGTACATGATGAGCATTATTCTTATGAACCGTTCATCAATCTATGTACGTACATTGAAACAACGTACGCAATTCATTATAATGATGTACTGGATAATTTGTCGAAAGCAATTCGATACATGGTGTATATGTTATTCATAAACTGTTCATCGATATATGTACGTGTAGATCAAACCAATGAACGCATTTCTTCAATACAATGCACCGAATAATTATCCACTATCGCTTACATGTATTCAATATTCACTTCTATGATTTGATCTGAACCTTACATTATTTCGACAATGAATGCGTGCATTGTAATGACAAATTAATTTCCTTGAAACAACGTACTTGCTCTCCCATATGTCATGCACAAATTCATTATCCTCATGAACCGATGTATTTATACAATATATTCGAAACCTTGGTTATCACAAGAATGAATACAGTTACTTTTTTGAAACAATTGAACATCAAAGTAATGTTACACATTCATCAGTCGAAAATAGTGATGTTATTGGATAAATTCATAAATACAATGCTGAAATCATTGAATTCATTTATGAAATGTATCGAAGGGATGGAAATATTCATTGAGTTACTGAATATTTTTGTCAGTACTTGATGAACACAATTACATTATGATCATGAATGGGATACTCGAGTAATGATCGTTTGTTTGTTCATATCATGAAGATTACTTTTTTTCGATGTAAAGAATTATGATGAATGGTGTTCATTGTTTTCACACACGATAATTTTTTCAGTGTTGAATCTCATTTATTATCCCACGACCGTCTATGAAAACAGCGTATAGTACACAGCATAAAGCATGTTGTTTGAAAAGGAAGTAGCACGTGCCCATTCCAATCATCTCCTGTTGATAAAAATATTTTTTTTTTCGTTCTATTGAATCATTACCGGATACTGAAAATAAAAATCATGATTTCTACCTACAATATCCCGATTTGGCAACACCGCCTCCCCATGACTTCGATTTTCTCATATATAAAGCATATTTCTGATTATTTCGTGCTCATTCCCTACCATCACTCAATCTCTCCTACTATCATTCCTACTATCAAGTTTTTCAAAAAAATTATTGCATTTTTCGATATGTGCTAATCTTTCCAGACAACTGAAAAACAAATCACGCTTCCTCCTTGCATTTGTTCGATGTGGCAACATCGCATTTTCAATGAAAATTCTCGATATTCCCGACTGAAAATCATTATTTTTCCCTGCAATATTTCACCAACCACAATCGAGTGCATAAAAATGTTCATCGAATGTTCATAACGAAATTATTCCATTTTTTGATGCGTGCAGGCTAATCATTCCAGACTATTGAAAAACAAATCACGTGTCTGCATCATTTCGATTTGGCAACACCACATCGGCAAGACTTCGAATCGAGTGCATAAAAAAGCTCATGTCATTTTGATAAGATTGCATTTCTTCAATTTAGCAATACCGCCTTTTCAATGGACATTCTCGATATTCTGGACTGAAAACCATGTTCTCTCCCTGCATGAATTCGATTTGACAACACCGCCCCGTCAATGGACCTTTTCGACATTCCCAGCTGAAAATCATGTTCTCCACCTGCATTATTCCGATCTGGCAACACCGCCTCTCCCAGCCTCCGCGTTGCGCAACTCAGCAGTACTACACCTGTTGCCCGTAGGGTTTCATTCCGATTCTCACGTGCCCATTTCCCCCACCACCGCGGTCCTTCTAGTTCGTAGGTTAATTTCGCGCCGACGCCTTGTCTCCGCCGAGGAATAAACAATTACGAAACGACGAACGAATGCCAAGTTCAAGGCCGCCTTATGGGACCGCGACGAGAGCAGGTCGATGATACGCTCCGCTACCAACCGCGACACGCCATCTTTCTCTCGCGATGCCCGACGATCTGAAGAATCAAGACTGAGAGCCGCTCGCTCCACTTTCCCCATTCGTCTGTTTATGATTATCGTACGTGGAAAATCCAATTTTCACAATAAGCAATTCATCGATTCATGTTCCATAATTTCACAAGAAATTAATTTTTCATTTATATGCCGATCTGTCACAGAACTAATATGCTATCATCTTCAAGACCACACTCGATGTTCCCTGTCAGTTGTGACTCAATTCGTTGTTCTATGTCACAGAACTAATATGCCATCATCTTTTAGACCACACTCGATGTTCCCTGTCAGTTGTGACTCAATTCGTTGTTCTATGTCACAGAACTAATATGCCATCATCTTTAAGACCACACTCGATGTTCCCTGTCAGTTGTGACTTAATTCGTTGTTCTATGTCACAGAACTAATGGTTCTGTGTTCCACGTTATATTCTCAACTGCCGACCTGCCATCATCTTTCGACTGGTGAATATGTGTGCACTAAAGGTCATTTTAGGTGAAATATTAAAAAAAAACTAAATAATCACGATCACATTCCATGGTTGACAGCAACTGCAAATTTCATTGATATTTACCGGACAATTATGTGGTAGATAACCTTTGAGTGAAGTTTGGACGTTGAATTTATGACTTTCAGAACAATACTGGCACGCGTTGTAGACTTTTATTCATCAATGAGCGACGTTTCTTCGTGGTTTTTATTTGCAGATTATCCTGATGACTACTATACCTACTGTCATGGGTTTGAAAATTATCACTCAACTATTCCGAGATTTAGTTAGCTTTACTTATCAAGATTGAGAGGAAGATTGACTTAGAAAGAATTGACTCTACTTCAGGCAAATGGTTATGAAATAACTTAGCCATTACGAATGACAGATTTTTGAACAAGTGCTGAATGTGTTACTGGCAGATTCAAGTCATATCACGTCTTGTACTGTCTGTTTTGTGGAATACTATGCCTATGTTACTCAGTTTATGTATAAGACATGCAGATTCTGAATTGAAGAGAATTATTTCAAATCGGATTGGCTTTATGATTGGGCAACGGGCAACGTTTTTCTATTACGAAATTGCAATTGACGACAGTTCGAATGAATGCACCACGGTAAAAACTCACCAGTTGATGATCACATAAACAACTATATATTAGCACTCGCATAATTTTGTCCGACTTGTTGATCCGACGCCAATTTTTAGAGATCAACGGTCATTGTCGATAAAGCACAGTATCTCGAGACATTGATTCCAATATTTTTCGATGTTCGACATCCGCGGAAAAACAAAAAAAATATGTAATAAGAGTACGACAATTTTTCTATTATGCATTTTCGTGAGAATGATAAATCAGAGCTGAAAATAATAATAAGAAATATATTATTTTGAACGGGTCATTTAGGGTATTATTTATCTATAGTGTAGGAAATGTGAATATTCCGGTGTCATATAACGCGAAATTTAGAAATAAATTTCTACGTTTTTTGTTGAATATCGGAGCACTATTCGGTATTTACCCCCTTGATCCTTAATTATTTGAACAATTCAAAAAAAATCAGAGGTCGTACAGAATCAAGAAATTGATTTTTACACTATAGAATAACAACAATATTCGTTCAAATTTTGGGATTGGGAATTCAATCAGGATTACTTAATGTTAAGTAGGTTGAAGTTCAACTTCGTGACATCATATAGTATTTATTTTTCCAATGATAATTGTTTCGGACACTTCTAAATGAATAATCCATGAATAATCCCGTAAACTATTTTGCTATTTTTCAGACTTGAATGAAATCATAGTGTGCCTTGAAAATGAATTTTGTGATAATTTAGCAGACGGAGGAATTCTGGTTACAAGGTGTTTTTATTAATTGATATTGAATTTTCCATTTTCATATTCAATTTTCAGAAGTAGGTGCCAAGAAATTGATGCATTTTGAGTAGGACTTTTGGTTCTCTACGAACCTTCTCTTCTGAATTTTTGTTTCGAAATTGGTCATAAAATGAAGTACTTACAGGGGCGAGTCCATATGAACTGGGTCACACTGTACATTTTGGAATAAGTACGTCTTCCCAGAGCATATGTATAAATTCACAACGTGAATCTGAAGCACGGTAAAAAAAGCTTTATGGACGATTACCGGAAAAATTACTAGCATCATTAAGTTGCACGACTTACCTCGCTAATTTATATTCACGCGGCATTCGGCAAAGATAAGAACACGCTGTATAAAAAACCGAGACCGCGTTTGCTTTCGTCTGGTTCAACAACAGCATATAATTAAGGCATCAAAAAGGCTCGGAATTCAAAATGTAGAAAAACCACTAAATAATGTCCGGTTGAGAAAAGAATAATTATACTCCTCGTCCACCAGACAACACCGATCCATTATACAGAATGTCCGAGTTTTGATGATGAGGAAAGTATACAGGGTGTTTCCTAAATTGGCGCGGTAAATCGAATGGGTTGTTCTATGAGACGAAATGACACAATAAATGGCAAAAAAAATCTTTTGCCGATCAAAAAGTTTCGGAAAAATCTCAGCTTGTTTGGGAGGCACTACTTTCGATTCCTCAATCGATAGCACAAACAACTGCCTGCTGAGATTGAGTTTACTCTCGCACTGTTTCCAGTTTATTTTTATTTCGTCAACTTTACCAGTTAACACACCTATTTGGCTTGAGATTAATGAGACAGGTGTTCCCAACTAGCATCACTAGTTGATAAACCTTTCCGCACAATCAAAACAACGTGATTTTTGTCTCAAACGTAACAATTGAACGAAGGGACAGTTTCTTTTTGAACTTTGCAGTTACCATGGGGCGAAGTGTGTGTTGACCCTGATTCGAATCTTTTTCACCCATTTAATTTTTTTCATCAATCGCTTCTTCTACGTCGTAATCAACGTCCCATATAACCCGAAGCTTGAGCGGGTTGAGAGGAGCAGGAGGAGTTTTTATAAAGTAAAGTAAAGTATTTATTTAACAACGTTACATTCTTTAAATGTTTGTAGCAAGTCAAAAAACAATTTTAGAAAAAGAAAAGAAAAAAAGAACAGATTAAAACATAGCAAATACCAAATATTTGAGATGGATTCACAATAATTTAAAACAATCGAATTGATCTGAGTGATCAACGTGTTGAAAAGTTGGTAAGTATGTTCACAGATACTGATTTTGGAAATGGCTAACATATTCATTGACAGAGTAGAAGAAACATCTCAAGAGATAACTCTTCAGGGACTTTTTAAAATTAAACATAGAGAGACACTTGAAATCGTCTGGCAAAAGATTATAAAGATTGAAGTCTAATGTATTTCTCATTGATTTCCTGAGGCGGTAGCGATTTGTACGAATATTATTTGCAGATCTAGTATTATGATCATGAACGTCAGATATTTGCCTTCTTATGGATTTCTAACAAGACACTGTATAGATAAAGGGTGGGTAGTGGCATTATTATAGTGGCAGTATAGTGCCAACCTAGCCTGGGGGACCGTGTATCGACACTACCTGATCGATATCAGGATTGAAATCGCTGAACCTCCTTAATTTTTTAAGAAAAATTAACAGCCGTGGCCGGGCTCGAACTCACTACCGTTCCGGCAGCTCAATCATGAATCAAACACTTCGACCATTGTGCTACGGCCCCATTGTTCACGAGCAAGGAATAGTCCTCTCCTATCAAGGTACATTTGACATTTGTCAAAACAATAGATACGAAACACTTTTTTGTCGAAAACTATGTACATCAAGGAGAATTACCGAAATGTCCTATAAGCTGTTTGAATATGTAAAATCTTGATTGACATCCATTTTTTTCATTCAAATACAGGTTTCACATAATATCAGCTCGAAAATGGCACGCCACGATGTATTTTTGGTTGCCTATACCACAATCATGCATTATTAGGTCATTTACGATCAATTTCATAAACGTTGAACTAAGTCGCGTATTCGAGGTCGACGGAAACAAAATATGTTGATCATCGATGCGCTTTCGAGTCTTTACTTATGGAAACAAATGAATTCATGAGGAAACTTCCTCATTGTAGTGTGCAGAAATGTTCATGAATTGTGTTCTCATGTTCGAAAGACATTTCTGTTTTGTTCTGTGGAGAAAACGGTAGCCAAATAATCTAATATCGCTGCGTTCATCAGAAGTCGCTGCGGTAATCGTTTCCCATGAAGATGAAAATGATTGTGATGAGAATATTTTATAATTCGTACATATATATGTATGCGACCGCGACTCTTTCAGATTACAAGAAAGTACGTACAGGCATCTGCACTTGTTTTATGCCAAGTGCGTTTTCTCTCTTTTACTGTATTTATCATAATAGCACCCTCTTTAGAGCACAATAAACTTTTCACCGTTCACATTTCAGGAGAATGTCTTATTATTATTGTATACACGGTGAGTATCTCCCTCAAAAATCAGTAGAGAAAGTTTTCGAAAAATAATACGAACTGATTTTTTGAACAGGTTTTTTTTTTCAAATGACCAGCCAAAAATTCCAAAATGTTTATCAAGCCCTTATACAAAATCATATCGAATGACATGATTTCGAGAAATGGACATAAGCGACTTTGCGAATATTTCACAACCCTTGCTTTTTTACGGATTCTACCCGAAAACGTGGAGCAAAAAAATCGAAAATAGGGTAATTAATTAGCATAGAATTGATGAGTTCGGTCGAATCTAGCGAAGCCACAGATTTTTTCGTGAAAGATCTATTAGAATTTTGGGAATGGGGTAATAAATCAGCCTAAAATTATCTCCACATTTTTTTAATTTTTCGATATTGACACTTCTGAGGTCGGCCGAGGCTAGCAAAGCTACAAATTAGTCCACGAGGATAGGGTAATTAATTAGCCTAAAATGAGCCTAGAAACATGCGACCTTCCTGGATTTGAAATTCGTG
Organism: Gastrophysa polygoni; assembly: GCA_963576655.1. Classification (NCBI taxonomy): domain Eukaryota; kingdom Metazoa; phylum Arthropoda; class Insecta; order Coleoptera; family Chrysomelidae; genus Gastrophysa; species Gastrophysa polygoni. The sequence continues at coordinate 50,661,418 of OY755083.1, forward strand.
TGTGGCTTTGCTAGCTTCTTTGGTATAACTGAGCTGAAGTTAGCAAAATAATTATTCCACGCCTTGTCACAATCATCAAAGAAGGCGATAAAGATAGTTCCAGTCATGTTTCCACTGAATTCAACCCATATCCTCTACTTTATCGACCACACAGAATCAATTTCCACGCTGAAAAGTTCAAGTAGACACATACCTAGATATTACCGGTTTCAAGCTCGAATAACCAATGATAAGTATTACTTATTCTTTCAATGGAGCTGTTGCATGCTGAAAATAATTCTCACCCAACCGATTACGCGTTCTTTTGTTTCGAGGATTATCGTGATCATCTCATCACACAACGTCTAACAGCAACAAAAAAGTCCCTAGTCATGATCACTGCTCGCTCGGTACTTAAGTGGCCTCCGAGGATGCCAAATAGACACACATTGTGACAGGCGAAAGTGCACTACAGTAAACATCACGTGGAGGATTAAGTCTTGTTATAATACAGCATGTTTCGAGGTTGCCAATAATGGGCAAGCCGACTATTTTTTTATTTCATTATTGCTTTACGATATATGTACAGGGTGGTCCAACGAAAACTTAACACCTCGATTTTCCGGCTTGAAATGAAAATGTGGAAAATCGCTCGGACCATTCGGCAAGGAACAAATCTTCCGCATTCTTCATCCTCGTAGCTTCAACCCCCTAATTTTGATCACGGTTGATGGGTGGTGCGATACCTCATTTTGAAGATCTTATCGAGTACTATCTGAACCTAGAATTTCGCCTCCTGATTTTCATCGATATCAAAATGACAAATAAAACAATGGAGAACTACTTACTTTTGTGATCAGTTTATTAAATGCAGTGAAATACGTTTTGCTCAAAACGTCCTCGTACATTACTCAAGATTTCTGGTGTAATTTGACAGCATTCATTAATGATCCGAAGAGTTAATCTTTAATTTCAGGTGACCCCATAGAGTCTAGCTATTTTTTGTACAAAATAGTATATAATGAGCAAAATAGTATATATATGATCACAATATGGCCATTTTGTTGCGAGTTGCATACTATACTTTTTCTATGACAACATATCGTTCACGTTTAATACATGCACACATTGCAAAAACATTGAAAGAAGTGAACTGATGATATTTCATTACTGAATTCGCCGCTGATGGGCTCTATATCAGATTCAATGAAATTATCGATGTCATTTGCTGTGAAGATCTTCGACTTTTTGGGTTTGTAGCCGTTAGACTGCCGCTTGAGGAATGCTTTCAGTTTCAAATATTTGGCAATATCTATATCATTATAGATACTAAGAGTCTTTCTAAGCATTGAGAAGTATGACCACAGATTGGAACTTTTGAAGTTTTTCGCCAAGTCGACAAAATAAGCCATTAAAACGTTCTCGGAAAACGATTTTGTCTTTTGATCTACCTTCCATTCCGAAAAAAAAGGTTATAAACGCAATGATACATACTCTTCGAAGTGTCAGGTAAAAAATTTAGTGTTGTTACCTTCGCTGCTTCTATTATGTTGTGAGGTATTGAATCTAAGTCAATATCACTATCACCATCCATTTTAATTAATAGTTTTTATAGAGAACAACTTTGCAATTACGCGTTACCTACTAAAACTTTGACAGAAAGGATCTACTCTGACATTTAATCAATTTGTCGCTGGACGTCATAATTTGACAAGCCGTAGTGGTAGTGATTTCAGAGTGAACCTAGACAATGTACAAAGCACTGGTGCAGTCACTGATCGTGTTTTGTTTCGTCAAAAACGCTAATGTCATTTTCCGCTATAATGGCCTAATTGTTATGCACTGAAAAAAAAGATAGGGCTCATAGTTAATAAATATTTGTTTGGGTGCCTTTTATTTACAATGAATAAAGGGAAGAAAATTCTATTTTGTATTAGGTAATTTTATTTAATATTAGTAAACGCGATAATATGATTCATTAATAAAAAATTAATAGTTTGTTTGAGGTCGATATATTTATAATTAACAATATAAATTTATTCCTAATGAAACCGTTTGTTGGGTGATATTACCAAAACTGTATTCATTAATAATTTTAAGTTCATTTAAAGTGAATGAGTATTAGTGCCAGATAATAAATACTTATTCATTGAAAATACCGCGCTGACCATTATTATAAGATCTCCTCGATAGGTGCCGTGCACGGTGGCTTCGCTATAAAATGGGCCACGTGTCTCGTCATTGCTACGTCGTACGTCGGGGTCGAGTTTCGTTGTTTGTAGTTGTGTGGTGCCACGTGTATTGTGTGTTGTGTATAGCTTCTGTTATAAAAGTGTAAAAGTTATATACAAGTACCTATCTAACGCAGTTTATCAAGGCGGCTGTGTTGCGCCGTAATGGATCAGGTCCAGGAGCTGGAAAAGTTTCTGAATGACAACAGTTTTGTGGAATTGATAAATATATGTAAAGGTAATTTGGATTAGTATTATGGAATTGTTTATTGACTTTGTGACGGCATCAGATTCGTCACTATACAGCTGTTCGACTTTGAAATCGTCATTATTAGTGGAAATATAATTATAATGATGTTTCATGAATCCACCAGAATTAATTCCAATTCCTTCCATATTGAATTTTCGATTTCAGAAGGCTCATCTTGCGTCCTATTGGTTTATTAATAATTAATAATATTTTTTCATAACAAAAAAGCCCAATCTTTTATTCATAAATTTGATATCAAGCTATACATTAAATAATAATACCTGATTAGGTATCAACAACTTACTTATTTAATTAATATATCCTTTGTTTAACAGAAAATTGTATTTGTAGCAAATGGCGTCGATAGCATAACGACACTCAAAGAAATTGTTCGTGAACCTAACGAATATAAAGAATTAGTGCCCCAGTTAGGGCAAAGGATTAAGTTGAAATCCAAGCTGTTGCTTTTTGAACATTCCCAAGAACAGGCTAATAATATTATTATGTGAGTACCTACATGTCTATTTTGAATTTACAAATTGCAATTGGATAATATACGTAAATGTAGCATTACAGTCTTTTTTTTTAGATCTGACTATGACGACACCGATCATTATATTGAAGAATGTGAGCCACCCAATAAAATATATATTGTAGATATTGATCAGTCTACAGCAGGTCCCAGTCATATTGAGGAAAATGACGAATGTGGCTCAACATCTACCTCTTTCAAAGCCCCAAGTAGAACCATCAGTACTGAATCATCATTAGATGATTTTAATTTATCGGAATTATTGGGAAAAACTTCTATGGGCAGAGCAATAAAAGAGCTATATAAATTGAAACAATGTTTAAGTTCTAAGTGTCAATCGTATCTAGTGGAGATCGTGGTACAACACTTTATAAATGCAGTTCCATTTAGGTAAGACATTTTGTATAGTACTATTAGGTATATACTTTAGAGCTGTGCTACTTTTTTCAATCACCTCTAGATATCAAAAATTTTATTTTATGTAGGTTCTCATTTGAATTTGTTTTTTTTTTGTGTAATAGTCAATATGATTATTGTATATGCACTAGTGTAAAAAGAGTTCGTTTCGACGCACTCAAAAGAGTTGGTATATCACTACAATAATTGTTTCAAAAACGTGGCTGAATAACAATCTAAGTTTCGAATCAGATCTTCAGACGAGGTTTTTTTTATCATTTGAAGTGATTTGAATAAAAATGCATTCCTATAACGTTCCCAAAGTGTCTTTTTTGCATTTGTGTCTAAAGCACTTCCTGTTTGCACTCCTGTGAAAAAGTGTTACTTTTCGATTTTGATAGGTAGGTACAGTGGTGCAAAAAAAATGGTATGGATTCAAGCCTCTGAACGTTAATTATTATTGGTATTGACAGTTATATAAAATGATTATATAAAAATTGCTGTCAATGTAAAATCATATAATTGAAGGTTGTACCAGAGTTTTTGAAATTCAAAACAAGAAATCATAACAAAAAAAATCCAGTCTAGTATTCATCATCTCTGTTCCTTTGTTGAATTATAATATTTTCTCATTTTTATTTTTTTTTAAACAAAACTGTTTTTTATTACAGAAGATTGACTAATGAAGATTTTCGTAACATAGCAAAACTAATAGTTCAAGAATTCCCCAAAGAATTGCCTCAAGTATACTTTACTTCCCCAATAAAAAAACGGAATTCAAGAGACAACAGAAGTGGAATTGCTAGAGGCAAATTAGTTGACAAATTTAGGAATAGATTGACGTTTTTGAGAGAAGCTGGTATTTTGTCGTCTTCTAGATGTCCTTCAGAAATAAATGAAGATCATGATATTGCAGAAAATATTGAAGAAGGTAATACAGGGATAATTTTATCAATCTCCACAATGCACAATGAAATAAACTATGTCCCAATGGCCATCGACTATCAACATTTGGCTACGTCATCATGGTGGAATAGTTTTCTTTCATTGTGTTAGTTCAATAGTTTTGGTTTCGGTTTGATGAAACCGTCACAGTATGTTAATACTAGTTAATTAGCTCTATCAAACTTCATATATGTATCATACCATATCATTTGTTATTCAGGTGAGGATATCCACAAGGAAGATATCATTTGGTTAAGAAATAATCAGGAGCCATGGTCCGATGTAGTAGAAAAATGGAATAGTACTTATGACCACCGACAGAAAATTCTAAATGAAGATATCGATTTTCAAGAATTTTTGAACGTCTTTCCAATCATTCAAAATTCATTGGGACACAGCCTGATAGATCTTGACTTCAAAAAAAGATATCCTTGTCACAACAAACTCTATAAAAACTTTGAACCAGTTTTTTTCAAATTGCTGGAGTTGAAGAGAAACAAATTAAATCAAAGCGATGCCTTGGTGGTAGAGATAATAAACAGCAGCATTTCAACTGATAATGGTAAGTGTTTTAAATACTAGTTTACTAATTAGTTTGTATTGAATTAATTTCGTCCTTTGCAGACTTCAATACCTACATGAAATATTCTCATCAGCTAAATTATAATGAATGTTAAATATTTTTTTGTCTGTTTTGGTGTGGTAATTGAATGATAAAAACCCCCTTGAGTCCGGCCATGTTAAAATATTTTGACTGAAATTTCACACCCTAGTACCTAAGAACATCACTCAAATTGGTTAAAAAGATCTTTATGGGATGAAAAATATTTTTGGAGTATACTGCATAACATCCACATACCACATATTTCATCTAAATTGTTTTTTCAGAATCTCGTCACTATTTGATGCTTACATTACTACCAGCACTATTACCAGCCAGGACTTACAATAAAAAAGGGAAAAATACATGGTTTCCAACATCGACAGAAACGGTTACTGGAATGGTGGTTCACGTTAGGGTAAGTACATTTTATTATTTATAAACAATACTCACTTTATACCTTCAACTCATTTTTATGGCAACTTTTGAGGATTCTCAAACATAACGATCTTATTTTCTAGATTTTTGGGATTTTCTCTCCTCGTTTCTAAAAAATTAAAATAGAAGTTATAATAATTATTTCAATATATGTGTAGAAAGGACAGCCTTCTAAGACTGCCCCAAAGTGTCACTGCTTTTAAATTTAACTTCCAGAGATGTACCTGAAAGAGAAATTCTCTATTTGTCAGTGACACCTTGTTTTTTGAAAAATTTGGAAATGAAAATATATTTTTGATCAAATAATAATATCCAAATTTTTAAAAAAACAAGGTGTCACTGACAAATAGAGAATTTCTCTTTCAGGTACATCTCTGGAAGTTAAATTTAAAAGCAGTGACACTTTGGGGCAGTCTTAGAAGGCTGTCCTTACTACACATATATTGAAATAATTATTATAACTTCTAATTTAATTTTTTAGAAACGAGGAGAGAAAATCCCAAAAATCTAGAAAATGAATCAACTACCTCCTCGATTAACCTACAGACAGTATAATGATCTTAATTACTGATTGTAATAATTCTCACTTTATTTTCTTTTCAGATTCCTGGTGACATTACCAATGCTATTGAAGAGAAGCGCAAAAAATTATCGAAATACAATTTGCCTTTATTACCATTCATTATTATCGAAGGGGCCTCGTACACTGAAATTAACAACATCTATGTTAGTTATGACAACATTTTGTACAAGGTAGTATCCGTTTTGAAAGCTTTGGATGTGTGTTTTCAATTAATCCACTTATTTAACTTAAAATACCCCTACGAATGTGAACATGTATGGATGTTCATACAGTTGGGAATGTATCAGATGAAAACTATTTATGACAAAATTCCAAATATATTGGATATTGCAAATAAAATTAATTCCTCTACTATAATAAATAATAATGATAAATGATTAATAATTTGATAATTTGCAGCTTGGTCAAGTTATCATAAGGTATTATGATCTTCATATTATATGTTGCCAACTATTACCATTTTATAGTGATTAAAAAATGTACCTGAACCGGAATTTCACCTCTCAGTTACGCGTTAAGTAGTTAAGTACATAGCTAGGACAACTAGTTTTGAAGTTGAATTATATGTTGATATTATTTTACCAAATTTTATAAATAATTCAGATTTTCATTTTCACCAGAAAAACGTAAAATATGGAGTGTGATCATTGTTCCAAAGTTTTTCTGAAAAACCAAAATTTTATCACTCACTTGACCGTCACGCACAGATTTTTGAGTTCATTTTCATGTTGTTATAAAGATTGCACTAGAAATTTCAGTTCCATATGTTCGCTGAAGAAACATATATATAAGTTTCACGATGATAATACAAATGTACCAATATGTAAAATAGGAACAGTGCAATCAAATAATTTAGATAAAAGGCCTCAACTCGTTAGTAATAATGCAGAAGTTATTGACATGAATAATGTAGTACCAAATTCAAGTAATGATACGCCTGAAAATTCAGAAAATTTCATTCAAATGCAGATTTTAAAATTTATGAGTAAATTGTACAGCAATGACACAATTAATCGTTCTATAGTGCAAGAAACGTTAAATGATACTTCTGAATTACTGTCAAATATTTTTTCAAACGTACTAGCCAAATTACGTTCTTCATCTGTCGTTTTTTCAGATGAAACTGACTACAACGAGTTAGTTTCTGTTTTGTCAGCTGATTTATTCAAATCGGCAAATTCAGAATACAAACGTTTTCAGCTTTTGGAAAAGTTTGATGTCCTCATTAAGCCTAAATCATTTTTCATTGGTAATTTATTGGATAATAAAAGCTCTTCTTCCGCGACTTCGGCAATTCTGAATGTAAAACAATGTGAGGGTCAAATAGTTCCACTGAGAATTGTGCTTCAAAAATTTTTAGCAATGCCAAATATTTTAGATCAAATGTTGAATTACATTAAAACTGAGGAAGCTTGTTCAGATCAAATATCAAGTATATTCAACAGCTACTTATGGAAATCTCTCAAGAATAAATACGAAAATAAAATAATTTTACCTTTATTTATGTACTATGATGATTTCGAAACAGGAAATCCTTTAGGTACTCAAGCAGGAGTTCACAAGTTAGGTGGAATATATATTTCATTTGCAGCTGTGGAACAAAAGTACGCGTCACGACTGGAAAATATTTTTCTATGGGGATTAATCTATTCTTCTGACAAGACAAGGTTTTCCAGTAGAGATGTATTCAGGCCTTTTCTAGAAGAACTAATGTTTTTAGAAACTGAAGGAATAACAGTTCACGATAAAAAAATTCATTTTGTAGTTCCATTGTTGTTAGGCGATAATTTAGGCATAAATTCAATTATCGGCATGACTGAGAGTTTTTCTTCAAATTATTTCTGTCGTGCCTGTTTTTCTCACAAAACAGAAACAAAAATTATGATCAAAGAGGATTTAAATACACTCAGAGATAGAAATAACTATGAAATACATTCTCAAGAAAAAAGTCACGGTATTAAAGAAGATTGTGTGTGGAATATTTTACCATATTTTCACAATACTGAAAATATACACTTTGATTTAATGCACGATTTATATGAGGGCGTTTGTAGATATGATTTTGGAAAAATATTAAAAGATTTTATATTTGAAAAGAAATACTTTACTATAAATACTCTTAACAATCGCATAAAATACTTCAACCATTCTGGTATCGATATTGGCAATAAAATACCTCCAATTCCTTTAAATCAGATAGATAAAGAATCAATTATAATGTCAGCAGCAGAAATGCATGCCTTTGTTACTTACTTTTCTATGGTAATAGGTGATTTAGTTGATATGTCGGACGAAACGTGGCATTTCTTTTTATTACTTTTTAACATTGTTCATATAACATCAAAAAATACCACCAATACGAGTGAATTGATATATTTACAATATTTGATTGCTGAACACAATCAACTTTACATTTCTCTTTTTGGTGGAAACTTAACACCAAAATTTCATTTTTTGGTACACTATTCTAGAGTTGTCAAAAATGTAGGGCCCCTTTCGAAACTTTCATCGATACGATATGAAGCTTTCCATAAAATTAGTAAGTCCAACAGTAATGTAACATCTTCACGAAAAAATCTTCCTTACACCTTAGCCATAAAACATCAGCTAAAACTAGCACACAGATTACTTCTAAACCGAGGATTTTCGGATAATATTGAAGTAGGTACTCATAATTCTTCGATTGGATGGACAGAAATCCGATCTTATCATTATAATATAAAAAATATTAAAGAATACTCCTCCATAAATTGGATAAAAATTAATGGAATAACATATAAAAAAGGCACAGTTTTTCAGATCAATCGTGATCAGTTTGGAGAACCAATATTTGGATTAATTGAAAATATAATGCATAATGAAGAACAACAAACTTATCTGATTTATAAACAAATTGTTTGCTATGGTATTGATAAACATTATGAAGCCTATCAGGTGCAACATGTTTTACCTCAAAATTGTGTTGTACCTTTAAATTATATACATTGGCCTTTTTTAACCCACATTCATACAACTGGAAATGGAAATAAATACATTTCTTGCATGAATCAAGAAATATAGGTTTAAATGTGCAATTATTAGTTAGTAATATTTATTATTTCCCGTCGTTTTTATTCATGAACAAATAATCGTTTTGTTACAGATTTGTCCACTTTTTTACCGAATATACCACTTAAGTTCAATTTTACAGGGTGTCAGAAATTCGGAGTGAAACGGAACACAATTTCCTTGGCTAAAAATAAGGTGAATAAACCTAATTTGCTTGTACCATATCGCATCATTTTGCAGGTAGAGATATTTAAAATAGCCAAAATCAATTTTTTCGAGAACTTCGGAGACCTTTACCAGTCAGTATATATGAAAATAAACTTGCCTTGTTTTGTGCCAAAGAATCTGTGGTCCTTCGTTTTACAGAGAATTTCGGGATATCCTGTATTTAACGTGTTATCCGTCTGATGTAAATGTATTCAATATTATTTCCTTTTTTTCCAAGATCTCGTTCAACCTTTAGTTCGAAAATTAGTTTAATTATATGTAACATGCATATACCACATATTTATATTGCTTTATTTTTAGAATGTACCTGTTTTTATTTTCTGTTTTTTTTATCAAAGTTTATTTTGCAATAAAATGTTGTCAGAGACAATATCTATTTGTTTATTTGCTGTTCAGCTTTAGTTGTATAGTAACCCTAATGTATTTTGAATCCTACACCCATCATTTATCTTCATATACTGGGTCGAAGAAATATATATGTACCAATTATGTTTTCATACGAAATAAATGAAATAAAAGAGAAAGAAGGAGTTTCGTGATCTTCGGTTGAAGTTTGGTCATTTTTATTCGGAAACTTGGCTTTTCAGTTATGTATAAAGCATAATACAAATGTCAAGTATCAAGTTTCAAGGAGGAATGAAAATAATCAAACTTCACTGAAATATGAAGAAACTGGCCCCAAGTGAGTAGAGTACCCTGTATCATCTATCCTTGAACATTTATTAACTATAAAAATATATACATATATATTTAATTATATAGAAAAAACACAAAAATTATTATGAATAATGCTCAACACATTATACACAAACCTTATTATTGATAAAAAAACATATAATTACTATATGAGGATATTTTTTTATTGATAATGAAATATGTAACGTTAATAAATATTCTTTATTCATTTGGAAAAAATGCTGAGGTTTGTTATGTACAAACGTTTATTTTCAATGAATAAAAAATATTAATAATAAAAATGTGCTTAGTAAATGGTAATGAAGTATAAAATATTAATGAATATCCTTTATTTATTATAAATAATGTTTTATTTACAGTTCATAAATCTATAGTGAGACCTATATGTATTGGAAATAAATCTGAATTAACTATTAATGAGGAATATTTAAATAATTTTAATGCATTATTTGTTTCTGATAAATAAACGTTTATTCCGCGATATTCGAATAAATAATTTATTAGATGTTAATTAATTTTGTTAACTATGAATAAACTGTTCTTTCAGTGTGAAACTCCCCAGAAGATGGTGACATTTTCACAGATTTCTGTACAAATTGTTGACGTTTTGAGATTGTCATTATGTAGTTTGATCATTTATTGAATAGCAACATAAATTACTACTTCTGAAACAAAACATTTTCATAACACTGATTGCGCAATTATCAATAATACTGATTTTGTTTTCATTTTTGTGTCGCCATCTAACAACTGACATTTGAGTGATTTTCCTCTATAACGAATAAAATGCTGTCATCAAGTTGGCTGTACGTGGTTGAAGAAGTTAAATAGGCAAATAGGCAGAATAGCGCCACCAGTGTTCTGTACATCGTTACCTAGAAAATTAAATTCGGTTCAAAGTGTGCTTGTTTATGATTCAAGTTACGGTAATAAAATGAACATTTATCGAGGTTGTCGTAGAAAAAGAAATACATAGTTTTTACTTCAGTATTTGTGGAAATTTCCAGACAATCATTCGTGCTGTATTCCATCATCGATCGCCCTGTAAGATTTTCGAGGCGAGAGAAAATCTCGACGGCTTATCGCGTCCGAATTGATAATTACCCTGTCCGAGGAGGAGGATTTCTGCTTCAATTTCGTACCTTAGTCGGGACATGAATTGTTGCCTAATAACCTTGCCATATACGCTCATGAACACGAAAGAAAATCGCCGCCATTTTCAGAGCAAATTACTCTTCTTAATCAGAAAGCATCGCATGAATGATGAGAAAATAAGCGGCAACGGCAGCATCAGCAGCAGCAGTCGCGGCAAAACATCTGTAGCGAAATGACGAATGAAAAAAAAAACAGAACAATGCCTTTATTACAATATAATGATGTAATAAGTGATGATTACATAACTACCCAACTTATAGCCATTGAAAGTAACATATATGGATATTTGTATTATAGTATACCTAGGAAGTGAATCTATTCTCAATGGTATAAAAAACAATAGTTATACAGGGTATGAAAGAATATCGCGCAATGAATTCCACAGGGTGACCTAGAGCTGACAAAATGAGAAATTAAGAAGAGTAGAATAATTAATGGCTTAATTGCAATATTATAGTGGCTTTGTAAAAAAATTTATCACCTAAGATTTACCACTTAACATTTAAGACTTTACATTTAAGACAGATGGAACATGGAAATACAATTGTTCATGTTATAAAACCATTTAAGACTTTCCATTTAACATTTATCATTTGAGAAGATGCCGAACTTCCAACTTGAGAAATTATTGTTAAATGGCTATAAATGAAAATAAGATGTGCGCATGTTCGCCTATGATGTTTTTCGGGAGTGTCGACAAGTGACACCTCTGCTTCCCGCTTTTGTTCAAAACTGTATTGAGGTTATCTTTTACTGTACGAGAATATTGTCAGTGTTTTCAGGATTTTTGCGGATTTTTGTCATGGGTATTATTACTCTAACCAGTTTTTTAATGCTTTCGGCGTTTGGAATTTATTATTCGATTAATAAAAAGAAATGTCAGTATTCACAAAGCTTGAATGATTTTTAAATGTTAAATATTTTTATAACCTAAGCCATTATACTCCCTCAAATCTTAAAGTGATAAATGATAAATGTTAAATGTTAAAAGTTTCTATAAAGCCACCATTATATTATAATAAGTGGGATGCAACCCAACTCAGGGTGCAACAAAGCTAACATTTCTACAGGATTCGTGATATTCGTGTAGGAGGGAGAATGGTGGTTGTTAACATTAAGAAACTCTCCCAGAATGTATATAATGGTATATTGAAATTAGACAGGCAGAGGTGACGATATAGTGAACATAATTTTTGACATGTTTGGATTGTAGCTTTCCCGAAGATCTCTTAGATCTCTTAGATCTCTCATTGAAGCTTTTATATAATGGTTATGAACTTCATAAAAGTTAGATCTGTTAGATATATCGATTCGCATTGACTCTACTCGAACACAAGCAGGACTTCCTCTTTATGTATAGAGTCTAGAGATATGTTAAAACATGTACCGAGGCACCAATAGACTTATTACCACTTAGACAACATGACTTTTTTATATTTATACCGAATTAGTCATGAGAAAAACTTGGACACAACTTTCCTCGGTAATTATTCGTTGATAATGTAATGTATAAATTGCTGAATATAAACAATGCGGAATTGGTGGTCATGTTAAAATTACTTGATTCAAATACTATTAACAGCAAGCCTCGTTTTTTAATTGCTTTCATGATACAAGTGATATGGACAAAAACTAATCGCAGGCTTTCATGGAAATGGTTTGGTAATGGTTTTGAGAGATTTCACAAAACGAGCCATTTTTTCAAATTTGATACCAATTTCAGGACACCTGTATATGGACTGGAATGGTCATGACTTGTCTTCCATGGATGTGTCGTAGTTAATTGAAATCCAGAGAGTACTTTTCAGCGATTCCGAAATATTCAAGAAACTCAGAAAAAAAGGATCCTCCATCGCAATCTTTCGGTCCAACAGTGCATTTTCGTATGGAGAAGTTTATTTTTATCTTTTCACAACACGAAAGGAAAACCTGTAATATTCCAGGACCATCGTGTTAATCAGCGGTGGAATTTTTGGAGAGAAGGAAAGAAATGGAATTTTGCTTAAACATTTGGAGGTCGTAAGCACCAGAAAATACTTCACCAGGCAAAGATTTCCACAACTTTGCCTTTTTATTTATGTATGATCCTTGGTCTAGGGAAGTTCGACAGGTCTCGAGCCTGACGATGTAGGGGTAATCAGCCTGAGCTCGCCCGACTTTCCACGATGATCTACATAGGTCAATAAAGTCGTGCGTTTCGTTGATTTAATTTGAATTTTGATTTTCAGTTCATTCTTCTGGGATGTTGAATTTTTCCAATATCATTATCATCCTTCAGAATACACGTAGTAAGTATCTCTCATTTCGAATAAACAAAAAATATGATACAAGCCGTGAAAAAACTTGTTTGTTTCCACCAAACACAGTTCAGTGTTTTCTTAATTGACTAAGATGAGTTGTATGGCGATGTTGTGGCTTCCTTGAAAACAGGAATCCGGTAAAAATATTCAGCTACTAAAATCTGATTATTATAACAAACAGGTATTTTCGTCAATGACTCCATGAAGAAAAAAGCTCATCAATAAATATCAATGATTCACTAGACAGCTATTTCTTTGTGCGTCAAATCATGCAGCATACGAATAATATGGCATCATTTCACGGGGAAAAATGTTTTTCGAGAGATGTACACCATTCCGCAACCACAATCACGATGATGAATCAGTACGCTTCCGCACTAGAATGTTAACAAGCGTCATTCAATTTTAGAGCTGACAATTAACCTCTGCAGATATGTGTCATTATGAGTGACCTCTCTAAGATTACCGACTTGAACAGAACAAATAAGCAATAATAAATCAGTGGCGTACGCAAGGCTAACGCTAATAAAGAAAACACAGGAGAAGCCGATGAGAATGGGTGAGGTTAGGTGAGTGAGATTTTTCTAGATAATCCAGAAGAAAGTGCGGAAATTTACCTTTTTTCTTGGGCCTGTTGGTAAGGGTATATAGAGATTATATAGATCCAATGGGCCTTCCATTCCTCACACAGGACTTTTTATACCTTCATTATACATTCAAGGAATCAAGAAGGAGGTGAAACATTTGATATTCAGCATCCTTGATAAGGGTTGATTCACCTTTCATATGGAAGGAGCAAAGTGTGCCTCCCATATAAGAAGAATTTTTGTTTACATAAACATACTGGGTGGTCCAATGAAAACGAAACAAGGCCGATTTGACAAAGTTATCGTTCTCAGAAACAAAAAAACGCTAGAACCGGTCGATTTTTATTGCGAGGGGGAAATATTTCGCGAATGTTTTCAACTTTTTCACTCCAAACCCCTCGGAGGGGTGAGCTCCAACCCTCGAATCTCAAAAGGGGCAAGGGGTCAAGTGATACATCATTTTGAAGGTAATCGAGATCTCTTACCAACGCTTCCTTGTTTTTGGAATTCAATGCAATAGTTCTCGAGAAAACACGTTCATGAAAATGATCGGCTAGTGATGGAAAGTAACGCTGTTTACCCTTTCATCACTATTTCTCATTTTGTTCATCAAAGAAGTGCCTGTTTGTGTTTTTTTTTAAATCCTGTCCTATCCAATATTACATGGAGAATCATTCATTTTAATGTCGGTTCCTAGATCTCTCAGTAAAATACATACCTTGTTTCGTTTTCATTGGGCCACCCTGTATGCCCGCAAATGATCCGTTTGGGCTGTAGACCAAAAAAACTATTTACACCACAAATAATTGAACAAGTTTTCACTCGGTTTTTCATTTAGTTGACCACCAGCTGCAAATACATTTTCTCATCACAAACATTTCGAAAATTCCCACTTTAACATCGTTTTCAAATTTATTATTTGTGATTTGTTGACGTAATAATATCAACTTGAACTGAATTTCAAAAGAAGAAAAATACGAAAATAATTTTTTTCCGAAAACTTTTCCATGGACCCATAGTTTTTCAGATATCTACAGGGTATCACAATTTTCCGAACGAAAAAGGGCCCTCCAACAACTTTCGAAAAAACTTTTCTCTCTATTTATTTCAAATTTGTTAGGTTTGTTTGCAATAGTGATGATAATAATAATGATATCATCGATGATTGGAATAATAAACAAACAATAATAATGAACAAACAATAATAATAAACAAAATAACTCGCTATTTGTCTTCATTCACTTGGTTCAAGGGAAATATTCTTTCATTTCCATCTCTGAAACGAAACAAAACACTGAAAGTTATAAAATATATTTTAAAAAAATGAAAAATTGTATATTGAATTGGTCAATCTTGAAAAAATCATTTTGAAAAAGATAGTGGCGTCACAAATTGTTTCTTATATTATTAGCTCCCCAAGTCAATGAAAAATCAATGGAATAATTAAACAAATTTCAATAGCATCAGACGTAAGTATATTGTTGTTGCGTTCTTGTAATGTTGTATTGTGAAGCTAAGAAATTTGAAAGGAATCGGAATTATTATTTTTTCATGAATCAAAAAAAAATCATCTTTAACGAAAACTTTGACAACTATTCTAGAAGCAGTCTTCTGCAGAAAGTTCATCTGAACTACATATTTTTCAGCAAGAATTTGGAATTTTCACAATATCAATAAAACACTCTGTATAGTATCTTCCACAAATAAGTGAGTAATGATTGTATCAAGAGATCTGATCAAAATGTGCATTATAAGATCTCATAATATCCAAACCAATAACACGTAGTTGGGCGTTGTAAGAATATTACCTACTTTTACTCTTTCCGAGAGATTTTCAATAAACCACGCACGAATCTTCAGGCAATCTGAAAGTGATGATAACTCCATGAACCGTGATATAAGTATTTTCCTTCAACTTTCACCCTATAAATTCGTCATGCAAAATTACAGCTTGATATATGGAATTACAGCCAATTCGAAATAATCGTAGATATTGGATTTTACAGGAAGTATCGCAGGAGACTGCCGTGTTTGGTTTAAACTCAAAAGTGGATAGATGTAAGGATTTTTGTCATTGACATTTCCGTAACATGACGTTTTGAGTTTCAGTTAGAGCAAAATAGAATTCCTAAGAGTAGAAAAACATTTCCATTGCAACTTTTTATCGACAAATTACCATCCCATGTTCCATCTTACCGCCACGATCATCAACTTCATTTTCTCCTCATGGGCGTTGAATATTAAAATCGCAAATATCAATAATATATGCATGAGTATTCGAATATGATATCATCGAATACCCTGTGTAGGGTCGTGTGGATTTGGTCAATTCCTTTTATTTTTTATGTTTGTCGCCTTCATGTTTCTCTTAATCTCTGCTACTGCATCGTTCCAGGTTTCATGGTATTTTCTTGCTCAGATGAAACCTATATTTTGCATCAATGTGTATGGCTTTGTATACATCCGTTTTCGTTTGTATCTATATTTCCTTTCTATTCAGAAATATTTTATTCATTGCATGAAACACTTTGTCAGCTCTTCATCTTCTATTTATCAGATCTATTTCTTATTTTCTTCTCCGTCTACTATTATCCTTAGATATTGAAATCCGTTAGCCTGTTCTATTTACATTCCAACTATGTGTGTAATAATAATAATGATAAATGTCATTATTTCCACGATATTCCACAGTCTTTCAACTACATTACATGATAATTTGTGGGAAATCTCAAGGGGGAGTTCAATCGAAAGTGCTCTTCCATACAACCCTTGCTATGATTATAAAGTAATTTTTATTACGCTAACTTAAACTAACCCATAAGTGAAATGAAACAATGAACAGAAAGAACGATTGAAAAATAACACATATGTATATCCTTTTGTCCTTTTGCAACTGATACCATCGCCTTTGTTTTTTTTTTCATTCATCTTCATTCCGAAACACTTCAGAATTTAATTCCATATTTTGAGCTTCTTTTGTAGGTCTATTTTTTTCTCTGTCATGATTGCTACATGACCTGCAACTCACATTCATTCATTCTAATATTTTTCAGATACCTAGAGTGGTTGTTGTTTATTTCTGTGGTTCTTAGATCTATGGTCCATCTATAGTCCATTCCTTGTGGTGAACAGTTCTGATAGATGTTTGACTTATTATTAGTTTCTATATCTTCATTCAAGCTCTCGATGGCTTCGACTAGGTTTCTATAGAAAACTAATGATTAAATAATCACCCTGTACCTTTTTGCTTACGTTCGCTCATTCTACTAGCTACACAATAATTATCATTACTTATTCATTTTCCATTTGTTGCATGACTGTATCATCTCGGCTCGCGAAGGTCTCTGATCGAAGAGAAAAAGGTTCGGCCAATAAAAGCGAACCCCATCTTCTTGGTGTGGAGTGAGGATGAGTTGTCAATTTTATTTGTCCTTTTCGAAAAAAAAAAAGAAGTCGAATATTTCATCGCGTATTGAGAGATGATGGATCGCCAAGCACTATAATTACAAAATATTCAATCATTGTGCCAACATGACTTACGGTATAAGAATTTTCCACGTATCATGATCCCCACATAGAAATGGAATAGGTAGATTTATTCTTTAAAAATGTTGTCCTGATTGTCTTAAATGAGAAAAATCTGAAGGTTACAACGATCCATTTCATCTACCAAAGGTAATGGGTGCTGATTGATGCTTATTGTGGATCGCTGTGTGGTAGGTTTCCAAAATATGTCAAGATCTGTCAAAAGTCCAATAGCCGGTTCTCTACGGTAATTATGTTGAGATAATCACCATTCACCCTTTGCATTAGACGACTAAGAAACCTCAGCATGCAGTTAAGGCCTCATCAGCAATTGAGGTGATGCAATCAACAACAAAGGCTGGTGCTTGGTGCTTCACACATATTGTGGAACCTTGTGAATAGTCTGACGACTAAAGATCCAGGAGATTTTCAACTAGACAAGCAGTTTCTGCAATCACTAGGGGAGGAAATTTCTTGTCCCTCTACATGTTGGTTACCGTAGCTACGAAATGGGATATCTGGTAACAGTGGTAACCGAAAGATGGAATTCAAACTGAAATATTACGAAAACAGCTGGACCAAACGTCAATAAACTATGAATTTTCGAAATAACGATGGAAAAAAGTTCAATTTCAAGTGGAAATATAATAAATAACCTTATACCAACCACGAAATGCAACAACCGATAATGAGTTGAGTCACTCTGGCAGTATTTCGTTTGATTGAATGATATGTTGATGACCTTTAAGATTGAAGATTTCCCCTGAAGAAAATTCGGTCAACGCCAATGGTCAAGACACTTGGATTCAACAACTGATGCGTTCACTTGGACTTCCGTTACTTCCTAATAATATAGCACTAACCATTTCTTCTGTTACTTAGCTCGAACTAAATACCAGTATGGATTAAATTGATTGTTGGGATTCGACTTACCTACTGATTATACGATGTTTGTTGAAGGTGATATGTGGTGTTCACATTTTTCCGATTGTTCATCTGGAAAGAAAGACATCGATTATTAGTTGAACTGAATCAGAATTTAAAAACAGGTGGTCGAGTAGGATCTGACTTGTGAATTTGAATAAGGGTAACAATCACCATGCCAGATCTCTGTGCGAAAAGTGCTAGTACCAATTTTACCAAATGTTGTCTTATGTATACACTTATCTCTAAAATACACGTCTTTGAAACGAAACAGAACATTTGAATGAACAAACATACGGTGGAAGGAACCGAACTCTGGTCCTACGATTCATGGCTTGGCGCTCTTTGCTCTGCACTAACCAATATTATTTGATTTTCATGTGTGATTCAAGTGCATAATGTCTGTGTATCAGTGACAGTTCTTTCTCAAACAGTCACACTCTGTAATCAAGCAACAACTTATCGATATACAAGATTACACAACGTAATATACTATTGTGAAACGGGAAAGAAGGGAATTTCCTCAGTGAATGTTTTTGAAAAAACAACCATTAAATCAATAACACTCTACCATCAGATGCAAACGAAAATTACCAGGATATCATTCTGTTTCCATGATTCCCTCATATATTTATTTGTACTTGAAATATTTCTCGTGCGTGATTTCGCTTTTTTCGACCATCTTCAGATCAACGCTAAACTGCGGTTTGCTCGTGATAATAACAGGGCATATTTATAAATGGCGATTCAATATTTCAAAGTTTAAATGGCCGGTTATTCGTTCACACGGAACGGCTGAAGGTTTCGAAAGGTACAGGATGGTCAAATAATGTCGATGAGGATTGAGAAGTGTTGTAAATCTATGAATATCTGTTGTAGATTTTTCCATGACCTTTTCCATGTCATCCCAGTGAAAAGTATATTACTCATTCTAGATTTGTCATTTTAGATTAGCGAAAAATATTGGTGGTGAAGAAAATTTCTAAATTGATTTAATTCGACTACGACTAGCTCTCATATGTATATTTCGAAATTTTGGATTTTTGTTTATCGTTTGACACCTTCAACTGCTACTCATCAGAAATGGTTTGGAATTTCTTCAATATACTTTATAACATACAAGGTGTTTCATAATTGGAAAAAGAAATCTCTTGAGTCGTCTTGAATGGTAGTTTTCACAATGTGAAATATAATGAGGTAGGCACATATTATTATGATTCTATAGATCGAAGTTTTAGAAGTTCGGTATGTTAATTGTGGTTATTTTCCTCCAATGACTGAAAACGTCCGACTAAATTTTTTTATCGTCAATTCTTGGTATTGTGCATCAAGGGTTTGTGGTAGCTGGTCAAGAAGTGGTCAAGAAGAAAACATTTTTTTTTATCTTCTGACAACACGAAAGGAGAACGTATAAGGTTTGAGGTCCTTGAAAATGTTGAGGTCGTTAGCTTCAGGAACGGCTCCACTAGGCCTGAAAAAGTAGAAGTGATCATCTACCAGGAATCGCTCGTGGTGGAATAATAGATGAGCAGCTGACATGGAAATATCTAGAAAAAGGGGGTGATCGCTCACCTTTCTACGATGTTCTAGAGAAGCCAATGAATTCGTGAGCAAACAGACTAATCTAATCTGGTGTGGTATCTGACATCATTATAGTTGACCCTGTGTGATCTGTACAATACAATACAAGGTGGATTTTCTGTTGTAGTCAAGTCTACTGTGTTTCCAGATCCCCATTTCGAAATTCTAGCCTCATTTTCATTCATATTATCGATCATGTAAGGGAAAGATTTACCAATATTTCCGATTTTTCTAAAAAGAATGTTGACTTGTGATGAATCATTGAATTCTTAGTCCGCTTATGTAGCAGTGATATGATTGATATTCCTTGCGGAAAAAATTTCCAAAGTCAGAACATAATGAAAACATTTTTCCAAAATCTCTATTATTTTTTGCCGGTATTTTGAACCTCTGAACGTTTTCAACGGCATGTTTTGAGTCACATGAAATGTGCAGCTTCACCAGCAAAATCAGCACAATTTGTTGTGCTAAACTCTTGTGTTGGTGATAAATGAAGACCGTCAACATTTCTCTACCATTCAGCTTGAGGATCCTATTCCTTTATCAAGTTGGACGAAATATGAAACACCCTGTATATACAATGCGTGATTGTGATTATCGAATGGAATGTAAATTGAGTAAGTTCTCCGATTTTTCTTGTTGATTTTGACATTTTGTGAAAGAAAAATCGTACTACTAGCTGAATCAATGTTGCCTTCTAATTATTTAGAACGTGGCTCTATATATCGGAAAATTTCCTTTGGGCGTGTTGTTGAAAATGCATCACGAAACAACTGCACCTTTTTCATATCTCGCATTTAGTGGGATTTCGTAATATGCCTTTTAACTTTTGCGCATAAACTTAAAGTCAGTCAGAATCGTATGTGATGTGGGAGAAACAGGCCTAAGGCCAGTTTGCAATGTTTTATTGCGCACGTCTCGATCCCACTTCTTAATGAAAGATGTCGGTAATGTTGCGAATGTTTCATAAGTTCTATCGGAATACCATAATTCAGAATAATTGCTGAGGCAACGGCTGACGCGGCCTGTGTTCCATCATGGAAAACCAGCCGATTTGCATACAGGGTGGTTCACTGGCCAAAGAGAAATAAACTGCTCAACAAATGGGTATCGATGGATTGTATTCGATTCCCAAAAAAACCGGTTGTTATTGAAATTCCCCAGGGTAATGAATGAATGATAAAAAAAGTACCTCTGAGAGTCTGGAATTTTTCAAGACCTCAAGAATATTTATGAAATTATCCCGAGTCGTAAGATGAGGGATAATTTTCTGAAAATATTCGTGATATATTATTTTAGCTTTTAGCATCGTGACATTCCAATTGTTGAGACAGTTTGAACCGAATTGTAGTTAGATGTGATTTTGAATATACCAATTTCAATTTGGCTTACAGGCTTCATAACATCGGTACAGGGCGATTTATCAATTCCGAACAATTCATCACTAGGCTCTACGTACACTGACCTACTCAGTACATTTATTTGAATTTATATCTGTTGACAGCACGAAAGGAAAACCTATAATTGTCAAGGAACATCGTGTTAGCCTACGGTGGAATTTTGGGACAGAAGATGATGGATTTTTTCTTGAATATTTTGAGGTTCTGAGATTTTGACATAGAGCATAGTATGGAACCAAGTAAATATCTCTCAAACTATGAACTTCTTCAGTTTGAATGGGATACCCTATATATTTTTACAGATTTTGAAATAGCTTGTTATTTTGAACTCAATGCATAAATTCATTATTTGTTCTTCAAAATTCAATATTCAAAATTCTATATTTCGATTCCATATCCTGAGTGTATCGAGTGAATTATTTCATCCATTCAGGTACTTATATGATTATTGTCAATCATCTCGCAGCATGATAGTTTTTTGGATATCGAATATATTGAGTATACCTACAAGAATATTACTTCATCATTGTGAAAATTAATGGCATATGGGTCAATCATTATGGGTAAATGAGCCATAATTTGATATGTATATAAGAATGAAAGAACCCACCTCATTAGATCTATATGAAATTTCGCTCATTTTTTATATCATTATTACAGGAAAGGATGAGGAAATCAAACGTTAATTTGGAACAGTGGTTTGGAATACTCATATTACCATGATACTAGTCAATAGATGGCTCTGTTTACGAATAACTATTGGAGAACGTTGCCAAGATATTGAATATTGGGATGGAATCACCATAAACAGGCGAAATGATAACTTACCTTGATGGCAGTTTTAGTTTGTTCAATGGATTCTTATATTCAGTCGACCAAGAGAGGTAATTACATTGAATTACATCAATTCAATGATGAGCAAATTCCATCAAACCGTTCACCAGAGTTGATTCAACAAAATATGATCATGAATTTGGTTGATTCAAACATTTTTCACATTCTGATCAACGGAATAATCACTTGGATAGATGACTTATTGTATCAAATTGATAGATACATTTTGTTGAATTGACAGAATATGGTCGATTCAAACATTCTCCACATTTCGATTAACAAAACAATCAATTGGATCGAATCTGCGTTGAAATAAAACATAATGTGGTTGGTTGGATATGATATAGTGTTCATCCGAAGAATATATAGTTGACTGAAACCTTGAATTCGCTCTTGAAACAAAATTAAATGTTACTCGTTTCAATATTATATTTTGTCGTTCATATATGACTTTTATTTGGTTGATCGAAGTAACTATTTCTTGAATCAACGAATTCTTTTTTTTCCGTGTAGAAATGCATAAACTAAAAATTCACACGACACTCACAAATAGAAAATAAAATGAAATACAAGGTGGTTGTCAACAATCAGCTCGATGATATTCATCAACATCATAAAAACACGCATCAACTAAAATATTGATATTATTCATTCATTTGATATATTCTGGTAGGTGGCTATGAAACTTGCATGCATTCCGATTGAATTAACACGCTTCAATCGTCGTCATACACAATCATTCTCACTATATCACTTCTTCATCCTCCGCACACAAATCCATTCTTACGCGATTATGGTCCATGAAAGTGTCATAAGCAACAAATTTCGTGAAATTACCTTTGGCGGAAGTCCACAATGCTGATATTATGACGGGTTCTGAAATTCTTCATGGTCTACCGTTCAGACAACGTCCACACGTAACAATGAGAATTACTGCTTGACGGAACTGGTTAGGTGTTTTAACATTGCAAAAATAATTGATGAGTTTTCAGAATGCGTCGTAGAAATTTGAATTTCTTTCATTTGCGGAAATAGCTCAGCCTTGATTGAATTCTTGTGAGAAGCTAATAGTTATGCATGCATCAAGGTAGTAAAGAATATAATTACTACCCAGGGACCATAATTACAATTTGAGGTCCAGTGGTAATGATATTCTTTACTACCGAGGTGTATATCATATCTTTTTCACTACCAGCACCACTTCTATGGTTCTACGAAACGAATATAAACCTTCTGTCGCTACTATGAAAGCATAAATATTTATATTGGACTATTCGAAATGTTGGTAGCAGTGGCACTCTCCTTGTTCTCACCAGAATCACCACACGCTGCCAGTAAGTTGAGAGTTTTGTACAGTATTTACAATTATGTATATTTTCTAACTTTCAATTTGGCTGTTTTGACAGACTTGACTGCACCAGTATAACTATTGATTGATGAACGTTGAATATTGATCAATTGGATTCTACTTGTTGATTTGTGTTGTGAATCTCGTGATCCGAATCAACTGCTAACTACAATAAGGATTGTCTTGGCACCAACTTTGTTCTTGCTCCACATCAATGATTTGTTGAATGTGACCTCCAGCCCAGTTCATAGCTTTGCGGATGATAGTACACTTCATTATGCCTTTTCCTCTAGAGCCCCTATATCATCCAACGAGGCCAGAGGTGCACGACGAAGACAGGTCGATGCTTTAGATGAGGATCTGACAAGACTTCTGAAATGGGGATCTGAGAATCTAGTACAGTTCAATGCAACTAAAACTCAAGCTTGTATGTTCACCAAGAAGGCTGATCACACAATGCCCAATTTGATGATGTCGGGTACCACTGTTCCTATGAGGTCGTCAATATCCATGCTGGGTGTCACCACCAACAGTGCTCTCTCATGGGACGATCATGTGAGGTCCGTTGCGAAAACTGCTTCACAAAAACTTGGTTTTCTATTCCGTGCGAAGAGATACTTCACATCCCAGCAACTGCTTATGATCTACAAAGCACAAATTCGACCTGTCCTGGAGTACTGTTCACATGTTTGGAGCTCAGCCCCCAAACATACGCTGAAGCTCTTAGATTCAATTCAGAAGAGAGCTATTCGCCTAGTCGATGACACAACACTCACCAAATCATTGACCTCTCTAGATCATCGTAGAGAGGTCGGCGATCTATGTCTTTTTTATAGGTACTCTCACGGTCGGTGCTCGACGGAAATATCATCTATTATGCCACCACGCGCGATTCCTAGTAGACAAACCAGACGAGCTCAAGCTGATCACTTCTACACTGTCAGGCTCGAGACCTGTCGAACATCGCTATACCAAGCATCATTCCTCAATAGAACGGCAAAGTTATGGAATTCTTTGCCTAGTAAAGTCTTTCCTTATGCTTACAACCTCCAAACTTTCAAGAAAAATTCCAACACCTTCCTACTCTCCCAAAATTCCACCGCTGGCTAACACGATGTTCCTCGAACATCATTGGTTTCCCTTTCGTGTTGTCCACAGATATAAAAAAAAAGAATGGAACAATACTGGTAACTGTAACTTCAAACTTCATGACGATAAAATCCAAATCTATTCTTCATTTCATGATAATATACAGTACATAATACTTCAAAACTAGTTGCCTGGAAACTTGGTGCACTTGGACATCACCCCGTATATAATGAATTTTCCTAGTCATACCGCCAACATCGTTGACAAAGAAGACGCATAACATATCTCTTGCCACGCGAAGAAGAAACAGAAATCTCACACATGTTTGCATTGATGTTTCTTTCGATTTCCACAACGCCGTATACCGTAAGTAAGTATAATTAGCATATGAACATATTCAGCACGTACCGTGGAGGTTATTAATGTTTGCAACTTTCTGTAACTCGCCGAGAAAAATCCGATGAGTACCAACCGAGATAGTGCCGAATAATGTTACGAGATAGCTCAGTCATGACGTCAAACATGGTTTTTTTTTAGTATCACACTATATATCTAATAATAATCACCACCTTAGCGGCATTAACGATAACTTGCCGAAACGAGTACTCAGTTTACATTATTTAGACGGTTTAGAAATAATATCTGATATTTGGTGGTTACCAAAGATAGATTATCCTAAATGAATAAGATGTCTAGATGAAAAATAGTGAGGACCCCAAATTGTTGTCTTCATGGGTGGAGTGCTGAATTTACTCTGAAAACTCATACATTCATTTTTACCATTTTCCTCATATATTTCTGGAATTTATATAATACATATTTTTCATCACTTCCATAAATGCAACTGAGCTGAAGCACTGGACGAAAATGTAATTTCAATCGCAAATTTTTAATCTTAACTTTGAGTGACCGACATACTGGATGAAAAATAATTTCTCAACATGTTTTATATTCAATAAGTATAAATATTTGTTCAGTTTTTAAAAGACTTCACCCTATAATTTTCGATTTATTGTTTATGAATGTAACGAGGCAGGGTCAACATCTCGTTCAACACTATGAACATTTTCAATTGCAAATTTCTGAGTGTACTTGAGTACTTGTATTCGCTTTCATTTGATAGCCATTTAATTATTATGGCTTTGTCTAAGAAATGTTGATCTTTTTTGACAATAAAGTATATTTTGATTGATTGATTGATTCATTGAAAGATTGATTGATCGAAAGAAGTTGGTCGAAGAAAATGGGAAAATCGTAGGAAGAAATATGACGAAAAATATCCGAGTATAAGGAACTGAACAAAAAATGTTTCATCACTGATTCTATAGAATTGAAGAAGAGTCTTGTGAAGCACAGGTCCCTCGTATACATATAAACCTCGCCGATCCATTAGATCTCTTACAAAATCAATCACCAGAAATGAAATGTTCACACACATAAAGCAGATTGAGAAGGAAAACCAATCACTCCACAAAAACTCTTCCTGTAGAATTAGTTTGCAGGTTCAGAAAAAGCTGCAGTATCTGATGGCTTACCACAACTTTCACAATATTTCTTTTATACTTTCGAAGATATAATAACAGGTGGAACTAATCATGAACAATGAGACATTCTAACTCGAGTTAACTATCTACTTTACAGAAACATTTCAATAAAACACCGATCTGCCTTCTTGACAGGTTCCTCCCAGTTGAGGCAAACAGAAATTTCCGAGGGAATTTCGATAGATACAGTTTCTAGAACTTTTTCCATGAAGACAACAGTTAGATACCTCTGCAAAGAGTGGTTCCTTAGAGCTCGGACAAGGTGGGTCGGAGATTAGACAGATTAGACAGATGACGGGACCTATAACCTGTCACTGTCCTGAGGAAACAGCAACAGAGGAGGGAGAGGAGCTCTCATATCATACTGAAGTGTGAATGAAGTAAGAAACTTGTTCAACTGAGCCAACAGCTTGACTAGGAAGACAATAAACGAAAAAGCTGCGGTGGCTGGGTCAATCAATCAATGTTTCTGGAACTGTTGAATATTCCATCCCATTTGTCTTTTGAGGGCATGGAAAGATCTCCTTTCGCATTCACAGACAAGTGTGACCTTTTGCATCAGATTTCAATATCACTATAGCGTTTACGATAACGATAACTTCCGAAGGATATCGAAATCATCATGTAGAGAATTAAAAACTTGAAAAAACCATCCAATACCTAGCATGTGAACAAAACAAGAACCGCACTGAAGAGTCTGAGGTCTCTGGTATGGGATGGGTGAGGTCGATTCCATCGAAAATACCCCGTGGATCAAAACATGGTCGTTCGAATTCACCATGATGCAGCATTGAATAGCTATGAAGGAGTATACACGGTATTTGAGTTCTCGACAAATGAACAAGGTTGATGGAACTATTCAATAAAGACTCGACAAAGAAACTTATAATAATACAAGTTAGAACCCACCTACAGAACTTATCGAGATTTTGAAATCACGACGGCTATTTATGAATACATTCAAGTATTTTTTCAAACCCGCCCACCGCAGATAAATTTGCAAATTAGTGAGCATAACTATCGAGAAGGCATATAGTACTCGAGAACAAGTAGGCGGAAAAGATTAGTTTTCCATCGATTTTGTTACAGAGCTCAGATTTATCATTGAAACCTTACATACATTGTCAGGCTCGAAACATGCCGAACTTCTCATTACCAAGCATTATTCATCAATGGAACGGCAAAGTTGTGGAATTCATTGCCTAGTGAAGTCTTTCCTGATGCTTACAACCTCCAAACTCTCCTTCTCTCCCAAAATTCCACCGCTGTTTCAAAATATCTTTTCGAAACGATGATTAGTATGGTATATGAGTAAATATATTCTAAATTATAGAACAGACTGTGGATGAATTTGTGATCAAGTGCTGATTCCTCATTTTCTAATCAATTTTCGATCAAACCATGCGATTCCAAAATTATACGTTTCCTGATGATGACACTGTTTATAACATCATCAATAATGATTCAGCTAACTGCTCGCGTGACTTGACGCCATTAAGAGCAAACGGAATTTTTTCAGCCTATGTTCATTAACTCTGAAATTCATTCCTCCAATTCTAATCAACGTTTATAGCTTGATTACCCACTTTTTTGTTTCATTTTGAGAAAAGCGGTCGAAGAAATTGCCTTTCAAGAGGCGGCAGACTGTTTAAGTTGAGTAACGGTTAATATTCTTGAAAGGGTAACAACCCTGTACCAATATCGACTTTCGACTAGAGGTTTTTTGGAACATTTTTCACAAAGGTATACATGGTCTTAATTTAGTATGCACAATGAATTTGATACTGTCTGTAAATTCTTCGAGGAGGTGGTACATTCATTTTTCAGCTTTTAATGGGATTTTCTCTCCTCGTTTCTAAAAAATAGAGTAGAAGTTATTGAAAATTATTGCAATATATTTGTAGTAAGGACAGATTTAGGATCTGTCCCAAAATGTCACTGCGCTTGAAATTAAACCTTTAGATACCTAAAAGAGAAATTCTCTATTGGTCAGTGACACCTTGTTCTTGAAAAAATTTTGGAAATACAAATATATTTAATAAGAATAAAACCTCTACTTATCTTGGTGGACATTTCGGGAACGAATCTGCTCCCGTTCTCAACACAATTGAAATATTTTTCTCTTCGTAAAATTTTTTTTTGTCCTTACTACAAATATATTGCAATAATTTTTAATAACTTCTACTCTATTTTTTAGAAACGAGGAGAGAAAATCCCATTAAAAGCTGAAAAATGAATGAATTTGATAGTTGGGGTAAGTTTCCTTGTAGAAGCAGATCAACTTTGGTGGCTGTATTGATATTTTGATAATGGATAAATACAGGGTGTACAAGAACTAACGTTTAATATCAAATTGAGAAAAATTTCAGATATCATTTTTGAAATTGATTTTTGAATCTATAACAAACATTATGATTTGATCAGTGAAATTTTATGGGCATGAATACTCATACGAAGTTTGTGCCGATTTTAAAAAACATTATTCATCAGGAGTTCTGATTTCAACGGGTTCCTGATTGAAATTTCTCATAGTTCAGCAAATCGTGAATGTAAACTAAGGAGAACTTCACACAGTGACTTTTTTTTGTTCCTTCGAAAAAAATGTTGTGTCCAAATATAACATAAAATAGTTCCGTTGATTTTGAAAGTAATTGAGAAAAACTTGAGAAAAAAAACATTCAAACCCACTCAGAACTCTAAAACAGAAGAGAGCTTTTGAAAAAAATCGACGCCAACTCCACATGAGTGACATGAATGATGAAATATAGAAAAGAAATTCCAATTTTGAATTCAATATATTTGTTTTTGTTATTCTCGAAGAGTTTATAGTGCTTGTATGGACGAGTTGCAAACCAATCAGATTGATTGAAATATTTCATAGCGCCAGAAAATCATGAATCGAAATTGCAGTCCCAATCAATCATCATCACGGCGAACATTAAACCAATGAAGGTCCTCGTAAAATCCAGTAAGGAATTTCCAGGAATCGATCAATTGAAGAAACGAGCTGTGATTATGGTGATTAATTTAAAATGTAATTACCAAAGAGCGATCGAATTCTTATATACAGGGTATCCTGAAATGACCTTAGCATACCAAGATATATTGAGAAATATGAAGAATAGTTCTAAACTCTTCCTGAGAGCAGTTACAGCCCTTCGAAATTAGATCATTACACTACGTTCCTGCAAAATTGATTTACTACGAAAGATTTTCTACCACATTATTGAACGAACAAGCAGACATCTTCAATAAGAAAAAAAACTTAGTTTTATCATTGCCTCCTGTGCTTCAATTGAAAGAACGCAAATCAGAATATTGATGTCCCTTTTCTCAGACTTCGTCATATTCAAAGATTCGTCACGTAAAAGTTGCACCAAAAATGCATAATCAATTACCTTCTGAATTGAAAAATATCAGCGGTATCAGAATATTGAAAAACTTTGATTCTCTCTAGTGTGCCTGTTATAACATCATTGACTGCATGAAATTACTTACTTACTTACGCAGTAAAATGGGTGATCAAAATGAATTTCTGCAAAATGTAAAAGTTCGCTTCAACCAAACTCATTCTCAAAACCCACATTTATATTTGGAGATACCATATCATTTAATAATACAGTAATACCATTTACCATCATAACTAATTTTATATTCATTGCAGACTGCGAAGAGAAAAAATTAAAGTCCAGCAACATTTCATAACCTTCTCAACTGAAATGTCAGTTTCATTATACACCGTTTTAAAATACAGGCCTGTTTGAGGAAAACATATGATCCTACATTTACTATTATAGTATTGCATGCACTGATTTTAGTCACTTTCGGTTATGTTTTGGCCATCATCAAGATTTCTTGTTGAGATTATAATTTGAAGTAGGGACGGTTTAGCATTCGAGGAGAGGCAATAAATTTAAAATCTATGAGTATGGAAAACTCATAAATCCCAAAGTTGATCGTTTTCTAACAGGAATGAACACAACACGAAAGCATCTTATGAATTATTCAAGAGGAAGAAAAAGCACCTGGATTTAACCTATCAATATTGACCCAGATATACACGCATAACCAGTTTTACTATTCAGTTGCAGAAAAATCACATTTCAATGAAAAATGGAACTGATCGTTTGATTTTTCCGAAAATAAGTTGGTTGAAAATTTCTTTTTCATGCCAATTGATATCTACGAACACAGTTTTCACAAATATCAATAACAAATGCATAATTATAATGAAATATTTATCAATATTCTTGAAATCTACCAAATCTGCAGATCTACTACCCTAGTGGAGTGAATTAGTAGATCATTTGTTTGGTTCCACGTGATTAATGATCCCATTCAGTGGACCGTAATGATAATTCGGATTGGAAAGTTCGCAACAAACTTCACGCACGTCTCGCTGAATGAAGTAATCAAACTGTCAACTTCGCGGAACTTTTGATTGATCCCAAGATAGCTCTCATAAGCCTTGCGGTATCAGTTTTGGAACTGAAAGGAGTCTAATCTAGATCCTATCACAACTTCAGAAATACGTCCAGAATTGATGAGTTACATTTCGAAGCTCGCTTACACCACTATTAGTAATGAAAACAGGTATTCAGTCGTGTGTAAAAGTTCGACTGCTCTGAAATGAAGCATACTGTTCAGACTAAACCGTTATCACCTCGGTTATCACTTAACTTGGGTTGATTCGATATATTCACTAAAATATTCATATATGTCCACATGTCTTCTTGAAAAAAGGGAGAGAGAGAGAGAGAGAGAGAGAGAGAGAGAGAGAAAGAGAGAGAGAGAGAGAGAGAGAAATATGCTTTATTGTCCAAAGAAATTGTTCTCATTGATAAAGCTTTTTTCTTAAGAATAACCTCAAGTCTAAAAATAAACAATAGTAACACCAGCAAGTAAGAGTCTACAAGAGACGTCATCAGTTTAAATAGAAAAAAGAAAAAATAATAGCAGTATGGACAAGCAGCTCTAAAAATATCCAACAACATAGAGTCCAATAAGTTATTGAAATCTGCATAAAAGGTAATCAGAAAATAAGCCAATGCATACATATCCGCTAATGCTGATTAAAAACTTTAGAAATATACGTCACCAGTTAAAAATTAATAAATAAAAGTAA
This sequence comes from Gastrophysa polygoni, assembly GCA_963576655.1. NCBI lineage: Eukaryota > Metazoa > Arthropoda > Insecta > Coleoptera > Chrysomelidae > Gastrophysa > Gastrophysa polygoni. Next base: position 50,692,757 of record OY755083.1, read on the forward strand.
CAACAAGTAGTTCTAATAATAATAATAATGATAATTATAATAATAATAGGATTTGCCCATTGCCAAGTAGTATTATTTCCTTTAGAACTGAGAACTTATCGATTGAAAAAAAAATTACAATTTATACAGGGTTGGGATAAATAATGGAACCAAGTAAATATCTTTTAAACGAAAAGAACGATAATCAATTCAATTCAATTCTTTATTGATCCATTAGAACGAGCTTAAAAAAAGCAATAGGACAAGTCAGTAAATATCAGATACAGATATAATATACAAATATATAACAAACACATTCATAAATAATAAGAGGTATATAAACAATTAGGTGAGTGAACGAAGCAGCAATGATGAAAAATAATACAAAACATTTTTACTAATGTAGGTGAGAAAAAACTCATCGATTGTATAGGGGCTAATTTCGAAAAGTAGTTGTTTTATTTTATGTTTGAATACTTGGTCCTTGGTTATAATTTTGAAAAACTCCGGAAGTGCATTATATAATCTCAGCCCCAAAATCTCAAACGAGTTCAGACGTAGAGATAAACGTGTTTTGGGTATGTGAAAATCATTTCTGATGCGTGTATTATATTCATGAAAAGATTGGTTTCGTTTAAAAACTTCTTTATTTCTATGGATGTACAACAAAACTTCCAGAATGTAGAGACCTGGTAGAGTCAAAATGTTAAATTTTTTAGTGTTCTACACGATGATGTTTGTGACGCGTTTGCAATAGTTCTGATAATTCTCTTTTGCGTTACAAAAACATTGTGTGCAGGCGGAGAATTTCCCCAAACAATAATTCCATAGTTAATTCTTGATTGTATCTGCCCGTGGTAATATAAAAGTAGACCAGAGTTGTCTAGAATTCGTCTCAAGTTTCTTAACAGAAAACACTGCTTATTGAGTATTTTAATGAGATTATCGCAATGCTGATGGAAATTAATATTGCTATCTAGAAAAAGACCTAAAAATTTTATACTGTCAACTCTTTCTATCTCAACACCGGATATTCCAATATTAATGTCTACCGAATAAATGTTTTGGGCAGTATGAAAAGCTACTGCTTTCGTTTTGGAGGCATTCAAAAATAATGAGTTTTCACTGAACCAATTTTGCAAGCTATCGAGATCTGAATTTATATTTTGTTGCAATTCAGGCAAATCTTTTGATTTAAATAGGAGGGAAGAATCATCGGCATACAAACAAGTGAGTGACTTTGGCAGAATAGATGGCAACTCATTGATATAGAGAATGAAAAGGATTGGCCCCAAAACTGATCCTTGGGGAACACCTATGTCATTATTTAACTGATCAGAAAAAAAATGTTTCGTTGTATTTCTCATTTGAATATTGTATTTTGACAGCCTGGGTGCGATTTGAAAGATATGATACGAACCATTCATGCTGAATTCCTCTAATACCATTTTTGTACAGTTTGTCCAGGAGATTTCTGTGTTGTACACAGTCAAAGGCGCGGCTTAGGTCACAAAAAATCCCAGTGGGATTTTCGCCTGCTTCAACAGCCTGTAGAAGATTCGAATAAAAAGAAATAATTGCCGTTGTAGTGGAATGATTCGATCGAAATCCGTGTTGATTCGGAGTTGAAATGTTGTTTATATTAAGAAAGTTATGTAGAAAATCCAACATTATGTACTCGAATACTTGCGAGAGTGATGGGGAAACAGCAATAGGACGATAATTTTCCAAATTATGAGAATTTCCTTTTTTCAGGATTGGAGAGACTATAGAAAATTTGAAAAATTTGAAAATTTGAAATATTGAAAATTTGCAGGTATAAGTACAATAGAACTAAATAACAAGCTCTTTCAGAATCTGTGAGAATACAGGGTTGGGATTAGTAGATAACCTCAGAAGAAAAAATCTAACGAGCTAAGATCCGGAGAACGAGCAGGCCACTCTATGAATCCTCTACGTCCAATTCATCGATTTGGAAAATTCGCATCCAGAAAATCCCTAACCCGTCTATCATAGTGGGGAGGTGCTCCATCTTGTTGAAATCGAACATTTTGTGGTAATTGCCCATTCTGTTGAAGTGCAGGAATCATTTCGTTATTTAGTAGATTCAAATACTTGTCACCATTTAGGTTTCTGTCGATGAAAAAATTGGCCTATAAGCCTATTTTCGACAATTCCCATCCAAACATTTAACTTCTGTGGATGCTGGGTATATGTGCTTCATGAATCCAATGAGGATTCTCATTTGAAAAAAAACTCGAAGGAGGTTGATTGAAGTGCTATATTCTTCGTTTTTACAAATTTTGTTACACTGAAATCAGTATGTATGAATTCAAAAAAAACAAGCTCTTCAAAAATCTGTAAAAATATATAGGGTGTCCCATTTAAATCAAAGAAGTTGATGGCATCTCCGGTTGAACCTGAAGTTTATCATTACCAAAAAAATGAATATCAGAGATACATTTTGTTCCATTGTACTTACCTGCAAATTTTTAATGTTGTCAGTAATACATCGCAGTTCAACTATGCGTGATTGTTTCCTAAACAATGTTACAAAGAACAGTTAGATTTAATATCGTGAGTCAGGTCCACAACATCCAATATTGTTTCCCGTTGTTTCCACTTGATTTCTCAACTTTGAGCCAATGTTTCATATATATTAGCTGAAAATCAGGCTAATCTGGGTGTGTTACGATCTCCGAAAACTCTCAAGAAAATTTCCAATACCTTTCTCCTCTCCCAAATTCCCACCGCTAGCTAACACGATCTTCCTCCAACATTATTGTTTTTCCTTTCGTGTGGTCAAAAGCTAAACTAGGTACAGAAGCAAGTTTTCTATCATTATAAGTTCGATTCTAACTATGAATTCGAAAGGGCAGTCTTCGAAAATATACTCTTCCCCAACTGATGAGCCGCATCTGGGCCATTCTCCTGCGGCCATGCATGATTTCATCTTCCATCGGAATTCGAGTGCTTCATTTTCGCCCGACGATGGCTTCCTGGTCGTAGGCGAACAACTGAATTTCACGGATCTCAAGAGCTGAGCTGTTGCAGATGTATGAATCGATATCGAAATGTTACGAATACCTCACGATCCGTGAGGCAATGCGATAATTTGAATAGTCGCTAACTGTTTTTTAATGCCAGGTTTATCCGGGTGCCATAAACAGAGCCATTCAGCGATTATTTCCAATGGAGGTATTTTCCTTTACTCATTAGCTTATTGTTAACACCCATTTATATACAATGAGAAACAGATTAGGCAAGAATTCTTGTGAAAGCATTATTTTCGATAGGACATATCAATTTTACTGTCTAAATCACTCATTCCATGGCAGGTTTAGGTCATGCACCCATATAAATATTTCTTGTTGTTATCAAACCCTACAAGAGAAATCAATCTTCATTTTAGTTCATGATAACTCGGCTATACAATCAGCTTCCCAAAGAACTCAAAATATCTAGCGTGGATAATTTCAGATACAAGGTGATCTCCGCCTTTGAGTGAATTCATTTTCTCCTCTCTAACATACAGTGTGCAACAGCCAAATGGAATGAATTCGACAACAAATAAATGAGGGTGTGTTGAGAAAAACGCTCGGACACGTCGATTTGTATATTTTAGTACGCATTTTTAAAAAAAAAAATTAAATTACATTGGGTGTGTCATGTGACAGTGGCCAATACCAACTTTCTCATTCCAAATGGAACACCCTGTATTTCATTCTATTTTTGAATTCTCACTGGAGAGCTGATTTCATCGGTACACCACACTTGGGGTCTAGCTGAAATATGATTACAGAGATACAGGGTATGAAAAATCGAGATTTTTCAACTTAGGATTTTTTCGTGTCGAAACTATTCATTATTGGTAAGACGGCTAACATGTCCTTGTCTTAACTTTTGATTCACTACCTACTGTCATTTGATTGAAACAAATATAGGGTGGTGCAGAATTCAGAAAATTGATCATCCTGTATCTGTCTCAAAGAAATGTTAGTAGATAGTATATCGAAAATTAAGATTGGTCTTTTCGACAATAATGCATAGTTTCGACACAAAAAATTCATCACGTTGAAAAATCTCGATTTTTCACACCCTATATCTAATCATTTCCTCTAGATCCCAAGTGTGGTGTATCCTCGGGTGTATCGATGAAATCAGCTCTCCAGTGAGAATTTTAAAATGGAATGAAATATAGGGTGTTCCATTTGAAATGAGAAAGTTGGTATTGGCCACTGTCACAGAACACAATCTATATAATTCAGATTTAAAAAAAAATTCGTATTCAAAAATACAAATCAACGTGTCCAAGCGTTTTTCCCAACGCACCCTCATTTATTTCTTGTCGAATTTATTCCATTTGGCTGTTCCACATTGTATGGTACTGATTCATGACACCACTGATCATATGCTCGCATTTGTTGCTACTTATATAATTACATTAATTCACTACATTATATGAACAAAGCATCTACAGACAATAATAGGATATCACAGACTACAGCCTGTTAAAATTGAAGTCTTAATGTACGCAGATAAAATTGTATTAATGTATTGACAGATCAAATAGAGTAATTGAAAATGTTAATCAACACAGAAAAAAGTGAGATATTGGTGATTAATAAGAAAGAGAATACCAACACAAGTATAATATGCAGAGAAACATAATTGGAAGTAGTGGAAGTAGTAACAATATATGACTACCTCGGAATATTATCACGGATGATGGAAAAATAGAACTAGAATTGGCAAATATAGCGAGGAAATCAAATAAGATATTAGGGAGAAGAGAATTGACACAACAAACAAAACTAAGAATATATGAAACGATTGTTATACCAACCCTGCTATTTGCTAGTGAGAAGTGGGCAGTACAAAAGAAACACGAGAGTAAAATAAATGCAATGAAGATGAGATACATGAGGAGAAAAGATGGAAAAAAGAAGCTAGATAGAATTGGGAACGAAACAACAAGAGAAACGGTTAAAGCAGGAATCAATAATGAACAAAATAACGAAGAGACAATTGAATTGGTATGGAATAACAAAGAAGATACATGAAGCAAGAAACATAAATAAGAAGAAGAAGGAAAGACCACGGAAGAAATAGATGCAACAAATAACAGAGGCAGGAACAAAAAGAGAGGAGTCGTTGAGAGAGATGAAGATACTGACAGAAAATAGGAAATCATGGAAACAATCTGTAAAAGACAATTAGCCCAAATCCGACGTGCAAGAGGGTAAAAGGAAGGGGAGAAATAAATAAAAATATCTAAATTTCTATATTTATATACATAAAAAATATTATATGCATAAAATATAATTGAATAATTGTCAACTTTGTAGAACGTGTGTATGAAAACACCCTTTTGTATCATTCATATTATCAATAATTTCAAGCTGAGTTTTAGTTTTCCTCGATTGAGTGGAAGAAAGCACTTTTTTGTTCCTATTTATCTATCAATAAAATCGTTAATTATTATTATTATCATTGTAAGCAAGCCGCTGGTACTAGAATAAAAAATGTAATACAGGGAAGAGTAGCAAATCTATTACAACTTATTGTTTGTATAGTTATACAGGGTCGCTGATATGTATGGAAACGGTCGATTATTTCCTAAAGGAAGATAGCTAGCGAAAAATGTTAGGATACAAAAGTTGTAGGGTTTTTCAAAATCCATTAAGCTAATGAAAAATTAAGTATACAGGATGAGTCAAAAAGTCAGGACGAAACAAAGTTGCTTTTTCTCTAATGGGACACCCTGTATATTATTCCACATTTCAATTCTGCTCGAAATTCTGAACAAAATTGATAAAGCGCATCATTTCCTAAATTCAACCGATTTCGAGATATCGAATTTTGAAAATAACTTATAATAAATTATCCAAGAATGTTAGTCCATTAAGTTCATAGTCCATCAAGTTACCTTTGAAAGTTTCCAGCTCCATAACAACGCCGCGTCGTTCTTTTGTCTAACAGTGATGATCTTGACAACACATGTCAAAAATACATTTAGTGTAAATAAGTTTCGCGCAAAAATGGCACGTTTACCTAATACTGAGCGTATTGAAATTTTAATGATCATAGGATTCGGTGATAGAAGACGAAGTTGTGACCAAGTAGTGAATATTTTTAATGAATTGCATCCAAATCGGGAACCAATTTCTAAATCAACCGTTTCAAAAACATTGCAGCGTTTTCATGAAACTGGAGATGTCAAAGATCGACCAAAAAGTAGAAGACCAGTAACCGTTACAGATGAAGAAAATGCTTTGGATGTCATGTTAGATGTGGTGGAAAATCCAATAAATTCGGCACAACAGAGGGCTTTGAATCATAACATGAGTCGATATTCCATTCAAAAAATTTGCAAACTGCAAAAATTCCATCCATATAAAATTCATATGGTACAAGAATTGAGTGAAGACGATTTTGATCGTAGAATCGAGTTCTGTGAAGTTATTATGGATAAATTAAGCGAAAATGTCAACTTTGTCAACCATATATTGTTTTCTGACGAATCTACATTTTGTTTAAACGGGCACGTAAATCGACACAACTGTAGGTATTGGTCTGACCAAAATCCACATTGGATGGAGGAAGTTCACACTCAACGGCCACAAAAAGTAAATGTCTGGTGTGGCATTATTGGTGGACACGTCATAGGACCCTATTTTATAAACGGAAATTTGAACTCTGAAAGATATTTATATCACTTTTACAACAGCATATTATTCCAGAGCTCAGACGATTATTCCCGAATAATAACAATCCCAATTTGCCGGCAGAACAAATATGGTTTCAACAAGATGGGGCTCCTCCACATTTTGGACGTATGGTACGCGCATATCTAGATGAAACTTTTCCTAATAAATGGATTGGACGCAGGGGAGCAATTGAATGGCCAGCTAGGTCTCCCGATATGACCCCACTTGACTTTTTTCTATGGGGTCACATAAAAAATGTAGTCTACAAAAATAGGCCGCCAAATATCAAGAGTTGCAAGAAAGAATAAGGCATGAAATTTCTACCATTCCTCCTCACATGATTTTAGATTCACTACAAAATTTGTTCAGCGAGTTCATTGCTGTCAGGAGGTAAATGGTAAACACTTTGAGCACCTTATTAAATAGAATTGTAAAGAAAAATTTGTTGTTTATTAAAACTTGTTTTCTCTCTTTTTCCTCCTGTCTTAACTATTGTTTTCATGAAATTTTAAATATCCTGGACATTCATTAAAAAATATATTTTATTTTATTTTAATCAACCCTGAACAATTATGCTTTTTTTATTTTCTGTGAAAAAATTATAATTAAATTGTAATCATAATATCCACATACTCCACCTTTTGTGACTTTCATAATAAATATGCATCATTTCGTGCTTTTTCTTTAATAAATTTGAGAGTAGTAGAAAGTTATTTCAAAATTCGATATCTCGAAATCGGTTGAATTTAGGAAATGATGCGCTTCATCAATTTTGTTCAGAATTTCGAGCAGAATTGAAATGTGGAATAATATACAGGGTGTCCCATTAGAGAAAAAGCAACTTTGTTTCGTCGTGACTTTTTGACTCATCCTGTATACTTAATTTTTCATTAGCTTAATGGATTTTGAAAAACCCTACAACTTTTGTATCCTAACATTTTTCGCTAGCTATCTTACTTTAGGAAATAATCGACCCTGTATATCAACGAAGAACACACTGAAAAAATTAGGAATGAGACAAACCGCTTTCATGTTTTTTCCTGAACGTGTTTTTAATACCACACGAGGTAGCATTTTTTTCGAAATAAGCTACCTCACTATCGCTACATCGGTAGCAGTAAAGCGAGCACTAAATCATTGTCGAAGTCTATTATTTATGTGTAGTTCCTGTGCGGATTAATACAACAAAAACGGCCCGAGATGCAGATATATCTTCCTCAGATATGACGCGATTTGCATTGCGAAAAAACTTAATTGCGACACTCTAAGTGCATAGTCTAGTGAACGAACGCAATACTGATAAGCCGGATCGGTGTGAGCGGTATATACAGAGCGCTCGCAGGATCGCTGCCAGAACAATAACGTGCACGAGATATCTTATACTTGATGCCTCAGAAACAATAAAGATCAAAAGTGAATTTGATCAATATTGAGAATTTGACCGGTCAAATTCGGTATGCTTTCGCAATATCAAGAAGTTACTTATGTAAGGTTTTCGTAATACATAACTTCTGAGGGGCATTTTTTTCATCGAGAGTGAATAAAAAAAATAGTACTTATTGGTGAAGATCTAACCGATGTACCCATCGTCTCACTATTTCGAAATTCAATTTAGTTTTCTCTTGAAAAAAGCACAAAATTCCATGTTTTTTGATGAGAACCAATTTCACCTCCAGACATTACATTACAACAGCAACCTGGTGGAAAATGTGAATGCATGAATATCTACATTGAAAGGTACTGTCATGAAGTTTCTGATAAAAACTTCATAATGCTAGCTATTTTCCTTACGAGTGCGCAAATGCAAACAAATACAGTTAGGTTAGTAAAGGTTAGGTTAGGTTAGGTAAGGTTGGGTAAGGTTAAATAAGGTTAGGTAAGGTTAGGTAAGGAAAGGTAGGGTTAGGTAAGGTAAGGTAGGGTTAGGTAAGGTTAGGTAAGGTTAGGTAAGGTTAGGTAAGGTTAGGTAAGGTTAGGTAAGGTTATGTAAGGTTAGGTAAGGTTAGGTAAGGTTAGGTAAGGTTAGGTAAGGTTAGGTAAGGTTAGGTAAGGTTAGGTAAGGTTAGGTAAGGTTAGGTAAGGTTAGGTAAGGTTAGGTAAGGTTAGGTAAGGTTAGGTAAGGTTAGGTAAGGTTAGGTAAGGTTAGGTAAGGTTAGGTAAGGTTAGGTAAGGTTAGGTAAGGTTAGGTAAGGTTAGGTAAGGTTAGGTAAGGTTAGGTAAGGTTAGGTAAGGTTAGGTAAGGTTAGGTAAGGTTAGGTAAGGTTAGGTAAGGTTAGGTAAGGTTAGGTAAGGTTAGGTAAGGTTAGGTAAGGTTAGGTAAGGTTAGGTAAGGTTAGGTAAGGTTAGGTAAGGTTAGGTAAGGTTAGGTTAGGTAAGGTTAGGTAAGGTTTGGTAAGGTTAGGCAAGGTTAGGTTACGTTAACTCTGTTTGCACACCCAGTGCGGGAAAAGTGTACTTCGCGCACCAAAATGCGTGCTGAAAAGTACTACTTCGCGCACGGTCGTAGTGAAATGAATTGATCTACATACAGCACAGTTCATAGAAAGTCGAGTATCAAGTTGAGTGACAAGATGATTGGCGATCTGGAAAATTGGTTCATGTGCGATATTGTATTGATCTTTCAGAAAAAAACAGGACAGAAAAATCAGAATTTTATTTGATTGGTCTCAATACAGAAGACATAAACTCTGTAATTTTCGTACCAAAAGGCATACAATTCTGGAATTCACATGAGATGAGTCTTCAATGATTACTGTGTTATTGTTACAAAGACAATTTTTAGACCAGCATAATTGATCGGAAGTACACCCGAATTTTATTTTATATGTCGCCCCGAGTGTCAACCATTATATTTTTCTCTTTTTTGCCTTAAAATTATGTTTCCAATCATGTATCACAAAGTGATGCTCATTTTCAAATTCCTCTTGAAGTGCATTCAATTGAAAAACTTCAAATTGGCTGTGCTCGGAATTCGACAGGTACTTGGTACCTACGCTTTGGAATCCTAGCCAATATTATTCAATTTTTTTTCCAAACCTATTAAGATTCAACAATATGAATATTATGTTTTCAATTGGAATTATTATGGTATACGGTTATGCGACAAAAAATCAGGGTTAGACCAATCAAACAAAATCACAATTATTTCTAATGTTTTCAGTTCTGATGTGAAAATTAATTGTTTCAATTCGAGGATTAGTCTGACGAAACAACTGAAGAGTGAACCCACCATTTCTCTACATCGTTATAACTGCCATTCTGGCACTGCAACACCTGTTCTTTGAAAGAACACCCTGTAGACAGGATTCTAACATGGACGGGGATTGTGTAATGGCGAAAGAGCGTAATAAACACTCACTCGATCCAGATAAATATTAATAGATTCTTCCATAGAAAAGAGAAATCTTCGACATGTAAATAGACTCATTCATCATAAATTGTTAAACAGGTGTCGGGCACAGATTGCGAAGAGGTGCCGATGTTCAAACACATGAGAGCGAAAGAAGTAGGTAGGTTAGGGAAGGAACAAGCCAAGACCATCTGTGATAGTATATTTATGCATATTTCCAATTTTCTACTCACAGAACATCATTATTTGATATAATCAATCCTTTTCAAACTGTCCAAAGGAACTTTATACCCGTCATCTAACGACTTCCAATTTTTATTACTAATTCAACTGCAAGAGAAATCTATCATCTTTATTGATGACTACCTGCTATATTTAGAAGTGATTTTGAATGAATCAAGTGGAAATAATATCATAGTTATAAACTCGGTTATAAATGTGACGATTATTGTTTATTTTGAGTTTGCAGCTATAATATCTACTCGTGTATCAATTGTGCACTATACAGGGTGGCCCAATGAAAACGAAACAAAGTATGCATTTTACTGATAGATCAAGGAACTGACATTAAAAAAGATGATTCTTTATGTAATGTTGGATAGGACAGGTTTTGAAAAAGAAAAACACATAAGGCACTTCTCAGATGTACATCGTTCTAACTATATAATGAGAAATAGTGATGAAAGGGAACGAAGCGTTACTTTCCATCACTAGCCGATTATTTTCATAAACGTGTTTTCTCGAGAACTACTTCATAAAATTCCAAAAACAAGGAAGCGTTGGTAAGATATTTCGATTACCTTCAAAATGATGTATCACTTGACCCCTATAGCAATATGGTTGAACGGATATGGATATAACGTTACAAGGAAAAGATGTGTGATATATTATTGCGCAAAAATTGTGAAATTTCCATGAATTGAAATGCGAATATTTCCAATCTATTACAATTAGGTATAACATTACGTTGTTTAAAAATATTCAGGATTTTTCGAGAAATAGGCCGAAAAAATATAACTTTAATCTGTCACGCATCTCTAGAAGCGAGAGAAATACCAAAGGTACACTCAATTACCTAATAGGGTCATCTTTAGTAATACACACTGCTCACCAGCAGCCATGATAGCACTAAAATTAGAATTTTAAAAACTGAGAATTTTTTTGGAAGAAATTGTAACATCAAGAGAATTCGATTCAAAGAGATTTTCAACCTATTTCAGCTCCTGATATCAGTTTTCGGAAATGTCTGTGATTCCATGGTTGCTGGCGAGTAGTGTATTCTACTGAATTTAACCCCACTTGGTCAGTGAGTCTATATTGAATGGACTTTCATGAAAAATACATAATATATTACTCCAACTGTATATTAATGTATAGGGTCATCGAAAACTCGAAAGGTTTGCCTACTTTCGGAAAAAAAAACGGAAGAGATATTTAATTCTTATTCAATGACAAACATCTATCTCGATGAATAACTATCCTACTCCCATCTGAATTTCAAATTTGCATCTCAAATGACTCAACTCAAAAACTAATCCGTCGTCAAGTTCCTTCCTCGTTTCCCACTTCTTTGGGCACGACGCAGCGACGAAAAATAGTTTTGCGGAAAATTGTGCAGCTAGCAGTGCAGAATTGCAGCTGAATTAGAACCTGATTCAGGCTTCCGAAGCCTAGAGGCAATCGCTCGATAATAGTAATTAGTCTTGCATTATGTCGTTGTATCAGTTCCGCTACGGGCCGATTGCCTGGTGGGTAAGTGAAAAAGAACTAGAAGAAGGATTCTCCCATACGATTTCGCACAACTTTTCCAAAATCTGGTAGCTCATAAAATAGAGAAAATTGACCGAAGCAGAACATATGCTATGGAAAACAAATAACGGATGGCATTAACCAAATAATAACATCAAAACAACACAGTTTATATATTCAAATGGAAACAAAATAGTGGGAAAAAGGTACCTAATATTACAACCACAGTTTGAATTCTCATCTGTGAGTAAAACAAGAACAACAACAATGACAAACTGATGATGTCGACAGTGGTTTTTTTACTCTGTTGATGAGACGGTTCATGAACCGTGATGAAGCTCATTTTGGTTCATTTAGTTTTCAACTTCAACACCCTGTATACATATACAGTATGTATGAGCAACTAAAATTCGACTCTGGGTTAGGAAGCCTAAGGTCACCCCAGGTATCACCATATCGAACTCAATACTGAATTTTATTTTGTTTGGAACTTGTTTTCAGAGAAAAAAAATCATCTCCAGAACGGGCACAGATTTCTTGGAAAAATCATAGAGATACCAAGAATGATATAATATACAGAAATATTATATTTCAAATATCAAACTACTTTCTATTGTAGGCGGCAACGCCGCTTTATCTGAAATATTTTAGGTAGGAAGCAAATATCCACTTATGAGTACTACCAAACTGTTGTCTCGGTTTACATTACTGAAATGAACGAAGAAAAAGAATAAATTAAAAAAAAAAATATCGTTTATGAAAAAGTTGAGGAGGGGTTCGAAATATACGCGAAAACCCATAGTGTGTCCCTAGATCAAATAAGAACCTCGAGAAGTTTGTAGAAAGGATATGATTCCCATCATTCCAATCTTTTGGTGTTATGTTTCATCAAAAGAAAACATTATTTGATACCAAAACCAAGGAAACGATAAAAAAAACAGTTTAGCTGGTATTAAAAAATTGTTTGAAAGACAAAAACGATGTATCCCAAAAACCGTTAGTTTCATTAGAATAAAGAAAGAAAATCTCAAGAATATCCGAAAAAAATATTTGTAGCTGAAAATAATGACGACTGTCAAAGTTTTAGAAAATGATATATTACGGGCCAGTCCGTCCCGTCTTTCTGCTAAAAACAGAAACTTCGTTTTGGTGTCAAATAATGGCTCTATTTTGATGCAATATCACACCAAAAAATCATTACGATATACAAAGTGGTTCAAAACTTACGAGCAAAAACGTGACATTTGAAGAAAAGTTGTATGACCAACTAGTGATATTTTGACCTCTCGAGACATTGCCACGTAGTCATGGGACACCCTGTACATATAATATGAAAAAATAATTAATCTGCTACATGACATCTGCCAAGACCATAGACTTATTATCCTGAGGAGACGGAACATCTCATTCATAAAACTGCTTTTGTTTTGAAGCAATGATTGAAAATGAAATGCACAAGTATGAGAACCTCTTTGTCTTCACCAACTTGTTGGCAACGCTGTTATGTTTATGTGTCTTGTTACCCTGATTTCAGCCAGTGGCGTACCGTCCTAATGGTTCCATGACTTGGAAATATATTTTATCTATAACTTTATTATTAAATATTGTTTTGTACGGAGTGGAAGCGTCGTGTTTGTTAGTTAGGAAGACAAACAAATTCCTTTTGATTATGAACAAGCTACGAATGTACTCTCAATGGAAACATGTAATTTCTCTCTGTATTTGTCAATCAACATTCTGAAAAATGAAACATCATTGGAAATATATAACCAGATTCTTGTCAGTACCTGTAATTCCCGACATTATGTTCAACTGAAACAAGTGCAATATCATATGCATTCAGACAGTTGTATAAAATTGAATTTCCTTATAATTTGCACACAGATTTCTCCGCTTTGATAAAAACAAAAAACACAGCTTTCATACTTTTAATATTCATATAATACAACAAATTTATTCGGATAATGATGACACATTTTGATTCATTACTGGAAAGAAGGTGTTGGTTCAAATTGAACTGCAAATAATTTTTTCTGTACTGTATTGGAAAAATGTGATGTTGAAACAATGGAGCATTAACTGCAAATTACCTATCAGATGCGAACTGAAACGCTGAATGGCATGGTAGTGGATTTGCATCTGGCCTCAAGTATTTGTTACCACTTTTCTTTGTTATGACATCCTCGAATCGAGATGATCAGAACATACATAAAGATATTTGCTCAGACGATTCTCCTGCCAGCCAAGAAGAGATGCCCAAATTTTCCTTTTTTCACTATCAGCGGGAAACCTGAAGTAATAGAGAAATAGGTTAACAGGAATAAGTTGCTTAGAATTTTTGATGCAATGAACAAGAAAGTCTATGCCATGGAAACATGAACACTACCTAAATCATTAACAATCATGAATAAACAGTACCTAATCATCATATATTCACGCCACTGGAATAACAAACAAATTTGGAGGTTAGGTATTCCAACTTACTTGTGAAAAGAAACATCAGGGCTGGAAATGTCAAGTTTTTTGCACACTCGGCAGTGACGGACCATATTGTCCAAAAATTCACTCTGAATTCCACAATATCTATTCAAAATCACTAAAAACAACACTTCAAAACACAAGATCACTCGTCTACAACACCGCAACGAGAAATGGGCAGATCGTAGTTTCGTAGTAAAAATCATTCATACAATAGGCGTGGCCTGGACGCGCCGATGTCGCTTTGCGGGTAACAAATCCTATGATGCTACAATGTGATAGTTCACAAAATGAATATTCGGTAATTCCAACGTGTACATTTCAGGTTTTCATTATGTATAAAAATACCGTTCAGAAAAATGTTCCATCGAAACTGTATTACTTGCAATACAATGAAAAAATGATATGAACGTGTCAATAATTATTGCGAATCTCGTTCTCAATCTGGAAATATGGCAACGACACTTTCCAATCGGTCACAATAGTATCCTACAGTGGACCAGATATTGGCAATGTCTGATCTTCTTTAAATGTAAATAGTTCCGTCTCCTCAGGATAATAAGTCTATGGCCAAGACTATTACTAGGGACTTTTTGTCTCGTTCTTCCTTCCAGTATAAGAAGAAGTATAAGAAGTAGACCATAAACTATGCAGTCGTAAATAGAGAAACCGATCATTCAACAGCAGTACATTTGTTTGACTGATTGCTAATAAAATTTAATGACCTCGACAGTGAATCACTGAATGTGTAATTCCAGCTAGGTATACCGAGAGGGAATGGAGAATATTTTTGCGGTTAGAGCGACTTTTCGACGGTCTCGGCGTCATCTTCAGTTTCAACCAACTCACAATTGAAATTAGAATTGGATATATTTTGGTGAAAATTCCACACATGTGATTTTTAACCAATCAGAACGTGTATTTCTGTCAGATCACCATAGCAACGGATGAAATTTATCGGAATTTTTTTCCTGGTGGGTGCCCAACAGCGAATATTATACTGGAAATTTTCTTGACGTTTATAATGACAGAATAATTTTTGTGACAATCTAATTTTGATTTGTTTTCACGCATAATAATTTTGATTAATTTCAACAAAGAGCTTAAATGTTTTCTAAATTCATGGACCATTATGATTGATGTTTATATTAAAAACGCAATTATTGTATACTATGGCAGGTTGATTCGAAGTTGCTTGCTCTTGATTTAGAGCAAGGTGGATATAGGATGGTGAAATAACTCTTCAATTGTTTCTTTCCAAAACATGTAGACCTGTCAAACGACCTCACTAAGGCCGCACCACTTGAGTATAGATGGCGATACGATCGTCGATCCGGTGAAGTCAAATCCGCTTTTACTGATAATGACGGATACCTGACAGTGATGGATAGCTAACAGTTCAGTTTTTACATTTATGTTGAATTTCAAATCCACATCGTGTTTCCAGCATTTCCAAGATAACCTTCGAGATCGGCATAGGTGACGCCACCTAGTTTCGATCTTGGGAAGCCTTAGTAAGGTATTGAAATCCGACAGAATCAAGTAGGCGAAGGTCTACAACTTTTTCTAGTGGCTGGGTATAGGGAGTTGACACACCAGTCTTTATTTACATCATGATTTAGAGATTCTTGGACTGTCTTAGCAGAAGTTGAAGCAGACCTCATTGCGTCAATTATATCCTGATGATGGCCCGAGTCAATTTGCAGATATGGTTTTATGGAGTGACTGCTACCATGCCCTGTTATTTCAATTAATTGCTGTTCTCCAATTCTGTTTTGCAAGAACTTGATAAAGACGAAAATTGATGTTGTTGGAAACACATTTGGTGTAGAATTTTCTTACCGAATACCACACGAGGTCAAATTGAATCCGGAAATAATTAGACCTCTAGTGGTATTACTAGTGTCAATTCAACTGATGTATAAAAAATCGCATATGCAACAGTGCAATTTTCAGTTCGACAGCGGCAAAAATTAGCTGCAACTTTTTCAGCGACAAATGCACTACCTAGTGGTTTTTTCCCCAATAGCGGTGTTGGTTGCACCATGACATGCAAAATGTTGTTCTTACCAACAAATGTTGATATTCGGTGGAGACGTGTACAGAATGTGGATACAGAAATCACTAGGGTGACCTTGAGGTGTAATATATTTCAGTTCGAATCTGTCTGAATCACACATACCGTATCCCAAAAGAATTAGATACATTACCAGACGAATAAATCAGGCACATCAGCAGAAACAATGCCAATTTACATATTCCTCATCATTTCCGTCGACGATTCGTCAAAAGGAAGTCAGGAGAATAACCCAGCCCGACGGGTACAATGATTACTCGACAGTAAATTCAAATTGCTACGGAATAACACAATGAAACCTTTTATGTATTTTAATCTTTTTAATGAGCGTCATCAAGAAGCTTAATTGGCAAAGACATGTAAATTCGAATGAGTTTGATGAGTATTGAAAGTCAGAATTGAACATCGATAATACGAACAGGAGAGTGAGTTTGTTTATCCATATCCATAAGTATTTATTTTCATGGGAAGTGCTTCGGAAATGATGATGTCACGGACACACTGAGATGGAAGACTTGAAGGACAAATAATTATTTTCTCGTGGTGTTGACAGATTGAATCGATCAGACCAGCTAGGGTTTCAGAGCCCAGACACAGTGCAGCCTTTGGGCTTATTGTGTTGCTAGTCAAGCTTTTTTTTTTATCTGTGGACAACACGAAAGGGAAACCTATAATGTTCGAGGAACATCGTGTTAGCCAGCGGTGGAATTTCGGGAGAGAAGGAAGGTGTTGGAATTTTTCTTGGAAGTTTGGAGGTGGTAAGCATCAGGAAAGACTTCGCTAGGCAAAGAATTCCACAACTTTGCCGTTCTATTGATGAATGATGCTTGGTATAGCGATGTTCGACAGGTCTCGAGGCTGACAGTGTAGAGGTGACCAGCTTGAGCTCGTCTGGTTTGTCTACTAGGAATCGCGCGTGGTGGCACCGATCGTGAAAGTACCTATAAAAAAGGCAAAGATTGAATCTAAGAGCTTAAGCGTATGTTTGGGGGCTGAGCTCCAAACATGTGAACAGTACTCCAGGACAAGTCGAATTTGTGCTTTGTATATCATAAGCAGTTGCTGGGATGTGAAGTATCTCTTCGCACGGAAAAGAAAACCGAGTTTTTGTGAAGCAGTTTTCGCAATGGACCTCACATGATCGTCCCATGAGAGAGCACTGTTGGTGGTGACACCCAGCATGGATATTGACGACCTCATAGGAACAGTGGTACCCGACAACATCAAATTGGGCATTGTGTGATCAGCCTTCTTGGTGAACATACAAGCTTGAGTTTTAGTTGCATTAGAACTGTACTAGATTCTCAGATCCCCATTTCAGAATTCTTGTCAGATCCTCATTTAAAGCATCAACCTGTCTTCGCCTTGCACCTCTGGCCTCATTGGATGATATAGGGGCTCTAGAGGAAAAGGCGGAATGAAGTGTACTATCATCCGCAAAGCTATGAACTGGGCTGCAGGTCACATTCAACAAATCATTGATGTGGAGAAAAAACAAAGTTGGTGCCAAGACAGAGCCTTGTGGAACACCAGCATTGATCATCATTGTATCAGACGAGACCCCGTCTACCACCACGTAGAGTGATCTATCTACAAGAAAACTCGATAGTAAAAGACACAGTTGGGGCGGCAAACCGTATGACGGAAGTTTCGCTAGGAGGCCTTGGTGCTTACCTCGTTCAAATGCTTTGGAGATATCCAAGGCTACAGCCAGAGACTCCCCATGTCTCTCGATTGACACCTGCCACTTATGTGTCACATAGGCAAGCAGATCTCCAGTTGACATCTGGTGACGAAAGCCATATTGCCGGTCGTTCACGATTCTTGAGCTCTCTAGATATCGGATGTTGGCTTGAGTAACCTTACCAAGTGTAACTTTTATCAGACGTAACAGATTCCTCACCAAGTTGTTCCTTGGACAGGCCTTCTGTGAGTTGTATTCTCCCAGAAGTATCACATGACAGGTATGACACTCTTCTCCTTCATTGCAGAGCCTATAAATGGGTTGGTTCTTCCAAGTATATGCCCATCCGATGTTAGTGTTCCTTCAGTGTCCGGTCATAAGTCCCGAAACCTGAATAATCCGACTTGTACTGTGTATTCGTCCTGGAATGGGGTTTTCTTGTGAGGTCTTTCGAATCGGCTCTGGTATCAGAGGCCACGTTCCTCGATGCCTGCTTCAATTGATCTGGTTCGAGAGCTTGCTAAAGATTGGATAGCAGGCTTGACAATCAGAGCAGATTTTTTCACGATATTTTTTCTCAGGCTTACCTCAACATGGTGTGGCTTGTGAGCAAGAATTTCGTTGCGCTACTCATGAAAATGCAGATGAACATTGAATTAACACTAATGTCACTAGTGTCTAGAAACATAAATGGAATGTTTGAAATATAGATGTACGTGACGTCTATTTACTCGGGATTCATTACTTCAAAATATTTAGCGGTCTTATTTGCTAGGACGTCCTGAACTGTTGATCATTAACTGGTTATTATGGTGTTTACTTGATTTTATGACTGTTCAACCATTTACCATTACTATTTATTATTCAAATAAGAAACGTAACGACATTTATATGATTACATAATATATTATACGACTGAAAATGACCTTTCAAGATTAAATAATCCTCCTGTGTATGCATTTCTATTGGGTTTTATTATTGCGAACGAATTAGAAGCTACCGTATCATAAATTATTGTTCGTGATAAGAATCATAATACGATTTTATGGTTCAGTATTGCAGAACGTACAGTGTTGCCAATTGGTTGATAGTCCCCGAATTCTTCCTTGAGTTCAATAAAAAAATAATGCTGATGAAGTAAACTGTTTTTTTTTTTCGAAAATTAGGTGAAAAAACTGTCCACCCCTCCGAGGGGTTCGAAGTGAAAAAGTTGAGAACATGCGCAAAATATTTCCCCTTCAAAATAAAAATCAAATTTTGTATAATATTTGAATTCAATGAATATGATGAAAAAAGAAAGAGAGAAGAAAGGAGAAAAAGAAAAAATTCGTAATGCTAGCCCGAATAAAGTGGGGTTGATTTTTATCTAATTTCAAAAACGACATCACTGTCAGATATCACTTCAGCAATCTCAGAACGAATGTTTATGAAAATTAACCGAGTGATGAAGTTGTTGTTCGAGGTCTATTATTTAGAAAAATTATTCCTACGGATTGAAAGAGCTTTATTCGATCTATGCGGTTCGAATAATGGCCCGGATTTTAATGGATTAACGGACTTTTTCTATTGCCGAAAAAGTAATCATAGAGAGGAGCGAGACAAGCGTGTAACGATTTGGGCTTGATAATTATTGTGGTATTTTTTTTATCAATTTCGGTACGACAAAGCACATTTTTCGCCGATATTCAATGCCTTATTAGACACACGAGCATGACTGAATATACCGGAATGTATCTCGGAATATTCTATACAGGGTATCCAGGAATCTGCACGAAAAGTGCACTGTTTCAACAACTGATCAGGGAAATGATAGCAAACAACAAATAGTATATTCCAGCAACAAATCTTCGAAAACCAACTTCAATCAACCGAGTCAACGTCAACGTTGTTTCGTTGTTTGTCATTATCATGATTTTGACCTTTACTTCTTGAATAAAATAGTGGATTCATGATATCCACAGAGATCGAAATCATGTAAGGGAGGAGATGATGGTCACATTACCAGACGCATCTCGAAGAAGGTACGGAGGTAGTGAATTTAATCATTCCCGAAAGGTTAGGATGTAAAATCAATCCAAATTTTAAGTACCATATGTGATGATACCAGCAGGAGAATTTCCAGGTAAAAATTTCCAGGCTGGAACTCGAGATTAACAAGAAAAATATTGCTTGTCCATGCTAGCTTAGCTCATTGTGGGAACTCAAAACGGAATGAGTTGTTTTTTTTTTTTGATTTGCACACTAAAACAGGCAACTATTCAAATTGTGCATACGTAAAAAAATAATGGGATAGAAAAGATAACAAAAATAGAAAACAGTTCATATTCCCGCAATTTTAAATAATGATGAAACTACTTATACCTGCACTGGGATAATAATTACAATTGTGAAGGCCAATGCCAAGTTTTTGCGTACATTATATCCTCTGCAAAAACCGAGCAAAAACCCAACACACGTGGTTGGTTCATGACATAATTTTCGATACACTCATTGAACGCCACCATTATAATCCTAAAATTATACCGAAATCAGGTATGCTTCTTATTATAAAACTTTTATAACTGTTCGAGCATAGCGAATGTTTGTTTTGTGAAGGCCGGGAAAGAGAAAACGAAATAGGAAAAGTCCGTTTATAGATATTACGGTTCCAGTATCATTAAGTATTATTAGGTTTTAATGAGACAAAATTAATAATCAGACCTGATATATCACTATTACAATAATAATGACATGTCACCGTATAAAGTACTCAGAAATGTGAAATATTCAGTCTAGATCCGCTAGGTACATATACCAGAGCGAAAAAATATCCTTGTGAATTATACTTAGTATAATTACAACAAAAAACGGAAAATCAAAAAGTCTGCTTGCATTCTCCTGAACGGAGACAATAATATTGCTTCTTGTTCAATTGATATAGATAGAACTTGGCATCCACTTCTGAAAATTGAATATGAAAATGGAAAATTCGATATCAATTAATGAAAACACCTTGTAACCAGAACTCCTCCGTCTGCCAAATTGTCACTTTTCAGTGTCAAAACCGACTGTACATTGAAAAAATTTTGCGAAGAAAAATATTTCAATTGTGTTGAGAACGGGAGCAGATTCGTTCCTGAAACGTCCACTTAGATAAATAGAAGTTTTATTCACATAAAAGATATTTATATTTCGAAATTTTTCAAAAAACAAGGTGTATCTGAAGGTTTGATTTCAAGCGCAGTGACATTTTGGGGCAGATCACAAAATCTGTCCTAACTATAAATATATTGAAATAATCTTTAATAACTTCTACTTCTAGTGCATTCGAATTCTCACTAGCAAAAAGAGAATTTCAATAATTTCAGAAACTGTTTCCAGACTACGGCAAATGGATCAAAAAGCATATTGAAAAAAAGTATCAGAAACCAGAAACCCAAAAAGTGATGATATTACTTCTGATAGTAATTCTTCTTCGTTAAATAGAACCAATGATTCTTCTAAAAATAAATGAATAATAAATGTTCAAATACATACAGGGTGAGTCAAAAATGTGTACCGAGCTTTCTGGGGGTGATAGAACATTGAAAAATAAGTGTAGTTTGATGATTAAACTCATGGCCCAAAATGCATATTAAGGGAGATATATCCTTCCAAAGTTGATAAAATTAAAATAATTTCTCCGCATAACTTCTGAACGATGAAAGCCACCTGATTGAAATTTCGTGCATGAATGTATGTTGTCAAAATACATTTTTTCGTCACACTTCCACACTTCTGACATTGTTATAAAGGGTGTTTTCAGAGGGTGAGTCATGATTTTTTGTAGAAAACTTTTTTCCCTGTATTATTTTCGGTGAAAAAACAGGAGCATTTGATGGAGCGAAGAAAATTACATGAAAAAGGTACTCTTATTCAAATACAAAAAATTGAGCCGTTCGTGAGATATTTGAGTTTTTGTAGTTACATGATATCAGCAGATTGATTTTATTCATCGCGAGATTCATCGGTATAACGATATTTCAGCAGCATTTGCATTTCCGAAGCACTCGCCAAGCATTAGAAGCATATCAGTTTGTTCAGAGAACGAATAACCTGCCATATTTCTTGAAATCTCAGTTGATAATCGCAGTGATAAATGACACAGAAAAACCACACGAACAAATCGACTACAACAATGTTGACTCGAATGTTGATGACATGAAAGTCAAAATTGAGAAGAAAATTATTCATCATGGCCTGCTAAAATATTGTTACCGATGAATCTCGCGATGGATAAAATCAATCTGCTGATATCATGTAATTACAAAATCTCAAATATCTCACGAACGGCTCAATTTTTTGTATTTGATTAAGAGTTCCTTTTTCATGTAATTTTCTTCGCTCCATCGAATACCCATGTTTTTTCACCGAAAATAATACAGGGAAAAAGTTTTCTACGAAAAATCATGACTCACCCTCTGAAAACACCCTTTATAACAATATCAGAAATGTGGAAGTGTGACGAAAAAATGTATTTTGACAACATACATTCATGCACAAAATTTCAATCGAGTGGCTTTCATCGTTCAGAAGTTATGCGGAGAAATTATTTTAATTTTATCAACTTTGGAAGGATATATCTCCCTTAATATGCATTTTGGGCCATGAGTTTAATCATCAAACTACACTTATTTTTCAATGTTCTATCACCCCCAGAAAGCTCGGTACACATTTTTGACTCACCCTGTATATATGTTGTATGTCTCATTTCTTTTTTACACTTGTTCGGTCAGTGGTCGAATGAACAGAGTGGATCATATTTGTATTCGATTCCAAAGCTCGGCGCTTATGCATTATGGTATATCAAATGGTTCCCCAAAGAATGGTTTACAGTGGTTTAGATTCCACTTGTTCGAGCTGTAGCCCGTCACCTCAACTCGCTCAAGCCCTTATTTTCCTTCACATTTTCAAACATACTGTTTTGCTTGAATATGTCAAATAATGTCAAATTCAGGACGAAATGACATCAGACAGTGTTCGTCAAGATTGTAGAATTTTAATGAAAAAAATCAGAATGTTTCGACTTATTGGAGTGTTTATTGATATTTGACTGTGTTAAAATACTCTAGGTCACCCGATACTC
Source organism: Gastrophysa polygoni (assembly GCA_963576655.1). NCBI lineage: Eukaryota > Metazoa > Arthropoda > Insecta > Coleoptera > Chrysomelidae > Gastrophysa > Gastrophysa polygoni. Next base: position 50,715,887 of record OY755083.1, read on the forward strand.
ACTTCAACTTGATATATCTGGGTCGGCAAGTGATACACTTCTTGTATGTTCGTCTGGTGTTACAAGCCGAAGATAAATAACCGAGTAAATAACGCTATGTTTGCTTTTTTCTGCGAAATATGGACCAGCACGACACACCATAGTTTGTCCACGCAATCAACATAAATTAAATAAAGCAATTTCACGTCTCGTTCTATGTGAAGCACGGAATATAAATACATCAAAGTTTATGAAAATAAATATTTTTTGTCATCTGCGAACCTACTTCAGAAGACCTATTTTCGAAGTAACTGTCATTTGAATGTGGTGTGCAATTAAGACATATCGAGTTTTGGAATTCTTCGCCTAGTGAAGTCTTACCTGATGCTTACAACCTCCAAACTTTCAAAAAAAATTCCAACACCTTCCTTCTCTCCCGAAATTCCACCGCTGGCTAACACGATGTTCCTCGAACATTATAGGTTTCCCTTTCGTGTTGTCAACAGATGAAAAAAATAATAAAAAAATATGCCTGATTTTTTCTTTTCAGAATTAGGAAGAGGTTATATAACTTCTTGATGAATTAGGTTTTTTTAGATGTATGCAAAAATAGTTTTGAAATAAGAACCACGGAAACATAAAACAGATATTAAAATGTTTGAAGTTCTTGAGAACTAGGAACCTTTTTCAATATACGTGAAGTGATTCTAACGAAGATTCGTACTAAGAATTGATGAAAAATTTGAAGAAATTTACGAAATAAACATACAAACACAAAGTGGCATGTTTTTGTTGCCTGAAATAAGTTCTTTGTAACCACATCGCAGGCAAACGGTAGGAAACATTTGAATACAAAATTTTCTCTTTTCGAGTAATATAATATTTATACCTAATTTCGTTAGATTCGCAACATGTTTCTATAGAAGTTATGGTGAAAAATATCTATTTTCGTAAAACTCTGACACCCTATATCTTTCTTGAGAATCCTAGGAAGCATATTGTGAACCGCGGTCAAAATTGTGTACACCAAACTTCAATTTTTCAAGGAATTCGAAAGAATTGCAAAGATTCCAAAGGAATTCTAGAGAATTTCGAAGACTTTCAGAGAATAGGCAAGGGTTTCCAGTACAAATTCATAACGTGGTTAAACCAATAAATTTCAAAGAATTCCAAGGAAGTAATTTAAGAAAATTCCAGTGGTTTCTAATTACCTCCTTTACTCAAGAAATTCGAGGAAAATTCAAAGAATTCCAGGGATTTCCAAGGGATTTCAGACAGAAGAATTCCATCTCGATTTACCCCTCCCATATTTTCAAAATATTCAATGTTAAATCTGACCATGACCCACTATAGACGGAAGATGAATGCAAAGTTTCTTCTCCAAGAATATCCCATTAACTTCCCCAGAAATTTCATACAGCAAGGGTAAAAATCACATTCAACTCATCAGACAACCCCAAATCACTATAACGTGACGAATATTGGACAGACACGACAGAACATACGAACACGACTCAAAGAACATGTTCCTGGAATCTGTTCAGGTAACTTTCGCACTCATTTGAAACCGTTTCTGTATTTCTCAATGGGGCGAAACGTGAGAATTCCGACGAAGATCGAATGTTTTTCCCTCTACAAGGGTGCGTCTTTTCGAATACCTGATGATGTCTATAGGTCCTCGAAGTGACCGCCAACGGTCTCGAAGGGGCCAAGGTCCGACAGGTGGTGTGTATCCCATGGGCGTTACGATACATTGATATACAGGGTGTCAAAGAACTGGATGTATGCGGAAAGTATACTTCTTGTGCAAAATAAACCATCTTGTAAACATAGTTTTCGAGCTAGTTGAAGTTTTCCAGAAGACAGTATATTATATTCTAGGGTGAGAAGTTGGCTGTTATATAGCAAGCACTTTTATAGTACATTTTCCGAGTTTTCGATTTTCAGAATTTTTCAGATTTTCAGGATGCATGCGATGCAGGCCGTCTTCACGAAATATTTCCACTTTGGTCCTTGTCAGTGGCGCTCGCACGCCACTGTACCAACATGCCCAAAGTGGTTTCTTTGTAGTCGGAATCATGTTCTGGGGTCTCCAAATATTTTAATCGTCCCCAGTTGATGCACAGTTCATTGAACAGTTTAAAACACCAGAAGCAGTGTGTACAGTGCTAGTAGTGAAAAAAAAGATGAATATCCTTTTGAATGGAATTAGTAACCAGGCAATTGCTAGTGAACTTTTCAATTCATAAAACTGACAATTATTATTTGATATTTTTATGAGTTTGTATTTATAATGAACGAAAGTTCCATCCGATTTAAAATAGCTGTATTTTCAGGTAACAAAACGTTCTTTACTATGATTCAAATGTGTTTCTACTAGCTTTCTAAAAAAAAAGTGTGATGAATTAGTCGGTGTAAATTTGATCAAAACTCATTCGACCCACAAGTTGAAGGCAATTTTGGTATGTTACAGTTTTCACTCAGTGAATATTCATGAAGATCACTGTGTTTTTTTCCGGATTTTTCAAAGTCCTGAAAATGAAAATGAATCCGATCTACAGACTTTCCCGGATGGAATCAATCATTCAGACAGAACATATGCAATCGCAAACCTGAAATTTTTGGGATCCACGGGATGTGACAAATGATGCTGCAAATGTCAAACGTATTATTTCTCTCCCCTGACGTGAGTCCGTTTTTGAACTGTCACAGTTTGTGAAAACAATTTCAAGAGTGATAACGATGGAATCGAGGTTGAAATACACCTACCTAGGATGCTCTTGACTATATGCTAATCTACCTAGATTGACATTGATGAAGACATGAATTTGAATAAGCAGTTTACTAGGATTCGACTTTTCGATTTTTTGATTCGTTGAGTTATCTTTTGCCTCGTCTTTTCCCTTCAATTATTTCATCATTCCGTACAGGGTGTATTAGAGTTGTGTGTACATGAAATAACAGTGGGATAGAAGTCCACTTCGTTGATTCAGAACCAACCCTCATCCCGTCAATTATGACTGAGATACAGGATTTTTTCATACTCAGGCCAAATCTTTGTGGAAGTCGTAGTGGAAGTATAGTATTCTACTCGCGTTTAATGGCTATTATTCTCTTGAATAATTTCTTTCGGTTCGAAAATGTCATCCTCGAGAATAATAGCCATCTTTATATGCTCATTGCGAACAAAAGAAGTATTTTTCGCATTCTGCCATTGCAAAAAATCAGCATTTGGAGATGCGAACCGATGTACTCAATTTGTTTTACATTCGGAAAGAACAAGTCATTGGCATCTGATATGATCATCTTCATGTTCAAAAATTCAAACCGAAATTGCCGTGAAGAATGTAAAGTGAAGGGATATTTTTTCTGGGAAATATACCCAATGGAACGACCATTGATTCTGTCATCTTGACTTTCGAATAATATTTACGTGCTTCGAACAAAAGCATCATAATAGTTATTTAATGGGAGATGGACCTGTCTACGTGGGCAGGCAGGTATAGAAAAAATATTTTCCAATTTGTAAACATCGACTAAGACTAAATGAATAGCAGTTTCTGTACACCAATATAACCGTAATGTTATACCGAGTCATAATTTGGCTCTTGCAGTACCGTCGTACTAGCAAAAATACCATCACTGGAAGGTATACACTTGTCTTTCTCATGCTATACAGGGTTGGAATAAAGAAGATTTGCAGGTAAGTGCAATGGAAGAAAATGCATCTGATAAACATTTTTACACCCTATATATTTTTACAAAATTTTGAAACAGCTCGTCATTTTGAATTTGAATGAAAAAATTGTAAAAACGAGTAATAACTCACTGTTAGTTGTACAATAGGTGTACATTTCATCATTTTAGAATAATGAGGAACGAAATTACTTCAAATGTTCAAAATGCTCGCCGTTTACTTGCTGACAGGATGCCATCCTATTAACAAATTCTTGAGTCACTCTTTCCAAGACTTCTCCAAGTATATTAGTTCACAATAACTCTTTGTCTCAATTCCTGTGAGTTTGTTGATCGTCTCACGTAAACACGTGATTTTAGATAGCCCCAATGAAGAGAAATCTAACGGGCTAAGATCCGGAGAACGAGCAGGCCACTCTATGAATTCTCTACGTCCAATCCATCGATTTGGAAAATTCGCATCCAGAAAATTTCTAACCCGTCTATCATAGTGAAAAGGTGCTCCATCTCGTTGAAACCAAACATTTTGTGGTAATTGCCCATTCTGTTGAAGTGCAGGAATCATTTCCTTATTTAGTAGATTCAAATACTTGTCACCATTCAAGTTTCCATCGATGAAAAATGGGCCTATAAGCCGATTTTCGACAATTCCCATCCAAACATTTAACTTCTGTGAATCCAATGAGGATTCTCATTTGAAAAAAAAACCTGTCAGAATCTGTTGGAATATATAGGGTGTCCCATTTAAATCAAAGAAGTTGATGGCATTTCCGGTTGAACCGGAAGAATATTTCCATAGCATTTACCTGCAAATTTTCATAAATATCGTTCTTTTCGTTTGAAAGATATTTACTTGGTTCCATAATTTATCCCAACCCTGTATAACCTTTCTACAGCAGAGTTAAATATCGATTACAGATAATCGATTATTATACCATTCGTAGAATTACAGACGTCAGGACGATTTCTTTCTTGTTCCGAAATATCGAATGAAACATGCATTCGGATCAATGAAAGTTACACCAGATTATTTTATAATTCTTAGTATCAAAAGTATCAAGATCTACAATCATATTTATTCCGATATCGATATTTTTCTACACTATTCGAAGCAGGTTGGGACACCAATGAAGTATTTATGACTATTACATCAAAATTGGCCATATTATATAATATATGGAATCGAATAACTGGGTGAATAATCATTTCAATTATGATTTTTTTTTCTACAAGCAAGTGAAAGTGTATCAAATATAGAATATACTCGACAGGTTGAGATTTATAGCGATACCATATCTGTAAAATCTAGGAAACTGAATTTGTACCAATAAAAATGCTGACGAAATATGAAATATCATTTTTGTTCAGCGGTAGTTATGTGGAAAAATCAGGTTGAATTCACCATTCCATATTAACCATATCGAACAAATCGATTGAAATCATTCAGGATATTTCAGGTGATAAACTTGTACAGGGGCCGACACAGAATTTGTAGTTCGTATGGGAAGGAAACGGAAAAGGAGACCACCCTGTATACATTCCGTCTAACATGTACCCCATCCGTTGCATGAGCACCGTGTCGGAATTGCGAGTTGGATGAAGTGATTTGTGCACATTTGAAACTCTGCCAGGAAATAATTTTAGAGCCACGTCTAAGTGACCCATTAAAAACAACATTCAGATTGAATCCAAGTAAATCATTTTTTATAAGACGCCCTTTTGAAGCACGAGTTTCTTAAGAATACGCATCAACAGAAAAATAGTACCTTATACTTTTTCATCTTTCGACAACAGGACAGGAGAAACTATAATTGTCGTATAAGAAGGTACCGAGTTTTTTCCTTTAAAATTAATTGAAGACTCACTAGGCACAAAATTTTCTACTATTTTCTACTGAGAATCCAGCATTGATAGTAATTCTGACGATTGCGTTGTTTCGATACGCATTCGGGTGTCATGACTCTTTCCGAGGCCCAAAAAAGAAAACGTTTTCTCCAGAATATCATCCGAAACCAAACAGATTCAAACGAGACATGTGACATCGAACTCTCGCTGTTTTGAATAAAGTTGTTATCATATAATCACTGTGCAAGTCACTAGTATAAGCACTGGATGACTGCACTCAAATATATGTCCATCCATTTTTCGAAAAATCTATTTATACACCCATCAGGTGTTTGACATTCGATGGATTATCTTGGATAGAGGATTACGATTCCACTTCACGCCAACTAAGACGTTCCGCACAGTTCGAACACCCAGTAGGCATCAGATTCTCTTCGATGCTAGTACTAGAATAGGTGCACTAACTTTATGTGTTTTGATTGTGATCAAGTCAGATGATAAGATGAAAAAGTGTTAGCCACTACTCGTTATAGGCTCTCGCATTGTATTCCCTATGTCTTATTGTAGTTATTCGGAATCATTATTTTGTTTTATTTGGAATCAATAGTTCCAGTCCACTGTTTCTATTGTGTGAGATTCGAGAAATATTGGATTCTCGTTGTGGAGTTGCTTCGAATTCCAGATGTTACAGGGTGAATCGAAAGGAACGCATCGAACCGCAGTATTTTGCTTTGAATAGAATCTAAACTCCAAGAGCATATTCTCGAGAGCACATCAAATGATTGAATAAACGAATTTTTTAATTAAATTAAAAATGAAAGTGTAATAATTTATATGTTTTCAAGGTGCTGAAGCATAAAAAATGGTTTTCCATATCTGGAAAACCTCGTGAAAAACACTAGAAGATTTCGACAAAACTTCCAATGTTGCCAAGTTCATGACTGAGAAAATTTACCTACGAATTTTCATCCATTTGGTATTAGGCTATAACCTCGGCTATAACTTAAAAAGAATGAAACTTGATATTATGCGCCTCTAATATTATTTTGATTTGTAAAAATACACTCTCATAAATCAGAATACGAATATATGAAATATGTTTATTTGTTTCATTGAGAAATTGAGTAACATTTGGAAAAAAAAGTAAAAAAAGAAAAGGGTCCATTTCGGGGTGCATATTTCACTGACCCCGATCCACGCCACTGGAATAACCCGTTCAATGAATTCTGATAGGTCCAAAAGATACCTCATCAGGTTAACAACATACAACATTTCATACAAATTGCCGAACCATTTTTTCAAATATCAACTCGGATATCAATTAAATTCCAATATATTTTGGAAAACTTCAACGATAAGTATATTTATTACACGTTAATATTTCCTCTAAGAAGAAATGGTTATTTTTTTTAAATCTAATGAAATGAAAGTCAATGAAAAACTGACGAAAATATGATAATTACGTATGATGGTGTTATACGAGGTATTATCAGATTCACACGTATTCATGTTAATTCGATAATTATCATTCAATTGTATACTATGACAAAATAAGAAATATTTAGTTAACTAAGGTGTGCATTATTTTCCATCGTCGTCTTTATATGGCAATTTATTGTCTCATAATTTGAAAATTTCTTGTTCTTTTAAGACTTGATAATAATTATTATAAGTATCGTCGAAAAACGGAGTTTTCAAAGAAAATAAAAAATCTCATTGAAATTGTGATCGGATCGTGGAATGATTTACAGGGTGTTCCACGAGGTATCTTATTTGAAAAAACAAAAAAAAGTGAGAAAGAAAACTGAGACATGCATAATTTTGCTTTCATCAGTAATGAATTCTACAGAGAGTATAAAATGAATAGAAAATTGCGATTTGTGCTATCATTTATTTCACGAGAATCAAGCGGTCAGCTTGACAGGTTTTTGTCTAAAACTGATGAAAGTTTCAGAGAAAACCTCAAATCTCATCGAATTTGGCCCACCCTATACACTTTGTTATTGTCAAAGTTAGACAATCCTCTAATTGAACGATTTGTTTCTGAAAATAATTCTCAGAAAACTCATTTTTATTATGCAGAGCAGTATATTCGTTTTTATTGCGTCGCCATACATTTGGCAAGTGGAGGATTCAGTTCCCATCAGGGAGAAATATTCCAGAATATGAAAAGTGGGAAAGTAGGCTAACAGCTTTCCTTGGAATTCACAAGGTTTTCTTTTTCCGATCGACAAAAGACTAACTGGAACGACTGCGAGTCAGGCAAAGAACACTATTGGCAGAAAATCTAGCATAAAATAGCAAACGTGAAGGACAATTAATGTTGTGGGTCGATGTCAACGTCTCGAAAGAGAACATATTTCAACTGTATTTGATTCATAAGATTAACTCAATTGAGTATGTACTCAAAGGTTTACTATTTCTCAGCAGTCACAGATCTAGAGAATTTATATTTTGTTTTGGTCACAAAAATCGTCCATCGTATATAAGTACGCTTTGGTGACAAGTCATTCAAGATGCAAGATTGTTGATGAAACTATTACAAATTTCTTAACAGTTTTTCTTCAGTCAGCAGTTCAAGCAGTCCAATAACTGCAAATTATTCACAACAGACGTCAATAATTCATTTGAATATAGACTTTTTGATGTTAACATTGCCCTGTCATTCACCTGTATAGTGTAGATTGAATACGTAATTATTTTTCATGACAGTTCCGAACTGAGTTTCAAACGAGGTCTCAAACGGTTTCAAAGTACAATAATGTGTCCGTAAACGCCTCGATTTCGAAAAGTTTACTTATAATATATCCCGAACACGAATATTCAGAAAATTTTCACTCGTCTTCGACTGGGGGGGCATTTCAGAACATACGTGTTCTCGAAAAAAAGTTGCAGTTTTTAATTATTGGAGCTAAGAAAAGTTCACAGCGAAATATCATCAAAAAAATACTAATATCAGTTTACCTATAAACGTCAAAATATTTGGAGTGTAATTTCATTCTCCTTCTGCCAAGGAGGAGGATAAAATTTCCGGAAATTAGTTTATTTGCTATGGTAATGGTACAAAATAAAGACGCTTAATCGGTCGAAAATGTTAGGAATGAAATTTTCAAAATAATGTTCAATTCTAGAATTATTTATTACAGCTTTCCATACGGAAATTTCATATCACTCCGTAGATCGGAACCGAGCCGTTTGCAGAGGGCAGAGGGGTACATAAGTGTTTCATGTTCGTATATAAACTTTTTTCTCGACATGAACAGAATGAGGATTACTTTCCCTGGAATATTTCAACGAGTTCATGTCACACCCTGTATGAAATACTCATTGATATTGGAAAATAGTAACAATTCAAATGAAGTAATCAATTTTTCAATATTTCGAATGGAGATGGTATGGATGAAAATTTCAATTCAATCTTGAACCTTATCTATAAAACCTCGTATAAAACAGTTCAGAAAAAGATAATTAGGTATAAGAAAGAACATGTACTTTTTCGAAATTCATTGCAGTTTCTAGTCTCACATTATTATTCGATTTTTTAACGTCTTGTATAATTAGTCGAAATTCCATAGTAACTCCGAATCACCTGATCCTATTCAGTAGCGTAACTATAACTAAAGTGAGGGGGCTCACTAGAAATATAGAAATTACCAAAAAAAAAATCAGGTCAATCTGGTTCAATCTTACCTGGCAAGAATTTTTTATGAAATTTAGGAGATCATTTGAAAATTCAAAAAAATCTAAATGGAGCATCAACCCGAGTTTGAGTTTCGGCCCTTTTTCTTTCAATGATACTTGGAATTCAACACATCACTCTATTTATTTTATCAATTCGATTTCTATCCATTTTTTTAATCATTTTTTTTATTTTCAGGCACAATTACTAAGCCACTCAACTCAACCTTCGAGATTTCATGTGAAATAGTTCATTACTCAAAATATACTCGAAATATATGACAAAATCAACTGAAATGTCATAACCTCGGCCATAACTATCACAAGATAATTTTGATAAATAGTTATCACATGCAATAATTGGAGAAATATTTTGGCTGTTTTCATTATCAAACAGAAATGAGGAAAATATTCATCTTAATTTCAGTATGATCGGACACACTTTTTGTCTCAATATTTCGGCACATATTTTGCCGACGGTCTAAATAAAACATCACTAGAAAAACGAAAATAAACATTCAAAGCCAAAAAACTCACCAGTCATCTAATTCTTTTCTAGCACATCAACCTCACATCCATCACCCAGTTAACTTTTCTTGCTGTCACAGTGAAAAAAACAACAATCACTCGACCTATCTACAGTCCCAGCCAGCCGCTATCGGACACAGATAATAAACAATCAAACAACAACAACAATTCGACAACCTGCGAAAGTGTCACGACGAAAATTTCCTGAACGTCGACCGAGCGCCTTGCGATGGTCAAGTATCGAGTAGGCCGTCTTGAATGGTCGGACTGACACTGACGTCTACTCTCGCAGGTGCAGCGCGCAGCGCACTCTTCGCATCGCAAGCTCGCGTCGTCTTCTCGCAGAGCTAGAGACGATACTGGCATTGGCCCGCCTGGCCACAGAACATAGTGAGCGGCGCATCAATCCGCAGAGTTTGGTCGGTTTTCAGCTCCAGAGAACGAAAATCCATCGGCGAAAACAGCAGTCTGCCAAAATGACATTGGGCCCAAGGAATGGTGTTCGAAACAAAGATATGATTAGGTACTGAATGCTGACAGGACAGTACTATTCTGAAATGACAAGAGACATAAAATAAGAGCTAGTCCGAGAAGGTATCTGAAGCAAAGGAGTGCTCGAACAAAAAAGTTGTATCACCATAATCATAAAAAAAAACTGTTTTACCACTAGAACGACCAACAACAAGAATGTTTGCACTTATCATGCGATGGGTTTTTTTCGATTTTTTTTCTTGGTACTTATTTCGACCTCAGGAACCCGAATTTCACAATAAGAACGTGCACAAACTTATATTTTTCGAGATATTCCAGGAAAACTACCCTTCTTGTTTCGGCCTGTTTTGGGTAGGCACCATAGCCATTCCAAGTTTCATTTCTCACATAAGAGACACTTCATATCTTCCTTATACATTCTAGAAGCTGAAAAGCAGGAGAAACATCCTCTAAGAAGTTTAATTCAACGTCTTTAGCATCTTTCTTTCATATGGGCAGCGCTGTCAAATGTGCATCTGTGATATTTTGACTCACAGAACTAGTGATTGTGACGTAGATTCTCATTTGACAGCGCCGTCCATAAAAAAATGCTGGATCCACCTTCCTCCAAGATGCTGAAGAACGTTGATTTAACAAATTCCAGCATGTTTTCCCTTCTTCTTGACTTCTTGAATGTTCAAGGCAGGTATAAAATGTGTCCTGTGTGAGAAAAGAAACTCCATGCATACCCAAAACGAGCCGAAGAAAGAAGGTTAATTTTCATATTTTTTCCAGAAATATCTTGAAAAATATAAGTATGCGCACGTTTTTATTATGAAATTCGGGTTTTTGAGGTCGAAATACGTAAGTACCAAATAAAAATCGAAAAAAAATCCATCGCTTGATAAGTGCAAAATTACCGAATGTATTCGAAGAAAATGGTTTCGTGACCGAAACAGGGCCGTAAGGAAATACCAGCTGTGAAGTTTGCCAGTAGATCACGTTAGTTGAACTATAGTATATAATGGTTAAACGACTGGTAAGTTTGACCACCTCACTAAATTGGTGCCCCCCCCCCCGGTTTCTTTCCGTAGTCTGAGGCCCATCCATGAGGATTCCCATCCATCGAGCTGGATAAAATCCCCCATGGACTTGCCATCCTCCCCCACTCCTCCTGGAGTGGTCCTCACGTCATTCTTTCTATCCATCATCATGACAGGTGGACTTAAATGTGGAACAGAGCTTTTCGACCTTTACGGTCCAGATCAATCCTCCAGGAGTTGCGCCTTCGTCCGTTTGAACCTCTCTCTGAACCTGGGGTCGTAGTCCACTAGCTCTCGTATGTCTCTGTTTGAATTTGTGCAGTGCATTCTGCAAAGATGCCCAATGATTTGTCCTTTCGAAATATGCGTTGGTATCATTGGTGGAATGCATTCCACCGCACCAACTTGGTGAATATAAAAACATGCCAAAAGTCGAAGAGAGTTGCCAATGGCATCTTGAGTTTGAGCAGAGGTCAGAAGATATAGGTGACGGACTACCTGGATCGAAAGGCCTGTCCGAGAAAAAAAAAATAGGTGTGGAGGATGCTCGATAACGGAAAGAAAATTGTTCACCTGTGCAGACTAGGAACACCACAAGACTGCGCAGTGTCCGGGCTCTGGAACCCTTGCTGATCGTTCTGATCAAATCAACCAATCAATGTTTTGGTTCGAAGTGATTTTGTTCTGGCAGTTGTTGCTCTAGGCAATGTGACACAGTAGCCTCATTTGACAGATGTTTTAATTCTCTATTTATTTACCACTTACTACAGGACTCTATTTTGGAGATGGGGAGATGCAGCTTCACACCTCGGTATATCCGTTTTTTTTTCGACACATCCATCCGAATATCTCTGGAGTTTTTTCGACGTGGTCGCATTATGAGGTCGATAATTCTCCGACGCAGGATCAACAAACAACATCATCATCATCGTTATTGCACTAGGAGCTGAAAGGCGTGCCTGCGCTTTTCCAAGAACCGATGAGCCAGTCTCTCGCACTTCCCGGCCGATAATGAAAGCGCAAGAATATGCGGAAAATGTGCAAGATAACCGATAACAAAAACCAACAATGGATATCAAAGTCGGTTGTCACACTCTATAGTAGGCCGAAGCTCGAGCACATCGGATCCGATCATTCCACTCTGCGAATTCCGCAACGATGGTGCATTTCCGCAAAAACTCGATGGCATAACGCTGTATCAGCTTTCTGGCTCTCGTGCCAACAAACACTAGATCGATATCGATATCAACCATGTACAGAATGAAATATATCGATTCATTTACATATCGATATATCCCAAAATCCAAATTTGATGACAAGACAATTACAAAATTCCATATCATGATATACGATTCATCACCATCATTTCTCTAGTCAAGTTCTTAGTTTAGGGTTATTTCTCTTTTTGATTATTCTTCTTAATCTTCAATGTTCTTCAATGATTCTTGTTGGTTGGAAATGGATTGTTTTGTGAATAGAAAATGGCCATATTCATGGCTCCATTCCAGAAATTACGAGTTTTTGTTTTGGTGACTACTGTTTCCAAAGTTTATTGATTTCCGTTTTAGAAAGGTGAAGGTAATACTTTATGTCTAGGGCATGTACAGTTTGTAAATATTAGCTGAGCGAATATGTCTGCTGGATTGCGGGAATTCGGAACATCCAAAAATGTCACCAAAATCAGATAAAGATGCTGAAATCCAAATAATTTAGTTTTAATTATTGAACGAAATGCCTCCGACAATACCAATATTATGCACCTCAGTCTAAGTGGAGATGAGCCAATTATTCGAGATTTTGTTTCGACTGATAATGTGAAATCAAAGAGGCCACACAAGGTTGGTGTCACAGAACAAAAATGTATTACAAATTCATAGAATGCATTCTCCGGATGAGAAAGTAGAGGATTTCGAACTATTCATTGGTATCCCTGTGAGAAAATAATTCAGATGAATAAAAGTTCTGAGAGTAGTTCGATAAACTGCTTAGAATCCTTATTGTTCATTCCTGAAGTATGAAAACTCGATTATTATTAGTACTACTAGCATTTGCCACAAAGAGCATTTATATGAATTTGCCAGCTCTCTTTTTTAGTTGTTATCAGAAGTATCATCACGTCGCTTTGAAATTTCAAGTGATTCGACTTCGTCTTTCAACAGAACACACACCTATCAAATATCCAACTGAAACCATCTTTGTGATGATGTTCTCATGAAAAAACATCATGTTACGGCATCATTCTTTTTCGAAGTCAACTCACATGATTTATTTTCGAATTCAAATTGCAGCTCTATCTAAAAAACCATTCAAACTGGTGACGTAAACATCCTGCTGTTGTCTTTCCTCTTTGTGTATTACCGCTAGACGCTAGACTAAGGCATTTGGCATTAATTTTGAGTGGCTGATCTACTATTTCTCATATATAATCTATTGAGGTAATCTGTTACTGAATCCTAAACAGAACTCAATCAAGAGTTTCACGCTCGAACGTCAAATTAACAACATTGTTCATTTGTTTTGGCACTTCAAAAATTCAGTTTTTCCTTCAAAAACCATTATTATACATTGAAGGATATAAACACAAATCCTATTGCTCATTTTTAGCGAAGAATTCAGTGATATTGATAAGAGCTGCTATTTCAAAAAATTGAGTTAGAAAATGTTCGATATATATGTAGTGACATTTGAGGCCGATTTCTGGGTACCCTGTATAATTTTTTCGAAAATCTTCAGACAAATCGACTGAGTTTATCGTGAAGAATCCTGTATATCCTTTAGTTTTCACTTTTTTCAACCATATAGGTAATTCAACACACCAATCACCAATCACTGGAATTTGTTGTATCATCACGAAAACGAACGCAACCAATTAACTTTGATAACAGAACAAATAATTATAACAATTGCATGTCGTGTAAAAGCTGCCTGGTTTTCGGATTCGGTGAACTGTAAAACGGGCTGTAGCGATTTTCTCCAAGCCACACACGCGTTGACATGCAATATGCAATTCGCTTTCCATATTGCGCCTTTCCAAATCCAATATGAATATCATCACGAAGGAAAGCAGCCGCGGTCGTTGCAATCAGAAAGTACGGCTTCCCAACGATGTTTCCGAGTTAAAAAAGATCGAGCTGTCAAATCGTGAAATCACTGATATGTAAGAAAAAGGAAAGAATCGGAGCTATACGGAGGACAAGAAAAATACACGTATGTTGGCAATAAATCAGCAGGTTTGGACGGAAACTGAGCAGTTATACAGGGTATTCCGTAATATGTAGGACGCACTCCTAGGAGTGATAGAGCTTCTCAAAAAAATGATAACAGTTCTTATGAACATCTGTCCATAGCTCTTTCATTTCCGAGTTACAGTTAAATACTGTCTACAGTGTTACAATTTCGAGATTTTTGAGTATTATTGAGAAAATTCAACACATGTGATTTTTAACCAATCAGAACGTGTATTTCTGTCACATCACCATAGCAACGGATGAATTTTATCGGATTTTTTTTTCTGGTGGGTACCCAATAGCGAATTATACTGGAAATTTTTTTGACGTTTATAATGACAGGTTTTGTCAACTTGATAAAGACGGAAATTGATGTTGTTGGAAACATGCGTTGGTGTGGAATACCACACGAGTTCAAATTGAATCCGGATTTTTTTTTCTCGCTCATGAATATTTTTAGGAAATTATCCCTCATCTTCGACTCGGGACAATTTCAAAAATATTCATGAGCTCGAAAGAATTTCCGGAAATAATTTGACCTCTAGTGGTATTACTAGTGAAAATTCAGTTCAATGTAGGTGGAGAATATGAAGAAAATAATTTTTTTGTCAAACGGAAAAACTGCGAGAAAACAAAAATATTCGGAATCAACCATAAATTGCACTTACTATACAACAGTTTTTTTTTTCATCTTTTGACAACACGAAAGGCGGACTCATAATGTTCTAGGAATATCGTGCTATCCAGCTATGGAAGTGGAACGTTAGGAGAGAGTAAAGGATTCGATTTCTTCTTGCTGAAAATATAAGCTTGACTTTTTGTTGCATTGTACTCAACTAGATTCTCTATCCATTCCGAAATTCTTGCCAGATCATCATCTTATTTCTCAGCATCATTTCCTTCTGGCACCTCTAGCTTCCAGCCTTAGCTGAGAAGGAAATGTGAAGTGTATTACTATCATTAGCAAAGCTATGAACTGGGCAGGAGGTCTCGTCCAACAGAAGAGGAGCCAAAAACAGAGTTGGTGCCAAAACAGATCCTTGTGGAACACCATCATTGGTAGTCATTGTCAGTCAGTCAGATGAGACTACATCTACCATAATCTGCTGGAACAAGATAGTAAACGACAACTTTTGGAGGTAGGTATTGATTTTCGAGGATATAAATTATTCACAAAAACGGTTTCAACTCGAAATCGGTTGGAGATTACTATAGTGTGACATCATATGATGAATTTGTCAAAATTATACGCAGATTTCAGAATCGTATTGGAACACAAGATTTTCTATTTAGAATATAGAAGTTTTTGTTCATTTCCAGTTCAACCGGAAGTGTTATGCATCTGGCATTATTTCAAACAGAGTTTTCATGTTGACCTATGTGCAATTTCGAATTCTCAGAATATAATTCGAACAGGGACATCGAAAACTTGTTGATATCCACATAACAATTTTTTTTCGAAAACTCATGATAATCTTGGAAGGATAACTATTCCCAATGAGAATTTTGATTCGATTTCGTCTATCAAGATAGTCATAAAAAGTTACATGCACTTCCATATTCGAAGAGTTCAAGGAATCTGAAATTGTCATCACCATGATTTTTTATTGATAGCATGAACTTATCACATCAAGTCACAAAAACGTATGATAGATAGAAAGCTAGAAGAAAATACTTCGATTCTCAGGCAATAACTTCAGTAGACGGCAAAAACAACTACAATATTGATTGAGTGATTGCGCATTTTCATGTGCGATATTCATAAAGTAATAAAGTATGTGTTTAAAATTATTCTCTATTCCATTCTAATTGTTTGATGAATATTCTAGGAATGTATGGCCAATCGTTGATGATACTATTACCATCAATCAGCAGACACGAGATTGCGAAGTTGTGGAGTAATTGTTGTGGATTTCGTATACTTTCTCTGTTTCTTTGAATACTTCACTTCCTCATATGGATAATTCGATAAATACATATTGATTCATGCACTGATAATGATAACACATTAGTCAATCAAATCTGAGTAACCGGATGGAAGGAGAATGTCTACAAAGTGTGCACTAATTTTGGAAAGGAATAATGGCGAGCTTCATGAATATATAACATAATTGGGAATCTGAATAGATCATGCTGGAGATAACACCTGATTGATTTCCTGTTAGCACTCCAGATATCAATTCTGATGACAGGAGTGTTCCATAAATCCGGAATGGGCTCTGTTGATTGATTGGTGATTTTTTTCTCACTTTTATATATTTGATTCTTGTATGAGTTGGACCAAATTGTCGACGTTGATTGGAATATCGTTAAACTTAAGAGATGAAAGGTCGGTTGAATTGAACCGAACTACCTTGATATTTGAGAAATTCCGAATACTTCCGAAAATACTATCTGTATGTTGATCGAGGAGATGGTATATTCATTTTTACATAATCTCGGGATTTTCTCTCCTCGTTCCTGAAAAATAAAGTAGAAATTTAAATAATTCTTCCAATATATTTGTAGTAAGGACAGATTTCGGATCTGCCCAAATTGTCACTGCGCTTGAAATTGAACCTTTAGATACCTAAAAGAGAGATTCTCTATTTGTCAGTGACACCTTGTTTGTGGAAAATTTGGAGTTACAAATATATTTGATAAGATATTTGCGAAGAAAAGTGATTTCTAATTTGTGTTGAGAACAGGAACAGATTCGTTCCCGAAACGTCCACTGAGATAAGTAGAAGTAATATTCTTATTGAATATATTTATATTTCCAAATTTTTCAAATTTAATCGCAGTGACATTTTGGGGCAGATCACAAATCTGTCCTTACTACGAATATATTGAAATAATTTCTAATAAATTCTACTTCAGTTTTCAGAAACGAGGAGATACAATCCCACAAAAAGCTGAAAAATGAAGATTTCACATGTTCATACAGCTGAAAGGACGTTTCGGTGATTCTCGTTGATCTAGTTTTCAACAAAAATAGTGTTTTGCATTCATAGTTTTAACATATGTCAAAGTCAACACAAGTTGACTGTCATGACTACAGTGATTATTAATTATTGCCGTTGGACAATCTCGATGAATACCAAAAGTGAGTTTCTTCTTCTTCAATGTCGACGAAAAAATCTTGTAACCAACTCGTATGATAAATAGCGATTAATCGCCTTCATTTTCATACTAGTTGGTTGTATAACTATATGAATCTTGTAACTGCTCATTTTATCAGAAAACCAAGCCTTCGAGCACTATCTATTTTTTTACATTCTGGCAAGTATTATTGTACGATTTTTTTCCTGCTGTGCTTTGCAGAGTCGCAAATGCAGATGCGTTTAGCGCGTTACCCTGTATATATAAGTCGATTCGTTAGAATAGGTGCATTATGTAGGCCACTGTTATTGGTCCATCGCTCTCCTGCTGATGTTTATCCAGAATGGGATCGATTTCTAGGCAACTTCGCGTTTTGCGCAGGGAAAGATTAATGCGAACACCGCGTTTTCCACAGAAAGTCTGACACACTCGAGTTCATGTTGACCTCTCGACGTTCTCCGGTCCGGTCAATACTTCGTCGATTGACCTAATACTGATCCGATGATGATGGATTGACGATACGGGGGCAGGATGATCTCGCCATAGGCGCCCACAGAAAAATTTCCCGGGTATTGGGAGAAAGAAATTTTTCATCATTCGACCAAGGCATCCTGGAATGAGGAAGTGCTTCAATTTGGAAAAAAAATGTTTTTTAACCTCCTTTGAACTTGAATTTTGAATTCAGTATACTTTGAAATGGGATTCTTCAATTACTGAACGAACTGTTGTGCGTTAGTTACACAAATAAATGACAGAATGCCTGATGGGATCCACCTTCGAATACCTCTCTGTACACAAAAGGAAATAGAAAAATAGGTGAGTCAATATTATTAATCGAAGTTGTCGAACTTTTGGCGAAGGCATTCTGCGACTCCGCCAAAAATATAACGGAACCTCCATCAATCACGTTGGAGCAGATAGAAATAAGTCGGAATATTCTTTTTCTAGGGTCTTCAGTTTTAAAGGTACATATAAAGGTACGTATATATTTAAAAGTCCATATGTTCTGAAATTATGTTTGTTTCATCTAAGCCAGCAGCGAAATATTAAGAGTTCAGTGTTTAAATGAGAAGAAAATTTTACTCCTGATCATGTTTATTGTTTCATCAAATATTTATTTGTTTCAAATGATTATTGTTCGGTATGCTACATACCCTCCATCTGGCAATATTTCGGACTCGAAAAGTGCAAACATCTGAATATTTTGAAGAAGCACATCAAGGTAATTCGATCGTAGAAAAAAAATTATCTGCAACACGTGCAAAACGTATTTGTTGCACATAGCTTGGTTGTATCTTCATGCGTGTTTGGGACTCTGTTCTTCATTTTATTTGTCTATTCCAACTTTTGAGAAAACCAGGGGTTGTAAATCTCTGTCTTTATTTCGTTGGAGAAAAAACTCGTCAATCTCATATTTTATTAACAACTGAACTCTCCTTGTGTATATCGATACCATCACAACATGATTTTGACATTATTCAAAATCATTAGAATGATGTATACAAAGTAAATGAATATACAAAGTGATACAAATTGAAAATTAAACAAACTATTCCTCAACAATGCGTGATGCAACAAATATACATTTCTTGCACTACACCTTCTCCAGAAAAGTCAGTTCGATTTCAGAATGAATGATTATTCAAAAATGATTGCATGAATTTCAGAACACGTCAAAAATATTTCAGAAAGCAATATTTGTAATCCAGGAATGAATTTCTATGGTTCCGTTTTCTTGAGTTTGGTATATTTTATTCCTTATTGAACAGTATCTTGATTTTGTTAGTGTTGTTGCTGACTATTTCATAATGAAAGTAATGATATTGATGAATTCCTTATGACACTGTCCAAAACAAAATTTGATATTTTCTGAAATAAAGTTGACGTACCTATTCTGAAACACATCAGACTATCATGGAATTGGAATGATGCTTTCTTATATCGAATTGATCCTCAATTCAACTAACTATTTTGAAATATAAAATTGAATTTTTACAGATTCTCTGCCCCAAAATGTGCTGGAAATTCAACCTTTAGAAAATCTTTATGAGAGTCTGATTTTTGCGGGACGGTAATCACTCCAGTGACCACCCTGTAGATCCGGGCTTCGATCTCTTTCGTCAGCCTCGCACGGGTCGAAATTTCGCATAACGGGTTCGTGAACCGCGCAATTTCTCAAAAGGAGACAAATTGATACAGCGTCCGGTTTCTCGAAAAAAAAAAAAAAATTACAAGCAAGTGCTGCCCGAGTTTGGTGATCTCCGAAACGTAGATGCATTTAGCCCAGATTCTCTGCATGGGAACGCCGTCAGATGATCGGCGAAGCTTGTACAGAGTGTCCTCTAAGCAGGTTCATTCGGAATTTCGCATGTCAATCGAGATAATTTTGAGGAATCCAGCTGACGCTTTAGGCTTGATTTTCGACGCAATGAACATGTTCAGCACGCTTTATTCGATAGTACTCACCCAAACTACAGGATGTTCCTACAAGTAGGGCAATTCGGCTGAAATATTTTCGAGACTCTGGCAATTACGGTTGTACCAGAAGTTGATATCAACTTGCTTATTATTCACGGAACACTGTCAGCCATTATACACCTACTCTATTTATATACAATGCACTTCAAGAAATACACAAACAGAGCAAATATCTTATAACCAAGGGTGATATTCACCAACAGAACACAAGAAATCCAAAGCTCATCAGAAACCCTGCCTATCGATTGAACAGTTCAAAAAAGAACTCTTTGAACTATAACCTTCACAACGTTTTACCAGACGAAATGGAAAGTTTCAGTTTCAAACACTTCAAAACCATAATGAAAATATACCTTATTGAACATAATTTTTACTCAGTGAAGTTGGTTTCCTTGTTGAAGGAGATCAACTTCAATAAATACATGGTGATCAGAAACTAACATTTGAAATTACCGCCGTTGTGTTAGCACCAACAGTATTTTGTGTTTCTGCGGAAATTTTTGAGATAACCCTATTATATTCAACATAAATAATGATTAGATTCGAGTTATCGTCATTCGAGTAATTCAAACGAGCTGGCATGATTGTTAATGAAGACATTTGCGTGCAAATTGCAACTAATAATAACTAAACTCAATAATAAGTTACCCTGATTCTTGATGCTGAATTATATGGAATTGTAAAAATAGGGGTTTCCATTTGAAAAAAATAACTTGATGATTTTGCCAAAGAAGTTTTCAATGTTAGTTTCTAGTTTATAAAAATATGAACACATTACTCAAAAGTATATCTTCTTCTACAAGGAAACCAACCTCAATCGAATAATTGAAGATTTCATATAGGCGAAATTGATCGTTATGTTTAGGCCTGCGAGCCCATAATTTTTGCCAAATATGTCAAAAACGGTTAGACTCAGGTATCGAACATCATTCGAAAATTTCGCTTAGAATATTTCGTAGAAACAAAAAATGAAATTATATATAGCGTGTCCTGTTCAAAAATAATTAAGTTGATATCGATATCAACTTCCGGTTCAACCGGAAAAGTCAATATCTTGAAAATATCCGAATTTCTCCCATCAACAGTAGTATGCCACGGAATTTTCAAATTCGCCGAACTCATAGTTTTCCATAAATTGATCGATTTTCCTCTTAAAAACTTCTTTCGTGTTCATCTATTTCACTGACGTAGTTTTCGAGCCGTCATGAATATGATCAGAAACTATATCATTTTCTCTGAATATTTTCAGGGTGTGTTATGATACAAGTCACCAGAAATGACTTGGTATCACAGCCAACCACCGAATTTATGATATACGGAGAATACAATACTCTTGGCAACACTGCTTTATTAATCGATGAGATATCCATTGCATGACACGCATGTGTCGGATCGAGATGCATGCGGTGTTGCCGTGACATCAGCTGTGTAACTGAATCTGACGTTTTCTGAGTTAAATTGTTCAATAGTTTCACTACTGCAATATTTTTCGTGTGTGAGCTCCATTAATGGACGATTTTTTTATAATTCATCATTCACAAATATAATAAATTCTATTTAAATAGAATTTTGAAGAGATTCAAACTTAAAACACAAATAACAAAACTATTCGCTGTCATATCTCAAGTGTCAAAATTCAAGCACTCGTCCTTTCGGAAACTCGACGCTATTTCCAAATTTCCGACTCGTGCTAGAATATGTCTCCTCTTGTTACTTACGTTTTAATGTACTGATAAGCTTTCGACAGATAATTATGGTTGACTTAATGAAAATGAATTTTAGGAAGAGGCGAGTTTAATTACTGAACTTATCAAAACTAAATGAAAAATAAAAAGCTCTCGACCTCGGTTCCCACATTCGGATGTATTTGCAAAGATAACTACTCCAGTTATGGTTCGATTATGTTTTCTTGCATTATAATCATCGTTTGTTATGTCAAATTTTAGTTTCTCCCTGTTTCTTTCATGAATAAAGATTGCCCCACAAGTTTGGACTCAACTATATAAGTCCATGAACCCTCGCTAATATTGCATACAACTTTTGTCACTCATCAGACTTTCCATGTGCAACAGCTGGCAACACTGTAAATGGTGAACAGCGATGAAGGCTGGGCTAGGCTAGGAGCGACAAACAAACGAATCGCGCAAATCGGCATTCCGTCAAAGCGTCAAATAATAATGACCTGTTCGCCCTCCAAAGCTTAGTTTTTAGTTTTTCTGTGACATACGAAAGGTGGTCGAAAAATGACGTGGGGATTCGTCACTTGTGGGCCTAACGAGGCGCTGGTCATCTCAGGTGAGTGAAAATGTATGAAACTAGATGTGGCCAGAATAGATCTAGAGTTGTCGCAGCCTCCAATAGCTGCAAAAATCGGAGAATCTATATTGGGAAATTTTAGAATGTAACAAAATAAATAAATACGACTCATGATCACGAAAAAGATTCATAATCATGGGAATATAAACTCCAATTCAGATAAACACAGGCGGAGTCGAAGACAACAATGCGGTGTTGCCAGCTCGAACTTGAAATGTCGCAGAAAGTATCTAGGAAATGCCCATAAGATCATGTGAAATTCTCAAAGAACTGTGGTCAACCAGAATTCCTTATGTCAGTTCAGTGTCAATAGAATGTGGCTGAACCAATCAAGTATTCATTCACAATGATGAGTTCACAGTCATTAAGTACTTGGTAGGTATATTGTTTTGGCCTCAATTCGGATGTGTGTTGATAAGTGACGTCACAATCCGTTTCTAACGTGTTCAATGGATCATGAACGTTGACACAATGTGCTGAGGACACAATACCATCAGGAAATGGATTTCTGTCAATTATTTCGAGGCATCAAAAGTAATTCTTTCAATGATACCTAATGTAATACGTAATGAAAATTACGTATTTCTCAATACAGTGGCATGGCACATCTAAATGTTTTGACAATGCCAACAGTCATGTGATTTTTCATCGCTGCGTCTCTTTCTTATGGTCTCACCTCGATCTAGTAGAGAATATAATATATAATATCATAGCTTTGGTTATTACTTACATTTCATTCTGATACACCATTCAACAGTCGAAATTCAATCGATGACAATCGACCACAATATAAAATAGCTATTTTCAGACATCAATTCAGTAAATACAATATCATTTCATGATTGGTAGGTATATATACAATGATATACAAGTGTCTAGAGGTTATATCGGACAGAACTGCATATTATTATTGATTGAATTAATTTCTTCGGGTCTTCCCAATTGCCAATTCTGAAAAAGTGGATTTGATTATACAGGGGGTTACATCGTCGTATCTAATTTTCCGGTAGGTATAATAAATATTAGAATGTTCAAATATATGTTATATACTTATGTCTTCAATATGAAAATATTAAAGGGAATATCGTTTGCATCGCCAAGGTCGTCTTCTTCAAAATCATAATTGCACAATGATGAGATAAGAATAATAATAGTTCAAACAATATGTATATGAGTCTATAAATAGTCTAGTAATACGTATGAAAAGTTTTCAGAAATTCTGAATCAAGGACGATTTCCGAACGAAAGAAAAGTAGTTCTGGCGCTGTGTCGAAAACAAGAAATATGTCGAATTTTGAAATTTTTGTCTCTTTGATTCACCCTGTACTAACATGTATCTATTGAGAGTTTATATAATTGATGAAGTGATCATTCAATTCTCAACGCTGTCACTTCTTCAGGAAGTTATATGGAAAAGCAATGAAGTTGAAGTTGAAAAAAATATTATCATCATCCATAGTCACTATTTGAAATATCAACAAAAGTGTTTGATTCAAGGCAGTATTTTGATTATAATAGGAATAGACTGATGGGCAAATACTATCCAAATCCTGCTAGAAAATAAACAGGGTGGCGGCTTGATGTGATCATATGCCGATTTTGTCGATGTGGAAAGAAATTTGAGATGATGATATTGAGAATATTTCTACTGTTTTCATTGTCAGAAAAAAAATTGATAATTTTTTCAACATGGTTTTATTGTTTTCTGGTTGGCCTACATCGTCCTGTAGAAGTCACAAGGATGAAACTTTGTATCTAAATAGAATGTTATTCGAATGTCATGAAAATAAATGTGTGCGTCAATGAATTGTTATAATTGTCTATTGCCATCTTCTGATATTTCAGCTGTCAGTTTAAGTTGAAGTTGAGAAAAATATTATTATCATCCATATTCACTATTTGACATATCAACAGAAGTGATTGATTAAGGCAGTATTTCGATTATAATAGGTATAGATTGATGGGCAAATACTATCCAAATCCTGCTAGAAAATAAACAGGGTGGCGGCTTGATGTGATCATATGCCGATTTTGTCGATGCGGAAAGAAATTTGAGATGATGATATTGAGAATATTTCTACTGTTTTTATTGTCAGAAAAAAAATTGACAATTTTTTCAACATGGTTTTATTGTTTTCTGGTTGGCCTACATCGTCCTGTAGAAGTCACAAGGATGAAACTTTGTATCTAAGTAGAATGTTATTCGAATCTGATGAAAATAAATGTGTGCGTCTATGAATTGTTATAGGGTCGGCCACCTATCTTTGGTAACCATCTTCACTCAACAAACAAACGTGCGTTTTTCGAATATTCCCTCACTCGTGCGTTTCACTTTCGACTTTCCTGTGCCATAGTGAAAGTGGCTGCTTCCTAAATGACGAAACAATGTTGAAAGCGCTATTTCCATAGATGGACGTTGGAAAATATTTATCCCGTATACCTACGAGGGAGAATGAAACAATATCGTAAAATCAGCCGGATCAAAAAAATCTGGAGTTATGGATAATTCCATTCCGCATCCAAAGTCCTTCCGGACATGGGATTTTTCCCGTTTCGTAATTGAAAACGAACACCGTCCTAACGAACCAATTAATCGAGCGAGATATGCCCAATTGCCCAATCACTGGGACAGACGGTGCGTGGGACGGGTTCGAGCGTGCGGTTATTACATTTTTTTATTCTAACGACGATATCGTTATACCTATTCGTCGTTTGTTGCAGGATGTTGTTACAGCAAACCGCTTCTGGTGCCCGGAGGCAGAGCTTTCATATGGCCCTGCATCCAGATGATACAGAGGTGAGTGAGTTCGGTACCGACTACGAAGTCGTAGAGAGGCGGCGTTGCCGATGTTGGTGATTTATAACCAGATCTGGCGATTTTCACGTAAATTTAGTGATTTGGTGAATTTTTTTCATTTCCCAGTTGAATCTGGTGATTTTTAATTTTTTTTTGAAAAAGTGAGGCTATTAGAAAAATGCTACTTTGCGCTTGCTATCTGTGAAAAGAAAATTATACGAAACGATATAAATGGCACGAATCAAGTCACCGCAAAATCCAGTTTTTTTGATGTGATCTGTATTTTTTCGATTTTTTTTTTGTCATACTTGCATATTATTCGATTTTTCAGAATACAAATTCCACAATAAAAAAGCGTGGAAACCTTTATTGAAAATCTGGAAAAAATAACCTTAAATAAGTTGAATCTACGTTATCTAGCATCTTGAAAGGAGAAGAATCCCATTTTTTCAACCTGTGAGTCGAAATATAACAGATTCTCTTTCAACAGCGCCGTCCATATGAAGAAAGGATTCATCTAGGATGCTAAAGGATATGAATTTAACTTCTTCGACATGTTTCTCTTTCTAATTGACTTCGTTGAACGTATAATGGAGGTACAAAAAGTATCCTTTGTTTCGTACTTCATTGCGAAACTCTGGTTCCTGAATATACCTCGGTATATGTACCGAACAAAATCTTCAGAAAAATATGGAGCTCCTTTAAAAACCTCCTATTCTAGTTGAATCTGGTGATTTTTCAAATTTTTTCAAAAAATGAGGCTGTAGGTCAACTACCATCGCTATTAGAAGAATGCTACCTTGCGCCTGCTATCCGTGAAAAGAAAATTATACGAAATGATATAAATGGCACGAATCAAGACACAGCAAAATCCAGTTTTTTTTTTTGATGACTTTGCATTAATTGTGTGATCTGTATTTTTTTCAATTGTGCATACTTGCTTATTTTTCGATTTTTCAGAATACAAAGCCCACAATAAAAAAGCGTGGAAACCTTTATTGAAAATCTGGAAAAAATAACCTTAAATAAGTTGAATCTACGTTATCTAGCATCTTGAAAGGAGAAGAATCCCATTTTTTTCAACCTGTGAGTCGAAATGTGACAGATTCTCTTTCAACAGCGCCATCCATATGAAAAAAGGGTTCATCAAGGATGCTAAAGGATATGAATTTAACTTCTTCGACAGGTTTCTCTTTCTATTTGACTTCGTGAACGTATAATGAAGGTACAAAAAGTATCCTTCTCGGTATCCTTTGTTTCGTATTGTACTCTGGATTGTCTCGAAAAATAGAGGCTTTTACCCATTTTCATTGCAAAACTAAATTTTAAATCTTACCTATGAAGTGATATATTTTGATATTTTTTGAATATATTAGTACATCCATAGGGTTACAACAACAACAACACCTTTTCGAAAAAAAAATTAAAATCATTCGTTGACTTGTTGAGCTGAATCGGCTGGACCAACTAGGATTATTTATTTTGGGACATATCCTAAATCTGTCCTTACTACAAATATATTGCAATAATTTTTAATAACTTCTACTCTATTTTTTAGAAACGAGGAGAGAAAATCCCATCAAAAGCTGAAAAATGAATGTACCACCTCCTCGAAGAACTTACAGACAGTATTTATGATTATTTACCTTTTAAAATTCAAACAACAAGTAAAACCGAGTCCCTTTTAATAAGTCTATGGTTTGAACACACTTGTGGATCAATTAACTTTCCTTGACAATAGATTTGGGAGAATAATCTTTCACTATTAACTCGATTCGAAAGAAAATATCTGAAAATGTCGTATTTCTCAAAGGGCATATCAATATCTCTGCATATCTGCATACAACTTTCACGGAAATATCAATTCAAAAAATATTGCCGGTTACAAAGTTGTTCCAGCATAATGTTCAATTATTGACATATTCTACACTTGTAATGATCCTCTCGTTTCAGCAATATATCTCAGGTAGTTGGTTCGAATAATATATATCAATCGAACTTAGTCCACTTTATTATGACGTGACAAAAGGAAAACACAACATTTACCGGTAAATTCTCTGAGACATCGCCTAATATATCTACGTAGGGTAATAAGGGTTGCATATACGAAAGGTCCACCGACCATCAAAATAAACTATAATACTCCTATCATAGATAAAACATACCATGAATATTCTGGTATACTACACACATACCGGGTGTCCCAACGAAAACTGTCCACCCGGATTTACTGGGAAATGACAAATTATTTTCGGAAACGCTAAAACAGGTCGATTTTAATGTCCAGGGGGACACATGTTAGTGATGGATTTAGTCGAGCAACTTCATCCCCCGGACGGGGGCGGCTACCCCCTTGCGAATCATCATAGGGAATGTGGGTCGAGTGATACATCATCTGAAAGCTCTCTATATTCTCTATCCAAACGTGTATAATTTTTCCAAAATCGAATGAATGGTAATTGAAATTAGTGTTGTTGACAGGTTCAATGTAATTAGTCGATATCTTACCTGTTCTCATTCAAATTCAATTTATTAACTATTTTAAGACTCAATGAGTGGACATGGCAACATCCCATCCGGTCAGGGAACCCAGTCACCCCACGAAAAACCAAAACAAATTAGTTAAAACAAAGTAAGTAGCCAGGCTGGGACTAAGATCTTTCAATTCACGAATACAACAATACAAGCGGAAGATGCTCACCCCAATTGTGAGCGAAACAGATATTATCGAAAACGATGGAAATTATTCGGCAGACAACCTCCATTTTCAACAAGATGGAGCACCACCTCACTATGCAGTAGCGGTTAGAAACTTTCTGGATGAACGATATACCAATCATTGGATAGGGCGACGAGGACCAATTGAGGGGCCAGCTAGATCACCGGACCTCAACCCGTTGGATTATTTTTTATGGGGGCATCTCAAAAGCAAAGTTTTTGCCACTCTGCCAGAGTCACTAGAGGATCTACGTGGTCGAATTGTAAACGAGTGCGGCAGCATAACTCCAGAAGTATTGGAAAACGTTCCTAATAGTTTCGAAAGTAGACTTTATCATTCTATGGAGGTAGGAGGGGCTCATTTCGAGCAATTAATAAATCGAATTTCGATAAGAACAGGTACGATATCGATTATTTAAATTAAACCTATTACCACACTAATCTCAAGTACCAGTCATTCGATTTTGAAAAAATAATAAACGTTTGGATAGAGAATGAAGAGAGCTTTCAGATGATGTATCACTCGACCCAAGTTCCCTATGATGATTCGCAATGGGGTAGCCGCCCCTGTCAGGGGGATGAGGTTGCGTGACTAAATTCATCACTGACATGTGTCCCCCTACAAATCAAAATCGACGTGTTTCAGCATTTCCGAATATAATTCGTCATTTCCCAGTAAATCCGTGTGGAAAGTTTTCGTTGGGACACCCTGTATATCTACGTAGGGTAATAAGGGTTGCATATACAAAAGGTCCACCGACCACTATAATACTCCTATCATAGATAAAACATACCATGAATATTCTGGTACACTATACACACTATATTTATAATTAAAGCTGCTCTTTGTATTGCTCAGATTCTCCGATTGATCTATACCTATAGATAGCCGCAGCTTCTGAAGAGTTCGCAATATCTTCAATTGAAAGCGAGTAACGATCGCATTTCCTCGCTGATTCAATTCAATTCAATAGATTCGCCGTTGCATGAATCCCGTGTAATTAATAACCTCTCGATGCGATGCCTTCACAGGTATAGATCATTCATTTCGTTATTATTTCATTATTATCTCTCAATTATGATCCATTAATTCGCCCCATGGGACGTTTACCGCAACATTTTATTGAAATGATGTGGTATGTGGTATGCTTAGGTCGGATTCGTATACACGCACACTGCCATACCAGTCTTATCTATGATTTACAACGATATATTTTTCTAACGTTACAATGTGAAGCGTACAAGAGAATTATTTATTTATCGCAATAACGAATGGGCGCGAATGGGGAGATTATGAAATCGAGAAATAGTCGGGATCCCGAGATATTTATTTCTCACGAACGGAATGGAATTTGGCATTTTTCTCCAGTTTCGAGTAACGTTGGATTCACGCAACTTCAACTTGAAAAGTTATTGTAAAACTAACAAATAATTCATGTTCATGCTGAAGAAAATTAAAAAATGACTAGAGATGGAAATATATTCAGGATTGTGTCTAAATATCAGCAACTGAATTGAAATATTCATAACCAAAAAATGCAAATAGAATCCAAATCAGCTAACTAACCATAAAGTTAACCATATTGGAAGCAGTCAGTATGGCTTTCATGGAGGAAATTAATTTCTTAGTTGAATGTTGGCCAACTTTCTCATCTTCCTTGAGATTCTTAGAGTGGTTTGCACAACTTGAAGAACAACTTCTGATTTCTAACGTGTTGAAAAATGTCCCTAGATTAACTTATACTCTATCAGAGTCATAAACAAAAAATGAATCAAAAATATGTTGCAAAATTTGTATATAGATGACAAATAATAAAATAAATAATATTTCCCTGTACATGATTCATCATTCATCATAGCCGAAGTCAATTATATTGGCCACTCAGATTATTTTCATGTTCTACCATTATACATATTTGATTGCCTTTTATTGTATTTTTTTCATATTTTTTAGTGTCATTACTTGGTCTTCATTCTTATTTATTATTGTGATATTTTCTCTGGATATATGTTTATACATTTCAACATTTTTAATAATTTTCAGCATTTTACTTAATTTTTTTACATATTTATATTTTCATTTTCATTTTTACAGCTATGAAAATTGTTATATTTTTACACATCTACATACTCACATTTCATACCTTTTTAACATTTTCATTGTATCATATTATATAGGTTAGAGATGCCCATAACAAGTTCAGTTGTTGTTTATGTTTATTCTTTATAATTTCATCAATGAAATCAGTCGTATCTGTTCTTTCTTTCATGAGAATAAACATTAATATTATTATCATTATAGATTCTCTCTCACCCCACCTTATGATGTGTTAAATTTTATAGAGACATCTGTGAAATTTAATAGTACTTGAAAATATTGTAAGGGGCTTTAGTACAAACCAGTGGCGTGCATACAATAGAAGTATTGCCTGCAATACTTCTATTGTATAGTTCAATGCAACAAAAACTCGAGATTGTATCGTCACCAGGAAGGCAGATCACACACAGTTTTTTTTCGATCTCATAATTCTTAAATTGCTGTTACCCACTTTTGATACCTAATTCGATTTTGTACAGTTTCATTCATAACACTGTGGTATTTCATTTACATGTTTTATTGTGCATCGAATAAACTCATGAATAGGTACACAATTATATTGTACATTCAGAGACGCAAGACAAAATTGAAATTTGATACCTACGTCATTATGCATCGTTGAGTTCCATGTATTCAACCATTTATTCTGATTTCCAGGATTTCTCTGAATACCATGACTCTGATTGTGGACAGCCCTACAGTATACACAAGTCAAGGTGTACCAATATCAGTAACTGGTATCGCACAGGTAAATACTTTCATTTCTTAAAAAAAATGCCAAAAGATTATGATGATGCAAATTTAATCGATAGTACAAAAAAAGATTATCGCAATAAAAAAATATTTGTGCATTGTTTTGGGAACAGGATATGCTATTCCACGAAATCATACTTGAAAAATCTCACAATTCTCAGCCTCGTTCGAACAACGATGTACAGAACACTGGTGGAGCTATTCTGCCGATTTACCTATAGTAATTTCTCCAACCAAAACCCTAACGTACAGCCAACTTGATAACAGCATTTTATTCGTTATAGCGGAAAATCACACAAGTGTCAGTTGTTAGATGGCGACACAAAAATGAAAAAAAAATCAGTATTATTGACAATTGCACAATCAGTGTTATGAAAATGTTGATTCAGAAGTAGTAATTTAGGTAACTTCTGAATTTTAGATCGAACTATATAATTACCTTCGATCATTGAACAGACTATCTATCTTTGTCTAAACAAGGATAGCAGGAGCTGATTCTCCCAGCACCAGGGCCGTGTTGTCAGAGGGGGTCGAATTTATTATCAATTCATGATGAAACCGAATTGAAAATCCGTAACAATTTCAGTGGTACTTTTTTTAGCATATCTTGGTGGGAAAATGAACATCTATATACTTCCTTCACATTGTTACGAAAAATTCGAATACATACAATCCTATGGTGATTTTTGTAACTTGCTTGTAATCAATAAACTTATTATGACCACGTCACAAGAAAAGTTCAATTCTCAACGCCATGTGAAACAATATACTTACTATTCAGTCAACAGTGTGTCTACTTAGTCTTAATCATAAATAACGTTCAATTTCGATAATGAACATTTATATCTTTGGCGATCAACGACGATTTACGATTTCAAAGTTCAGTACCTACTAGTGGAAATAATTTTCAAAACAGTTGAAAACTCGTTTTAAAGGCAAATAGATATGATTGCATATTTGAATTTAATTTTCAAATCTGAAGATGAAACTTTTTTATATCATTTCACGATATCGTCAAAAATGAAGGACGTTTCATCTTGAGCAGAATTCATATATTTTGACGCAAAAAATTGATGTCTGATTATTTCATTTCATGTAGATAGATGAAAATCGATAATGAATATGTGTTGACAAGTATTATGACGAAATGTTACATCAACAATAAAATCATGAATCATGTGAAGATGTAGCAAATAGCAGTGTTTTTTATTTAAAACAGGACTGAAATGAAAATCAACCATGGATAATCACACAAATAATTTGATTTTTGAATAGGATTGTTTTTGTTGACATACTTCTTACTCTAACTTCCGTTGATCTTTCAATTCATTTGCCTCATGATGAAGTCTTACAGTGAAATATTTCTCCAAATTAGTTTGACTAGTTCCAAAAACAGTCAACGGTAAATTTCTCATCGTTGTGTGTAGGAGAAGTATAGAAATATCCTTATATTTCTTATCAAAAATATCAATTGAGTTCATCATTATTCTCAGTGATTTTTCAGCAGCTTCGCATATTTTGACTACAAATAAGGAAGCATTTATCAGTGCTACATATTTTACCACAAGACAATGTCGCAGCTGGGTATGGGTATAATAAATATAATCTAATCAATTCAATTTAAATTCATTTTTATCCATTCCATTTGGGAAAATGCTTCAAAATCTCGAATGATACGACAATGGTAACTCACCTATGAAATGACTTGTTTTGATCGCCGGTTCAAATTGTCTTTAACACACCTCACAACGTCTTACCATTATATCAAATCACCAAAACAGGAAATAAACTGAGTTTCTGATGAATTCTGAGTACACAAAACTGAACACAAGTTGAATAATATCGATAAATCAAAACGTAAATAATGACAGACACCAAACAAAGCAATAATCGCCGTCGACTGTCAATATCAAATTGCGGTGTTGCAACGTTGAGCAAAAAGTATTCACAATACCCATGCTGGTCCTCGAGCCCCCAAGAAAGTAAAATTGCTTAGTCTCAGAATAATGTAGCAATATTCTATCAATCAGAACTGATTCATTATCGTCATGACCCAAATTCATTATTATATTTGTGCATTGAACTACATGAATTCATAAAGGACTTTAAATATTATGGACTATTCATCACTTTTTGATGATTGGATATGACAACACTGGCGACGATTGGGTACTAATATTATGATCATTCTGGGAATTCATGTTGGCATCAGAATATTTGTTTTGTGATCCTTCTAGTGGGTTTGTTGTTCGGAGATAATTACAATCTCAAAACGTCAACTATTTGTACAGAAATCTGTAAAAATGTCACCATCTTCTGGGGAGTTTCATAACTATTAGGCCATTATAGCGGAAAATGGCAGCGTTTTTGACGAAACAAAACACCATCAGTGACTGCACCAGTGTTTTGTACATCTTTGTTCGAACGCAGCATAGATGACTGTTGATAAGTTTGATAAATTCAACTGATTTGTGTCTAGGTGAAGATCCAAGGTCAAAATGAGGAGATGCTGCTGGCGGCCTGCGAGCAATTCTTGGGCAAATCGGAAAACGAGATCCAGCACATCGCGCACGTGACCTTGGAGGGCCACCAGCGCGCCATCATGGGCTCCATGACGGTCGAGGAGATCTACAAGGACCGCAAGAAGTTCAGCAAGCAGGTGTTCGAGGTCGCCTCCTCCGATCTGGTCAACATGGGCATCACCGTCGTTTCTTACACTCTCAAGGACATTCGCGACGAAGAGGTGAGGAAAGAAATTTTCATACGATTTTCCGATTTTTTATTTATTTTTTTTTGTCTTATTTGCTTCGAAAGGGTGCTAAGGTACGTGGATACATATTTATGGTTTGGTTGTTCTTTGTTCGTTGACTGTTCGACAAGCAAAAATCAGTTGATAGTGGTCCAGAAGGTACACCAATATCCTTTTTTTTATCGTGAACTGGGTATAAGAGAAAATTACTGGAAACTAGATTTATTCACATCATTACTGATTTTTAACACTTTCACATAATATGATTGATTGTTATTCATCATTTACAATTTGAATTTTTCATAATGGTGAACGATTGATTCAATGACGAATCTTGAATTTTGGTTCTGACTGGCTTATTGCCAAAACGTAAAGAAATCTGGAAAAATGAATGTACCACCTCCGCGATTAACCTATGGTCATATTTAACATCAGTTATCCTAGTACTCCTTTCAGTCCTACCAGCGTAGCACAAGGTTTTACTTTGTCTGTTTGAAATTATGGGCATATATATTTGTACTACTAGCAGTATTACAATTTTCATAAAGATTTATTTGGAATGAAAATGTATACCTACGTCAGAAGCTGTCAAAACAAATTTGGTTGGTTAGACTTTGATTTTTTTTCAATATTAAAACCTTCGAGCCGTTCTAACATGTCACCTATGTTTGTTATCAAATGCAACGTTTTCTGATTTCTGCAGTTCAAGCTAATAACGTGAGTTTTCTCAAGAAAAATATGAATTGTGTGAAAAGTTGTGAGAACGATATAATTTTCACGGTATGACCAATTCAAAGAACTTCCACATTATTTTTCTGACTTATGATATACAAGTAAATTTAGACTCTTTATCCATTGGAATGACATTTTCAAAGCATTGATAGGTATCAAAAATTTTAGTTTGCTAGATGTTCGAAAATATATATTATTATTGGAGGCGTTTTCTGCAGTTATATATATGATCCTTTTTGATCTGTATCACTTCAACTGATTTTCTGATTGAAACTGTTTTGTAATCGAGTTGCTTGAAATTGAAATGTTAACACTCAGAGTGTTACTAACCAAATGATGGACAAAATTATTGGTTTGGTATAGTTGTTGCCAATGACTTAGCACCTGCTTAGCATTTTATGAGGTATTGTCAGCTAGTAATGACAATGAGTGCATAATGTTATAAGGTATTACTAGTCGGTTTGACTAGTGTGAAATGCATGTCACTAAAAATGAAATGTTGGTATAAAAATGGTATAACTTATTGACAAATAACATATGGATTTTCGTATGTTTGTTGTTCACTATCTAACTCATATCCTTCAACTACGTTAACAATGTATTGATATTTTTCACTCAAAATAGCATGATGAAATAGAATTGTTAACACTAGCAATTACAATTATATTTTCTGTAAGTTATTCGAGGAGGGGCATATCAATTTTTTTTAGTTTTTGTGGGATTTTCTCTCCTCGTTTCTGAAAAATTAAAATTGAATTTATTATAATTATGTCAATATATTTGTAGGGTAAGGACAGATATATCATCTGCTTCGAAATATCACTGCGCTTGGAATTCAACCTACAGATACCTAAAAGCTTCCTTATTTGTGAGTTTTCAGACATATCTTATAATATTTTTTCAAATAATATCACCCTCTTGATTTTTCGGTCACAATTTCTCGGCACCCTGTAATTGAACGGCAAACGGCAACCTCAATAGCAACTCCAACATAAAGTTGAAGTCAATATATGAAATGGTAATTGTCATTTATAAATTTCTTTGATGTTGAAGTTAGCAGTTGGGGAAAAGTTGGTTGACGTTCACGGACAACCATGTTTCAACTATAAATATATAGGCAGCTCAACAATGTGATAATAAAATAATGACGTGACTTCGTATCACCGATCTCGTTGGTTAACAGTCAAGACAAGACAAGTTAAGACATGGTTATCAGTGAACGTCAACCAACTTTTCCCCAACTGCCTACTTCAACGTCCAACGAATTCATAAATGACAATTACCATTTTATATATTCCAATTTCGAACGGCAAACGGCAACCCCAACAGCAACTTGATGAATCCAGCTCATAACTCTCGCCCGTGCCGCGGCGCGCCACTTTTCCAGGGCTACCTGAAGAGCCTCGGGCAGGCGCGCACGGCCGAGGTGAAGCGCGACGCGCGCATCGGCGAGGCCGAGGCGCGCGCCGAGGCGCACATCAAGGAGGCGCTGGCCGAGGAGCAGCGCATGGCGTCCGTCTTCCTCAACGACACGGAGATCGCGAAGGCGAAGCGCGACTTCGAGCTGAAGAAGGCCGCCTACGACGTCGAGGTGCAGACGAAGAACGCCGAGGCGGAGATGGCGTACGAGCTGCAGGCGGCCAAGACGAGGCAGCGCATCAAGGAGGAGCAGATGCAGATCAAGGTGGTGGAGCGGACGCAGCAGATAGCCGTGCAGGAGCAGGAGATCGCGAGGAAGGAGCGGGAGCTCGAGGCGACGGTCAGGAGGCCCGCCGAGGCAGAAAAGTTCAGGTAAGAGGGAGGGAGGGTTGTTTTTTTTGCACTTCGGAGACTGAAGTAGGTTCTTCATCTCCTTTAACTGGTATTTAGGCAGTTATTTTGAACCCTCAGCTTAGAGTTATGACACACACTACGGTGTGCTATACCAAGCATCATTCATCAATAGAACGGCAAAGTTGTGGAATTCTTTGCCTAGTGAAGTCTTTCCTGATGCTTACAACCTCCAAACTTCCAAGAAAAACTCCAACACCTTCCTTCTCTCCCAAAAATTCGCCTCTGGCTACATTATAGGTTTCCTTTTCGTGTTGTCAACAAATGAAAAAAAAAACGTCGACTGGCGGTGAGAGAGCCTTTTTTACACGTCTTCTATCGGAAGAAACTCGCTTGATTTCATTTTTTACATGCACGCTGACACACACATCGGTTTCACATAAGTATCAAAATTTCTGAAGTTAGTAGAATTTTGAATAATGAATTTTAGTGCCTTGAATGATTCCTTTGTGACTTTTTGGATATGATCAGTAGAAGGCAATTTTTGTCGAATTTAAAGTCAAGGTCACGTACAGTGGCTGTTCTACGTACAGCAATTATATCAATATGGTAATATGTACTGTGATAGTTTGTTTCAAACAAAATTACATGACACTATGTAAATTTACCAACATTCAGTGAGTGGCCATTTCATGAGCACCAATCATTGATTTTTGTCAGGTCTGGGTCCTGGAGAGCGTGACGTGAATATATTGTTATTGTTACTCATCTCCTCAGTTGCCGAAGCGATCCTCAGAAGCCCCGAACGGGTTGTAAAGGAGACGAGGATCTACAGTTTATACAAGTGTAATCCAAACCACTGTGGCATTTGGGATAGTTCTATGTAGAACTTTATGATATACATTGTACAGCGCATAAATAAATCCAAAACCCAGCGGCCAGCCAGGAATCCCACGACCTCATGATTACTATGATGTCGCTCGACCATCTCGACCACCTGAATATTACTTTTTTGAATTTGTCATTAGGTTAGAAAAAATTGCAGAGGCGAACCACAAAAAAGTATTGCTGGAAGCTCAGGCTGAGGCTGAGTCTGTCAGGCTGAGAGGTGAAGCAGAGGCTTTCGCTATCAACGCCAAAGCCACAGCTGAAGCTGAGCAGATGGCGAAGAAAGC
This sequence comes from Gastrophysa polygoni, assembly GCA_963576655.1. Taxonomy (NCBI): domain Eukaryota; kingdom Metazoa; phylum Arthropoda; class Insecta; order Coleoptera; family Chrysomelidae; genus Gastrophysa; species Gastrophysa polygoni. The sequence goes on from OY755083.1 coordinate 50,753,021, forward strand.
TGAAGCTTGGAAGGAGTATAAGGATGCTGCCATGGTTGACATGTTCCTGGATGTATTACCAAAAGTAAGGAATAGAAAATATTTGCACAATCAATCAATGATGGGATATGACATTTTTCGCACCTAAAATTTTACATGACTGAAATTTGTCTGAATCCTGAGATTTTTAGAAACTCATTTTATTTATTCTATTCCTACACAATCATGAATTGTTTCGTTTGTTTTGCAGCCTGTTGATAATAGCAAGAAAAGTATTCATTCTTTATTTCTACAAAATATATTAACCTTAACGAAAACCATGTTCAAATTTTAATTTTCCATTGATATTTTCCGATGATGAAATTGTTGTAGATAAGTAGGATGTAGTAGATGGCATATTAGACGATTCTGGTGAACCAGACAACGGATCACTTTGAAAATTTCATGGAGACCATATTCGGACATTCTCTACCGATCCTAATTTTCGACAATGCAGTACTTTTATCAGAAAGCAGTGGCAACTTTCATATTTCAAATGGAATACACTTATATTACAGATTCCATTCCTGGTTTGTTGGTCTGAGTCGGCGGAATAAATTAATGTTGTCATCAGCGAATATTTCGATTTTTCCTTTCAACTTGATGGTAGCAATCAGGTTAATATTTTCCATTGTAGATTGCAGCAGAGGTGGCAGCTCCATTAGCACAAGCAAAGAAAATTACCATGGTGTCCTCTGGAACTGGAGAGGTTGGAGCAGCAAAATTGACAGGAGAAGTTCTCGATATCGTCAACAGAGTGCCTATGTTGGTGAAAAATATGACTGGAGTGGATATTTCAAAGGTAATCTATTCTTATGTGGGCTATTGGAACATTTTTCAATCGAACTTTTTTTTTTTTCAGTCAATCCATGTTGTATAGGTCCCGGAAACTGTGAATCATCCCATGAAGGTCCCATGTGAGTGTCTTTGAGGAGCAAACCCAATTTGCTTAATATCGGATTTGACTAGTCATTTTCAGAAAATAATTACTTTATCTGTGAAATTTCTATACTGCCTTTTGTGAATCACTCTTTGAAAAAAGAAGAAGAATCAGTCAAATATTGCAATCATAAATTATGTGTTCAAAACTGCTTATGTTTATAGTACTTGGGCAATTTGTTCAATTGCAATATTACTTCCCGAAAGATTTTCGATTGATTCTTCGTCATCTAAAGCTTGCTGAAAGTAACCAAATTGATCATATTTTCTCATATTTTTGTTAGAAATATGCATTTTTGTGGGGGCTCTTCAACAATATTCTTAAGCTGTTTGTTGTGTCTGTCGAAATTTCTCGTTTACAATTTTTATATTTGTTGATAAGTGTAGTTGGATGATATCCACAAAGATAATATTCGAATTTACGACCACTATTATTTTTATACCTTCTGTGTATATGTAAATTTATTTTAATAAAAGTAATTGTGAATGAAATTTATTATTTAACGAAATCTAAGTATCAATCACCAGCAAACTTTTTGTTAACCAATAACTAATACTATTCTCATTCCAGTTGGTGATTTCATATGTTTATATGGAATAACATCAGAAACCTGAAAAATATAAGTTCTATTTTTTTTAATAGTGAAACAAAATGTAATGAAACTTCCAGTGCTTTTGGAGTTTGGAGCAATACAAAAAATCCAGAATATTTCACGAGATATATAGGGGAAAAGAAAAAAACAATTGAACATTCTCATTGGCATTTTTGTTGATCTACGAATCAAAAATCTGATGCTTTGACTCTGGGCCACAATCAAATTGATTCTTAAGTTGAGCTTTCAGCTTTTAGTCTCCTAAATACGATGACTTATCAAAGTTGTCTGAAGAACTGTTGATATTGGGTGCTCATGGGAGATACATTATTTGTCAAAATGTAAATATCAGATACAATTGGCTAAGTACTATTTTTCTGACGATTTTCCAGGTAATGTTATCTTCTGAAATTTATATTCATTTTCATAGAAGCTGTATTTCTCAGAATGAATCTCATGTTCAACAATTTGAAGCCTTCTGGTATATATTTTTATGTTATTGTTCATTCTGGTATTACAAGAAGAGGAAGTTGATAGTTCAAAAATGGAACTTGAAAGCGAAACTTAATTTTTCTGAAATTACGTCGTATACGTCATTACATCGATAATGAACTGATACTTTTTGAAAATATTTTTTTTTTCAATTAGCATCAAGTGAAAAAGTTATCCAAATCTTTTTTTGCCAACGAGACTCACCCATTTCTAGAAGTTGCTAATAGTGAGTTACATTTTTTTTAACAGCAGGTCATCTATATTTTTTTGTTTTCAATTCAAATTTAACTTACTATTCTGAAATATAATTGATGCTTTTCGAAATTCTACTCCAATCCATTTGATGTTTTCAGAATACAACAGGAAGAGGTGTAGATTTGAAAATATATAACTTTTGCAGTGCAGTGCCCTGATTTGGGTGACGTTAGAATGTGTGTATTAATAAGTATTTGCTCACACCATAATGGTTCATTGATAGAGTAATTTCAGCCAGCATTTAGAGGGGGTCATTAATGATTATTTTTGTGTGCATAATAAAATACAAATTCGATGGGAAATTACGAGAATGGCATTGAAATATTTAATCATTTATTTGGAAAAAATCAACAACAAGTGAAAACAAATATAATAAACTAGCAATATCTGAAATAACATAAACGTCGCTTTTAAATAAAATAAAATTACTTTCATATAAAAATAGGGTCAAAAACATCTCGAGAAGTCTCGGGAAGCTCCTTGGCAGGATGGAATGATATGTGGTGCATATGTTTGTGATGTTTAGAGATCAGTCACTTATTTTCAAATCCTAACTGGAAAAATTCACAAAAAAGGACATCAGTCTGATAAAAGCTTCATTATGAAGATACATGGGTAAATGAAAATTTCCATATCTTTATGTTATGACCACCAAATTCTGATGGCTGTATTAGCAAGACTTGATTCAACCTATATAAAATTGCAAGCAGTAGGTAATACAAATTCAAAACATTTTTTACACTTTTTAATAGATTCTGCTACCACTTTGTTTCACTTCATTGTCATAGGTACAAATTTATAATATTTTCTCTGATTACAAAAATATATCAATTTTCAATTCATTTACAACTTTTGAAATTAATTCCCATCTAAACTTTACCCAGGAGATCGTGGGTATATAACTTTTTTCTGTAACCTCTTTTTAGAAACATGTGTATTAAAGCTATGATGAGTAAAAAAGAAGCTACATAAAGAATGATACACATAGCAGCATCAATGCTCTGGAAAATACTAGTTTCAGATTTGATGGTTGAACCATTCAAACCAAGATGCAAAATACGCGTATCAGAACCAATGTACCTAACATTGATACTACTGTAAATATGCTTGAGGTAGTGTAGCACTTCTGGAATATTCCAAGAGCCATCTTTGTTGTGGCATCTTGGACACATTTCTTGTGTAGGAAACTGTTGTTTAGGAAATTCAGGATCCTCAGTTTTATCCCCAGATAATCGTTTGTTGACCTCATTATGAGCCATCCACAGCCAAAGAATAGAATCATCCCAGGAAACCACCTCAAAGATCCCCCTTCTCTTTGCCATTTCCTGGAAATGTTTACTGCAATCTGCACATCCGAAGAAGTTTGTGATATAGCCATGCATCGCCTCTAACACTAATTTTGGATTGGCATCTTTGACCCCGGTACTGAAGTCGGCAGCATTCACTGACAGGTAATGGAACATTTTCCACAGACCACAAGGATAGCCTCGGAAAGTGGATGAGCTTCCTTCACATGCCAGCCAGTTTTGTGGGGTGGAAAACACTTGACTATCTTCTCTCTCTGCCTCTGCCAAAAGCTTAGCAACATCATTCCCATCTAAAGTTTTTTTGCTTGTCACATGATCTTTGAGCTGCCTGAGAAATTCTTGCCCATATTTTCCAAATGGAAAATACTTCACCAGCACATGTAGATACTTGTTGAGTGCTTCCAATTTGTCACCAGTGATTTCTTTGACTCCGGCTACTTCGTGCCTTAGAGAATAACGAAGGGCAGTTTCTAGGTCCATTTGGAAGACAATGTCACCCATTTTTTTTATTTTTTCCTTCAAGGCTACCTTTTCTTTCTCATGCATGAATTCTTTCATATCTAATACTGCATTTTCTTGCCATTTTCCTTCGAATATCTCTTTCTTGACACTCACAGGTACTGCTATATGTTTGGGCTTCAGGAATTGTCTTATCACAGCCTTGAAGGAATCTCTGGAAGTATCAGTGGGTGTTAAAGATTGAAATGTTTGGTCTTGTGCTATAGAAAATATCGAAGGGAATTCGCTCACTTTGAGCATCTTGACCAAATCTGTGTTATTATTGAATGAATATCTAATGCAAATACTCTCAACTTTATTAAAATCCAATGACAATTCCTGGCCAATGAAGTCAGTTGGTTCTTGTACAATCAGAAATGCATATCTAACATTTTTATTGGCCTCACTAAACAGCAGAGAAAGGTCTTCATGAGAGTAAGGCATTATATTAGGATACTGTTTACCTCTATCTTCAGCTTGCTCGTTCATAATCAACTTCAAAAGTTTATGTTTGTGTTCTTTAACATCTGATCCTATGCTGACTTTCTGTCCCAACTGTTTGGGATCTTCCTTGTAGTTCTCATGGAAGTATCTGATGGTTGGGTAACCCATGATTTCAAACTCCCGGCAAATAGCATTGTTCTGATCATTCGAACAATCGATCACTCCAATTCCAACCAGCCCTCTCCAATCCTTAACATCTGTTGCCAGTGCCTTCCAAGAAGGAGCGAACCTCTGGCAATAGCCACACCAGCTGTTGTAAAACTCAACTAGCCACGCTCGTTCATTTCCATACACCTCATGTTTGAAGTTTTCATACGTTAAAATGTCCACATCGTCTTTCGACGAGTACAAACCTTGTGCATCTGTGAACCTGTTATATTTTTTCTGTTCGAAAATGTGTAGCGCAGAATTTTCTGATATTTCGATTAATGATGACACTGACAGAAAAATGAATGCAGACTGAACAACGTTAGGTAGCATACTTATTTTCAGTTTCTCTGGTCTTTCGGCAAAAGATATACATTACTGCACTACCCACATCAACCCACACCAAAATTCATGACATCAAATTTTTAGGTTATGTTGACAATGGTGTAGTATGTTGACGTGTTGACGATGAACGATGAAGCGTCATTGTCATTTCCGTCGGTCAATATATTTCACGGCATGTGCTATAAACGAGATTTTTGATAGCGCGATGAATCATTTCAATCATTTTCCGTGAAGTCATTCATATTCAAATCAAATATTAACTTTTTTATTTCAAGTACTCGTGCATAAATATTTTTCTTGAACATTCAGGCGTGTACATTGCTTTTAAATTATAAATTTTAATTTCCACGTTCCATCCTTCTTTCCATGGCACGTTCTACGAGATCTAAATTGGGGGAAGCAATGGGGCATGGTGTCTAGATGGTGCGGGACACCTGGTGGGCTTATTCATGCGAGATATTTTAGGAGCACTGAGAACTCTCTTCACGGCCGTTTTGTGTTTCATATATACCGCGACATATTCATCATCATCTTCATCAGGTTCATCTTGATCGTCCATTTCCATTTCCACCAAGGGAATGTCATTATCTCGAGTCGCTGATGTTCTCTTTCTGAGCAGCATTCGTTCATCCTCAGCTGAAATCAATTCCAAATATGGGATAGGTTAATATGGGCAATGTGATTAACTTCATTATTTATAATGATAGGGTGATTTGAAAATGGAGATACTTTCTCAAAATGGATATAATAAAAGGTTTAATATGATAACATCAAAAAATATGTAATGAATCACATTCGATGAGATGATCCATTCTTCTCGGACGTATACAACATCGCCTAGCAGTTTAGACATATTATCTATGCAGAAGGATATTTTTGAAATTGTCCGCGGGCATCATGGAATAATGCCCAATTAATCACACCGTCTATAAAAGTTATTCACCGAATATTTTACCGATTATTCTCGCGTTAGTCAAACTGCAAGTTCTCTTTTCTGTAGAGACCACTTCGGATTATTTTCAATAGATGGCGTAGTTCTCTATTCTGTGCTGCTCAAGTCAATTTGATTGATTTTAATAGAAATATAATAAAAATGCCCGCCATGCATCAACCTGGAAGGAACTCAAGAATGGCCCGACCGATTTGAATAATATATTATGATTTGTTCGCCTTGAAACGGGGGTGGTTTAGCAACAAGGATAATTTTAGGAAGAACCGAAAGGATGTATATCAATTTGTATGGTTATTGCAACTTCGAAATCAGCTCTATATTCTTTGATGCTGAAGACTACTTCGAATCAATTTCAATAGATTCTGTACTTTTGAAAACCACTTCGGATTACTTTCAATAGATGGCAATCACGGTTATGGTTGCCAACTGATATATAAAAATTCAATGATGTTTTATCGTATTTCATTCATTGCCGTACCGTTCTCCAAGGATAAATATTATATATCTGTCGAACCCTGTTAGGGAAAAATATTTTTTCAGGATATTCAAGGTGAACTCACTTAGATAAACTAGTTCATCATAGCTATTTAGGGGATCGACTCCAAAGAATTTGTATAGTTCCTGGTCGTACTTAATGTCCATGAATATTATGACTGCTGACAACAGGATGCAAATTATACCTGAAAATCAAAACAAAAGAATGAAAAATCCACAATGTTTCAATAACTCTCAGTTTACCAGATACAAGAGTGCACCAAAAGTTGAATCCGAATTGAGTCACTAATGTTTGATCCTCGAAGGGTATGACGAGTGGACAAGGGTTGCGTACTATCAGAAATACTAAGTTTGCGGCAAGCTGTAGACCACCACATATCCCAAGAAAATATGCCCCATAATGAATGACTGAAAAAAATATGAAGGCATTCACTTCACTCAGATGGTTGCTTGCAGTGAGGACATGAGCTCCTCCCCTTTATTCTGATCCATCCGAGATATTGTACACTGTATATTTCAATGAAAAAAAAAATGTTTTACCCGATCTGAAAAGAAAATTTGCGAATATCCAGCAAGCGAAAGCGGTCCACATTAAAATATGAGTGTACCATCCAGCAGTTCTGTAAAACCTTCCATATCTTTGTCCTTCGCCATCGATAACGAAGTAGTCAACTATCCAAAGAATCGGTAGAGGTACACCTCTATATTGCGCAGCCCTGAATTCTTGTTGTAGTTTACCAGCTGAAAATAAAACATGGTATAATTTCATCCTAAATGGGAATGAAAACATAGAAACCATATCTTCACTCATTCGTGCAAGTGCTCCGCGGTATTTGTGTGTATAACTGTATTGACGTCAATGTTGTTGTTTGACATCACAAATTTCTTTCACAATTGTAAACTATTATGTATTCCGTACTCTGGTACGCAGATTGAAATTGAAATTCATAATTGGATGTCTTGTCTCCTATTGATTTCTCATTATCATTCCCATTTTCTAATAATTAGGTTGAGGTAAAAACGTGAATGATTTTCCGGAAATTTTCAGTTGAATGTCTACGATCCGAAAAAAAAAGTTAAAACTAATCAATATCAAATCGTGTAAACTGATCAATCATCTGAGATGGAATATAATACACAGTTTATGATACTAACTGTAGTTAATAAATTTCATACACAAATAGTATTTCCATTTCTATAAACGATTCATATTTCTTCGTGGCAGAAGTACAATGAAATGCGAATTGAGCCTCCGCAGGGAATATTCTTTACTTCTCTAATTGACTTAAAGGTTCTCACAGTATGTTACCAATATTTCTAGACAGAGACAACTTGTTCTCTGAAGAGTTAATTTCTATTATCTTTCTCTCTGTAGCCAAGGATATAAGAGGATCAATAAAAAACAAAAAAACAATGAGAATAAACCTCCAAATTTACTGAAATGTTAGTGGTGGTGAGTAAATGACGATACTTTTGTATTTGATGAGAAAACATATATAATTATTGTTCATCCATCACAAAGGTATAGATAGCTGTTTATATGATTAGGAAATATATAATATATTACTTATTGATAGATCTGATAGAATAGTTAGAGTAGTTAGAATAGAGACATTCACCGATCCATTTGAGAACTAGGAGTGAAATGTAAGTGGCAGAATTATGGAAGTAAAGGTTTTTACGAAAATATCCTGAAACAGGTTGATTTTCATTTCTCAGTGTCTGTCTATCTATCTCATATATATCATATCTCATATACAGGGTGAGTCAAAAATGTGTACCGAGCTTTCTGGGGTCGATAGAACATTGAAAAATAAGTGTAGTTTGATGATTAAACTCATGGCCCAAAATGCATATTAAGGGAGATATATCCTTCCAAAGTTGATAAAATTAAAATAATTTCTCCGCAAAACTTCTGAACGATGAAAGCTACCCGATTGAAATTTTGTGCATGAATGTATGTTGTCAAAATACATTTTTTCGTCACACTTCCACATTTCTGATATTGTTATAAAGGGTGTTTTCAGAGGGTGAGTCATGATTTTTTGTAGAAAACTTTTTTCCCTGTATTATTTTCGGTGAAAAAACAGGAGCATTTGATGGAGCGAAGAAAATTACATGAAAAAGGTACTCTTATTCAAATACAAAAAATTGAGCCGTTCGTGAGATATTTGAGTTTTTGTAGTTACATGATATCAGCAGATTGATTTTATTCATCGCCAGATTCATCGGTAGCAATATTTTAGCAGGCCATGATGAATAATTTTGTTCTCAATTTTGACGTTCATGTCATCAACATTCGAGTCAACATTGTTGTAGTCGATTTGTTCGTGTGGTTTTTCTGTGTCATTTATCACTGCGATTATCAACTGAGATTTTAAGAAATATGGCAGGTTATTCGTTCTCTGAACAAACTGATATGCTTCTAATGCTTGGCGAGTGCCTCGGAAATGCAAATGCTGCTGAAATATCGTTATACCGATGAATCTCGCGATGAATAAAATCAATCTGCTGATATCATGTAACTACAAAAACTCAAATATCTCACGAACGGCTCAATTTTTTGTATTTGAATAAGAGTACCTTTTTCATGTAATTTTCTTCGCTCCATCGAATGCTCCTGTTTTTTAACCGAAAATAATACAGGGAAAAAAGTTTTCTACAAAAAATCATGACTCACCCTCTGAAAACACCCTTTATAACAATATCAGAAATGTGGAAGTGTGACAAAAAAATGTATTTTGACAACATACATTCATGCAGAAAATTTCAATCGGGTGGCTTTCATCGTTCAGAAGTTATGCGGAGAAATTATTTTAATTTTATCAACTTTGGAAGGATATATCTCCCTTGATATGCATTTTGGGAAATGAGTTTAATCATCAAACTACACTTATTTTTCAATGGTCTATCACCCCCAGAAAGCTCGGTACACATTTTTGACTCATCCTGTATATATTAAGAAGGATAGTTCCAAAACTTCATAATGAAGTAAGAATGATGCGCTTTTGAAGCAACAAATTTGCTACAGCTATTTAGCGTTTAGAATTCTATGGCGTTCAACAAACGTTTCGATTCCCCTCATTTGAATAATTTCATCATGATTCTATCAAACATAAAGCAATTTAATTCTGCTGAATGCACAAATGCCTATTCATGTTTCAATTTTGATTCATTGCAAGTTTGGTAGAACTGCCGTTCTCACTGTTTTCAGTTTTGCCTCTTCAGGAAAACTAGTGACTCCTACATTACTCAGGTGAAGCGATTCGGTTTAATTTTTCAACATTGCATTGAATAGGAATGCGTGCACCAGTCTCATTTCATCATGATCAACTTCAAGAGAAAAAAAGGCAGCTGCTGCCTTTGCATAGATGCCAAAATGACTTCATTGAAGACAGAGCGAAAGAAAAGCAAAATATAAATCACAGCATACACAATTTTCGCGATTCACATTCGAATTTTTTTGCAAGAGATGATTTACCATGCGGACCGAATCCAAAAGTCCCCTGGTCCCAAGTCCATTCGAATCTCTCGTTGTAATTTATCACTTCATATTTTAGAGTGCTGTTGGGGTCCGGCTCTGCCTTCAGAGTAACGTTCACACTTCTCAGACCGATTTTTAGAGAAATGGTGGCGTTGATTTCATCTGCAGTTCCAGATCTATAGGCTGTCCTGGACACTATGCTTGCTACCTCCCATTCTTGCCCGAAATTATCAACTGAAATACAGATATAAATATAGATATTATATCATATTTATATATATGATATAGTTGATCAAGATATGTATACGAAGTGTGTCTATATACACAACTAAACTAGGAATTTAGTGACTTTGCACTCATCATTTGATCCATTTTCTTTTTGTTCGTAGGTATTCACGTATTTCGCAACTATTCAATAATATATTTATATTATATAGAAAAAAATAAAGATGAATATGGAGAAGAATATCCGAGTAAGCGAATAGCAGAGGGTTGGATGAAAATTAACCCATTATATGTTCCAAACCTTCTTATTGAAGAGTGCGTTTAATTTCAAACCCCCCTAATGGGGGCTCTTGAATTGATGGGTTTGAATCCCATTCTATTATATATTTTCAACATTTTTACTTCAATGTGTTGACTTTCATCTTTAACCATATTTACGCCGATTGTTAAGACTGAAGATGGACATATATATGTCCGAAACATGTCTCACCATTTACAATCAAGCCAACCACATCATTGAATATTGTGATGACTTTGAGTTTTCCTACTCCATTTATTATATGAAGAATAACGAAATTCCTTAAAATGGGAGCTATTTGAATAAATTGTCGATCACTATATAATGTGATTTTAGTGAAATTATTTCAACGTATTCGTGCCGACTGTACAGGGAGTTTCATAAATGATTTACAAAGTCAAGGATTCAATGAAAAAAGTGAAAACTATTCAAATACTGTCTGTAAATTCTTCGAGGAGGTGGTACATTCATTTTTCAGCTTTTAATGGGATTTTCTCTCCTCGTTTCTAAAACATAGAGTAGAAGTTATTAAAAATTATTGCAATATATTTGTAGTAAGGACAGATTTAGGATCTGTCCCAAAATGTCACTGCGTTTGAAATTAAACCTTTAGATACCTAAAAGAGAAATTCTCTATTGGTCAGTGACACCTTGTTTTTGAAAAAAATTGGAAATACAAATATATTTAATAAGAATAAAACCTCTACTTATCTTGGTGGACGTTTCGGGAACGAATCTGCTCCCGTTCTCAACACAATTGAAATATTTTTCTCTTCGTAAAATTTTTTCAATGTTTTAGAAACGAGGAGAGAAAATCCCATTAAAAGCTGAAAAATGAATGAAAACTATTTCTTTGCATACCTTCGAACAAAGTGAAGACTACCAACGATTCATTGTTTGGTTTATCAATATTTTTTATCATCACTACTATTGCTACGAACTAATTTGGGAAAAGGGTAAGAGCAATGTTTTTTTCTATAAAATTTTGGACCCTGTATCTCAAAAACAACAGGCATTAATTAAAAACTATTTCTGAAAACCAAATTCTTATCTTTCATGGAATTTGAATTGTTCTCCGAAATATTTCGTAGCATATTTAGACTTACTCAGTAGAAGTGTTCCTATCAGCAAACTTGATATAACTCTTGGAAACAGGCTCAAATTCTACAACAACAAAAAATCAAATTAATTTTTCCTTTAAATTGATGGGCACTTTATAAACTCGCAAGTTTACTGGTGATCTATCATTGTTCTATTCATTCTATTTCCATCATTTTATTTACAGAACGAGCACAGGATGGTAGGTACTAATTTTTCACGAATATAAAACTTTCATACGAGTGAGAAATGAACATGAACGTGCGAGTTTTACACTATACTTTTTCTACGGCTATAATATTCAATAGTCAAATGATTCTACAACAGAAGTAACTGGAACTTCAAATATAATTTCGAATCTGTCAGTAGGTACTTAATACTGTTGGTATGGCGACATTATTGATAATGAGCCTCTACTTCATTTCATTATACAGCCGTCTGAGAGTCATACCAGAAAGATTTTTAAAACTGCACTAGTATCGCCCTCAGAAAGTGTTCTGGAAAAGAATACATTATGGATGTCTACATGTTTTTCGATGGACCAACGAATGTCTTTAGAACAACTATCCAACACATTTCGCAAATATCCACTTACCTCGCGTAGTCGGTGGGAGGGTATCGATAAGAAGAAGGATAATCCCAAGATAACCGACGCAGTGATTAAACCTGCATCTAGTATATCCACCCCAACTGCGGTACGATTTGATCCATATTGAGTTGGAAATCCCTCTTTCCTGGCGAACTGGAAGGACATTCTATATTTTCGCATCAATTAATGTTCAATTCACTGAACAGATTGATGAGTCTTGGCCACAACGACGGAAGATTATTCACCATTTCCTTTATACTGTGATAAGATAAATAGGGATACGTGAAATACCGGGTATCCTTGTAGTTATTCATAGAACACGGTGTCCCACTTTAATGTGTCACCTCTCATAACTCTTTTGTTTTTGTAGACAGGAAAGAAATAGTTAACACGAGATTTTTTTTGCTCTATTTGAAACGATTATTTCCAGAAGAAAAAAACAGTTTGAAGCAAAGTTAACTACAATAGTTGTCGTTGTAGTGATGAATTATGAATTTTATACAAACAACATCAGTTTACAAATTTATACAAGTGAAACGAAATATGTCTTATAATAATAACCATTCATCTCGGCGTTCTCAATACTTATAACTCTATATTTTAAAATGTATATCATTCAGAAACTCATTTACCGAATGGTACTTTCTTCACAAAAGCAAAGTTTTTTGCGCCCCAAATAAAAGGTATTAAGAATGATTAGGATGGAATATTATAAGCACTGATTGCATTTTTTCTTTTGGTTATTTCAGTGCGCTTTTAGATTGAAGGTGTAAATGAATACGAAGTCTCAACTGATTCAATAATATTTCAAAATAGGTCTTCTAATGTGTCTTCTAGGTGTTCTAACTCCCGGTGCCTGAAAAATAACCTTGATTGGTCATATAACCTACATGTATTAGGTGCAGTAAGTATTTATTAGCCATAGAAAAAGTAAATTTTATCAGAATATTCGCCATTTACCTCTTACTGTGATGACATGGATAAATGAAGGAAAAAACAGATTATTCCTTGAAAATAGTTTATTCGTTTAAATATTATATTATTCCCTTGATAAAATAACACGTTATATGAGACATGGAATGTGAGATTATTGTCAAATTTTGGTAAATTGAGCTAGTTTAATTGCTTAACCTACAGCTGTTAACTTATCACAAGAGCAACAAATGCCCAAGATATACAGTTTGTCCCAGATATATGTACCATAATTCCACACAATGATTCAATGCATCGAAACCAATGAAAATTCCGAATTATCATGTCATAATGATAAAACTAAAAGAACAAGAAATGAACGATTTGCTATTGCTAATTGCTGCTATTGCTAATTGCTGTTGTTTATATAGCAGCAATTATGTTTTTTGTCGGTACATCGATTAATAGATTGAACCAACAGGGATTTTTTTTCTATTTTGTGGAATTAAATGGGGCTACTAATTTCTGCAAGAACTTTTAGTTCATTATACTAGGTCAGTAATTTCGAACGAGGTCTTTTTGAAAATCAATTATTTGTTTTGTGACATGAGTAGAATCTCAAACAGATATTTTGCACATGAACACATTAAAATATGCATGAAAATGATAATTTGATCTTTTTTTGTTTATTTTCGTGCATCATGTGGAATTATGGAACGCATGACTGCGCCCCCCTGCATTGAAACAATAACAAAAAACGAGTATGAATAGATATAAAAATGGAAACTGACGACAGTTAACATAAAAAGCAACAGTAAATTTCACGATTCAACAAACATCATTCCACTGAATCAATTTTTTTTCATTTACTAGACTTTTTATATTTCAACAATAATTATTGAATGTGAATGGAATGTGAATGGAATATGGAAAGTGAGGTTTGAAAAATCACTGGAATATATACTAAACTATTTGATAGAATTATCCAAAAAAGAAATTTGGTCGTCAATAATGCAACTTTTTGATACAACACATCCTTTCAAAAAAATCTAATAAAAGAAGAAAACTCAAACTGTGCCAACTAAAAATATATAACAAGATGAAACGCTATAACATCAAATATCAATATTCAACAATATCTGAGCTGCATCCAGAACGTGGAATGTAAAATAATGGTATTGTTTCGTAATATGAGTTATACCAATAAATCATTATAAAAACTTAGGGACCTAGTAAATAAATACAAAAGAAAAACAAGTCTACCCAATCATAACATTTGTCTAAAATATTTAGTGAGCCACTACATTCTGTTGATCATTATGGAAATGCCCGCACTTCAAAAGAACTTCAAATCACTTATATCAGTCTCAAATCAGAGGCTTAGTTTAGGCCTCGCAAAAAAAAACAATCAGATCATTAATTACATGGAGTCTTTACCAAAAAACTGTAGATGAGGGCACAAAAACATCTTTTTATAACTTACAGTTTTGAATTCGTCAAAGTGAAATTTCTGAGTAGGTACCGACCGCTCAAAATGAATGACAATTTATTTGATTGTCATTCATTTTGATTCAATAATTGTTCTGTAATCACCCTTGTATATTCAGAATGTAATGTGCCCAGTCCCTCAACTACTCGAAAAACACCAAAAAAATTTGTTCGATAATCTAGATAACAAAAAACAAGATTGAAACACTTGTTTTAAATAACAATCAACAAACATAGACCAGTTTGCGGAGCATCAAAACTCACATGAATACCAATAGTTATTTGATCGAAAAACTGACGAAAAATTTGACTTCATTCTGGGTGTTTTCAAATGTCTATCTCAGCTGCGTTCATAAACTTACCCTGGAGCGTTCATAAACGTTCTCTATCGGTATGGAGTATGAACTCACAATCGTTCAGAAACTTGCTGAGAGTAAACTCCGAGGTTTTTCGCCAACACTCGGTGCAAGAGAAATACTAATATGATTCCATAAGTGGTTTCGACAGAGTTCTTTCATGACTTTTTTCAGTTTCTATTGGAAAGCAGCAATCTACATTAGACATATATCGATTGTAAAATGTCAGCTTCTGTCATGAAACTAGAAAACTGTGAAGATGAACTTTCGAGCAAGAATATTGGCAAGATGAACTGCTTTTCTCTGTTTTGACACATGAATGCACGATCTTTCTTGTGTGAATGCGATTTTGCGAAAATTCAAACTGAAAACACCATTATAAGAACAAAATAGATATAATAGTATCGAACGTTCGTTAAAGCACGTGAATATTGCGCCTTCTGTAACTCACGTTTCAATGTACTATTCAAGACCGGTGCCTGCAAGATATTATACAAGAAAATCAAGACTTCTCAATGTTTATGTATCATTTGTTGTTGTTTTTCAAATGATAGTACATGTGTGAATGTATTACTCGATAAGTGACTGAACACTTGTTTTCAGGAAATATATCAGTAGAATTTAATTAGTTAGGTCAACGAAATAAAACTGTTCTGCATTAAAAACTATCCCCGTGAATTGTCATACCACGTAGCAAGATCTAGAGAACATCAAAAACGTGCCATGATATATTGCTTATGGATATGCGATACACAACTTGTCATATTTTTCATCAGTCACTATGAAATCTTTTGGAATTCGTGTAAGTCGAGAATGTCGGGGGCTCGGTTCCAAAAACGAGTTCAGACGATTCCCGTTGTGATTCCAGCTGCGTCTAGATTCTGTTTCCGATGGTGGTACATGTGCACGCGCAGACAGCTCTGGTTGCGCATGGTTTTGCCGCAAAGTTGACAGTCGAGGTCCGTGAAAGTCGCCTCGTGCTTATCCCTCACGTGCACCTCGAAAACAATCACATTCAGTGTGGAACAGCCAAATGGAATAAATTCGACAACAAATAAATGCGGGTGTGTTGGGACAAACGCTTGGACAAGTCGATTTGTATTTTTGAATACGCATTTTTTTCAAAAAAATTAAATTATATAGAGTGTGTCATGTGACAGTGGCTAATACCAACTTTCTTATTTCAAATGGAACACCCTGTATTCCATTCCATTTTTAAATTCTCCCTGAAGAGCTGATTTCATCGATACACCACACTTGGGGTCTAGCGGACATGATTACAGAGATATAGGGTGTGAAAAATCCAGATTTTCCAACGTAATGAATTTTTTGTGTCGAAACTATGCATCATTGGTCGAAACGACTTACATGTCTCTATCTTAATTTTCGATAAACTATCTACTGACATTTCTTTGGGACAGATACAGGATGATCAATTCTCTGAATTCTGCACCACCCAATATTTGTTTCAATCAAATGATGTGAGGATGAGAAGTGAAAGGTCCTACACGAAATTTTCAGTATAGGATTAGGACTTTAGGATTAAAATTAATGAATACCTTGAGATTGTAGCGGTTGACAAACTTCCTGCAGCAGTATGGACAGAACACGTGGCCCTTGTTGTCGGATTGGTAGGGCAGATCTGAAAAAGCCCATCACAGTATGAATACATTAGGGGTGTGAAACGCCATTACCTTCAGAGTTGTTCACCATCACCAAAATTATTCTCATTCTTTTCTAAGAAATTTCACAACTATTCAACAGAAGACATTATTTTTTTTTCAAATCGAGTGTTTTTGAACTGCAGCCACTTTACATCTTGCTGCCGTAGTTATCTTCATATTTTTCTAATTACACACTCTTTTCCACATTTCTATGGTTGAACGTTTGAGAAAAAGGCACGAAATAATCATCAACATATTTTTTATTTCCAACTTCAACTCCATGATTCACATTTTATCTCAAGACTCCCGCGTCATCATTAGAATTCCAATAACACAATTTAATATAAATCAGTAACAGTTATACAATAACAATATTAGTAATAATGCCATAAGAAAGGTACAAGTTTCAATTGGTTAGATATAAAAAAAAAGTGGTAAAATGAAGAAACTGACTAGCGATGCACGATAAAAAGTGAAAATAATGCATCAATAATTCAAAACTGAAGGATACTAACATTGGCGACAAAAAAAAGTTCTTTTGAGACGGTTATATACGAATGGTCTCAAATTTTCAGATACAGAGAATATTTATTTCTTCAAATATGCATACACCACTCCAAATATAGTTCATTCACTGAATTCGAAATTGGTTTATATAAATCTGATTCACATCCTGTTATTTTCAAAGTTGGCAGGGCAAATTAGCTAAATTGCGACCTGTAATTTGGTCTAATTTTATGAAATGCCAAATGTTTTGGATGTCAACAGATGGGCGTTATCATCAAATAATGCTCGTGGTACATAGATTTTATTATTCACCAAAAACTTGATTCATTTCTTCAGTTGTCTTGACTTTAACCTACCACAGGTGTCGACTTTAGGAATACCCTCATTTTCATAGTCTACTTCATTCGTGTTTAAAATTATTTTAGGTATTAAAAAATTTCCACATTTTTTGCCCTTTCAGGTGCTTCAGCAAAAGTTTGTGTGAATGATTTATAGTCACGTCCGTATTGTATTACATATTATTATACTATATACTATATATATACATTTTCATCAGCGAATTCAGCGAATAAACTTCACAGGGTGTATCTCAAATGATGTCATTAATTCCAAGTGATGATTCTTCATTAAATTTTATGAGAAAAACTGCATATAAACGTGTATCCTGATTTCCTTTGTTTCCGAGTAACGGGATATCAAAGCTTTAACGAAAAAGCTCTTTTATTACCTACTCTAGTCTTTTTCCGATTCTGATGACATAACCAAGAAATTAAACTAGATTTCAATTTGAAACACTAATTGCAGTAGCGTACCTGATTGACATTTATGGTGAAAGTTATTGTGTTCCATTTTTTTTTCAAGTTTGATCTTCGATCAGACTGAATAGGTGAAAATATAACTCCCTTGTTCTACGAGTTTTTTTCATATTGCTGACTATTTGATAAAAAAAAGATAATTTTCCTTGCACACACCCGAGGCATAGAGCTGAAAAAAGCTTTAAATTTACTCAAGTCGTGCCAAACAAATTATATTGAAACTAAAAAATACGCTCAGATAAACTTCTTCCTAAATTACATGTTCTTGAAAAAGAAGCAAGTACGGACACAAGTTTACAAGACCTTTTTTCATGAGATATAACAAGAAATCATTACCTGAAATTCATGGCATTATTTTGGATTATGCAGGAACCCATATAAAATTATAAAAAAAAACAAATGAAACAGTTCTTGGAGTCAGAAAACCATCCAATAAATTCGATTCCCGAATAAAAACGATGTTCAGTCGATGCTATACGTTGACTTCGATTCGCTGAATGGTATCGTTAATGGTAGAAAAATGAAACTTGGCGATGTGCTTCCGGAGACTTTCCGTATTTTTGTACAATTGCGAACAAATGACGCACTTGAACGGGCCTGCGAATTCACCGTGTATATTTTTATGATGCGTCTTGAGATGGTCCCTTCTCGAGAACTTTTTCATGCACTGCTCACACTGGTACGGATTTTTGTTGATCAGCTTCTCTGGCCTGCCTAAATCCAATAAAAAATGAGTATATTTCGATGGGGTGAACAGGGTGACTGGTTAAAGTTGACGCGGCACTTGTAAGGAACCTTTGCATGCCCATATCCCTTCTCACGAGTCTGTTACGACCGAACAAAATAAACTCACATGATAATATTTGATAAAATTTTAAGTCTCATATTTTTTTTAACTTCATTTTCATATTTTTTCAGCAGACTAGATGAAATGATCAGTCTTTTGTTGAATGATTGCGCATTAGTAACTGTGCATGGTTAATTGATCATACTTTTGAAAAACCCAGTGGAATAATGTCAAAGCCAAATTGTTTCAATATAAAAATTTTTGTTAAGAACCATTCCTTTCATACATTTTGATTTTTTTGGTTAATGCCTTTAGGTGTACTGATACACTGAAGGCATCGTAATAAAAAATTTGGATATGCAAGTTGAAATTACTAATTTTATCTATAGTAAGCCAAAATATCTATTCAAAATTGGCCAAAAATTAGAAAAAAAAATTGACCTCTCAAATTTCCCTAAATACTACAACTATTGAGTATTTTTGTTGATTAAACCGATATACACAGTTTCGCTACAAAGATACATTTCAAGTAGCGCGTCAAATTTACCATTATTCTTTATTTCAACCAGTGTATTAGATCAAATCATGAGAATATTGTCTAGCTTTCCACAGCAAACAGGATTTCTTTCTCTCTACAACATTTTTCAACAATAAGTTAAGAGGATAAACTAGCAGCTAGGTAACCTCCTGTAACTGTTGGTTTATGGAATTAACCTTCGAGTAACTTTCAATCTGCAATGTTTTCTTATGATTTTTCGCATCTCAATTCACAGTCTCCGAAATCCCGTGCATATTATCCTTTATAAGTCTCGTTGTTAGCTCAATATACTAATACTGCATGAGTTCGCGAAAAATATTTTGTCGATTTATTTCAAATATTTTCATTCGTTCATCACGTGACTTATGGGAGCAATAATTGTTGTACGCATGTATAAAACCCTACAAAATTAACAAAATTAACCCTGTATGTACCTATATAATAGAATCAAAATATAAGTAAATCCAAATGAACGTTGAAAAGTGGAAGGTTTTTTGTTCCATAAAATGACTGTGCGATATTGCCAAATGTCTGAGGTTTTCTCTGTACCACGCTGAATTGCTATATGCTTACCGTTGGTTGAAATAAAGGACAGCCACCCTGTTTAACGCTAGCCGAGCATGTGCTCTTAATTCTGGGTTCGAGTTGTAGGCAATAAAATCGCAGTCACTGTTATAGGTTATATTTGCACTAGTTCGTTATACACTTCAGGATATGTTAGGAATCACAAATCTTACATAAAATCATTCCGTTAGAGTTGAAGGATGTTATTATCACAGGCAGTTATTAAAACTAGGGGTAACTATCATAAAAACAATACTGAAATCAACAAAATCCATAACACAACTGCTTGAATTTCATGAAGTAATGCATTTGGCACGAATGTTTTTCTATTGTCATCTTCCATTTAGATTTTAGAAGTTACTGCGATAATATTTATGGAGAATTTGTTATTTTTTGACTGATTTGAAAAAAAAATTTAATATATTCTGTGAATTATACTCAAAACCATTGGAATATCATGTTGATATCAGTAGTATCAGTACAACAATCAATATAATATTATATTGAATCAGATTTGAAAAATCTCTAGGAACAATACACTGTTATAAAAAATTAGGTTTGCTTTGATGCAGTTCAAGAAAACTATACTGTATTAGTCTATCATGCAATTTCATAGTTTTATCATTCGAATTGGGGACAAATTTCACTAATATGAAAAAAAATTATCCGTGGAACTTTGCAAAACACAAAAATAAAAATTTCAATATTCTCAACTAACTGACAAATTTATTCTTGTTGTTTTCTGCCAGAATTGTTTCGATTTTTTGTTCACAAAAAATTATTAGCATAATTTATACAAATCAATTGCCAAACCCACGAAAGGATAAATTTTTTGTATTGAGTGGGCAAAAACAGAGTTGTTTAAATGACAATAACTATTTTGATTTGAAATTATAACAAATTCGGCCACTAGAATGAGAGCATGAAAAAATATACAGGCCCTGAAATATTTACACAAAATGATAATACAGACTGCAGCAATGAAAATAAGATGATCAGAGAGAGTATACTATTAGTGCATAATGCCCCCCCCCCCTTCCCGGAATAAAAGTTGTTCCGTCGAAAATGGGCATTTAATTTTTGTTAATTCCAAGAAAAATATCATAAATACTCAGAAAATGAGAAAACGATACCGATTCTGTAAAAGTTTTATCTCTAGAGGAAATCTTAACTTCCTATAACGGTGAAGCATTTTTGTATAGAAATTTTGATTTCAGCTCTGATCTATTTCGTGCAAACATTCCAGGAGATCCATATCATGTTTTAATCACCCGGTCCCCCCAACTGAAGGTACTGGCTTTATAAAAACATTTATAATATCATCACCACCTAACATTTGAAACTCATCATTTTCAGACAGATGGATCATGGAAATACAATTGTTGTCATGTTATCCAACCATTTTTGTTTTTTCCCTAGGTTCTTTCAACGGAGAATTTGGATTTGACGCCTGATTTCAACTTTTTATATTTTTGATGATTTGTAGCAACTATTATATCCATGAAGATTGGCAACGTGAATACACGTGAATGAAGTGAGTAGAAAGTAGGTAGTATTCCGAGTATCATTTTTATTTTGCAAAGCGCATCCAACTATTGAAGTCATCATCAATGCTTGCTGCTAGTAAATACTTGAAGGATCAATTAATAGTTAAAAATACATAATGAAACATTTAAATTATGCATTGTAAATGTCAAGAATGAAAAGCAGACGAAAGGAGAGGCGTTCGCCTCCTAAAAGATCAGTGTCTGCAAGACGTCGTAAAAGTCGAAAGCGCTTTGGAAAATAAAAATAATACAATGAATACAACCTACTTTCGTCTTTATTACATCCATATTTTTTGAGAAATTCACGATGTTAACATCGATAAGGCTTCTCGTGAATGTCAGTTTTGATCCATCAGCATGTCCCAAACCTCAAAGTAACAAATGTTTTTGTACAGTCACCCTAACTCAACCGATATTTGCCGATATTCTGCCTATCGCTCTTAAACTTCCTGTGTATGGTAATGAGGTGCGTGGTGAGGCTGTTAGCCGTCTTAAAAGTTTTGCGGCACAGATCGCAAGGCAGCTGCCTAGCGGGCAGATGCACGTCATAGAAGTGCCTGCGGATGCTGCTCCTCCTCATCCATTTGCCGCACGTTCTGCATTCAGCTGCAAAAGGTTCGGCTGTGGCTAGTCGACCGGCACGGGCCGCTATAAACAGCCGGGGAAAAACAATACCTAACCTAATCGCCGATTTTCTAAGAGCAAGAAGTCAACAACTAAGAAGAAGAAGATAACCTGACCTAACCGAGGAACTTGAGGGTGATTACCCAAAATGAGGGTAATTCAACATGACTAAGGGTAATTTGCGGGTGGGTATTTTCGGGCAAGCTAAGCAATAATCTTGTATTTTCCTATCATAGAATCACAAAATGTTTTTCAATCACCTTAATGCTGAGGTTAGAGATCTACCCATAAAAATAGTCGAAGCAAATGTTAAAAACAACCTCATTCATGATGATTTCTGCAGTTATTAAGAACTCCTAGATAGGCGGTAGCATTTGGTAGCAGGAAATTTGGTTGAAATGTTTTTGGAAAGGAAGGTAATTTATCAACATTTCTAATTTCTGAATTTCAATTTTCTACTTTATTGAGTGTATGTTAATCAAGCATTTTGAATATACTGTGTTAACATTTCATTCTCGTTTTGACTTGTACAAATACTATGTATTTTAATATTAATATACTGATTTGAATTGATAAAAATTATTTTTCTACACTAGCTGCTGAAGGTATCTTGAGAAGGCGAAAGCGGGATTGTTATCTGCAAATAACCTCTCCTTTGTATTAATAGGTACAATTTTGATGAAATTTTCTGTTTTGACGAAATTTGTTCAGTTAATGTGTGGAGACAGCTTGCCATACTTGGTTTCGAGGAATTTGGATTAGATGAATATCATACTGTCGAACAATACATATCTTGTATTCAATAATAATGGAAAAATGTTGAAGTGTAATAATTGGAGCAAAAATAAATGAAGAAAATTTTATTGCCAATTTTAAATTTTTTTTCTCATGATAGGTAGATATATAATTGCTGATTATGTTTGTCATCAGTTATAAGTAACGTTATACAAAGTCATCAGATAATATTGAAGAAAAAAAAATTGGTACACACGTGATATGACTTTCAGTCATGAGAGATATTCGTTGGCCAACATTCCTTTTGACTTAAGACTCCTTGTCACCTTGCATAAACACTCCATAATGCATAAACCATTTGAAATCGATGCCTGAACTTCAGCATAAATCCACCATAACCCACGATGAATATAAAGGTGTAATACGAAAAAATCATATCTGACGCTCATTACTACCATACTAATGATATTTATATTTTTAGAGAATGTTGGTATCAATGCAGTGTCTAGAAGCACTGACAACATAATAACCCTGATGAACGAACATGATACTTGGACCAACAATTATAATAAAACCACCACTGAAAAAAAGGAGATGAAATTATAAACTTGACCTGACCACTTACTGTTCCACCGGCTGTTTCAGTCAGCCGTTTTCGGTCGATTAGCCACTTCCAAATGGTTTAGTCACTTC
Source organism: Gastrophysa polygoni (assembly GCA_963576655.1). Lineage (NCBI taxonomy): Eukaryota > Metazoa > Arthropoda > Insecta > Coleoptera > Chrysomelidae > Gastrophysa > Gastrophysa polygoni. The sequence goes on from OY755083.1 coordinate 50,776,490, forward strand.
AACTAGGACATATTAGTAGGCTACTTACCATGCATATGGAGCATAAACTCAAAATACAAAACAGCACGAAACACAACAAAACTTTGCAGGAAAAAATATAAGAAACTGCAAATCATGAAATAAAAATAAAAGGGAGTACACTATATACAATGAGTTAGGAGATAAGAAGCCATTTATTCTGGAAGCTTGAACGTTTTTCAGTCTGTTGATAAAGAGATTGGAAATGATCATGAGATGCTCCTGAAAATATTGAATCTTTCTTTTTGAATTTCTTTCATGACCCATTTTGCCAATTATTTTGCCAAAGAAAGAATACTGTCCACCCTGGGATGAAGGTAAGAAATTAAGAACATAAATTCTTTTCTGAGTCAGGGTGTCGAAGTTTTCCAAAAAAATATTTTGTTTTTCCTGTATTTTTGATATTATTCAAGATAATTTTCCTTATTGCTATTGGTATGACACTGTGGAAAGGCAATATGCGATAAATTTTCGTAAATATACCAAATAGCAAGAAACATTTGAAATCAAAAATACACGAAGAACAAAATGGTTTTTCAGTATGAAACACGTTCAAGCAAAAATAAAGAAAATCATGCAGAATCTCTGATTGGCACATACCTTGGTCCGATGAGTTCAGGTCTGCAGATGTGGCGGCCGCAAAGCTATTGTCCCACATCATTTTCATGTTGATGGGTTCTTTACTGTCATCTAGATCTAAGGGTTTCAATGTACCGGGCGTATTCGAATTTTCTATGTTCGGGACTTCCCCGTTATTGATGACAGTTTCATTTTTTGTTTTCACTGGCTCAAATTCTTGTTTGATCGGTTTCAATTGCTGAGACTGAGCTTCATTCTGAAATGAGTTGGTCTTCATCATCTTAGTTTTTTTAATGATGCAATAATCACAGGTGCGAAGCTCTATAAAATTCTTGATGATGAGGTGAGAAAAGCCAAATCTACTCACACATTCAAAAACAGAGGTGGATATCGAGTTAAAGAGATATCATTCATAACATCTTTGATTAACTCAAATAGATCACACTTTCTCTCTGTATTTGATCGTCATCTGTAATATCCATTTTTATGTCTTCATTTTTTTGTTTTTCTTTCACTGTATACTATATCCATTCAATGTTCCTTTTTCACTATGTTACTGTTTGAATTTACAATTGAATACGTAAAGAGTTTTAGTTCCATATGCTATCACGTCATGAAATATTAGAATAATATACAAGAATATAATTATTATGAAACAATATAATTTGAGTCTGAGATTGATAAAAATTCTTCAGGAAAGAGAAAGGACAGGGGAAAATTATATCTGAATGTAAGATAACATACTTGTTTTTTCAGTGATTGTTGTGGATAACTTCATGTGATATTATTTTCAAGTGTGACAGAAATCATTTTTTTGTATTATTGTGTATTTTGTGGATTCTAATGACAATTTACTCAAGTTAGTAGATTACCTCTAAGTGTCTGTCATTCTATAAATTTGTATTAAAATGCATGATTTGAAGAATTTTGTGATTTCAATATGTTTCATGACATTCCTCAATTCTATTTTAATAATGGCTTTAATTATCATACAGGCTGGAATTTGAGTAGTAAAATACAGGGTCACTTCAGTCATGGCATTTGATGCCACCCAAAAGGCCATTATGAAGTTTCAAAAATTACAAAAAATAAACAAATTTCATGAAAAGTTTTCTAATTCCTAATGATGTTACTTTTTTCTATAGCATCGTCGAATTCAATATCCTACATTTCTACCTGCAAGGACTTCTAATTTTATCACAACCAATTGTATCATAATTACCTTTGGACGTTTGGCATTTGTACCACAATTACTGGCATGTTTTGTTCGTTTTGGAAGGGGTGCTAAATGTGTGTTTGGTGGTGGATATACAGGTAACTCTACATCACTTTCGATCATCTGATTGTACATTTCATTCTCATCCATACTATCACAATCTGTTTTGTTCTCTTTCGTTGGGGCAGGCTCTTCTCCCTAAAGGATACAAATAAAGATAAATATACAGGGTATTTGGTACATAGGTACAAAGATTTTACAGGGTGGAGAAGATGAACAGTTTCAGAGTTTTCAAACTTTGATGGATGCTTTCGATATCTTTAAATTATTTGAGGATCACAGGAATGATGATTATTTTGAACAGAATTTACTTTGAGCTATGAGATGGATTTGTTTCTATTCATTTAGGAAGAAACCTTGGAAGAAATGATGAGAATTTTAATGACAAATTTGTGGAGGAATAGTATCTGATGATTGTTTTGCTAGCTATAATTTGCATTTGCAGTGCATTTTTCAACTATTTCAGAATTTATTCTCATATCTTATATGAATAGGTAAATGTTTTTAATATTCAAGTCCATTCCAAGAAACCTCAACTGAACATTTGACAGTTTTCAACTCCAACTGAGTTCAAGGTGTGTTGGTAATACTCAGCAAGTTTTAGAGCATGAATTAAATCATTATAAAATACCAATCATATCCATTATAGCAGTTTTTTTGTTATTTTGCTACCAGTTACTACCACATAAATATAAATATTTATTACAGAATTTATTGAGTTGATTGGTTAGTTGGATATCTAAGGTACACATAAGTAAGTTATTCAAGGAGGTGGTACATTTTTAAAGTAGATATGAAACCATTGATGAAACCATAGTATATGTGATAAAAATATATATTACTGTTTTCAGATCTATAGATAGAATGGATCAGGAAGATGGAAGATATTCCCCATGTTCTGACAAGAATTACAGTGAGTTCACTTACCGAGTCATCCCCGGTCAGTCCTTTGACTTGCAACAACTCTGCAGTCCTCAAGAACTGTGTTAAATTGTCTCTCAGTACGCTAACTTCTCCCATATACATGAACTCCAGAATATCCTTCATGTTTTCATGTCCCACATCTTTTAATATCACAATAGGATGCTTGCAAGGATTCGCCTTGAACATTTGCTTGAAATAGGGGCTGCAAATGGATAGGACAATTTTGTGCGCTTGCAAAAAGTGTCCATCTACTGCCAGAGTGACGTCTACCATTTCTGCAGCCTCAAGTAGTTCATGGAACCCAGAGGTCAGGTTGGAATGGAAATTATTCCAACGCAAAGAAAATTGTTCGGTAGTTGCCATTTTGCTGCGAGCGAAAATTGTCAATTAGAATTTCAAATAATGTAATGAGTCGCCATAACTAAAAATAACCTACAAACAAAAAAGCTTACTCACCCTTTTGAGTTTCTAGTTCCTAAACTTTAGAAAATAAGAATATTTTTGATCGGTGGCTCAACAATAACAATGCGCTACGGGAACTTACATAACAATATCACAAAATAGAACTTGGAAACGGCAGACGAGTGAAAAAGCACGAGAACAACCCTAATTAACCATTTCCGGACCAATCCGGGCATCCGGGATTCGTGATTGATGATTTATGGGACTTCGACCTTCTTCGTCCATTTTCGTATCTGGGAGAATAATCTAATTAGCGTAGTTGCCAGATTTCCAAAAACTTAGGGGCATCTGTGTTTTCAAATGAAATGCATCATTCCCCGCGAAGTGAGGATAAATCATTTATTCATTTAAATTCCATTGTTAACATTGATAGAGTTTTGATGATACGAAAAATATGCTCCACTCTTTTCAGATAACCTTATGTAATGATATTCAAAGTAAATACAAAACGATTTTCAAAGTGAAACTTTTTCATCTATCGCAAAAGTCTTTACCGATTCTGTTAAAATTCACATAGTTTGTTGATATCTTAATGAGGATATCGAGAAACTGTGAATTCAATCAAAATCGTCTGAATAAGCCTTTTTTAAAAATTAATAGAAAAATATTTACTTGACATTCTGTATTTCTGAAACAAATCAGTTTCGAATATATGTTTACGTGAACATTCCAAAATAAACTACTATAATAATATCACACATCCTAATATGTTGACTGTGCATTTTTCATTGAGATAAGTAGCCTGAATACACCTTAGGAGGAGGATTTCAACAATTTTGAATTGAGGATTCACTTATTCTGACTACAATTTGACACACAATGATTGTAGTATATATAGGAAACATGATATTTACTCTTATAGTAATACTTTACAAACAAAAATCATTTATTGCTCCATTCCGAAAAACTCTTCCTAGTCATCGAAGATAAATCATCAGGTGTCATGACGTCGCGTCTTTTATTGATTACTCTTTTCAAAATATCAGCAACGCCCGTATTCATCAAAGCATTTATGCAACTAGTGCTCGAAGATTGTATCGCAGGTTTCAATGACTCTCTTTGTTTAATCAAATCTTGTGCATTCATAATATAAGAATACGATCTCTCTCTAGATACGTTCATCATATCCTCGCGAAGAGCTTTGATAGTTTCTTCCTTCAGTGATGAATTCTAAAAAATATCCAGTCAATCGGATTCGAGACCCAAAATTTTGGAACTTACGTTTCGAGATGATGAGTGTGTGTCAGAATACACAGAGTTGTCCATGTACATGTCAGATTCATGTTCATTTCTTGTGAGAGCATTTTGCATTATCTCCGTTATCCTCTTCGAACATTTCATAGCTTCTTGAATTTCTTCTACAGTTAAAGAAACGTACTCTGTCGGATTTCCGTCATTCATTTCCTTCTGAGTGGTGCTACTGCTCGATACTTGGGGATCATCATTCCCCTGGAAAGTTTTCTCGTCAGCACTCGTATATTGGCTGGACAAATACCGCTTCCTGGCATTGTCATTACTATAGTTGAGCCAGAAGTTATTCCACTCCCCTACCTTGCTATCAATGTCTACGTTGGATTGTGGCTCAACCGAGTTATTATTGCCAAAATACGCACTATTGATACTTTCTATCCAACTGAGGTAGCTGGAAGCAGGACTTTGAAAAGTTCTTCCGTCTTTAGCCTCCGTGGTTTCACTTCTCACGGCGTAATCGGTCTGATCAGAAGAAAACGACTCGAGAGACGAACTGTACTTGCTACTGCTGCTGAGAGGATAAGTAGGAGAGAATGATCTCTTTGGTTTATTTTCGGATATCGATTCCAAGCTATGCCTGAAATACGATAAGATGACAGATGGAGTGGAAAGATCCCAGTTGACAACACTCATCTCAGCTCTATCGCAAGAGAGATCACGCTACGGAACAGTGTTTCACAAATTTTCATCATGATAACTGAGTTGTCGAAAAGTTTCAAAATATACCAAATGAGGAAGAGATGGAATAGGATCTAATGTTCGAGATCTTTGAGGGAATTTAACTTTGGAGAATAACATATGTGCATGAAATAAAATTAAATAAGTTTGGCCTATGTTGTAATTTGTTGTTTATCGTTTCAATTAACCATAAGTCTTAGTTTAGTCTGTGATTCAATTTTTGTGGTGAACATTCATCCAAGTTATATCTTCGATCACGGCATTCTTGTGATAGAATATGAAGCAATTTGAATGTAACATTGATGTAACTGAACAAACAAATATGCTTAGATGTCTGATGAGTTTGTAAGTTGTGAAAATTTTAAATGGATCAACGATGAAAGCTGTTTTGGTCAACTATTTCTCTGAGATCTACTGGGTACTTGTACTACATGGAAATCCTTACCTCAAGCTGCTATCCAGAGATCTCCTGAATTTACTTCTATTGCATTGCTCTGACGGGCTGCTGCCTCTATCTGATCTTGCTGAGGTGATATTCATTTCACTGATAGTGCCACTCGAATAACCTAGTGACATTTCCTTTTTCAAAGTAACCGATTTGACTCGTCTCACTGTACCGCTTCTGATTATAGTTGTTGGCGCCTTACTTCCAAACAAAGTTAGATCAGTTCGATTTTCATCTTGCTGATCTTTTGTGGAATGTTCTTGAAAGAATGGACTATGTGTGGGAGAACTACTGGACGATTCTGAGTTCGATTTGGTAGTACCGTTTTCTTCAGACATAGTTGGAAGTCTTGTGTAGTTGTTGGTTTCGCGTAACTTTTGGACTAATATATTAGGAGAGCGCTCTGCAGTATGGGCAGGTGATCGAGGTTCACGGTTGAGAGATGTATCCATGCCAACGAATATCTAATTGATGTTTACGTATCGTTGGTCATCAGAAGGGTGGTGAATCAATAATATTTATGCAAGGGTCACAACGTTTATAATGTTCCTATCATCGACCCTGGAAATGAGAAGTTTCAATACGGCTGTATGGTGAATAAAAATTCAGGCATCATATTTCTGAAATTCTGTAACTGTTCAATTAGATCAAAAGTCAAAAACTGTGGAGATTTATACGAATTGAATGTACCGATTGTGTAGAAAAATCTGCTTCATTGAAATCTGAAACAGCATGCTCATAGTTGCCTGCAAAATCAATATTTTGCCTCAATCAGAGAAATATATTAATTAATTATCTATTATATATATTGATTATCATAGAAAAAATTAATGAAAAAGGTAAGATTGAGACTATGTATACATATAGCAGTAGGGAGAATCGTCATGAAAGCTGCTCTCCAGAACCTCTTCAGATTCCACTCCCCCTATTTTCAGATTTTTTTGAAAATTCACTGGTTTATGATCATAGATGATATATTATTATGTCTATGTATGTATGCTATACAAGTATGATCAAGTGATTTACATTTTTTTCGTGGCAACATGGCCAGATTTCATTAATATTTGTGTTCTGTCTACGTTTCCGTCAAGTGCCAGATTCGTTTCGTTCCGTCAGAAAGGGCTAGGAAAAGTGAGGTTAGTTGCTCGTCCAAAAAGGTAGAGAGTTATGTGATGTTGACTTTTCGAAATCTTCTAGGAATATTACTATAAATAATGGCGTATCGCCTCCTCAATAGTTGTAGGAATATAGAAAATTTAGTGTGGAAGACATTTAAACAAACAAATTTGCATACTACTGCAAAGGTTGGATTTTAAAGTATTTCATAACCCGATGCAAGAACTAAATATGTTGAATTTTAGCCTTCTTTCTCACTGAAACAAGCAGTATTGAACGAATGGAGACTGTTTTGCGATAAACCACCTAAAGGCTTTGAAAAATATTTTAAACCAGGAGGTACTAAAGGCTTGAAAGAGCCTGTTAAGGAAGGAAAAGCGAAAGAAGCAAATGGTAAAGATGCTAAACCAGAAGTACCTAAAGAAGCTCCAAAACCTCCTCCTAGTACAGCTCCAAGTGGGTCGAAACCTTATGAACAATGGTCCTTTGGATTATTTGGAGGAACTGGACGTGGGTGAGAACTGATACCATTGAATATAATTCAGAATGAAAGATAATAATCTAATTTCAGGGGTAGTGGTGGCAAACCATTTGGAGACAATGAAAAAGACAAATGGTATGTCCTAGGAGCAGCAGCAGCTGTAGCATTCTTGGCTACAGTGGCAATGTGGGAAATGAATTATAAGGAAATTGGATGGAAAGAATTTGTACATAGGTGAGAGTGAAGAACACCAAGATTAGATGCTTCATGAAATTCCTTGTTTTTTTAGTTATTTACAAAGAGGAATTGTAGACAAATTAGAAGTTGTCAATAAGAAATGGGTGCGAGTCAGACTTTTACCAGGGAATGATGTAGATGGTTCTGTAAGTACATCATATTTTGACTATTTTTGTAGTTTCAGCAGATTCCGCTTATAACTCATCACTTATAACTCATCACACTGTGTACCTGAAAAAGGATAGGCATGAAATATAGAACCTTATACTTCAATATTGATTATTCAGTCTCCAAATAATAATTTTCTTCATATTATAAATACTTGAGGAAGAGCCTTCTACATAAGAACCTCAGAAATTCACAAAGTTCAATGTATCATCAGGAAAAATTATTCCTAGGAAGAATTTGCAAGCTCAGATGTATTGCAAGTATATCAAATACTATATATCAGTAGAATATATGGATAACTGTCAAACTCAAGTCATAAGGATCATTGCTATAAACACTTCAATGAAATTGACATCATGCCAATGTCCAATGCCTACATTATATATGTACTCACAGGTTTTTAAGAGATCCACCAATAAGTGAGTGATTTCAACATTCAACATCTTGTATTCCTATATCAAAAATATTGAAAGTCATTAAACGTTTATCTGTTCTTAAGATAGTAAGACGCTCTCAGCTATGACAGTGGGGCTTTGATTTGATATTTCATTCTGCTCTATTCAGTTCAAATTTATACTATTTCAAATCTATCATATTCAATTATGCATTTCGATCTTAATCCAGCCAAAGAAGTCCAGATAGAATTTTGAGTTTTTGGCCAATTTTTATGACAAATATTTGGTAAAATAATTTGACCAAAAACTATTCCATTTTTTTTTCATTGATCTATCATTCAACAGTCTAAATATAAAATTATTAATTTTTAGGTGAAAAAAAAACTTCTGGTTGAGAGAGAAATTGAAAGATGAAAATAAAAGTTGAAAAAAAGGTTTTCAATCAAATTTCTGGCATCTATGCCATAGTGTTGAAGCATTCCATAAGTGTGTTTTCCGGAAACTTTCTTCTTGGGTTGACTATTGGATATATAAACACTGGGATCGGATAATTTGGAGATTGGATTCATTTTTGGCAAACTTCAAAGATACAACGTTTGTTACACCAAATTACTTTGATATGACTTGGCAAATTCTAGAATATCTTTATTCCGTTATGAATAATGGAGTCTTATCGATTCAACTTGTCCGTTCTGTCTTGTATTATCATGTGACAAAACGATCTCTAGAGAAGCAATGTTTTTCCGGATCAGATCTGTTGTTTCCAGGTTGCATAAGCCAACTACTGTCTATCTATGTCTCTTCCTAGAACATCATCTGGTTCAACATAGGCAGCGTGGACTCGTTCGAACGCAACCTCGAGACCGCCCAACTCGAGATGAACCTGGAGCCGGCCAACTTCGTCCCCGTCATCTACAAAACGGAGCTGGAGGCGGCCAGCCTCTCGGGCGTGCTGCCCACGATCCTCGTCATCGGCTTCCTGTTTTACATGATGCGCCGGTCGGCCGAGATGATGGGCGGCAAGCGGGGCAAACGGGGCGGCGGCTTGTTCGGCGGCGTGATGGAGAGCACGGCCAAGTTGATCAATTCCAGCGATATCGGGGTCAAGTTCAAGTGAGTGTTCATGTAGGGAAGAACGGTTAAGTCACTGGTGGTGATTCGTTTCGCCAAAACGCTAACGGCATTTTCCCATAATTGATGGAATCAACTAGCTGGTGGAACTACTCATATACTTATCCTGTCTTCAAATCTCCTGAAACTATGAAGAATGCAAAAACTGTCAGATGAGTTTCCAACAAAATTTGCAGGAACAGGTACAGATCAATGAAAATCAGATACCATTTTGTGTTTCAAGATTTCTCAGTATCGTCAACAGGTATTGGTATATTCTTTGAGGTTATGTGTGATTTTACTGTTTATTTTTTTTTCGAAAGTACAGGGTATTTTCATTTTATTTCATTACAATTCTGAAACAGATAGAGGTATGAAGGTTAGTTCACTTAGAAGAATAATTTATATCATTTATCTCCTGATGAAACAGTGTCTTCGAATCCAAAACAATCATCAACCATAGTGCCAGAGCTGATAGAAGTCCATAGGAAATTCGCATATTCAAAGATTTATTCAAAGTGATATCTTGATACAATAATTTCATATATGTACCGCGCCCAAATTCAAACTGAGCTGACACAGCTGTCGTTGACGGGTATATTTCGATTGGGATGTTACTCTGCTTTGGAATAGTTTCAAACAACTGAAGAGTAGACTCATCAGCTAGTTTTTCACATCAATTTCCCATATATCTGAGACTAATAAATGGCACGTCGCCTATAATGATATCAAAACGTAAACGGTAAAATATGAGAGATACATTTCCCCAGCAAGAGGATGGCAAATGGAGGATGGAAAGGGTTGACATAGGATGATCATATGTGTACAAAGTTAGTTGCAATACGAATATTATAACAAGTAAATATCTGTAACTATACTAAACTATTGTTGAAACGCAAAATTTCAAATTCAGATAATTTAGTTACGCAAAAGCAAAATTTCTGGATCGTCACTCGCATTTCGTATGGAAAGTGAACATGAACAAATATAGGCATAGTCTGAAAATGGCTTGAAATGGCCATTTTGATGCCCGATATCTTCTTCGCAGATGTTGTGATTTTGATCGTTTTCTATTCTGTATCTGAGCAACAAAGACAACTGTAGAAACCTACCGTTTGTACTCTTCCAATGCATTTTGAAATATTTTGACTACCCCTGCAATAAAAAGTATAATCTCCTCGGTTGCAATTTTCATTCTTATGGATAATAACCATCATGATATGCTCGTTGAATACTATATGATCTATTCAAAAGAAGAAGGTGATTAGAAAAGGGACAAGTTCCAAGTAGTCCACTTGGTGTGTTGAGGACTGTAGTATATTTTGTTTCAGAGATGTCGCCGGTTGTGAAGAAGCTAAAATAGAAATAATGGAATTTGTGAATTTCCTAAAGAATCCTCAACAATACATTGATCTTGGGGCCAAGATTCCTAAAGGGGCTATGCTTACAGGTAGCTATGAAAAAAATATTTTTCATATAATTTATTGAATTAAAGAATTTTGAAAACTATAACCAGTTGAACAAAATGTAAAGGAACAATTATTCCTTTGTGGTCACAATATTAGGATTGTAGTGACAGACAAAGATCAAAGTCAAGATCATAGAGAAAAAAAAATTGAGGTCTTTTTTTGTCTTGATAATTTTCACCAGAGTGGTTAATGTACCTCTTTCATAATTTGATTCTATCTTTCACATATATACATCCATTTTAATAAGAGGTGTAGGAAAATAAAAGTGATGGTATCCAAGATCCCCATGCATACAAGGTGTTTCCGAAATTTCAGTTATGAATGAAGTGGATAATAGAAGACAAAACTAAATCAAAGAATTCAAATTCGTCGAGAAAATTATTCTGGGAGATGATGAATTGGAAAGTTTTCCCATATCTTTCAAACACCCCCAAGTATCAATGACCAACGGATTTCAATTTGGGTCAATACACGCCTCTTATTCGATGTTACATTTGAATTATCGCTTTAATTTCGGAAACACCCTGTTCAATCGAACTTTTAGCATCCTATATAACTCGTCTTGGTCGTTTTCAAGGCCCCCCCGGTACGGGAAAGACCCTCCTGGCCAAAGCGACCGCCGGCGAGGCGAACGTCCCTTTCATCACCGTCTCGGGCTCCGAGTTCCTCGAGATGTTCGTCGGCGTGGGCCCGTCCAGAGTGCGCGACCTCTTCTCCATGGCCAGGAAGCACGCGCCCTGCATCCTCTTCATCGACGAGATCGACGCCGTGGGCAGGAAGAGGTACACCGAACTCGTTTCATAACTTCATTGAAAGCTCTGTCATTATATATCATATAGTACTATTTATGAGCAAATGATGCTCTGTGAAAACAATATGCAAATCACAACCGATGAAATGTGTGAAGACATCATTTTTGAGTTTGTGAATGAATATGAGCACATTCATTGTAATTCTCTATTTAGCAGACATAGAGACAGTAAATTGATTGACATTCTCTCTCTCACCAAGGCTCGAGTGAAAGAGAAGGCTATGGTCTTGTGGGAAAATAAATTTTTCAAATATTGACAGGTTTTTGGAGATGTCTCTTGATTGTACCTTCGTAGATACAATTCTGATATTACCATATACTTAAGAATACACTTGAAAAGACCGCTAGACTCTGTTGCCGATTCTCTCTCACCATGGCTCGGGTGAAAAAGAAGGCTATGGTCTTGTGGGAAAATGAATTTTTCAATTATTGACAGTTTTTTTGAAGATGTCTCTCGATTGTACCTTCGTAGATACAATTCTGATATTACCATATACTTAAGAATACACTTGAAAAGACCGCTAGACTCTGTTGCCGATTCTCTCTCACCATGGCTCGGGTGAAAAAGAAGGCTATGGTCTTGTGGGAAAATGAATTTTTCAATTATTGACAGTTTTTTTGAAGATGTCTCTTGATTGTACCTTCGTAGATACAATTTTGATATTACCATATACTTAAGAATACACTTGAAAAGACCGCTAGACACTGTTGCCGATTCTCTCTCACCATGGCTCGGGTGAAAAAGAAGGCTATGGTCTTGTGGAAAAATGAATTTTCTGATTATTATTAGAGGTGGAAGGAATTTCGGCGGTCATTCGGAGCAGGAAAACACTCTCAATCAGCTGCTGGTGGAGATGGACGGGTTCAATACGACGACGAACGTCGTTGTGTTGGCGGCGACAAACAGGGTGGACATTTTGGATCAGGCGTTGTTGAGGCCGGGGAGGTTTGATAGGCAGATCTTCGTGCCGGCGCCCGATATCAAGGTAAATTCAGAGATGCATGGATATTTATGTAGGAAGTTATGTTCTACTGTATTTTGTTATCATTTATTATCATTCTGAAGTTGGATTCACGTATTGGGTCGCAGTCGCTGCAGCTGGCGGTAGCCTTCCGAGATGAGTGTGGTTGAACACGTTCAATTTCATAGAATATCATCTGCTGTCCTAGTCTTTGTACTACCAATGCAGATTATTATAGCAGCCATTTCTATCTCAATATGTCAGCAAATAATGAAAGGACACAAAAACTTCCAGAAGATAATTATCATTATTTTTTTTCTCAAATCGAAAATAAACACAAGACTACAAGTTATTCTTTCTGTATTCACTAATCTGGAATTCAAGTTTGTTGAATATAGTTGATTACTGTGTCCTTGATCGTCTCCCATATGTATTTCAAATGTATTTTGAATGTATTGTTATTTTACTCATTGGTATTTTAGTATACCCTATATGTGGATAATCATTTTCGAAATTATATCTATATCAAGAGAAACTCGGTCAAAAATAAACCAGGATCTAAAGATTGAATTCTTTAATGAAACAGTTATCCAAAATTCTTTTCTCTTTTATGGTTCCAAAATATTCAACATTTCACCAATAAATCTAAAGGATGATGAATCCATTCAAACTATTCAAAAAAAGTATGTACATAGACTTCCAGAAAAATTTAAAATTTTCCACTAACACACAAGTTCATATTTGTGTAGGTATACAGCTCTTTACATAATGTACCAGAAATTCACAATACAATAACAAGTTATACCTCATTCGAAGTGTCTCATATTATCCAATTTCATTTGAATCCTAATTTCTATAATCCTCTATAATTTTTCTTATATTTCACAAAAATGTAAGTTTACATAAGACATACACTTGTACAAATGCCTTGCTGATTTAGACATCACAAAACAGGCTACAATGCCTAGCGTGAGTCTACTCCAGCAAGTCATTCAAAATTCAATGGTGGTATTGATAATTCTTGCATGCTTTTGTGATAATAAATTCTTGAATCTTCTTGAATTTTGTTTTAGATCATTTTAGATAAGTGTAATTCTTGATGAGAACTGATAATTTTCAATACTTGGTAATGCAAGTCTGAAGGAAATGAATTCGATTCTATCGAGCGCCACTGATCCGAGTCTATCGTTCCTCAGGGCAGGGCGAGCATCTTCAAGGTCCACCTGGCCGCGCTCAAGACGCTGCTCGACAAGAACGAGCTGGCGCGCAAGATGGCCGCGCTGACGCCGGGCTTCACCGGCGCCGACATCGCCAACGTGTGCAACGAGGCGGCGCTGATAGCGGCGCGCGACCTCAACGATTCGATCGCGGCCAAGCACTTCGAGCAGGCGATCGAGCGCGTCGTCGCCGGCATGGAGAAGAAGACGAACGTGCTGTCGCCCGAGGAGAAGAAGACGGTGGCCTATCACGAGGCGGGTGAGTGTCCGTGGGGTGGGGGTACGGTCACAGTCTATGGCGGCAACGCCAAATTCATGGGAATCAATAATTTTTCTTTATATAAAAGTTGCAACTAACTTTTGCCGCTGTCAAACTGACAATTGCACTGTGGCATATGCGACTTTCCATACACGAGTTGAATTGTCATTATTATTTCTTGCAGGCCACGCGGTAGCGGGATGGTTCTTGCAGTACGCCGACCCCCTGCTGAAGGTGTCGATCATCCCTCGGGGCAAGGGCCTGGGCTACGCGCAGTACCTGCCCAAAGACCAGTACTTGTACACCAAGGAGCAGCTGTTCGACAGGATGTGCATGACGTTGGGCGGCCGCGTGTCCGAGGAGATTTTCTTCCAAAGGATCACGACGGGGGCGCAGGACGATCTCAAGAAAGTGACTCAGAGCGCGTACGCGCAAGTCGTGCACTACGGGATGAACGAAAAGGTGGGTAGCTCGGAATGATCAACAATGAGGAAATTTCAGAAATTTTGATTTTTTCATATCTATACACAACATAAACATTCAAGTCTGGACTAACACCACCCCTGCATGAAACCACTTCCTATCAGTCCTCTTTCTCTTACACGGTATCTCGGTTTTTTAATGAGGTTCCTGGTGATTTGAAGAATGTTTCTGTTAACACTTTCGAAATGAATCGAAAAAGTTATTATTAATGGATGAGATGAAATTTTAGATTTCTTCAATCGATACATTTTACCTATATCATTATATGTTATGCAATTCGCATGTTTCCTCTTGATAATTCATTTACTCTCCTGCCTTTTGATGGTCACTTATCTCTATTTGTTATACTATGTTTGCATCCTGATTTTTTTCTTTTTCATGCACTATCATCAAGAGCGTTTATTATTATTATTAGTGTTCGACAAAAACCTATCAAGGTGTGCGTCATGGACTCTATGGAAAAACTGAAAATACTTCTCCATTGCAACTGTCAAATGATTGGTGATATTGATTTCTCCTTTCGACGTTTCGTATTCGTGTAACCATCAACTCAATTGTTCTCAAATGCTGTCCTGTTTAAGGGATTGCAGAGCCTGAAACTTTGTTCCCATTCTGGATACACCTAGGCGTGTTAATAGCCATCGCTCAGGCTATTAGTTACACAGTTGATAAATAAATAACTATCATTTACAATTCATAAAAAATGAAAATTGATCGAGATGATTCAGAATAAAGATGAGAATCTCCGTGTGATAATAGTAGCATCAACATTGACATGAAATGGTGTGTTGTGTTGCGGGTTGGATAGGGTGAGCTAAATGCTAAGTTAGCTAAGTTAGCTGGTTTATTCACTGAAGATCACTTGATGTTGATAGCGATGCATACAGATACAGGTTAGATGTTCGGTGTTACAAGTCCCGTGGCAAAATCCCCGCACTTTGCCGGCTTCCTTAGTTTTATACGCGACGCTTCGTCACAGAAGCGACGCTTTCATGACATCACATTTGACCAATGAAAGTGAAGAATACAATTCTACCAACCAATCACATTTCACCTGACAACACGATGTTTTACATGGCATTTTGTGTTGGTCAGCAATCTTTATATCGTGTAATGAGAACAGAGAATTCAGCGGAAATGTAATGTTATACCTAACATTATATGACATCATGTTATATTTCATAACAAGTGTAACTGATTAATATTAACAAAGTTTCTCAAATAAGCAACTGGAATAAAATATAGAATATAATGATTAGTGATTATTGTAGCAAAGCAAATCGCAGTATCGGGAAATGTTTTCGATATTGCCAAGTTGAGACAATATTCGCTTGATTAATCTGTAGAAATCTTTATTAGACAATAAGAATCTGAAAATACAAACATATCAGCCTATCACATCTCATTCATCGGAGCCCATACCGCAGGCACTTCTGAAACTGCACAACTTACCTGAGCAGGTAGTGATATCTTCACAAGACTAACACAAAACCAGGAATTCTCTGATTCAGATTGTTCGAAAGTATTTCGTTATTTTATTTATTTGTCACCTTGACAATATCGGAAACATTTCCCGATACTGCGATTTGCTTTGCTACATTATTCATGCTAAAACCTCGTAGAGGATGTGAAGTGTAACTCCACAACAGGTGACAATTTGTTGGAGATTTCAATGTTTAAATTATTATTGATATTATTTTCACGCTGGCGCAGGTGGGCAACGTGAGCTTCGACATGCCTCGCGACGGCGAGATGGTGATGGAGAAGCCGTACTCCGAGACCACGGCGCAGCTGATCGACGTGGAGGTGCGCAAGCTGATAGAGGGCGCGCATCAGCGCACCACGCAGCTGCTGACGGAGCGCAAGCAGCAGGTGGCCAAGGTGGCCGAACGCCTGCTCAAGCAGGAGATCATCAGCAGGGAGGACATGATCGAGCTGTTGGGCAAGCGGCCGTTCCCCGAGAAGTCCACCTACGAGGAGTTCGTGGAGGGGACGGGGTCCTTCGAGGAAGACACGACGCTGCCCGAGGGGCTCAAGGACTGGAACAAGGAGAAGCCGAAGGGGCCGGAGGAGGTGGAGAAGGGCGGAGCGTAGGGCTGCTTGTATCTTTTAGTTGTGAAAGTACCTACTGTAACTAAGCGTTTTTATAACGGTCGATTGAAGGAATGTAACTGAAATTATTTCGATGAATACATAAAATGTTGTTACTCGTGTTGTTTTTATTTATATCTTTCTAGCTTTTTTGAGGGATTATCCGAAATGGTTATGAATAATGCATTACTCGTCGTGCAAATGAAACTGAATTCCGCTATTTCCAATTACATGTGAATATGATGGCATATAATCTGAAGTGTGGTGGACACATTACCAGTGATACTAATTTCAAGATACATATTGGTTATCTTTATTACCCAAGAAACATCACTGTTCATAATATATACTCATGAATGAAACATTGAAGAGAGAAAAAAGTATTTGTTCAAAATTAAAAAATTAAGAAGAAAATCTTCAAGATACAACCAAGGTCCAAGATATCAATGCTAAGTTTAAGTATCCAAATCAAATATGATATTGATAAAATTAAGAAGTTGTGATCAAGTATTTCTTGAGATTAGTTTTGGATCTTTTTGTATCCTGTATATTTTTGAGCTCATTCGGTAACGAGTTGTATAAAATTATTGCTTACTAATGTTCGACCTGAATGTATTTGTTATCAAAGAATTCAATAATTGTCTAGTGCCATAATTATGGATTCTATTGACCTCAGTAAGAGCTATGTTTGATAATTTCAATTTCTTCCTGAAAAAATGAATAAAGCAACATATCTTGAGTTTATATAAGAAAATTGAAAATGATAGATAGATTTAGATAGATAGAAATGCATTATATTATTTTATTTTGTAATCTCATGAGTTTCAAACGTGAAATACTTGTACTTTCCCAGACAGATATCAAATATTGAAAGTTCGGATAAAAAAGGCAGGAAGGAATGCTCTTCAAATAACTAACAGGGATAATATCACGAATTTTGAATATGACGCCTAAGATGGGATTCAATTTCTTTCTTTCGATAGGGTGTCATTATGACTTCGTTATAGGGGCGAAATGAAAATTTCATGAAACACTTATTCACAGTGAGATCCATAAGTGGCAGATAATTCATTTTCTACGTAATTTAAGTTAATTTCTATTCCAAAAACAACATTTTTGCAGCATACTTTTATACCTCCTTCTTTCAACCCCCTGTGGCGGAGTGACAGCACCCCTTAGAAATTCTTTGTCGGAACCATGGTGGAAATATGGAAGATTTCAGTTCTCTAATCAGTAAAATAATTTTTCTTCAATTTATCTCGATTCTTATCATTTATTGGAAAAAACAATATGAATTATTGATGTTCTGAATAGATTTATGAGGAGATTCAAGAGGAGCATGACACTATAAACTTGAAAATGGTCAGTTTGGACCATTTATGGACGATTGTATTTTTTATTTTTGGTCAACAAGAAAGGAAAACTTTGAATGTTTGTGAAGCATCGTGTGAGCCAGCGGTAGGATGTTGGGAGAGGAGAAAGGTATAGGAATTTGTCTGAAAAGTTAGGACATAAAAAATGCTTTTTCAATTGCTATGACAGATTATTCATCTGAGCTGCAATCGCAATATTTTATTCAATATGAATACTGTTTCTAACTCAATCAAGGAGGTGGTGTATTAATTTTTCTAGATTTTTGGGATTTTCTCTCAATTCTGAAAATAAATGAATTAGAAATTTTATAATAATCATTTCAATATATTTCAATATCTGTCCTTTCACTACAAATATAGTATAGATATAATTATTATAATTCCTTTTTTGATTGTTAGAAACGAGGTGAGAAAATCTCAAAAAATCATCAGTTGCACTAACATTGGCTTGTACACCCCGATGGGTTTATAATCTCTGATCATGGACGTATAAACAAAGACATGTCTCTGCTGATAGACATGACGAGCAACTACAATCTGTTGTCAATAGATGACCGTCTTGTTGTATCTTGAATCTGGATGTACACATGACAAGAGATGCTGATATCGTGTTATGAATTTCGTATGGGAATATTACGTATCCATCAATTCTATAATTGTTGATTTTTTCAGACAATCTTTTGTTATTCAGTTGTAATACAGTCTTATCAGAGAGTGTTTACAAGTCCTCGGTAGTATAGTGGTCAGTATCCCCGCCTGTCACGCGGGAGACCGGGGTTCGATTCCCCGCCGGGGAGGAAATTTTTTTTTTTGATTACAATATGAAAAATAATCGTTTCTGAATTATGATACTTCTAATCAAATGATATAAAAATATAAAAAAAAATACTGGTGATAGTTCAATATGAAACATGATTCTTGTAATTGGAAAAGAAAATAAGTAAAAATACAGTTCTGTAGTTGAAAATGAGTTGAGAGGGCCCCAAAGTATATAATTCATGCATGACTCTTATCCACATTCGATCAAAATTGAAAGTTTTCATGAAAATGTTGAAAGAAATAAAAACAGCTGAATATTTGATATGAGCCAGTGCTAAAAAGTGACAACGTTTGGATCAACAGTATACACATTCATACGTACACCTACATCACGTATCGGCAGCCACCACAGTAAGGCATTTTTCATCGCCTTTTGATTATTATCATTTTTCGATTTCACTTGGTTCACACTAGGTTTGGTGGATAACCCTGTATATTGTGAAGACTTGATTTTTATTTCGTATTTTCCGAGGCTGCAGCAACACTCTGGTCCATCCGTAGTCGATAACACGAAACGTCATAAAAGTTTCATCCAATTAGAACGCAAGACAGCGCAGCGACAATGAGAGAGTTAAAAACCTAAGCGGCACCAGCCGACGTACACGACATTTCCATCAGCGGAATTGAAAAGCAAAAACCGGCGAAAACGCAAACTCGTTTTCACAATTAAATCCGCTGTCGTTCGAAATCTCGGGATTGTTTGTATTCCCCCGGCTCGGACAAATAATGTCGGTCCCGTATCAACTGTCGCTCGCGCGAATCACGGTGGAGCGTCGGCCAACTAGACTAACTGATGGATCGACGGGATGCAGAGGCAGAAGTCCAGTAGCGGGTGCCATGACCCGAATCTCGGAATTATCCTCTCTCTTGTACTTACATATCCGAGTTTTCGATACATTTTAATAGTATATTATATACCTAGGGTGAGAAGTGAGCTATTATGAAGCAAGCACGTAGCGTGAAGCGTCGGAGGATATAATGTGCGAGCTATACTGGGTGGCCCAATGAAAACGAAACAAGGCCGATTTGACATGGTTATTGTTTTCAGAGAAAAAAAAAACGCTCGAATCAGTCGATTTTTATTTCGAGGGGGAAATATTTCGTGCATGTTGTCAACTTTTTCATTTCAAACCCTTCGGAGGGGTGAGCTCCAACCCTTAAATCTCAAATGGTAAGCAGGGGGTCAAGTGATACATCATTTTGAAGGTTATCGAAATATCTCACCATCGCTTCCTTGTTTTTGGAATTCGATGCAGCAGTTCTCGAGGAAACACGTTTATAAAAATAATCGGCTAGTAAGGCTTTTTTTTTCCTTTCATCACTATTTCTCATTTTGTAGTTAGAACGATGTTCATCTAAGAAGTGCCTCATGTGTTTTTTTTAATCCTGTCCTATCCAACATTACATGCAGAATCATTTATTTTAATGTCAGTTCCTTCAGTAAAATGCATGCCTTGTTTCGTTTTCAGTGGGCCACCCTGTATAAAAGCATTTTCTCCCGAGGTATATATGATATTTTCCATTTTTTTTTTTCTAATTAATGCCGATTTTCATTTCCACTGAAGGAGAACTGCCATTCTGCATATTACTTAATCATAAACATAGACTAGAGATGCGTTCGGAATCGTATAAGGGATCGGAATTAGAATATCGATACTGATGAATATCGATTAGAATGTGTGAGAAATGAAGTGGTCATCAGAATGATTCGAATTATCCAAACCTCATGAACATCGCAAACGTCGAACTGATGCAAGGTCCTTACATACAAGGTTACCTCATATGGGGGCTTTCCGAAATATTCGCATAGAAATGAATTATGAATCATCATCGTGTGAGTATCTATGATATTTAGAATTTTTTTCACTTTTTCAATGCGCTCTTCACTAGTTTTGCTTTGGTTTGGTTGCTAGGTGGAGATGTCTGCTACTGGTTCAATCATTCTTTCAGAATGGCAGGGGTTTTACGGAATTTGATTAGTCACAAAACATATTTAGGCCAGTTCATCATATAGGAATATCAAAAAGAATATAAGCAGTACCATATAGAATGATTGTTGTGCAGTTCCATTCCATCAATACATCGAACATTTGGTCATGATGAAACTATATGATATAATAATAAGAATACTATATAGTCTATATCTATTCTATATCATACGATAATAATAACCTTTCGTGATCCTTGGGACAAATGAAAAAACTCAGCAATCCTCTGTCACTATCTTTTCTGGATAACTGCGATATGCACAAGAATGTCATTTCACTAACTTTTTTCACTTCTCACAGTAACGCGATTTCAATTATTACGATGAGGACATACCATCAAAACTAATCGCATGATGGTGACATCTATACCACATAACCAGCACATCCGCCTACAAACACGGTGCACGAAAAAAGCCAAGCTGTCGCCTCTCGTTGTTACTCGCTGGTATTCTTTCAGTTGATGCCCATCTCTAATCAGCACATGATGACATTGACAGCTCAGCTCACGTATGATTTGTGACATTTTTAAAATTGATAATCATTCACGATTTAAAATATTTTTCATGATTGCGGAAATCGCTTTGGGCTGTAGTGAATTTTGCAGTTTTATATATATATATATTTTGGTAATTTTGCACTTATCATGCGATGGGTTTTTCATCGATTTTTTTTTTGGTACTCACGTATTTCGACCTCAGGAACCCGAATTTCACAATAAAAACGTGCGCAAACTTATATTTTTCAAGATATTCCAGGAAAAAGGATGAAAATTAACTTTCTTCGACTCGTTTTGGGTAGGCATGGAGTTGATTTTCTCACACAGGATACTTTTTTTACCTTCCTTGAATATTCAAGGAGTCAAAAAGAAGGGAAAACATCCTCGAATTGGTTGAATCAGCGTATTTCAGCATCTTGGAGGAAGGTGGATCCAGCATTTTTCATATGGACGGCGCTGTCAAATGAGAATCTACGTCAGAATCACTAGTGCTATGAGTCAAAATATCACAGATGCACATTTGACAGCGCCGTCCATATGAAAGAAGGATACATCAAAGATGCTTAAGACGATGAATTAAACTTCTTAGAGGATGTTTTTCCTTCTTTTCAGCTTCTAGAATGTTTAAGGAAGATATAAAGAGTATCTTATGTGAGAAATGAAATTTCGAATGGCTATGGTGCTTAACCAAAACAGGCCGAAACAAGAAGGGTAATCTTCATACTTTTTCCTGGAATATCTCGAAAAATAGAAGTTTGCGCACGTTTTTATTGTGAAATTCAGGTTCCTGAGGTCGAAATACGTAAGTACCAAGAAAAAAAATCGAAAAAACCCCAACGTTTCGGTTGATAATGAATGTTTCATTGGTTGCATAGGTATCGGTATTTTTTGGTGAATATACTACATATCATCGACGCTATTGGCAGTTCATTATCAGCATGAAACCTGAAAGTAGGTAAAAATAAATTGGAAATAGAATTCTGACTGAATATGTAATATGAATATAGATAGGATAAATTTTGGAAACTTATGTTACTTGTCTAGTGATGTCCACTATAGACCAATAAAATATCATCATTTCACATCAAGATACATTGTAGAGTTTACAAGACGTCATATTAAAATTTTCGAAAGATTGGAAAATCCAATCTAGGCCAGGATCATCCTGGATTACATATTTGAAGGATTGAAGAATAATCATCAATAAATCGATGCCATGTTAAAGGAGAAACATCATCAATATTAATTTTTATTACATTTTTCCAGATAACTATCATTTCAGTAGAAATCGATATACTTCTCATGTGTGTTTGTATACGGAATATCCAGTCAACCTTCTCTTCCTGCGGAATGCATATTGCGCTAATCTGCATGAATAAAATATGAGTATCATCGACGGCCCTGTCTGTTTTTCCTAGGATTATCAATAAATCGCTTCCCCGTTGACATCCGGCTATTTATTCAAACTGCTTGTCTTTTCGCATTTCCCGGCAAATACTCAAGTTGTTCTATTTTTTTTTATCCCTGTCGAGGGCTTGTTTGATGAATAAATTATACGCACCAACAACGCGGATATACAGGAAACTTTTTTCACGCAGTAACGTCGCTGAGAATCAGGATTTTGTTTCACAAACTTTTCACGACCAGAACGATAGAATGAATGAATGATTTCTATGATTTTTCAAATGATGACAGAACGGAGGGTGACAAATAGGCATGTTTAGCAGAAAGAATCCGTCATCCGATAGTACTCCAACCTAGCGTGAACCGTTTTCCTCAAAGTCATCCTTAGGTTTTCCAAATAATCATTGAAATTCACGATTTTGATATCAGCTGATAACGAACACATTCAGTGACGTCAAAGTTCGTTAGGAAATTCCTGATTTATCACGACATACGTATCAATTATTCATATGTCTGTCACATTCATAGTTTCTGACAGAGACAACGCTAATGTTGTACGAGTAATGGTGCAATACTGCAAGAGGAAAATGAAAGAAAAACAAAGGAGAAGATACAGACCTAACCTAAAATTCCTGGTCTCGACATTATATAGATTATATTTGTGAACATTCAATAGAAATGATTGAAACTGTTCCGACGAATTGTTGGCAGTGAAAATCGAGTATATCTCTCAAAGGAATGCTCTAAATTGACGTATTGACGTTCTTTGACAGATACGTGACGCTTTTTTTCACGCTTTCTGACGGATACTTCAGGCCTTTTCACGTTTTTCGACAGACTTTTTGATACACCGATATGCACACAAAGACTTCAATTCAACATTCGTTTATCTCTTAACTATATTACTGGTTGTCCAGCAACGTCAGTCTTTCACATTCAATTTTATACAAGAATGTATTCGTTCCTTTCTCTTATCCTTCACCTATTTGGGAAACGAGCTGCAGGCCACCAAAACCTTTAAAATTTTTCAACAAATGGCGAATGCGCACCATCAGAGTTACGTGTTGTGGGAATATATCGGAATGTATCGTACTTTTCAGCGTTATCAATACCAAATCAATAACGATTTTGATGTCATGAAGATGTATTCATCCTCCTGAAAATGAAATTATCTATTTTTTCCAATTCAGAAATTTATTGATATTCTCGAGATATTTTGAGAAACTTTCAATGCATGGCACAAACACAACTGCCGACACTATTGAACGAATATGTAGCTTCCCTACGATATGCTCGTGTTTTGATATTGATATATTTATATTTCGTCATATTTACGACACTGATGACGTCACATGATGCACTTATGAGTCAAAACATTGAGATTTACGTGTACGAGCGATTTTTTGCTCCATGTATATTCTACTGAATTTTTTCCAACCTACTCGTGATGCTCACTGTATAACAGGTCTGGTGTTCATCAGAATCTCTTGAACTCTCTGAACCTTCTGATTCTACCTTCGATTCAGATTCTGATTTCTCAACACGAAAGATTTGTGATATATTCCCAATTATTTATTTCCAAATAAAAATCTTTATAGCTTCAATACCTAATTTTACCTAGAAAATTCCACACATGAGATTTTTAACCAATCAGAACGTGTATTTCTGTAAGATCACCATAGCAACGGATGAATGTTATCAGAAATTTTTTCCTGGTGGGTACCCAATAGCGAATTATACTGGAAATTTTTTTGACGTTTATAATGACAGGTTTTGTCAACTTGATAAAGACGAAAATTGATGTTGGAAACACATTTGGTATAGAATTTTCTTACCGAATACCACACGAGTTCAAATTGAATCCGGAATTTTTTTCATGCTCATGAATATTTTGAAAATTATCCCGAGTCGAAGACGAATGATAATTTCCGGAAATAATTTGACCTCTAGTGATATTACTAGTGAATATATTTTACTGTAGTGAATTTTTAGTTCCATCTACATGAATTAGGTTCACAACTGGATGGACCATTATTGATTTGTTGGTTGCGAAGTCATACTGTGACAGATAACTGTCACATATTGACAGTTTTTCATTATTGACATATTTTCTCAATAACATGATAACCTGGGTTGAGAAGGCATTACTTTTCATCGGAGAATTTCCTCGAATGATGGTGATCTCTAGGGTTAGTAATGCAAAAAAGTAATAATCATACCGAGACATTGAATCTGGTGGATGCGAGAGCATCCACCAGAAACTCGAATCATTTCAACAAATGGCGAACGCGCCGCCCGTAATCGAACTCACGTATTGTGGGAACACTGTACAGGAATGGCTGCACGTATATTGTACGGTAGTATGGTATACAACCAACATTCATCCAATTTGAATAATTCACGACTCAACCCGAATACAGAAAGCGAAATAATTCAAACGACGCCGTTGTAAAGTTCAAATGACGATTAATTAGAGCAGCGTTGGCGGTTTCGACAAAACGAAACAACTAATCCACATGCACGATGAGGGATTCCGTTCCGTAGGGTACTCCGGTACTTAAACACCACCGAAACTTATAGCACTTCAAGTTGTTTATGTCGCGACGTACAGTCACAATTAAACTAATCTGGAGGAGCGGAGCGAGGTCGACTGTATGCGGATTTGCCTGGTTACATAACTGCGGTTAATCCCTCATGCATAATCCAACGGAGTCGATGGTCCATCGTAATTAGACCTCAGTCTCATCGAATCGCTCGAACGTGTAGGTGAAGTGTAGTTGCCAACTGAATTCCATAGTCGGTTTAGGTACAATAGAATTACGATTACATAATTTTCGCAATAACCACATCTCACCCAAAACTACCCATGTTGTGGTTACATAGAGTGGTTACTGAGTTGAGATATCCTCACTGCACCGAACTAAAAAACCGAGCATCGTTTCAGAGCGCTGCGAATGAATAATTTTTTGCTCTCTTCCAATCTGGAATGTAATGGTCTCAGTCTGGGATGATTAGAGATTATAAACTTTGAAACAAAAGTCATTCCATCGATGAAGAAGAGAGATATTTCCTTTTTGAGGTTGAGGGTTGAGGAAATATCAACTCACCTGGAACTGTAGTGAATATCTGTGTGATAAGAATCTTCACATTTTTTTCACATGCCCACGGGTCTTTTGTCGGCCTTTCTTGAGATCGAGAGATTCTCGAACCTTGAACATTCTTGTTGAATTTCAAACGTAGCCTCATCTTGGGACAGACGAAGTTTCACCAATCTGGAGAATAAGGAAGGTTCATACGTATGTTGTGGTTACATTGAGTGGCTACTGAGTAGTTTATTTGACTATATTATATAAGAGGGCAGCTTCATAGCAGGTAATTTGTTTCCCACAAATGAAAATGGTTTTGAGATGATACATTTCACGATATACAAGTGGGTATTAACATATGAAGGTGAAGAAACTGAAGAATTTATGAGGTGGAGAAAACCTTTTAAAGGTAAAAATATATCACAACGAAAGAAAACAAGATTTGAAAAACACAATCAAACCAAATATGTGGTGAGTAGGTATGTTCTCATAGGCAAAAGGTCGCACCTGGAATATTTCCAAGGTGTTCTTCAATTGAATAAGAACTATGATTCGACAGATAAGATTTGAGTGTTCGTTGTTTGATTTTAAGAGTTGACGCATTACATAGATTTAAATCTATCGAATCCTGTTTTGAAATAGAAAACCTATATCTAGGAATTCTGATATTATCAGATATTATATTATATTCTGATATTATCAGAATTCCCAGTGTTATGGTGGTGTTCTGTATGTTCTTCATGTATTTCAAGAAGTCAGCTGAAAATATATAGAGACGGGAGAGTCATAATTCGGAATTTGACGAATAAACTCCTACACGTGTCAATATACCTTGAGATAGCTAATATTCTTATTGCTTCCTCTTATTGGATAAAAGAATAAAATCGATAGACATGGCGGAAATTCTACTGACAAAAATTTCGAGTCGATATGAAAGAGTTGCTCAATATTTGGAACAGAAGATCCGGGGGAAATTTCAAGATTCCACCCTGTTGCAAGATCCTCAGCAAGAAGGAACAGATACGAGGACGAGGACGCAGCAGATGAACACCGGGTGCACGTTCCCTAATTGCCACCTCTAATTAAAACGCGCTCTCGACGCGCGACTTTCTTTATTAACAGCTGAGTCTAGTCTCGCTCTGTAGGCATTAGCATATGTATACTGCTAATATCATTATCATTAACCTCATTGTTTTATAACGAACGCTATTGTTATCCTCTGATATCATTGTGCTACTGGATATGCTTACCGCGGTAATGGTATGGCAACCTGGCGAAGATCAGGATGTTAGGACATCAGAATATTTCATTGTATGTTACCAGATTGATGAGTGGCTTTTTTGGCGTCAAACATCAACAAAAACTCCCAAAAAAAACAGTGGTGCCAGATATTTTCGGTCGGAAGTTTTTGCATCTCAACAATTCGTGAACATTTGGAAATATACGTGATAAACAAGTCTAGCCTTAGCATACGTATCTTGCTGATATCATTATCATTAACCTTATTGTTTTACAACGAACGCTATTGTTATCCACTGATATCATTGTGCTACTGGATATGCTTACCGCGGTAATGGTATGGCAACCTGACGAAGATCAGGATGTTAGGACATCAGAATATTTCATTGTATGTTACCAGATTGATGAGTGGCTTTTTTGGCGTTAAACATCAACAACAACTCCCAAAAAAAAACAGTGGTGCCAGATATTTTCGGTCGGAAGTTTTTGCATCTCATTAATTCGTGAACATTTGGAAATATACCTGATAAACGAGTCTCGCCTTAGCATACGTATCTTGCTGATATCATTATCATTAACCTCATTGTTTTACAACGAACGCTATTGTTATCCTCTGATATCATTGTGCTACTGGATATGCTTACCGCGGTAATGGTATGGCAACCTGACGAAGATCAGGATGTTAGGACATCAGAATATTTCATTGTATGTTACCAGATTGATGAGTGGCTTTTTTGGCGTTGAACATCAACAACAACTCCCAAAAAAAAAACAGTGGTTCCAGATATTTTCGGTCGGAAGTTTTTGCATCTCAACAATTCGTGAACATTTGGAAATATACGTGATAAACAAGTCTAGCCTTAGCATACGTATCTTGCTAATATTATTATCATTAACCTTATTGTTTTACAACGAACGCTTTTGTTATCCTCTGATATCATTGTGCTACTCGATATGCTTACCGCGGTATGATACAACTACGGGCCATGGGAGTATAGTGAAATTTTTACATATTTTCATATACTGGGTGGCCCAATGAGGACGAAACAAGGCCGATTTGACATAGTTATCGTTCTCAGAAAAAAAAAACGCTCGATCCGGTCGATTTTTATTTCGAGGGGGAAATGTTTTGCGCATGTTTTCAGCTTTTTCACTTCAAACCCCTCGGTGAGGTGAGCTCCAACCCTTGAATCTCAAATGGGAAAAGGGTCAAGTGATACATTATTTTGAAGGTGATCGAAATCTCTTACCAACGCTTCCCTGTTTTTGGAATTCAATGCAGTAATTCTCGAGAAAACACTTTTATGAAAGTAATCGGCTGATGACGGAAAGTAACGATTTTTTCCCTTCCATCACTACTTCCCATTTTGTAGTTAGAACGATGTTCATCTAAGAAGTGCCTCATGTGTTTTTTTTCAAATCCTGTCCTATCCAACATTACCTGAAGAATCATTCATTTCAATATCAGTTCCTTGATCTCTCAGTAAAATGCATATACCTTGTTTCTTTTTCATTGGGACACCCTGTATTTATGTTCATCAATATCAGAAGTTTCTCTTTCTTCCTGATGAGGATCCTGCAGCAAGCTGATATCACGAAATATTCTACCGGGTGACTCAGAAAGTAGGCATCGCGGTTTAACTTTATCAATTGGAAGAATTGAATAACCAAAATCATTTACTTGACATGGAATTCATAGCCAATCAGTGTTCATACAAGAAATCAATTCATAACAATCAATTACTATCATTCAATTGATTATTACAGGAAGTGGTGCAGAATGATGGAAACTGGAATAAACTCGACTTACTTCAAACGAGCAAAAACTTCTATTATCTGTCACAAACCAAACCAAACATTTTTTTCACGCACTAGTGCAGTTGTATAAAACATGAATATTCCAATTGTCAAGAATGACTTTCGAGTTGAGAAATAAAATAGTCGAGTTGAATTTATTGAGTAACATCTCATAAATATCTGACTATCCTCGAGAAATATTGTGGAGTCTTGAAAATTCCTGTCGGAGACACTGTAGCATCGTATCTCTCGTGAAATAGCTTTTGTCCCACATGGAATGGGGCATATAAGGAACGGAAAAGGTAGATAGGGGCAGGGAAAAAATTGTTTCGCATCCTATCCTCGAAGAACATAAACTTCACACTGCTAGTACAGGAAATGCTTGTGAAATAATGAGGATAGAGATAAAAAGAAAACTCCGTACGTGCCCCGAATGGAATTAAGGGTTTGAAGGGTGAGCTGAGAATGAAAAGGTTTTGTTTTATAATGTGACGGTACGTGATGCAGCGATCTAGGAATCTCAATTATGTTCTTGTAACAACTACTTTTGCCTAGACACTTCTTCCCATAATCGTGAGGAGCGGTATTCCTAACTTTCCGACGAATGAAACGAATGTTTGGAATTGAGGTGGAATGCAATAAAAATATTTTCATGAGCAGTGTTTTCATTCATGGTGGATGAAAATGTGCCCTATAAATGAGATCTGGATAAATATTTCCAGATATGGATTGCAAATTTATATGGAAGTGAATTTATATGGAAATTACAGAATTTCATGGAGGAGTTGTTGTCTACATGACTCTCTCAGTTGTTCATAGATGTTTAGTCCATATACAGAGTCGAGATAAAGTATGGAATCAAGTAAATATCTTTCAAACGAAAAGAAGAGTACTCTTTTATTCTCCAAGTGTCAAATTCTAAATGACGGAAATAAATTCTACAATCACCATAACCGATCATCATTAAAATTTCAATACTCTCTTTTTCACTTAATTGAACTATTATTCTAAATTGTACAATTTGTAAATTGTACGTTTATTTATTACTATGCATACAAACAACATCAGTTTATATGAATAGTTAATGCAAAAAACTCAAAGGAGGTTGATTGAAGTGCTAAATTCCTTTACATTTTTTTACACTAAACTCAGTATGTATGAATTCAAATCAACAAGCATTTTCGAACTCTGTAAAAATATATAGGAAGTATATTATCCACAAGAAAATGTAAATCAGATGCATTTTTTCCATTGCACTTACACCTGTAAATTTTCATAAATATCGTTCTTTCTGTTTGAAAGATTTTTACTCGGTTCCATACTTTATCCCAACCCTGTAGTATGTGAATTTTGTGAAAACAACGCAAACGCTGATCAACAGTGCGAATGACGAATTTTGTAGAAACTACATGCAAATCAAATCTGAAGATATTTAAGTTATTTGAATTGAAATAAGGAGTGAAATATAAATGAATAACATCTTGGAATTTTTCTCACACCCACTGTTGAAATAATTCATAATCAACTCCTTCGATGTAACTAGATCATCAAAGGTGCATGTTCTCATAGCTAACAAAACGAATAAACCGACTGTATTCAAAATGAACATTATATTCATCATATCATATAATAATTGGATTATTTCAGAGTGATTAGTTGAAAGATGAGTTTAGTTCAGATGAGGTTAGGTTAGGTCACTATTAGGCAATCCAGATCACGTGACCAAAAATGGCGGCAGGGGGCATACAAACTAGTCATCGCCATAAGAACATCATTTACGTTTTGGTCGTGGCCAAGTGTAGAGTGTTTTTTGGATTATTTTCGGTGTTTTTGTGAGTCTAAACTTACTAAGGATGGAGAGTGAATACTTAAAAACTTTGATGTTGAACAGTAGAGACGTTGGTGAACGGTATGCTTGAAAAAATACTTTGTTATAATCTGTTTACATTTTATCATTATTTCTGTTACAGGTATAGAATGAAGCTCAGAATGATCAACGATTTGGATCCTTTCACATTGGATGAATCTGAACTCGATTATTCCATTGATAGTGTGCCTCCAATCACATACAATGATATATCTGCATATTTGGTTTTCACCCACAGTTATTACTCCCATGTGCAGATGAAGGCCTATAAGAGTTTGGAGTCCTATAAATATTTCGAATCAGGATTTGTTCTGAAAGTGGGAGTAAAGATAGTAAACAATCTTCACATTTTAGTTGGACAGGTGAGTGTTTTTCTGAACTGCTAGCAAGTCTTGCATCATCAGCATGTATTATAACTTGATGACAATGTTCACATTTGGTATAATCTATGTAACTCAACTTATTTTCAGGTCAAACATTCGCAGAGAGCTAATGTGAAGCCTTTAGAAGTTTGGTGCATCATTGCTAGGGATGGAAGCATATGTTCAGCACACTGTACTTGTATGGCAGGAAACAGTGAAGTTTGCAGCCATGTAGGTGCCACATTATTTGCAGCAGACTATGCTAACACTAAGAGGGAGGCTATGTCATGTACAGATGTACGGTCTGTGTGGCCCATGCCATCTATGATGCAAAGGGTGCCTATTGTACCAGTGCATGAAGTGGATTGGGGAAAGATGTCTGGAAATCAAGTGAATGAAGACATTGATGTTGAAGTTCCACCAATGTCAGACGAAGAACTTAATAACATGTTGCAGTCGATCTCTGATTTGGGATACAGCTGTCCTATCATGAGGATAGTAGAACCTTTTGCCTCTCAAATATCTGATAGTCGTGTTGCGGTATTAACTTCTGTTCTAAATATTTTCAATCCATCTTACATGAACAGTAGTTATTCTGAATTGATGACGATTTCAAAATTGATAGACATATCAGTAAGTAAGGAGCAAATTATTGAAATAGAAGAAGCTACCAGGAAACAGGCAGAAACTGATAACTGGTACCTACAAAGAGCTGGTAGAATAACTGCTTCTAAATTTAAAGCTGTCTGTAGAACAAATAAAAATAAGCCTTCATTATCATTGATAAAATCGATTTGTTACCCAACAAAAATGACATTCAATGCCAAAGCGACTACTTGGGGCATATCACATGAATATAGAGCTGCTGAAGAATATCAGATATCTATGCAGGAAGAAAATCATGAAGGTTTCCAAATGAATGAAGTGGGATTCTTAATGAATGAGAAGTGGCCTCAGCTGGGTGCATCTCCAGACAGACTGGTATTTTGTGACTGTTGTTTAGGGGGGTGCCTGGAAGTGAAATGTCCTTATACATTACATACGAACAATGTTCAGGACATAAACCATTATTTAAATATGAAGAACACCTGCTTATTTGAACAGGATGAAATAATAACATTGAAAACAAATCATAGTTACTATTATCAGGTCCAAATGCAACTATTTATCTCACAGTTACGGTATTGTGACTTCGTAATATGGTCCCCAAATATATTTCACAAGGTGAGAATTATGCCAGATAGGGAATTTTGGGAGGACAACTTTAAAATTGCCCTACAATTTCATTCAGAAGTGATAATGCCAGAACTGCTAGGTAAATATTTCACTGGCAGAGAAGGTAGAGCAAAGATAACTCATTATTGCATATGCAATGGTGTTGATGATGGGCGACCCATGATTAAATGCGATGGAGATGACTGTGAGGTAAAATGGTTTCATTTCGAATGTGTTGGATTGTCACAAACTCCTGATTGCACTTGGTACTGTGACACATGCCATTAGATTTTTATTTGAGATCCACTGTTCACATGCCATCAGATTTTCAGTTTTATTTATATTTGAGATCCACTGAAGATGGAAAGGCATATATTCTTGTTCTATTCTTTTTCACTTCCTTGAACTGTGATGTAAGTTAACACTGTGTTATTAATATATATACCTATAAAATTATACAATAATACCTATAAGTCATATATGTGCCTTAGTTTTCCATGAAAACTTCTGTTTCATATTTTCTTATTCTTCATGGTACTGAATATTGAATATTTTTGATTTTTTTCAACTGTTTTTTGAATAGCATAGATTTTGAATCAATAAATTTGAAAAGAATATGATGACAACTGTTTTATTATTCAATATCCTTCAGAAATGTGTGAATTAAAACAAAAAAAAAATATGGATAATATTTCTGTACAATGAAACGAAAAATAAGGGTATAAAAATTTTATTTCAAATATAGAAAATCAAATGGAACATAATATAACGACATACATAGAAAATGTAAATAACAGACACAACAGGGTGACTTATTAACAAGATTATCAGCAATACAATTATCATCAGCTGTCATCAATGATATAATTTTCCAGCTTTCTAATTATCAATAAAAAAAATAAAGAATATGAATACATAATATAAATCACAATATGTTTGTACTTCATCAATCAGGCTAGAGTGGAATTATTGGTAGTGAAATATTCACCAATCCACTACAAACGGTAACAATTTTATCCAATAAGCTAAGATTTCCATTACCTCTTTTCACCATACTTATTGGAATAGTACCCTCAAAAATCTTAAATTTGTTCTTCATCAGACCAATGACTCTTTCGACATGTATCCGTACATGTGCTATTTGTCTAGTCTCTTCAATATCTAGTGGATGTAGTTGACTTTTACCTTTGGTAAAAGCAGGTATTATTAGTTTAGCTTGAAGTATACCCAATGTGTCTTCAATCAAAAAGCCTCTGTCTGCTAGAACAATGTCTCCTCTTCTGATATTATCACAAAAGCTACTACTCTCCACAATTTGCTTGTCAGAAGCACGCCCACACCAAGCATTACTAATATAACATATACTACCCTGTGGTGTAATTCCAATCAAAAACTTAACTGTGTGGTGGTGCTTGTAGTTTGACCAAAACTGTTGGCGAATTAAAAGAGAAGCTGGCCTTTGAATGAAAATTTCAAAGCAATCTATAATCACAGTTGTTTTGTCATGAAATGATTCTTTGAAACATGATGGGATATTCTTTCGAGAAATTGATCGATCTGGCCACATTATAGTGCGTTTCAGTTTTGTATAAAGAATCCCAACTAGCATTCCAAAGTACCTTGATGCAGTTGTTGGAGAAATTTTGAAATGGAAAGCTAAATCTTTGAAATGCAAATCCAATCTCAATTTGATTAGTGTGAGAAGCAATTGATTGAAGGGACTAAGAGCAGTTAGATACTTGTACGGGATGTATGTCTTAATTAATGTAAAAATTACTATATTCACAAGTTTGAATTCGAACCCAGTGTAAAACTTCCACATGCTATCATTCGATTGTTGGTCCATCAGTCCAAATGGTGAATTTCCAATTTTCTGTTCCAATTCAGAAATTCTGTTTGATGCAAAACTGAGCTGTTCTAATTTCAGTGCCAAATTCTCCATTGTCAAGTCAGTGAGTGTGGAAACTCCAGTTTCTTTTTCAACATTTTCAGTATCAAAGTGTGTTTCATTCTATTGGTAAAATATAAATATATATACATGTTTTTATATTTAATTACAAAACACGGAGTACCTCAGATAGTCTGATTTTTCCTCGTATTTTTCTTTCGTCCAACCTGGCTTTTCTTTTAACATCAACATAACTCTTTCGAACATTTTGTGATGAATGTCCCATATTTTGTGAAGGAACCCAGTCAGGATTGGTTTCATCATCGAGAGCTGCAGGTTTGCCTGTAATTGATGATATGGAGTAAAGACATGCATGCAAAATCAATTTCCACATGTCTAGGGACCCACCTGTTATAAAATGTTTGCTGCAAACTTTCTGATACTTGATCTTTGTATCAGTGAGATCGGCCCGTTTGATAGCAGCTAACCAGAGGGCTCTTCTCTTCCTGGATAGGTCATTCTTAGCAGTTAAAAACCTGTGGTTAGTAACTGTAGGAACCGAGTAAAACCTGACTTTATCTCTCTCACGACGAGATCCACAGCCAACTACTATACATGTTACAGGCATTTTCTATTAAAATAAAGCAAGAATAGTTGTCCCAAATCAATAATCCAACGCAAATACGAAAAAAACAACACAAAAGGAAACAGGAAACCATATGAGTAAACACGATGTTTGCCCTACTCCGCCATTTTGGATTGATTTTGACAACTCACTGGATTGCCTAATGGGTGAGGTTGATTCAGGTCAAGATCTTTAAGGTTAGGTTAGGTCAGGTCAGGTTTGGTTCCAAGAAGTCTTATTTTCAATCCATCATATCAGCAAGATATAGTGAATGATGTCATACATACCGGGTAACTAAGACTCATAGAACATGCCCTTTTCAACTTTCGATTTTCGGATTGAACCATTTGTATAATTAATTCATTTCTGAAAACTTCATATCTATAAATGGTACGATCGATGGTACTCTCGATTGACGCCAACGTTTTGGTTTACTTTTTTGGCACATATTTCTAACCACATCATTTCTATATGAAGCACAAATTCGACCTGTCCTGGAGTACTGTTCACATGTTTGGAATTCAGTCCCCAAACATACGGTGAATCTCTTATCAGACTCTATTCGAAAGAGAGCTATACGCCTAGTCGGTGATACTATTTATTGTTGAAATTCATTGGTGATACAGATTATATCATTACCAATCATCATTCATCAATAGAACGGCAAATTAAAGGAACTATTCGCCTAGTGAAGTTTTTCTTGATGCTCACGACCTTCGAACTTCCAAGAAAACTTCCATTTGGCCTTCCAAATTCCAGGGGAATGAAGGAGAAAAGTGTGTATACCATGAATCTGTGTCATCCAGTATACTGATAAATACCGATCGAAACAATTACCAGCAGTGACGCAATTTTATTAGATTAAATTCCATAGCTATGAGGAAATTTTAAGTTTAGATATCGAACATTGCTTTATGATCAATCATTTATATTCCACGTCGCAGTCCCTCTCCTATAATTTGAGAAAATTCAAAATTCCTCATTTTTTCCAATTGGTCTTTAGTCTATACTCATTATAATATAGTGAACCAGTCACGATTTCGAATCTTTTCTTTGCAGGGGGCAACTTCTTTACCAACTTCCAGACTCCTAATTAAAGATAATTGCACCATTAATTCAATGCAAAGTTTGGTACAGTGATGAATTTCAGATATAACAGCGTTTCATGAGCCAGAGCCCAAAAGCAGAACTTAAATAAAAATGACGGATATTCAAGTTATGAAGTTAGGAACACTCTGGGGGCTCCATAATGAGTTTACATAAAAACGTGTACCTTCGAAGCTTTATTATTATTTGCAGAGCGCCAGCTTAACTCGATTTACCCCATTCGACGAGAATACTTACGGTGAACTTTTTAATAGCATTCATCAAATAGTTCGATACTTCTCTTTTATGATGAACCCTCCCCACCAAGAATTCGCTGGGTGAAAAAAAAGGGTAATATCGAAGAGATAACGAATTTTTCTCCAAGGAATTTATTATTACATCTTGAACTACATTTCACACCACTCTTTTTTTCAATGAGCCAGTCTCGATCTGATTTCAGAACAGGTCATTGATTGGATTGCTCTGACTGTCACGATTTTCTTCAATAACTGCACTAAACTTCCACTATGAGGTGACTTTAGAAGAGGATCCACCCAGAATATCTCCTGAAATGGAATCATAACAGAAAATCTCAGAACATTCTCTAGACTTGAAAGTCCTGAATTTTCCACACGAAGAGAATTCCTCACCATATCACAACTTACCTGAGCCAATTCGCGTAAGAATACAATAATGTAGACAGAAATAGTGATGCAGCAATTTGAGTGAATTTATGACATTTTTCGGGAGTTAATTCTGTAGAAAAAAATGACACTGAACAACGAAAACACTATATCGAGTGTTCCGGCGCTTTTAGGCCAGCAGATTCAGTGGTTTGTAGACAAGAAAACTGAAGAAAATACGTCTCATATACATGAGACCATAAGCTCATTCATGTAGCAACAATAATATCACTTATTACAAGCCTCAGAAATTTTCTGTGGTAAATCTTCAATATTTATTGGTTGTGTTTCGAAGACAACTGGTTTCAAATATCCCCATAGGAAAAAGTCCAGTAGCGTAAGATCTGGAGAACGTGCAGGCCATAGAAGAGGTCCATTGAATTTGATTTTTTTCATTATTTAGATTCAGTCCCTAGTCTGATGAAAGGAGGAGATGAAATACGTTGGCACTAGTTCACAACCCATGGGCTGAAAATCATAAGGTATATCTTTTTATTACTATTTCTTGAGTCCCACATCATTTTAACTCATTTCGAGGAAAACCCACTGAACTTCTTCGAGTATGAATCATCCACACATCTGGCAACACATTGCAATGCGATAGATAGATAAGGCACCGAGCAAATAAGAAAGTCCGCCGAATATATCGTAATCTCTTGTCGTCGATTTATTCGCCGTCGTATTTCCGAGGCTAGAGAAGTGGAAATGGCTATCCACGTTGCCAAAAACCTCGACGGACGCGTCCTTTGCCGCGGCAAAAAGCCGGCCAGAATGCAAAATCTGCCCCACTATATCAGCCCGACGTAGACAAATACTTCTGCAATTTGCGCATTTCCGCAAACATGTGGATGCGAATAAACCATATCGCGTGAAGGGTATGAACAGTTCTGGAAGTTTTTTGGCTCATAACGAGGACGAGACGCAACACGACATGTACACGAACGGTTGTCTTCCCTCCAGGAATCGCATTTCGGGAGAGAAAATCCAATTTGACTGTTCTTCCCACATGGAAGAACTATTCGATCTGATCTCCTCTCCAGTTCTCAGCTTTACCGGGGGAGTCTCTGGATATCTCCGAAGCATTTGACCGAGTTTGGCATCAAAGCCTCCTAGCAAAACTCTCGTCACGTGGTTTGGTGTCTCAACTATGTTTTTTACTACCGAGTGTACTCATCCGTCTTGCGGTCAACGAGACACGGTATGTTGCGCAGGTCGAGTGTGTTGTCAACGTCAGATGCCACACGTCCTGTCAGAAATGTCAGAAATTGGCGCGGGTTGCTACTATTTACTCCCGAGCAACGTGTTGGGGAAATCATTTACTTCAGTTTGATTGTTTATTTTCAAGGTTTGAAGTGCTTCCTGGCTTTGAACTGCATCAAATATTGATACGGGTTGGCCTGCATTTTCCAGGTGAGTGCCGCAAATGTTTCGTCTAACCTATTTTCCCCTCATGGTTTGGATTGTGTCTCCGTTTTCTCATGTTCCCGTTGTTTCTTTTTCCAGGTTTAGAGGTAAATAGATTTTTGGAATATATTCATATGAAGATGGTGTTTTTATTCTGAATAACCTGTCGTCCTCACTTGACTGCAGAACCGCATATTGTCTAATGCTGGTGTTCCATGAGGATCTGTCTTGGAAACAACCTTGTTTTTGCTCCACATCGACAATCTGTTGGGAAGTGATTTCCTGCCCAATCCATAGCTTTGCTGATGAATGTACACTTCGTACCTCATTGTCTACTGAAGCTACAAATTTCACTGCAAAGTTCCAACAAAATCGACAATAGAATATTCAGAATATTATTGGAAATCGATTTGAAAAAAAATCTTCCATAGTGGTTCGAATTGTTCGACATGGAATGTATGCTTACAATTGCACTGAATAGGTTAACATCTGCATATTGTGTGAAATCCATCATTTTCTGCTGATAGTTCGATACTGTGGAGATTTAATTGATTGCACACAACTATTTCAATCCACTCGACATATTGATGAGGCGAAACATTCATATTCGAAGCATTATAAGAGTTCCATTTGAAAATCAATCATAAAACGCGGTAGAAATAAATAATGTGAATTTGGGAATCCACATCGAATCAGATGTGTGTTTGCGAAACAAAGCAATTCTGCGTGAGAGGGAGGGAGAAACTAAAAAAAAGCAATTTATTTTCCAGTTTCCAGACCATTCAGCATAACCTACGATTGTATAAAAATGAAATGTCGACTCCCGCGCGAATTATATATCTCTTTGAAAATAAATTGAATTCTGGCTGAATGCCGAATATTTTTCGGTTCATGCTAGTTACATTCGTTGATCGGATGGGCCGCTTTATCTACAAAAGTTTGATTTCCCAATGTCCCCGCCTGCTGACATTTTAATTGCCGCGACCCACCGGTTTTTATGGGGTGGCCATTTTTTCCGAACGCTCGTATCTGAATTCCCCAGCTGGAATCTTTGAATGATCAAAAAACTCCCTACCGTATGGAGCATTCGATACTTTCACCACGTACGTCGAATGGCTTTCCATTTGTTTCTGCGATAAGGATCGGTATGCAATCGAATTGCATGTTATTTCCTTTGGAATTCTTTCTTATGAGTGACATAGTTCCTGCTCAATGCAACAAAAACTCAAACTTGCATCTATCTATTTCTGATGACGTCATCAATGTCCGAAAAAATTGGAAATATATAATTTCACGAACATTTGTTTGGGAGGCACTGGATTGACTTTTCAGTCGTAGCGTAGAACAAGCAACTGCCTGCCGAGGTTTAGTTGTCTTCCTCACTGTAGTTTATTTTTATTCCGTAAACTTCACCAGTTGACATAGTTGGTTGATGAGGACGAATAATTTGAGTTCACAACAGCTCTTCTGAATCATCGTCACTGGAAATGTTTTGTTTCACATTTCTTTTTTCTTGTGTCGCATCGCGAGTGTTTTCATAGTTATAAACCTCACCGCACAATTATTGAAATGAAATTTGCTGAAGCACCTGATTTCTGTTTGAAACTATCGAAATGATTTCGGCTACAATTCGTAAAATCTCTTCATCAACTGCAGCTGTAATCCCAGGCCACTTGCTGAACAAGAACAAGAAGACGTTCGCAGTTGATACTTGTCGTTATCTGCCAAGAAATGTTCTGAATGTACTCTGGAACACACTCCGCGGGAGTTTCATCCTATAATAAGTCAGTGAAAACTAAGATGATATAAGAACATTCAACATGGAAATGAACGAGCATAGTATCGCTACATTTCAATGTTATCACTTATTCATAAATCGTCCAGATTAGTGGTCTCATGCAATACGAACAGCCCAGTTATATCTATCTGTGGTTCTGGAGATACTTCCTCGACTGGGAACAAACACGTGATCGAGTAAATCTGGTGTATTCCCACAATAACTCTCTTATACAATTAAATCGACTAGGGTGGGTATCGTGGCTGTCTCAACAGAATGTAGTTCGAATCACAAAACACCAATTATCAGAGTTATCATTGACGGATTGTCGCTAGTCTGATGTTTCTGTGAGTGTACTAAAGGCAAGAGACAAATCGACATGGTTGCTTTTCCCACGTTCACAACTATAATTACGAGCACAATTTTTATTCTTCGAAATAACTGGTATTGTTCCATTTGAATAATAAATATCTACAGCAGATAACGCGATTTGTGTTATGAAATATGAAGTGGCATGATGGATGACATAACTAGTATGAGGGACGAAAATATTTATCATAAACGTATAGGCAGTAATTAACGCATTTTGTTTGTGACGTTGATGGCTTGCGTTGATTAAGTCGCATAATAACAACGAATTAGTGTACAATGAGAAGTTCAAATGGGATAGGAAATCGATTCGACAAACACATTATGACAATTCATTTCCTGATGTAAGTGGGTGAGTAAACCTACTGTGTAAATTTGTGGACAATTTTATTCGTTCTTTGTATCTACACAGGTAGTTATTCAACAAATAAGGGTCATTTCCGGTTACGTGGAAAATTTCAAATACCCACGTAATTTTGATGCTAGAAAGTATTTCTTCGTCAATTTATGAAGGAATCAATTATTGAGTAACTTTGGAGCGATCACAAAACTATCGTCAGGAATTTGATAGATTTCGAGGTTAACGACTGAATTTCCTCCAGTTTTGCAAGCATAATTTTCACTTATACAGAGTGCCCGTTTTCGAGCTGATGGGGATTTAGAGATACAAGGTGGTTACGCGAAGTTACGCATCTTCATTCTGAAAAATCAGCTGAAAGGAATTTTGATACCACATTTTCTGTTTTTGAATTGTGGGGAGACAGCGGATTTTTGTTTTTATTTTCTTCAAACGAAAACTCACATGCTGAGCTGAGATCCCCAGCTCGTAAAATGGACACCCTATATAGATGATTTTAAGATCCGAAAAATAAGTGAGGAAAGTGACATGTTTCGCACTAGTAGATATTCAGCACGAGCGCGTGCGGAAATGTAACGACTGCATGAAATACACTTTCCAACGAGTTGTACACAATTTCTCCTACGGCCATAAATATTCGAATCATCATTTGATGAATGGATAAATATTTGATTCCCCGAATCGCAAGGCGTGTATTGACCCGAACTCAAGACCATCGGATGAATTAAAATACTTCCGGTACGTTCGACTAGGCCGAAAGCACTGCCCGATCCGGTCGTTGACCTCTGGTCAGTGGTAAACATTTATATAGGAGAACTTTTCATTTCTATTACTCACCTCGTTTATAGCTCCAATTCCGCAAGCACCCTGTATATCCTAGGTGGAATCCGTCCTCTGATGTACGCCAAGCGATGAAGGCGGTGAAAAAAACGATTTGCGGTAAAAAAGCTCCAAATTGGGTTGGTTAACCGTTGCATTGGCAGCCATACTGTAACGCATCGGAGGATCGCATTAAGAGCATTACGAGTATCATAATCCCTACGCAATATCCCATAATGGGTTAGCGAGACTGTTAAATCGTCCCGTAACTATCTTGATTATTGTGAGTATAACAAGTGGCCGGAGTTGCATTAACATTCAAATGTTCCGGGAGTCGCGAGGGCCATCGGAGAGATTATGGTAATGCAGAGGAGAAGATTCGATAACTTCGCAGGAGTTAGGAGGTGGAATAAGCCTGTTATTTCGCACAGATGATGGCGACTATGAGTCGGAAAGGGGTTTATGGGGTCCGTTATACCTTGATTATTCTCAACTTCCGCTTTCAGGACCACGCTTGCACCAGAAATCATACCAAGAAATATAAGTAGATTCTTCGAAAACACTGAAACTTTAGCAGAGATCATAGCAGAGTCCATACCATACTGATTCATCAATCGATTTCCTTTCTGTCCCAGTTTCCTGGACCATTTGCATACGTCACGTGACACCTTTGATCGCTACTTTGGACGAAGATTGCACAGCTTCGAATCATAAAATGATTTTGAAAGATATTCACGATGTCTCGATACCATTACTGGTAGTCATCCTTCGATATTTCCGTTCGAATATTTCGCCTGTCAGATATTATATTCTAGTATGACGTGATTTCAAATGGAGGTGCAGAGAATAACCGCACCTGTTGAGCTATTTTCGGATCCGTCTTAGCTGTTGCTATGTCAAATTAATGTCGGAAAACAAGGTATGCAGCAGGTATTTGCCACGG
Organism: Gastrophysa polygoni; assembly: GCA_963576655.1. NCBI lineage: Eukaryota > Metazoa > Arthropoda > Insecta > Coleoptera > Chrysomelidae > Gastrophysa > Gastrophysa polygoni. The sequence continues at coordinate 50,818,520 of OY755083.1, forward strand.
GTTGAATCCCCAGAGACCGAGCGCGGTAGAGCTATATTTTCTCGGAAAGGAGCATTTCCACTGGCGTGTCACTAGACAGTATAGGGGTTCCGCCCGTCAATGGAATATCTCGTCAATCATCCACATTTCGAGAAAAAAAGTGATGCATAATGCAAGAATTATCACTGATATCCTTTCACATGAGAAAGTCTCAAGCTATGCTCAGTTTGTCCAATTTCCACCCATGCTATAGTCCTTCAGTAATGTGGAAGAAACTGGATTTTTAGAAAATCTACTTTATTTGGTTTCGAGAGAAAATCCCATGAAAAGCTGAAAAATAGAAATTCATCGTTTTCATCAGAAATAGAGGAAAATTGAGAATACTTCCACATGGCGACTCTTTATATAATTCATTTCTTCCTTTGAAGTTTCCTAATCGTGAAACCATTGGTATTGGTGGTTGTGGATGGTGATAGATGCGCTGCGATCTGATCAGGTTTTCTGTGCCCCATCTCCTTCTGCTTATTCTAAGGTTTGCTAGCAGCTTCACAAGCTTCAATTCCTTCAAAAATTCCACAATTTTGAGGGGGTCTATTCGTGAGAGGAGATCTTTAGTCTGCCACAGTCCTAGAAGTCTTCGCCATTGTGTTACTCTGCTTGTTCAGCTTCGTTGACTACTTTTTGAAAAGAGGTGTTTTCGAACCTATCTACCAATAATTATTGAAATACAGTACACACTATTTTCAGAGTCAAAATACCAAAAATACAAAAATTAGGTTTTAAAAGAATTGCCTAGCAATACCATACAAACTTTGACACATTTATATGTGAGCAAGGCTACATTGGCTAACCTCTAGAAGCTTAGAATTTGTATGCAGTTTTCACGCGAAGGAAATATCATGTTTCGATCGGAATCAGTTTGATTTTGACTCTGCTACACGTTTTGCAGAATTTCTTTGTCAGAAAACTGTTACATTCATCAATGTCTCATTACAATACATTATTTTCATCAACTATACCAGTATCGACTTGAATAAAATTTTCCTTCGGAACTGTAAATCAGTAAAAATTGGACCATTGACATAATTTACGCAGAAACTATCGAATATGCTAATTTCCTGATTCGAATCAAATAATAACAAGCTCCAACACCCCCCATACTGACAGTCCACTAAATTTGTAACATAATGATGGTCCTTCGAGCCGGATTGTAGTTGGTTTCATGTGATAATAGCACATTGGAAAATTTTCGTTGTTTTCTAAATAATCAGACAAGCACAAATTGATAGGTTATTATGATTTTATCATTCCATCATCATCATCATTATTCATCATCATTCAACTTCCAATAGTTGATACAACCTGTGATAACGGCTGGAGGTGGCTGTCGAAATTTAATGGATCACTCTGTACACGCCACCGTATGGAATTGAGATTCATATTGGGGTATAATTTCGGCATCGACAAAGACGAGCTTTTAGCGAGATTGATGGGAATGCTGATACGTTTTCACATTCGATTAATAATGTTCGATATCACCAGCCATTACAGGCGGATTTTTCACCAGAATGAGCCTGATCGATTGAAAATACAGTGCCGTTGTTATATACGAGTAGGTGAATACAGAAAAAAAGACCAAATTTGTTCGTTTGAACACATTTCGCGAGAACAATAAGGTTCTGTGATTCCATATATCATCATAGCCTTCTTGGTATTGAGGACAAGCAGAATTTTCACAATTGTTCGTTGACAGAAGATAATTTCTGGCATATGTTCATCATCTGTGATATGTGATCTCTAAAGTAATGGAGAAAGCAATCAACATCGAGCTCATCCGATATCTAGAGAGCTCAAGAATCGTGAACGACCGGCAATATGATTTTCGTCACCAGAAGTCAACAGGAGATCTGCTTGCCTATGTGACACATAAGTGTCAGGTGTCAATCGAGAGACATGGGGAGTCTCTGGCTGTAGCCTTGTATATTTCCAAAGCATTTGAACGAGTTTAGCACCAAGGCCTCCTAGCGAAACTTCCGTCATATGGTTTGCCGCCCCAACTATGTCTTTTACTATGTTGCAGATAGATCATTCTACGTGGTGGTAGACGGGGTCTCGTCTGATACAATGACGATCAATGCTGGTGTTCCACAAGGCTCTGTCTTGGCACCAACTTTGTTCTTGCTCCACATCAATGATTTGTTGAATGTGACCTCCAGCCCAGTTCATGGCTTTGCTGATGATAGTACACTTCATTCCGCCTTCTCCTCTAGAGTCCCTATATCATCCAACGAGGCCAGAGGTACAAGGCGAAGACAGGTTGATGCTTTAAATGAGGATCTGACAAGAATTCTGAAATGGGGATCTGAGAATCCAGTACAGTTCAATGCAACTAAAACTCAAGCTTGTATGTTCACCAAGAAGGCTGATCACACAATGCCCAATTTGATGATGTCGGGTACCACTGTTCCTATGAGGTCGTCAATATCCATGCTGGGTGTCACCACCAACAGTGCTCTCTCATGGGACGATCATGTGAGGTCCATTGCGAAAACTGCTTCACAAAAACTTGGTTTTCTTTTCCGTGCGATGAGATACTTCACATCCCAGCAACTGCTTATGATCTACAAAGCACAAATTCGACCTGTCCTGGAGTACTGTTCACATGTTTTGAGCTCAGCCCCCAAACATACGCTAAAGCTCTTAGATTCAATTCAGAAGAGAGCTATTCGCCTAGTCGATGATACAACACTCACAAAATCATTGACCTCTCTAGATCATCGTAGAAAAGTCGGCGATCTCTGCCTTTTTTATAGGTACTTCCATGATCGCTGCTCAACGGAAATACCACCTATCATGCCACCACGCGCGATTCCCAGTAGACAAACCAGACGGCCTTGGATGAGAAGTGGAATTTGCTGCAAACATTTTGGCTTCTCCTGATGTTGCATCCAATATCCTATCGTGATTGGTGATGCGAGGAAATGAGGTCGAAGTGAAATTTTCCCAAACTGACTTGGCAAAGGTCCAGCGAGACTCAGTTGGCCCTCGATGAGCCTCCATCTGATTTCGATGTTGCTGCCTCTTGTTGTTGTTCTTGTTGTTTGACTGCATGGTTTTACAGCTTCAACATATTCTGCAATGGTTAAAGCGCCAACGGTGGTAGATGCTCGCACCGAAATGGACTAATTGAACCAAGATTCTTCAGTGGTTGGTGGATTAAGATCTTCTTATATTTGAGTTTGACTTCTACTCCTCGGACATGAGGACATGGATGAACACATGATAACTGACGTGACCCTTTGAATGAGATCAATGTGAGAAATCTGAAGTAAACGCGATTGTTTATCGTCGATCCCTTTGAACCATTTCTTTCAATAGTAAATCTAGTTTAATTCACAACGAAGTTAGAGTGATATGGTGTGCTCTCGGCTGTGATATCCCGCTTTGTGATACGTTTAGATGGCCACGCAATCGAGTTATCCTGTCATAGTGGCTCTTTGAAATTGCGAAAAATCTAATATCGCCCCGGGCATCGCTTCTGCTGGATTTGATTCGCAGTGGGGCGATCAAATGTCCGTCGAGCTATTTCGGTGTTCCCACTGAACTAACCGAAAGGGTGATGCTCATGTTGTCCCAACTGTGAATATAACGAATTTTGCGATATTGTACCGGATGACAACCAACAGCGCTTTCTCATTGGACGATAGTGTGAGGAGAGAATTGCTCCACAAAATCTTGGCTTTCTTTTCCATGCAATGATGAAGTACTTCACATCCAAGAAGCTAGTTATGATATACAGGGCGCAAATTCGACCTAGAGTACAGCTCAGCTGCAGTGTATTTTTTCGTTCCAATTGTGTTTGACGCACGGAAGGCAGATAATCCTGGATAACCTATGGAATGGGATCTTTTTGAAGACGAATTGAGGTTGATTTCATTGCATCGATTGAGATCAGACCGCATTCTCTATTCCAAAACAACTGCCACGCGCTGAAATGGGATTAATCGCAATGCCAACTCCAAACATCTCGATTCGATCAGAAACCACTAGAGTAGGAGTGTATAAGATACGAATGGAACGGAACTATACTCACTTATCTAAATACGTGATTTCAGTATTAGCAGTTTCGAATGATACTAATGGGCTGTCATGGTTTATTGAGATATTGGATATCAACAAATTCCAGATTAGTTGAAAATGATTCATGATGATTTAGGATAGTAATGTTTGTTTGCTCTCTTGGGATATATTGGAAATGATATGGACGAATTTTCAAAAATTATCGTCATTTCGAATGAGTTCAAACTTCACAAATCACCCAATATGATGAGGTCAAGTACCACTATTCCTGAGAAGTCGTCAATATACATGCTCGGTATACCAACCAATAGCGTTCTCTCATGGGACGTTCATGTGATGTCCATTGCGAGAACCGATTCACAAGAACTTCCTGTACCCTGCAAAGAGGTACACGCACCTAATCGGTATTACTACACTCATGAATTCATTGACCTACCTAGAATATTACATATTTCTATCATCTCTGCTCGGCAGAAATCTTGTCATTCCACCACGAGAGATTCCAGATAGATAAACTAGACGAGCTGAGGCTGGTTACTCCTTATATCCAGGCTCGTGACAAAAAACCACAAGCATTATTCGTCAATGGAACGGCAATGTCGTTAAATTCTCTGCTTAGTGAAGTATTACCTGATGCCTACGTTCTCCAATCACCTTCTTCCTCTCCCAACATCCCACACTTGGCTCACATGAGGCTCAACAAACGTCATAGATTTTCCTTACATGTAGTAAAGAATGAAAAAAAAATGTTTCATTCACGCCGTCACGAAAGTTGCGAGCGACAAATTTTCATTGATTTTGAAAAAGCCAAAAAGGAAACATTCCAGTGTGAACGAAATTCGAATGTCTTGTGATTACACACACGATCTCTCAGAAAATATGACACTGGTATTGAGTATCGATGCTGATTCTTCTTTCTTTTCGTAACAAGTCTTGAATCACTATATTTTTTAGCACATATTTAACAAGGTAACCCTTTCATCCAAAACGGCTTTGTTGTTCGATGATTAGTAGATATGTACGAGAAAAAAATCTATACAAGAATATATACGAGAGGAAGAAGGAGAAGACATGGCCACTATGGTCACCTGTCACCTGTCATATGTCAACTATCTTATTATTTCACTTGTCATTTGTCTGAAATGGATCGACTCATCACACAACCTTGAGAAAGCGTGAACAAATCATGAAAGAGCTATTTTGGGTCAGAACCCCTAATGTTCAACTACTATGATGATGATAATAATATTTAGTCAAAATTTGAAGATAAAATTGTCTGAAAGTGATGACTGAAAGATATTTCGTGATCAGAATTGTTGAGGCTGTTCACGTACTTGTCAGTTTGAATAGTTGATCTCCGTTGTTAGTCTGTTTGCTATACGATTACTTCACTCACTGACTTGGAAAATCGAATCAATAATTTCAAATTGTTGGATTGGAAAAACCTATACTCGTAAAACTGCTCTGAAGACGAGAGAAAGACAATGTTATCGAGGAATCAGGAATACATGAAATACATTGAACAAACGAGCTCAGGTTCAAGCCTAGTAAACCAATAACCTTAGAGAATCCAATAGTTTTGCAAGTATTCCATATTCTCGATTATTCAATTGCTGTATGATAGGCTGTTCTAAATTTCGACAATCACTCTAGACGGTGATTATTGGAGAATATCTTGGAAAATACAATATGCAAGGTCTATCTAATCATTTGTACTTCTCAGGTCTACTGAAGATGGCAACTCAGGTACGTTTTTTTTTGCTTTCCGGAATATTATTTTGATGTTATGGAAGTTTATTTCGTATTTGAGCATCTTCTTTGTCTGTCTGAGCACGTCTTTGTCTCTCTTCAAATCGTCCCTTGATAATTTGATGAGCAATTTTCTTCCCTGGAATGATTCTCAGTCCAGATTCACCTCGACCTCCACAGGTATCGAGGACCCACATCGAGATTGTGCGGGGAGCACCCCCCTTTCCTGTCCGGGGTGGCATACGTGATGGATACCCGAGGAAATTCAATGTTGTAAATCACCGCCGCTATCTGGATAACGCGCGTGCCATCCTCTATCGGATGACCTGCGTGATCCCCTTGATGGATCTACGGCTTGGTCCCCCTTCCCGACCGTTGGGGAAATGGAGTTTTTCGTCTGATGAGCCTGTTTCATGCATAATTTTTTTCTGTTCGACCCAACACGTCGGCTGGACAAAGCTGTCCCTCGGGCCCACTTGTAATTTTTACGATGCATCCAGAGTTGTTCGTTGGGTGGGGACGATATTGGATTATTTCGCGAATTTAGACAGAGGGATGGAAGTATGGAGCTGCATTACAAGCCGATCTACATTTGGAATACTATATTATGCAATGAGCACATAATGGCCATTTTGTTGCGAGTTGCATACTATACTTTTTCTATGACAACATATCGTTCACGTTTAATGGATGCATACATTGCAGAAACTTTGAAAGACATGAACTGATGATATTTCATTACTCTGAATTCGCCGCTAATGGGATATCTATCAGTTTCAATGATATTATCGATGTCATTTGCTGTGGAGATCTTTGACTTTTTGGGTTTGTAGCCGTTAGACTGCCGCTTGAGGAATGCTTTCAGTTTCAAATATTTTGGCAATATCTATATCATCATAGATACTAAGGGTCTTTCTTAGCATTGAGAAGTATGACCACAGAGTGGAACTTTTGAAGTTTTTCGCTAAGTCGCCAAAATAAGCCATTGAAACGTTGTCGAAGGAGAACGATTTTGTCTTTCGATCTACCTTCAATTCCAAGAAGAGGATATGAGCGCGTTGATACATACTCTTCGAATAAATTCAGTGTTGTAACGTTAGCTGCTTCTATTATGTTCGAAAGTGTCAAATCGAAGTCAATACCACTATCAGTTTCCATTTCAATTATTAGTCTCTATTGAGAAAAAACTATGAAATTATTCGTTACCAACTGAAACTTTGACAGAAACGATGTGCTGACATAATTTGGACATATCGACTGGGAAAACATTAACATGAAGAAATAAGCATAAATTTCGAACTTCGTCTATTTTTTCCACATATCAACTAGGTGAACATGAACATAAGGACAATAAACATAAGGAGTCCGCGTGAATGAAACGGAATGAGGGATGACGGGTTACAACGACTATATTTCAATTTGTGAGGAGTTGAACCTGCGATCATTGAACAGACTAGATAAGTAATCCACACCCCTGGCAATACAGTTTGTTTGGAAGCAACATCTATAGTATCTATCTTTGTCTAAACAAGGATAGCAGGAGCTGATTCTCCCAGCACCAGTGCCGTGTTGTCAGAGGGGGTCGAATTTATTATTAATTCATGATGAAACCAAATTGAAAATCCGTAACAATTTCAGTGGTACTTTTCAGCATTTCTTGGTGGGAAAATGAACATCCTTATACTTCCTTCACATTCTTACGAAAAATTCGAATACATACAATCCTGTGGTAATTTTTGTAACTTGCTTGTGATCAATAGACTTATTATGACCACGTCACAAGAAAAGTTCAATTCTCAACGCCATATGAAACAATATACTTACTATTCAGTATACAGTTGTCTACTCATTCTTTATCATAAATAACGTTCAATTTCGATAATGAACATTTATATCTTTGGCGATCAGTGACAGTGCATGTAAGTATATTTACGATTTCAAAGTTCAGTACCTACTAGTGGAAATAATTTTCAAAAATGTGAAAAACTCGTTTTCAAGGCAAACAGGTATGATTGCATATTTGAATGTAATTCTCAAATCTGAAGATGAAACTTTTTTATATCATTTCACGATATCGTCAAAAATGAAGGAAGTTTCATCTTGAGCAGAATTCATATATTTATATAGATAGATGAAAATCGATAATGAATATGTGATGTTGAAAAGTATCATGACGAAATGTTATATCAACAATAAAATCATGACTCATGTGAAGATGTAGCGAATAGCAGTGTTTCTTATTTAAAACAGGACTGAAATGAAAAACAACCATGGATAATCACACAAATAATTTATTGATTTTTGAATAGGATTGTTTTTGTTAACTCTAACTTTTGTTACTCTCAACTTCCGTTGAATATTTCAATTTATTCGCCTCATGATGGAGTCTTACAGTGAAATATTTCTTCAAATTAGTTTGACTAGTTCCAAAAACAGACAACGGTAAATTTCTCATTGTTGTGTGTACAAGAAGTATAGAAATTTCCTAATATTTTTTATCGATCGATCAGTGATTTTTCAGCAGCTTCGCATATTTTGACCACAAATAAGGAAGCATTTATCAGTGCTCCATATTTCACCACAAGACACTGTCGCAGCTGACCTATGGGTTTAATCAATATAATCTAATCAATTTGATTTAAATCATTTTTATCCATCCCATTTGGGAGAATGCTTCAAAATCTCGAATGATACGACGATGGTAACTCACCTATGGAATGACGTGTTTTGATCGCCGGTTCAAATTGTCTTCAACACACCTCACAACGTCTCGCCATTATATCAAATCACAAGAACAGGAAATAAACTGAGTTTCTGATGAATTCTGAGTACACAAAACTGAACACAAGTTGAATAATATCGATGAATCGAAACGTAAATAAATACCAAACAAACCAATAATCGCCGTTGACTGTCAATATCAAATTGCGGTGTTGCAACGTTGAGCAAAAAGTACTCATGATACCCATGCTGGTTCTCGAGCCCCCAAGAAAGTAAAATTGCTAAATCTCAGAATAATGTAGCAATCTTCTATTGATCAGAACTGATTCTATTTATAAAGAATTTATAAAGAAATTTGAATATTATGGACTATTTATCAGTTCTGATGACTGGATATGACAACACTGGCGACGATTGGGTACTAATATTATGATAATTCTGGGAATTCATGTTAGCATCAGAATATTTGTTTTGTGATCCTTCTAGTGGGTTTGTTGTTCGGAGAGTTGAACTGACATGTTTTTCGAACCGTAGATTGTCATCCAATAGTACGTCAAGACTTCCGGCCCTGATAATCGATGACAACAGACACAGCACGTCGAGCACGGCACTCCTGATTTTGATTTCATCATTGCTCGCCCCGCTGAACAGATAAATGCGTATGCTGGATGCAAATTCCTGGACCGGCCGACTGACGAACAGCCGCGGCCCTAGGGAGATAAGTGCAGCCATAATTCACGGCGTTTTCGCCCGTGTCCGTCACGAACAGAGCTGCAAACGTTCGTTATCGTCCGACGGACTCGTGACGTCAGTGACGTCTGACTTCTCCGACATGAATAACCAATAACGTGCTCGGGTTGGCACGTCGGTAGAGGAAAGAGGAACACGTTTCGTTCGGGTGGTTTTCAGATAGGAGTTTGTAGCGTTGTGTTAGACTCCATTTAGCGCCACGTAAACGATCACCACGTGAATGAAAAATCCAAACCGAGCCGTGAGCGAATTTCAGAATCATCCATGGGAATGATATGCGCCATGTTCGAGTCGAAGACTATATTTTCTCTACGACTCTTCCACAGAAGTTTGTCCAAGATTAGGGATAGAATCATTGTTGAACTTTATGCAAGATAAAGATCGTCAGGAGCATTGCTGGTGGGTGTATATCGAATACATCACCTTGAAAAAAGATTGTCTTTTTGCACTGTTCGGTGCATAAAGACAGACTTTTTAACGATCTCAGAAATACTGTATCAGAGTATGAGTGGATATTCAGGTTTTAAAAACACGTTCGATTTTTTGAGTAAGACGGAATTTTGGCCGGAGTGCTCGAAATAAAGCACGTGTTTAGAAGACCAGTCTTCCACAAATACTTCATGCTATTTTGTCATCAGTAGACTCTGATAGTTGAATATTTGATTGAAGCATTTGAAACGTTGTTAGTAATATTTCTTTAGACGTTACCAGGTACTCCTGTTAGCGGCGCAACGATCAGAAATCAGCCGAATGTTCGCGTTGTCAGAACATTTTGATGTGCCATGCCATTATTAATATTGTGAAATTATTCACACAAATTTATTTTTTAGCGAAGTTTATTGATCCATAAGTGTGTCGAAACAAAGAAACTCAGTTTTACTTGTTGTTTGAATATGAAATTTGGTAAATGATCATAGTTTCTTTAGAAATCAGCTGACTGTTGGCGTTGTCAGAACATTTTGATGTGCCATGCTATTATTAATATTGTGGGATCATTCACACAAATTCATTTTTTAGCGAAGTTTATTGATCCATAAGTGTGTCGAAACAAAGAAATTCAGTTTAAACTTGTTATTTGAATATAAAAATTTGGAAAATAATCCTAGTTTCTTCAGACGGTCCAGCCCATCAAGGCAGGCAAGGATTTCAAAACTCTGTTCGAGATGTTCAGTCTATGGCTGTACAAATAGATCCAATAGAGATCGGAATAAATCATTTCATAGGTGAGTTGAATAATGTTGACCAAATTTCAACTAGACCTTCGTTCCAACCAATGAAACAGCAAACGAGAGAGGCAACCAGCAGTGATCAGCTGACTGTTGGCAAAATTGATGTTGCCGTGCTGACTTCAAAATAAGCAGGTTTGCTTCAGTTTGGTTCCAAACACGCTGAGGCGTAGTTTGAATACGCGAAATAGGGTACCAACGGGGAAAACTGATATTTTCTGCTCGGATATCGACATTTCGTTGCTTCACTGGAAAATTCTCCCCTGCCTTCACACTAGCCATATAGACGGGTTCGAACCGGAGATGGAATTATTTCCAGCTTTGACCACTCCCTGCGTGAAAAGGTGTAATCCCGATCGGTAAATCTACCGAAAAAAAAAACCTGGAGTGTTTCAACTAACCATCTACCACGCCATCAATTGCAGGCCAGAGATACTCGCCCGTCACTATGAGTTATACATTGTAATTAAGCAGACCCACATCGTCGAATAAATCAGCGGGTTTTTTCCCGGCGATCACCTGTGGAATATGGATGGATCATTTCCTGAAATCGTAATTTATACGGTCGGGAACGTTCACGAAACGCGAAACGTCGTCTGTAGGAAGGGCGGAAGGGTTTTCTCCCTGATGTATGGCCATCGCGATCAGTCGGAACGTTCTGGACTTTCAACGCGAAAAGCGTTTTCGACAGATACTGTCGGAGAGTGGTTTCTTGAAAAACGGGTTTCAATGGGATCGCAAGCATTAGGCTGATAGCTTGGGCGTCAGCTTCACGAATTTTCCGATTCGCCTACTGAAATTGTAGTTATTTTTTCTGCATCTCTATCGATTCGTAAATATTCATTTTCTTTCACTGCCATAACATTTCACAAGATAAACATGGACTATTACTTTTTGAAGGATTTATTATCAACGGAGTCAATTGTTAATTCATCATTCATCATAAAAGAATTCAATTCATTGGAATCATAATTGATTTTAATTACCTCCAACATGAATTCCCGAAGATGTTCCATGTTGCTGCTGATCAGAAACGTCAGATATTTTTTGAAGAGTTGATTCCACAATTTTTCCAGATATTTTGATTTGTTTGGGAGGAGATCGACAATTCAGTATTTTATTAGAAGAATGAACTATCTTCTATATAGCTTCTGCTACGGAGGCAGATCTCTATTCAAAGTTGTACAAAAAATGTTGTTCGTATTGTATAAAATTCGTGTTTTCATGGCACATTCGAGAGAATTCTCGGCCTCGACCTGCAGTCTCTTTTCACGCCCTTGATTCTTGATTCGGCCTACCTCTATCAAAAGTATACATTTCCTGGCCTCATTGAGGAAGCAAGGTCGTACTTTTCCTCCCTAGGGAGGATAAGTGCTTCACCTCTCTAGTATCAGCCAAGAAAGAGTACTGTATATTAATTGTGTCAATGAAAATATCACGAAAACAGCTGCCACGTCTAGTGATATTTAAAACTGCAGGTTTAATGTCAGTATGAATAATTCAATGATTTAAATAATTCACCACCATTTGAAAATATTCAGGTTGCAAGAATGAAAATAACGTGCCTATGAGTTATACTGTAGCTGTGTCTTAGTTTCAGTTCTTTAATGAATTGTTAGTTATAAATAAATTATTTGAAAATGACTTGTTATTTGAGGAAAGTGAAAAAATCGTATTCATAACTTGGCATTGAAGTGCCTTTACCTCCTTCTTTCCTTCCTTGAACTTCATCCTTCGGAAGAAAAGTAGGACTTTCCTTCCTTGTTGAACAAATAGCTATTGTTTGTTACACGAAGGAGAACAGTCCACAACACTCGTATTCATTTATTTTCTACTCGTAGATTATTTGATTCTGATATCTTGGATACGGATACCATGAACACACTGATAATGCTTAAGGGCACTATGAGCTATATTGTTCAACTGACTCATGCATCCGCAGACGCAGATTACACACTTATAGAATGAAAGAAAACTTTCGATAAATTGAGGTCAGAATGGTGGTATAACTGTCAGTGTCAGACAACTCAATGATATTGATGTAATAAACTAGCTGGTGAACCCACTCTTCAATTGTTTTGTCAGACTTTAAAGTCTAAAAACAATTGAATTTCAGCAGATGGCGTGGGGTTCTCATATTCAACAATAGATGACGCAAACATCGAGAAATCATCACGAAACAGTTCCAAAGCAGGCAACATTCCGGTTGAAATATAACCGTTAATGACAGCTGTCAACTTTGTGAATCTCCGTTTCTTAAGAAAAAAACTAATAAAACAGTAAAAAGTGAAATGCACATCACACATAACCTCATAGAATATACCAATATTTGTTGGCGACACTGACAAATTCGAAAACGTGTCTCTGCAAATTTGGTTGGGAACTCGGCTGGCAGATCTTACAGTTCTTACAGTTTCGTCCACCCCATGTCATGTTTATCAAGGTTGGTCAATATCAAGAAATTTAAACACGAGAGAAGGATAGGAGTAGCTCCACCAGCTAGCTTATTACATCAATTCAATGATAGTATATTAAAACGTAAGTTACTGAAGGCAAGTACCATATTCTATGGTACCAGCAGTAGAATTTCCAGGTGGAATATCATATAAATTCATCAATCACTGCGAAATAGCGTTTTTCAGTTATTTCGTGTATTATACTGTGCTCGTGTTTCGGAATCGTTGAATTTGATAGCGTTCATATTTTCCTTGATAGGAGTTCTGCTGGATATGAGGAACATTCTCGCAGGCAGTGACTGTCAAGTATCATATTCCAACAGAAACGATTGAATTAAGCATGAAATAAATTGGAAAATGCCATCCAATACCATAACCAACAGCTCAACGGAATAGAACACATGGCTTTGCATTTATAACACTCGGACGACCCAATTCCGGATATGCGAAAAATGAATTTTCGATGAGAACGAAAACTATGCTATCGGACTGAAACTATAGCTTGGAATAGCCATCAGAATAGGATATTATTTCAGTGCGATTCACTGAAAAGTTCAGGGCTGTGTAGCATTGAATTCATTGAGTGAAAGACCTGCAGGCGAACAACAATGAGAGTGTGAGAAAATCTGACTTTATTAAGGTGGTGGAGGCTAGGAAGTGTAGTATTTTTCCGAAACTGAAGGTACAAGTTTCACGAGTCTAGTAAGTCTTCACGCAAGATCCAATCTTATCGTACCATATTCCGGTTCATCTCAATAAAAATTCTGATGAATCTCGTTTCCTTCCAGATTTGAGTATTCCCTATAATGCTCTACAATTTTTCATACCACCAAAGTTACCATACTACTGATTCTATATCATGTTTAACGATGGAATTTCATCGAAGAAACTAGGGATCTGAATGAGAAGTATCCAGTATCTCATTCAAAATCACCATCAGATTGGATTCCCAATTGCAATGCACACTTTCGAAACATCGAACGATGTTCAATCTGTATTTCAATGGCCCTTCGCGAGGAATCTGATCCTTCTATCGACAGAAAGTTGCACTTCTATCGGTCACTTCATTACCAGAATAGCTTCTGACACAAAAGGCATCAGATTTACAAGGAACGTTCGAGGACAAAACGTTTCAGATCGTGGAAAGAATTAACGAAGACGATGATTTCTGGTAGGTGGAATTCAAACAGAATTTCTTTCGAACCCTACTGATATTCATTCGAAACGTCCCAAGAAATCGCATTTTCGCAGTCCAATTCGATTTGGATTCAGTAGCAGGCTGAGGCTAATATTCCGGAATACGGCCCTTAGATCTAAGGGACCGTAATAAAATCTGGATAGATCGAAAGTTGGACTGGGAGTTGGAAACTCATTCTGCGCTACAAAAAGTTCGAATATAGGCATTATTTCCCATAAAGTTTCAGCGGGTCGGCTTGGGAGTCGACGGAATTCCTCCATTATGTGGGGAGAGGTTTGGTAAGGTACGGGTAGATTAACGAGATCGATAGCACCTGTAGAAGCAATTACCAATTGGAAACTTTCGGTGTCCAAATTGAATCACACTGCGAATTCGTTTCCAGGATCAATGAAATATTGCAATTCACTAGAGAGTAGTGGAAATGAAGTGTCATATGTATATATAACGAGTTCATTCGAGCTCAAAATGGCCGCATCTGTCATCTGTCATCTGAGTCATTAGGAGAACGAATCACTCACGACAGATATCAGTTGCGGCAGTCAGTCAGTTCAGGAAATCTCTGTCATATCACAACTGATGTCAAATGAATATCTTTGATTATCATGTTAATCAGATTGGTAGGAGTGAATCCAATGCACTTCAGATGCAGACATGAAAAATGCTCCTGAAAAATCAACCGTATCGAAAAAGGAAAAGAAGAAGGAAGTTCAATTTGAAATGATCATGATGAGATCCCGAATTGATCGGAAATCATGGAAAATTGTTATTGAATCCTCCACCAACTTTGGATCTCCTATTCTTGGAACTCTGGAAATAATGTCTGACCTAAAGAATAGGTTGCGTCCTGTGTAGGTAGAAAAGAGGAACGGAAGGGAATGTAGATTTCCATTTGTAGAGTGAGGTACATGAAGTTTGGTCTGACAACGTTTGGAATCAACTTCAATGTGAATCAGCCGTACACTTATACCTACATCACGTATCGGCAGTCGCCACAGATTCCTTGGTGTCAGTGTTCCTATCATGGGCGTGCATTGTCTAATGATTAAAGGGTATCTTTATCTCTTTTTTCTTATTATTATTTGTTATTTTTCACTTGGTTCCCGCTTAATTTGGTGGGGACGACCCACTGAATGAATTTTTGCATTCTGAATTGAATCACCTTCTATATGTGAATATGAGAGCTCTCCATTTCGTCAAGAATGAACTTATGGATATGATTTTTTTTTATCTGTGGACAACACGAAAGGGAAACCTATAATGTTCGAGGAACATCGTGTTAGCCAGCGGTGGAATTTTGGGTGAGAAGGAAGGTGTTGGAATTTTTCTTGGAAGTTTGGAGGTTGTAAGTATCAGGAAAGACTTCACTAGGCAAAGAATTCCATAACTTTGCCGTTCTATTGATGAATGATGCTTGGTATAGCGATGTTCGACAGGTCTCGAGCCTGACAGAGCCTGACCAGCCTGAGCTGAGTCTGGTTTCTCTACGAGGAATCGCGCGTGGTGGCATAATAGATGACATTTCCGTTGAGCAACGACCGTGGAAGTATCTATAAAAACGGCAGAGATCGCCGACCTTTCTACGATGATCTATTCTATTATTACATCTTCTATCTATCTATCTAATGAGAGATGAGCTAAAGGGCATGATGGGTGAAAACACTTCACCTGATTTAGATTTTTCGCTGATATTGGTGATGAATCATCCTGCAATATTTTTTTTGTTGTAGTTATTATCACTAGCCAGCGTCCACGTACTTGAATGTAAAACAGCGGCCTCCAGGAGGATATCCCGGAATACCTACGTGACATTAAGTCATTAGATTCGGCGAAGTACGGTTTTCATTGTACAGTAGTTATGTAATTGCCGCTGTCGTATGTTATTATGCAAATACATGTTGCACTCGATTCCGGCGTGTAATGTTATACGGCAAGTGTCGACGTCCATAAATTTCATTCACCTTCACCGACACTCGCAATTCGTCGGTGAAATATGGCATTAACTGTTTAATGGGGCCCCAAGGTTGTGAAAAACTCCGAAGAGGCAGAGCATCTTGAACATGCGAATGAGAAATCGGCTTTGTTTTCGGACATCGATCAACTGTCAATAAGTACCCTCAGAAATTCATGCTCAGCGGTAGAATTAACTTTCTCTTCAATAACATTCACTGTTAAAGACATCGAATTGTTTCCATCCTAGAGAAGAATTGGATGATTACAGTTTTGTAAGAATTCACTAGTAATTTCTCCTTACTACATCAGCATGTGGACTGTAAGACAATTTCATCGAGTTTATAAGTTCTGTAGATGAGGTTGCTGAGTTTGTATCATATCAGGATACCAAAAAATGCTCAATGTGACGAGATAGCTTTTGGACAAGAACTAGCTTGGCATTGAACAATGAATAGTTATTGTATGTCGATCTTCCGATTGTTATTTATGAACCAAGTCTTATTGATATGTTCTGCAAGTCGAGGACCTACGTGTATATATCCAAGCAAATGTGTCGCCAAATCTGAGGGAATTCGATAACTGGAATGCAATTGTTGTGAAATACTCTTTGTGAAGCCTCCTTTTACTGAATTACATCGTAATAATCCTGCGAAGTGAAGAAGTGTGCAAGTGAAAAATTATAGATCACATATCTTTCACATCATTGATCTTTAGTCGAATCATTCATTTCTGTTAGTCCATCAGTCGAGCATTAATCATGATAAAGTTTCGTGGCCATCAACAGGACTGTTCCATCACTCTATGTGTTTATTCCGTATTGAGAGCACTTGTCCGAATCTAATAACTCAGCTCACAAGACAAGAACGCCACTATTGCCAAGTCATCTTCTTTCTGGCTTGTTCAAGTAGAGATGGCTGTGAGCAGAATAGTCATGATCATCCCGAGAACATCAAGACTCTATACATGAACAAGCAAAATCCAGTAAATCAGCTGGCCAGAGTAGAACTACGACAGTATTGACGAGTCATCTATACATGAACAAGCAAAATCCAGTAAATCAGCTGGCCAGAGTAGGACTACGACAGTATTGACGAGTCATCTTGTTGCTGTGTACCGAGCTTTCTGGGGGTGATAGACCATTGAAAAATAAGTGTAGTTTGATGATTAATCTCATGGCCCAAAATGCATATCAGCAGCATTTGCATTTCCGAAGCACTCGCCAAGCATTAGAAGCATATCAGTTTGTTCAGAGAACGAATAACCTGCCATATTTCTTAAAATCTCAGTTGATAATCGCAGTGATAAATGACACAGAAAAACCACACGAACAAATCGACTACAACAATGTTGACTCGAATGTTGATGACATGAACGTCAAAATTGGGAACAAAATTATTCATCATGGCCTGCTAAAATATCGTTATACCGATGAATCTCGCGATGAATAAAATCAATCTGCTGATATCATGTAACTACAAAAACTCAAATATCTCACGAACGGCTCAATTTTTTGTATTTGAATAAGAGTACCTTTTTCATGTAGTTTTCTTCGCTCCATCAAATGCTCCTGTTTTTTTTCACCGAAAATAATACAGGAAAAAAGTTTTCTACAAAAAATCATGACTCACCCTCTGAAAACACCCTTTATAACAATATCAGAAATGTGGAAGTGTGACGAAAAAATGTATTTTGACAACATACATTCATGCACAAAATTTCAATCGGGTGGCTTTCATCGTTCAGAAGTTATGCGGAGAAATTATTTTAATTTTATCAACTTTGGAAGGATATATCTCCCTCAATATGCATTTTGGGCCATGAGTTTAATCATCAAACTACACTTATTTTTCAATGTTCTATCACCCCCAGAAAGCTCGGTACACATTTTTGACTCACCCTGTATATCCACCGTCACCGCTGATTGCGTTCGAGGATGTGATGACAGGGATTCGATGTATTTTTGGTAGTTCGATCATGGTTGAGATTTTTTGCTGCATTCCGCCAGTCGAACCTCTATCTCCATTCCTCTCTCTAATAGCCGATAAATCAGGGAAAGTTTCCCGGCTGAGGCAGGCCTGTCCGGCTATCTGCAGTTATTTCATTTTCTATAGTGATCGACCGGCAGGCCGGAAGGAAAAAAGCCGCCGTAAAGCTGGGAATAAAAGTAATTTTTGAATATAGGGCGTGCAATAAAAAGTGGCGAGTACGACCCTTCGGGCGACAGAGATGGAGGAGAGGTATTCGCCATGATGCCGGACTGAATCCGATTGTGGTTGCGGCAGAGGGAAGATATCACGATAAATCCCGGAAAAGACACAATCTGAGGTAGGCCACGTACGCGTGGTTTTTCCTTGATATTTTCGCACGCTACTCACTCAATCGTGATGGAAAGTTCAATTGGAAATTTCAATCCGAACATTCAGATGGAGAAGATAGATCACAGTATTTTCTTCACTTTCGAAACACCCTCCTTCGCCTCCAATATAAAGACCGGAGCCTCATTTTCTCTGTCATGGACTCTCATGGGGTTTCATGAACTATTTTTTACCTCTTTCGAGATTATGAAGTATAAAATCGACTTCGAATAACCATGTACTCTGCGTTCTTGTGACTCCACTTTGACCTTCAGAGCTCACAGTTGGTTCCTTTTCGTTATGGAGCGCGAAAAAATATCTCAGCAAGGAAATTTGGTGAATAAATGAACACACCATTTACGTAGATCTGCACAGTATACTGCCACTGCCGAAAGCTGCCGGAAGTTGGAGGAGTTTAATTATGGAACGACCACCTGTGTTTTGTTTCTTTGTGCCAGCTGCTTTTCTCACACTTTTCGCTCCTCCTCCTACTTTCCTTGCTGGAAGTTTCTAGTCGTCTGAAACCAATCGAGGGTTGGCGAGAACGAATTTCAAGAGGGTTTTGCATTCTAAAGTGGTAGTGACATACAGGGTCTGTCACTAGAATTTGAAGTTTTCGAATAACCACGGAACTTGTGTTTCCCCAAGGACCGTTCATTTTATAAAAATGATAATGATTTATTCATTTCATTCCAATAAAACTTATATATGTGAGGATATACACGAAGTCTTCATATATTTCAGATTGCAAAGCGCTTTCGGCTATTCCTGTTCATTATCATGGAAAAAGTTGTTAAATAATGTTAATGTTGTTGATGAAGTTAGTCACTCATGAAGTATTTATAGAAAGTTCTCACTGAATTCAATTGGTGGAACCATATATAGTACAAACATTGATGTGAACAGACATACATTGAACATGAAATATCCAATAGGATGATAATTGTTGAATTTTTGGAAAAAATATCTCAAGAATCCAATCCAACACGAATGTCGATCAGGTCGATATCGTCAATTCCGATGATGCAAGAGTGTTTCATTCGATCATTCGATATCACATCATTTGTTTACCGTCGTAATTGAAGAGTGGTTGTTTTTCTCATCAGTTTTTTAATTAAAAACTTCACTTTCCTAATCTGTTCTCTCTTATCGATATCCATGTTCCTCGATTGCTTGTGTGAGGAAATTGATCTCTTTCATTTGAAAACTGCTATCATCAATTCCTTAGAGATAATTGTTCTGAATTGCTGATTGAGTGTGCATTGAATTGAGTGTGCATATGTTCACAATTCTTTTTTCGTTCTTCAAGAAGAAAATATATTTTTCAGTTCATCATTTTTTCTCATCCTGTAATCAGTTTCAGTTGTTCGATGTTCGCTTACAGATTTTACATTGGACCATTACCAGCGACGTTTTGAGTGATATCAAGCTAGACAACTGATGATGACGATATCATCAACGATAAGTATATGAAACAAGGTATGGTTGACAACGAAGCGAATCCCAAAATATTTTGGTCCCCTTCCGAATGTCTTCAGAGCATGATTTCTCACCTCCTTCAGGATAGAGTCGCATTAATATTTATGTAAATCGTCCCCTTCTTCCTTGTAAACAAGCAACAGACGACACAAACGAATTTGATATTCATAGGAAAAAATAAATGTCTCCACACAATCTTGTTAGTCTCCCAGTTTATGATAAACATGTTCTTTAAGACTCGAGAAAAAGCGCTGAAGGAATAACCTCTACTCTGGAGTCATGCTAAAACATTTTGTGATGTATTTTAAATGGGCCAGAAAAAACAAAAAATAATATTGCCGTTAGAAAGAAAGGAGCTGTATCGTAGCGCTTTCAATATTGATTTCATTCATGTGTTCTTTTCAGTGTTGCCAACTCCAAAATTATGAAGGAAGCTATATGACTCCTAGGAATAAATTAACCATGGTATGAAAGAAATGGGCCCTAGTTGACGATTTTTTTCCTTTCTAGCAAATCTAGCATTGATATCGTGATTTGTAGAAGAGTGGGCGATCTCTCCATTTTCCTTAGAGATTTCCATGGTTGGTTTTCATCGGTAATCTTGTCTATTATTCCATCATGAGCGATTCCAGGTCAATAAGCTATATGAGCACAGGCAGGTCACCCCTACATTTTTGAGCTTCAGACCTGTCGAACTTCGCTCTACCAAGCATCGGCAAACTCTCAAGCAAATATCCAATGCCTATCTTCTTCTCCTCCCAAAATTTCACTGCTGGCTCACACGATATTCCACGAGCACACAATCAAAATTTGACACAATCAAAATTTGATCACATTAGCTTCCAAATATGAATATTTCCTGGAATAGTACTTCAAATGTTTTCACGATTCATATTTTTTCATGGATGGGAAAGTGAGTTCACGATATTGGCAGACTTCCTTATCAAATGCTCGGGAAATTTTGTCTTTGAGAGGAGAATCTTGTCGACAAACAAGTGATTACTGTATGAAAAATGTTGAAGTTATCATTCAGGTATGAAAAATACAAATCAGAATGGTAATTAAATAAAAAAAATCAATGAATTGTGAATATTCAACTTCAAACAATCAACATGAGGATGATAAATACATAATCATAATCGAAATGAAGTTCACGTTAACGATTATAATGAAATCTAAATATTAGAAACTGTCATCGGAATACTATATGGAACTATATATTATGCCGTTCTCATTAGCATTTTTTTTGTCTTGTCCCCAAAAATCTGAGAGTTTCCTTTGAATTAGTTGGTCAGTTTGATATATGTCTTGACTTTATCATGAATCGGAGAATTCTTTGTTAGGTTGGGAATGGGAAGATGCCAGTTATTTCCTTTGCAGATGTTATGAGAGATTTCATTCATTTCATGCTTATGACTATTAAATTTTTTCACAACATGAACATTGGAAATATTTTTTTTTGGGTTCTGGGTTCAATTCACCAGACCAGGTAGTATATATTATGTATTGTATATGGGACAGCACTGTCTCATCCAGTCACCTTTTTTTTTCGCATTTCTGCAGGCAGTGGGAATTGAACCCACTACCGAGAAGTGGCTACCTTATAATCACTGCGCCTTTGCGATCATCGCCACCTCGGCGACATTCGGAAATAATGTTAGGAACTTTTATATATTTTCCGAATAATATGGCTCGCAAGATTGATCCCCAATCACGAATGAATATGTATATGTGATGGTCTCTGACTTCGAGGAATATTATCATTCAGAGATATAAAAATGCAATTTAAGGAGGAAATCAAACTGTTTATAGAAACAGGATGATAGGGTAGTAAACAACCATCAGGAAGGTACCACGGTGTGATACACTGATAGGTCCAAAACTGACTACTAGAATATATGAAGAAATACCAAAGTGATGACTGGGATATTATCCCTTGGTGTAGCAACTGGAGGTATACGCTCAAAGAAACATGCTTGTGAGGAAAAATTGCGACAGGGTATCGAGGTTAGCAATCCCTACCTGACCTGATAGTCAGGTGGATATGCCATCTCTAGCATGCTCCAAAATCAGATCAATTCTAGTCTGGAACTGCTTACAAAGCCCGAATGATCTGGGGAACCCTAATGGGTCCCAGGAACAGGCACTGAGAAGAACGAGGCCACAGATACCTTGGTAAGAGAGGGATCAAGAACGAGGTTCATCAGGGCCAAAGTCTGTGTTCGGAATTCCAAAGACCTCGGCAAGGTAGAAGGAGAGCCTGACGAAGGTAACGAACCTGTTCACTTGAGCCAACAGGACGACTAGGAACACAATGAGTCAAATTGGGACCTGTGAGTGAGGATTGCATCTTACTGGAAAGTTGAGGCCAGTACTTTGACACCATCTTGGTCCTCTGGCTATTTGGGTAAGTCATGCAAGAATTTTCGATACTGAACCAAGCTGTTTATCTGACCAAGTGTAGTGTTTATAACAAGATGACCAGGAGTATCTAGTTAGGATGAGGTCATAAGTTAGCCTACCAAGAGTTGACCAAGTAGTGGACCATTCTGAATTCATACTAAGGGAATGAGTTACCGATGTTTTCACTCTGTTTGAGCATTGGGTTGCTTCATTCTCATTCGATCAATTTCGTATTGATTCAGACAGCATACCATTGGGACATGTGAGTGAGGATTGCATCTTACACCTTAAACTTAAGGCCAGTACTTGTTGATACCATCTTGGTCCTCTGGCTATTTTGGTAAGTCATGCAAGAATTTCCGATACTGAATCAAGCTGTTTACCTGACCGAGTATAGTGTTTATAACAAGATGACCAAGAGTATCTAGTTAAGATCTAGGAGGATTAGGACCAAGAGTCGGTATAAATGTGGTGAATGCTATAAATCATCGGTATTAACTTCGGATAGACTATCAACAAATCAACATACATAAGTACTTTTTGCACATGACTCGCTATATGAATTTTCAGTGGCAAAGTGAGTCGTGATGCAATTTGAAATTGAAATAGCGGATTTATTGAGTATGAACGTCACTTTTTCAAGTGTTCGTCGCGTGGTGAATTAAGTGCTCATTGCATTCGTGCCTATCTCGATGAAACACAGCATTTTAAGCAAATCAAGTTACAGCTGATTGCCACCCGAATGCTTGCCAGTCACGTAGGGAAAGAATTCCGAGTGGGTGAATGGAAATCCAACTTTTACGTAGTTAGCAGCTGTAAAAATTCTTGTATAAATAGATTTCCATGTTGAGCGTGAATAATTCATAAACAACGGTCGGTTGTTTAATGAGCTTCTAGTTGGGATTTCGGGTAATTTATTATGAATTACATCGCAATTATCCGGGAAGTATTGTAGCCCTGAGAGAATAATGGCCTGTTGTCATAGAACATCTTTATGATCGTTTGGATCGCATAGATTCCTATGAGTAATTGCTCCTGCAGTTCTGGAAACCTTCCAGTAGATTTGCACGTCAGTAGATGATGTCTTATAATTATCATGATTCTGAAATCACATAAGTGGCAAAGAAAATATTCAATCCATGGAAGTGACAGCAAAAGGTAAATAATTTCGTAAAAGTAGAGCGAACTTCTCGAAGAAAACAACTACAACTCATCGGATTGAAGTGTGTAGTCTATCCGTGATGATTATGATGCATCATATCAATCAGATGACATGAACAAGGAATCTGAATTCAAAGAATGGTTTCGGAAGGTATAGCAAAACTAATTCAACTGTAGATTGGTTGTAGATGTGCAAAACTTGGTTCAATTAAGATTGTAGTTTGTACTGCCATAAATGAGGGCGTATGAGATGCAGGTACTTGCGCATACTAATGAAAAAGAAGTGACCAGTGATGTTTTCATGATGAAATTACAGTGTGCCATCTACATTCTATTCTATTTCTATCTGAAGGCAAGAATTATCACAGTGGCAGAAGCATTCTAGCTCCCATATTAAGTATCATCCTCACAACTAGGATTGGCAATGAATTTTAATAATTAAAAACTACGAGTTTTCTATCCCGTCACTACTTTCATTCCAATTAAAAAAAGTATCAGCACAATTTGATTCAAAAAGTGGCCATCCACAGTGATATCGATAGTTATGGATTGATAGATATATAAACACAAGTCTCTATTTCAAACACATGGTTAAAGGAACAGGTAACTTGACTGACTTTCATTCTATACCGAAAATTATATTCATGATATATTGGCGGCGAGTAGTAAAACTACGAGGACTCTATATGGACCTAGGGCGATACCAGACCCTTTCGAAAACATCCTGAACATCCCTGAAATGTAATGAATTCTCTGAATGCATTCCAAATTCGATATCACCAAATACTACACCGTTCAGTGAATCAAAATAGAGGGGACTATCGAATTTTTATTGAAGATATCAATATAAATCATGTTTCCAATGTACATTCCCGTATGAATTATTGAATAACTTTATTTTCGATAATGGTATTTGCTACTCTTTCAGCTCTATATGTTTGCTGGTGGTTTGATGAAACAAATTAGCATTCCGCGAAAATCCGAGTCTGTTGTTATGTGGCAAAAACACGCAGATTATGGGACCTGAAAAATTGCATTTCATGTTCCACAACACTTGAGAAGTTCATCAGTAGTTTCCCGTTTTATGTCGCTTCTTTATACTTTTTTCATGCAACTTCGGAAGTCCGCTTGAAACGAAACTATAGCAAGCTAGACTGAGATATGATTTCTGGTGTTTTCCAAGCATAAAGTAAAATATTGAGTATGCGTATATGTTAAACTCCATAGGGTATTCCATTCGAAAAAAAACATGAGTTTGATATCGATAAGTTGATTCATCTACGAAATATATATTCAATAATTCGATCATAAAGTTTGATGTGTCACGTTTTGTTGGGTCATACTGTATAGGAGGGAATGATTCCAAAATAGGCCTCTAAGGAACTTTCGAATCCTGTGAGACTTCTTGTTCTTCTAACTCGCTATGCTTAATTAATGGTCCACCCTGTATGTATACATTGGGCTGGTCAAATGTAAATTATCATCACCATATAATATCATATCATCATCGCTTGAAATTTAACCTTCAGATACCTGAAAGAAAAATTATCTATTTGTCGGTGACACTTTGTTTTGGAGAGAAAATTGGAAATACAAATATAATTTCATCAAAAATAAAACTTCTACTCATCTTAGTGGACGTTACGGGAACGGATTTGTTCCTGTTTTCGACACAATCAGAATATTTAATCTTCTCGAAATTTCTCGATGTCAAGTTGTTTAGACAACTATTCAGCTCAACTTGTTTTGTCATTCTTCAGTATCAAAGTGATTTCAGTGAAATTCGTCACTTGGGAGGATGACTTTGTTCTGAACAGAACATTACACGATGTTTTGATTCGAAATGGCTAGCTTGATTGACTTGATTTTTTGGGAAAAGAATTCCTTTCGGTGATATTCCTCAAACCTCATGAAAATGAATCATTCTGTATATTCCAAGGAAATTGAACTTCCATACTCATAATGTACTGTTGAAGATACACAATAAATAATAAGGGCTGATATTCTGTTCTGCCGTTGATAATTAATCATGGGATCGATTCGACAAACTATTTTTTCACTAATTATCAGGAATCGATTACCACCTCATACCACTACAAAAGCCTATGTTGCATTGTTTCCGTGCTCCCATTATTTCCTTCTCGAACACCTTTGCTTGGTAGCCTGCCATTTCCTGATATATACGGGGAGAGAATGCAGAGGTTCTTTTTTCCGCCCTCAACAATAGACCTAATCAATCGAGATGTGAGTAGAATACAATATATAATTGATGGGAGGAAGCGAAATTGGTTTTCATTCATAGAAAATTCAGTCACTCAGTAGGCGTGGCGGGAAAGAAAACTCCAATTTTACTCCAGTTTGGAGAAAGTATGTAGCAAACACGTGGAAAACATGTAGCTAATTGTGAAGTTGAATCTCGTGATTCACGCAGATTACTCTTCAAGAGTCATAGAGTCCTCATGGCGAACTTTTTCCTTAGGGGCGCCTCATATTGTCTTTTGTTGAAGATAAAAATATAATCTGTTTTTTTTTTCATTCAAATCGAATATTAGTACCACTTTCATTAATGTGGACTCATCATCTGAAGCTTTTCATGAAAGTAGCGTTTTCCATAGTAGTAGAGAAGTTTTAGTAAAGTAAAGTAAAGTTTATTGAACTACGTTACATGTTTGAATGTTTGTAGCAAGTCAAAATTGTACAATTGTACAAATGTAATTTATACACCTTGTTTCTCGAAATAGGTACAAGGGCATGTGATATAACAATTATATCGATGAAGGGCGGAAAAGACACTTATTAGGAAAAAAAAAATTTATGAAAAAAAAATGTTTTTATCAAACAAGATTTTATAATAATGCTACAAAATGACAGAATACTAACATAGATCGACTAACATAGGTGATTCGAATCCTGGGGAAGTTATTTTTTTTTTAAATCGATGAGAGCACTCACAGTTCAATTTTCGTTTTATTTTTCAATATTTGTATATTCAATGACGGCACGAGTATTTTTGATAGGATCTGTTATGAATATAATAATTCGCTCGTACTACAAAATTTCATATACCTACTCGTGGGAAATGTATGTTATATCATGCTCATTCTATAATATACTAATTTCGAATTGAAATATTGTGCTTTGAAGAGGAAATCTTGCGTGAAAGTAAAAATCGTGGGCAAAAGTAAAAATCGTGCGGAAATGTAAAAAATGTGCGGGAAAGTAGAACTTTCAAAACGAGAAATCGTGCGGAAAAGTTATTTTTCCGCACTCTCGTCGGAAAAGGAATCTTCGATAATCATCAATAACACTAGTTGTATTAGTTCAGATCATTTCACAAATAACGCGGCTTTGAGTCTTTGGGGTCATTTCTTAGTTCCTGGAAATTGTAGTCTCCGAAACGGTTTTCTTCATTTATTCTGGCGTTTATTTTCAAATTGACAATGTGTTTTCTTTGTGTACCAAACTGAAGAATATAGTTTATAGGTATCTATCAGCTAATCGAGAGCCGAAATACAAAATTATGGTTTTTTCGATTATCAACACAACTATTTCAACCAATCAAAAACGTGTATCTCAGCATGAGTGGTATAATCGAAAGATCATTGATAAAGTATTAACGATCATAGCGAAAACGTTCTGAGAAGGAAATGTCTAGTGTCGGATCATAAAGGGCCAGGATATCGTTGAATTTTTTATGGAACTCGAGTTCGCCCTTCGAGAAATATCTCTAGCAATAACTCTGTTTATCGATAATCCCGCAGTCATATTACTTCTCACCAACGAAGATCGGATCAGCTTCGGGAGGATAAAGAATTATTACTTCCCGGAGAGGATTACGGGATCAACAAAAGTGGCGAGCTCTGGTGGCTGTAATTAATCAACAAAACGATCCAGAGTTCAGATGCGTATTTGGTTTCCTATAGGCGCATAAGTGTGGGAGTAAGAAAGGTAGTGTCTCCTTAGAAGGGTAATTTTGACTTCACTATTTGATCTATATAACCAATCCAATACTTACTTGTACGCTTATGATCGTGATTATCCTTTTTCGGACACAACATCGCCAGATTCCAGAAATAATCTTCCTTGTACATGTTCCGAGTGTATTCGAAAGATTCAGTCAACATGTCCTTTGACTTGGGAATTTTCGACTTGGACTTTGGGGATTTCGTGTACCTATTGTTCTATGGTGTGGGAGCATAGGGATTATTATTGGAGTTGAAAATTTGAGAATTTTCAGAATTTTTCAAAAAAAAAAAAATTAATTCACAGGGTTTCCATTTGCAAATTCTGTGAATTGAGTGATGTGAAATACTTTCCTGTTTACAAACTCGAAGAAAAAGTCCTGATTGATTTCTTATGGAATTCTGGAGGGTAGTAGGAATTTCAATTCCTAACATTTTTTCTCTTTGAATTTTCGAAATGATAAAAATCTTATAGTGGTAGTTCCATGTGAAGTGGGTCACACACTTTCGAACATTTCCTGATTTTTTCAAATCCATTAATTTCAAAGTACCTTTGATTCTATTATCTATTTCATAGGTACAAAAGACAACTATATTGACATAATAATATTGGTTGATTCAAAATTCGAATGTGATGGGTTCGAATAGGAAATAGGAATAGGGAAAACTCAAAAAAAAGGTTGTTTTACAGATTAAAAATATTTTATTGCTTCTTTGGGCTATAGTGAATGAATGATATCAACGATAATAAATATAATACAATATATTTAATCTCCTAGATATAAATACATGCATACGCTATAGCAAACTATTCTCTCATTTCTTAAATTTCTATCCTAATTACCAAATCACGGTGCTCATATTGCTTTAATTTTCATCTTCATCATATCCTTACGTGTAGAGAGCGGGAAATTCGAAATTGAAACTATTCAAGCGGTGATCAATTTAATCCGAACGAATGCAATCCCATTCGCATAATTGCCCTCATCGATTTGATGATAAAATTTCGGCAATTCTATAAAGCCAATATTGGATTTTCCATCAACATCACCCATTATCGGGATATTGGGAGGATCGCAAATAAAATATCGGCCCATTTTGTCATTTAGGCTTTTGTTTCGTGTCCCCAGTGAGTGCTAACTTTTCGACGTAATTTGTGAACTTTTCGTCCGACATGCAACGCAGATATTAAAACTGAAAACGGCTATATTTCAGCAAAAACAGACAATTTCATCTGTTGGTTCGACCTTTTAACCGTTGGCAGTCAATATTGAAAACAGACTATTTCACTCGTGCTAATCGAGATATTTCACGCGAATTCAGTTCAAACCAATGACTTCATGTAGGACATGGCTTTTTTTCTGAATTCATAAATCTCACAAGATTTCTGGAATCACTTTTTCCATCACCGTCATGATTAGAAATCATTCAAGTTCCGGAATATTTATATATTGAGTGATTTGCACAAGAAAAAATCAACAAGAACCAAATAACTTGTGTCTACTGTTTCATTGACGTTTCTTGATAACTAATTTCACTGAAAAAATGCCCGTGGTTTATGAAAGATATGTTCTGAGCACTCATAAGAAATGAGAGTGAATACTGATGTTGAAAGGTCCAGAAATTTTACCATCATCATTTCTACATTGAACCTATCAATCATCAATTCGACGCGGAAGGAAACTGATATTTCGAATATACTGTGGGCATTTTTCTTGCGTGGATCAAGAATGCCCATTCTTTGAGTACCCGAATATCCTTCTCTCCCCGGAAAATGTTCGATGATTGACTGTGTTTCAGGCATGAAATATCGAAAATCCTTGGAAGTGAGGAACACAATTTATGTTTGGTTGCACGAGAGTCGAATCATTTTGCCTTAGAATTATGCAAGTTGTCCCAGATAACTATGATTATTTCCACTGAGTGATATAATGAGTTTAAACTAAGATAATTCGATAACTATCATCAAGAAATAGTCATTTCAGAATACGCCGAGTTTACTGACTATATGGATTGATATACAGACGAAGTAACTTGTGCTCTTTGTTGTTGTTGTTTTGCAGGCTTATTGCCAAAAATAGAACGATCGATTCTGGGATTCTACATCACCATGTAGAATTACGGCACGCATATCTATGACATTCCGGTTCACCTATTCACGAAATTACGTCAAGTTAAAGCTCCTCCGAAATACCAATACTCATTCTCTGATCTTCCCGACAGGATATATCTGGATGCGTTTTTATCGAGGCTTTGCCAAAAAGGAAAGAATAAAATTTATATAAAACTGAATTGAAATATCCCCGTTTGGAATGATATCTCTCGAAAGGTAGCTGACATTCGAGTCTATTGGATTTTTCTCGGGTCTCATACGGATTATATATGAAAACCTGTCAGAGAGATTCGTTGACCAGTTGTCGAGGCTTTATTAAAATGTCTCGGATATAATATATGGGATCTACCGGGTGTGTTATCTTCGACTTAAATCAACAAGCAAAATGTTGGATACCAGAACTTCACCTTTACATGATAGGGTATGCATGTCTCACAAAATGTTTGTTATTCAATAATCTAATTCTAATGAGGAATTGCATTTAAAAAATAACAGAATCAAAGCTACAATAAGTACTACACAATGAAAAAAAACATACTGATATGGAGTTGAATCGAAAGTTGGTCCCGTTATTTGAAATTTGAAACAGAATCCGAAAACATTTGCAAAGTTGGAATGTGTTCGATTACTTAGCAGCTGATATTCGAAATACATCACTAGTACCTCAGAGATATTGAATAATACAGACTTGGTTGACTCATGATAGGTCTGTTCAATTTTGGAAAGACAGAACGCTATTTTGTCATTCGTAAAAAAGAAAACCAAAATATTTAATTTTATCATATTTTTCTGGCGAAATTCATCACTTTTCAACAACATTAATTTTTTTTCGTCGAAAAATTCAATAGCTCACAGCCTTGAGGAAGTCTATAGTTGAGAAAAAAAAATTGTAAAGAGACCAGATCTGTATTATTTGATGATGTAAGAATTTCAGCCACTTTGTATCGACAAATCATGATTTTAGACGAACATCCATTTTTTAAACTAATCCAGTATACAGGGTGTTCCGGTGATCATGTTACAAACTTCTAGGGTAGATAAAACACATGAAAATAAGAAAAAAAGTTCATGTAACATGGGTCCGGAAACGCTTCTTCAGGGAGCTAGGGCCCTTCGAAGATGACCTTCAAAAATTACTTTTCGTTTTATAGCTTCGGTACTACTGCAGCTATCGCAACCAATTTTGAGACATGAAATCTAGTTCGTAGGTTCATCAATTTGAGCCTTTGAGGGTATTTGGGTAAATTTGACCCTACTCCTATTGGTGTTACTTGTTTATTTTGTACTTTTGAAACTTCAAAACATCACGTTTTTCATTGGTGCTCGTGAATGATTTATTGCAAATTCATTATTAGTTTCGCTTGTGTAGGTTTAATTGTTTTTTTTTAAATATTTTGTATACGTTCCTTTTACTTTTTATACCCCCAATTTCGAAAAGGCAATAAATATCTCTAATCTGATTCATTTTCATTAAAGAAGAAGATTTGACTAACTAATAATGCTCACTATCTGTACTGAACCTCATTTTCATATTTCAACGTGATAATTGGTTTGAGACCAATAATTTATTATTGATTGGATTTAGCCATTTTCGGAGGAAACGGTGACAGATAGCGATTTTTACAAAAGTACCTTTTTCATGTAAAAGGCATTGAAGAATCATAATCAGATATAAAAATGGTAAGAAATTGAAGCCTAAGAGGAGTAGGGTCAAATTTGCCCAAATACCCCCCTGGTTTGTACGCCCCTGGTTAAAGGTGACAAAATCCGGAAGGCTTAAATTAATGAACCTACAAACTAGATTTCATGTCCCAAAATTGGTTGCGATAGCTGCAGTAGTACCGAAGCTATGAAACGAAAAGTAGTTTTTGAAGGTCATCTTCGAAGGGCCCTAGCTCCCTGAAGAAGCGTTTCCGGACCCATGTTCACATGAACTTTTTTACTTATTTTCGTGTGTTTTATCTACCCTAGAAGTTTGTACATGATCACCGGAACACCCTGTATACTGGTGAATAAGGTAATCGAGTACTCCACATTTCCAAAGAAATAACTCAAAACAAAAGGACAATGACGAGAACATAATGTTCATGATAATATCTCACTGGTAATTCAATCAATGCTCGAGAAATCACATACAGAAGATAACATACAAGAAATAAATCATGTTCATGTTAACACCTCAATTTGAACTCAATTGAGTAATGCCAACGAGGTCGAACTTAACGATTGAATACTAAATCACTGTGTTCAGATAGGTGAATATCTTTATGACTATCTCACGTTATCTTGTTAAAACTAATTCCGAATTGACATCTACAACTATGTATTCGTTGATTACTTCACAATCTAAATCTTTCATACTCTGTTATCAGTGACTAGTAATAAGCGTTATTTCAGTATTCGTATATTGCTATGTATTGCCGGTTCGTGAACCTAAAAGTATGGATTTCTATAAATATATCTTTCATGGCGTGAATTCTATTATCAATATCGCATTATGTGAGTCGTGGAGAATTCTGATGTATTCAACAGTATTTTCCATTTCATAATTTTCCCCAATATATTCCATTTTCAGTACGTCTTCTAATTCTATTCCATACTTTTCTCTTTTCTCTCCCATTCCTTACTACCTCCTTCTCTTCTCCTTCCTCTCTCCACAAATAAACAAATTTATAGCCAAATATCCAAAAATAATTCCATTATTCCGGTTGAAAATCACTCGATCTACTCGGAATCTGGGAAGCTATGGAAAATATTGTAATTCATCTAAGAATCTCTTCCATCAAGCAAATTTTGAAATACAATACAGTCAAGAATTGTCCCTTCTCTAAACAGAATTCCAAAACATCTCATACGAGATATGCTAGCATGATGATATCGATTCGGATATTGATATTGATTCGTCTCATCATACAAATCAAATGAGAATGGATGCAGTCATGAAATGTTTTTTTCTGAAACAAAACTCCATCTATTTGGAATCTGAAAAGCAACGTGAAATATTGTTAGATCCTTTTCTCTCCCTCATCAGAATCCCAAAACATCTCATACGAGATATCGCAAACATATGATTTGCAGAAAATTTCAGAACATCATCCTGGTACACATTCCTACATATTCATTGGTCACGAAGGAAAAAATGCAAATCTCGCCATACTCGAAACAACGCCCCTTTTTCCTCCTCCACCTACAATTTCAAGTACATCAAGACTCTTCACGAATTTTCAATGATGCTAGCGGAAACCATCATCTCAGATAGTTTTCCGATGATCTCAAGTCGATTCCTTTGACATAAAGAATGCTGGAATCTGATGAGGAAGATAATTGATATGGATAAGATGTTTCAATGGAAGAATCCAGCACGAATCTGAGATAACTGAACGATTGCATCGTATGATTTGATTGCAAAATCACGATGAACAGGAAGGAAATATGGATTGCTTGTGGAGATGCACAGAATTCAGTTTGAGATAGGTCAATTCTCGACTGCAACAAGAAACAAAAAAAATACGTTGAACTTATGAAATCAAAGGCGCAACGTGAAAAGCACCACCTAATCCTCTAAGTACAAACCGGTAAAAAATTCAATCGACTCAACGTAATCTTGAGCATATTCAGCGGGACACCCACCCGGAACATCAATTCGTCCCTCTACTTCGAGATACTATTTTTTTTCATGAATTCGAGTGCTTGGGACACTGTTCTTCAAGAGGGTTTCGCGCTGTCAAGTGGGTCCCACGATGTGCGACGAAGACCTAATCGGTCGTAGCGGTCTGAGTCTCCGCATGCTTGGTCGCCTTCTTACACTTACGGAAGCTCTTCCAGTCGACCACCTGGCAGGCGGACTCCATGTGCTTGTTGAGGTACGACTTCAGAGCGAAAGTCTTGCTGCACTTGGGGCAGCTGTAGATCTTGTCGCTGGAGTGGGTCTGCATGTGCGCCCGAAGATTCGACCTGTCGGCGAAGGCCTTGCCGCAATGCGCGCACCCGTAAGGCTTCTCGCCTGTGTGCGACCTCTGGTGGCCTTGCAGCAGCCACGGCCTGGAGAACTGCTTGCCGCACTCGTCGCACCGGTGGATCAGCTTGTGCGTCAGCAGGTGCATGGAGAGCGCCGGCATGCTGACGTACTTTTTGTCGCAGAAGGTGCATTTTTTCGCCGATTTGGATTGGAGGCTGCGGTGCGTCTGCTTGTGCCTGGACAGGTTGCTGGAGGTGGCGTATTGCTTGCCGCAGTCTGGGCAAATGTAGCGGTTCTTGCCGCTGTCGTCAGTGCCTATGACGTCGATTTCTTCTTCTTCGTCATCGTCTTCTACCACCTTGTAGAATTTCTGGAACAATCAGAGAATTGTCATTGCAAACTGTAATCTTCAACTGTACCTGGATCGAAATTAACCAACAACTTAGATCAGAGCACAGATGAGAGAGAACTATTCAGAGATTCGGAATGGCCATCGAGAATTGAACCTCGATGACTTATGATGAGGCTTAAACTATGCTTGGAAATGATGCTTGAGAACTATCAGAATTTCAGAAGGACATAACTGTGACCAATGATACTGGGGGCAACTGCCTAAAAAGTCTCGATGTTCCTTCAATCAAGACGCACCAGAGGATCATGAGATGTGTTTGAACATAGCTTTCAGAAGCTTGAAATCTTTTTCACCGTCTTCATCTGATATTCACTGTTGCATGTCACTCTGAGCAAACATGGACTGTTTGAACTCAGAACCAGAAAAAACCAAGACAGTTGGAAGATGTCAAGTATTGATCTGGATGACTAAGAATAAGATTGAGAGGATTCTCAGGGAAAATAGGACTTTCAGAAGATACGTAGCAATGTGGATATAGTCAGATTTACTGAATTGATCTAAACAAAGATATATTCATTTTTCATGTAGTTTCCTTCACATTGTTCATGTCGTCTGGAAGTTTTCAAAGTTCAGAAGATTTTTTTGAACTCGGCACTCGAACCAGACTTAAGGAAACTAAAATGGCCGAACAGATTTGATCTTGAACTCTTTTCCAAAATTACTGTCTGCAAATCATCATGATGTGAGTGAATCCTCCAAAAACTTCTTCTACTTCTCGTCATTCCACTCAACTTTGAACCAAATATAGTTTTAGAACATATACTGGAGGTGTGTAGGTGATAAAACATCAAGAGATCTCCAAACTTCGCATTCGGACCATGGATGACCCATGAATTTGAGAAAACATGAAGTAGCAGAACAAAATAGTGTTGACATAGTTCAATTTACTGAGTGATTTTGAGAAATGTAATCTGGAAGTTTTTGAAGTTGACAAGATTTTTCTGTACTCGGCACTCTGGAAACTAGAATAAAATTACTGTCTGCAATTCATCATGATGAGAATGAATTCTCTAAGAAATTCTCTCATGGTTCTCGTTATTCCACTCCTACTTGAACCAAATATAGTCTGCTAACATATACTGAAGGTGTGTGGGTGCCAAAAAATCAAGAGATCTTCAAACTTTGCATTCGGACCATGCATGACCTATGAATTTAGGAAGTAGTGAAACAAAATAGTGTTGATATAGTTTACTGAGTGATTTTGAGAAATAAAATTGAAGAAAAGAAGGCATTCAGCTTAAACATAGTCTTTCAACATAAAACCTACGTCTTTTGGGAAACGTTGAATGTTCAACTTTTTCGTTCATCAATGTCTAGAGCCAGGATTAGAAAACTCACCGTCTTAGAGGTCGAAGCAATGGGTTCGATGGGCCTCGCCTGGACATTGCCATCACTCGCCGAACTCTTGCTGACATTATTCGACGTATTTCCATTTCTCTTGTTAACCCTCTTCCGCTTATCCGGCAAGCTGAACTTGGCAACATCAGCCTTCACCTTTCGTTCTTCGGTACCGTTCCCAACATTCTGAGTCATCGGAAGAGGAGACAGAGGGAGAATCATAATGTCGTTGTTCTGCTCAGGAATATCGTCATCATTGGCGCTGAATCTCTCCACGAAGCCATATTGCACGTTGTTAACGCCCAAGGAACCGTCAGGAGCAGGTGGTGCGACGTTGTTACTCGGGACCTGCACCACATAAACGATGGGACAAGGCATCACCACGGATGGCATGGTTGGTACCACAACCGGGGTTGTTTCCTGTCCGCTCGGTTCGTTTCCACCACCGCACGAATCCTGCCTTGGTTTTGGCGAATCGGCAGGCGTGTTTGCTGAGCTGCCCTTGTCACCGGTGGCGCTTTGGTCCAATGCAGAGGAGGCTGGATGCTGGTCGCCAAATCGTTCCTCTCCGATGGGAATCGAATGGTGAATCATGACCACGCTGGGAGCCTGCAGAGGCGGTAGGCTTTGAGATAACGAGAGAAGATCGTGCGCTGCTTCGGTTTCTTCAGGGCTGCGCCTGGTCTGCGCATGAACTGCGCCTTCGGTTACTTCCGAATTGGCTACATTATTGTAGTCCTGAGACTGACCTGGAAGAAGAGAACTTGTTATTACAGTGTCGATGCATTGCCGCGGATTTTTTCCGCTTCGGTATTCATGTGACGAACCGAGGAAGCCTCATATCCTATAAAGCCCCGATAAATTAAAATGGCACACTCGTAGCTTGCTGGGGGAGTCTTGTTTCTGACTTCGATGGTCGAAACAGCTCTCGAGGGAATTGGTAGAGAATAGATGGCTGTTCGCCTTCGCGGGTATCGATTACGGATTTTCCTGCTTTCTCGATAAACTGCCGGCAGGAAAACACTTTTACGACGAATTAGACACAACTCCATTACAGAGATAACTGCCTTCGAGAGTGGTCCAATGAACTGGGACACTACGTGTCCGGTGTAATTGCAGGTATCATCGAAAATCTGATGATTACGGAATTATGGAAAGAAAAAAAATTGAAAAGTTCACTACGATGAGCGTAGAATTCGGGTCCAACAGGTCATTTCATTAAGCCAGCGCGTTGTGCTAAAGGATATATTCGAAATTTTCGTAAACATATCTGTACATCGAGTGCTCGACTATCCCTTTGTTGAAGTCATCTAGTTTACACGATATTGAAAATAACGTTATTGCATTTATTCTTCCGAAGTTGAACATTGTCAGGAGCGTCATTGCTACTTAGTTGTATTTCATTTTTCTTGGAGAAATTGCTGTGGCGAAGTGTGACAGTTCAAAAACTGACAAGTGTCAAAGGAGAAAGAGATTAAGTCGCAGCGTCAGCTCTATTGGTCGATAGATATATCACATTGCATAAAGAAAAATTAATCATGTGATTATCTGATGCCACATTAGCGGTGATGTTACGTTGAACCCAATTTGCGTTGCATAAAACTCTCGTATGTAATAATTATCGTTCCATTGACTAACGACGAAAAATGCGTGGCAACAGGGCTAATTTGCTGGATCCACACGTTCCGTGCTTGTAAACGATGATGCTTTGCGCATTTATAGGTTAGTTTCACAGATCTGTGGCAGTATGGATATTGATATGGATAGCTTGAAGAAAAAACGGGGGGCAAACTAAACGGAATCAGAAAACACAACACTGCTGGAGATTGTTAAAAAGTACGTATAGTTCAACATAATATCTAAAATTTGGTACCTATCTTTCGATTGGAACCCATACTAGAATGCAAATAGAATGCAAACAGTCCGATACCATATCTTTGGAAAAAAAACGGGATACATAATCAGTCATCGAGCACTGATTGAGTTAATTCCAGGGTTAAGGCGATTTGATGTGACGTTTAAAGTTGATTGGCTTTTGTGCAACTGCTTTTTTACTTAATCGGGCATTTTCATAAGTTGATTAGGTGATTAGGTTAACATACTAATATTTAATGTGACGTTAAATACTTAATGAACCTTTATGCAACCGACCCGTGACCTTTCAACTATTGTATTAGCAATGAGAAGAGAATTAACCAAATATTAATTATCTATGTAGGTATTGAATGTTCGCCAGACTGATGCCGCTGTTAGTAATCGAGTGGAAACCCCGAATGCAAATGTCCCTTTGCCCTGATGCGATCCTAGTCGATTTCTGCAACTGTGATGGGGCATCTCCCAGATCGGTCCCCTGTCACCGATTAGGGTTTTCTTGGGAAATAAATTTGCATCTCTTTTTCATTACTCGTCTGATTGAGCGCTCTCGAGAACGTTTAATTTCACGGCTCCGGCACGATTGGAAATTTTCGAGGATTTGCACAACCAGATATTTTATTGCGTTTTCCGAGAGATATCGAGAGGGAAAAAATAATGCAAGGATCGTCAGTTGTTCGAACAAAACTTCAAGGCATGGTGTGATTTCGAATGAGGAATTGGAAGATTTGAAATTGAATTACCAGTAATATCACTCTGAATCGAAGGAAAAAATGGAATTACTGGAATATTTACATGAATGGACTCTGAATGTGGAAAAAAATCCTCTGTTGAGCCAATATCGGAAAAATAACCCCCAATATGTGAGTGAAGAGGAAAATAGAAACACTTGACATAGATATTATTTATTCTTGGTGCTATGCATTCGTCGATGAACAACATTCTTGAAAAATTTCAACTGAAAATTTTAGCTAACACTTGAAACGCTTTATATGTCGTCCAAACCTCCTATTATTCACTTCATCTAGTTGCATACGTTTGTTAAAAGACTGTTTGGTGAAAAGCTGTTCATCAGTGATGGATGATAGAACCAGCCAAGGCATTGAATCTTTTTTTCTGCCGTGTGAAACATATAATTTTCCAAATTCGTTCCAATTTCATGCAAAATCCGATTAATTAAATTCACACAATATTCAAATAATTAAATATTTTTAACAAAGGTTTCTGGCTCTTCGTTACTATGTTTACCGCTGATGACATTTGTTGAATTGTTTCTGTTTACTTCAATTGTCAAGTCCACTTTTTCTAACCAGTCAGTAAATACACCTCTTATGCCTTCCAAGAGACATCAAAAACCCACTTTGAATGTCATTTGGAGGAAAAAATCATTACTTTTGGAAAAATTGTGGTATTGGTGAATTCTGACAGGTCAAAATTAAATTTCTAAATTGAAATTCGCCGTGTATTCAGAGATATTTTATTAAATTCGTTCAGAAGAATAGAATAATCGGTTCTCCTCTGAGGATATACTCCTGTGACCTTGAAAGGCAAATATTTCAATATTTTCTTCAGAACTGCTTCAATATGATGTATGTGGCAATTGTAAATTCGATACACTATATTAACACGCCATACTCCAGTTCAGACCTCACATAAGCGTTAAACAGTGTTATAATTGTATTTATATTCTTGAACTCTCTTGTACTCCTTATAATAAAACCTATGATTCGATTTGCTGATGAAATTGTCTGATCTATGTGAGAAATATAAGAGAGTTTATGATTGAAAGTGATTCCAAGATCTCTCATTTCATTCACTCGATTAATTGGAATGTTATCAATAACATAGGGAAATTCTGTTATATTCTTTTTTTTAAAAAATGATAAGATATAACATTTAGATATATTCAAATGTAAATGATTCCTGGCACACCAATCGAATACTAAATCGATTTCATTTTGTAAATTTAAGCAATCTTCATAATTATCAATAACTTTGTATAGCTCCAGGTAATCAGCGTAAAGAAGTTTTGGACAGTTTATTTCTTTTGCTGAGTCGTCGATAAAGAGCAGAAATAATAGAGGCCCCAAGTTCGAGCCTTGTGGCACTCCTGAGCTAGGCGTGTACAAAGAAGACTGAAAACCTTCATGTTCCACGTATTGCTTCCTGTCGAAGAGATGACTTGTAAAGAGCTCAATTGAACTTCCAGGAAAACCGAAGGATGATAGTCGCTGGAGAAGAATGTAAAAATCAATTTGATCAAACGCCTTCTGCATGTCTGTAATGTGGATGATTCGACTGGATTTTGCGTGCACGAAACTGTCTGTGAGCGTCGACGATTTCCTTGTTGCAGATATTTATGAAACATCCCGGACGTCTCCCGCCTGTTGCTTCCACGATGCGGAAATCACGTCGCACTGTCCCGCACCCCACTGCATTTTACGCAACTGTTGGCATTTGGCGCACTCGATTAGAGCGCTGAGCCATTTCCGTCCAATTTGGCTCCTTGTTGCGCCTTCGAGGCCGGCCGAAAAGGTCGGGAGTCCCGGGGGAGATGCGGTGGATTTCTATTAGCGGCCAGGATCGGGGACAAAGGATAAGGTATCTGGACGCATCTGAAGGCCCGGATTGATATTCCTGATAAACTGGCAGTGCCCGTGAACCATTATTTATCCTTTTTTCAGCCACAGGACGACGAATCTCTTCCCGGATACGAGTTGCAAAAGCAGCGATTGGAATGAACGATGAACTGCTTAGCAGAAATATCATCTGGGTCAGGAATCACAGACGACGGAGGTTCAGGTTTTTGGCACAGCTGGAGATCGAATGACGAATTCAGAATCGACATTTTGGTTGTAGAATTTGCATCGACCGAGTATATGGCACCAAAACTTCAGTCATATGGTTTGCCGCCATCACTATCAATTTCCCTCGCAGATTGATCACTCTATTTGGTGCTGGTGCAATGCTGGTGTTCCACAAGAAGCTGTCTTGACACCAACTCAATTTTTGCTACACATCATCGACCCTCTGCCCAGTCTCTAGAGTCTCTACAGTACTCCAATGAGGCCAAGATGAAGATCTGGCAAGAATTCTGAAACGGTTTCTAAAAAGTCTTGTCTATTATTCCACCACAAGCGACTACAGGTAGACAAACTAGACGAGCTCAGGCTGGTCACCCCTTCATTGGCAGGTTAGAGACCTGCCGAACTTTGCTCTACGAAGTATCAATACATTGCCAAAGTTGTGGAATTTGTGTGAGTTTTCCTAAAAAATCTCCAAGACTTTTCTCTTCCTCGAATATTCCATTGCTGACTCAAACGATGTTCCATGAACATTATAGGGTTTCCTTTCGTTTTGTATGAGAAAAGATGATACAAAAATTCCAGTTCATTCTTGGGCAGTCTGGTCATGATTGAATGTTTGGTATCGGAAATCATTTCTCCTATCAAAGGAGACTAAAACGAGACTGACGTATGAAAGAAGTCTGTTTACCATACCCATATATGGAAACATTTCTGAACTCAAACAATATTGACTGTTTTCCCGTGATATTTTATGGATACCTGTTCAACAGAATATTCTGCAACACAAACAATAAAAATGCGCTTCCAGCTGAAACTATACCGGTTTTATAAAAGTTCTCGGGGATTACACGCGACCTTCTCTGCTGCGAAATCACGCTAGAACAAACGCTTTGAAATCGCCCTTCAAACATGAAATACCAACTCGATAGATTCATGCCAGGAGAAAAAAGTGGAGCTGTCGACAAAGGAGTGAGCCTACGTTTTCAGACTTGCAGGTCAATACAGGCGCTTTGAAAGAGATTACCGTACAAACAAGCCGTTCACACTTTGCACATTGAAAAATTAACTTCACTCCAACCAGTTGCTCAGATTGACGGAAAGGACATTCAAACATGAATCAGAGTGATACAGATTTACGTTACATCAAGAACAATGAAAACACTGATGGGTTTTTTCGGGACAGAACAATGAGTATGAAGATGTATTCGAAGAGGAAGATGACTCCACCAGCACGAATAATTGCATTGTCGATAACAAGGGACTTGTTTCGAAAGATCAATCTGCTGATGGTGAAGGAAGAAGAACTTCCTGGTGGGGTATGACTGTAAGTCACCTTTCTCTTTGATAACTATGAAGTTCGCATATCACGAGTTGACACAACGCTTTCAGGTCAAGAATCAAGGTGGATTCACATTTTACTAGCGTAGCAGAACTTTCCATGATCCAATTTCTCTCGATGTGAGGACGTCATGAATTTGGAGGAGTACGCGTAAACGAATCTTTTCGCAACCAAAACCAGATTGATATTAAATAATTTATGTGTTATCTGACGCATATATCTGGGCCACCCTGTATAGGCGTATTGATTTTCCTGGCAGGACACTGTACACGAAATAGGAGAAAATGAGCAAGCAATGTGTAGTGCCACTGAACAGCTGGGCCACATATCCCAGTTCAAAGATATGGAAACAAGGCTTTTACTAGTTTTCGCAATATTATTCACTACGCAATTTTCCATGGGAATTTGAAATTTTGGAAAATAAAGTTGATGGATATTCCACAATCATCCATTATATTCTATTAATCTATTTTTTCTGCCTTGTTCTCATGAGTAGCTCTTCCGATATCGATGAACAGAGAACGCTGACGTTTTCCCCAAGGGTAACGTAACACTTTTGGTGTAGACAATCCAACGAACCATTTCCAGCATTCTCAGGCGAATCACTCTATAATTTGGAGATCAATAGGTTGAAAATTCTGTCTGAACAGAAATAATAGATCTAAAAGACTGGCAAACGACATACCATTATTGATGAACGTCACAGAGATGTATATTGAGCAACTTCCATGCATATTAAACATTCCATTTCATCTCGATTGGTCGAACTTTCGATCAAAAAAGCATCTAGAATGACAAAGCGACTATAAAGATCGCTCTACCGTATATTGCTGGTATAAATAACGAATAAATTCACTTGCTTTTGTTTATTCCAATTTCGTCATGAGATATACGATCTGTGACCTGGTTATCCCGCGCGAATTCAATATCAGTTTTAAATTGAACATGCCTATCGCTGATTTATTGGTTCGATGTAGATTATTCCAGAAAAAGGCTATTACGGCTCTCCTATCCGCATATGAATTCTCCATGGGAGGACCAGAAAGAACTATGAACAAAATGTAACTGAAACGTCGAAGATGAAATATAGGAACCGCGTTATCAAAAGTTGTATTGTTCCTTTTCATTCTTCAAATCACACGGAAGTAAAGTATCATTCAGACATTCCATATTTCTCTCCGGAAGTATCGGACTTTCTGACGAACTTTTGGACCATTTGGTAGTATCTTTTTATTATATCTGTACCAGCACAACAGTTTGCCTTTCAACACCAAAAAAACACTATCGACGCGATGTTCCACTTTTTGGAAGTAGTATATGTCAACTTAAATAGTGGTGAGGTGACAGCAACGGTCTTTTGTGATTTGGCAAAGGCTTTTGACTGTGTTAACCATGAAAGGTTGTTGCAAAAGCTTCATGCATATGCTTGTAGAGGACCTGCTTATAATTGATTCGAATCCTTCCTGAGTAATCGAAGTCAAATGGTGAAAACAGAGAAGGCATCCTCTCATCTCCAACATTTGTCCTGCGGTGTGCCCCAAGGCTCAGTACTGGGCCCATTACTTTTTTGTTATATATAAATGATATGGTAAACATAGACATTGAAGGAACTATCACACTATTCGCAGACGATGCTACTATCACATGGCACAATAAAGATGTGCATGCTCTACAAATGGCAATTAAAGCGGATCTACGAGTCATCAAAGCCTGGTGTGATTTGAACTTTTTATCTATCAACTTCGAAAAAACAAATATGATTTCCTTCAAAGGTACCATTGAAAATATCTGTATAGATGATTTCTTGATTCATAAAATTGATGAAAAAAAAAATTCTAGGTTTAAATGTTGACCATAATCTGAAATTCGATGCTCATATTATGACACTAAGAAAAAAATATCTTCCGGGTGTTTTGCAGTCAGAGTTGTCGCCAGCGAGTTAGGCTGCAAAATCGCTAGAAATGTTTACTTCTCAGTGGTCGAGACTCATCTAAGATACGGTATTGCTTTCTGGGGCAACTGTACTCTTCAGCTTTTCCATATGATGTTTGCCCTACAGAAACGTGCGGTGAGGTACATTTTCAAATTGGACGCTTCAACATCGTGTAAGACTTTATTTGTGAAGGAGAAGATTCTTACATTACCATGTCTTTTTATATTGGAAACCGTGTGTGTGATTCATAAGCATCAGTATCATTTATATAGACAAAAAAATTCAGTCAATACTAGACTTCGTCAAATTCATTTGCCTCTGCCGAGATCACAATTGGTAAAAAATTCTTTCATTTACAATGGAGGAAAGATGTTTAATCACCTTCCACTTTCGGTAAAAAATATAGGAGCCTATTACTATTCAGGAAAGCGGTTAAAGAATTTTTACTTTGTAGACCATACTATGAGATTCGCGAATTTTTTGAGGAAAGAATTTGAGATGTTTTCTGATTTCATAAATGCCTATTCTCTGTGTATTTTTATTGATTGACTATTATTTCATTTTAAGATTTTAATCTGTATTACCTTTGTATTGTTTGTCCTATCGGCACTTAGTT
Organism: Gastrophysa polygoni; assembly: GCA_963576655.1. Taxonomy (NCBI): domain Eukaryota; kingdom Metazoa; phylum Arthropoda; class Insecta; order Coleoptera; family Chrysomelidae; genus Gastrophysa; species Gastrophysa polygoni. The sequence goes on from OY755083.1 coordinate 50,862,376, forward strand.
TTATATTCGCTTTGTCCATAAGATGTATCAATCCTTGACAATAAAGTATATTTGATTTGATTTGATATATATGCAGAATTTTCTTCTCGGAAAAACATGTGATGAAGTTTGTACGAATAGAGATTATTGTGAGTCAGAGTGCGACACAGATGATCCCAATATTGGATGGGGGACAAATCAGCGTTGACAACAAGCTTTTGCCTGTCGCAAACAATAATCCCTTTCTTCACATGGTTTTCTCGACATTATCGAACTAATCTCAGGACGTGTGTTCATCTAAATTATTTTCTCACAGTGTTATGAATGAACGCAGAATATGTTAGATAGCCCAACGGTTAGCAGGAGTGCTTCTAAAGTTGTGGCTTTGGGGTTCTCCCATTCAAAGAGGAACTTTTTTTTAATCGGAATATGTGGCTACAAGACTCGAGGTTAGGTTAGGATCGATTTTCGAACGTTTCGTCGATATCGGTGGATCTGAAGCAAGCATTAGGTCCTGCGGAATACTTGAAAAAGGCTGTCAAATTAGAACATCGAAAACCACGGAATATAGAAACCGAAGTTTAAGAGTCGTGAAGTCAACTAATAGGTACATTGATTAGTGTAGTTGTTCATGGATCATATCAACCATAAATGAATAAATGAATCTATGCACTTCTTCGAGTTGAAATTTATCCGAAAATTTTTCTCATGGTGTACTTCCTCCATCAGATGATGAAATATTCATGTGAAATAAGTTGTATCTCGGCAACAAAACTGTTCTCTGTGTTCCCAATCCTGAGTCCAGTTCAAATATTTTGTATTGTCTATATTCTAAACTAGTTCGAATTACGATTTCGAGTTGCAAAACCTCTATAATCACCCGTGAAATGGTAATAATAATATATTTCACAAATATTGAAAATCATGGATCAAAGGATTCTGACTGATATGAGTACACAATATCTGAAAATGTGACGAGTACTAATACTGACAATCAGAATTTGGAAATATCCATCACGAATAATCAATTCGACAACGATATTACGATATATTGTATGGATCAAAAGCTACAATACTATAACTGAATTCGATATGAGCTGTGAGTAGTACATAAACGCAGGTATGATAATGGAGTTTCAATCGAATACGGATCGAAATCTCTGAAAGCATAACGTTGTATGCCGATTTTATTCCATTTATCGGTTTCGCTATGTTAGTAATTATATCAGCACAACGTAATCATTGATATTGCCATTAGGCAGATTAGGCTGTTCTTTATGGAAACAGCTATTTTCATTATTTCAGTGGAACAAACCGATGTATTCGATTGAATTCCACCCATTTATATACGAGGTAGCCCAATGAAAACGAAACGAAGTATTCATTTTACTGAGAGATCAAGGAACTGACATTGAATTGAATGATTCCTTATGTAATGTTGGGAAGGACAGTATTGAAAGAAAAAACACATAAGGCACTTATGCGTTACTTTCCATCACTAGCCGATTATTTTCATGGACGTGCTTTCTCGAGAACTACAGCATTGAATTCAAAAAACAAGGAAGCGTTGGTAAGAGACTTCGATTACTTCAAAATGATGTATCACTTGACCTCTCATCCCATTTGAGATTCAAAGGTTGGAGCTCACCCCTCCGAGTGGTTTGAAGTGCAAAAGTTGAAAATATGCGCAAAATATTTCCCCCTCGAACGATAACTATGTCAAATCGGCCTTGCTTCGTTTTCATTGGGCCACCCAGTATTATGCCGAACTACGTTCTCAACGCACTCACAATTTGATTTTCTTTCTGCATTGATTTTTTTTTCAGGTTGTTTCAGTACTGCAAGAATTGGTCGAGAATCATTAGAACAGACCGAAGGAAATGTACAGTCTGAAAAGTAGTTGTCGTATATGCAAATTCCTTGGAAGTCACAATAGGAGAAATGAAGTGCAGTGGATTGTTCAAATAAGATTACGTTTTCTCTGTGTGTAGGAGATGAGGTATAGTGGAACATTATAGAACCTTATAGAAATTATCTTAAGAAGACTTCAATTAAATTTATTGATTAGAAGGAAAAATTCGATGAATGAATAAAAATTTTGTGATAGTAAAGAAAGAAATCAAGGGATATTTGCATGAAGCCTGAACTTCTATCACCTATTTCGTGGTCTAGGTTATAGTATCAATACATTACCATTCGATAGTCCATCGAAAAATAGGTCGACATGCATAATTTTTGATTTCATTTCATTTTTCAAAACGTTCCATATGGGAGATCCAGCTCATCAAAGTTTATTAGTTATTTACAAAATCTTTCGTTTTTAATAACTCTCAGTACATCGATGCGTTTTAACCAAATTTGGTTCCAGTACTCAGAAACTGTTACTCGTTATTTGTCGTAATTTTGACAAAATTGTGAACTGTGAAATAAATTGGCTATTGTAGCATTTCGGTGTCAAGAGTGGTATGAGTCAACAAAAACTTAGCAAGAAGTTAAAACGTTTTGCACTGCAAATATAGTTATTTCTTGCACTGTTAATTACGAAATAAATCTTTGATCAATAACCATACCTGGAAATTTTCCAGTGACAATTTCTGAAATCACTTTCCAGCCACACGTGCGAAAACATTTATTAGCATGATGTAACCGATCATGCAACAAAAAAAAAACAATATGTAACCAAAACAGGACAACCCTTTTGAAACACTGGGCTTCTCCTCATCCATTGCAAACGTTCCATTGGAAACTTGAACTGACTCGGAAACTTATTTTTATGACACTGATGATGACTGACAAAAACGTCGAAATGTCGTCATCTCAATATGCAATATAGTGACAGTTGGTAAAGATTAAGACCCCAAAAAAGAAGACTGGAAACATGATATTGGAATTGACGAGAGAAATTGACAGATAATTTTCTGATCCCTTGTTGAAAAAGTTCAGCCGCCGCCTATGCCCTCTGGTGTCGTTTTCGCCTCAACTATACGAGATCGCTGGCTCTTTTTCTTTCCGTAATAAAGATAACGAGGTGCCTCCATTTTCCTGGAAAGCCACTTGTTTAATATTGTTAAATTATAGTACCTAGAGCTTAAAAGTTTCTGGGTATTACACATTTGGCTTCCATTCGACCCGGTCTTTAATATAATGCGGAACTTTACCGAACAAAAACAATATTAACTCGCTCCGTTTTTTATTATGATATTCCTTTTAATATTGTATGCTAATACCATGAGCATATAAAGAAGTTTCTGGGGAAGAAAGTAGGGGAGTTGCACCTCGGGAAAAAATGGAAAGTGTATGTTTTCGTTTCTCGCCCTAAAATGTTTCAACATTTGATTACCTCACATGATAACATCAAACATGAAGCACAAATGGTAGAACTTGAACTGGAAATGTATAGTAACTCTCTCGATATTGAGAAAATTCCTTACTGGTAAGTGCCAAACATGAAAATTTCGAGACATTCAAGAAAAATGTAATGATCGTTTTTTTTGATTTACTAGCGAAGAAAATGTTCAAGGTTGGAGGAATATCAATTCTAACGTGTACTGATAAGTAAAGGAAGAAAGGTAAAAAAAAACATGAAATAGGAAACAACTGGGAATATGGATATGATAAGGAATAAAAAAACAGGACATAGAAAAGTGCCGGAAATTATTTTTCGAAATAGGGTCAAAAATGTATTTAGGGTTTGTTGACAATAAAAGTTAGCCTGATGCCAGATATCATCAAAATAAATATCGATATTGAATTACATTACAACAAAAAAGTGTCAGCAACTTCGGTAGTGGGTATTCGTAGCATGCAAAATTCCAATATTTCCGAATCGCAAACAAACATCCCGTGCATGAAATCGTTGGTTGTTTTCTGGAGGAAGGAAATCCACTCTAGAAAACTCCCATTCTCTAATTCACAATTAGCTCAACAACCGGATCGACCAAGTCGACTATAAATTCCTGCGAAATGCAGAGATTTATTCTTGCAGGTTAAATTGCTTAACTTTCCGAAACGCTGGTATTAGTGTTATGAATTATTCTGGGATATTTTTCTTGCGAACTTCTCCCAGTCGAGTTGTTAAGTAGCTACTCTCATGTAGAAAGTTTTCAGATTTGTTTGACACACTTTATCGATGTTTTGTAAGAATACACATGTATATGTATCGCTCATCATGGATTCATTGGAATCAGCACTTATCAGATTTTCACAATGTGTAATGATTTTAGCATTGCTGGATCTAGAACTTCGCATATTTACATACCTATGCTCCTAATTTACAAATTTGAAAACTTTGAATGCACTGTCAAACATGTGTCTGATTTAGAAACACCTTGTACCTATATAGTAGGTATGGAAATGATATATCTGAGGAAATCAGTTCATCAGTTTGTCAACCTGTGTAACGATTCTCACTTTGAGTTTATTTGGTTGAGAACACGCAGTATACTGAGTACAAAAATAATCAGAGGCAACAAGTTACTCCTGCTTGCTTAACTTTGTTCCCAGAAATTTGACCTTCAATCATGTATTCTAGTTGACTGCTATAACGTGCAAGAAAATCACAACAAATACAATAGAAAGTACGCGAATTCTATCATCCCAACAAATCTCAGCGTATATAGTGTGAACTTGGCAAGTTAACCTTAGAATTATCACAAGATACCATGAAATGGTATATACTAATGAGGAATGTAAGCATTGAAATAGTATTCTTGGGATTCTTACCCATTTCTGATCGCTCAGCTTCAAAGTATCCAGATGAAAACTATCACAGAACGATTTGGTATTCAACTTGAAGCAAAATGGCGCAAAAACTCTTAGTAGATGCGTGCGCTTCTCGCTTTCCGAACGACCGTTACGTCATCTAACGGAGCAACGACGAACAAGACACTCTGACCAATAGCGCGAACTGTAAAAGTGGGCGCATGCGTATGAATCGAGTTGGCGTTGCGTCATCTTATGGAAGGTAGAGAATCATCGTTACCACTGATCGCCTTGCCAAGAAGAAGAGTGAGATGTGTTTTACAGGCAACTGTTGTGAAATCCAGTTGTTTGGACTGTTCGTAGACGACGAAAAATACTAATAGAGGATTTGTTTGGAAGATCATAGTGAACCTGACTATTTCGGAAAGGCTGACATGACAAGTGGGCGAGAAAGAGACAGTGGACTGTATATTTCGATTTTGATGTTAATGAATTTTATAAATGACAAGAGGTGATTAATGGCCACTCACCTGTTGTACTGTTTTGCTGATCTCGCAGAATAGGGTCGGCCTCAGGATCTCTTCCTGCTATTTGCTGTTGTTGATGAGGATATTACACGATTACGGCACAGATTACGAGTTATCAACAGAGATATCAATAATAGAGAGAAAAGAGTTAATGCTCTATCAATACTTTTTACCGGCACCGATCATTCGTAAATTCTGAGCTTCTCCGAGTTCCTCCTTCTCCAGCAATTCACACGTGCGCGCACATGCGTAGTGCCTAATTCTAGTACAGGGGGATCAGTGACCAAATGCCTCTTGTCATTATAGCGGGAAATTATAATTATTCGAATATTATGATCACAAAATAATATACTAAGGGTCAATAATTGAATTGGCATATACTAGGAACTCTCAGGACTGTACTCTGAATATGTAAGTTTCAAAAATCGAGATGAAAACGGAACAACAAGAGCTGACATTCAGGTTTACTTGTCTCATGTAGACTGCGGCTTTCAATTGACATCTACTACAAAAAGACGCGTTTTACGTCCTGAGCATATTATTCCATAGATGATACTGCGCAATTTTCAACTAACCCAGTTCAGAAATGTGAAATTGTTAAAACAAGTCGGGTCAATTTCCATGTATTCACAAAACTTGTGAGATAACCATTACATTTCAGATGCTCAACAGAGTTTCTGCCTTTTTTCGTACTCAATCTTTCTTCCTGCCTATTAGGAGGCGGCATTGAGGCATGGTAATAGGCGTTGCTGAAGGCAAAATTTATTTCTTTCTCTAAATTTCATACTGAGAATTCCAATTTTTTTATTGTTGTTGTATCAAATTGATTATACTCGACTTTATTCATAGATTTTATCAGCAATTATAACAGCAAATACCATATCATTTGAATTTTTCTCAAGATGGCAACCATCTGTCAATGAGGTCTATATCTACCAATGTTGCCAGATGCCAAAAAAATAGTCGGAGAGTTCACCAGGGCTTGTTAATAGCGCTCTATTCTGTTTCTGAAATCTGTTTTATTCTAGTTTCTGTTATGAAATAGCATTATCAACTGCCATTTCGTTTTGGATGATTATTTCCGTCTGAAATTCTAGTATCATATGAAGAATTCAAATATACGTTCCGAATAAAAAATCACTCGATTCGAAAAAAATATAGATTCATATATAAGGTGTTACAGAACTATGGGATCAAACTTCTAGGGGTTGTTCAAAAGGTAAGTGTCAATGTTTGAAAATTGTATAGCTGATTATTTCAAACAATTCACAGGCACTTGTGTGTTGTTATCTTCAAAAACGATAACAGAGATTGTTTTTTTGTAGTTGCATTTCATATCAAGACTCAATTGGACGAATTACAGCAGCATTTGAAATCAGTGTATTCAGGTTGGATGAAGACGTTTTGAACAATTGTTGTGATGATATCATGTACGAAAGGCGAGAATTGAATGCATTAAGTGAATCCTATTTAGGCAATTCATCGTCTTGTTAAATTTTAACGCGTCTTAGGGCCGTAGTGACACTTTTCCTAGAAGTTTGATCCCATAGTTCTGTAACACCCTTCATTTTAGCAGTGTCAAAATGAAGTACCATAAAAACACTAAAAATTGAAGAAAAACGAGTCGTTCAAAAGTTACCCAGGTGTGTGTTCTTTCGGACACAGTGTATAACAATTGATTGAAACGTCAATGTAGCAGGAATGTAGGAGATATAACCTAGTAAATGGTTTGGAATTCCACGAGAACTATACAACTTTCGGGATGTTTAATCGTTTGATTGGAGTATCCCGAATAAGCCAAATAATAATGGGAATCGAATGGATGAAATCAGTTGAATGTAGGCACCGATTAAGGGATTGAATTCCCATTATTTCGGGATACTCACCATTCTGCTATTCACGTACTGTAGCTCTTAAACTACACCTGCATGATATATCCATTTATACGAGCAGATAGAACCGAATGAATTTGTGGATATTTTCAGAAATGAATTATGGAAGAAATCTCGGAAATGTCTAACTGGAAAAATTTAGTCATAGTACAGGAATCTTCAAGGTACCACCCCTCTTCCAGTAGGAGACATTTCAGGAAGCGTCAGTGGAATTCTAGACGAAAAAAAACTAACACTAATGCAGTGAACTGGGAAAAATCTAGTGAAAAGTTGAAGGACTGAACTTTCGAGTATGATCGGAAAACATAGGATAGTCATTGCGGAACGTGCGTTCTCGTCGAATTATCGGGAAAAAATCCCCCTCATTTCATTTATGCGAAGGGTTCTCGACTTGGCCCCCTTTACAGGCGAATAATCAGGGCCGGATCAGGGCATTCGAGCACCCTAGGCCGACATTTGATGTCCACGTGTTAAGAAAAATATGTCGATGATGGTTCAGAATGGACTCTAAACGTGACCGAATTCGATAACGTGCAGATGATTATTGAATTAAGGGTTGAGATAGGCTTCTCAAATTTGATATCATGAAATCAGGACCGTATTCGAAATTATATATATTGAGCAATGCCATCTGAAGTGCATTGGGAAGTACATTCAAGAAGTTCCATCAGTTTTGTTTCGACAACCAAAAAAGCGTGAAATCAGTTTTTTCGGAAATGATTCAACAGCAAAAATCACAGATTCCTTGGCGTCAATTTTTGAGTCCTTCACCTTTCCCATGAAGTTTTCGATGTTTGATACAGGCCTTTGATATTGAAATTTGATGAATTGATATTTGAAAACTGATACGGCACTGTATCTAGATACCCCTTATCCCACCCATGAATACGTTCGGCAAGTGCCAGTCGTGTGCTGAGCAAATGATGAAATCACGTGTAGGAGTGTATACAAGAACGACAGGAAGGATCATGAAAAAGTGTGTTCAGGCCAAGTATCGACAGGATATAGCCGGCTATTTGCGTAAGTCTTCCGACATCAGCTTCGGTTATTTTGATCAATTCGAGAACAGGGTTGGGATAAAGTATGGAATCAAATGAATATCTTTTGAGCGAAAAGAATGATATTTATGGAAATTTGCAGGTAAGTGCTATGGAACAAAATGCATCTGATGTACATTTTTTCGTTGATAATATTCTTCCGGTTTAACAGGAAATGCCATCAACTTCTTTGATTCAAATGGGACACCATACAGGGTGAGTCAAAAATGTGTACCGAGCTTTCTGGGGGTGATAGAACATTGAAAAATAAGTGTAGTTTGATGATTAAACTCATGGCCCGAAATGCATATTGAGGGAGATATATCCTTCCAAAGTTGATAAAATTAAAATAATTGCTCCGCATAACTTCTGAACGATGAAAGCCACCCGATTGAAATTTTGTGCATGAATGTATGTTGTCAAAATACATTTTTTCGTCACACTTCCACATTTCTGATATTGTTATAAAGGGTGTTTTCAGAGGGTGAGTCATGATTTTTTGTAGAAAACTTTTTTCCCTGTATTATTTTCGGTGAAAAAACAGGAGCATTCGATGAAGCGAAGAAAATTACATGAAAAAGGTACTCTTATTCAAATACAAAAAATTGAGCCGTTCGTGAGATATTTGAGTTTTTGTAGTTACATGATATCAGCAGATTGATTTTATTCATCGCGAGATTCATCGGTATAACGATATTTTAGCAGGCCATGATGAATAATTTTGTTCTCAATTTTGACGTTCATGTCATCAACATTCGAGTCAATGTTCTATCACCACCAGAAAGCTCGGTACACATTTTTGACTCACCTTGTATATATCCTTTCGAAAGAGCTTGAAAACATCTGTAAAAATATATAGGGTGCCCCATTCATATTACTAACAAAAAATGTACATCAGATGCATTTTGCAAATCCTCATAAATATCGTTCTTTTCGTTTCGAAGATATTTACTTGGTTCCATACTTTATCCCAACCCTGTATTCGACCCGACATCGAAGAAAATTACCTGTCTTGGATTATAGTGATTATGGAGATGATCTGTTCCTACCATACATTTCGAAACATTCAATGAGGGTATGATATGCAGGAAGAGGCATAATTTCATGTCGGATCAACAGATAAACATGGATCGGAAAGTTTGTGATTCCAGAAACATCAACTTAGTTGAGACAACTGTCTAAAGTATCCTATAGTTGAGCCTTTTTGAGTGGAAAATGCGTATATCTTCGATTCAGAATGAGGTAAAATTCTTGGACAGGATCCGATTGGTATGACCGACATTAAATTGGGGTATATATCTAGCACAAAGCCTGCTTGGAAATAAACATTTTCGAACATCAATTCACTAGAATAAAGTTAACCCAAAAGTAGTTCTGTTCTAGCAGATCCCTGTGAAAAGGGTGTCCCTCCAGGAACTCCATCGATCAACAGATGGAAAACTATAAGTATGCCGAATTCGAAATTTGGTTCTACTATTATCCGTTTGAAAACGTACATTACTGGATTTTTGTACTTCAGAAATATTCAGCATCCTCTTTCATTTTGACAAAGTACTTTCAAGGTTATAAGACTCCCGGTTATACGAAATGTCGCCATCAACTTTCTTATATTAGATGGGACACCCAGTATATCATTTCAATTTTGGATTCTTGAGAGAATTTCTTGATGGTAATGGTATTACTTCGAACATATTTTCAAATGAAAGAAAATGTTGAATAACCCTGAAGTCCAAGTTATTTCTAACCACGAAGCTTCTAACGAACGGCTACCGTGAGAACCCCTGTATATTATCATATTTTTCGGTTATATGCAAAATCCTCAATATCTCTCATGTATAAAGTCCTATACCCAAGTCTAACTGGTTCGAAATTTTAAACCCCCAAAATTCATCCTATCTTTCGATTCAGTATCGAAACTACACTAACGCTAACTTTCAGTGCTTCAAAGTCTGCAGAATATTGTCGAGTGATACTCTTATAGTTGGAAACAAACTACGAAGGTTCAACTCCAGTTCCACGCAACGGATTTTGAGGTTATAACCAGAAACAATGCATTATTTTGTATATAGCTGCTACTTGTATATAGTTGCTGCTTTATCGATACCAAGAATCGTCTTGGTTGCTTCTCAAACAACCACCAAAACTCATCAAAGTTGGATAGAGTGTACCATGAAGTGTCCAAAAGTGTTTTCGTACTCGATACAGATGGAAAAAAGTAACTTACTTGTCCTGTTGGTCAAAGGAGTGTAGCACAAGGGTGCCACGCTACCCTCGGTAGGACTGCCAGGGGCCCCGTTGTACTCGGACGAGTTCTGGTCGTAGCAGTCTCTCTGCAGAGATCCGCCATTTGTCTTCACCATCACTTTTTTCACCATATAACAACGCGGCATGGTGCCGGAAAACTCGACCGGAAACGATAATACAACCACCGCACGCAGCAACAAGTTGCAAAATGTCACGATCCACAGGTAAACAACCTGCAGCACTCCCGATGGTCTCCGCAGGTCCACAACAAGTACGATCAGAAGCAGCCGACAGTCTGAGCGGTGCTGAACACTGAGAGTTCCACTGGGTACTGATAGCTGAGGCACTTATGCGTGGGTTTATATCACTAGCAATGTCATGGGTAAATCCAGGGGGTTTATGAGGAGACTCACCACTCCCTGGCCGAAGAGAGCGTCCCGACGACACGATTACACACAGCGCTGTGTTGCCAAACCGGTCTGATCGGGGCGAAGTCAGGAATAATCCTACAGATTTAGTTCAGGTATACGAACTACTTGATGGGAGGAAACTTTGTCTGAATGTAATATTCGGAAAAGTACAAGGAAAACAAAATTTCAATCTGATTACAAATCACAATTCTACTTGAAGGAATTCCATGATGATTTGTATATTAAATAAATAATTGAACCCTGTCGGAATGTGATGAACTAATTGAAATGAAATATTGTTAAACACGCGCAGGTTGGGATAAATTCAGTGGACTATGTATGGAGCAATTGAAGAAAAATCGCTCGGACACGCCAACCTTGATTTTATATTACGCAAATATTGACACATAAGGGCGTCACGTGACGTCATTGGTGTCGTGGATATAACTTCATCGTTATATCTCAACTTTCGATAGTGCCATCGAAAAGAGCTCATTTTCCTGCATACAGAACGATGAAAATTTCAATGGGTTACATTGAAGGAACATTGCGGATACTTCGCAGAATGTTCAGGAGAAAAAAAGGAGACACGTCCTACGATATCTCCCTGTAGATTCTAACAATCATTTGGTCCCACAGTGTATCCTGTATCCCAAATTCGAGGTGATTATTTCAAAAACTGTAGGAGCTATAAGGGAAAAATCTTTCAATTTCAAGATCTTCTGAATCGGTAACACAGCTTTTGCGGAACTAGTTCATATGCATTCATAGTCTTGGAATGAGCCAAAAAATTACCCCTTTCAGTACGTACATGATATTCAGCACAACCCTGTATAGGAGACACAGGTATAAAGTTTCGAATGAACCAGATATAAGAAAGAAGGTACAAAAGAAATAATGGTGATTTTGTCGAAGAGTACTAGGATCTTGCACATTCTTGGAAATACAGAGGTATTCAAAGTTTCTTTCCATCTTACTAACTATATGGTCATGATAAATATATATTAGGAATGTAAAGATTGGTATATACTTATTGTCATCATTCAGAATTATTTGGTTTATTTTACGTTTTTTCAAAAACAGTGAAAAATATTCAGTTAGATATTCTTTCTCTTTCTTCATATAGTGAGGAACTACAAATGATTGTACTTTCACATATGTGTGACCTCATTGAATTCCTTCCATTTCATAACACAAAATACAAAAAACAATGTTCTTCTTGCATGTTTTCAATGTTTTGGACTTGTTATGGTGGTTCCTTATGATGAGATCTCGTTTATCCTGAAGAACCATCTATGATTCCTTGACACTAGTCCATAGTACTGATAATAGAGAATTAATCCTCTGAAACATGTCCCATGTATGTTTTGGTGAAATTTCATGGTAGAGTCTAGACTATAACTTCATCCTGTGAATAGATTCTCACCTCCACTGAAAGATACAGATCGTTCAGACTGGACAATAAATGAATATGTAACCAACATGTAGTCGTATTGGGAGGAGACGTGTTTCAGGTTCATTTTTTACCCGTTCCTCAGAACCCAGAACAACGATAGCGCGATATTTCTACATTCTCAGTTGCCTACCTAGCGCGAGCTTGAAAATTCCGACACAACGGGAGAACTCCCACAGTTCGGCAACGCCGCGCAGAGAAGCTGGCTTCGTGCGCATGAGCGAGGGTGCTACAGGAGGATCGATCCACCGACACCTGTTACCGGCTACATGTCCGCGTCTCGTCCTTGTCGGCAGGTCCTTGTTTGGGCGAGGGGTGGGGGGATATGCATCCTGCCGGTGCATGTGGACACGGCAGGATACGCGGAAGCTTGAATGGCGTCGGGGCCTGTTATGGCCACGGCGCCTATTACGGGCAGATTGTCTCTGGTGAGGTGGATTCATGCAGCACAATTATCAAGTAACATTTATCATTTTTCCGTTTTTTTGTGGGATTCCCTCTCCAAGTTTCTGAAAAATATAGTAGAAGTTATTGAAAATCATTTCGATATATTTGTAGTAAGGACAGATTTTGCGATCTGTCCCAAAATGTCAATGCGCTTGAAATTAAACCTTTACGATACCTAAAAGAGAAATTCTCTATTGGTCAATGACACCTTGATTTGAAGAATTTGGAAATACAAATATATTCAATAAGAATAAAACCTCTACTTCTTATTGAATATATTTGTATGTCCAAATTTTTCAAAAACAAGGTGTCACTGACCAATAGAGAATTTCTCTTTTAGGTATCTAAAGGTTTAATTTCAGGCGCAGTGACATTTTGGGACATATCGCAAAATCTGTCCTCACTACAAATATATTGAAATAATTTTTGATAACTTCTACTCAATTTTTTAGAAATGAGGAGAGAAAATCCCACGAAAAGCTGGAAGATGAATGTACCACCTCCTCGAAAAACTTACAGACAGTATTTGACATTAATCAATTAGGAATTGACAATCAAAAGTTGGACTTCTCGATTTCAACGGCTGTTTCGATGCAAACGAGTAACAATGATCAATTAACAATTAACTATTAATAAGACTCTCAACTTTTAACGCAGATCACCGCCGATCGGGTCTAGTACTCATAGAGAAAACATGTACGTAATATTTTTTCTTGTTTACTTTACAGCGAAAAAATAAAAAATGAAGATTCCTCAATTGGAACTCCTTCTATATGGGAAATCCGTGGCCTACTAGCAAGAATTCATTATTATGCAATGATAAAGTGTTATTTAGCATTTCTCAAAATCTCATCCGGAAGTTAATATGCTTGTTTTTGAAGGAAAAAAAAAATAACGAATCCATTGAAAATAACATAAGTTTATGTATCTTCAGCACAGAATTCTTATCTGAACAGTTCTAGTTATAAGGGGTGCAAGGAGTATTCATTTTCAAAATCGTCCAGTATCTTTCATTCCGTGTGAAGAGATACTTCACATCCCAGCAACTTCTTATGATCTTCAAAGCACAAATTCGACCTGTCCTGGAGTACTGTTCACATGTTTGGAGCTCAGCCCCCAAACATACGCTTAAGCTCTTAGATTCAATTCAGAAGAGAGCTATTCGCCTAGTCGATGATACAACACTCACCAAATCATTGACCTCTCTAGATCATCGTAGAAAGGTCGGCGATCTATGCCTTTTGTATAGGTACTTTCACGGTCGGTGCTCAACGGGAATATCATCTATTATGCCACCACGCGCGATTCCTAGTAGACAAACCAGACGAGCTCAGGCTGGTCACCCCTACACTGTCAGGCTCGAGACCTGTCGAACATCGCTATACCAAGCATCATTCATCAATAGAACGGCAAAGTTGTGGAATTCTTTGCCTAGTGAAGTCTTTCCTGATGCTTACAACCTCCAAACATTCAAGAAAAATTCCAACACCTTCCTTCTTTCCCAAAATTCCACCGCTGGCTAACACGATGTTCCTCGAACATCATAGGTTTCCCTTTCGTGTTGTCCACAGATAAAAAAAAATCCGAAACAGTTATGCAAAATCTGATTGGACCATCTTGATCGAAGAAAAAAGTAAAACTGACATTTTCACTGATTTCGAATGGTGACTCGAAATAAGCAAGAAAAATCCGTTCTACGCTTCCGTACAATCGAATGTTTTGCTCGATTTGAGAATGATTATTCAGAATCCTAATTTTTTTATCGTGAAATCAAGCTTTAAAAAAAACAGTCGGAATCGTGCAAACAATGAAGATTTCACATGGTGAAAACAACTGGGTCACACTGTATATGGTTCGTGTCATCCTGAAAAATAGTTGGGTTCATAGCGGTGGTTAGAATTGTCTGAAAGAGTTGTTGAAAATTGGCTTGTTTTCTGCAAAACTGAGACCGCATGATATTCATTACTCTCCATCAGTTACTGAGAGATCAAGGAACTGACATTGAAATGGATGATTCTTCATGTAATGTTACATAGGACAGGATTTAGAAGAGAAAAACACATAAGGCACTTCTTAGATCAACATCGTTCTTACTACAAAAGGAGAAATAGTGATGTGAGGGAAAAAAGCGTTACTTTCTATCACTAGCCGATTATTTTCATGAACGTGTTTTCTCGGAACTACTGCATTGAATTCCAAAAACAAGGTAGCGTTGGTAAGGGATTCATTCGATTACCTTCAGAATTATGTATCACTTGACCGACCCCTTATCCCATTCGAGATTCAAGGGTTGGAGCTCACCCCTCCGAGGGGATTGAAGTGAAAAAGTTGAAAACATGCGCAAAATTTCTTCCCCTCGAAATAAAAATCGACCGGTTCTAGCGTTTTTTTTTCTGAGGACGATAACTATGTCAAATCGGCCTTGTTTCGCCTTCATTGGGCCACCCAGTATAATTCACGAATGGAGATACATGGTGATGTTGATTTTTTTTTTCAGATTCGCAGAGTGAATTCATTGTTTCAGTGACTTGATGTATCTAGCATATTTTTCATTGGAGTGAATTCGAGGTTTCTGAATCCTTTTATATGCAGTTTCAATTTCACTCCCCATGATGACTTGTCGATTCTCGAGATTCAGGATCTCAGCCAGCTCCGTCAAAATGTGGTAGCACTAGGCCTCGCTACGTAACATGCACATACGTATAAATCAGGTGAATCACTGCGACAGAATACAAACACATCGAATGACAAAGTTTCCACAAGATTCATGGTTAGCGTTCGTTTCGCTAGGGCCTTAACAATTCCCACGGAACTTGGGAATAAAATTAGTCCGTGAAATAACTTTTCGAAATGCTCAAGTCCTTTTTTAAAAAGATTTATTTGTTTTAGCTACAAGTGAACTGATTCAATGATGTACAAAATTAGGTTTTACTAGCATGAGCCCAAGAATGCAACTGACGCGAACATTTATAATCTCGTTAACATGATGTTCGAAAGATGATATGCCGTCTTGGCATAGTCAGCATTTTCTTGGAAACGGCAATAGAATCCATGAGATATTTCCTCCCCCCGAAGATTCAAATCCAGAGGGCTAGCGAGGGATTTGAACATCTGAAAGGCCAATTGCGGGTTGTTCGTTTTCTTTCTTCTTCCTGGTACACCATTTGGATTGAATTCCTTTATAACTGATGAAACCAATCAAAATGATTCCGGATCCATATAAGACAATAGTCCAGATGCTAGGAGTGCGGAATGTTGAGGTATAGGACAGATTTGGCTGATTTTCGGCTATCATTGTTTTGATGCTGTATAGGTCGTCCAATTCGATGTCTTCCAAAGCGATTCCTAGGTTTTCGTTGAGTGGTTCATCTCCATAAAAGTCGATATTTGGGAATAATATCGGTTGTCCGGGACTGCTGAAATATTCTTCGTTGCTGATATTTCTCAGTGGCGTGGTGATTCGGCAGCCAATTGGAATTTCGAATAAATTTGTGCCTTTTATTTTTATTATTTCTTCTTGCATGTGGCAGCTGATTTTGACATTTTCTTCTTTTGGCAGTATGGTAATCCATTGGTTAGATTCTCCGAGTCTCCTGACTATGGGATGAGAGATGGAGATATATTTTCGTGGACACGTGGAGGTGTTTTTTAGGCTCAGAAGATGGACTTCGCAGGGATTCTCTTCTTGAAGTTCTTGGATTTTCATTCCATCGCAGAAATAGGTTTGAGGGGCGAATCTTGTACAATCGTCACTCGAATATGCATAGTACAACTTATTTATGGCCAAAAATTTGTTTTTAGGTATGATTACCTTGAACTGACTCTTTTCGGGAATGGGAACGGAGTATAGGTGGAATAGGTCGAATTCTGATGGAAATGACATTGGAATATTCAAGATATAAATTATTCTATTATTGAATGTGTAACTATCGATTTTCACCAATTTCTCCAGAAGCAACACGTTTTCTGTGGTGACGTCTAGGGGTAAGCGATTTCCAGTCGAGGTGTTTTGAATAAATCTGAGTTCATTGAAAAGGTCAGCCGTTTTCATGATGCTGGGATGCATTATTCCCAGTCTTGAAAACATCATCGAGTTTTCGATGTCTTGTAGTATTGAGAAAATCATTTCATACAAACTGATCAATTCGTTAAAAACATTTTTTATATACATGGAGTTCTCTTTGAAGACTTGACCTTCGACAATTTTAGCAATTTGATTCATTTTTGATTCGATGAGTTTCTCGTTATGAATGATATTTCGAACGGTGTTATTGAACTGGTTGATCATTCTGATAGATAGTGAATTTCCGGTTCTAATATTCGATACCAATTCCTTTTGGTTATTTTGTAATTGTTCAATGATCTGTTCGTATCGTTCTCCATCATTTGCGTCTAAGTTCCCTGAAATAGCTTTGAAAATCGATCCCAAACCGTTTATTAAACCGCGTTTGATTCTATTTGGATGTGGTAATATTTCTGTTAGTTTGTTTTCTACTTTTTCTTCAATGAATTCCAGTATTTTTAGGTAATTCGAAGAGTCGTTCAAGTACATCATATTTTTGTTTATCGAAAGGTTTAATTTGTGTGACTGGGTTTTCAATAAATTTATTTCCAAAATTAAAGGCTGAAGATCGTAATAGTGGATCAGTCTATGTGAGCTTTCCTGAATTTTTGCCATCCCTAACTTGAGTGGGACTAAACCAGGGTTGTTGTCTAAATCTTTAAGTTTCACTTCCGGGGATCCTGAGATGCCGGGTAAGCTGAAAGAGATATAAGTGTTTCGTCAGTCTTTGAATTTGAAAGTCTTTTTGAGAGGGCGTTTGAGGTTGTCCATGTGAACTTTTTGTTGGGTGTTAGTAGATACCGTTTTATTTCGATTATTTACTGAAACTAGTTTGGTTGGTTTCTTGAATTTATTTGCAGTTTTCTTTCTTTCGTGAATTTTCTTGAAGACTGTTTGACGTGGTTCAAATATTTCGGGGTTGTCGCGTTTCTCGTTGATTTTTGCAATTCGTTTATTCTTTTCATTGATGAGGTCTTGGTTTATTCGTGAATATATCAATTTTGCGCGTTCTTTGTGGTCATTTACATAATCGTTGATTAGGAGTTTTTCAATTTCTAAGTTGAAGGGGTCATTATTTGTTATGTGGCCGTTGATGATGTCTATTGGTTTCATATTCGTTATAGAATGCAAGGAATGGTTGTAGGCAAGAATGGCGTAAACCATCTTCATTTTAACAGGTGTTTTAAGGAACCCTCTTGTGTTAAGTAGTCGTACGTGTTCGATAATTGTCGAGTGGAAACGTTCAATGGTGCCATTCGATTGGGGATGGTTAGGTGAGCAGAAATGTATTTTAATCTTATGTAATCCAAGTAGTTCAGAAATTACAGAATTCTTGAATTCAGTTCCATTATCGACAATAATTTGTTCTGGAACACCGTGGTGTGAGAAAAACTGAATTAGGTGGTCGACTATTTCTGTACTTGATAAGGAATTTAGGTGATATGCTTGTGCATATTTCGAGAAACTATCTATGATGGTCAGGAACTTATTCTGTTCTAAAGTGAAGGTGTCCATATGGATAATTTCAAAAGGTCTGGTTGATGTAGGAGTAATATTCATTTTAATTTTCACTGGGTGTCGTTCGTATTTACTCTGTTGACAGACTTCGCATTCATTAATGAATGTCTGTATAGAATTTTTCATGAAGGGCCAATAAAATCTTTCTTTGATGCGTTGAAGTGTTTCATCGATTCCTCTGTGGTTAGATTTTCCTTCGTGGTAATTTTGAATGGTGTCTTTGATGTTGTCTTTGTCCGTGATGTCGATGAGTTTTTTAGTGCATTTTTTGAATTTTAGTGATGAAAATTTGAAATATCTTTGAAGAACGGTCGTGAATGGTTCATAAAGTTCGGGATTCTCGAAATATAAGTAATATTGAATTTCCGGGTTTATATAATTTTTAACGAAATCAATCGTATCCTTTTCGAAATTATTCTGTGATAGTTGAAGATGTATGCGTTTCTTTTTTCCGAAAAGTATTTTTATTTTTGGCTTACATGGGGAATGTAGAACGGAACTAATGATTATTTGATTCGGTCCATAGTTGACTGCTGTTTCCATGATTGGTATTCCGAAGATTGGATTTTGTTCGTTATTCGAGTGCACAGTTTGATCTTCATCGGTATTAGTGTTATTATTTTCTCCGCGGTCGTTTGAATTTTGCGTTCCGTTTCTGTGAGTTTCAGGTGGTTGGTCTTCGGAATCGTTCGATAATTCGGTGATTCTGTTCAGTTCGGTATCTGGTTGTACTTGGGTTGAAATATTGTCTGTGTCGTCGATTGGAATTGGGATGGTTTCAACATAAAAGTCAATGGGCGAATTTTCTGAACGTGTATTGTTGGGTTTTTGGAAAAGATCTGTTTTTTCCTTGTTATAATTGTCTGTGTCTTTCAGTATATCGTCTAGTTGGTTCCAAAAGTCGTCGTCTGTTTCTTTGGTGTGTATTTCGACTCTAGAAAGAGCATCGGCGTTGGTATTTTGGGTGCCCTTTTTATATATGATATTATAATTGTACTCTTCTAGTTTTATCCTCCAGCGGGTCAATTTCGAGTTGGGGTCTTTAAGAGAAAACAGCCATTGTAAGGGTTTGTGATCGGTGATTATGTCGAATTTTCTGCCGAACAGATATGGTCTGAAATATTTTGTTGCCCAAACTACGGCAAGGAGTTCTTTTTCGATTACCGAATAATTTTGTTCTGAGTCATTCAGGGTACGTGATGCGTACGCTATAGGTAAGTCTCGTCCGATAGGTCCTTGCGAGAGCACAGCTCCCAAGGCAACGTTGCTGGCGTCGGTAGTTAAATTGAAGGGTTTAGAAAAATCGGGGTATTGTAAGATGGGTTCGTTAATCAAAAGATTCTTGCATTTTTCAAAACAGGTTAGAAATTCTTGATCGTGGATAATTTTGGCTCCTTTCTTCAGGCATTTTGTTAGAGGTTTAGTAATTTTTGCGAAATTATTGATAAATTTCCGGTAATACCCTAATAACCCTAGAAATCCTTTGATTTGTTTTGGTGTTTTGGGGGTCGGGAATTCCTTAATGGCTTTTATTTTGTCCGGATTGGGCTTGACTCCGTTAGGGGTTACTACGTGGCCTAAATAGGCGACTTCTCTCCTTAGAAATTCAGATTTATCAAGCTGTATTTTGAAATTCGAATCTCTAAGTCTTTGGAATACATTTCTGAGTCTTTCGATATGCTCCTGAAGGGAGGTGGAAAATATGATTATATCGTCTAGGTAGACCAAACATTGCTCATTTTGGATACCTCTCAGAATATTATCCATAACCCTTTGGAAGCTCGCCGGAGCATTTTTCAGTCCGAAGGGCATACGTAAGAACTCGTAGTGCCCATTCTCGGTGTTGAAAGCTGTTTTTTCGATGTCGTCCTTGTCCATCTCAATTTGGTGAAACCCGCTCGCCAAATCGATTGTAGAAAAATATTGGCACCTACCTAGTTTGTCAAGCAAGTCCGTTATATTAGGCAGGGGGTATTTGTCATCTATAGTTTTATTGTTGAGTTGCCTATAGTCGATGACAACCCGCCATTTCTGCTTGCCGGAGGCGTCCAATTTTTTTGGCACCACCCAGATTGGAGAGGACCAAGGTGAATTGCTGGGTCGTATTATTTTCGAGTCTAACATTTTTTTAATTTGTTTCTCTACTTCATTTTTGTAAACAAATGGATATCTATATGGTCGAGAGTAAACAGGGATGTCGTCCGTTGTATTAATTTTATGTTTTATTCGGTTAGTGAAAGTCAGTGGCATGTTTTCGTAATAAAATATGTCTGAAAATTCTTTGCAAAGATTTAGAATTGAGTTTTTTTCTTCATCATTGAGATGACCAACTCTTATGTTCTGAATGTCTAAATTTTGATTCGGACTGTCTTCAATGTGATTGAAATCAATATTTTCAATTTCTTGTCTTTCAAATTTCTCAACTGATATAGGCTCGGAAAAATCTAATGTTACTGTATTGGTGGTGTTATTGAGTATTGATGTAAAGGCTTCGCCGTTTTTTGCAATGCTTAGACTTTCAGGTATCTCGCAATTGTGAATTTTTTTATAAGGAATTATGATTTCACCATCTCGAATTGAAGTTTTTATTTTGATAATTTGTTGTGTCCTAGGTTGGACTGAAATCAAGTTGAGCTCTTTTTTTGTTGGATGGAATAAAAGTCGGATTTTTGTATGGGGCGTTATTAAATATCCTTTCATATAGTTAATACTTGCTTCTAAAAATTTTAGGTTATCGAGTCCAATCAAACCGTCAAAGAAGTTATGAAACTTGAACAAGTAGAATTTCAGGTTTTTTGTTTCAGGCAGTTTGAAAATATGCGAGGCAGGTATTGAAACACTAAACTTATGCGCTGATTTTTGGAAAACTGTCGATACTATGAAAGGTTCGTTCCTGATTGAGTCTGGGAAGAATTTAAAAGCTATTTCTGGGTCCATAAATGATTTTGTCGAACCAGAATCAATCAGCATTTTGACGTTAAGTTCGGGAAATACGATGTATGATAGTTCGCTGGTGTTGACATTGTTAAATGAGATGATTTGTGGTTCTAAGTGATTTGGTTGTTCGGAGGCATTCCTGTAAAATTTTCTTGAGAGTTCTCAACATTCACTTCAACATCTTGTTGTGTCGATATTCCTCCGAAAGCTTGATCGTTTTGTTCGGAATAATATTGGTCGTAATCTATTTCGTCTTCATTGTATTGGTATTGATGATTTGGGTCACTTTCAGTATAAAATAGTTGTTCCGAAACAAAATTCTTTTGAGGTTTGTTGAAATTATTGTGAGAATTTCTCGTGGAAACACTCATTGGAGTTGGAGTATAAGTTTGATTTTGATGTTGAAATGAGGTTGAGGGTCGAGCAAAATTTCCGGTGTTTCTTGTTGTCACACTCATGGGCGTAGCTCTGGGAAATGTTTGATTTGTGTTTGGTTTGAAAACATTCTTATTTTCTTGTCTTCCAAAAACTTGGGCGTTCGAGAAAAAGCGTTGTGGTTGATTATTAGATCGAGTTTGAATGTTTATGGGTTGTGAGGGAAATGTATTTTGTCTGAAATGATTATTCTGTGTTTGGAAATTGGGTGGTTCGTTTCGTCCGTTATTGAATCTTCTTTGAGGTGTATGTGGCCTCTGATTTGAGAAATTTGGGTTTTGGGGATTACTTCTGTTGGAGAAATTCTGAAAATAGTTGATATTATCCTCTCTTATTACAAATTGAAGGGCTTCACTTAGACTAGTTGGTTTCATACAACGTATTGTTGTACCTAAAGGCTCTCTTAATCCTGCCAAAAAGGTTTTTAAAGCTAAATCTTGATAAAGATCTCGTTTCAATTTTTTCGCTTCCACAGAGATTTCGTGAACGTCAGTGTAACTACATAAGAGGTTTAATATGTTCAAACATCTGTCGAAAAATTGTTGTGGTTTTTCGCCAGACGCCTGTCTTAACATAACCAAATCTCTGTTGAGACACGCCTCGTCTCTTTGATCAGCGAAGTTCCTGATGAGAACTGATTTGAGTTCATCCCACGTAGAAATATTCTGAATATTGACTAAAATTTTGGCATTGCCCTTCAATTTAGAAATAATCGAGTTGACCAAGTAAGTATTTTGGAAATGAGTTGGATTATCCCTATTGTAAAAGTTCGTGATCAAAGATTCACTTATTGTAATGTATCTATTTAATTCGTTGGGGTTTCCATCGAATTCGGGAAGACAATTGAGGTACTCATGTTTAAAAGGTTGGGCCATATTGGTTTCTGGGTTTGGCAAAGGTGAAGGGGTATTGATCTGGGAGTCAGCTAAAGTGTTTTCAATATTCAAATTTCCAAAAGTATTCAACAATGCTTCCATAAGTTGTACTCACATTAAAATCAAGGTGACTATGAGCATCTCTTGCTTAACTATGAAGAGGACCAACAGATTGGCGATTCTGTCTTCACTGTATGAGTCTTCTTCGTGAATTTAGGCAATTCTGTCCCAAATTCCGATGATCCGTTGAAGATGGGTTGAGTAGGTATCTGTGATAGATCCGGTTTCTTGATGTTTGAAGAGCCACCAACACAACACCTCCACTCAACGAAGCAACAAGGTTCGAATTTCCAGTCAATCGTTAAAACGAAAAGTCCACGTTCGATACGCGAAACTCCAGAAAATCCGCACGACTGCGCCAAATAACTTTTCGAAATGCTCAAGTCCTTTTTTAAAAAGATTTATTTGTTTTAGCTACAAGTGAACTGATTCAATGATGTACAAAATTAGGTTTTACTAGCATGAGCCCAAGAATGCAACTGACGCGAACATTTATAATCTCGTTAACATGATGTTCGAAAGATGATATGCCGTCTTGGCATAGTCAGCATTTTCTTGGAAACGGCAATAGAATCCATGAGATATTTCGTGTTTATAGTCTAGTCATGAAAGGAAGATGAATGGAAAAGCATGCTATAGCACATCAAATGTGAAATTGATATGATTCTTCTTCATTTGTAGATTTCTCGTCTACGGTATAACTTGTTTCTGTAGAAAAGTTTGGATGTAAGGTTGTTGAAATATGTTGGAACGATATAAAAATAACATGACATCGAAAAATCAAAATCAGCTCAAACTATCGCTACTGAAGATATACAACATATTATATTAAATACTGTCTGTAAGTTCTTCGAGGAGGTGGTACATTCATTTTTCAGCTTTTCATGGGATTTTCTCTCCTCGTTTCTGAAAAATAGAGTAGAAGTTATTAAAAATTATTGAAATATATTTGTAGTAAGGACAGATTTAGGATCTGTCCCAAAATGTCACTGCGCTTGAAATTAAACCTTTAGATACCTAAAAGAGAAACTCTCTATTGGTCAGTGGCACCTTGTTTTTGAAAAAAATTGGAAATACAAATATATTTAATAATAATAAAACCTCTACTTATTTTGGTGGACGTTTCGGGAACGAATCTGCTCCCGTTCTCAACACAATTGAAATATTTTTGTTCGTAAACTTTTTTCGATGTTTCCGATTTTGACACTGAAAAGTGACAATTTGGCAGACGGAGGAATTCTGGTTACAAGGTGTTTTCATTAATTGATATCGAATTTTCCATTTTCATATTCAAGTTTCAGAAGTGGATGCCAAGTTCTATCTATATCAACTGAACAAGAAGCAATATTATTGTCTCCGTTCAGGAGAATGCAAGCAGACTCTTTGATTTTCCGTTTTTGGTTGTTGTCTTCTTTTCCTATGATCTTAATAATACCCCAATCGGCCATATGTTGTCCATTTTCAGTAAGGATATGCTCAGCTAATTTTGACTTGTCAGTATATCTTCTCTTTATATTGTTCTTATGCTCTTTCAAGATAAGTAGAGGTTTTATTATTATTGAATATATTTGTATTTCCAATTTTTTTCAAAAACAAGGTGTCACTGACCAATAGAGAATTTCTCTTTTAGGTATCTGAAGGTTTAATTTCAAGCGCAGTAACATTTTGGGACAGATCCTAAATCTGTCCTTACTACAAATATATTGCAATAATTTTTGATAACTTCTACTCTATTTTTTAGAAACGAGGAGAGAAAATCCCATCGAAAGCTGAAAAATGATTAGAATGATATCGAAAGCATAAGGAAGAACAGTAAAAAAAATCAAAGAGTCTGCTTGCATTCTTGTGAACTGAGACAAAAATAAAAGAGTCTTATGAGTATCAAACTTGAATAAAATATTTCGTTTTTGCTGTATGATGAAATTTCATTACCTTTATACAAAACAATGAAAGTATGAACGCTACCATTTTTGGTCTGTGTTGTCAACAGATGAAAAAAAGTAAATATGTTAATGTAAATTATTAATAATTAATTATTATGTAAATTGAACGAAAATGAAAAGTGCTACGGGAGGTGACAGAAAATTCGAATTCTGGCGTTATCCAAATCATCCAATCTAAAAATATTGGGTTCGTTCTTAAATTCGTTAGGCAATATCGTATGATCCATCTACCTGAATAAATTGTTTTCGAGTTAATTTTGGAAAATCCTTCGTAATATTCGATGAATGGTGTTCTCAGGATATTCTGGATTACATTTGCATTCGTACCTACAGATATTATTCATGGAATTTCGTTCATAATCTCATAATGGATTCTCAAGTTATGGTAATCACCTAAAGTACCGACCGACCTTTAATGGATTGGGAAGGAAAACGAACTCAATACTTGCCTACTCTAATACAACTACAGATGGTATATGCCATACAGGGCGTCTTAGAATTTGGTGACGAACTATTTTGGAAGATTCTCGGAATCAAGTGGAATGTTTACTGTTGCGTTGGATGATCTACACGGAGAAAAATGTATAGTAGATATTACAAAATCTTTGATACGTTCTACCGAAATTTCTGGTCACAATTACTTTTGTAATATCATTCAATATGGTGATATTTGACAAACTTCCTCGGCATTTTGAGTTTGAATAAGGTGTATACCGATATAGAAGCGATACATCAAGATATCATTCGACGATATAATCTTGAGTCATGCATTGTGCTGCGCGGTTTATTCGGTTTCCACCCTCTGCTGAGTGATTGTGGCAAACCCCATTTCCCACGATTGCTAGATGTTTATCGGCTTCGGATATCAACTGGGTTTAACTAGTCTATGATTTAACTCATTGCCCATAGGTGTCTATCTCCTTTTCAATCAGTTGACTCCAATGAAATTGTATCAATCGCATGTAATCTTTGAGACTCACTCAATCATTCTTCAGTTCAAGAAATGAAAATCAGTCAAAAATATTCCCAGTGGCTATAATGATTAGCATTGGTTGGCAAGTATTTTGATCATGATCATCTCGCAACCGTACGAACAATCATTTTCCAGCTTTTCGTAGGATTTTCTCTCCTCGTTTCTGAAAAATAGAGGAGAAGTTATTGAAAATTATTTCAATATATTTGTAGTAAGGACAGATTTTGTGATCTGCCCAATCTGGTCACTTTTCAGTGTCAAAACCGACCACATATTGAAAAAATTTGAGAAGAGGAAAATATTTTAATTGTGTTGAGAACGAGAGCAGATTCGTTCCCGAAACGTCCACCAAGATGAGTAGAGGTTTTATTCTTATTAAATATATTTGTATTTCCAAATTTTTCGAAAACAAGGTGTCACTGACAAATAGAGAATTCCTCTTTTAGGTATCTGAACGTTTAATTTCAAGCGCAGTGACATTTTGGGACAGATCACAAAATCTGTCCTCACTACAAATATATTTAAATGATTTTCAATAACTTCTACTCTATTTTTCAGGAACGAGGAGAGAAAATCCCACAAAAAGCTGGGAAATTGATGTATCACCTCCTCGAAAGACTTACAGACAGTATGTACGAACAATATATCAAGAGACACGCTTTTGGAGATTTCTGAATTATTTGAAATACAGTGAGTTTCAAGAAGTGGGACCATATAGAAAGCATGTCCATTGTCCATTCGACACAAGATTTCATTTTTCACTGTGTATTGCCAATGAGTTTCATAGGTTGTCAAAATTCTCAATTTTCAAACGGTATAGGTATAGGGTTTTGAACGATAATTAGGAATTTTGATCAGGAATTAACTATACCTATTTTCTACATTTTCCATATCGAGAGAGAGGAATCGAAAAAAATATTCTTATTCGCAGTCAACGACTCGACAATGTTTTTCATGAATGGTACTAATAGTATCTTATAAAATTCATTTAGAGCCTATCTCGTATCACCATGTTCGAATTCGAATGTGAAATTGGTCCGAAATGCCATTTTTGTTAGATTACAGAGTGAAATATTGAAGTTGCAGTGAGAAACCAGTAAACATTTTCAACAAATATCGATATTCTAGTATACATACTTAATTATACTAATTTCACCATCGAAATACCATCATAGTATTATAAGGGAGGTAGATGGGGTGTATTGTGAGATACTAGTACTTTCTATGAGGATAATAGAGAACCAAGAAGAATGAGGAAAACTTTTTTCTGCGTATATTATTTTCGATTTTGACAACTTTTCCATTCTCATTCACACCTTTACACCGAATACAATTTACTTGCAATGCATCTATGTTCATGCATAGGTACATTTTCTGAGATGTATATAAATAAAGTTTCCACATAGTGCGCAGTTCACAATTTTGTGGAACTTACTCTACATTCATCGATGAAAAATTACCTCATATATCAAAAAAGTCCTTTGTGAGCACATATTCAAGAAGATTCCACTGTACTTTTTAAAGCTATGTATTTTCGTCAAGGTGCCTAGTTATGTATATCATTGTAACAATCTCCGTCGGGTTCATTTTGAGGAATTATCTTTGGAAAAACAGCAATCATTTAACGAATGAGCAAATCATATTCAACAGTAGTTTCAAACCGGCAACATCGCTTCATCTGACGTCATTCTAAAATTGCAGTGGAATGCCTAGATTTTACATTTCTTCGAGCGTATCAAATTCAAATGTTACATAAATATCTATCAAACTCTTATAGTCTATCAAACTCTCATTATCATATTATCTTTTCACTCTGAGGATTTCGCATTATGAACCGGGTAGTTCTCACTAAATCCATCCAGAGTAACTCCATGATGAAACGAAAAAGCTCGTTTTATCTAACTTGGCACAGCGCTTGTTGGGTAGCTGCCAACTGACAAAACCTTGGGATTTCTGATGATATGGAAATACCCCGGATTAACAACGTGTCTTTCAGCTAGAATGTCAGTAACAGGATACATGGAAATATGTGCAGGTTGTCCTGGAATAATGTGAATGTATTACGTATACGAACAAATTAGGCGTATCACAAATACATATCATATTTATAGAAAGAGAATTGACATTTGATGTCATTATACATGGTTGGGATGAAATTTGCAGAAAAGTGCAATGGAACGAAATGCATCTGATGAACATTTTTTTGTTGATAATATACTTCCGTTCAAACCGGAAATATCATCAAATTCTTTGATTTGAATGGGACACCCTATATATTTCTGAAGATTTTGAAAGAGCTTGTTATTTTGAATTCATACATACATTGTGAGAACGAGGAATATAGCACTTTAATCAACCTGCAAAAAACTATTCGGATGAACTGATTGATGTTGTTCGTATGCATAGTAATAAATAAACGAGTACTCTTTCGTTCTTCAATAGTCGAATTCTAATTGACGGAAATGAATTCCACCATCATAACCGATCATCATTAAAATTTCAATATGCTTCTTTTCACTTGATTGAACCATTCTAAATTGTACAATTTGTAAATTGTACCTTTATTCAATACTATGCATACAAACAACAACAATTAGTTTACCTGAATAGTTTTTTGCTCCAATACAGAAAACTCAAAGAAGGTTGATCAAATTGCTATATTCCTCATTTCTACAATTTTTTCAACACCAAACTGAGTATGTATGTTCATTTTTCAGTTTTTGATGGGATTTTTTCTCCTCGTTTCTAAAAAATAGAGTAGAAGTTATTAAAAATTATTGCAATATATTTGTAGTAAGGACAGATTTAGGATCTGCCCCAAAATGTCACTGCGCTTGAAATTAAACCTTTAGACACCTAAAAGAGAAATTCTCTATTGGTCAGTGACACCTTGTCTTTGAAAAAATTTGGAAATACAAATATATTTAATAATAATAAAACCTCTACTTATCTTGGTGGACGTTTCGGGAACGAATCTGCTCCCGTTCTCAACACAATTGAAATATTTTTCTTCGTAAACTTTTTTCGATGTTTCCGATTTTGACACTGAAAAGTGACAATTTGGCAGACGGAGGAATTCTGGTTACAAGGTGTTTTCATTAATTGATATCGAATTTTCCATTTTCATATTCAAGTTTCAGAAGTGGATGCCAAGTTCTATCTATATCAACTGAACAAGAAGCAATATTATTGTCTCCGTTCAGGAGAATGCAAGCAGACTCTTTGATTTTCCGTTTTAGGTTGTTGTCTTCTTTTCCTATGATCTTAATATTACTCCAATCGGCCATATGTTGTCCATTCTCAGTAAGGATATGCTCAGCTAATTTTGACTTGTCAGTATATCTTCTCTTTATATTGTTCTTATGCTCTTTCATCCTTACTGATAGAGGCCTGCTGGTTTCACCGGTATAATATTTTCCACAAACACATGGTATACTGTATATACAATTTTTTGATGACTGTTTTTCATTTCTCGGTTTTGTATGAGTCAAATTCGATCTCATTGTATTTTCTGTCTTGAACACTGTTTTCACTCGAAACTTGTCACCAACAATAATTTTTAATAACTTCTACTCTATTTTTTAGAAACGAGGAGAGAAAATCCCATCAAAAACTGAAAAATGAATGTACCACCTCCTCGAAGAACTTACAGACAGTATTTATCAGTATGTATGAATTCAAAATAACAAGCTATTTCAAAATCTGTAAAAATATATAGGGTGCCCCATTCAAATTAAAGAAGTTTATTACATTTCCGGTTAAACCGGAAGTATATTATCCACATAAGAATGTACCTAACATACATTTTGTTCCATTGCACTTATACCCGCGAATTTTCATAAACATCGTTCTTTTTGTTTAAAAGATATTTACTTGGTTCCATACTTCATCCCAAACCTGTAGATATCAAACATCATAGATCAGCAGTGATGATATGATTGTGAAATTTCTTGGGTCTCAGATTGACCTAAATGTTCAACAAAAAATGTTCATCAATAGAACGACCGATCGGAATTTTCTACCTACGAAAGTTCCTCCTGAGGTTCACGTCTTACAAACTTCGAGGATAAATCCTCTTCTTATTCCTCCTCTCGCATTGCACCGCTGGCTCACACGATATTCTTCGAACATTTCAGAATATCCTCGTAGTCAATTGGTAAGGAAGGTCCTATTTTTCCGGAGATAACGGCTACAATGATTTTGTTGACCAGTGTAGTATCACACCATTTATTTCCGAACTGATAAAAATGGCAACGTGACATAAATTGGTAGGCGTTTCAAAACAAACTGGAATCCATCTGAAAGTGCAGTGAATACTCATTATAGTGAAATCCATGATTAATTGAATAACATCTTCTTTGTTTTCTTCGTTTTCAATATCAATCGGGATTATATGATGCAGAAGAAGGGAAACGTAAGATATTTATATGATTACTTCGAATCTTGTGAATATTTCATGCAACGAATGCGTCACAGTACTCTATAATCTATATCCCACTTGTTAGGACAATAATTGGCTGTGAATTATTCAAACGAGGCGATTATTCCATACATATATACAGTACAGTTTGCATCGTGAGGTTTTGGTATGTATGACAGTTGTTTCGTCCAACACAACTCTATATATTTTTTTTTGACGACACGAAAGTTTGTCTACTTGGAACCGGTCGTGGTGTGCTAGGAAGTAGCCTGTTGATCTTCGTTGTTTAGAGCCATAATGCTGAACAAAAATGGTGTCGTTATCCAGATATCTTGTAATTTACATACTTATAGTGTTCACCATGACCATAGATTATCAAAAAATGCGATAACTTTCAATCAGTTGACTCCAATGAAATTGTAACAATCGCATGTAATCTTTGAGACTCACTAGAGGAAACAATTCATATATAAATAGTAAACGAACAATCATTCTTCAGTTCAAGAAACGAAAATCAGTAAAAAATATTCCCAGTGCCTATAATGATGAGCATTGTTCGGCAGGTATCATTCCATGGGCGTAGAACTTGATTTTTCCAGTAAATAAACATCTAAAACTCCTACGCCAATGGAAAAAAATTAGTTTCAATATGAAATCTGAATTATTCAACTCATTCCCTACAAAAAAGGTACTCTTGACAAAAGTCGATTCATCTCATGGTTTCGACAAAATTTTAATTTTAGTGATTTAGAGCATAATTAATAATAAAACGATTAACTGATATTTCATAAAAATTGTTCAAAATGTTCACCATTTTCACGTATACAAAGATTTATACGACGCAAAAAGTTGAGATGTACTTTTTGCATAGGTTATTTCTATTGAAAATAAGTAGCACTGGTTTTTTTTTTCTGAAGACTATTATTATCTGCTCGAAAACAGTGATATTCACATTCTTGGTTTCCATAGTTTTATCTGTGTTGATTTGTCGAGTTTTATTGACGTTGATTGTTGATATCGGACTTTTCTGATTTATCATGGCCGTACAATACACCAATGAAGAATACACCGATATGTTATTGGTATTCGGATATTGTCAAGGAAATGGTCGAGAGAGTGTGAGGATGTATTCGGCAAGGTTTCCAAATCGTCGCGTACCAAGCCACCCAACCTTTGCTGCAGTTGAGAGACGTCGGGAGACCGGTCATTTTGCTCCTAGAACTGGTGATTATGGAAGACAGCGTTATGTAAGGATTCCCGAAGTCGAAGTAGAAATTTTAGACCGTATTGAAGAAAATCCAGAATTGAGTACTAGACGGATAAGTAATGAACTAGAAGTTTCTAGGAATGCCGTTCATGAAGTACTAAGAGAACAATTATTATACCCATACCACAAGACGCCAGTTCAAGATTTATTAATCCATGATTCACAAAGTCGTCTGATGTTTTGTAGGTTCATTAATTTGCAAAGAGAAATGAATCTGAACTTTGGAAAGAATATTTTGTTCACTGATGAAGCCTGTTTCACGAGAAGAGGAATAACTAATTTTCATAATGAACACGTTTATGCAATTGAAAATCCTCATTCCATTAAAATAAACCATTTTCAACACGAATTCAAAATCAACGTTTGGGCTGGAATAATAGGAAATTTTATAATTGGTCCTGTCATACTTCCACAAAGATTAACAGGAGACATGTATTTACAACATCTACGAAATACGTTGCCAAATTTGTTGGAAGATTTACCACTCCAACATCGGGTAGATATGTGGTTTATGCACGATGGAGCTCCACCACATTTTTCGGTGGATGTTAGGAATTTTTTAAACCAACAGTACCCAGACAGATGGATAGGTAGAGGTAATGATGCACCCGTGAATTGGCCACCACGTTCTCCAGACTTAACACCGATGGATTATTTTGTATGGGGTTATCTCAAGTCTACGGTTTACAAGACCCCTGTGAATACTGTAGAACAATTATGGCAACGTATCCAACAGGCGACGAATAATCTTACAGGCGATGAAGAAGTTATGCAAAGAGTACATTTCAACTTTTTGCGTCGTATAAATCTTTGTATACGTGAAAATGGTGAACATTTTGAAGAATTTTTATGAAATATCTGTTAATCGTTTTATTATTAATTATGCTCTAAATCACTAAAATTAAAATTTTGTCGAAACCATGAGAGGAATCGACTTTTGTCAAGAGTACCTTTTTTGTAGTGAATGAGTTGAATGATTTAGATTTCATATTGAAACTAATTTTTTTCCATTGGCGTAGGAGTTTTAGATGTTTATTTACTGAAAAAATCAAGTTCTACGCCCATGGAATGATATTCATTATGATTATGATATGAGTTTCATTGCCCGATGAGTCTATGCCAACGTACCAAATTTGAAAAAAATCTCATGAGCCGTTCAAAAGTTATGAAGCAAAATCGATTTGAAAATTTCAACTTCAGAGCCGTCTAGCGCCCAAACTAAGCAACTTTTTACTGAGGTAAGTTTGCTTGTATCGAATTGTTTTGGTCTGAAGAATATGTGGTAGCTTTTTGTAAAGACCTTTTAAGGACACCCTGTATACAGTACAGTTTGCATCGTGAGGTTTTGGTATGTATGACAGTTGTTTCGTCCAACACAACTCTATATATTTTTTTTTGACGACACGAAAGTTTGTCTACTTGGAACCGGTCGTGGTGTGCTAGGAAGTAGCCTGTTGATCTTCGTTGTTTAGAGCCATAATGCTGAACAAAAATGGTGTCGTTATCCAGATATCTTGTAATTTACATACTTATAGTGTTCACCATGACCATAGATTATCAAAAAATGCGATAACTTTCAATCAGTTGACTCCAATGAAATTGTAACAATCGCATGTAATCTTTGAGACTCACTAGAGGAAACAATTCATATATAAATAGTAAACGAACAATCATCCTTCAGTTCAAGAAACGAAAATCAGTAAAAAATATTCCCAGTGCCTATAATGATGAGCATTGTTCGGCAGGTATTTTGATCATGATTATCTCGCAATTGTACGAACAATATCTCAAGAGACACGCTTTTGGCTGGTGAAGTTTTTTTACTCATTTCAGGAATCGGTTGGCTGTGTGCAGTTTCCAAAGTGAAACTTTATGTCATTATATATGTCATTGCAACCTTGATTCCAATACCAATCTGATTTCCTAAATGGTGCGCGATTTGTTGATATTTTGTTATAGGTTCACTTCAGACATTATCGAAAGGTTGGTGTACATGAATTGTTGTCTCACAGTGATATAAATGAACGCAGCGGTACCTACAAATATATGAGAGATATCCTAGTGATTAGGTGCTTCTCAAGCTGTGGCTTGGGGTTCAAATCTCATTCACAGAGGAACTTTTTTTTGAAAGAATTTCGTGGCTAACATGAGACGCGAGGTTAGGTTAGGTCTATATCCGATCGAAACCGATCCAAAAAAAAGTTTCACTGGCATCATGGTTTGATGAAATCACACGAATTGTTTTTACTCATCGTCTGCTATTATCTGATCTGATACCAAACTGAATAATTACACTACATGGAGATACATCATTATGGCGGAATATGTCACGTGATTTGCATATTCATTACCTCATACCAAAACAGATATACCATAATGATACATGATGCAATTAGTCGTTATGATGGCTCCTATCTTGCACATTATAATAATTCAGCAGCTTTATCACTTCCTATCAAAGATCCGCAATGACAATAGTAGTGATAATAATGAAGGTTATGGAGGATTCATAAAGGTGTGTGTTGAATACGGTGCAAAACAACAGATAGTAAGATTATTGCAAGCATCAATTCCATACTGCACATATTCTGATTCTTGTGTCTCGTACTATTGATATTCAAATTATGTTTTGACGTTATGGAATGATCCTCCAATTGGTTGATTGATATCAAGTGCTTCCATTATGTTTCCTACTATAATGCTCTCGAAGCAACAAAATGGAGATTCGAGATTTCGTTTTCAAGTTGTCTGACGAAATAGTTTATGATGAAAAGAAATCAATCGAGTACACTGAAGCTGTCACAATGAGCATCCTTTCGAGAAGATGAACAGTTAATCTTTTTATTTTCCATCCTCTTGCACTTTGTCCTTTTCTTCCTCTTCCTCTTCTTTTACATCATCTACTGCAATTTCTTTTTCAATCTTTCTCTTCTGCTACTTCTTTGACCTATTTTACCGATGTGCTATACCTGCTGCAACTATGTGATTTGTATAAGCAGTTCTTGGGTTTCTAAGAGATCTTGGTGATCTTTATGTCAGGAGACGTATTTAGTTTGGAATGATGACCAGCAAATGCAAGAGATATTTCTCTGTGTCGCATTTGTAACCAGTGTGAAGATACAAATGTATCAATATACAGGGTGTCCTTAAAAGGTCTTTACAAAAAGCTACCACATATTCTTCAGACCAAAACAATTCGATACAAGCAAACTTACCTCAGTAAAAAGTTGCTTAGTTTGGGCGCACCATTTTCACGTATACAAAGATTTATACGACGCAAAAAGTTGAGATGTACTTTTTGCATAGGTTATTTCTATTGAAAATAAGTAGCACTGGTTTTTTTTTCTGAAGACTATTATTATCTGCTCGAAAACAGTGATATTCACATTCTTGGTTTCCATAGTTTCATCTGTGTTGATTTGTCGAGTTTTATTGACGTTGATTGTTGATATCGGACTTTTCTGATTTATCATGGCCGTACAATACACCAATGAAGAATACACCGATATGTTATTGGTATTTGGATATTGTCAAGGAAATGGTCGAGAGAGTGTGAGGGTGTATTCGGCAAGGTTTCCAAATCGTCACGTACCAAGCCACCCAACCTTTGCTGCAGTTGAGAGACGTCTTCGGGAGACCGGTCATTTTGCTCCTAGAACTGGTGATTATGGAAGACAGCGTTATGTAAGGATTCCCGAAGTCGAAGTAGAAATTTTAGACCGTATTGAAGAAAATCCAGAATTGAGTACTAGACGGATAAGTAATGAACTAGAAGTTTCTAGGAATGCCGTTCATGAAGTACTAAGAGAACAATTATTATACCCATACCACAAGACGCCAGTTCAAGATTTATTAATCCATGATTCACAAAGTCGTCTGATGTTTTGTAGGTTCATTAATTTGCAAAGAGAAATGAATCTGAACTTTGGAAAGAATATTTTGTTCACTGATGAAGCCTGTTTCACGAGAAGAGGAATAACTAATTTTCATAATGAACACGTTTATGCAATTGAAAATCCTCATTCCATTAAAATAAACCATTTTCAACACGAATTCAAAATCAACGTTTGGGCTGGAATAATAGGAAATTTTATAATTGGTCCTGTCATACTTCCACAAAGATTAACAGGAGACATGTATTTACAACATCTACGAAATACGTTGCCAAATTTGTTGGAAGATTTACCACTCCAACATCGGGTAGATATGTGGTTTATGCACGATGGAGCTCCACCACATTTTTCGGTGGATGTTAGGAATTTTTTAAACCAACAGTACCCAGACAGATGGATAGGTAGAGGTAATGATGCACCCGTGAATTGGCCACCACGTTCTCCAGACTCAACACCGATGGATTATTTTGTATGGGGTTATCTCAAGTCTACGGTTTACAAGACCCCTGTGAATACTGTAGAACAATTATGGCAACGTATCCAACAGGCGACGAATAATCTTACAGGCGATGAAGAAGTTATGCAAAGAGTACATTTCAACTTTTTGCGTTGTATAAATCTTTGTATACGTGAAAATGGTGAACATTTTGAACAATTTTTATGTAATATCTGTTAATCGTTTTATTATTGATTATGCTCTAAATCACTAAAATTAAAATTTTGTCGAAACCATGAGAGGAATCGACTTTTGTCAGGAGTACCTTTTTTGTAGTGAATGAGTTGAATAATTTAGATTTCATATTGAAACTAATTTTTTTCCATTGGCGTAGGAGTTTTAGATGTTTATTTACTGAAAAAATCAAGTTCTACGCCCATGGAATGATATTCATTATGATTATGATATGAGTTTCATTGCCCGATGAGTCTATGCCAACGTACCAAATTTGAAAAAAATCTCATGAGCCGTTCAAAAGTTATGAAGCAAAATCGATTTGAAAATTTCAACTTCAGAGCCGTCTAGCGCCCAAACTAAGCAACTTTTTACTGAGGTAAAATTGCTTGTATCGAATTGTTTTGGTCTGAAGAATATGTGGTAGCTTCTTGTAAAGACCTTTTAAGGACACCCTGTATAGCTTCCCAGCAGAGTGTGGCAGAACATTTTCAAAATTGGGAAACCTTGATTGAAATACATGTCTGTGTTCAGCACTTCTGCATACCTCCACGGAACTCCCTCATCTCAAAAACGAGAGTGAGTAATAACAAATATGAATACCTGCCTTCAGTATGAATGTGTCAGTGATGAGGAAATTTCTCCAGGACAGATCAAGTTTTCATAGAAGATTTGAGTATATCTCCATTGTTTTCAACAGAACCACTCTTCCACTCTCAGGAATCACGGAAAAACATTGTTGAATTTTTAGCCTTATATCGTTTCATCTTTGGAAAAATAGTTGGATCCATATGAATTGTTATTGAGAATATCAATCTCGCAGATTTTCCAATATGACTGAATACAATATTCCAGAAATATACGTCGAAAATGAATATTTACTTACTCCATTGATTCGAGGAATATGAAATCATGATGGTTACTCCATATTCCAATTGAATATGAAATGAAAAATATAATTATTGAATCGTAGAGTTACATTCTATCATGTCCATGAATTATCACATTATATTCAAAATAACCCCGAGGGCATTATTAGATTTGAGACGTTTTCTCTTGTCATTTGGGGAAAACAAAAAGAGAAAGAACATTCCACTGACAGATAGGAGTATTTTTCAACAACTTCCAAAGGTTCATGATTGGTGTAAAATTCCTCACTGTAATTGAAGCGATATTCGCCCTTACAGAACTCTATTACTCTTGTTTATCTCGTGTTGACTCTGTCAGTTCGTTTTCTAATTATTCTCCCAGAGTTTTTTGATTTTCGAGTAATATCAACCGACAAATCAGTACCTTTGTTGAGAAATAATTCTTCAATGTCCTCGATGACTTCCAATACCAATGATTGGATCATCAAGTATGGACATTTCGTATAAATATGAATCGAATATATACAGTGGTTCAAGATTTAGAGCCTATTAACGACGTAGCAAAAACAACGGAAACGAACGATCGACCACATATCATCCCCCCATGCTGGCAGACGGAATTTCAATATAAAACCATCCCCTTTTTTGCAGTTCCAGCAGCAGACAAATTTCAA
Source organism: Gastrophysa polygoni (assembly GCA_963576655.1). NCBI lineage: Eukaryota > Metazoa > Arthropoda > Insecta > Coleoptera > Chrysomelidae > Gastrophysa > Gastrophysa polygoni. Next base: position 50,899,663 of record OY755083.1, read on the forward strand.
CAATAGCCATTCGCATCGGGCGTACAATTAATTCTGTTTTGAAACGGCGCGTGTCTACAAAAAAAGGTGCATTGAGCAGATGAAACTGTTACACAGCAAAAAGCTCTACCTGGTAACCAGATGTCAGTTTTTGGGGCCATGCGGGACGGTGTGAGTTCGATACGACACCGGTTCTCTAGACAGGATAGAGATATTGGATTGCTAACCACCAGGCGTCAAATTAAATCATCACAACATGGAAATTATATGAAAGCAATAGGCGTTATATTTTGTCACAAAAATTTTTCCATCTCAATTTCAAAGATTTGATTATGAGTGTATATCGTCCATCCATATCCAGAAGATCATCAATCAAATGAGCAAAAACCACCAGTGAAGTTTATAAAATGTATTGAAAATTATTCGTTTTCGAGATTTTTGAAATTTTCCGAAACATTGCATCTGTATTTTCATCAAACTCCATTCGCAGCTGACCCGGTATTTCGACGAGATCTACCACAAACTTAGTTTTCGTAATGTCAAATTGAATAATTTCATACGCAGGTGATGAAATGGCGTTCGAAGAGAATTTCAATTCAATACCGACAAGTTAAGTGAAAGATATCTTCAAAAATACATCGACTTTCCATTTAAATGAGATCAGGTCTCTTCATAGTTAGTTTCTGGACCTCCATCGACCAGGTTGGAACTAGCAGATGTCGATAAAAATGTTTGTCTTGATGTTTCAACCAACTATGACTACTCTTCGCTTAGGCTTTCGACCATTTTTGATCTCCTCAAAAGGATAATGTACCACAAAATTCTACGGTATCAATACTTTCGTAAAAAAGGTTCTTAACTATCTCCATAGTCCTCTTTTCCGGATTCCATTTTGAAATTGATTCATCTGTGGAAGTGTATTCGTTTTAGACATTATCCAGTTTGAAGTACTCAATTTCAAAGATTTGATTATGAGTGTATATTGTCCATCCATATCCAGAAGATTATCAAAAAAAAATGGGCAAAAACCACCAGTGAAGTTTATAAAATGTATTGAAAAATTATTCGTTTTCGAGATTTTTGAAATTTTCCGAAACATTGCATCTGTATTTATTTTCATCAAACTCCATTCGCAGCTGACCCGGTATTTCGACGAGATCTATCACAAACTTAGTTTTCGTAATGTCAAATTGAATAATTTCATACGCAGGTGATGAAATGGCATTCGAAGAAAATTTCAGTTCAATACCGATGAGTTAAGTGAAGGATATCTCCAAAAATACATCGACTTTCCATTTAAATGAGATCAGGTCTCTTCATAGTCAGTTTCTGGACCTCCATCGACCAGGTTGGAACTAGCAGATGTCGATAAAAATGTTTGTCTTGATGTTTCAACCAACTATGACTATTCTTCGCTTAGGCTTTCGACCATTTTTGATCTCCTCAAAAGGATAATGTACCACAAAATTCTACGGTATCAATACTTTCGTAAAAAAGGTTCTTAACTATCTCCATAGTCCTCTTTTCCGGATTTCATTTTGAAATTGATTCATCTGCGAAAGTGCATTCGTTTTAGACATTATCCAGTTTGAAGTACTCAATAACTGGATCAATCCTTATTCGAAATGCATTATTTGTATGTAGCCGACAACATTGATAGAACAGCTGCTTTCAATCAATAATATATCTATCAACGAAGAAAACATAGTTCAATCAATGGAATATCAAAAGAATAAATAAATTATTATCGATGGGAAAATACCCGACACAGAGTTTCACGTGTTACAAGTTTGGAAATGTCGAGAGTTCCAGATCATTTCGGATCCACACAATTCTATACGATCAGAACAGGAAAATGATAAAGAGCAAACAAATCTAAAAAGTACAGATATTTCGATCGTGAGAAACATTCCCTAGTATTCCTATTCCTAGTATTCCCATGATTAATTATTATTTTATAACATCACCTGCAAGTATATTGGTATTCGAAATTCTCTTCTGAATAGGATTTCCTGTATAGAATGTTATAACATGATTGGACGAGGACATTTCATTCTGTTGTTTGTCGCCCCCACAGATGATGTGAAAGGCGATCATAAATCATACTTGTTGAGCCACATTTCACAATTTAGCAGAAATGTAGCAATTTGTATTCATTACTTGTGAAGAGTAATGAAGAATTATTCGTGTACACTCTTGAATGAGCAGCCGACGGATATAAGGCCATATTTTTCCTTGAATTAATGCAACGATAAAACGTAAGAGCTCATAAGTATTCCCATGAATTCCTTCTTACCCACTTTTAGTATCACCTTCTAGTCGAGAGCATGATGAGAGAGGATTTTCGAATGGAGATTTGAGAATCTAGTAGAGTTCAATGCAACAAGAACTTGAGCTTGTATCTTTACCAGGAAAACAGACCACACAATGCAACAACAAAACGCAAATTCGACCTTTCCTAGACAAATGTTCTCATGCTTTCAGTTCAGCTTTCATACAGACGCTGAAGCTTTGAGATTATCAACAATCTGTACCTACATAATTCCTTTCGCAAAAGTTGGGAGGAGAGTTGATATCATCTATAAAAGATTTGGGAGTTATTTAGCTTAGAATTCGTTGATCATGTGAATTAAGTGAGTGTGAAGTCATCTAGAGTACTAGGAATGATTTCACGCAATTGGGCAGGATCATCAATAGGAGCGTTAAAAAGGTTATTTTAAACCTTAGTAGTGTCTCAGTTGAATTATGCATCGATTATTTGATCTTCTTTTGTATGAGGTTCATTATTCATAAATTTTTGAGATATTGTGCATTCATGTTCAGATACATATATGACCATGATTACTCAGATAAGAACTCACGCCGATCTGTGTTATATTTGAAAGTTACTCAATAGACTCATTTCTTGCCCAGAACTACTTGAGACTATGAACTTCAACGTTCCAAAGAGACATTTTTCTTTATCTGTGGACAACACGGAAGGGAAACCTTTAATGTTCGAGAAACATCGTGTCAGCCAGCGGTGGAATTTTGGGAGAGTAGGAAGGTGTTGGAATTTTTCTTGAAAGTTTGGAGGTTGTGAGCATCAGGAAAGACTTCACTAGGCAAAGAATTCCACAACTATGCCGTTCTATTGATGAATGATGCTTGGTATAGCGATGTTCGACAGGTCTCGAGCCTGACAGTGTAGGTGACCAGCTTGAGCTCGTCTGGTTTGTCTACTAGGAATCGCGCGTGGTGGCATAATAGATGATATCTCCGTTGAGCACCGACCGTGAAAGTACCTATAAAAAAGGCAAAGATCGCCGACCTTTCTACGATGATCTAGAGAAGTCAATGATTTGGTGAGTGTTGTATCATCGACTAGGCGAATAGCTCTCTTCTGAATTGAATCTATGAGCTTTAGCGTATGTTTGGGGGCTGAGCTCCAAACATGTGAACAGTACTCCAGGACAGGTCGAATTTGTGCTTTGTAGATCATAAGCAGTTGCTGGGATGTGAAGTATCTCTTCGCACGGAATAGAAAACCAAACATAGCTATTCATTTCATGTGAAGAACTTTGAAATTATTGAATGACAAGGATATCGGTATGTTTGGATTGTCTCACAATATGTTCCGGAAATCTTTGAATAATTGAAAGTGAGAAAGTTGTCAGTCATTGAAATTTCATATTGTATATCGTCTTCCAGTAGATATGTTCGCTGTCTCATGTTACAACTGATTCATGATAAAACTGTTCAAGTTCAATTAGGTTAATGTTATCACTCCTGTATTTATATGTTATGGTATATTATTCATACTGTGATGGGGTTTATCCCGTGAATAGATGAATGAATGGAAATGAATAAATGACGATTTCATTCGCCCAGTCTGTTGAAACTACACTCACAAATTACGAATCTCCTTTTTCTATAGATTTTTCTATAGTCACTGGACGAACCAGGTTGACAAATTAGACGAGCTCAGAATGATCACTCCTTCATTGTCATTGTCATTGTCGAAATGTGGAATTCTCTGCTTCCTGAAGTCTTCGTTGGTGCTTGAGACCTCCAAATTTCCGAGAAATATGGTGTCCGGAACTTGAACTACGAAGAAACAAAGGGCACATTGTTCAAATCGATCCTAATATTTTGGAATGACAATTAGATTCGTTCATTTTGGTGCTCTATTTATATTTAGCCTCAGATATAGCGTGAACCTGAAATTCGATGTTTTCACAGACACAAATCCAAATGTGAATATGAAAATATACGACAATAACTAGACTAAACCGAGCCATTGCATTTTTAATTTGAACAATGGAATGAACGTACTTCCCATCACTGCCTCTATCATTATAACCACCAGGAAATTTACATATACTTATATATACAAGAGACGGACAGATATAATGACAAGCTAGCCGTTTTCAATTATCCACAGTTTTTTACTTTTTCTCTGACGCATTTCAACAACTGATGACATTGGAGTATAGAACTCCAGCAACTAGAGCAATAGAGGATTAATAATAAAAACTCGACATTTCGATATCGACATTTTCAATATTTCACGTGACAAACTGTGGAATTTTCGTGACGTTGACTTAAATATTCATCTTGCATATCACTTCATTGCTAAATTCTCCAGAGCAACTAAAGCGATAATATTGTGATAGTAGAACTGCAGTCGGAAATTTTTGTTGTAGTAACTCATCAACGTTTTATAGTTTGGCTTGCGAAGAAAGTCCGATTCCAAATTTAAAACAGTTTAAAACTCTAGCATCTCAAGTGGTAAACTAAAGTGATGGTTTGAGAGTCAGTCATATCGTTTGTCACATCTTGGAAACGAAGATATTCTCAAAAATCAATCGATTGGCTCCTTCTAACACGAAAGTGTTCGAAGCTGATATTGTCCAATTCTCAATAGTGGCTCCATATGGACTATGTAATCATTTTCAAATTTGTACAGGCGAATGGTATTATCACGTTGCAAAAAATCACTTGACAAAAAACTTGAAATCCACTTTTTGGAAAAAATATAAGTTCACTGTGACTTACAGAGCTGGTGTTGAACTCAAATTATGGCAAATTCAGATGATTGGAAAAAAGGTGAGTGGAAAAAGGTGAGTTCATAAACGTAATCTGTCAGTGTGAACTCACAATCGTTCAGGAACTTGCTCAGAGTAAACTACGCTTTCTCTGCTTTTGAACAGAGTGACGTGTACTCTGACATTTATAACAGGTCAATATGCTGTTGTCTGGGTTATGTTGTGAATATTCTAATATTTATAAGCACAGTATCAAATTATCATCCTTAATGATTGTTTATCCATTGAAGATAACCTCAAAACAAATAACTTCGTTTCATGACACTCAAAATTTAACATTTATCTTTCATTATTCGTCTTGGACTAAGCCGAGGCGATATCGAAATTTTGAAAACTCACTGATTATATTTCTGGTATTTTTCCTGGTATTATTTTGTTGCTGAGTGTTTCGAGGATGAATTCGAAAAATAGATGGAGAGTTTGCTGTTAGAAGAAGATATCAAAGCAGTAATGGAAACATCTCCATCTCGAATGAATAATCACACTCAAACAAATTAGGTAGCTTCTTTTTGTTCCTTCAGAAACGGGCGAATAAACCATGGCACATCAAGCAAATGAAAGAGCCTTTTTTATATTTATGTTTTAATTTAGATGTCGGCCTAGATTGCATCATAGCCCGCTATATTTCACAGTCAGAATGCCATCCTGATTTTCATCCGGAACATATTCTGCCGTTTATAACCCCCCTTTAATTAAAACCTTAGTCCCTGATAAACTTTGCCATATTTAAAACACAACTAGAGTCCGGTTCAGAGATATTTCGTGAGTATTAGCAAGCCAAATGCGATGCGACCGTTTTGCAAATTAGTTCACTGTTTGTTAGAAGGGACTTAGAAGGCACTAGAAAGTGTTAGACAGGGTTTTGCTATTGAGGGTGGTGAGATACGCAAAAACATTGGATAGAAGAGCGGTTCAATAGTTGTATTAGATTGCATTTACCTGAGAAGCTGTAGCTTGTCTTCGATTATTCTCTCATGTTTAACAAACAAATTAACATTTGATAGTACTCGACCAAACTAGCTGCCTGGTACAAACCACTACGGCTGATTTGAATAATATTAATAATGGAAAAGAAGATATCATCCAGTGAAAAATCGAAGAAACTGCTTGCATTCTTCTGAACGAAGACAATAATATTGCCTCTAGTTCGGTTGATATAGATTGAACTTGGCATTCAATTATGAATCAATTGACACCTGATATCCAATGTTTCTGTCTGACCACTGTCATTGTTTAGTGTCAATGACGAACATTCCAACGTCACAAAGAGAAACATTATTTATTCATTATGTCGAAAACGGAAGCCGATTCGTTCCTGAAACTCGAAATTCAACAACATCAAGATGAGTAGAAATTTTGATGCTCATCAAATATTTTCGTCTTCCATTCATTTTTTCAGAAACAAGGTGTCACTGACAATAGTTCACTCTTATCTCACTTTTAGCTATCTGAAGGTTGACTTTCAAGCTCAGTGACATTTCGGGGCGGATTTCAGGTAGATATACCAAGTGTGCAAAGTAGGGGTGGGCGATAACTGTTTTGAAATATCGATTATCGATAATCATCATGTATCGATATAATCTATAGTATCGATAGTATCGATAGTATCGATATTATCGATATCATCGATATTATCGATATTATCGATATTCTTGATATCTTCGATGAGATAAGATAAGATGAGATGAGATATATATTATCGATATCAAAATTATCGATCTTATCGATATTTCGATAATCGCTGATAGTTTTGATGATCTCAATATCACTGATGTTGATTTCCGTCTACTATTCATTATTTTGACGCATGGCATAGCCCAGCTTTAATAAATCTTCCTTCGATTACAATCTGATTGAATTTTTTCATACTGTGTCATGATAGAGTTCGAAACAAGACATTCCTTGTATTTGTTATATCTTGTGAAATCTGGACGATTTGAGATCAATCAAAATGGTTCACATTTTCTTATATTCACCATGAGTCATCATTTTGGTCTGACTTTCAGTTTGAGCAAACGTTATATGATTCAACATCTGGCCTCTAATATATTTTTGTGATATAAGTATTCAGCACCTTCTACATGAAAACACATGAATGAGCATCAGAAAAAAAATAGGTCTGATAGTCTGTTCAAGAAGAATATTCAGACAATAATTGTTTCAGTATTTCCTGTCTCCATATTCCAAATGGAGGACTGATATTTGGATATTTTTAGAATCTTCTGGAATTTCTAATAATATCGATACTATCAATGTTTTCGATTAAATCGATGATATCGAAAGTATCGATAATCTCCAGGATCATCGATGATTATCGATACAATCGATAATATCGATAGTATCGATAATATCGATAATATCGATAATATCGATAGTATCGATAGTATCGATAATATCGATAATATCGATAGTATCGATAGTATCGATAGTATCGACAATATCGATAATATCGATCATATCGATTATATCGATTATATCGATATTTCTTTCCCAAATTATTATCGATATTATCGATAATCATCGATAATTATATCGATAATTATATCGATAAACTTTCCCACCCCTACTGCAAAGTGCTATGTGCTATGGTTCCATAGAAAAATCTCATCGAGGGATCGAAACAGATTATCGTCAGTTCGACATCCTCCTGTGCCTTCGAACGGATAACCAGATAGCACATATCTGAGACGACTTCTGAGTCCCGAACGGCGACATTAGCAGGATCGTCTGCTTCGCGTCGATCCTGCGCGCCGGCGGCAACAAGATGGAACACTTGTTAAACTCCAGGGGAGCACCGCCACGGTGTAATATCACGTATGAAGCCTTTTCGAGAGTGATATGTACGTGTCTTATCAGGAGGAGCTTTTATGGCTTTCCGTTGATATACAATGTTTAGCAGAACTGCTGATTTTTCCTCTGCGTGTTCGATAATGTTACAAGAGGGAAGTGCATCAAACGTCTCGAGAGGTCTCTCCGAATCAGGAGGGATACATGGCAGAGGAAATAACGGAACGAGGTCGAAGAATACACTTTCTTATAATTTTTGTTTACCACTGACCGAAGTTCAACGACCTGATCTGCTTGAACGTCTCGCACTTCGGGGAGTCAGCCCATGCTTGAACAAGTCATAACTGCGGAGTTCAAACAGCAATTTGCTACCCTCTCAACGGTCATACGGGGTCTGTCAGAAATTGAAGCGGTAAATGAAGTGCGTGATAGCATAAGATAACGGAACGAAATCGAAGAGTACACTTTTGGTCGGATAGTTCTCCTATAACTTTCATTTACCACTGATTGAAGTTCAACGACCTCATCGGCTTAGTCGAACGAAGTACCTGTCAATAATCTCAACGGATTCGAATTTGGGTCAATTCACGCCTTGCACTTCGGGGAAAAACCCACATTTTGTTTACGATTCATTTTGTCATTCGATGTTCAATTTATCTTTTGGATTTCGGGAACACCCTGTATAAAGATGTACTTCATGAATGTATATAGATTTTACCTTCTCCTTTTCATGTTCATGCATGGAGGACTATAGAGGAGTGTATGTAGAGGATCAAGAAAAATGATTTTGAATTCCTTCGAGAGTATCTGATCATTTCTATCTCTTACGTTACAAAATGGTGTTGAAGCAGTAGAAGCACACTCTGTATTGTCCTTGTTCTATGATAGGCCGATTAAAAGGCTCAACTTTAATGTAGTTCTTTTCTTTGGGGAGCAATATCAAGAAAGTCCCAGTCAGTTCGAATTTGACATTCTCAAACATTGAAACTGCTCAAGTGATCTTACTCAAATTTGGTACGTTGGCAAAGGCGATGAAACCCATATCAAATTCATATCTTGTGATTTTTTTCCGAGACAATAACATCTCAAACTTCTACGTCAATGGAAAGAAGGGTTTTGAGTATGGAATTTGGATTGTTTCACCCATTTCTCACGAAAAAGGGGTATTCTTGATACAATTTGATCACACTCAGGGCGTTGGCAAAATTTGTAATGAAATAATTCCACGTTCTTAAAATGATCGATTTACTGAAAGATGGATACAAAAAGAAGAGAATATCATGGAAACTTTTTGAATTCATCACCATTTCAATACGTAGGAAGATTCATACGACGAAGACAAAATAAATTCATACGAGTTTTGATGACTTCTCTGTAATTTGATTCATTTTTCAGCAAATATTTTTCAGTGAAACCTACACTCACGGAAATGGACTTCCTTTACTTTCACTGTTTCTTTCTCTCTGCTGACAATCATCATCAGATAATGAAGGAAATGTAATACAGAGTGTATGTACGAGGACTGGTTGTATAATAATGATCTGCCTGAAATTCATTCCATATCAATTACTCATCAGAAAAAAACAAATTATATTCCAGTATTATTCTTGTTGAAGGAAGTGATAATGAAATATAATTGTATGGCAATAAATACTAATAACACTTCACATCATGAAAACTCGCTATCATTCAATATTATTATTCCCAAACATAAAGGAGTGATTGATGCAGGATGAAAATGACTGTTTAATCCAAACAAACTTTCCAAAGACCCACTATAACTGCTTATCCAGAATCGCACCCGATGTTTCCTGAAAAGAAATGAGTGGAAATCAATCTCTCCCTCCATGAATTCCAAATGAGAATGTCAAAAAAATACTTTAAGACGAAATTGAAAAGATCTCGTCTCTCTTTGAATCCATTTCCAAGTCATTTTTCATTCCCTGTCTGGCTGAATTTAATGGCGACCGTTCCTTGATGCATTTTCAATCACTTCCATTCCCAATCAAAGTTGAATTTCGAAACTCCCATGACATATTGAAATGAGATATTGGAACTCGATCAAGATCCGTTTTGATTGCAAACTGCTGAGATGAAAAATATTAGAACAAATTGATACATACTACAATATAATACTACAGAGTTGTGTTCAATGATTTTCTTTTCAGTTTTTGAAATTCTTCTTCCATAAAAATTTTTCTACCGATGCAAAGGTGATGATGGGTACAATAATCATGATTTAGAACAACTGAGTTCCATTGAAAGAACGTGGGTTTCTCCTCATCCATGATAAACGCCTCTAGTTCATTCAAATAAATAAATCGTATCTGAAATCTCGATTGAAGTTTAAAACAAGTACTTGGAATTACATTTCTGTGTGTTTACTCTGCAATACACACTCATATACAAGGTTATAGTTTGATGCAAGCGTCCTCAAGTAACATGGATAAAAAAAAATACTCACAGGCATGACTAGAATATGTCATCAATTAATGAAAAATGAAAGAGAATCATCCATTGAACAGGGCTAACTTTTTGATTCAATAAAATTTTGAAATTTTTTGCAGTTGAACTGAGTTTGTTTGAGATGGGATTGAGTGAAGACAGTTTGCATAAAACCAGTTTTATAAAGAATCAAGCAAAAATTGATAATCTGCTGAATTTACTCCTCTATAATGGAGGTGAATGATAGGTATACAAGCAAGTAAAAGACTTAGGTAGCATCTTTGGCAATTCATCATTATAAAGGATGAAGAGGATTAAGTCCAATATTGATCCCTGAGGAACCCCAATATTTTTTGTAAAGATATTCTGATGACGACTATTTCTCGAATGTTATATTGATACTGTCTATAGCAATTAGAAAGCTGAGACATGAACTATAGTTGTATTCAATTTTGACAAAGAATGTGTCAAGAGGGTAGGGTTTCCACCTCATTCAAATGATTTATGAATATACAGGGTGATCCGAACAGGAGTAGAAACATTGAATAATTCTCCAGATGATATTTTTCTTGTGACAAACAGAGCATTATTCAAATGTGAATTCATTGTTCAGAACGAATGTTTCGAAAGATGGGTGAGATCTTCTTTTCGATTTATTATCCTTTCCCTCGTCACTTCCTCGGATAGGTATACGGATTCGACAAGGTTCATCGACACGCGCGACCAGGAATCGCTCCGTAATTCGATCTGGAATACAATGAAATGACGTGACGTTTTCTATTACCTTCAGCCCGTCGGAGAAGGCTTAGGCGTCGACTGAAGGGGGGTCGGTAGAGGCTGTGCCCTGCGAAAATCATCAGGGAGGCCACACTTCCCAGAGATTTCAACATTGTCCCATAGAATTGTCGTGGTCGATTTTGTTTGAAAATTTCTTGTTGACTTCTCCAAGTGAAACTTTCATGACATGACCTCAATTTTTTTCCTCTATCATCTCATGTCGCTGCACAGCCCTATAGAGAACGGAATATTGATGATATTCGTATCAGGAGAGTAGAAATGTGATATGGTATGTTGTATCAACCCTGATTCGACCAAGCAAAGATTAGGAGGTGCGCGATTTGTAGATATTTTGTCATATATGTTTTCTTCTGCCATTATCGAACTTCTCTTTCTGTCAATCTCAAATATATGTTAGCTAGCGTGCTAATTTAGTCAAAATTATTTCCAATTCATGAAAGGTGACAATCAGTTTTCACAGTGAAACTTTTATCACATCTCCTCACGGAATGATTCTAATATTCGTATCAGGAGAGCAGATATGTCATCACAACCTTGATTCCAATACCAATCTGATTTCCTAAATGATGCGCGATTTGTTGATATTTTGTTGAAGGTCTACTCTCCACGTCACATAGTTCTTTTTAGACATTATCGAAAGGTGAGTTTACATGAATTGTTTTCTCACAGTGATATGAATGGACTCAGCGGTACCTACCTAGATAGAGATGGCCTAGTGGTTAGATTGCTTCTCAAGTTGTGGCTTGGAGTTCAAATCCCATTCAAGGAGGAACTTTTTTTCAACAGGAATATGTGGCTAACATATCGGTATATCGGTATCTTCTGAAGCAACCATAGGTTTGATGCTATCGCTGAGATCCTATATCTCTCCCAAGTGCTGCCATACATACGACTCGAAAATAAGTTTCACTCACATCATGGTTTCATGAAACCACACGAGTTTTCTCTCCGGTTGTAACATTGTTTTGCTATGATTTTATCATTATTTCAGTCAGCCATATGCACAAACATACGACCTCCTGCATACATTGGCAACTTTTTGATGATAACCGATTGTTTTAGAAATTCCATTTTCATGATTCATGGTATGTCAGGCCAAATATTAGTCTTATTGGAATCAAATCAAAATATACTTTATTGTCGAAAGATGGGTATCTTGTAAAAAAGTCATAATAAATAAGTATAAAAACACAAACATAGGTACTAACCACGAACAAACACATCATCAAATACAAATAAAAATATGTATATCGTTCAACATTCAACAGAAATAAATTAATTTTAATTAAAATAAAACATATATGTATATATATATATATATATATATATAGATCCAAGGTTGACAGAATGATGAGAGATTGAAAAATTTAATGATTAAAACATATATTAAAACTATACTAATTGAAAACCATAGTCATTGCCAGGAACTAGTAGATGAACATATAGCAAGAATCAATTTCAAATCATTTTTTAGATGTTAAATATGGTGTACCACAAGGAACCGTTTTAGGGCCACTCTTATTTTTGCTTTATATAAATGATTTGGTTGGAGTAACATTAAAGTGCAAGATTATTCTTTTTGCTGACGATACAATGCTCTGTATCGTAGGTAAAAACTTACAAGAAATATTAAAAGATTTAAATGATGATTTAGAGAGAATATTCAATTGGCTGTGTGTTAACAAACTAAGTCTTAATGCTGATAAATCTAAATTTTGCGTATTTAGGAAAAAATCAAAACTTAGTCAAGCCGAAATCCAAAATATGCAAATTACGGTAAATGGGGAAAATATTGTTTATAGTAACGAAATTAAATACTTAGGCATTATATTGGATTGTAATTTAAACTTTCAGGCTCATGTTGATTATGTAATGAGGAAATTTGCAAAAAAAGTGGGTTTTATAACTCGAATAGGTAAAAATTTATCCTTGCACACAAAATTACAACTTTACAATATTATAGCTCTCCCACATTTACAATTTTGTTCGACCCTATTATTTAATTTACCACAGTATAAAATAAATCAAATGGATAAAATACAAAACAGAGCAATGAGACAGATTTTAAAATGTAACTGGTATACGCCAATTAAATATATGCTGAGTGTCCTAAATATGTTGTCTGTGAATCAAAGGGTTATGTTTAATGTGTATTTGTTTATTTTTAAGCTTAAACATAATTTGTTACCCAACTATCTATGTGACAGATTAAAGGTCTTCAGCGATATACATAGTTATCACACCAGAAATAGAGGCGATTTTATTTTGCCTGAACGTTGCAATTCAACTCAAATGCTAAAATCGGTTTTGTACAAGGGTCTATCCGAATTCAACAAGTTACCTGTAACAATAAAAAACTGTGATAACCTAAGCCATTTCAAGCGGCTCCTGAGAAAATTTGTTTTAGATAAGTGTTAGTGGTTGTATTTTATTTACTTTAATTTCACACATTTTTAGCCGTATTTTCTTGTTCATATTGTAATAAGGCAAATTGTTCTTATATGTAGCTATTATGCTAAATAAATGCTTTACTACTATCATTATCGGAACCATATCTTTATCAAAGTAGTCTTGAACACTATAAAATACCTGTTCAATGAGTACTTGCTTTACAGACTTTCTGAACTTATCATGTGATTGGATATCTTTGAGGCATGTCGAAAGATGGTTATATATTTTAGCTGCATTATAGACCAGCGACTTTTTTATCAAATTTGATGATGGAATTGGCAGTCTTAGCTTGTCGTTTTGGCGAGTGAAGCCAGCAACAACATCGAAGATGATCTGTTCTTATGTACTAGGCACACAGTTTCTAGAATAAATAATGATGGAAGAGTAAGTAATCTTTGCTCCTTGAACAGGGTTTTACAAGACACTCTGGGCTCAACTTTGCACAAATATCGAATGGCGCGCTTTTGAAGAATAAAAACTGTATTGAAGAGCTGTTGATTGCAGGTGCCCCAGAAGGCTATGCCATACCTTGAATGTGATTCAACTACAGCGTGGTACACAATTTTTGCTGTTACAATACCCAATTCTTTCGACACCGTTCGCAAAGCATAACATCCCGAAGCAAGTTTTTTGCTCAGTATTTTTATGTGGTTATTGAAATTGAGGTGAGTGTCCAAATTTAATCCAAGAAATTTATTGGAATCTGTATGTGAAATAATTTGATTACCCAACGGAATGCCTGCCAAATTACAATTGAATGAGATAAGATTGGTTTTGTCTATGTTGAATGTTAGCAGATTGGAGTTGCACCATTCTCTCACACTAACAATATCTTGAGACATTTTGTTATGCAGATTAATTTCATTGGTGTCATGCCACAGTATGGTTGTATCATCTGCAAAGATAGTGAACACTCCATTTGATTCGATATAAGCCAGATCATTGAAGTACAACAGAAACAGTACTGGTCCCAGTACCGAACCTTGAGGTACACCGTGTTTGATAAAACCAGTATCTGACAGCGTGTCAGTTCTCACCACTCTGGTGCGTTGACTCAAATATGAATTGATCCAGTTAAAACTTTGATTTCTGAAACCATAGAGCTGGAGTTTGCGCAGCAGTATTTCGTGGTTCACACAATCAAAAGCTTTCGACAAGTCACAGAAAACTGATGCACACACCTTCATCGAATTCAACCCAGTGTAAAGTTTTTTCAGCAGATGGAATATGGCATCCCCTGTACTCTTTTTGGATTGAAATCCAAATTGTTGAGGATTTAATATTTTGTGGGCGGATATGGAGTAGAAATGGAGTAGAAATAATCTGGATATCTCTGTTGCTCTACCCCATACACATATATCACTACATCAACATTTCTTTAACTTTGAAGGAAAACCTATGATATTCAAGAAACATCGTTTCAGCCATCGGTGGAACGTTGGGAAAGGAGGAATTTCTATTGAAAGCTCGAAGGTCGTAAGCATCCTGAAAGACTTCGCTAGGCAAAGTATTCCACAACTTTGCCGTTCTACTCATGAATGATGCTTTGTAGAGAAGTTCGGTAGGTCTCAGTCTGAGCTAGTCTAGTTCGTTCACCTGAAATCTCCCGTTATGAAATAATAGACTGAAATAGAGAATAGAAAATAGCATAATAGAGATTTCCGTTGAGCACCGACCGACGGCGAAGACATCTATAAATGAGGGAGAGAAAGCCCACCTTATATCTACGATGTCGTAGAGATTTCGTGAGTGTAGTATCACCGACTAGGCGAATGGCTCTCTTATGAGTAGACTATGAGAGCTTAAGCGCATGTTTGAGGGCTGGAATCCAAACATCTGAACAGCACTCCAGGTCGAATTTGGGCTTTGTAGATCGTGAGCACTTGCTGGGTTGTGAAGTATTTCTTTGCTGAATTTAGGAATAGTAGGTCAATTTTTATCAGATTTTTCCTGTATCAGTAAATTTTGTAAATTTTATCTGATTTTTTGAATATGGCATCAATGGATTTTCATAACTTATCTTGTAGTCTAATTGTGTTTCTGGAAACTGGGTATCTTGAGTTGCAGTGTTGTATTATTGACTATGTTATTCACATTGAATCTCGTAGGATTCATAGATTTATAGTGAAAAAAGGAACGGATAATTCGCAATTTCATGTTGAAGAAGGTAGCAGAATCTCGGAACGTCCACAATGATGAACAATAATTGATATTCATTCATTATTCGTCAAAGCAGGAATCAATAACCAACAAAATAACGAAGAGACAATTGAATTGACATGGACATGATGAGAATGGATTCAAGCAGAATACCAAAGAAGATACATGAAGCAAGAAACATAAAAAAGAAGAAGGAGAGAAGGCCACGGAAGAAATAGATGCAACAAATAACAGAGGCAGGAAGAAAAAGAGAGAAGCCGTTGAGAGAAGATACTAATAGGAAATCATGGAAACAATAGGTTAACGACACACCAGACAATTAGCATGAATCCCACTACCAAGAAGGTAAAAGGGAGAGGAGGAAGAAACGAACGGAATTTTTGATTTTTCTTAACAACAATCTGAATTCATTTATTCCAAACGAGGAATTTCTCTTTGTCGTGTCTGGAAGTTCGACATCAAACGCAGTTTCATTTTGAGGCAGATTATTTGATCGTTACTACCAATATATTGAAATAATTATAATGTCCTGTCTGTAAGTTTTTCGAGGAGGTGGTACATTCATTTTCCAGCTTTTCGTGGGATTTTCTCTCCTCGTTTCTAAAAAATAGAGTAGGAGTCATTGAAAATTATTTCAATATATTTGTAGTAAGGAGAGATTTTGTGATCTGCCTCAAAATTATAATGTTTCCTGTTCTTGCTTTAAGAATGGTTGAAAGAAAATTCCATGGAGTCTGAAGACATGAACATACCACCACCTGGATCAACCTACTGACAGTATTTAACCATCTCATGTTGTCATTTTGCCATTTCCTCCTGGGATTTCAAAATTCCTGTGGCCATGGGAGAAGGCATCGCATATCCGTCGAACTGTCATACGGATGGACGAATACGTCCCGCTTTCGGGGTTTTTCATATGGAGACCGCCAGACGGGACATCTTTTTGCTCACCGAAGATGACAGGTCGATGTTCACGGCAGATGATGGCCGAACTTGAACGTAGAGAAGTTGGAATTGAAATTTCCACTCTGTGTCCAGACTTTTGACTGCTATGAGAATTCCATATTTATCTATTTCATCCAATCAAAATTTTGAGATTTGTTTTCATCATCAACAGTGAAGAGCACTGCTTAGCTCATTCTTCACATTATTTCACGAAACATGTTCGGGAGAATGCGAGAAAAATGTGAAAGCATTGATGGAGGCGATTTCAATTCGAACGAAGTTAACAAATCAACAGAGATTTCATGAATATTTCAGTAAAATTTCGGAAATTGGAAGTTGAATAATATTCCAACAACAAATTGAGAACTAGTGGAAGTGCAATTGATATTTTCGAGACTGATTATTCGAAGTTCAACAGCTATATAGGATGGAAAAGGCTTTGATAATGAAATTGATTTGATTATCTGCTTGACTGTTCGAATAATGAATAGACTAGTGCATTCAGATTCTCATAATAATACGATGATAAAATAATGAATCGTCATTATTCATCCTACGAAAAAAATCACAAGCTTGTGAACGTTTCCGTAATTAAACCAGGGGTAGTACAATATGATATATATGATATATAATATATATATATATATATGATATATAAACAGAATTCGACGTCAGGTGAATATCTCTAGTGAACGTTAAAGTTAATGCTTGTACAGAGTACGGAGTTTTGTGATCAAATCAAAGCTACAGAATGACTAGACAGTGACTCTTTTACATTTTGGTCAAGGTAGGTTGTTTGTTTAGTTGCCACGGGCATAACACATTGTTGCAAATGTTTAAATAAATTTTGACACTTGTCAGTTTTCCCTGCAGTAAAAGAAACCTTTCTTGAAGAAAAAAACGTTTAGAAAATGGAGAAAATCGGTAAAAATTACGTTCCTGAGGATATCCTTACGGAAGCGGAAGAAGTAGCAATGCAGATTTTGCCAGAAAAGTCCCGAGATGCTTACAAAGAGTTCAAAATGTTTGAGTCTTGGATGAATTCACGGAAAATAAAAGGTATCGACGAAAATGTTATATTGGCTCATTTTTTACATTTGCAAAAAAAATTAGCCCCATCGTCGCTGTGGACCAAATACTCGATGCTTCGCTCGACTATTCACCTTTATAAAAAATCGACATTTCGAAATATGACAAACTAACGAGCTTTTTGAAAAGCAAATCACAGGGAAAGAAACCAAAGAAGTCCAAGACATTAGAACGACCTGAAATAGAGAAGTTTTTGAACGAGCTCCCGATGACGAGTACTTGTTGATGAAAGTGGCTTTGATAATGGGAATTAGCGGTGCTTGTAGATGCGAAGAATTAGTCAATTTGAAAATAGAAAATATTCAAGACAAAGGGAAATATTTTCACATTGTTTTGCCAAACACTAAAACCAAGAAATCGAGAAGTTTCACCATACTTGAAGAAGGATTTCCAGTCAACCCGATCAATTTGTCTAAAAAATACATGTCCTTGAGACCAAAGAATGCTAGTTCTAGCCGCTTTTTTGTTTTTACAAGAATGGGAGGTGTACCAGCCAGTGTGTGGGAATAAATACGTTGTCGAAGATACCTTCAAGAATTGCAATGTTTTTGAAATTGGAGGAACCAGCGCTCTACACCGGTCACTGCCTGAGAAGGTCTTCGGCGACTCTTTTGGCCAATGCAGGGGCTAACATGACTACTTTGAAGCGTCACGGAGGATGGAAGTCCTCGACGGTAGCAGAAGGATACCTAGAAGAATCGGTGGTGCATAACAAAATACAAATTGCAGAAAAAATACAAGGTTCCAATGTGTCGGCGTCTTCCAGCACTATCAGCAGCTGTACCGATATGGGAGCGTCTGGTTCCAATGAACCAACCAATTTTAAAATAACTTCAAATTCGAATAAACCGTTAGCTTTTTCCTTTAATTTCAATATCAATGTGAATTCTGCTTGAAATGGTAATAAATGAATAGAATTCTACTAATATGGACGTGAGTTATAATCCATATCTCACTAGTGAGTTATGTATTATAACACACTAGTGTGTTATTTGATAGTTTACTTATCTGAAATGACATTGATAATGACAGTCATAACTGTCATGTGTTGGATTAAATGATTTTTCATAGTCGCTACCTCTTGATTCAAAGTTGTAATAATTATAGTCTGTCCGTTTGGAAGGCGAAGTAATGTAATGTCCACGTCATGGGAGTACTATGAATTATTTCTCAGGGTGGAAGAAAAAAAAGTCAGAAATCTTTGTCGTCGAAATCAGGAACTCAAAACCTTCTCGTTGGCAACTAGTCATGTGATCTTGAAACATAAAGTTTTCGAAGTGTCGTTTGAATAAGATTGCTTTCGATATGAAAGCTTTTCTCTGTAGCAATATAAGCGTATCCGAAACTTTGTGGTTATGTTTGTCTATCACTGCTTATTTACTGTCCATATCCTCATAATACAAAAACTGCCGAATCCATCTGAGCTCACGAAGCTCTGCTGGCGAAAATAATGTTTCGAAAATGATTCAAGTAGGTTGACTTTTTCTGTATGGAAATAACACAACGGTCGAAAACAAATCGACGGAACGAGCTACGCAAACGGGAAAAAAGTCATTTCGGTGAATGAAAACAATAGAGCAGGGAACATCGAATTTGCATGATAAATTACTTAGTAGCTCGCATCTCGCAGCCAAATTACCCTATCGCCACCCCAATCAACCCCAGTTGAACCCCTTGCTCTCTCGATATGCATATACCGTGTCGGTATATAAGCTGATTTGCACACTGTTGCCAAGCTGATCAATAATCTTGGAATATGGAATGATTCGAAATTGAAATACACAATGTCCAAGGAATTCTTGAATTTCCGTTATTGAATTATGTCTTTCAGTTTCGCCTACCAGGGACTTCTAAAATTGCATCTTGACTGAAGATTTTCTCTTCAAAGGCAAACTGATTCTATTGACAGATTATGCGATTGTAAAAACTAGTTTTTTCTTATAGTTTTCCGAATGTCTTGAGGATATCGGGATATGACGATATGATTTTTCGAAGCCTGTAGTGATTCATGTGAATTTAAATTTGTTATAAAATATCACTGATTCATAGAGAGGGTAGTTTTCCAATTTTCTGTTTTGTGCTTGCATTTCATTCAAATCGAACAAATCATTTGTTGTAGCTGGAAAAAATACCCTTGAAAATAAAAATACTAGGAGCTGAGAGAAGTTTCTTTTTCATGAATATGGGCTGGCAGATGTCTTTGCATTCTGAATTGAGGACCATTCGAATAATTCATTTTCGATCAACAGAAACTCCACCACAACCCCAAGATGTAACGCAAATTATATACATATATATATATATGTTATATAATTCCCAGAAATTTCACCATATAAGACATCTCCATATCATAAACCGGAAAATTATCCACGACATCGTCTTTTTCATCAAGAAAAGTTATCGATATCGACATGGAAGGGTTCAAATCGGGTTGTTTTCAATAAGATTCTCTGGCAAATCATTTACGAAAAGAAAGTATAGAAGGATTCCCTTCCCTTGATACTACATTCAAGTGCGACATTCAAGGTAAGATTTCATCTACTGCAGTCTTTTTTTCGAAGAAAACAGTAGTATACATCTTTGTTATGAGAAACTGTCAAATACTTTTGATCATTCGGAATTCTGTGGAATAACGAGCTTTTCAAAATCAAGCTCTATATATATATATATATTCTCCCATGGAACGCACGCATGAGAACTGTTGAAAAACACGACTCTCTCCTCTGTTCGAAGAGATACTTCACAGAAGCTCCTCATGATTTACAAAGCAAAAGTTTGATCTGTCCTGAAGTACTGTTAACATGTTTGGAGGTCCTGAACCTACTCTGAAAATCTAAGATTCTATTCAGAAGAGCCTAGTCGGTAATACTACACTCACAAATCATCGTAGGAATCAAATTTGAATTTCTTCCTCCTTTCCCAACATCTTTCTGCTGTATCACACGATGTCCTACAAACATACGAGTTTTCTTTTCGTGTTGTCCAAAGCTAAAAAAAAGTTGAGATCACGGTCTCTGGTACTAACGATTATCATGAGATTATTACTTTTGGGGAGGTGATCAATCGATGAGGACGCTTTTTTCTAATAACATAGACGACTTGTGGAGTGGTTTTTTCACGTTCATTTTGACGTTTACGTGTGATTTTTTCAATACAGTCAATTGTATCAGTACCATCTATATCAGTTATCTGAGTCTTCGATCACATATTGCTTTTATCATTAGTCGTGCCGTTCTATATTTGAAGTGTTAGAGTTTCAATGTTTGTTTTATCGTTGGACTCATTTTTCAAAGGACTGTTCGTGCTGTGAATCATTTATCCTGTTCTGTTTTCACAAATTATATTCACGTTGTGACTTTCCTTTGATCTTCAAATGTTGAGGCTGATCTCTATCATTATTGTTTCAGTGATTGTTTTTTGTTGCTTCAATGATCATTCATCCTGTTCTGTGTGCGAGTTTCAACAAGATATGTTCACCTATACAAAATATATCCAACTAGTTTTCGAGTTCGAATACGTTGTTTTGTTAATCCATAATTCACAATGAATTCTTGAAATTTCATCGAGACAAGTACGAAGTGGTGGATCATTTGCCAATGGCGTCAAATGCAAGTTGAATTGGTTTGTTTACATCATCATTGTCTGGTTATTTTATTACATCATGCACTCCAGAAGTTAGTTTAGGAATTCCCACCAGATGTCATATTCGTATCACCTTCCCAATTCTGTTTCGAATTTCAATGATATGATGTGTTACAATCTGTCAAATTGTTTTTTGTCAATATGAAATAGCAACATACAGATATGAAAGTAAGCGAATTCAGTCGAAGAAAAAATATACCGTACACCACTAGTGGATAGTCAAATTATTTTTATTTCATACTGCATCATAGAACATACCTTTACGTACCTGATTTCAATCCGGAAAATAGACTTTTACAGGATAGGCGCACGTAATATTTCATTACGTGCTACTATCCCGTAATGAAATTTTACCGGATTGTGAATATTGAAAACTCAGTTATGCGTCAAAAGCATGAATACATTCATTAAAAATTCAACAGCAAAACAATACACAGAAATTACTTATTGCTAATATTAATATTAACCGTTGAATTTTCGTTCCCATGAATATGGATACCAGGAGCTCCATTGGATGAATTATTATCAGGGAGTTGCTACTTGCTGATAAATTACCATTTTTTTGTTATAGCACTTCAACAAAGATTAATATTTTATTTTTCACTTTTCATTTTTGTTTTTTAGCAGTATGAAATGAAATGTTATACGTCACACGTCCGGTAAACTTTTACAGTAATCGTTTCGATTCACTCGTACTGTAAAAGTGTACTTACCGGACTAGCAACGTAAATATCTATTCTGTTCTTCTCTGAACAAGCACACGCAAAATCAAATCACCTGATCACCCGCCCCACCCCTTATGCCTTAGATTCCTTGAGCCACTCGTACGGCCATATCAGCATATTGTCTTTCATATTCATTCATAATGAACTTTGAACATTGAAATCAGTAAATGAGCCAGCGTTTCACCAAAACAATCTGGTACGGCCCGGCCGACCCTGACGAGCCGTCACTGCTAGTGGATTATCTATATCGCACTCGAACGATATCCAATCTTGTTGTGCAAACTACTATTCTCTGCAACAAATACAGTTAATTTTGACACATTCCCATCTGATATTGACCACTCATTCATTCCTAATGGCTCTGAAACTGTTTCCTAATAGATCATCGACAGTTAATTCCCATCCTCTTATCGACACAAAGGTATCCCCCGTCTATACGCACCTCCGATTGTCTATTTTACGTACGGCAGGGCACCTTTAGGGCGGAAACTGGTGGCAACCCTAGACTCATGGAAGTGGTTTTCCTTCAGCTGCCATTTTATCAGGTGGTTCCCTTCGCGATCAGGTAGAGCACGTGTCTATCCCCTCCCGGTTCATCTCGACGTTCGTGTACGCTATGTCGGTAATGATAGTTTATGGCACGCGTTCTGACGTCCAGACACGTGTCGGAGGTGCGGCGTTGCCGGGTTGGCGACGAATGTCCGATCAACCCGGATTTTTCTCAGCACACATGAATTCAGGAATTATTAGATATAAGTATTGGTATAGGTGTGCTCGTTGAGAGCAGCTTCTTGAGTTCCAATTCCTTTAGGTATTTTACAATTTTGAGAGATTTATTCTGATCTAATCTATCGAGCTTTTGGAAGTGAGACAATTCAAGGTGATAATCAAATGGTGTATTCTCTGAAATTGTTTCAACATCTAGTTTTCTCAGAGGTGAGTATGATATTATGAGCGCCACATTTTCGTGAGGAAATTTTAATATTTTCATACACTTGATTGCTTTCTTAACAACCGTGCTGTCCCTTCCTGCCATAAACGTACTTGTATGTGACAAGAATGAATGCACTTTTCTGCTTAACGTCAATTACGTCAATTTTTTCCACATTCACTAGATGTTGCTGATACTTTTTGACCTCAGATGTCAGGTCGTATTATTCACCACCATTTATGCCTCAATATTCTGTTTTCAACTTGTGCATCCATTTCTTGATTGGCTATTGAAAAGCAATGAATTGATGAACATCAAGTTGGTTTTGGTCCTAACTCGATGATATGTCGATGAGTGTTGAGTCCGAAGGAAATTGATGGTCGGCCTTCATATTATTCCATACCAAATCAAGCCGTCAAAACAGTATCATACTCCTACTGATGTAAATATTACTTGTCTTTTTCTTTCTGTGGACAACACAAAAAGGAAACTTATTTTGTTCGAGGAATATTGTGTTATCCAGCGGTGGAATTTTGAGAGAGAATGAAGGTATTGGAATTTTATTGTTTGAAGATTGTAAGAATCAGGAAAGACTTCACTAGGCGAAGAATTCCACAACTTCGCCGTTCTACTCATGAATGATGCTTGGTAGAGCGATTTTCGACAGGTCTCGAGTCTGACAGTGTAGGGGTGACCAGCCTGAGCTCGTCTGGTTTGTCTACTAGGAATCGCGCGTGGTGGCATAATAGATGATATTTCCGTTGAGCACCGACCGTGGAAGTATCTATAAAAAAGGCACAGATTGCCGACCTTTCTACGATGATCTAGAGAGGTCAATGATTTAGTGAGTGTTGTATCATCGACTAGGCGAATCTTCTGAATCAAATCTGAGAGCTCTAGCGTATGTTTGGTGGCTGAGCTCCAAACTTGTGATCGCAGGACAATTCGAATCATTTGGAAATCCTGTAATGAGTAAATAGCAAAAATGGGAGTCAGAAAAATCAGACAGACGAATTAATAAACATAGCTAATTTTGTTTATTTTTCGAATAGTTCTAATAACTGATACCCTCAGGAATCGAATAGGTATCAAATATGAAGATGAACAGGTTGTTGAATTTCTTCAGTCTCCCCGTATATGATATCCTTACAAACTGACCAATCAGGATTCTTGAAAAGTGATAGATATTCAAACTGAGAAATATTGTTGATAGTCCATTTTATTCTGATGTTTTTCCTGACTCTTTTCAAACTTTATCAGAGGATGATACAATGAATTACTCAATTCATGGTCATCATCATGAAAGTAGGATAATGGTATAGTATTTTTGTGTTTCACTTCCACTCTTGATTTTCTCAATACCTCTATTCGGCAGATGATCTTGATGAATAGCTAATATTCCTCATCTCTCCCATTTTTTCAAAATGCATAACCCCATGAAAACTTTCTGGAAATATGTTCCGAACGAGATACTTTTTCCTGAAATGACCGATTACAGCCTCATTGTTATTTTGTATTAGATATCGCATTGGCAACATCGCAGGTCAAATGAAATTTTGGTATAATGATACTGTGTGGCACGAATTATTCAAGATAAAATCTACCACGTGTTGGCTCCATACATTTCGGTGAACCACGGAGGGGTTTGAAAGCGTTGTTGTCAATGTGTAGAGAGATTCTATGTGCTTCATAATTTAAACTTGGGGAGGGTGAGAAACTTTTGTAGGTATAAACATTAACAAGATGATAAATCGACAGATTTTCGAATTTGGTCATTTTGAGATATATAGTCGATTTACGGTGTGGTGGATAACTACTGTGCATATTTTCTGATTCTAAAAATATTCCAGATGAACGTTTAGAGGTAGAAGTATGTGTGAATGTCAGTTCACGCCTGAAAATAATTCATTGCAGCAATGATAACTTTGAATGCAACCTGAATTGGGGTAGATTGTGATAATAGTAGACAGATCAGATGATTTTCATCGCGGAAAGCAATAATAGGCAATTATTGAACTACTGTTCTTGATGAATTATCTGCAGTCCATGGCATACCGAGAAAACGCCTCAGGTAACCTGTAGTTTCTTATTGACCTATTCCTATTATTGGAGTTCTGGAAATAGAAGGTGAATAATTCCGATATCTTGGTTGATGAATAACTAAAATTCCAACAACTGGATTTCATTCGATTCGTTGCTATGAAATGTTTCACATCGAAGCCAGACCCACCTGGACTGTCTATATGCACGGCAAACCTTGATTCTCTGAAGGAAATCCTGATGCATAGAGCCTCAAAGTATTCAAAGCTGGAATGGAATTCTATCATTGGAAAATCAATCACCGATGTGTTCTTTTCCATATAGAAATTGTTCTCTATCTCTATCTTCATCTCCATCTATCTATTCTCTCAGAAATTATAATTCTCATTTAGGAAGAAGTCATTTTCACAAGTCGGTCCAATTCAATTCCTTAGAATGATTCCAATTCCATTCTGATCAATCTCCTTGATTCCTAAAGTCATGAAAACGTATATTATGTGATAATAGAGCTCAATGAATGATTTGGTGCCCATGATACTGCTCTGATCCACTGGTCCACTTCACAATAATGCTAATAACATTTATATTCACTATAGAAACTCGATATTCGGTATAAAGGGAAGGTGACCTATTATTTTGTTCTCTTGATTCATCCATCTGTCCAACCAATGTGCTTTTTTCGACATAGGTTTATCAGTTTATCAGAAATATGCTTTATTGCCGTAAGTACATACACACTTGTTGACAAAGCTTGTAATATAATAAATATAATTCAAATATGCATACATAAGTAAGTGATAAAACAGATAATACAAATATTTTTACTACAAAACCAACAGAAATTGTAAAAAATAGGTTGATATAAAGCCATCGTTGAAATATTTAAAACACTAATAGGTTCAGGTCAAAATTGAGTAGAAGATTGAATCTTTGAGAGCATCAAAACATTTTTTACTACAAAACGATCAGAAATTGTAAAAATGAGCTTGTATAAAGCCATCGTTGGGATAATTAAAACACTAACAGGTTCAGGTCGAATTCGAGTAGGGGATTGAAACCATTAAAAGAGCTTCGAAAGTAAATGTGAGGAAGGAGGATAATTTCTTTTTTTCATTTTTCATTTTAGAATTCCTGTAAAAAGTATTCACCCAGGTTATATGAAGGATTGGCGATAAGTGATGCTTTCACCTTAGTACGGAACTTATGAACAGACAAGATATTTTTTATTGCATTTGGCAAATGATTGTATAGTTTTATTCCATTATAAATAATTGAGTTCTTGATGAAAGTGGAATGGGGTATTATCAATTTGACCTGGCCACTCTGCCATGTATTGTAGTTTGTCGAGACTACCTGGAAGGTATTTATGTTTTTGTGAATGAGTGAGACTGTTTCTAAAATGTATATACAAACTACCGTTAATATAATAGTAGTTCATTTGTTCATGATAAGCGTTCATGTTACAGCTGGAGAAAGATATCTGTAGAAGCAGTCACGGCACTATTCCAACCTGTTCGCCCTCTCGCGTGTACCGACTATCAACAATTGTCCTTCGACGACAACAAGAAAAATCCTTTCGCCCCGCCACCGCGATCGCACTATCGCTCGGCGCGGCACCGTCATCCGGAAGGGGGTGAGAAAAAACCCCTATACGCGCGCGCCCCCCACCCCGACGGCCGTATAAAAGCGTCGGCACGCCGAGGGCTCGCTCCAAAACCACGAGGGCCACCCTTAGTTTAGTTTGTTCAGTTGCGCTGTCTCTTCCACCCTATCTGTCCGCTCTGCTGTCTTCGCTCCGTTTCAATCTTTTCATGTGCACGTGCGCGCGTGTGTTTCCTTCCGACTGACTCTCCCGTTCCGTGAAACTGTCTTTCCGAAATTTCGGAAACGTATCCGCAGAGAACACCTGGCATGCCGACGACTGGACTTTCGTCGGGAACGCTTGATTTTCACCGTGGGAGGGAACGTGAGGAATTGACAGTTTCGGGGACGATGTCGCATCACTAGCGATCATGCCGCGGTGCCTGATGGCGAAGAAGTTCAAGGCGTACACGTGGCCGGAACGGGCTCTGCCTCCTGAAGAGGAGGACGAGGAGGAGATCGACGTGGTGGGAGACGCGTCGAGCTCCTGCTGGGGGCCCAGTAGCCCCACGGAGGGTGCTACTGCACCCAGTCCGCCGCCTACTTCGCCCCATGGAACGACGGGGCTTTACAATGGTGAGTAGCTCGAGGTTAATTCTTGATAGTATTCCTGGCAGAAACCAATTTTATTTGTCGATATAATTTCAAGAACCAAAAAAGTTAGGAAATGCTTCCAATTATTCCTACCGTTCTCTTAAATTCTTGCCAGTTCCTATCTTTTCCAAGTCCTCTCTACCTTTCTTCTCCATGACCTCTCTCCAATAGTCACTTCACTTCTACGATTTCTTTCATTTTTTCTAGGTGTCCTAGCCATATCATTTGTTAAACTTTGTCACTCTGATGACTCTTTTTGTGGCTGGTATACCAAGAGTCTGAATTCTTGGTCCACCCACTTGGTACACATTCTCCACTTCGTCTCGTTGAGTTTGATACCACCATATATTCGAGTATGTTTCGCTTCCATACTGCTGAATTATATTCTTCTGTTCTGTTCTGTTCATCAAGTATCTGGCTTCTGCCAGATATTTTCAAGTCGGCCGAATCACAGGTTGGTAATCTGAACTTGGCTCCCATTGATATTTCCTTTAGTTTGGAATTTTTTCACAATGCTCTTGTCGCTGTATTTGCCTTCACCCCACTGATTTCTTCTGCTTCCTTGGTATACTTCAAATTGCAGTGATTTTATTTTCATGCATGATACTCCTTCGGATTGTCGATTATTCATTTATTTCCAAATATTTTGTCTCCTGTTAATTAATTCTCAACCCGTATATACCTCAGCTTTTCCTCTCAATATCTTGAATATTTCAGTACAATATCTTTTGCAAAAACAGAACACTGTTGTCTGCTGTCTTGAATGTTCTCTGTGTGTTGATTTTACTCAACTAAATTAAATGAGTGAGTCATTCCTTTGAGCCCCATATCGACTTGAAATCCAATCGGAGGTCTTCCTCACACACTATTTTGGGTGTCTTTGAACTTCAGTGTCACGAACTTCTTGATTTTCATCAGTCGCAGCATCATCAACATCAATTCTCGATGCAACTCATCTTCTATCGTGCATTTTGAACTCTTGAATACATTCGAACCCTAGCCCTACAAGTGTCGACCTTCAAATTACACTCGCATAGTTCATAGATTATAAGTAAGGGGTTGGTGTGAAAACCAATCTCTCGGATATCTACAAACCTCAGAATAGGGAGTATAACTCTGAAAGGAGTTGTCGCAAATATTTTTCGTGTGTGAACTGAACCAGCAAGGTCCGGAGAGAAGAGATATAATATCTTCCATATTCATCACCTACAGAAATACTGGTATAACACTCGTATAACAGATATTCTATTCGAACTCTGGCTGAATATTACGTTAGATAAACAATCAGTAACTATCATGTTATGATCATTATTTTGGGATGATTTCATTTATTATGTATGTAGTTACGAAGTTTTCATATTGGAAATGTTATAGTATCATCCGCAGAAAAAAGTACAAGAATATGAATATCCTGGTTTGTTTAGAATTTCAACTTTGAAAAACGCTCCTTTGTCAGAACCGGAAACAATCAAGGATGGAGACTCTGGTTTCAGCTCTAAACCCTTCAATATCAGTGAATATATACTTTTTCACGAGTTCATCATATTATTCATCAATCAAGAACCTCACGAGAGATATGTAAGATAATATTTCTCTTAAGAAGAATTCATCAGAAATTTTCCTTCGAATCCTTTCGATCCATCTGAATCTCATGTTCTGACAGCAAGTCTTCCACAAATATTATCAATGTCATTACGGAATAAACAAAATTCCAACACGCCTGTTCATTATGGTGGTGAATGGATATACTCTTACGATTATTGATATGAAAACGACAGATTAAGTACTTCCGGGAACAAAATACCTATTTCTGGTGGCGGAACTCCAACCACCTGTTCGAAAGTAACAGGTATGGAACATTCCCATTGAAGTACGGCCTAATTTGAACTAGCGTAAGTCGCCTAATGCTATTAGTACATTCTCAAGGTTATCGAGGACAACCTACAAGTGCGAATTATTGCGATACTAAATCATTATCTTCATTTCAAATGGATTCAAATTACTTCATATTAGCAACAGTTTTAGTCATCAGCACTGATATCACATTCCTCTTGTTGTTATATGTATATTAACAGTAATTGTAATTTAGTACCTATGTATCGTCTATTATAGAAGATGAGAAAAGTTCAAACAACCTATAACCAAAAACAGGACAACATACGTACTTAGAATTAACATTGGGAGTGCATGTTATTGTTTCGACTTCATCACTATGATTTTGATTCATCAAAATCTTCGAGATATTTCATGAATCCGATTGGAATATGAACTGAATAATCAATCAGATTTCCAACGTCTCTTCTGGAATTGATCGTAATCAATTCGTGATACTTCAGATTTATCAACAGGTTTGAAAAAGTTCTCTGGTGCGGTATCTAATTCTTCGATCATTATCATTTCCATTCATTAATAAATATTGAATTTATGAAAACTAGTTATTTCTTTTCGTTCGGAAGTTATTTTCAATATGTATTCCAATAAGCGTTACTATTTCTCCGATATCGAGAATATGATCCTGTTAAAATGATTACATGTGCCAATTTTATAGGATTTCTATCGTGAGCAGTCTATGATTTTTCCAGGCAATTTTGAACAAATTGCACCTTGTTCGGACATTATATATTCATTCATAATAGCCGAGTTATCATTCCCATAATATTTATTTTTAGTGGCCTCTACCATCGAGACAACTTCGACCTCAATTCAGTGTCGATAAATGTCACTTGAATATTTTATATCGACCGCACTATTTTTATTTCAACACATAATTGCAAAATTAGTATACATACTGGGAGGCCCAATGAAAACGAAACAACGCCTATTTGACATAGTTTTCGTTCTCAGGAAAAAACGCTCGAGCCGGTCGATTTTTATTTCGAGGTGAAAATATTTCGCGCATGTTTTCAACTTTCCACTTCAAACCCCTCGGAGGGGTGAGCTTCAGCCTTGATTCTCAAATGGGATAAGGGGTCGAGTGATACATCATTTTGAAGGTAATCGAAATCTGTTACCAAAGCTTTCTTGTTTTTGGAATTCAATGCAGTAGTTCTCGAGAAAACTCGGTTTTGAAAATGATCGGCTAGTGAAGAAAAGTGATGCTTGTTTCCCTTTCATCACTATTTTTCATTTCGTACGATGTTCATCTAAGAAGTGCCTTATGTGTTTTTCATCATCATTTATTTCAGAATCATTCATTTCAATGTCAGTTCCTTGATCTCTCAGTAAAATGCATACCTTGTTTCGTTTTCTTCGGGCCACCCTGTATACATATATCGATTGGTTGGAAGTCTGATCCAGGATTGCCATTGAATGAGTGACATTACAACAGTTCCATGAATGATACATACAATTTCATAGAAGAAATATGTGAACACTGTATTCTCCAGTATAATTTCCACAAAAATACATTTGTAAACTTGTATCCCGGTTGAGATATCTCTGGATATTTCAGGTCTATCTCGATCTGTTGAGTCCTGATGGGAAATCACGAAATCCTACCGACTACGCCAATTCATATTCACATTTCGAGAACACTTGATGTGGGAAATTGTTTTGCTCCTAGATGGGAATAACTCCATTCAGTCTGATGGGCTTCTCCGAGACTTGTTGAAAAGCTTATGACATACTTGAAATTTATGAAAATATTCGAGTCGGGGATATTATAATCGACCTCTATGGCGTTTTACTAGGATGTTGATATTGAGTCCAGAGGCAGTTTTATCGCTCGTAACTTGCTCTATCCAGATGAAATATTGAAATTACATGTTGATATCACTCTCCTAGGAGCTTCAATATTTTAAAGCTTATATGTGATGATAAAGTTACTTCACATCATGCGACTAGCAGAGTATTATTTTCTGGAACTATCATTAATATAAGTTTGAATCAATGAAGGGATATTGAAAATGCATTTTTAATGCATGCATGTGTTTGAGGACAGTTTATCGCACAAACTTTCTACTTGAGTTATCCATGTCATTTTTTCATTCATATAAACCCCCAAAGAATTCAACGTAACTATTAAATGTGATGTTCTGATTGTCAATGTTGAGAATATGATATGGTGTTCTCTATTTGGGATTGGAAAACATCCAAAAATTCTCATCACTCGTAGCAGACGTGTCACGTGTTCGTATCGAAACTTACCTTTCCTGGCGAGGTATTCATGACGTGTAGCGGCTCTACAACAGCTGTAGCTCTAAAATGGAGCTGCCCCTTTTAATTAAATCGGATACATCACAACAGCTGGGCTTGGGGGTGGGGGAGGCACTCGTGCACTGAGGACCCATTAAAAGTACCCCATCATCGCGGAAACTCGATGAAAAGAAAGTTAATATCCGGCACAGGAACTTGTTAGCTATTCAAAGCATACGTGATGCTTGATCCTCTAGACGCTCTTATAGTCTTTCGAAAGTCACTCGGAGAAAAATGTATGGTAGATATCACCAGAAATATTTTACTCTCTACCGAAATTTCTGGTACCATATGTGACAGAAATAAATCATGGTAAGCAATGGAAAACAATGGATGTGAGAGAAATATCGGAAGCATGAACGAACATCATCTCAAAGAATAAGAAAATAATGTATATTGATTCTTAGTACATGTTTTTGTCTCTGTGGAACATACTTTGTTGTAATCTCTGGTAGAATCGGGTGTTTGATAAATGCATATATCATCTTTATGATGAAAGAATTGCTATTTCCATATACAATCAATAAATTTGGAACTGAGGATAATCACAATCTTTTCATATGTCTTGGGCAAAAAATCAAGAATTCTCTTTCATATCCTGCAACAAAAAATTACAGGAGATATTCATTGATTTGTACGTCCAATTATATTGTTCCTTCGATGTTTCTCGGCACCAAAATATCACAGACCATTTTGGCTGCTTCCCCAATGTGATGAATTCCCTCAGAATACATTTTTTTGGCAAAAACTCATGCAAATAGTTCGGATATCCAAAATTATGACTTCAGTTCCTCAACAAACTCAATTGACTGAAATTATTGCAGGTAGAAGGTGATTCATAGTGAAGTTATATTGAGAGTGACATCTAAATCAATAGTATTGAATAATAAATTTCATCCAATATCTTGAAACGAATTTCACATTTGTCGATCTTTTTCTGAAGCTCTCAGATTCTATTCAAAAGAGAGCTATTAGTCAATTAGATGATATTACTCTCATACAGTCGCTGGAATCTCTAGAATAATAAAGAACGGTGTGTGATCTCTCCCTCTCTCATAGATAATTTCACGGTCGGTTCTCAACGGAAATCTCGTTCTACCAAGCATCGTTCATCAATAGAACGGCAAAGTTGTGGAATTATATTCCTAGTGAAGTCTTTCCTGATTCCCACAACTCCCGAACTTGTGAGGAAAAATAAAATATATTCCTTCTTTCCCAACACGCCCCTACTAGCTGACACGATTTTCCTTTAACATTATAGGTTTTCCTTCGGTGCTGTAAAAAATCGAAACAAACCACCATTCATCCACGTATTAATGATTTCACGGATTATACAGGTTCCGATGTATTCATGAATCAGTCACACGAGTGAAAAATAACATTGCTTACAGGTTAAATATCAATATAAGCTTCGGACTGAGTTATTGGTTATAATATGAATGTATGATGACAACAGATATTGATCGTACCATTTCACAACAATAGCAAGTTATAAATTATAACTCATTATTGTGTCAATATCCACTCGTTAGTTTTAATGATATATTATCAACCGGTTGGGCGAAACCTTATAATTGATGAAAAACAATTCAAATCCAACATTGGATTTATCATGGCGAGAGAAAATAATCTAGTAATTCCGAAATAGTCCTTACAGCTAACATGTGAATATGTATAATTACGTCACAAATGAATCTGTTCATCAAATAGCGAACTCATTGAGGTAATCTGTGAATAATGTAAGATTCCTAATGAAAAATACACGAATATCCATAAAGAGCAACTGTAATCTCTTGAGCGTAGTTCTCGAACCAAAGGCGACAATCCCAATCAACAAACTCGACTAGTTGGAAACTTACCTTTCGGCAGTGATATGAGCTCGTCAAACTTCGCGATTACCAAGTTTATCCGCAAGTAAACACAGTCTCTTTGTTGCAGGTTATCTTCAAGAAATTCCTCCTTCAAGCTATACAACAACTTATGTGCCGAAGTCGGAGACATCGAATCCCTCCTACGCCACTCTACGAAACGTGGGAGAAAACCAAGAACTCAGATCGGAATACGTGGCGCCCATTAGACAAAGGAAATCCCTCTCCATGACTTACACCAGTACCGGCACCGCTCTGAGTCTACCGCCGAAGAAGAAGGACATCTACAGACCCTACTCTCTGGATGACAAACCATCCCCACCTTTCTTTCCACACGCCATTCGAGTACCAGCTGAGGAAGACCTTCACGCAGCTCACGCCATCTTGGATCTGAGCGCATCCACTACCGTATTTCTACCACCGCCTCAGGTAGAGATCCACGAGCAGCCCAGTACCATCGAGGTCCACCCGATCGCCGAGGAACCTCCTCCGAGAGTTCCCACCCCCGGAGATAATTCCGGGGGCAAGACAGTCGCCTACACCTACGAAGCCTTCTTCGTGAGCGACGGTAGATCGAAGAAACGTCACCCCGACGACCCAACAGCCACGCTGACTCCGAAGGCCATAATCAACGAGAAGCCCAAGTACACTTGCAGCGAGTGCGGCAAGCAATACGCCACCTCCAGCAACCTGTCTAGGCACAAACAGACCCACCGAAGCCTGGACTCGCAGTCGGCGAAGAAGTGCATGACCTGCGGCAAAGCCTACGTCAGCATGCCGGCGCTTGCCATGCACGTGCTGACGCACAAGCTGGCCCACCGCTGCGGCGTGTGCGGCAAGCAATTTTCCAGGCCGTGGCTGCTGCAAGGCCACTTGAGGTCGCACACAGGCGAGAAGCCTTACGGGTGCGCGCATTGCGGCAAGGCTTTCGCCGACAGGTCGAATCTTCGGGCGCACATGCAGACCCACTCGGCGGACAAGAACTTCGAATGCCCCAGGTGCCACAAGACATTCGCCTTGAAGTCGTACCTCAACAAGCACCTGGAGTCGGCTTGTCTCAAGGAAGAGTTGCCCGGAGGTGGCATCAAAGAGGAGTATGGGGTGCCAGAGCTGGCGATGCCTGCGAGAGGTTACGCGGGCTAAAGGTGGTGCCAGGACTCGTCAGGTATAGCTGCTCCAGAGCTAGGTCACTAGGATGACAAGAAGAACCTCACAGCTGCTTGTGAGGAGTGAGGCTCTTGCAGATATGTAGAACG
Source organism: Gastrophysa polygoni (assembly GCA_963576655.1). Lineage (NCBI taxonomy): Eukaryota > Metazoa > Arthropoda > Insecta > Coleoptera > Chrysomelidae > Gastrophysa > Gastrophysa polygoni. The sequence goes on from OY755083.1 coordinate 50,934,295, forward strand.
TTTGCGCTCCAATACAGACAAGATCTTCGAACACCTGAGAAAAAAACAGGCATTAGGAAAGGCCTGTTCGTAGGCAAATGAAATGGGGAGTGAGGTGAGCCAGAATTCACATTGTCTGCTGCTATGCCTGTGCCAGTTGATGCGACCTTATGTGATGCCATGATTCGTGAGCTATAATAGAGCTATTCCATGTATTCCAAGATCCCTAAGGAGAGATCTGTCTGTAGACAAAATATAAGAGGAGCACGGTGTTCCAGAACTCAAGATGCCTGTTGCTATACCTGTGAACATTTCCGAAGGTGATAGGTCAGTAGGACCTTAAGCACTTGACAGCAAGCAACATCGAATAGCTGAGAATCAACGAGAAGCAAGCATCTGTAGCAGATCCTCTTCCAAGACAAGATAGAGGTGTGCCAGAACTCACGATGCCTGATGCTATACCTGTGAACTTTTCCGGAGGAGGTGGTAGGTCAGTAGGACCTTAAGTACTTAACAGCAGGCAACATCGAATAGCTGAGAATCAACGAGAAGTAAGCATCTGTAGCAAATCCTCTTCCAAGACAAGATAGAGGTGTGCCAGAACTCACGATGCCTGATGCTATACCTGTGAACTTTTCCGGAGGAGGTGGTAGGTCAGTAGGACCTTAAGTACTTAACAGCAGGCAACATCGAATAGCTGAGAATCAACGAGAAGTAAGCATCTGTAGCAAATCCTCTTCCAAGACAAGATAAAGGTGTGCCAGAACTCACGATGCCTGATGCTATACCTGTGAACATTTCCGATGGAGGTAGGTCAGAAGGACCTTAAGTACTTAACAGCAGGCAACATAAAATAGCTGAGAATCAACAAGAAGCAAGCATCTGTAGCAAATCCTCTCCCAAGACAAGATAAAGTTGTGCCAGAAATCACGATCGCTACTGCTGTAGTCTAGATGTTGGTACCAGAATTCAACATTGCTAGCCCAGGCAACAAGAAATAAGCACCTGGAGGCAGCCCTCACGGAAGAACTGCAAGGACATTGAGTGGGAATACAATTCACTGTAAGAGCCTACACAAGCTAGGTCACTAGGATTTTCATGTAAATAGGTAGTGGGATGTCCGTCAAACGGAATAGGCTTTCATATAGATCTCTTGTGAGTAATCGAATTGGCAGCTGAACGTTCATTGGACCAGCTGCCAACTATATATTTTTCAAAAAGTAGCATAGGATTTATCGATTGATTGAGTAGAGAATCTATTTTGGTCCGGTGAACAGTCGTGGTCTAGTCAGCTTCTAGTCATTTTCTCTCTTCCCTCGGTTGAGTTTTCGCGTCACGTAAATGGCAACGCTGTTACGCTCGACATGTCGTCTAGATAATCGGTGGTTGATTTTTCGTGAACTGACGCCCCTTGTATATATCCCCTCCAAAGAGATAACACATCGCAACACGTCCACTAAGTTAGGGTTAGATTTTAAGATCTCATTACCTTATAGAAAGTCACCTCGGGGTGTATCTCTAGCACATTTCATTAGATGATTATGTTCAAGTTGTTGGGAATCTCGATGAGAAATGAGTTCGTTTTTTTTTAAATGAGAAGTGACACCAGATAACGAGAATTTCATTCAACTAGTGAAATACAGGTTATTCCAGACACACGTTCCATGATGATGGGTTATAATTCTCATTTGTCGTTGAAACAGGCGTATTACAAAGTCGTCACGTCTATTTTGACACCCCTCAACTTTTTCATTCACGGTCAATTTTTTAAATATCTGTTATATGTTCTCCTGTGGCTTACATTATTATGAATGGAAAGAGAAAGGAACTTCTCAAATAAAAGTTTGATGGGACGCCCTATATATTTCGCTCCGGTCATATAAAGTGATTTTTCTTGATTTCAAATAACTGTACAGCCAGACTGACAAAAAACGCCCAAGACAGCACCGCTATTTATCGTCTTATTTCGAAAAAAAAAAAAAGAAAGTATATGAAATAACTATTCAAGTACTACAAGGTGGTACTAAAAATCGTGAGAGATTACAGTTCGCAAAGAAGAATTAACTACAAATGAAAAAGTTGAGGAGGAATTCAATGTGAGCATGAAGACCCGCTACCAATCATTGAGGATAATAATTTCAAATTAAAGATTCGGAAACAAAATTCACATGGAGTTCCTCCTAAATTCATGCATATATATATATATAGGCCATTCTGTTTATGAACGCATGGAAGGGTGAGACAACAAACTGCTGATAACAGAATGAATTCTCGAAAATGTCGCTCTGGTCTCGCGAAGAAATGTTTTCTAATGCAACGAACTGGAATCACCGTATTTCCCACGAAATTTTGCTACTGATTCTATTCAGATTTTCCTGGCAACTGCTACGACATTTTCAATGTTCTCAACGAACGGAAGCAACGTTTCGAATACAACGAACTCTAAACTAGTTTCATTGAATCTATCTAGATTTAGGCAGAGATTTCAGGATGAGCCAAAAATTTCCGGAATATATCTAACTAGGCACTGAAATTTATATATGTCAATTATTTTCTTGACTTCAATTTGGTTCCTTCATTCAGTTCCTTCACTCAGTTTTTCTGTGTACTAATGATGATGATTCATCACTTGAATCATTAGTTTCCTTTCGATATTCTCGAAATTCTTGCTGGAACATCCTGTATATATATAAAAGCGGTGTATCCGTGAAGTCTAGTCGCATTTTCATATCCCAATGCACTATGATAACGTCCCTAGTCCCATTTCTAGTCAATTATTTGGTTCATCTAGTCAGAATCATACCGTATATTCCCAAATCGTTGATATTTATTGAAATTTAGAAGTCGTTTCGGTGTATTATAGTGTTTTTGAGAATATCGACGAACATAGGCGTATTTTTGCAAGTATTTATTGACGAACATATTTATTAAAGTAGGATTTAGTGCGGATTATCAACTTTTTGATATGAGATGAAATATAGTCAAGAGCCATGATAACATCGAAAACTGTATAGCTTCGCAACTTTCGAGAATCCTACTGTCAACATTTTCTCCTTCTGTCCTCACAAGCTTTTCAAAAATCTCCACATGCTATAAACTGAGCAAGGAAGGTCCGTGACATCATAATTTCCTCAATGAATGAGGAACATATACATGCTTGAAAATGACGAAGAACCCCAACCAATCAATGTGACGTCAAGAAAAGTTCTGACTGGAACTAAAATCATCTTTCGAAGTACTCAAGCAAGCTCACGTCAGTATAAAGTCCTCCAGAATAGTATGCAGCTCCTCAGTAGGATTTCAGGAGGAAAGTGCGCTGTACAGTTTCCGATGGGATTTTCGGGATAGTTGATAAGGGCCAGTGCAATGGGCTCTAGCACTGAGCGAGTGTGGATCTAGTCATTTAACCAGTAACAGTAGTGCCGGGCCACTCAAGTGTAGATAATCACAAATATCATTCGAACACCTGCTTGGGTATGCCTGATCAACGAATAAAAATACATCGAAAGGATTTTCCTGCAGGGTAACTCAGTTTCCACTCTCCACAAAAATAACTCACGTCGACTCTTCAATCTTCCACTCCTACTCAACTATTTCCTGATACTCCAGTTGATCTCATAAGTCAACTGTACAGATCTATGTCAATGCCCGATAATCATGCCATTCTCATCTTCACTTCCGTCCTGTATTCTCCCTCTACTTTTTCAACATCCATTAGATCTATTCATACAGCTCTCTATCACTCCTTTGGGTTGATATCATGTCCTCTTCTCAAAATTTGCCCATCGATCTACTATGGTCGGATATTTGGTATAGTTCCTCGATTTCCTCATGCGGTCTACTCCTGAGCTATTATCCAATTCCACTTTAACTCCTTTTCAATATTTTCCACTGCAATACTACTGACTTCTGCTTTCCATGGCAGGATCATTATTCTTCTTGTGATATCTCTGATCGTATGGATATTGGAATTCATGAAGTTTATCTTGGATTGTGTGAAAGTATTCTCCACAGTCGATCTCACCAGCAATATTTCCTTCTCTTTTGTATAACTGAGTTTCCACTTCGATACTAATAAGTTCAGTTGATCTCATATATCAACTGTGAAGGCCTTGTGATGCCTACTAATCGTTCTACTCGAATCTTTCCTACTGTCTCTTACCTTTTCTTCATTTTACACCTATCAGGTCTATTCATACTTCTTCCAACCATTTATATTTATAATTTTCCTGCTCCCAAATCAATCTGATAGACTTCTGGTTCTCTCATCCTCTTGTTTCTTCTTCTTCTCCAGATGTTTCGATGAATGATGTTTGTACAGTTTCTAAATTCCATCATTTTTCCCAAGATGAAAAATTCCAGATTATTTCCCGGTCACATCCACTTTCAAAACTTCCGTTCCTCTATGTCTATCATCAATCCATCTTTTTGAATTTTCAATTTTTTCCTAAATCTTCACAGTTCTTGACTTGAGTCATCGTATTTTGAGTCGTTCATGAATGCTAAGTAATGATGAGATATGTGTTGTTGCTTGTTTCCATCTGGATATGATTCAGTCAAACTTTCTAGAATAAAACAATGCTGAAATCATGATGATCCTTGGAGCTTCCATTTCATTTCCATTCAATCTTCTGAAAATCATTTTCTCAAATGATATACAAAAAAATCAAGATCAATGGAAGCATGACATCGAATTGACCGAGTGAAGAGGATATTGAACCACCTTTTATCCATTCTCTTCAGTCACCGGTAAAAACAATTCTCCTTTCTTGTCTGCTATATTATCTTCTACTTCAACTTCAACTCCATACTCTTGAAACTATTCTCCTTACACCAAGTACACTTAACATTTCTTTCCGAGTGTCCACATCTCTGAATCTTCTCAATCCCCACACTGTGAGTGATTTTCATACCTTTCATTTATTCCATTTGTATTCTTCCCACACTTCCTGATACATTTTCAAGGTAAAACCCATCGTCATTATGAAACATGTGTGATTATCTAGCTATGCCCATTAGTTAATAAGACTGTAGCAAGCGAGCAAGATAGGGATAGGGGTTATTTATTTGAAAAGGTATATATAGTTTATATTGAGATTTCGCTGGCTGAAAATTCGGGGGAAATTTCTTGAATCCAAGATGTTCGAAGCCATTACAGAGCAATAAATTACACGAAAACGAAAGAAACAATCTCGATCTCGATCTAATAAGAATACCTCGATGAATTATGTGTGCGACATGAATATGTATATAGATATACGGTATGTGATAAAATTATTAACGATATACATGTGGTATTGACACAATGTTTTCGTCTGGTTTCAGTAAACAGGTATATTTTGATGGCCACCACAATAATTCACAGAGGATGTATATTTCTTTCAGTGTCGTTCTGAAAATCTAGTCAGCATTTTGGTGATGGGTTTTGTGATGATCTGAAATCCACCTGTTTATTGATTCCTTGAAAATATCGAATATTTCCAGCTAATTATGTGTTAGGATTGTTAGTCAATTCTGTATTTAAAAGCAATACAAACATCTTTCCATCTGATGTTCCCACTATTTGGATGGAGTTTGTCGTATTAATGTCAATCTAACAATTTGAAAGAATGCAAGTCAATTGGTTTATATGTAATGATTCTAATAACATACAACATACTCACTGACAACTAAAATCAATTAAAGTGTTCATTGTGACAGAACAATGACACTCCCATAAGATTTCTCTATGTGCCATATTTTAAGTTCAGAATTTATGTTGTTCCAAAGGTTAAACGTATAATCTGTGTATTTTTATTGATGATTTCACTCGAATCTGTAACAAAGCGGTTCAGAAATACATTCTCATCTATTCTACCATCAACTACGTTCATGAAAAATCTCCAATCCATCCGAACTGAACCATCTAAGCATTTCTGAATCGCCTTGATTATCTACATTCATCGTCGAAGTCTTGCGGGATACCCTGTACAATAACAGTATGTGTGAAGATCTTCTAATCACGTGACTGAATGGTAGCGAGCATTCAGGGTTCGGCATTTGATCCCGGAAAGCCGGGTATTCAAAAGCAATAATACAGAGTGTTTGGATCACCGTTGACCCTTCCTCTGAAGACATAGCAATATAGATAACGAATAAGTAATGAGTTTTCAACTCTCTAGTCGATGTGGAGAAACTTTGTGCTGTATGCAGTGAAGAATACAATAATGAGTGAATCCGCGATCGGAAAATGACGCCCATGCTACGTCCGGCACGAGAAATCTGATTGGATTTCGTTCGTGTCACACTCTGACCCGCATCGATCTCTGTACTGCTCTTGCCAGACGTGCGTGGGCCGTGGATTTTCCGAAAAGCTTTCGATTTTGTTTCATAAGTCGATAGGGCTGAGTCATGGGACTTCGGCCGCATATATACAGGGCTGAGGTCTCATGGAAATGTTTCTACACGTCGATTCATATAGACCTAAGTTTAGACATCGAAACTATTTTGACGCCTCAGGTGTTTTGAGGTGAAGGTACTCATTACAACCGGATCAAACGTCGCTACTAAAATCATTCTGAGGAACTGTCAGTTGTGATTGATTGAACTTATTCAGACGACACCGAAGATATAGATATATCCGAGATCTGATAAGTGAATTTGTGTAGCAGATACTCGTCAGAAAGTGTTTCTCAATGATTGAAATGAACTTCACAATATGGATTTCCTTGCATATTTTATCAGTTTCCAAACCATTCAAAACATCCGTTTTCAGTACTTTGGATCTGAAATATGTTTTCACCATTATCTGTTGATTTTTGTACTCAATTTGAGGAGAAAATCAACGAAATCAATGTGAGCAATGCGAGAAGTTTGAATCTAAGTAAGTTCTTACGAAACTTTTAACGATATGCGCCTGGCGTTGCGTTACATAGGTAGAGAATATATTTCCCTGGAAATGAACGTCCTCTACAAAACTAATATCGAGATGAATATGAGAGAAGAGGTTCATATCGAGTCTGATAAACACAAATAAACTTACTCTCAAGTCAATATGAGTGCAATTAATACGAGGTTTGTTTGAGTACCTTCGCCGACTAGTATATTATAGCTGCCTGTTGATATAATATAGCAATATAGCATCAGCAATAGTTTACATATAATATATTATAACAAATATAATCAAAAGCAATACCGTTTGATGTATTATTTACATAGAGCTCGGTAGATGGATTTTAGAGAGAATATATAATATTTGATGACTATGCGGTTGCTGCGAATTTCACCAGTAAAAATATGGTACAAAATTTCGTTTATGATGAATATATACGATGTTAGATGTTGATATACATAGTAGGATTAGTTTTTAGAGATGATCAGTTACGTGGAATTCGCAGGAGCTGCAGTTTATTGTGAATTCGAGATAGCGCTCTAGCGTGAGTAGCAGCCTTGCCAAAAAGAATCTAGGTATATGAATTCACCGCGTTGAGTTGTATATTTCCTCAACTTTGGCCAGAGCAAAGCTTGCAGATTCTGTACACTTGCAGTCCACTAATTGACCACTTATTATTATATTACTAGTAACATTATTATTATTGATATTATATTTATTATTATTTATTGTAACAATACATAGTAAGTTTTGTATTATATTTTCATAATAAATAGAATAGAAAATATTGAAAACTGGTTTCAATTCACTTTGGCAATTTCCACTTTCATTGCTAATTTCACTAATTTCGCCTCATTATAGCTACAACAAGGAAGATTAAAAAATCTATTGACATATCGAATGGAATAGAGAAAGAGTTGATGACCTTTTATACTCACCTCAACAGTTCTATTATTCGATAAAGCTGTCACATGAATAACTATTTCATGACCACATCATGTGGGTTTCGAGGTAACCAATTGGGAACGTTTGGTAGCTAATAATAATGTTTCATGATCTAAATCAATCTCAATCCAAGGAAAAAGTAAATAACATTGGATACGAATCGGTGATTTGCATATAAATCAATTCCGATAATATGTTTGCCCTTTTTCCTAACCAAACAAAACGAAAAACCTTTCCAAGGTAAAACTCTCATACCTTGGTTTTCGAATAGGTCTCTATTTATTCTACAGACACGTCAATTTCCTTTTCATTCGATAATTTGCCTCTATCAGCCATCCCATCGAACCAATATTTCATATGAAATAGTGTGTCGTAAAATTGTCCTTATCATTTATTGACGATCGAATGCTTCGACAGGAAATGAATGTGCCATAAATAAAAAAAAATGACTGACATACATTTTGGTAGAGATTTGAGGGCTTTTTCTATTTATAGGCATGGGTAGAATCGAGTTACTTCCTATTGTCCCAGTCCCATTCTTCGAGGAAACCTCCTCAGTCGTTCAATAATTGATACAGGATCGAGTATCAGAAACTGAAGATTCCATTTATTTTCCGAGGAATAACTCAATTTCCACTTCGGTTTTATCCCGGAAAATCTTTGTCGCACGTTTTTCCGAGTGGAAAAATTTCATTAAACCAATTAACAGCCAGGGTCGTTTACCAAGTTGAAACTACAGCCACTGATTGCTTGCAATGAATTGGGACGGTAACTGAGGAGAGCTCTTCGTGGTTTATTTTCGGTGACCCACCAAGATATTTATCTTTGTAGCTGGAATGGAGAGAACACTTAGCAGAAGATACATCGGTACTTTGTTTCTTCCGAAAGGGGTGGGTGTGGGTGGTTTAGTTCCAACTCTACTACTTCAATTCCAAGATTCAAACTACTTCTCATGAGATATATATAGGGCGTTGATGTTTTAATATTATGTTATTACTTGAAAGACAGTGCGATGACTTTCAACAACGGGATGATTTACTTAGCTGCTTTTTGAGAGGAAGACAAGCAAGACTGCAGGATATCAAGAGGCTACAAATAGCCCAGAATAGAATAGTCGAAACTTTTTCAATTATCCATACAGGACATGTACAACAAGATCTGAAAGATTTCAAAGTCTCTGATATAGTTGAACAAGAAAGTACCAAAATTATTCTTGAAATTGAAAAGAAACAAAATGAAACATAAGTTCTAACCTAACCTAACCAACTCGAAATTGTGATATACATCATTACAACACAAGAACAAATATTTCCACATACTATCAAGTGCTGCTGAGGTATATCAACCATGTACATCAAACAAATTTCCGAACATATTGAAAACAGTCCGTTTATTGACACATTCGATAGAAAGATGAAATAACTTCTACTACAACTCCTACTACAACTCAAGTCACAAGAATAGTTATATAAGTTATAATAGTAACAAAAATGTTAGGACATGCATGTCACACGATGCATTATGGATCTTGTTATCTTTGAGATTACTTGAATTTAATAAAACTTGCATTTCGTCGAATCACCATGGCAACCCGAATATTTTCTGGAAATTTTCATCCTTCAGAGGTTTATTTGCAAGTGGTAACTGTTAACCTATTCCTCGGGAATAATTCATTGATTCAATTGTTCAATTAATGAACTTTAAATACAAAACCAAAAAATGAAGAACAATCATCAAAAAATTGTATATACAGTATACGATGTGTTTGTGGAAAATATTATACCGGTGAAACCAGCAGGCCTCTATCAGTAAGGATGAAAGAGCTAAAGAACAATATAAAGAAAAGATAAACTGAGAAATCAAAATGAGCTGAACATATCCTTACTGAAAATGGACAACATATGGCCGATTGGGGTAATATTAAGATCATAGGAAAAGAAGACAACAACCAAAAACGGAAAATCAAAGAGTCTGCTTGCATTCTCCTGAAGGGAGACAATAATATTGCTTCTTGTTCAGTTGATATAGATAGAACTTGGCAACCACTTCTGAAAATTGAATATGAAAATGGAAAATTCAATATCAATTAATGAAAACACCTTGTAACCAGAATTCCTCCGTCTACCGAATTGTCACTTTTCAGTGTCAAAACCGATAAAAAATATATTTATATAATATAATATAAAAAATATATTCGTATTCCCAAATTTTTCAAAAACAAGGTGTCACTGACAAATAGAGAATTTCTCTTTTAGGTATCTGAAGGTTTAATTTCAAGCGCAGTGACATTTTGGGGCAGATCCTAAATCTGTCCTCATTACAAATATATTGCAATAATTTTTAATAACTTCTACTCTATTTTTCAGAAACGAGAAGAGAAAATCCCATGGAAAGCTAAAAAATAATGAACTTTAATTAAAATGATTATATGAGCAGAGACGTTTCGAAGCCATGGAATTCAAATTTGAAATAGGATTTCCTAATTATACAATAAATTATCAACCTTTTCGAAAAGATTGTCCAGAAATTTGCAGACAGTATCGAACATTCGAAAAATAGTGGATTCTCCAAAAATAATCCAGAACTATTTTCTGAACTATCTTCGAAGGAATCTACCTTCGACTGTTTCCGCAATATTGATGGAAATCGAACCACTAAAAACATAAGAAATGCACATTATTCTTCGATATTCGAACAAAATAAGAAAGCTATCAAAAGAGGACATCAACATCAAGCCTCTAACGTTGTATCAAAATAAAGTGCATTTCGTCAGGAATTTATGAACTATAGCCAATTTATTAGATCGCTATTAAAGTCTTTATAGCATCTTATCTTGTTAACCTACCTGTTGCCACAAAACTTTATATTGGTAGTAAATGCGGATTGGCAATAAGGCATCAGCATGAATTCCACCAATGAGGTTTCGATTCGAAGGATAATTTGCAACACGAACATGTCAAATGTCATACAGGAGAAAGAGAAAAAATACTGGAACATGCTTCTCATCTAGTCAATTTGGTTTCAGTGATACCAAAGGAGGGAAAATCAATGTCAAATTTGTATTATTTAGTCTATTCCATCGTTCTGTTTTTCGCCTTAGTTTCTGTTCATTTTCACTTTGATCGTGCCAAGACGATTCTCCTCGAACATTATAGGTTTCCCTTTCGTGTTGTCCACAGATGAAAAAAGGGAGGCTGTGAAAATTTTACTCATATTTTCTTGTTCATATAATGAATTCTCAATAAACTTATCAATATTTATTATTCTCATTTCCATTCCTATGACCCTGGAGGGTTGTATTGAGTACAACTTCAATTTTGATTCTATTTTTATTGTGAATGTTGAAAGTTTTCGATTATCTGATTATCCTGCTATTTACATGTGTTCAACCTATGAAAACAACTCCAATAACTTCATGAGTTTTGTGTCAGAAGATGTTCCAAACATTTAGGCAACTATTTTCTGAAAGTGATTATAGTTCTCAACTGAACTTGAAGGAATCTGCAATTCGAGAGATATTTCATTCATCAGTATAAGACGTATAAGACGAAGAAAATCAATTTTTCTGACCCATTCCGACATTATGAACACTGTTGAATATTCATATGGAATCAGAATAATTATTCCACAACATAAAATAGGAGATACTGTCTGTAAGTTCTTCGAGGAGGTGGTATATTCATTTTTCAGCTTTTAATGGGATTTTCTCTCCTCGTTTCTAAAAAATAGAGTAGAAGTTATTAAAAACTATTGCAATATATTTTTGTAGTAAAGACAGATTTAGGATCTGTCCCAAAATGTCACTGCGCTTGAAATTAAACCTTTAGATACCTAAAAGAGAAATTCTCTATTGGTCAGTGACACCTTGTTTTTGAAAAAATTCAGAAATACAAATATATTTAATAAGAATAAAACCTCTACTTATCTTGGTGGACGTTTCGGGAACGAATCTGCTCCCGTTCTCAACACAATTGAAATATTTTTCTCTTCGTAAACTTTTCAATGTTTCCGATTTTGACACTGAAAAGTGACGTGATTGAAAAATTCATACCTTTTGACAGTATTAATTTTTCAGAATCTGTTAATGTTCTTGAGGATAGGTTTATAACAGTTCTATTCATGAAATTTTGTTGACGATGTTCTATATGATCTCAATTTTTTCAAATTCCTTTCTTCAATGAGTTTATTGAATTTTCCTATGTGTATCAATTTATTCTTGTCATTCTCTTTTTTGTATGAGTTGTTCACAGAAATGAATATATGTGTTGAATCATCTTCGTGTAAAACGTTGTATAAAGTTTGTTCTAACTGTGAGATGATATTTCTTGTTCTTACCTTGTTGTATTTGTGGAAATTTATTCTTTCTCTCACCAATGCCTTACTTGCTTTCAGAACTATCCATTCACATTTCTTACTATAAAATGGTGCTTATATATAAAATGACACTTTTCAGTGTCAAAATCGGAAACATTGAAAAAAGTTTACGAAGAGAAAAATATTTCAATTGTGTTGAGAACGGGAGCAGATTCGTTCCCGAAACGTCCACCAAGATAAGTAGAGGTTTTATTCTTATTAAATATATTTGTATTTCCAAATTTTTTCAAAAACAAGGTGTCACTGACCAATAGAGAATTTCTCTTTTAGGTATCTAAAGGTTTAATTTCAAGCGCAGTGACATTTTAAATCTAAATCTGTCCTTACTACAAATATATTGCAATAATTTTTAATAACTTCTACTCTATTTTTTAGAAACGAGGAGAGAAAATCCCATTAAAAGCTGAAAAATGAATAAAATAGGAGGATTCCGTTTATCATTTTGATACAATTCTACCATTCAATACATTTGATCAACTTTAAACCTGTACCTATTTCGAGACGTATAAGACTCTGATGAAGTTTGGCCTACTAATTATGGGACACCCTGTAGATAGATCAGTGGCGTGCATACAATAGAAGAATGAGAGCATTGCCTACCCCAGAAATATTTTGAATTAACGACATACCATTTTTCACACACTTTTCTTTTGCAGATATAAATATTTCTTTTATGAAAAAGATCTACAGTGTAGTGTGTACTAATAATACAGTACATGATAAAACAGTAGGAAGTGCTTGAGGAAGGACTGGAAGACGGTTAAGTTATGAAATCGATTTCCGTGATAATGATTGACAATCACTGGCGCTGATTAGAATTTTTCCGATCGGGATCGGAAATTGCGGTTCATTTTTAATCTTTCAAAAAGTATACAGCTGTACATGAATCCTATGTGTGTGTTTGTTGACTTGATTTTAATATTTAAAAACTCATCAACTGTTTGACTGTTCTCACAAATTTAGTTTGAAGTCACGTCCTGTTCAACATGGGTAGGAATATTTTCAAGAAAATTAATCGTAGGTAGGTATCTCTTGAATCACGATATCCATCAAAACCGATAGTTTCAAGGTCGGATCCCGACCCTCCGAAATATGTTTTTACTTCTCTCTATTTGGGTTCGTGGTTTACTATCACTAAAAAAGAATTTAATCAATCATCGAACGAAAATTTTTGCATCTACCGCCGCGTCACGCTACTCCATATTTTCCGTCGGGCGATCATAAAAAAATCCATCCATAATACGTCGCTCTCGATCCAATCAAGTGGCGATCATAAATCACGAGGCAGGCCGTGAAACAAATGCACGTCATCCATAAAATGCGGGTTCCAATTTTTGCAAAACATCTCCGAGCGCTTTCCACGGAAACTTCATTAGCGCGGATTCGGTATAGGTATCGGTAGGTCTGGAATATACCCCCCGACAATCAATCGCAATCATCCGTGGATTATCATTCGTTGATTCCTCCACGTGTCTCTATATCGATTGCTTCGTGTTATGAAGTGTCGACGGTGTTTTTGGCGGTTTTACAGGTTACACTGACCTCTCCGCGAAAGCTTTTAGTGGCTATTATTCTATATTTCTTGAAACTTTTGCTTCGTTGACATTTTAAATGTATAACGACGACATCTGGCAGGAAACTACGTTGCTATCTAATGCCATCCTTATATTACGAATATATGGCTCTTTTCGTCAATTGATGACATGGTGCACGCTGTCTCTATCACGTGACTTCTATATTCTTCTAATAAACTCTTTCCTACGGCACGATTTTTCGTTTTGAAAGTTCTTGCTATCCGCACGATTTTCACTTTTACGCGAGACTTTCTCTCTAATGCACAATATTTTGATTCAAGATTAGTATATTGTACAATGAGCATAACCATATAATTCCTATCCAATTTCAGCAGTATCTAGAGAAAAACCGAGCTTTCCAGCCATGCATAATAATCCAGCGCAAGTCAGTCATAAATGCAGTCAACAACCTTATTATATTGACGTTTCCTGTAAACGAAATTAACTACACCAGTCATCTCTGTTCCCGACACTAACAACACTCCGTATTAGAAACGCAAAATGATGATTTATTACGTACACACGTACGTTTAAATGACGTGAGTAAACAGAATTTATCACTTCAAGATGGCGACATGCTCTACATATAACAATAACAACGGAGTCAGCGCGTAATTTGGATATATTGTTGGAATAACCAGATACATGTAGATCTAGCAATCATATGGTCAGGCAATCATAAGAAAAATGGGTAATTTTGCTCTTATCATGCGATGGGTTTTTTAGATTTTTTTTTAATATCGGTTCTTACATATATCGACCTCTGGAACCTGAATTTCACAATAAAAACGTGCGCAAACTTATATTTTCCGAGATATTCCAGGAAAAAGTATGAAGATTATCCTTCTTGTTTCGGCCTGTTTTGGGTAAGCACCGAAGTTTCATTTCTCACATAAGATACTCTTTATATCTTCCTTATACATTCTAGGAGCTGAAAAGAAGGAGAAACATCCTCTAATAAGTTCAATTCATCGTTTTCAGCATCTTTGATGAATCCTCCTTTCATTTGGGCGGCGCTGTCAAATGTTCATTTGAGATATTTCGACTCACAGAACTATGTAGTGATTCTGACGTAGATTCTCATTTGACAACGCCGTCCATATGAAAAATGATGGATCCACTTCTCTCCAAGATGCTAAAGAACGTTGATTCAACTAATTCGAGGATGTTTTTCCTTCTTTTTGACTTCTTGAATGTTCAAGGAAGGTATAAAAAGTATCCTGTGTGAGAAAATAAACTCCATGCCAACCCAAAACGAGCCGAAGAAAGAAGGTTAATTTTCATGGAATATCTCGAAAAATATAAGTTTGCGCACGTTTTTATTGTGAAATTCGGGTTCCAAAAAATAATAGAAGAAACCCCATCGCATGATAAGTGCAAAATTACCGAAAAATGTATCAAAAGACCTATCTTTCTTGAGTTCTCCTTGAATAACATGTGAAAATATTCCACTCATACTAAGATACATTTTGATTGGTTGAAATGTTCATTTTGATAATAGGAAACACCATGTTATCGATTCTTTCTATGACAATATCAACTATATGACTCTTCCCAACTCTCTTTACCTACTGTTAGCTTGACGGTTGATTATAAGAATGAAACACACGAACTCCACTATATCAACAAATATCCAATACAACCTTGTCGTATCACGGCTACTTCTTGATTGAACATAATTACTCCAACATCAATGAATTCTATCAAATGCCCGTCACCTTTTACGTAAACCCGTGTATCATCGAAAGGTTGACACTCATTCATCCAGAAGATCCATACAGGGCGTATCTCTACGAAGTTGAAATTATTTCTGTTGTCAAATCATTTGACTCTTGAATATATTAGCCGTAGAAAAACTATAGTGAAAAACTCCGTGCCCGTTGATACCTCCTCTTGTCATTATATTCTCCTTCTTATATCAATACTAAAACATCAAACTTCAGCCAAAACCTATTGATTTTCATCTACTCTATGATTTCCTTGCTGAGAACTACCATGCAAACATTTTGAATATATCGGGTTGAGATGAGTGAGATGTCATGGAAAATAACTGATGACAACAGAAATTTCAGAAACGTTATCAATAATAAAAATAAGAACGATCCCAACAAGTATCACTCGATTTATTGATAACTTTCGAAAAGCCTTTCTCTTTGTGCATGTATTCTGAAGGGTTTCTGTTTAATTTCTGATCGCATTTCAACCAAACGATCAAAACTATATGACGCTTGCGCTTACCCGTTTTAGAGAATTTACAGCTTGACGAAATAATCACTCTCCTCCATAGGCATGATGAACAATGAACAATGCAACACAAATCAGATAATTGAAATCAAAACCACAACTAGTGAGGTAAAGAGACCACATCCAACAACATATTATCAACACGAATTGGACGTTATTATTTCATAACCATTTTTCTTTCTGTTGTCACGTTTACGAAACGATATGTGTTGATATAGAGTCAGTGGATATCAGAAATGAATTGGAAGAATTTCAGATTTCACCTCAATAATAATAATAATAATAATAATAATAATAATAATAATATCAATCTTTATTCATCATCATAAAGATCGTAAACAGACGGGAACCGCAAATTAGAATATGAATATAATGTGAATAAACACGATACTCAAAAAGTGACTCAACACTTGTTAGAATTGAATAACCATATATTTCAATGATCGAAAAACAACATATAGTGTGTATAATGATTTGATTGTTATTGTTACTCATCTCCTTAGTTGCCGAAGCAACCATCAGAAGTCCCGAAGGGGTTGTGCGAGTGAAGGAGATGGGGATCTACAGTTTATACAAGTGGAATCCAAACCAGTGTGACATTTGGGATAGTTCTATGTAGAACTTCATGATATACATTGTACAGATCTTCGATCATTGAACAGACTAGATAAGTAATCCACACCCCTGGCAATACAGTTTGTTTGGAAGCAACATCTATAGTATCTATCTTTGTCTAAACAAGGATAGCTGGAGCTGATTCTCCCAGCAACAGTGGGTGATATTTTTTATCGAAAATATTAATTGAGTTCATCATTATTCTCAGTGATTTTTCAGCAGCTTCGCATATTTTGATTACAAATAAGGAAGCATTTATCATTGCTACATATTTTACCACAAGACACTGTCGCAGCTGACCTATGGGTATAATCAATATAATCTAATCAATTCAATTTAAATTCATTTTTATCCATTCCATTTGGGAAAATGCTTCAAAATCTCGAACGATACGACAATGGTAACTCACCTATGAAATGACGTGTTTTGATCGCCGGTTCAACATTGTCTTTAACACACCTCACAACGTCTCACCATTATATCAAATCACCAAAACAGGAAATAAACTGAGTTTCTGATGAATTCTGAGTACACAAAACTGAACACAAGTTGAATAATATCGATAAATCAAAACGTAAATAATGACAGATACCAAACAAAGCAATAATCGCCGTCGACTGTCAATATCAAATTGCGGTGTTGCAACGTTGAGCAAAAAGTATTCACGATACCCATGCTGGTCCTCCCCAAAAAGTAAAATTGCTAAGTCTTAGAATAATGTAGCAATCTTCTATTAATCAGAACTGATCCATAATAGTCATGACCCAAATTTATTATTATATTTGTGCATTGAACTACATGAATTCATAAAGGACTTTAAATATTATGGACTATTCAGCACTTTTTGATGATTGGATATGACAACACTGGCGACGATTGGGTACTAATATTATGATAATTCTGGGAATTCATGTTAGCATCAGAGTATTTGTTTTGTGATCCTTCTAGTGGGTTTGTTGTTCGGAGGTACAGATCATAAATAAAAATCCAACGGCCAGCCAGGAATCGACCCACGACCTACTATGATGTCGCTCGACCATCTCGACCATCTGTCCACTATTAAATATATATATATCATATATATATAGATATATAATACATGAACATACATACAACCACACACATAGTGAATGTACCATCATCATGTAGTTTATGAATCGAAATAATTATCGATCATACTCCTGGAGTTGGTGAGAATGAACTCTCGTAGTTTGTTTTTGGAGACTGAGACTGAAATTTTTTCTTTTGTTGGAATCAGGGCTGATACTACATACCCCAAAATTATTTTATTCTCGATAGGGCTGTAGCGCAACGTGCGATAGATGAATGAAAAAATTTTGCGACGATGTAACAAAAGTTTCATTTCGAAAAAGATGTTGTACACATTCTGGTGTAGCCTCAATTCACATTCCCCTCAAGAAAACTTCTTTATTGTCAAGCTAGACAATCCTTCGAGCGACTTTTCCTTTTTGGTGATATCGTTTCGTGAGCATTCCTCTATTTACATTTATGCATGAGCCAAAAGTTACATGTTGCGTGAAGGAAAAAAACAGGCCAGAAAAATGCTAAGGCAATAATCGAGCGAATAGACCCCGCTAAGATAAACCACCCTTTGCCGCTTTCATTTCTCTTTCCACTTCATCCGCCCCACCAAATATTTCATATTCTAATAAGCAGGGATGGTAGGGCACAGAAGGGCATGCATCAGCTCCGCCACCGCATTGAATTATAGTCTTCTTATAGGTGGATTCTCTTTCGGTTATATCTACAACGAACTTTCAGTTCTATGAACTTTACGGCTCTTGAGGAAAAAAAATAGCAACCAGAATTCATACTATCAGAAGGAATGCCAGAAAGGCAGGGAAGTAGAATTCAAACAGGGGATAGAAGATCTCTAGAAATACCGCCAAGTGCTCAGTCAGATTTGATCCACGAAAATTCCAAGGTACGTCGCATCGTTTCCAAAGACTGTCTTCGTATACTATTTTTTTTATCTGTGGACAACACGAAAGGGGAAACCTATAATGTTCGAGGAACAGCGGTGGAATTTTGGGTGAGAAGGAAGGTGTTGGAACTTTTCTTCAAAGTTTGGAGGTTGTAAGCATTAGGAAAAACTTCACTAGGCAAAGAATTCCACGACTTTGCCGTTCTATTGATGAATGATGCTTGGTATAGCGATGTTCGACAGATCTCGAGCCTGACAGTGTAGGGGTGACCAGCCTGGTTTGTCTACCAGGAATCGCACGTGGTGGCATATTAGATGATATTCTATATTATCTATAAAAAAGGCAGAGATCGCCGACTTCTCTGCGATCTTCTAGAGAGGTCAATGATTTGGTGAGTGTTGTATCATCGAATAGGCGATGAATCGAAACTGAGAGCCTTAGCGTATGTTTGGAGGCTGAGCACCACACATGTAAACAGTACTCTAGGACAGGTCGAGCTTGTGCTTTGTAGATCATAAGCAGTTGCTGGATGTGAAGTATCTCTTTGCACGGAATAGAAAACCACCCAGTTCTTATACTAATAAGAATCCCGGTATAATGGACTTGACTGGTTTTTGCAACAAAAAATCCTCAATTGTTGATTGAAATAGGTATCATGTCAGGCTCAATGTCAAGTTGACTATTTACAAATCCATAATAGCACCTCATTTTGATCATTGTGGAACACTCCCTATTCCTTACAATTACACATTCCTCAAAAATGATCAATTGAACATGATTCCAAAAACACAAATTCGAGCAATGAGAGCTATACTTATGTGTAACAAACGTACTCCTAT
Organism: Gastrophysa polygoni; assembly: GCA_963576655.1. Lineage (NCBI taxonomy): Eukaryota > Metazoa > Arthropoda > Insecta > Coleoptera > Chrysomelidae > Gastrophysa > Gastrophysa polygoni. The sequence continues at coordinate 50,953,682 of OY755083.1, forward strand.
AAACACCAAACAGTATTCAATAAGGGTTTCATTCTTTTCAATAATTCACCTTCTGAAACCAAGAACACATCATCTATTCAACCAATTTTGATATCTGCGGAGTGTGAGTGGGTAGTTTTTAATCTGTTGTAGTAATTTCAAGCCTTAGACTATCAAGAACTCTCACCACTCATAGTATTCTAATGTGTGCCTTTCAATGGAGAAATTTATTATTTGTTCATTTCAATTATATCTGTACATCCTTTTTGTGAAGAGCAAATTATCTGCTGATAAAGAGTTATACATATACATATAGTATGGAACAGCCATATGGAATAAATTCGACAACAAATAAATGAGGGTGTGTTGGGAAAAACGCTTGGACACGTCGTTTTGTATTGCATTTCTTCAAGAAAATCAAATTAAATAGAGTGTGTCATGTGACAGTGGCCAATACCAACTTTCTTATTTCAAATAGAACACGCTGTATTTCATTCGATTCTCAATGAAGTGCTGATTTCATCGATACACCACCCTTGGGGTCTAGCGAAAATGATTACAAAGATATAGGGTGTGAAAAATCGAGATTTTTCAACTTTAGGATTTTTTCATGTCGATTCTACTCATTATTGGTCAAAACGGCTTACATGTCCCTGTCTTAACTTTTGATTCACTACCCACTGTCATTTGATTGAAACAAATATAGAATTCAGGAAATTGATCATCCTGTATCTGTCCCAAAGAAATTTCGGTAGATAGTATATCGAGAATTGAGATAGAAACATGTAAGTCGTTTCGACCAATAATGCATATTTTCGACACGAAAAATCCATTACGTTGAAAAATCTTGATTTTTCCGCTAGACCCCAAGTGTGGTGTATCGATGGAATCAGCTCTTCAGTGAGAATTCAAAAATGGAATGAAATACAGAGTGTTCCATTTGGGATAAGAAAGTTGGTATTGGCCACTGTCGCATGACACACTCTATATAATTCATTTTTTTTTTGGAAAAAATGCGTATTCAAAAATACACATCGACGTGTCCAAGCTTTTTTCCCAACACACCCTCATTTATTTGTTGCCGAATTTATTCCATTTGGCTGTTTCACACTGTATGATATAGTAATATATAATATATAATAAAGAGTTATAAAGAGTTGTATATATAAATATTTTCGATGGAGCTGTGATATTTTGTGATGCTTGACAGACGGGATCGGATCCTCGAAAATCCAAGCCTATCAGGCCGAGCGGATCCGTTCCTGTCACTCGCCGAAGAGGGCTGTGACCCCGAAATTTCGAACTTGTTGCTCCGTCATGATAGGGATAGTAGGCCGGGAGAGTCGCTCCCAGCTGTTTCGGCATACTCTCTCACTCGCTCTCTCTCTCTCCCGACCACCTGGCGCAATCAACAGCTGACCCAGAGACCGACGGACATCTGTCGTCGCGTCATGGCTGACGCGATTTTGACAATGCCACCCCGTCGAATTCTCATTAGGGGGCGTTGGATCGCGAGGCGAAGCGGGGAGGAACCGCAACCTGGAGGCTTATTAGGTAAATGCGTGATAATAAATTATTGGGTATCAGAATATGATTGCGGTGGTTTATGGAACGGTTTGGTTAGCAGCCACTTTGTGTTCTGGTTCTCATGAGAAATTCATCAGTCGGGTCGACGTTGCCGTCATGGAAATTCAAGGATTGTCTGTATGGAATAATTCCAATTTAGTTCTGTGTGTCGTGGGAATTCCTGAGGCCTGTCAACACTACGATTGTGTCACTTCGGCACTACCTAATATGAGCGAAACAGTCGGAATTCGGGCCCAACATGGTCGTTATCATGGTTCTGGTCCTAATTTCCGTCATATTCATTATATCAAGTTGCAGCTATACATTTCAATGGGAGCATTTACACAACTCATTCAGTCTTAGTCTCAATGATAATCAGTAGAATACGACCCTGGAAGTTGGTGAACTTCAATTTTCATGATGCCTTGCTCATGTGTTGACAATTGACAATGACAAATGACATGCACAACTTGTCATTTTTTTTGTAATGCCATATCGCTGTTGTAATTTTTCTTGGTAGTTCTAGCGTATTTCTAGAATAATTTTTGAATTTTTGAATTGACGTTGAACTTGCTGTTAATGATTATAATGATAAATATACTTTATTGTCCAAAGATGAAAATCTTGTTGACAAAGCTTCAAATACCTGTATAAATGAAATATATGAAATATTGGACGAAATACATAGAAATGACGTTCATACAATAACATGAGTGAAAAAAATAATCTAACGATTAATTATCCTATTGTCAGACCATCGTCAAGAATTTCTTGTAAAATATAATACGGCCTCTTATACACGGTGTTTTCAACGTTTCTTTCTAAAAATCTCTATATCTACATTATAATTTTTGACTTCGATTAGCAAGTATATAAACATCTCAACTCCGTTAAATACAATTGAATCTTTGATCGGAGAGGACGAAGGTATGAGTAATTTCAAGTTATTATTTCTGCAACTTAGTCTTGTGAAATGATGAAAGAGACTATTTCAAACTTCAGAATATGTTTTCATGAGGTTGCCGTTTGAGGTTCAAAGTTGAAATACATAAAATTTTAATTGTCATTTATAAGTTCGTTTGACGTTGAAGAGATCGGTGATAGGATGCCAGAGGTTATGCTATTTTTGTTTTTATTCATCACAATAAAATAGAATGATTTCTCTTCGCGAATTTAATTATTCCATTGCTGATTATTGTCACCTTGATGTCGCTTTCGTGCACAACTACGTCAAGTTTATAAATTGATCAATCTCTTTATCAGTTTTTGGGGTTTGTATTTCTATTTCCAATAAATCTTCATGGAAAATTATGTTTTTCATCTTTCGGACACGTTATATTGATGAAGACCATGAGGGAAATGAGGGGAATTGAAAGACAAGAAAGAATCGCTTAGTTTTACCATCATCTTTCTTCGAATAGTCCAACTCCGAATGATCAATGATGTTTCAAACAATTATATTATCTTCTGAAATGAGTGGGATGTTGAGTCAGGAGGAAGGTTCTGGATTTTTTTTAATCGACTAATTAGGAAAAGAATTCCACAAACTTGGCGTTTCTCAGATGAATGATGCTTGGTGGAGCATCTCTCCTACAATGCTCTAGAGGGGACAATGAATTCGAGTGCGGTGTCATCGACTGAGCAAATAGCTCTCTTCTTGATAGCACATAGGAGTTCCAGCTAAAGTTTGGGAACTGAACTCCAATCTCGAGAATAATACTCCAGAATCTGTTGAAATACACTTTGTACCATTATTCTTGGATCAGTTGGTCTTCAGCTATCTTCAATGGAAAGTAAACATAGCAGGTGTTATAGGAACTGTGAACAACCTACAAAGAAATTGTGATTATTCTGAGACACATTCCTTGAGAATATCGACCGGAATTCCTCCTGTCTTCATAGTCTCCTTGGTATCAAGGCCAAGTATAGGTAATGTGTAGTAGCATCTGCGAAAAGCTTGGTCTTGGTGTTTCATAGTCTTGAACACTTGCAAACCCCAACCCTCCACACTGCGGTTTTGCAAATTTGAATCATGATGGTTATTGTTCTCAGGTCAATGGGGTTAGATAATCTCCAGAAAAGCAATTTGTGATGATTTTCATTATGGATTTGGATGGTGGTTATACAAGAAGAGTTAGACATTAAAGCTGTGTACAAGCAGTGTCCAAGTATATCGACTGCCAACGAGAATTTATTTTGATGTCTGAATCAGCCATAAAGGTGGCTTTAGAGGGAATATTCTAAATGCCTCGTGTTATCTTTCTGAATGAAACCTGAATATAGCTCGATATTTCCCACGTAATTATTGATTCATGTCAGAGAATACGTTGTGTCGGCGGATCCATTGACGTGCAAACTTCAATAGGTCCTTGAAAAAAGCGCAAATAATCCGGTTACACGCGTTCCAGTCCCGCGAGGATTCCGCTAATTAAGTCCAAATATTTCATCGGCAATTTCGTCCTATATCAACAGTTCCGAACAGCGTTCACAATGGGAACATGGTCTCGTGTAGCCGGCGTTTGATTGGAAGCGAAATTTGTTATTAAAAATGAGTAGGCCATGAATGCCGCTAGGTTGGTGGAGCCAGATGCCATGGAAAATACGTGTGCACGAAGCGAATGGTTCATTATATAATTAGGTGGATCTAGAAAGGGCTGGATAATTTATCGCGGCGAACTCATTTTGAATTCATTTTATTGTTACTAGCCTATTCAATTCATATTTTTCTTTTCAATGATTCAGCATTAGATGAAAAAGCATTTTCTTTCTTTCATCTGTGGACAACACGAAAGGGGAAACCTATAATGTTCGAGGAACATCGTGTTAGCCAGCAATGGAATTTTGGGAGAGAAGGAAGGCGTTGGAATTTTTCTTGAAAGTTTGGAGGTTGTGAGCATCAGGAAAGACTTCACTAGGCAAAGAATTCCACAACTTTGCCGTTCTATTGATGAATGATGCTTGGTATAGCGATGTTCGACAGGTCTCGAGCCTGACAGTGTAGGGGTGACCAGCCTGAGCTCGTCTGGTTTGTCTACTAGGAATCGCGCGTGGTGGCATAATAGATAATATTTCCGTTGAGCACCGACCGTGAAAGTACCTATAGAAAAGGCATAGATCGCCGACCTTTCTACGATGATCTCGAGAGGTCAATGATTTGGTGATTGTTGTGTCATCGACTAGGCGAATAGCTCTCTTCTGAATTGAATCTTAGAGCTTTAGCGTATGTTTGGGGGCTGAGCTCTGGAGCTTCTCTTCCAATATCAAGAGAGTACTTTTTTTTCTTCATTTTTCCAATTTTTTTCTCTAGATTCTGTCATTTTGTTTCTAAAAACAGAAATAGAAATCATAATAATCATTCTAATTCATCTGTAGCAAGGACAGAATTATGATCTGCTCCAAAATGTCACTGCGTTCGAAATTGAATCTTCCGAACCTGGAAGAGGAATTATCTATTTGTCAGTAACACCTTCCATTCACAAAAAAAGTAAGGAAAGACAAATATATCTTTCTATCCAAACTTCTATTTATCTTGGTGGACATTTTGGGAATGAATCTGCTTCAGAAACTTGGTTTTGGTGCTAGATAATGGCCCCTTCTTGATGAAATATTACAGAAAATCATCATTACGATGTACAAATTGACATTTCTTTGATTCAATCTCCCATATTATGAGTGACCTGAGGAAAAATAGTCATATGACTGACCAGTGTTATTTTGTTCATTATTATACAGGGTAACCAATTGAATTGACACCAATGAACAGGAGGAAGTTTGTGAGATTACAAAATAATTTCATCAACTATGGCTCAAAGTTAAAAGCGCATCCAACATTACAAACTTCATAAGAACTTCGTTTGAATAATCGATATTCGCGTTCATTCTGGGAGATTTTTTGGAACACTGTCAATAAGAATTACTGAATCACTCATTAATGTCACCGAACTGTCATGAGTTTGATATTTCCAAGGCTATCTAAAATTAACTTTTTCATAAAATTATATTTTTCACAAAAAGCGGCTTTATTAAGAAAAATTGATGATTTAGGTATAGGGACATGCTATGTCATCTTGTATCATTTTCATTCGTCTTTCAATTTATTGAGTAAAAAACAGTAGGTACCATTTGGAAAAATGAACTTTCGACCACTTGTATGAACAACGGATATAATAATAATTTCAGCACGCCCTGTATGATATGGAGGCGACTTCTCGGTGTAAATTGAATACATCAAGCCTGTCCAAACCACCACTATGATTCGAGAGCCCTGATTCATATAAGTTCAATTAGGGATATGTTTTGGATCATATTTAACACAAATTATTTTTCATCTTGAAAACCGATAGAGATAGATATAGGGATTCATCAACAAAAGAGTATTGTAATAAGAAGGCAATTCTAAAAATTTGTTAATATACGGGGTGTTCCATTTAAAAAAATGAAGTTGCTAGGACTTTTTGATAGAAACGGCAACGTCGCAATTTCGAAAATATTTCAGATCGATAGAACAGTAGATGAAATGTGAGATGCGAAATTTTCAGAAAAATCCTGCGTTGCGTTCTCTATAAACGTCTAACGTACCATCGACCGTGAGTTTACCCTGTATATGTGTGACACCCTGATATTTGTCTTCAGATTTCTTCGAAAAACAAGGTGTCACTGACAGATAGAGAACTTCTCTTTTAGTCACCTGAAGGTTGAATTTCAAGCGCAGTGAGGTTTAATATTTTAAAAATGAAACAATTCTGTCCTTACTATGATTCCTATTTTTTTTTTTTTTGAGAAAAGATAAGGGACTAGAGGAGAGGAAATTCCCGATAACCTAGTAGAAAAACTGAATGGAAAACGTGAGATTGAAATAAACACGTGTACAGAGATGGCAGGTTTTTCAGTTACCAACAAGTCACATCGACGCCGCGCAGAAGCGATATAACCGTTACTGACAGACTGCACGCGTTCTCAACAATTTCCTGACGTCGATACGAAACAGTATCCCACAAGGATGTGTTACCCGATACCACCATTAGTGGCGAGGTCCCCTTTCCACTGATACGAGGATGTACGAGTTCGGTAATCTCTCATGAGGATATGGACACTTCTAGCGTGTACCGGAAATAATCCGACGGGATAGTTTTCAAAAACCGAATCGATACTTCGACGGGACTTCGGGAGATACAATCGTCGAATGCCCGGCTAGCGATTGGTGATGAGTAGGAAATGGAATATTGGAGGATCGTGTTACAGTTAGTCAGTTACACCATCCGTTTTATGCTTATCGACGTTCAAATTATTTTCTCTGAAAAGTAAGGCTTACACCAGAGGAACGGAGAATGATGCAACATTTGACCAATTCTCACAAAATTTTGATCACACATGAGCCTGAGCATCTCTCGAAAATAGTTTTTTCGACATGAATACATTCTCAACTCGCAACAAATATATCTTGGTAACTTCACTCGCAGCTTCTCTCATACTTTTTTCAGCTTTTTGTAGGATTTTCTCTCCTCGTTTCTGAAAAATGAAGTAAGAGTTGAAAAAAATATTTCAATATATTTGTAGGAAGGAGAGATTTTGTGATCTGCCCCAAAATGTCACTGCGCCTGAAAATAACTTTTCAGATACCCAAAATATTGAATTACTAATATATTTAATGTGAATAAAACTTCTACTTATCTTGGTGGACGTTTCGGGAACGAATCTGCTACCGTTCCCAACACAATTGAAACACTTCACAGGTTTTGACATAACCAACTGCACATTGAAACAATTTTGCGGAAAGAAGTGTTTTGATTGTGTTGAGAACGTAAGCAGATTCGTTCCCGAAACGTTTTTATAGATGAGTACAAGTATTATTCTTATTGAATATATTTGTATTCCCAAATTTTCCGAAAACAAGGTGTCACTGACAAATAGAGAATTTCTCTTACAGGCATCTGAAGGTTTAACTTCAAGCACAGTGACATTTTGGGCACAAAATCTGTCCTTACTACAAATAAATTGTAATAATTTTTGATAACTTTCATGTTATCTTTCAGGAACGAGGGAGAAAATCCCACAAAAAGCTGGAAAATTAATGTACCACCTCCTCGAAAAACTTACCGCCAGTATTCTCTTATACTTCTCCCAAATATTATAACACACTTCCCAGAAAACGGCTTGAATCATATTTACTTAGAGAGATTTTCTATAGTTTGAACTGACCAATGCACTCATTTGGGATATCGCCTCGATATCACTGATACTGTCGATTATTGTAAAGGTCATATAAGTTAGTTAGGTCCTCAGAATTGTGTATTTTTTGTTTTCCCCACACAAAAGTTTTGTTTGAAAACAGCCCATACTGACAATCCGTCTATTCACCAATGTTTAGATATTATAATCCCTTCTCTCCCAACATTCCACCGCTTGCTGACACGATGTTCCTCGAACATTATCGGTTTTCCTTCAGTGTTTACAGAAGAGGAAAGAAATGTGGTTCAGCACTGAGCGTCGGTAATAGTTCACCCTGTCACACGCCAGTAGAAACTCATTATTCTTTTGTTAGAATCGACGATTTTTATTTGCACTATGGTTCATAAAATCCTCAGTACAATCACTGTGGATTTTCCTGAAAAGCTGCAAAAACTTGTCTACATTTCAGACGAGAATGTAAATTAATCATAGAATGTTTAATAAGGGAACCAAGTGGACATTCAGGTAACTCCAATTCCAATTAGCAGGATTAAGAATGTTAGTTGCTGAGTAAATAACACAAAACCTCTGTAATCCTGCAGCTCGTCGACAGCTCATTAATTATGAAGCATTGACAAGACTATTCCAGACCTAGCTCTCACTAGAGTCACAATCGGAATGATATAAACACGTCATCGAATCGGTTGAATTATTCCTTGAAAAATCCATGTGATCCTGAAGGCTTGTAGATAAATGTCTTTGGACTAAGAACAAATGGGAAATCTTGATCCCACCAGGAACAGAACATGTTGCATTACCACCTGTATTTTTTCGCTACTCATCAACCTCCCCCTGCAATCCATCACCCCTAACCGACCAATCCAATCCGACGAGGGTAATTTATAAATGTACTTGATAGGAAATGTATCAGGCAGATATCTGACTGTCCGACCGAACGCATTAATAAGAGGATATCACGTCTGATATTTCCGTTCTGCCTTGATCTGCAATTAGTCCGATACATCAGATCGTTTAGCTAATGGTTTCCGAAATACTGATCCAAAGCCATAACGCCTGTTATGACGTTTATCTACCTGGAAAGTCGATGTTGTTGCTGTTGAGATAAGAAGATCGCCTGCTAATGATTTTCTAATGGCTCGATCCATCATTATGGAAGAATTGGGTTAATTCGAATATTTACGGAGATGGTAGGGAAAAATTGTGGTCGGACAAATTACTTCGAGAGATAGGACGGTGATTTATTGCGATTGAGGCGGAAAAGCGTTACGTCTCTGAGGAGTAACAAGTGACCCAATACCGTGAAAGACGTATCATCTACCTGTAATAACTTGGAATTCTTCTCTTCAAGTTACATAAGTGTTTTTATTATTCCTAGAAACCTTTTGAAGAATTCGAATGTGGCGTTCAGCAAGATTACCATTCACCTGGTCTCAGTGAATAAATTCAGTAGAATATCGATATTATAAATATAATATGAAATTCGATAACAATCAATGAAAACACCTTATAACCAGAATTCCTCCGTCTACCAAATTGTCACTTTTCAGTGTCAAAACCGAAAACGTACTGAAAAATTTTGCGAAGAGAAAAATATTTTGATTGTGTTGAGAACGGGAGCAGATTCGTTCCCGAAATGTCCACCAAGATAAGTAGAGGTTTTATTCTTTTTAAATATATTTGTACAAGGTGTCACTGACCAATAGAGAATTTCTCTTTTAGGTATCTGAAGGTTTAATTTCAAGCGCAGTGACATTTTGGGGCAGATCACAAAATAACTTCTACTCTATTTTTTAGAAACGAGGAGAGAAAATCCCACGAAAAGCTGAAAAATCAGTAGAATATGTATGAAGCAATTACAAAAAAAATCGCTCGGACACGTCAATCTTGATTTTGACACACAAGGGCGCCATGTGACGTCATCGTTGGCGTAGATATGACGTCATCGTAATTTTCTCGGATGGTATCCCCAACTTTTGATAGTACCATTGTTTTTTGTTTACCTAAATGAAATCTGTAGAAAATATCATAAATGACAAGGGATTGCAGGAATATCGAAGGTATATGACGACATAATGAAGATTTCGTTGAATTTTTTGCTCAAAGTGATCAAAGAATCACAGCAAAATGCAACGTCAATGCTGATTTGATTCTCAAATGAGTTTTCATTGAGCAGTGAATACCGAAAAGAAATTCAGTGGAATCCCATTCAACAATGTCTTGAATTCTTTTTCAGTACCATCCAAGTCATTGAGAACGATCAATCCGATTTCATTCCATTTCATGTCATGAAGTCGACCACATTGTTGAATGCGACAAAAATCAAACATAACGCATAATCCATGAGTTCAGTTATATCAGGTTCCACCTTAATCTGAGAGAGAAATATTGTCGAAAAACATTCAGCTTGTGGGAATTTTCGATAAACAGTTCCCTTCCAGAAATTCTTTTTACTAACAAATATGCAGTCAACTAGAGGATTTTCTACCGTGTATTTATCACTAATCTATGCTATAACTGCTGGTATCTGATGGTATTCAGTTCTCGGTTCCGAAACATTTCGAATCGACTACCCCACATCTCGCTGGAATCCGATGCTAGAAGCCGATATTTATAAAGGAACCCTTCGAGAATTCTTTCGATTCCACTATTATCCTCCTAGTCAATTGGAATGAATTGTTGTTGCTTTTCGCAGTATCGCATCGCATCTTTCTTCGGGAAATCTCACTTCCTGGGAATTCAAAGCACCTGAGGAATTTATCGATTAGCAGTTTCTTGAGATTGCACATTTTCCTCGAGCAGATAGTCTATTCGCAAAAAATAAACGAAAACAATTTATTGTCGACATTTCATTCGGAAGGGATCGGGCGACTAGATTTAGTCGATTCGAACCTGTTTGAGCGCGATAAATCTCATCGGGATCCATTCCCTAAATGGCCTGAGTTTCCACCCTTAGATGGCCATTATATAAACCTACGCTGAGATGTTTTAGTTACCAAGATGATTGAGATATCTGGGTCAAAATCTAGGTGAGAATATTATTTTCTCTCACCCACAGTTCGCCCAGAGTGTATAGTGAGTCAACGCACGGTTTTCAAATTTGTAGATAGATAGAAGTATAAAAGTATATAAAAGTATAAAAGTAAGGATTTAGTCATATAGAGAACATGTTACAGTGTATTCGTCACAATGAAAGTGACCTGACATTATTAACTCCAAGTATAAATTCATCCACTGTGTGAAAACATTTTTTTGATAAAAAAACTTTCAACTGTTTTTTGAAAACTTGAGATGACATTGTTTTCATATCACTTGGTAATATGTTATAGAGACAGATACCAACATACATAGGGGAATTTCATACTTTGCATGATTGTGTTTTTGAGTGATGAGCATATGGTTGTGCCTGGTATTATAATTATCTCCTGATCTCGAATCTAGTTGCCTTCTATTATCATAGATATACGTTAATATTTTCAGAATGAACATACAGGCTGTAGTTATTATGTTATTTTGACGAAAGATCTCCTTACAAGACGTTCTGTAATCTAGATTGAAAATCAGTCTCAGCAATGATTTCTGTTTTATGAAAATTCTGTCTATGTCGGTTGCTAACCCCCAGACAGCAATGTTGTTGTAAATAAAGGAATGAAACTTGGCATAGTAAACTGTTATCAGTGCTACAGTATCTATTTTATTCTTGAGGGATTTAATAAGATAGTACGATTGTTCAGCTTTTTGGATGTGAACTCTATATGTTCTCGCCATGTGAAGTGTAAATCAATTATTGTTCCTAAGGATTTTGTTGAGCTCGCTAAGTCTAATGATTCATTCCGAAAAATGAAACTGAAATTATGTAGACTTCGGGGTGAATTTGAAATTCATTTCGCCTTTTCGATGATCTTCCAATATTAGCTATGATAGTTTACGATATCTTCTGTATTCAAATTGTATTATACAGGTTATTCAAGAGTCTTTTGTAAATCTCCAGGAGGTGATTCCTCACAATATTCTAATATGAATTGTCCAAATGAATATTTGTCCGGAAACGCTTTGTTTCCAAGATACAGTGTGTTGAAGTTTCACTTTGATTTCCTTTTTTTTTCGAATACCTTTCGGAATACTCACTTCAATTGAACGAGAACTTTGTATCGAGAGGTTTTCGGAGGTTTCGAATACAACCTGATGATATTATCATTGCTCCTACTTATAGGAGGCGCCACCTACACTTCTTCTTTCTTTATTTAAAATTCATAACTTTCTAAATGTACTCGTAGCACATTTCAGAGTGAAAATTCGATATCTCTATCATATCTACGTGAAAAAGCTACGTTTGTTGAAATAAGCTATAAGAACTTAAAAATTGCAAGTCATTTCGCATTTCTCACAATATTGCTCATCAAATGGATATGACGTTCAATGGAGTAGTTTTGGTAATTGAAAATGTGGTATTTTGAAAGGTATTTAACAAAAACTTGAACACACTGTACCTTTGAAACGAAAGTTTTCCGGATATATAGTCATTTGCAAGAATATTGACAGGAATCACCTGCTGGAGTTGATCAAAGTACTTTTGAATCACCCTGTATATCATCGATGATAATTAAAATAATATGTGAGTCAATAATTGTGCACTTCAGATATGACCAGTTCATTCATAACAAATCATAAATTGGCTCACGCTAGTTAGGTGTCGTTCTTGGAACCCAATGATCGTTATTTCAAATCTCATGAGGTCCAATTTTTGTTTTCCTAAATTATATTTTCACCACAGAACATGCACAGAAGTTTCTCACAATGCATCAACTTTTATGAAGGATAAAATTACCTAACGAATCGATGATATGAATTTTAACCAAATGGCGCGAACTCTTTGACACTCACTGTATTCGTGGTAGTAGAAAAAGTATAGTGAACAGCTCGATATATCTCAAAATGAGTGGATATTGAACCTACCGTCCAGAAAATTTCGGTCCGATTGGAAATTCCACTTCGAAATACACAATTACATATTCTTTAAGAACAGATTGGCCATATAAGCAATAGCTTTGATTTTCGAATTTCCTGTGAGAATACTTCATTTCATCTCGGAATTCAGATTCGAAATGTTCGTTCCCAATCTTAAAAAAAATCCCAGCTCAGCAAAAAATTGTGTTATATCATAACGCTGCATATCCATTTTCCGAAAAGAGATCACAACTCGAAAATCTCATGTGAATATCCATCTGGAGAAATCCGATTCACGAGTGGCAACAGTGGCAACACGGAGTGTGTCAGAAACATGCAGTTCACGCTAGAGCCGCTAGGTGGCGCCGTTCTACTGCGAATACTCTCCGACTGCACCTGTGCCGTTTCGTGTAATAAAAAAGAAGAAAAAACGATGGAAAAACAAACGGAATCATCAGGACTACACATGAAGTGTGTGAATGATTTGATGCATTTTCAATCGTTGTTGGAATTGATTGGTGTCGGTATGAAGTGCGTTTCGTGATTTTTTGTTTGTCCAGACTTATTTTGTGTGCGTGTGGAGAGACACTTTTTTGCTCAAAGAAGCAAATGTTCAGCATTTTCAGTATGAAGGTATTTTCCTTTTTTTTTTCATTAAATATTATTTCCATTCACTTTCTGTGCACCATTGCTTTAATTATACAAGCTGCTGTTGATTGCGAAACGAAGATATCTTTTAGTTCTCACCTTCAGTGATTGTAATATTACTGCACATATTATTTCATTCCATTTCGTAATCAAGTACTCATTTTTGCCAACGAATTTTCTTATCTCTCAGCATGTAGTGAGTGAAATGAAAGATTTCTCAAGGTGATCACTGAATAGGTAGTAGAAATTGGAACTGCCACAATGAATTTGATTTAAAACACAATTTCAATTCGAGAGATCGCAAAGTTCGAAGAAACCGTAAAATCAGTAACATCTGTGAGTAGGTATCTCGACGATATTTTTCAGTCATAACTACGATAAAACAAAAAGGTTCAAGCATCAGGCTATACCCATTAGAGTTAGGCTCAGATGGAATATTTTCTATATTGTTCATTCATAAGACTTCATTTCACGAGAACCTACTCACTAAAAAATGTATTTTGATAGATTTTGATATTGGTGTGTTTTTTTAATTTTGAGATACCAACAAATTTCAAATGGAAATCATATTTGAGACATCCAAGATCTGTCCTGAGTAATAGTAGAAGTCAAGTACTTAGGTAATTATTCTACAATTTTTGATTACTTCTATGTCAATCATCACTGGCATGTGATGATTGAGCTGACATTTTTATACGTATTCACATCATCTGCTTATATTTCGCTCATGAAATAGATCGTCTGTCGGCTTGTTTTTCTCGATTCAAAAAAGGAATCGAATTGAAAATTTATGGGTGGATGAAAAACGAATACGTGATTTCGCAAGATGAACCAATCACATCAGATGTCCTGTCCAGAGGTTAACCGTTTTCTTCTCGCAATCGACCTGAAACTAATTTCTTGTTACTAACGACCCGCTTGTGTCGGAATAAATTGGAAACACATCAATCTTCTTCGTTACTGACTCACATTCGTGAAGTAACATCGCAACAAAATATACACGCACACTTGGTGTTATAACGAACTCCACTCCAAACAACAGTAACAGAAAGTTCCAGCGACAAGAAGTGTCACAATGGAAATGCATTGTCAAGAGTGTCATTGTATTTTTCGAGCACATACTTTGTTTCCTCCGGGCTATCGGTGCTGTGTGGAGAAGTCCGGAAGACAGTATCGGGTTTGTCACATGCCCGCAGCTGATATACAGGGCGTCCCTGGACTATCCCTTTTCCTCTCGGAAATGTATAGATGTGGTCAAAAAATCACCTGTACTTCATGTAACTTTTTTTTCTGAAATCCTTCGTTACCAAGTTACGGGCCAAGTTAGAAAATGAATAATGTTTTTCTTTGATAACTTTCAGATTGAATGATCAAAATGATCCAAGCTTTGGTGATTGACTGAACGAATGAAATACTTCGATAAGCTTTCATGCAGGAGTCAGTTGTTTTGCTTCAAAGTCAGGAACGGACTACCCCCCATGGTCCTTACCCCAAAACTTTGAAATTAGAGATATTTTCAATATTTTCCAACAAAACCAGTTCACTGGACGAAATCATCACATCAGTGAATTTATATGTTTGATGAATTTCAGAGGACAGCGCCTATATATACTCTACCTAATAAACTGTTATTCAATATCAGCACATTCTACAGATACCTATATTGTAATTATTCCTAGCTTTCTCATAATTTGGTTATCTCAATGCTTCGTTGTTCAGTCTCAACTGAGAACTGAGGTCTTAACTATTAAAAATCAACCATATAACCATATGCGCGTTTTGTTATTTTTTCAATACTACTTCAATTGGAAGAAAAATATCTCTCGATGGTCATTGCTATTATTTTTGTTTCTTGTGTTTCAATATTCGATTATTCTGATGACTCCGCAGCGTGAATCAGTAGCATTTTCATTAGGTTTAGGTTATTCTTCCTCTCCCTGTTTCGTTCAACATAGATCTCGGATAATGAGAGTCACAGCCATGTTTGAACTGTCGATCATCTGATGTTCATTACATACAAGCATACCAATCTCTGGAGAACTCGAAACAAAAACACCTAAGAACTGTGCGTTAAGGAGACTATTGAAGTACCGAAACAGAGCAACTATATAATAATAATAATAATAACCACAATCACTGGTAATAGCATCCACCGCACTGCCTGTACCCCTCGAAGCTATTGTAAAAATCATCCTGGCAGAAGCGGCAATCCACCATCCTCCTCTGGCATCCACCGAAATCGCACTGGTTCCACATTCCGAAAGATCTCTTGTAGCAACCACCTTCGCAAGGGTTCATCGGCGAGTACATGAAGGGGTGAGTACACTGCCCGCCGCAAACGCTCCTGTACAATGCAATAGTATAACGATCAGGGGAGAGACTCTAGGAGAAATGAGAGATTCATTGATTATACCTGTAGGGTGTACAGTAGTCGGGACCTCGCAGGCAAGGGTTCACCACGGTGCAACAGCCTGGTGTTGGGGTCGAAGGCTTGGGTGCTTCTGTAACAGGCATCATTGGCATTGGTATCAAGATGGGGACTGGTTGACATGACGTTGTCGTTTCCGGCGTGGTTGGCAGAAGTTCTTCAGGAGCTTCACTCACCACTCGATCGTTGTTCGTGTAGGATCTCATCCAGGATACGACCTCAATGTTCTGATGGTTCTCGTTGGTTATAGTGATAGGTATGTGTATGCTGTTGACGTGAGTCACGTTGTTATTGAGATTCAAGGTAGTCGTGACTGCATTGCTGTTGTTTTTCTCCTCGTTGGTTTCTCTATTGACAGTAATTCGAGCTGGTGCCGGAGTCAATATGTCGACTGGATTACTGTTGGTGTTGTCATTGTTTGTGGTTTCACAGCCTTCATTGTTTGTCTTACAACTTTCGTTCTTCGTTGAACAACCCTGTTTACAGCAATCTCTATTTTCTTGATCACAGTTACTGTTGGTTTCACAACAGTTATTGTTTGTTTCGCAACAGTTAGTGTTGGTTTCACAGCAGTTAGTGTTTGTTTGGCAACAGTCATTGCATGTTTGACAACACCTGGTTTGACAATTGCTAACCGTTTCTCCTACTACCAGTGCCATGAGGATAATGGTGGTGACAACTTTCTGGGAATAATGAAGATAGTTAATATGGAATGAAATCCCTCAATTTCGAAATCTTGTGATTTCGTGCTGAACCTGAACAGGAAATAAGTGTTCTTGACTCTATTTCGTCGTAAATATAACAGCAAAGTGCCAACAGTTTTGGAAAATTCCACAAGATGAATTATATACCTAAGCAAAAGTAGAATTTTGAAATTCAAAATATTTCTTGTATCACTCTTGAACTGAAGCAGCTGGTTCGAAATTGTTTCTATTCATATTATTCTTGTCCAAAATACTTTGCACCTATTCAACCACCTCTTTATTTCCCACGGTTGCTTTTCGTCAAGTTCTTGTATTCAGAATGAACTCACTAATTCTGAATGTTATTCTGAATATAATTCTATATATATATATATATATATATGGAATATGTTATATGGAATATAACGAGATTTGAAATAACGAAGTTAATATCGAATAGTAGCGGTATGACCTTGGGAATATTCTAAAAGAATAGAGAACCGGAAGTCCAAAAATTCAGGAGCTAAAGTTTTTCCTAACTTCCTAACTTCTAACGAACGGCTACCGTGAGAAACCCTCTATTTCGAGGTGAAAAAAAAAATGACATAAAAGCTGTCAACTTATAGCTGAAACTTACCATGATCTCTAATGCACAGTCACTGATTGGAATGTGGCCTAAACATTATTAGATATGTCAGTATGTTTTGTTACAAGATAACCTTTTTTTAATTCACGGGTAATGACAAAAATGCAACAGGTCAGGGCTGATATTACTTTTCACTGATAAAAAGAGAACAATCTAAGCTGATTGACGATAAACTTTGCATATAATGCTCATACACAGTGTGCAGTGCAGTTGAATAAAATGCCTACTTTTACTCTTTAGGATATGTGGCGTCATATCATTCAGATTTTTTTTATGGACTCAAGACGGAAGTTTTTCATGAACATGCATGTGTCTTCACTTGCTCCGTTCCCAAGATACATAAGGTGTTAAACATCTTTAAAAAATTGTGTTTCCGTAAATATCCGATCTTCACTCATTTGCCGTGTGATAAGGTTGCTTCCGTTAGAACTCGGTTGAATTCATTTGGTGCAGTCGATTTCCGTCAAAAAAATATACGTTTTGGAATTCTCATGTATTTTCTTTTATTGAACATTCAAAAATATAACTTCTTCTCCGAATGACATTCACAGTGGCTCTTTAATAACACTTCACAGGTGTAAAAGGTGTATTTTACTGCTTTGTCAGAAGAAGTGGACTTTTTCCACCAACGCAGAAGGAGTTTGTCTATAATCTATGAATCTGCTATATGTGAGTTCATATATAGTTCTTGACTTATCCGGTAATGGATTCAATTCCACTTCTCGCGCCTGGTCTCTCACCTCAGGTGGCAATAACTCGATTGAATCCATTTCGAACAGATACTTGAATTTTTTTTTTTTAAATTGACAATGACATTACGGTAAAGAGAAACAATTCAACAAACATCATCAGTGGTAAACATAGTTGAAAGAGCCAGATACCTTTGTTGAAATAACTTAATCATTTGAATTTTTGAATATTGTGTGGATTCAATTATTTGGATTTTGCATGAAATTGGAACGAATTCGGAGAAAAAATTATGTTTCACTAGGCAGAGAAGTACAAGATTCAATGCCGTGGCTGGTGTTTCATAAATATAATTAATGAATAATGAATAATAAATAAATAATAAATAAAAATAACTTTTTTCATCTATTGAAGTTTTTTTGTGTCAGCCTAGTTTTTGGGAAAGAAATAAAGTCAATCAATCGAGAATGCAATTATCAACTGGATTCTCTTTTTTTTTCAAAAACTAGGCAGGATACGGAAAAAAGTTCAAGAGACAAAACGAAAAAAAAAAGTATTCAAATCGGTCAAGCCATTTTCGAGTTTTCATATATTTATAGGCATGACGAGTTCCGAATTATACTTATTTCTCATGATTATGAAATGTAGTTTTTGTAGAACGAACCTTGGTGAGTGCTACAAACTTGAATACGAATGAAAATTAGCACTAATCATCACCAATCGATGCCCAACATTCATAGCATCCAATATGGTTGAAATTCGCCTGTGACTTGAAAAATTTCGAAAAAAAAAATGACACTTGGGCTAAGCGCCTCAGAGTTCGCTATATCTCTGTGCCCTTTCATCATTTTGCTATACACTCTCCCTCACAAATACTGTTCTGTTTATAATTGTAACGCTTTATTTTTCGATATCTTCGATTAGTATACATTTCTCATACATCTGTTTCAGAAAATGATATCATGAAATTGATTGTTGACTGGACGAATTTTTCCTTCCATCACTGTTACTCTGCATCTATGTATATAAAAGCTTATTCATCCTGTTCTGTACTTCAAGTAACAATTAGATCCGCAAACTTTCTTTTTGTAACATTGAAAGGCACTGTGGTTCTCAGCATCTAGATGAATTTCTTCGCACTTTGTCATGAAACAACAAAGTCCATTTTCAGCAACTCTCTTCGAAGGTTGTTGATGATAGGTTGACTTTCTTTCTGTTCTTCGATCGTCGGACATCGGTTTGGCTTCATTCCAAAGGAAACTTGTGGAAAGTATCAAGCACAAAAAGACGATTGATTCAGCCTGGAAATGAATATCAGTGCACAAAAATCTCCACGAAAATCCTGTCAGTCTTTTGAATGGGAATTGAAAGGCGAAAATGTTTCTATATGTGACACTAGATATTCGAGAAATTTTAAATAATCTAAGAATGTCGTGTGATTCATGAACTATCAGAGAGGACCCGTGAAATATTCATCACTTTGTGACCAACAAACCAAAATATTATTTTATATCGATCTATTGCTCCTTATCACGAGTTCAGAGTCTTTTGTTGAGCTTCAACGAAGATGAAGTCTCCAATGGATGGTAAGATTTCAATCATTGATAGTACTCATTCATATCAGAAGCTCTTTAGGAAAATTATGGATCCAATTATTTCAGTGAAATATGAAGTTACATTCGTGAAACATGAGTTCGAACTTCACCCACTGACCCAAAATACATTTGAACACAAAAAAAGGGATTGATAACTCACCATTTTCTAATGATGTTTACTCGACCTGAGCCTATCTCATAGTGAAGGTTTTATATTCTGGTGAATCATCGATGGGCGCTTATATATGTTATGTTACAAGAAATTATGATAAAACGGTTGTAAACATGACACAAATAACTCGAAATCATGGTCAATCAGTTGATGTTATTCAATGATTTGTGATTATATGTCGCACGCATTACTACGATTTGCGGAGAAATCAGGATGACCTTGAATCTTGAGGAGTTGTCAATATTAGTCATACAATGCTGTTGATCAGAACATCCCGAACATCCGAATTTCTATTTACTCACCCCACCTGACTACTATATTTTTACTTATATTGCACTAATATTATACTTTCGAAATTGTAGTCAATGATCTTTCCATAGTCATTATTTGCTTCGAGACTTTCGGGTTTTGACTTCTGCGTCAAATTCATGATAACTTCATCCTTGAGCAGAAAACTTCTGTGAACATTACTTGAAATACACCAGTCTCTGAGCTTCAAATATCTAAATATTCGATTTTCGGCTGCGTTCTCATTCTTCTAGTTTCTATATTCTAGCTTCAATATTATCAATCACTATCTGTGGTTTGATTGAGGAGGTGGTATATTAATATTTTCAGATTTTTGTAATTTTTCCTTCTCGTTCCTTGAAGTGTCCTTGGTGGAACGTTTCGGGAAAGAAGTGATGAAATATGTTTTTTCAATCCGCTGTTAGTGTTTCGTGTCAAAACACTGAACAGGGGGAAGATTTAGGGGAAAAAATTATTCATGCATCAGAGAGATATATGCCATGGCACAAATGTGAATCAATTTTCATCATCAATATTCTAAATACATTAGATATTTATAGATATGAATATAAAAACTTCAATTTTTTCATCAATCATCATGATTTCTTGTCAAAAATTTGAAATCATTTCAATGAATGTCATATTTTGACATGTTGTCAATTTTCTTCAATATAACACCCTATACGTCTATCATTGATGAGGAACTGATAGTCGCTAGGGGGTGTAAATTTTTGGACATTTACTCAGTATGAGTTTCGAAATGAATAATCTTATGTTAATGCCACCATAATGTACCATTCCTTTTTATTTTTTTATTGTATGACTTTTTGGACTGTGAATGTCTATAATGTAAGTTTGACTCAACGGAATTTTGCTAACACGGTCTAGTTTGAGAAATGAAATGAAAAACCATCGATGACATCCTGGTTCTTACTGCACTCGCTAGGGGGCGTATTTTCACATTTTTCCCTGGAACTGTGCATGGAACCGTGAGATTATTTTATAAGATCCGGAAAGTAGATCGAATTTGCAACATGATATATTCAAAGCAGATGACGATATCTTCATTAGTTCAACAGTTATGGCTTCAAGAATATTTCATTAACGAATTCGTCGTGGGAACAAAATAGGTAATTGGGTTTTCATTTTTTTATAAAGTTTCGTAGTGAAGCATGCCATGGACTTCGTTCTGATTTCAATTTGATCAAATCAATAAATGATGCATCATATTGAACAAGAAAACAACAATAACAACATTAACATTCTCAAACAAACTTCACCATTGAGAAAGTTCATCTTTTCAAATTCTCAAAAGATTTTTTTGTTCAAACTTCTATGTCTATCAATTCCTGAGATAGTCTTATTGAATCACCCGCTACAATAATTCACATTTATCAAAATATTCGAACGCTAATATCTCGAAGACGGTGGGATGAAATGAATAAATATATTTTCCAATCGATATATATTGATGTATGAAATTACAGAGATTTCCATGAGAAAAGTTGACCGCATGTTCAAATATGACATTTTCCGAAATAATTTTCACTCATGCAAAAACTTGCGGAATACTCTCTCAACTCTTGATCCTGTTTTTCATTTGGATATCGGTGAGTAATGCGAAAGAAAGAATTCAAAAGTCAATATATCAGTCTGAACTGAAGACTTGACAACATCGCATATCTATTTTTGGCAAATAAGGCGAATGGAAAGATACTTCGAGATCTATTGTATTTCATATTGAAGAGATTTTTTCCATATTAAAAACATTTTCGTTCATTCTTCATTCATTATTATAATCAACATAAATATGCTCTGACCTCATGGCCCAAATAAATTATAATAAATAAACAAAACGACTTCAACTATCGTCAGTGATAACAGCTCGTGCAATCTCTCCTCAGAGTGTGAACACTGAAATCTGGCAACCTTGGATCGGGACAGTGGTTGCACAAAAACCGGTAGTTCCTGCACTCTCCGAAATGGCATTCGTATTTTTCGTAGTAGGTCTTGAGCCTGTAACCGCCAGTTGGGGAGACTGAAATCGTTCTGAATTCTCCTGAAAAAAGTCAAAGATCGAAGAAGATTAATGCGACTAGCTTCTCTATAATATACAGGTTGAAACATGATCTATGGCACATCAGACGTTTCTCTTGAACTAGGAGACTTTGGAATTTGGATCACTTCGAGAATTCGATCGCTTTTTCTTCTCGATATGTATGACTTACTATGATACTTGAACATCCCAATTTATTATCGATTCGTTCAATCACCAATGTGAAACCATTTGATCATACCCTTTGAGTGCGCTTCGCGAAATGGAATACTTTCTTCTTTATTTCTGATTTTTGTTCATACCTTCAGTACATTGGTAGCCACAACTAATCGTATCGTGACAATCATTGCCAATACAAATCGGTATGGCACAACAATTTTCTGTCTGCGGATCATAGTTTCTTTCTTCTGGTTGGAGGAAGCTGCCCTGTACGTCAAACATATTTTTCTGATCAGGAACAGATTTGCTGTAGGCTAGTTCTAACCAAAATATGGTCACGAAGGCGGAGACTCTGTATAGGATCTGAAAACAAAATCGATTGGTTGATTCGAAATTGAAGTGCTTGAGAAAATTTGTAGAGAAAGATATAAGGAAAACCCAGCAGCATTGCGACGTGAAAGAAATGTTAAGATGTCAGGTAACACTACTTTTATGAAGTCCCTCGAAGGATTTCACAAAAATTTACGAATGTTCCACTTCACAGTATCATTCACAGTAGCCGATTTGCCCGAGAGTATTCAGAAAATTTCAATTTCTTCATTCTATATAATCTAGATTCCCTTGGTTTTCAATGAAGTACCTGATTACTTCCATCTTCGACCCATCTGGAATAATTCCAAATACCTACGGTCCTAAAAAACGGTTTTCTCTTCATATCGACATACAGCTAACAAAGTTAGAAATACTGTTCTCACGAGGAACATTATTTTTCGACTGAAAACAGTGTTCAAGACAGAAAATACAGTGAGATCGATTTTGACTCATACAAAACTAAAAATGAAGAACAATCATCAAAAAATTGTACATACAGTATACCATGTGTTTGTGGAAAATAGGCCTCTATCAGTAAGGATGAAAGAGCATAAGAACAATGTAAAGAAAAGATAAACTGATATATCAAAATCAGCTGAGCATATCCTTACTGAAAATGGACAACATATGGTCGATTGGGGTAATATTAAGATCATAGGAAAAGAAGACAACAACCAAAAACGGAAAATCAAAGAGTCTGCTTGCATTCTCCTGAACGGAGACAATAATATTGCTTCTTGTTCAGTTGATATAGATAGAACTTGGCATCCACTTCTGAAACTTGAATATGAAAATGGAAAATTGAACATCAATTGATGAAAACACCTTGTAACCAGAATTCCTCTGTCTACCGAATTGTCACTTTTCAGTGTCAAAACCGACAGCATATTGAAAAAAAAATTCGCGAAGAGAAAAATATTTCCATTGTGTTGAGAACGGGAGCAGATTCGTTCCCGAAACGTCCACCAAGATGAGTAGAGGTTCAATTTTTATTGAATATATTTGTATTTTCAAATTTTCCAGAAACATGGTGTCAATGACAAATAGAGAATTTTTTTCTCAGGTATCTAAATGTTTAATTTCAAGCGCAGTGACATTTTTGGGCAGATCACAAAATCTGTCCTCACTAATTTTCAATCACTTCTACTTTTTTCTAGCTACATCTTCTGAATCATTCGTCCTACTGAGAAATGAGGATAATCTGAATTAAATGTGTTATCTGCATTTCGACAGCAATTTCATTCGATTCATCATCGTGACATTGCACAAAAGTACCTGAACCTCGGCATCGGCAAAGATACAAGATCTGCTGGTATAGAGAGGATACTTCCTATTAAGTTCCTATTGGCTCAATATCAAGAAAAACTGTGATTCCACGGGTATATTGAAATTTTCCACGAGTAACACAGGTCGGATTGAATGAATCCCCTCCGAACTACAACCACTGTGAGTTAGGTTCCGTCAACGCAACATTGATACTTTCCACTACATAAGAAACACCCCTGGGATTTCAGGACGTCTTCGACGTTTTATGCAAAGAATAATGGAAGGTTGTATCACAGCAAGAGGAGGAAATTTCCAACATTTGTGGTGAGATTGATTATTGTTTTGCTAGTTTGATATTGCTGATCTTGTTGACGACGATTTCCTGGATATTTTCATGGCCCGGAAG
Organism: Gastrophysa polygoni; assembly: GCA_963576655.1. NCBI lineage: Eukaryota > Metazoa > Arthropoda > Insecta > Coleoptera > Chrysomelidae > Gastrophysa > Gastrophysa polygoni. The sequence continues at coordinate 50,977,766 of OY755083.1, forward strand.
ATTATGCTAGTCGAGTTCAGAGTTCCTCTTTATAAACATGAAATTTGGGCCAATAGAAGTGTGGACCCCCTCCAACTCCCCTAAAACTGGGTTCGCATAATGTTTAATCGAAGAATAAATAGAGGTCTTGAAAAAACAAAGACATATGCCAATTTCCTTAAGATCTGGTCCATTATTATGGTCACAATTTCATTTGATTTTTTCTTTTTTCTACCGTGCAGTGGCTGTAGCTGGGAGAGGGTGCATGTTAGGACACATGTTCATTCGAAAAATGTCTAATTTTGAACCCAACCTTGAAATATTCACATCGCATTTCGAATCACCCTGTATAGTGGATTCTCCAAAGAATACTAATAGTTGAATGTTTCGAATCATCTATTTTATCATCAAAATATACTTTGTGATGAATTTGTTACCTTTGAGACAAGATGACAGATTTGCTGCGTTCTCACAACCCTCTCGAAAAGAGGTAATATTTATGTGACCAATTCGCAATTTCACCTCTTTTTTCTCCTGTTCCAATGAAATTGATGTTGAAATGCCCACAGCTCATTCAGTCATAAAAAAAGAAACATTCAAGATGGCGGCGACTGCTGGATGCGAACCCTCGGGTAACGATTAGGGTATTGTCGTGAAAATTCCACACATGTGATTTTCAACCAATCAGAACGTGTATTTCTGTCAGATCAAAATAGCAACAGATGATTCTATCGGAAATTTTTTCGTGGTGAGTACCCAACAGCGAATTATACTGGAAATTTTTTTGACGTTCATAATGACAGGTTGTGTCAACTTGATAAAGACGAGAATTGATGTTGTTGGAAACACATTTGGTGTGGAATTTCCTTACCGAATACCAAACGAGTTCAAATTGAATCCGTGAATTTTATCCCTCGTCTTCGACTCGGGAGAATTTTCGAAATATCCATGAGCTCGAAAAAATTTTCGGAAATAATTCGACCTCTTGTATTTTACAAATATTTTCAGCTTCTTGGAAATTTTTTTGGGTTCGACACCTGATTGCACACTGAACTATAGTCGATTATAACACGTTTGATGATTTCCACTGGCCGCGTTTGATTCCAGAGTATCATTCTGTTTGAAATAATCATCCTACTCACCATTTTCTGTATAGAAGTTTCAAGACTGCCGAAGTTTGGGCGAAGATCGAACTGCGACTGATCGAACACAATCGAAATTATTTGTTGTGGAAAAGTTTTAAACGATTATTTCAAGTTTTGATTGCCTCATCTATAATGATGGATTTTCTGTTTGTTTGCATAAACAAATTTTCGATATCAGACTCGTCAATATTTTCGGACGTTTAATTGGATCTGCTTGCCAGTTAAACGTGCGAAGATTTCCGCAGATTCATAACAAAATTTCATAAAGAAAATTCGTTCGAGATATGAAACCGATATTACTTTCACACGATTTTTTTTTATTTATTGGAACAAAAATAACAAACAATCATCCTTTCCTTCTTTCATGATTATGATAAATTCACCGAAAATTTTTTGAGATAGCTCTATTTGTGTGATATTTTTGGCTATCTTTCATATTTATTTACATGATTCACTACATTTATCAGCACATAGAGAATGGAAGCAGGAAATGTATGTTTTCCTTTCAGTAACAATGTTGTCTGATGTAATGAGTGAAACTCCATTTTCGAAAGTTTTCGCTCTTGCTCGAATCCCTCCGGAGGTCGTGAAATTAGACATTTAACAAATGATGGATAATAAAGTCCAATTTGTAATTTCCAAATACATTTCTTTCTTCGTGAAATGTGACTGTTCCGGAACATGTCAATTATCTCGAGAAATATTCCTTATAATACGAGAAATTATTGCTCCGTGAAAGGAATGATCGATTCTCTGATCCCAGTGAATTAACGCCATCACGAAAAACTAATGGGTCTTCGACTGCCGTCGAGTACAAAAAAGGTGTAATTTATTTTCGCACTATACGTACCTTGTAAAATTAATTAAACTTTATAGCTTTCTCACGGAACTTTATTACTGGGTTTTCTCATTAACAGGGAATAAAATTGTGCGCAGCCATTTCGGAAAACTTGCTTTAATTGGCCACCGAATCAAGTCGAAAACTTCGCGCAATCGTAAGTTCATTCATCGGAAATAGCCCCAATTAATTGCACTTATTATCAGTCGAGCGCCGAGTTAAATTGAATGATAATGTTGTTCCCACAAATGAAATTTATCTTTCTGAATTATGTCCTATTTACAGTTTTTTCCCACTCAGTTCTCATACTCAATGACGATACTATTTAGTGCGACACCAGTATCAGCATATATTATGCAAGAAATATCATGAATTGTTCATAATGATACGAGTTTCATAAGACGCTCATGAAATAGTATTCTTGTTCCTGCCACGAACAATAAAATTCGATTTGTTACTCTAGCGTCTTGCAACTGATGAAAAAATCAGTTATCAATAGTTTTCATTATTGATTTCATGTATAGCTTTGAAACTTCATACACGAGTTCTTCAACAGTTATATTCTCCTAGAGTTCCTCTGCATACTCTTCATGCATGGAATAATTGTGTTCAGTCACATCTGTGGAAACTAGAGAATTCTCTGGGGAAGCAGATGCGCGTTTCTCAATGTATAGGTGATATTAAAAGAGGCTAAAATAAGAGGTATCAGAACGACTCTTCTACATGCCCGTGTCTCGAAAGTCGTTTCAATAAGGAATGAAAAAGCGTTAATGCAAAAGAAAAACTCCGTCTGCATTATCTCCACGCCAGAGTCTGCGTTCCAAAGAAGAAGGAAACGAAATTTACGAGTGGTGATGCTTCGTTGATCACAAACGAGACCGAACACATTGTCAGAATTTGTCCAATTTGTTCAAACACCCATAAACGGTTTTCTCATCTCGAAGGTGAAGAAAATCACTCATGGAGATCATGAGTTTCCTAACAAAATATGAGGGTATCGAGGTGGAAGAAATCCTCAATCACTAGCAAGTTTTAAAATTAGATCAAAACTGATCTGGGACAAAGGCTGGAAGTCGTGACGAACCATATTGAGGTAATAACTCAGAAAGTACAATGGCATGGAGACATTGAGGGAAATGAGGCCGCAGATACCTTGGCAAGAGTAGGATCAGGTAGAAAGTTCATGAGGCCACAGCCTGCATTGAATCAGTCAAACCCCATTTTGATCCTTCCATCCTCTCCCACACCCTCATTAGGCTACCACTCCAGATTCCGAATCTTTTATTTATTACTATCTGTAAGTTCTTCGAGGAGGTGGTACAAAGTCACTTTTCAGTGTCAAAATCGAAAACATTGAAACATTTTACGAAGAGAAAAATATTTTAATTGTGTTGAAAACGGGAGCAGATTCGTTCCCGAAACGTCCACCAAGATGAAAACGAGTAGAGAACATCCCATGAAAAGCTGAAAAACTTTTATTTATTCCTTGTACTTTTGAGTCCTCAACTGGGTTGAACTTATATAGTTCTGTTCCGACATGGTTGGATTTCCTAAGATTGGCTCCTCATCTTTCAATTTGCAGGTGAGGCCCCATTTCACATTTCCATTTCATAGAGGTGCAGGGCCAGTCATCAGCTCTGTTACGATTTCCATTTGTGCCCTGTTGGAAGTCAACAGGTCTACTTTTTTTTTGACATGAACCTTCATCATATTCCCATCTTTGTTTCCTGGAATTTCTCCTTAGTACTTCTTGTGGTTTTCCAAAATACAGCCTCCTGCAGAACAAGGTACTGTACATTCCGCTACTCTTGTGGTCTCGTCTGAATCAAGGTCATATGGTTTGATTCTTCCTTCTTCGTATTTTGATCATCATCAACGATCTCATCATTTCGATCACCCCATGGTTTTTGTACTTTGTATATGTCGACTCAGAAAAAAAAAGTCTCAGTGCTGGAAGTCAGAGGAATTGTTAGGATTTTGAGTAGTGCAGGCCGATTCAGTCGTTATCAGTCGATATATGGAATTCTTATCAACCTGCGAAATCAGAACTAATCAGTCTTAAGAACGTATTATCATTTGGTGAAATATAAATAACAGTTTTTCAGACATCAACAGTCATTAGGTGTGACTGGTGATTATCAGAACCCTCTCTGGCAACAGACAAAACGACGAAATAGACAAAATAGTCAAAAAATCTCCTGAGGAATGATAATTAGTCATAACTAGTTCCATGTTCTGTAATTTCGTCTGTACTTTCTCAATAATATTCCACAAATTATCTCGATTTCATTCTTTTGTCTTGGAAAAACCTAGTCTTTCCTTTGATATCCGTCGTTCAAGAATGTTCGAACAGGCATTTGGATATGGGCTATTGTTTATCCATCCCAGGTGGCTTACAGAGTGAGTCGACTGATGCAGCAATAATGCAATATGAACAATCGCTATTTCTCTAGTTCCGTCAAGAAACTGAACAATATAACGCCCTTTATTATGCATGTTCGTGATCCTTCCTCTTTGCCTACTTCTTTGGCATCCTTTCTTGCTCCTGTTGAATGTTATGCTTCCTGTGCTGTAACTTACGAAGGGAAAAAATGCGTTTCAACGTTGTGTTCTTCGCTTGAGGAATTTTCCAATAAGAAGAGGAGCGGCGAGAAAAAAACTGTAATGAAAAAGTATCTTGTGAGGAAAACACAATGAGGCAGGTGGTTTTATATCGAAACAAGACGAGCAAAAAATCTGTGCTGGAACAGTGGGTATTGTGAGCTAATGATTCGTGTGCTGTATTAGATGAATTCGTATAACTCTATATCGAGAAGATTCGATGACACTCTAGTAAAAGCTCGGGCTGCACTTGGTAATTTCCATATTGTCATGGAGGATTTTACCACTCACTTCAATAAGTCTACTGCTTTGTTATTCATACCTCGAAATCACCATAAATATAGACTGAAAGTTACTATATGCTTTTGTCAGCCTCGGACAGTTCTATAGAGAATAAATATATTTCTTCCAGATCCATGGTATGCTCCAGACAGTCACATAAAGGAAAACATATACTTCTTCCATATCTGCTATACTGGAAAAAAATTGGTGATCTAGGAAAAAATATAGACTGGAGGCTATTATCATGCCATTCTTCAGGATCTCTAGGTTCATTCTTCAGCTACGTTGAGTCTCCAGCTAGGTTCAGACAGATCAATAGAGATTCATTCCAGATCTGTGGAATGAAAAAGAAAGCCTGCTGCTGAGTTACCTATATCTATGGATGCCCGTGAAAAATATAGACTGCGTGCTGGTGTGACTTTCTTCTTGAGCTCCAGGAAGTTGAATAGAGAACAAAATATACTCCTTCCAGATCTGCGATCCTGAGAAAAAAAAAATGCTGATCTAGAAAATTTAGACTGGAGGCTACTATTATGCCTTTTCTCAGGATCTCTAGATTAATTCTTCAGTTAGGTTGAGTCTCCAGCTAGGTTTAGACAGATCAATAGAAATTGATTCTGGATCTGTGGAATGCAAAAGAAAGCCTGCTGCTGAGTTACCTATATCTATGGATGCCCGTGAAAAATATAGACTGCGTGCTGGTGTGACTTTCTTCTTGAGCTCCAGGCAGTTGAATAGAGAACAAAATATACTCCTTCCAGATCTGCGATCCTGAGAAAAAAAAATGCTGATCTAGAAAATTTAGACTGGAGGCTACTATTATGCCTTTTCTCAGGATCTCTAGATTAATTCTTCAGTTAGGTTGAGTCTCCAGCTAGGTTCAGACAGATCAATAGAGATTCATTCCGGATCTGTGGAATGAAAAAGAAAGCCTGCTGCTGAGTTACCTATATCTATGGATGCCCGTGAAAAATATAGACTGCGTGCTGGTGTGACTTTCTTCTTGAGCTCCAGGCAGTTGAATAGAGAACAAAATATACTCCTTCCAGATCTGCGATCCTGAGAAAAAAAAATGCTGATCTAGAAAATTTAGACTGGAGGCTACTATTATGCCTTTTCTCAGGATCTCTAGATTAATTCTTCAGTTAGGTTGAGTCTCCAGCTAGGTTTAGACAGATCAATAGAAATTGATTCTGGATCTGTGGAATGCAAAAGAAATCCTGCTGCTGAGTTACCTATATCTATGGATGCCCGTGAAAAATATACTGTGAGCTGGTGTAATCTTCTTCTTGAACTTCAGGCAGTTCGATAGAGAACAAAATATAACCCTTCCAGATCTGTAATTCTGAAAAAAAATGCTGATCCAGAAAATCCAGACTGAAGGCTACTATTGAACCTTCCTTCAGGATCTCTAGGTTCATCCGTCAGCTAGGTCAAGTCTAAAGTTAGATTTAGATGGAGATTCATTCCAGATCTGTGGAATGAAAAAGAAACCTTGCTGCTTATCTATGGATGCCCGTGGAAATAGACTGCGAGCTGATGTGATCTTCTTCTTGAACTTCAGGCAGTTCAATAGAAATCAAAATATATTCCTTTCAGAGATGGAATTCCGCTTGGAATACATTCCTACAAGGACTATTACAAACCTGGAAAACGGCTGTAACACCCCATCGCCTTCACCTCGTCATGTATCTTTTTACTATCGCAGATAGTGTCAACTACACCTTGATTTACAATGGCCGACTACATTAATTCCCACCGGTTTCCGTACTCCGTTCGATCGGAAACAGCTTTTACGATGGCATTAATGCGAATCGCAGGGTTTCTTCGACTACGGCGGCACGCACGTCGGTACACAAATACAAACCGTTACACGCACCGATTCCCTTAGAGTCGGGCTCATTAGCGTGAAACATGACAGCCATACGGAATGGGGATCGAGGTCCTTCTAGCCGAAACAGCGATCCTTGATTGGCTGCAGCGTTGCCAACTCAGTACCTCGAAAATCACAGAGCAGACTGTGATATCAAAATTGTCTAGTATTGTCTTCTAGTTTGGATCGAAAAGCACTGCCAAAGATCATATCAGAGTTCGATGTTTCAACTCAATCAACTAACAGACTAACTCTGCACTGAGGAAAAATCACCACACATTGAATTATGTCGAATACTGTCTGTAGGTTGACGTGACCATTCGTATATACCAAAAGCAGCTCGTCTTGGCTTATTGGTACTTGGTCCTGGTTACTTCTGACGTGCAACCAGTACATGAAAGATACTGGTTCGAAAACACAAATACACGCATTCACAATATTAAATATTCAAACAAACAAATTGAGAATTCGCAATCGATTTGGGAATATTATCATCGTTCACTTGAAATTGTGGACCCAAGTAAATGGTTATGTCTACTGAGCAACCTGTGTAAATGATCCCGGTTACAGACTATATATAATATCAAAGTCAATCTGTAGTATTTGGTATCATGGAGTTAACTTGCATGGAATTCGATAAAAAAATCTAGAAAGGAGAAATATAACGGAAGTTTATCCACTGATCAAAAAAATGAAAAAAAAAACAATCCGAAGTATACTGACATTCAGAAAGTACCTAGTTTCATTGTTGAATTTTTTTTTGTATTTCTTCTGGATTATTCGGTTCCATTCCTCATGAATACACCACTAAACATCACCATTGAAATGAATCGGTTCCCAACAGCGCCATATTTTATACAAGTCGTTACCTCACTGTAGCTGAATCGAAGGGTTATAAATCTTTCACGTTGCACTGGAGTACTATTTATTGTAATTCCTTCTTTTTTGGTTTCTTCGATCTTCCTTCTCGACGACAGTCTCTGAATTTCCGATTTATAGCATTATGTTTTTATTGGATCTTTTTTTCCTCTTTCAGAGATACAAGTGCGTCAGAACCATGTCTGTGTAGAATCATTTTGAGATCTGTATCTCCTTCATCTTCTGGTTAGTGCAAACTTCCACATGGTGATCTAAAAGAACCACGAAGAGAAAATCATGCAGATGAGAAAGTCCAGTGATAATTCAAGTACTTCTGAGGATACGTGAATATATGTCAAAAATTCAACTCATGTTACCCGATCTTTTTAGGAAAAAACTAGTTTTCACTGAACTCTTCAGAAAATTCAGTACAGTTGACTTCAAGTTTTGACCACATATTTGTTTGTTAGTGAATCTCAGGTAAGTTGTTTGTAAATACGTCCTCTCGAACTCAGAATTAGGAATATCGTTAAACAAAGCATATACGAAACGTTACCTCGAGCACGGAAAGAAGAAAAGATGATATGCTTGTGAAGGAATGAAAACATCAAACTGACAAGCTGGTGAACAGTTTCCTGGTTTCGAAACTCTGTAGTCAAAGAAAGTCCTTGAAGCTGTAACGATATAGATTGAAGAAAAAATTGAAATTGTCGATATCAATAAGGAACGTAACCCAAATGATCAGCACAACAATATAGATACTTTCCCTCAGAAATCTGTACAGACTAAACTGCGGTTTGAAGTTGCCGTTTGAAGTTGATCTTCTTCTGATCTTCATTCCAATTGCCTTGCCACTCTGATTGGTTGCTCTAGCAGATCATTTCTTGTTGGCATCACTGAGTCTGTTCGATTCTTTGCTGATTATCCAAAACCATGGGGAGTTTTCAAAAAAACATGGTTCGTACCAGGAAGCTAGTTTTGGCACAGTACCCACATGCAAGTCTTCTTATCATCGACCAATCGTAACCTTTCCTTCTCTCTATCAATGTACACCAGTATTAACTAGTTTGAACTAGTATCAACTGTTTCCAATATGATTCGTTGGGTTTTTCTAGTTTGAACTGAATTCATTCGAATGGAACTAGATTTATCTGAGGAGCATAGTTGGAACATGTTTCCTAGGAAGATTGGGTTTTAACTGGAATGGCTTTTTTACGGATATCCTCGCGAAACACTCATCTTTGTCATCAATTCAGTGAGCAGACGTATCCAGACAGTCTTTATTGTCCCTCATTCTGACTAACTTTTTCGTTGTTTTGCTGCTGGTGTTCTAGTTATTCCTCGAAAGTCGAATTGTGCCTGGAATCACCGTTCCGTTCAGCAGAATGTCTCCTTTTTATTCTATGACAGATTTTAAGGAGCTTCCAGGCTCGGAATGAGATATATTAGCGCCCTAGACTGAAAGAAATTTCGCGATCGAAACATGCATGTGAAATGGAAATGTCGAAGATATTCTGAAAACACCTGAAAATCTAGCATTTCACCTTGTGGTATGCGAATATGCTCATGAGGACACAGAGCTTTCTTATTCCAAGAGAACAGATGAGAAACCTCTCACCGATCACATGGAAACCAAATACATGAGAAAATAGGAGAAAAGAAGAGAATTACGAATTTCAAGTTCACAACGCAAAATGCAAAAAACCTCAAAAATGTCCGCACTCGTTCCAGTTTTTCACGTCTCTCGAAAACTATGCATTTCGTCTGCAAGTATACGAGAGTAAAGAAGACGAAATTGTCGACCAAATGTTCGACTCTTCTTGGTTTCTTGACGAGCGGTTCCGGAGATAGAGCGCTCTGGGAAACATCGATTGTGTTTGCGCCTCCTGTGTAAACGTCAAAAACGCCCACTCTCACACCCAAAAAATGATACCGTGATATTAGCGCGTCCACACTATGCCACTGTTCGCCAATTGGCAAGGCCAGTTGGCGAAGTCGATTCGATGTGAACGCGACCGTTGGTACGTGACAATAAGCCCTCCGTGTGCCAATGGAAATCGCTCGAGTATCGGTCTCCTTCGAAGGAAATATTACAAACTGAATGATTACCAACCAACACATAAATATTCAGAGGTTCTTCTAGTAGCTGAGTTTGTAGATTTGGCTTTGTCAATTGGTGTTGCCAACGGCGAATTGCGGCATGATGTAGATGCTCTTTGAAGCTCAATTCATGAACTCCGTAGCCGTAGCAGCAGTTGACGTAGCCGTTGCCGTACCAAGATGTAGTATGTGGAATATGTAAATCCGTTCATAAACTTTGTAGTTGACGCAGTTGACGTTGCCGTAACCGTCGAAGATTATCAACTTTCATCTTCAGCGGCAACGGCAACGGCATTCGGCTGCGGACATCCAATCACAGATGAGTATCAATGACAGCTGACAGAAGAGAGTTATGGTTTCCGTTTGTTCATTTTATTCTTATAAATTGCACATCACGAGGACGAATTAGTTTGGAGAATGGCTGAAAATTGAGATGTCATCAGTTTTTTCGCTACTGCAACGACAACTGCTACGACAACTGCGGCTACTACAGCATCGGAGTTTTTAAATTGAGCTTAAGAGTACAAACGAGGTAAAAAAGTAGAGTGGAAATCAAGGAAACGACCCCTGCCACCTTTATATTTCCATCGGCGCTATACTTTCGATGTATTACTCCCAAAAGAGCTTGTTTCGAAGCATCTGTGATAAAGACATAACTGGATTTCATTCACAACATCTCGGGTTCATATCACTGGATATGTAACTCAATTTGAATTCTGTATGTAGTGATGTAAATTTATCATGAAATAATTGAAAGTCGAGCCCAGGACTGGGTCATAGCATAGTTCCTCCATCTGGAGAAGAGAAATGAATCATTGTGAAAAGAACTTTAAGCAACCATTCTCTAGATATTTGAACTCCAAAATTCCAAGTCAATCATTTGATAATCCATGAATGTTTTAGTTGGCAACATTTTTCACAACATGCTTAGGAAATTGGTGTAACATTTATGTGAATACTACGTATCATGCAAATGAATGCAAACAAACTTTCCAGTGTCTGTGACTTCTTTTCGTGCAGTGTTTGAACTCAAAGAATGAATCTCGTGCGCATTTCTGAATCTTCATTTAATTTTGTTTACTTTTTTTCACTTCCACTTCCTTATATTCTTCATATTAGTGATCACATAGGGTTTGTAAGTAACATTTCATTAGAAAATCGCTCTGTAAATGGGAAACTATTGGGCAATAAACGCTATTATTATCATTTTCATCGACGCTATTGACAGTTCATTATTCACCAAGGTTGAATTTCCTTATCAATATTTACCTAGGTGAAAAAAGTGTTATTAGAGTAATTCCTCGAATGATGGTGATTTCTCAGGTTAGTAGCGGAAAAAATGATCATTATTGTCCTTATCGTTATAAATAATTGTTACGAGGCGCTAATACGCCGTCGTGGATGTCAATACGGCACTGCTTTTTATTCTATCGCTGATTTTGAGGATTTTGAGTCTCGCCATAACAATAAAGCTTCCGCCGCCGGATCTGAAAACAATACGGCCGCGAAGTATAGGAAGCAAAAGCGACGGCGCCTCTAATCTTTCTCGGTTCTATGGTTGTATGTGCGTCGTTGGGCCAGTAAGCAAAATAACTGAGTTATGTGGATGGGACTTTGCGGTTTCCTATATCACCAGCGCTACTTGTTGTTTCGAACCGAAAGATCGAACCGGAATCAAAACCCTTCCGTTGTGAAGTTCACCAAGAGGATATATCAATTCGTACAATGCCCTACAAAGCGATTTGAATCAATTTTGTCAAGTTCAAGACAACTACATCCTTTTCTCGAAGTTCTAAATGAAAACATATCAATTCTACTCGTTCAAAAAATAATGAGTCAAAATCCTAATTCATGATCATTCAATGGCAAATTAGGGTAATACTACTTGACTTCATTCGCCCACTTATTAGTTTCGAAACACTTGTTGTGAAAGATAACATGTCATACATTGTATTTCTGCTGAATCACATGTTCCACTCGATCGATCAAGATTGCTGATCAATATGAAAAACCATGTAGAACATAGTAGGTTGCCGAATTATTTCCGTTGGTGAGAAAGAACTGTATTCTGTTTTTTCATGATGGAATATGAGAGTGACGGTACTGTGACGAAACGCCCCGTGTGAAACCTCGGACTCTGGCAGAATGCATCTGATTCTTGCCATCATACCTATATTAATTGGGATCTGCCATTTGTTGCTGAATGAAACCAACTACCCGGAACTGAGTATCATTCAGATCACCCTATACAATCCGCAAAACAACACTTTCAATACCTTATTGAGAATGTGGGTGTAACTTCGGGTTCTCCATCCTGGCTCCATCTGGTGGCAGAGTTGTGTGGCTTTCATGTTCAGCAGTTTGTGGACACGAGATCTTTGAGAGGTACTTTGATCACTTCCAAAGATCAATCAAAGATCACTTTCTGCAGAGACTCTTCGGAATTTTCTCTGGTATACACAAAAGCAATCATGAAGATCTCACCTTCTACTTGCCAGATGCATTTCCACTGCGAGTTTCTGAAATCCTCCTGAACGTGATTCAAACTAGATATTCATAGTCGTAGTTATTTATATAGTGATCGAGAGCAACTGGAATACGAAAGTTTTCGTGGGAGTTCCCAAAGTTATTCCAGATGTAATCGGAAAAAATATTCTTCTACGACCACGCAGGTATATTCATTACGCTATGGCACCAGGCAAGTGAAACTCACTAGTGTGGAAATATTGGAAGAAGCTTGGTTGCAGTGATTGATGAATGTGACGATATTTTTACCGGGAAATTTTTATGCTGGAATCATTAGACGTGGTGCTTACGTTTCAGCTTCACATTTTCCATTCAGGTCCCTTTGTCCGAACGGAATTGATTACAAACTGAAAAGCATTGCTAGAAATGTGCCCCCGTTTTTCTAGATCTAGACCAACCCTGTACTTCAATGTAAAGCCATCAGTTCAAAAACAAGTCGAATGGATCTCCAAGTACGGTAATGAAAAGAAAGCATCAAGCCAAAAGTAAAACCAGTAAAACAAGTCACTCTGTCTCTGTAATTATATATGGACTTAGTTGTTTTAGAGTGCATTCTTTTTATCTGCTAAGTTGTAACAAAGTATACAGCCTCGTTTTAAGTGGGAGCTTTGAAATGCATAACACGGAACCACTTGTTCCCATCGCGAATGATGGAAGCTGTAAAATCCTGAGCGAGACACGAATCATGTGGGATTAGAAAATGCCAGTGTCGAAGGCGATTTTGTTAAACTGGAATGACTCGATATAAAACAGGAGCATGCATCTGCGTTGATTGTCTTTTGCTCGGTTGGGAATAAAACAACAGAAACCAACTTTTCATCGGAGGAAAGATAATAAACTATGTAGATATATGAAGATTTTATTGACGTGTCGAAAATCTGAAATCACGGGAATGAAGAAATCACAAGAGCTTGATTGATTGACGTATATTATTCATCGATGGAGTATTCAGTTGTATGCTATCAGTACCATTGCTAAATTAGGTTGAAGCGATCCTTGTAATGATCCTTGAGTGTAGTGTAGTGGATTCAATTCTATAGAGAATTTCAAATTTCTGTGGATTCAAAAATTACATTTTTCCTGAAATAATGCGTTGATGGAATCTAAGTTACAGTGGTTGTATAGCTCGGAGGAGGTGCATTTTAGGACAGATGTTTATTTAAAGGAAGAGGCTCATTTCAATTCCAATGGTACTCCCTTGATATATTCACATCCAATTTTCAATCACTCAGTATAACTGTCATTTGTGTACAGGGTGGGCCAATGAAAACAAGGTATGCATTTTATTTAGAGATCAAAGAACTGACATTAAAATTAATGATTCCTTATGTAATGTTGGATAGGACAGGATTTAAGAAAGAACACATTACATAAACATCGTTCTAACTACGAAATGAGAAATAGTGATGATGAGAATAAAGCGTCACTTAAGATCGTAGTAGCCGATCATTTTGATAAACGTGTTTTCTCGAGAACTACTGCATTGAATTCCAAAAACAAGGAAGCGTTGGTAAGACATTTCGATTACCTTCAAAATGATGTATCACTTGACCCCTTGCCCCATTTGAGATTCAAGGGTTGGAGCTCACCCCTCCGAGGGGTTTGAAGTGAAAAAGTTGAAAATATTTCTCCCTCGAAATAAAAATCGACCAGTTCGCGCGTTTTTTTCGAGCGATTTTTTTTCTCTGAGAACGATAACGATGTCAAATCGGCTTCGTTTCGTTTTCACTGGGCCACCCAGTACATAAATTGTTCAGATCTTCATGTTCTATAAGAAACCTTTGTCCGTTTGTAGATTTGGCAATAAAGGATATCATTATCATTATTCGAAAGTGTATCCAGCAGACTTTGATTTTCGATTGGCGGAACATCGTGGAGTTGTGCCTGTCCCTGTTTTATAACACGTCTGCAGATGTTCCTTCGCGGATGTGACAATGGAAAACCTGCATAAACGTCCATCGTTCTGCTCGAATGTACGAAAACTGAATATAAATCGTCCTGGCCCAAACAAAAATAAAAGTAATATCTCCTTGGACCGAACATATTCCATGAAATATTCCGCTGCAGGATACGTTCGGGGGTGATTGTGAATGTGTATGGAATAAAAATATACTCTGGGATGGCGATGGATGGATAGTAAATAGAACGCTGAAGCGGCTTATTCAGCACCATTATTGTTTTATATTTCTTCCACGAAAACTTGAAGATTCTGCTGAGAAGTAATGGAATTTTAGAAAATATTTATTCACTGTAATGCTAGTTCCTGTATCTATGCTATTCTTCACGGGGTCTCTACTTTTTTCTTATTGATCATGTTCCGTGCTTCACATATCTTCTCTATTAAATACTGTCTGTGAGTTTTCCGGGCAGTTGGTACATTCATTTTTCAGCTTTTCGTGGGATTTTTCTCTCATCGTTCCTAAAACATGAAGTAGAAGTTATTGAAAAATAATTTCGATATATTTGTAGTAGGAACAGAATTTGTGATCTGCCCCAGAATGTCACTGCGCCTTGCACCTTTTGACCAATGCTCACCAATTTCTGATCACACATGAGCCTGAGTATCTCTCGAAGAGAGTGTTTCTTCCGGAAAACTTGCCGACATGATTACAATCTCAAAACGCAACAAATATATCTTGGTAAATTCACCCGCAGCTTTTCCTCTACTTTTTCCAGCTTTTTGTGGGCTTTTCTCTCCTCGTTTATAAAAAAATAAAGTTTGAGTTATCAAGATTATTTCAATGTATTTGTAGTGAGGACGGATTTTGTGATCTGCCCAAAAATGTGACAACGCTTGAAATTAAACCTTTAGATACCTAAAAGAGAAATCCTCTATTCGTCAGTGACACCTTGTTTTTCGGAAAATTTGGAGCTGAAAATATATTTGATGAGAATGGAAACTTCTACTTATCTCAGTGGCCGTATCGTTGGAAAATGACTTTTCAGTGTCAAAACCAACTGCACATTGAGAAAATTTTGCGAAAAAAAGTGTTTTGATTGTGTTGAGACCTGGAGCAGATTCGTTCCCGAAACGTCCACTGAGATAAATAGAAGTTTTTATTCTTCCAAATTATCCAAAAAACAAGGTGTCACAGACGAATAGAGAATTTCTCTTTTAGGTATCTAAAGGTTTAATTCCAAGCGCAGTGACATTTTGGAGCTGGCATATCACGAAATCTGTGCTTCCTACAAATATATTGAGGAAATTTTCAATAACTTAATTTTTTTAGAAACCAGGAGAAAAAATCTCATGGAATGCTGGAAAGTGAATCTTCTCTATTGTTCTTCCTGGTTCAATGCTCATCATGTGTCAGAACCGCCTCACTTATTCCTTGGTTATTTCTTTCATTATTTTTTTTTATTATCATTATATTTTCCTTATTGTTGCTTCATTCATCCTTGCTTACTTCATTCTTGTGTTCATTTCACTCTTATACGTGCTCTCCAATGCATTGATTTCACCATTGTTTTTGTAATGTCTATATCTCATCTGCTTATGTTGTCTCCTCATACTGAGAGTTGAGTAGATTTCTCATACTATCTGATTCAGTGAGATGTTAGATTTCTTGCCTAATTTGCTTTTCAAGTTATTCACAATCTGAAGTATGTTAGATTCTTCCTCTATTTGGTTTCAAGATATTTTTGGATTGATCTCCCATTGTCCAATGTTCATTCAATGTCCATCACTCCCAAATATTCATGCGATATAAACAGCTGTTTCGTTCTTGTTGAGGTCCTTTCACCAAATCATTATTATGATCAGGACTAGCAGTGGGCTGAAACTACCTTTTTAGTTCAATACCATTAGATTCCATGCGAACTCTTGAATTCTCGAATTTTTCTCGTGTTATTTGTACTCCTCCCCCACTTTTTTGTTGCTGTTTTTAATCCCCTTCTTTAGTATGACCGGTAATTTCATTCTCTGTAGATATTTCCATATTACTTTCCTCTGTATCGAACGAAGAAGGCTCTGAGGTTAATGAATAAAAGTAAATTCCAAAAATTGTCTCTGATGAGAGAATATCACATTTCTATACTCATCATTATCTATTACACGATCCTAGTCTCGTTTTCAATAATTGACGGTTTTTTTCTTCTGATCACTAGGGAAAAGTTCCTCATTTAACAACCCAAATTAATCCGATGGAATACAAATCTTTCGTGCAATTTCGAGTGTTGAAAGTTGAATTGAGTGTTCTGTTGATCAAGAGAGAAATTCTGATTTGAAATCTCCATACTTTCTCTATCTTTTTCTCCATGTGATACATAAAAGAAAGTAGGAACTAAGCCTCTAAATGTGCATTCTTATTCAACTCAAACTCAAACTTAACTCAATATTGCCCACGATAGATATAACAGATCAAGAAAATGGCCGCCATACAGAGGCCGACGAGTCTACAATCACCAGAAAACCTAAAATCACTCTCTATAAAAAAAAAAATCGGAAGCAAGATGAAAAATTTCTGGAACAGCAACCATTCAATAGTTTGTGAGAAGTTTTTGGCTGACTATTAGTGTAACTGGTGCATGAAGATCAGTTTCTCTGCTATATCATCAGGCTCCATTGTCCATTATCCACCCTTCATTACTTGTGTTCGCAATATGTATACTGTGAAATTATCTATGTATCATTTTTTCTATCTGTTGACAACACGAAATGGAAAACTATAATGTTCGAGGAACTTTGTGGGAGAGAAGAAAGGTGTTGAAAGTTTCGAGGTTGTGAGCATCAGAAATGACTTCACTAGGCGAAGAATTCCACAGCGATGTTCGACAGGTCTCGAGCCTGACAGTGTAGGGGTGACCAGCCTGAGCTCGTCTGGTTTGTCTACTAGGAATCGCGCGTGGTGGCATAATAGATGATATTTCCGTTGAGCACCGACTGTGGAAGTATCTATAGAAAAGGCAGAGATCGCCGACCTTTCTACGATGTTCTACGATGTGAGCCTTTTTTGTGTTAAGAAAACATTATTCCATTATTTTCAACAAATTTTCCGTCAATGATTCTCTTCCATGAAATGGAATCGAGAAGACGGTGCGAAGAATGAGAATATTTTGAAATGGTTCTCGCTTCGTACGGGGCGGAAATACTAGGACTAAATGTATATCGTTCTTTGTATTATTGTATTGTTTTTCTGGGAAATAAACCATCTATCTTACTATCGCGTGAAATCCAATTACAGTCGCAGAGAGCATCAGGTATTGAAAAATTCCGTCATTTGTTTCCTGGAAATCCATAAAAGAACGTTTTCCGCTGACCCTCCATCTACCGGATCCGTTGACTCCGGGATAATATGGACACTCAAGCTGTGCTTTACGGTCGCACATTCAACAGACCCAGACCTGCTCCTTATTCGCTGACGATTCGCGAATAAACTAGGTAACATTTGGCGACAGTAAACTGCCATTGAATAACTATTCCGACGTGTACCAGAGCGAAAGTGGATAGACCGGAGGAAATGAGAAAGTGACTTCGGTCGATGTGATAAGTTGCAGAAGTCACAGGAAAAAATTTATGATGATAATAATATTTCTCCTAGATCTCATGGAATTTTCTCTCCACGTACCTGAAAGTAGAAATAAAAATTATAATAATTATTTGAATATAATTGATGTACACGGTAATCTGCTCAGATAATCCTACATTGCAAATAGAAGCCAATGCTATTAAACTATGACCTTCGGTGTACCGCAGGGATCGCACTTGGGGCCCTTTCGGTTCACTCTCCTCATAAACGATGTTGGCAACTGTTCCAGTATTCTGAATTTCTTCACTATGCTGATAATATGGAAATTTATGGAATCATCAGTACTCCAATCTGACATTCACAGATCACAAAACTTCTGCTTCGCTCACAAACTAGATCTAAATACCAAAAAGTTTCACAAGTTTCATTTTCTAGGTTATGATCCGATACTGAATTTGTATAAGTATACTATGAATAATGACACTCTTGAAGGTGTTAACCACATCCGTGATCTAGGAGTTATCATTGATTCCAAATTGAACTTCGGTCGGCATATTGCAAAAAAGTCACACAACAAGAGGTTCAAAACCTCATCCTCTACCATCATCCTCCACAATTCACTGGTAGGAAGTCATCTTGAATTCGCAAGCTTGATATGGAACAACTCGTACAGTACATTCATCGAATTGAGAGTATCCAGAAAAAAAATATATCTCACCTGAATTATAGATTCAATGTGCGTCTACACTTTCTTGATCACAAGACCAGTCTTCGACATTGAAAAATTCTAAAGCTTGGCTCACGTCGCAGATCGACGCAGATCAACTTCAAAGTAGATTGTAGTTCGATACTGGGCTAGCTATATTTGAATTCCAAAAGCATAGTCACAAGAAGTAATAGTTAATTTCATCACACAAATGTATGAGGAAACTCACCCATACGTCAAGTACTAAAAATTCCCCACATTCCCACATTGATTTGTTTTGTTAATCTCTAACTACTGCCAGAAGATCAGCGATCGAGGTCTTCGATTGAATGAAATTGATTTTTCCACTCACTTGCATTATGTATAACAATAAGATATTTTGATAGCTTATATTAGCGATCAGATCGAATTACAATATAGTAGCTTGAGATTCACGTGTATATCTATACATCAATGATGAACATTCCTGTAATTGGTATGTTGGTTCATCCTGCTGAAATGTCTAGAACATAAATAAATTATTGAAGTAAATGAATGAATAATTGTAGTAGGACACATTGATGTTCTGCCACAAAATGTCACTGCGCTTGAAATTCAACGTTCAAATACCTGATAGTAATATATTTTTGAAGAAATCGAAACACCTACTCATGTCAGTGGACGTTTCGGGAACGAATCTGCTCCAGTTCTTCATATCGATGTATGCGAACGATTTTTTAGGACTGTCTGATGTATTTCTAGTTTGGCAAGTTTGGAAATTCTGTCTTCTATTCTATCTAATTCTATCAACGAGTCGAATGGATAAATTCCATAACTCTATTTTATTTTCCAACACACCTTTCTTTCCGTCCACTCCTTGTTGGGAAACTCATGGCGGGCAATAACCACCGATTACGCTTCTTTATGTAAGGTCCCGCCAGCTTTTCGGGACGATAAAACCGCTTTCATTTGTTGCACATCGAGTCCAGGGTGTGTATGACACGGTCTATAGAAAATCCCCAGGAAAATTCCGCATCAGCAGGTCTTTTGTCATTCCGGACCGATAGTACAGTGAAAATGTTTGGCGTCATTGTTGAACCGATCAGAATCGGTCGTTTTTGGTGGCGTGTGCTGAAATAACCGTGTAATTGGATCAGATATTCAGAAAAATAATACTGTTTCATATGCTCTTCCCCGTATTATGAGTTGATGTTCATGTCATGGATCAAAATATGTCATACCTGCTCTGATGTCAATGATATGATTTTCGAAACTTATCGCTTTTTTGTTTCTGTATCCAAGTATTTTCAATAATGTTACAGTTTCACTGTGTTGACGAATATGTATCTGATTGATAATTTTCATCAAGAACACATCTAAATCTCAGCTCTCATTTTTTTTTAATTTCCAGTTCAATTTCCATACTTTCCCAGTGGGATGTAGATGAAAAGACTAATTTCAACTTGCATACCAAGTATTTTATTGAATGCTGGCAAATTAGTCATTATACAGGGTTAATTAAAGGTTGGTGTACAACTCTTTTTGGAACACTCTGTGCAATAATGTCGTTTCCAAATTTTACATCTTTTCCTTTGGTTCATGTCTTCATGTTTAATATTTCAGAGCTGAATGAACTTTTCACCAACAGTTCACTTCAAGAAATGACATGTTTCGACAAGGTGACTCTGCTCATTATTGCCCTTATGTTAGTGAGAGTCAGAGCAATGAGAGTGAGTGTCATAGTTTCAAGTTCGAGAAATTGTGCAAAAGTTGTTGCTGTCGTGGAAAATGTAATGCATCATGTTGCAAGAATACGAATATACATCGATATTTTATCAGGTATTGGCAGATTTTCCTATCTCCTTACATCCTAGGCAGAAAAGTACGAGTTTTGATGCCGCAGCTAGCCAAGGCATCGAATCTCCTTTTCTGCCATGTGAAACATATATCTTTTTCATTCCGATTTCAACTCAATATTCAAATAATCAAATTCACACGATATTCAAATAATTAGATCATTTATCTGGCTCTTCGTAACTATGTTTAGCGCTGATGACATTTGTTGATTTTTTTTGTTTACTCTAATGTCATTGTCGATTTGAGAAATTCATAAAGTAACTGTTCGGAATGGATTTGATTGAAAGTGAAGATGGGTTATTGCCATAAACTCCACCTAAGATGAGAGACCTATCCTATTACCGGATAAGTCAAGAACTATTCATGAACTCACAAACAGCAGATTCATGGATCATAGGCGAGCTTTTTCTGCCTAGGCAGAATAGGTCGACTTTTTCTGACTGGACAGTGAATATACATCTTTTTTGCCTGTCAAGTGTCATTAAAAAGCAACTTTTGATGTCGTTTGGAGAAGAATATCATTCTTATAATAAACAATGGAATGAACAATGGCACCTGGAGACAAGAATCAATAATAGAAAGGAGGAAGGAATGGCTCTCAATATAAACATACATATCATGACAGGAATTTAATCCAGAGAGTGATTCAAATTTAAGATTAATTTGTGGTTCATACAGCAACGTTTTGATTAGCCCTGTATAATGATGAAAACAAGAAAAGTTGATGTTCAAGTTGAATCAATGAACTCATCCACATTATCCAACTTGATACATTTATCAACTTATCAACTTATTACTCTTCTCATTTATGTGCGTGTGCCTATTCATCTTCGGGGTTTTATTCCAGGTCTGGCCCATATACTAACGTCCTGAAACCGTAACCAAATACAGGATTGCAGGTGTTTATTACCGGTGATACCACTAATGCCACACACCAACCACGTGGAAGTCTCTCGGTACAGTACATAGCGAAACCAATGATACCAACAAATGTCATTTCCTGAACGTATCAGATAACCACAATAATCATAATATGATACCCGACAATTAGGCCTTGTCCTTTTCCGGGAAGTATTCGATATACTGGCAACGAAAAGCGGGGCATATGGACAGATACATTTCGAATATTGCGGTCGGGACTGACCGTTGACGTCTGTCAAATATCGTGTGCAAGCGAATGGAAGAATTTAACGAGTGGCATTTATTTGTATGGGACGGGAAACCCGTACTTCATGTCCGAGAGTATCATCTTATTTTAGATCGTTGGGTGTCCTTTCTATCTCAATTTTCAACAGCCAAGAAATACTTGAGTATAGTTGAATCGGAATGCACGTTATAACAATGTGTGTTATTACAACCGTATTGAATAGGAATATTTGCAAATCTGCGATTCCTTTGTTGAGTTCATGGTCCATAGAGTGTGTGAATAATAAATAAATAACAAGATACCTTTTCACTATCTTATAGAGATGTGTGGAAGAGAAGATCATCTTTTTCTCCACCTGCTAGTGTTGCTAGTAGACGAAACATTTCATGGGATGACACTACCAAACCATTCTGAATCTGAACATAATTCTGTCGAGGTGACTTTTCGAGCATTCGATCATTATTCGCAAAAGACTGGCATTCATTCCATCCTGAATCTTTTATATTGGACTAAGCAGGGATAGATTCGGTTTCGTAGATCATTATCGACTTGTTGGCAAATTCTAGTGAGTTATCACAACTCAAAAGCACGTACCGTGGAAATCTAGTCTAATTGCAGAAGGGTACGTTGATGAATCTGAGCCAACGGAAAAGGCGCTGCAAGAATCCTGACTGGAAATACAACATTGAGTAATACACTAACGTTCGAACAATTGTGAATGGAACAAGTTCATCCACAAACACAGTCGGTGATTCAACTGTGATTCAACTGTGCCGTCACCTCATGTAAGGTTTTTTATGTTGTTGATTTGCCATTTGCGACAGGAGTTCAATGGATGATGTAGTAGTTTTTTCTTGGGGTGGGTTGGCATTGAACCGAAGTGTTTTTGCCACAGACTTTTTGTATCATACGTATTGTATATGGGACAACACTGTCCCATCCATACTACACCCAGTCACCTTTTTTTTCGCATTTCTGCAGGCAGTGGGAATCGAACCCACTACCGAGAAGTGGCTACCTTATAATCACTGCGCCTTTGCGCTCATCGCCACTTCGGCGACTATGTAGTAGTTCTTGTTTGAAGTAGTTGTCCACTTTTTTGACAATTGGAGAAAAAATATTTTATGCAACACGTGAAAGAGTAACATTTTAGTCAAATGTTACATGAATTACTATTTTTCCCGATTGTGGCATACTCATGATCTGAAAACTTTTCGAAACTGATAATATATTCGAAATGTCCCAAATTTCGTGATGAGTCACATGATGAAAATTATCATGTGTTTTCGAATTCTCAGCTTGATATCCACCAGACAGTATCCTCAGAAATGCCGTGGACTTTATATATTTATTGGCATCAATATTTCTTTTCTTTCCAGAAATATATTCGCTTAGCATCATAAAGTTACCAAAACTAACAGTGGAGGGTATCAAATTGTTGGAATCTCATGCTTATATCTCCATCAGAGAAGCAGATCATACAATGCCCAATTCGATGATGTTGGATACTACTGTTCCTATGAAGTTATCAAAATCGATGCTCGGTAACATCACCATTAGAGGTTCATTTCGCAAGAACTGCTTCACAAAAACATCCAAGCACCTCCTCGTGTCCACATGCTCCGTATATTCTTATATATTCTAGGAGTTTTGAAACTCTATTCAGAGGAAAGCTGTAGAATATATTGAAAGTGTTTCGGAAATTACTGAAAATATTATATATTTTTGGAAATATTTCCAGGACTTGAAAAACTATCTGACAAAGTCATCTTCTGTTCATCCATCGTCATTGCAATCATGTTGGTCACACTGTATATGTCCCATTTCTGCTGTGTCGAGAGCGATTATTTTTCGTGGATTTCTCCACTTCCCATTCGAACGGAATCATTCAGTTCATTATGTCCCTATATTTTCCGCGGTGCATTATTCAAACACAATATAAAAGTTCATTCCCCACACACTACGAATTCGTTTGTGATGCAGCCAAGTCTCGCCAGAATGAAAATGGAAAACATTTCATGAACCTTTCGTACGAGCTCATAAAAAACTCCAAAAAGCATCGCGGTTAACAAATATAAAATATAAACGCAGAAAAAGTTTTTATCGCGTCGTGATACGTGAAGATGGACTCTTCAGTGAGTAAAAATGAAAATTATTCATGCGGAGTTTGTCACTATACTTTTTATGGATAGCGGAATGATTCCACGATAGCGATTTTTTACTGCACTCTAAATTGGTGATCAGAACTCATATACTTTTCGTCATCGATGAGTTCTTTTGCATAATCGTTCGACTCATTACGGATTGGAAATATTTATGATTCATCCAGAGTCATTTGCGGTTTTTTCGGGGTTTTCATCTATTTTATATTTGAGTATCCAACCACAGTCTCCAAATTGTAACTTTAACTCCAGCCACTGATGTGTGACACTTTCAGTGAGATGTAGAAATGTCAAGTTCTTTTGACAGTTGTACAAACACACTTTTTTTTTGTTGAAAACTAGATCAACGAGAGTCACCGAAACGTCTGAACATGTGAAATCTTGATCGATATCTATTTTTTTTCAAATATATTAAAATACAGATTCCACTCGATACCAGCTTCAAAATGGTACGCAACGATGTATGTTTGGTTGCCTTTACTACAATCATGCATTAATTGAGGAATTGATCGTTAATAGGGGTCATTAACGATCAATTTCATGAACGTTATACTGACTCATCAATACGAGGTCGACGAGAAATTGAATTTCAGGCTTCAGAATATATCTCACTCCTCGAACATCTGATGATATAAAGAAATATAGGGTGATCCATTAATGAGAAAAATATGGTAACATGCTTTAGGAACCCGATGAACACTCGAGGTGTGTATTCATTTCGTATTTCAACTCAAACTGACTCATTGTTCATGACTCGAATCGACTAGACGAGACCCTGTTCTTCCGAGAGTCGATCCTCAGTTTCGCTAACGAAGACAGGAGCGACACGTAATTAATAATAACAAAGTGAATTTTGCGGTCGCATATCCCACTCGAGCGTCGGGGTGTGTTCTTTCGACAAAGGCGCTCGTGGTTTCGCGGTGAAAAGAATCACGGTCGAGCAGGAGGACCCTCGAGTTTGTGCTGACTCTATCGCGATCCGCGCCTTAAACGAGCACGTCGAAGCGGCGGGGGGGGGCAGAGGGGTTCCCCTCAGGGCTGTATTCGATCGAATCGTTGAAGGTACTTGCCCCTGATGCTTCATTCGGGAAAACTATTATGGATTGGACCCACGAAATACGAATACACGGGCTAAGAATCGAAATTATTTTGTTCAGTCGTTTTGACTCTTTTCCATTACAAAAACTCTAAATGTCTGAACTGACATTTCAATAACAAAAAACACATAGTGATTACAAATATGAAAGGAATCATAAGAATATGATGGTCAGGTACTATCTATGAAAAGGAAATATCGCCCATTTTTGTTGTTCTCGATAGATCAATAAAATAGTAAAGGTAGAGTATGGAATTTGGTAGTAGTAAACTGTCTGTAGTAGAATCAAGGTGGTGGTATTCTGATTTCTCTATGAAATTTTCTCTCCTTGTTCACGAAAATAAAAATATAAATCATAATGATTATTTCAATATATTTCTAAAAAGGACTGATTTACCTGCCCAAAATATCACTCTGCTTGCAATTTATCCTTCAGGTACCTACAATATAACTTCTCTATTCGTCACTATCAGCTTTTTTCTTGAGAAATGTTAGGAATGACAAATATATTTCTGATCAATATCGAAATTTCTATTCCAGTTTTCAGAACGATAATAATAATATCTTTGTTCCCAATTTTTCGCTTTTGTTGATCTTGACACTGAGAAGTAACAAGTTGCCAGCCAAAATTTAATTTTGGTTACTTGGTGTTTCTTCATTGATTGATATTAATTCCACCATTTTCATATTCGGTCTCAAGAAGTGAATGTCAAGTTCTAACTATATAAGGTGAACAAGAAGCAATATTATCCAATTATAATCACTATTTATCCAATCGGCCATATGTTGCCCATCTTCAGTAAGGATATATCCAGCTTATATCGATTTGTGGATATATCTCCTCTTCATATCGTTCTAGATTGTTTCTCCAATCTTACTGATAGAGGTCTGCTAGTTCCACCTGTATAGTATTCTCCACAAATACATGGTATATTGTCGATGAGATTTCTTGATGATCACTCCGTATATCTTAGTTTTGTATGAGTTGGAATTGATCTCACTGTATTTTCATTCTTCAACATTGTTGTTACTTCGAACTTGTCATCACCAAAACGTCCAATCTCTTCAGATCCTCGCAACTTTGGTCTCCTTGGTGCTGAATAGAGGAGAAAAGGATCTATAATAATTCAGGGAAGGCGTTATGTAGTCTTCTATCATCCAAAAACCTACATGAGTCACATCCAACCGATCGTTGATGTGGAGCAAAAACACAATTGGTTCCAGATCCTTCTGGAACACCAGCAATCATAGTCAGCGTATCAGATGAGACTCCATTCACCATCATCTAGAGTAATATACTACATTGTTTGTGGCTGAATACTACCAATTATTTCCCAGTTGTCACATTCAATCAATCATTCACAGAATGAATTCGATGGGAGATGAATATGAATATGAATGAATGATGAATTCTCCAAGATGTTTTAGACGATGAGGAGGAGCAAAGGTCAAAGATTGAAGGTGCGTTGAAGCCCTGAAACTCAATGTTACATCAAGGATTCCATCAAATGAAAACTTGCTATCACACAGACAATAATCAGAAATTGGAAGAGAATACTCGAACATTATCCTGAATGCTTCAGGACCTGTAGGAGTTTCGGTGATATTTGTAATATCAATTGATTCAAGATGAATGATCAAAAATTGTGTAGGATTCCGAATGCTTTTCTGCTCAGATGTCCCTCCTAGAATGAGTATCTTTGAATCAGTGGGAATATTCGTGATAAATCGAAGTGATGAATGACATCGCCTTCAACTTCGATTATATTCGAACTTTGAATGAACTTTGTGAGAAAATTATCATTCACTCTTCGTCGCCAACGGCTTCATGACTCAGTATTCGGGAATTACTTCCAGAGATAATCTGGGTCTGGTTGACCTTCACATAGCTTCATACTAGAGGACTCGCTCCACAGGCTCATCCCAGAAGCCTCCAGGTCTCGAAGTACGTCCCTGGGGTCGCATGCCACCCCCTTCTTGTCCCTCTGCCACCCTCCCTCCATTAGTGGCGATTTGTTGTGTGTGTGTGCCGATGCGGTTTTCGCCTAGAAAAATCCCACTCTCGATATCGATCCCACTTGATGCTCCAAATGCCTACTCATAGGGCTGATCTAATAGAGCTTCCAGTACGGCACACTGATGGAAATGTGTAGAGTTGAAGAGGTAACCTCGGAATGAAAGAGAAAGGGAGCGAGACAAATTTCCAACGAATTCTTACAACACGAAAGGAAAAATATTATTCCTCTACTCGTTTCTGGAAATGTGGTTATGATATGATATGATTCTGCATCCTCACCTTTCGAAATATTATTGAATCCTACAACCTTCCTTCGTTCTTTGAGATGCGTCACCATTTCCCTCTCTCTTTTCTGATTTTGATCCCTGTATATCCACGATATTATGAATTTCCAATCTTCACCGGCCTGCCAATGAATATACATAGTGATTCATCTTGAAACGAATATCGATGTCCATTTCCTCAAAAATACATGACCATGTATACAAAAAATTGATCGAGATCAGAATTCAAGTTATTCCATCCAATTTTTACAGCAACCGCATGCAAAAGTAACAGAGTCAGAGGGTGTTCAGTTTTGAGACACCCACCCTGTACAATACTTGATAGATTTAGTATCGCCTGCCACTATCACACGAAGACACAATAAACGATTTTTCTGCGGTTTAAGAGGCGTCCAGGCCTCTTCTAACCTCATCAATCGGTTCTTCTCCTCTCCGACGACTGAGGTATCGCCTCCGTATAGTTGGCGAGTGGCCATTTCTTCAGAAAACCTCGGTCAGACAAGGCCAATCCGGGCCTAGGCCGTTTGATTTATTCATTATGTTTGTGCTACGAATCGATCGCTTGAAATTTTTATCATTTTTGGTTCGGCGCACGACAATAATCGCGGCTCCAACACTCAGTGGCGTACCGGAGTGGGGTGGAAGGAAGTACATTGGCAGGAAATTTTCCTTCACTAGTCATCCAAAGAATCTAAGTCTGTTCTCATTTCCAAGGAGCGAAGGGTCATGTCTCTACCAAGGTTATTTTACATATTTTATAAAGTACCAGTTCATGAACACATATTGTTATTATTATTAACCTGAATTCACACAAGATCGCGTCGCTACTTTTCGTTAGAGATATCAATTCTGGAACTTGAACGAATGCACAAGATATTGTGCGAGTTATCTTCATAATGAAAGCCTCATAGAAATCAGTCTGCAAACACTCAGTTCCATTGATAAGGATGTGGCTGACGTTCAACAGAATCTCTTGATAGAGGTTATTGCTTGCATCTGATGGAACTGTCCTTATAGTCAGGTATCACACTGTAATCTATCATATGATTCGTCACAAGAACTCCACTTGTCGCAATAATAGGATCTTGACTGGAGGTGATAGCAATTTTACAAGCATAATGCTCTCATGACAATCTACTAGCGAAGGATAGGGAACATAGTTTCCCAGGAAGGAATTTGTGTGATTATACAGATTTTCTGAACAATGAACCTGCACAATGACCTCTAGTAGTTTTCAAGCTTTACATAGGAACTGTCATGACTGCCACAATCCTGATGCCATGAATACATATTTTTTTGCCCTCCAATCTACTCCTCGATCCCTTCTACTTCTGGTCCTTTCAATATGAACAATTTCATTGGCAATGAAATCACGCCACAGGATATAATCCTGATGGTCCTTTGGTATAATACTATGTTTTACTACCTAGGTATATGTGTTACTATATGACTAGCGCATGCACGTATTTTTGCTCAACATGGCCACTATGACGTTTGACATATGACTTTTGACAAATCACATTTGACAGATGATATTTGAAAGTCGATGATTCACACATTACGTTTCACAGATTTCGGAAAAGTAAATATTCTAGCAGGCCATGATGGATGATTTTGTTCTCAATTTTGACGTTCATGTCATCAACATTCGAGTCAACATTGTTGTAGTCGATTTGTTCGTGTGGTTTTTTTGTGTCATTCATCACTGCGATTATCAACTGAGATTTTAAGAAATATGGCAGGTTATTCGTTCTCTGAACAAACTGATATGCTTCTAATGCTTGGCGAGTGCTTCGGAAATGCAAATGCTGCTGAAATATCGTTATACCGATGAATCTCGCGATGAATAAAATCAATCTGCTGATATCATGTAACAACAAAAACTCAAATATATCACGAACGGCTCAATTTTTTGTATTCGAATAAGAGTACCTTTTTTATGTAATTTTCTTCGTTCCATCGAATGCTCCTGTTTTTTCACCAAAAATAATACAGGGAAAAAAGTTTTCTACAAAAAAACATGACTCACCCTCTGAAAACACCCTTTATAAAAATATCAGAAATGTGGAAGTGTGACGAAAAAATGTATTTTGACAACATACATTCATGCACGAAATTTCAATCAGGTGGCTTTCATCGTTCAGAAGTTATGCAGAGAGATTATTTTAATTTCATCAACTTTGGAAGGATATATCTCCCTTAATATGCATTTAGGGCCATGAGTTTAATCATCAAACTACACTTATTTTTCAATGGTCTATGACCCCCAGAAAGCTCGGTACACATTTCTGACTCACCCTGTATATTCCATATATAATATATCCCATATTCCAGCTACAAATCTTTGATAACCAACTTCACTCGACCGAGTCAACGTCAAGGTTGTTTCCTCGTTTGTCATTGTCAATTTCCACCCAACCTTATCGAATAATATTATAGTGGATTCATAATATCTACAGAGATCAATAATATGAGAGGGAGGAGATGATGGTCATATTACCAGAAGCATCTCGAAGAAGGAACGGAGAATGCAAAATCAATCTCAAACGTGCGTTCCACTATGTGTGATGATATACCAGCAGGAAAATTCGAAGGTGAAATATCATTGACGACATCAATTATTCTAACCGTGCTTTTTTTCCGATATTTCCACACCAGCGAGTTCCACTTTCCTGATGCCCTTGTGAAATGGGCTACTTTCATGTTTGGTCATAGGGAAAATATTAATTTCATTCCTTCGGACTTCAGTACGCCGCGTATCATCACGTCGTGTCATTAATCTCCGAACAATTCTGTTTGGAATTCGAATTTTCCACGGTTGATGGAACGCACGTCGTTAGCTCATAATGCTCACGTACGCAAAGATGCGGGTTTTCCCGAGCTTTTCTTTTCCATCTCTGTGCTCGCGCGGATCCTCTTCAGCGCGTATAGGAGAGATAGGAAACCGAGTATTTCACATGGTTCAACTCAACCAACCACATGAATTACGGGATGGCTTCCCAGCGAAATAACGGAACTTAAATGTTGCATAAATAATTTCAAAGGAAGCAGAACGAATTAATGGAATATAAATATCTCTTATTTGTTCGGATAAGAGCGAGGTTTCTTGCCGGGAAATGAATCGAATGATGATGAGAGAGTCACCTCAGACGAAATGGGGATGAATTTTCCCACCACAACTTCAACCAGGGCACTGAAACATGCGAATTTGATCACACCTCGGTTTTTTTCTTCACGACAACGTAAGAAAACAGTGCTTTCAGCATTGTTTTGTTATTCAGAAAGCAGCTCATTTCACTATGGCACCAGGAGAGTGAAACTGACTAGTGTAGAAATATTAGGAAGAAGTACGTTCACATCGATTATCGAATGTGATGATATTTCACCTGGAAATTTTACTGCTTGTGTTATCACACATGGTACTTACATTTGATTGATGATTGATTTTGCATCCTCTTGGAAAAAGATTCAATCGAGTACCATTTCGAGATGCTTCTGGTAATGTGACCATCATCTCCTCCCTTTCATGATTTTGATCTCTGTGGATATTATGAATCCACTCAATTATTCAAGAATAAAAGATCAAAAATGCTCAGGAAACGTATGAAAATATGAAATAAATGAAAAATCTTGACGTTAACTCGGTTGAGTGAAGTTGGTTTCCAGAGATTTGTAGCTGGAATATATGGAATTCATAGGCGTACACATTCATTTTCATGAAATCGACATCGACAATTATCGAAAGTCTCTGGTCGGGTTCAATTCTCTAGTTTCTGACTAATGTATCTTGTATTGCGTGGTAGCTTTCGACGATGGACTAGTCCAAGAGAGTTATGAAGTGAATACTGAGTACTGAGCTTGATGATCCCACTTCACCAAGTCAAAGGATCAACACTGACAATGACAATTGAAAACGACCATCAAAATTGGCGAAGGAGTGTGAAATCCATCAAACATCGTCGAAATTGGTGAAGGAACTTGAATATTCGATTTTTCAATAACTGGCGTGGGCGTTTCACTGAAATTTGAAATATCAATTCGGTAATGATGATATTTCCCAGTTATTTCTCGTACACTTGGATATTGGAATTATCACAATTATTTTTTTTTCGATGGAAATAGACTGAATGTCTAGCAAGATTTACTTATTTCGATACGATCAAAAATAAACGAATTACCAAAAAGCTATTACCGATTCTGTTGAAACAATATAGCTCATGTATCATATATCAATATAGCTCATGATGCTCACGTTCAATTTTCGGATTTCGATAAATGATTTTTGTCTTGAACAATGATAATGCTTAATTTTTTTTTTAACTCAAACACCTTGTATTAAATAGAGTTTCAATATTGATTGAATATTTGAACTTCATATACTATATTGCTCGAAAGGTGTGCTATATACAGAAAAAAAAACCACTACGCATGATATATTCGGGGTTTTCTCTATTCTGCTATTCATTTTCATTCATTGCCCCACACTTTGTTCTATTTCCACACCTATTCGAAGTTTCACCCTTGTTCAGTAGTAACCATAGCCTCAAATCGTATATACTGACATCCTCTTGTTGTTGTCTCATCATCATTATTTTCATTCTGTATTTTCCAAAAGGAGTACTGAAAAAGATATGTCGATGAATCCAGCACGGAGTGGTGATTGAATTTCGATGTAAATATACAGGACAAGTTTTCGAATAGGTATTAAAGTCAAATACTGTCTGTAAGTTCTTCGAGGAGG
The DNA here is from genome assembly GCA_963576655.1 of Gastrophysa polygoni. Lineage (NCBI taxonomy): Eukaryota > Metazoa > Arthropoda > Insecta > Coleoptera > Chrysomelidae > Gastrophysa > Gastrophysa polygoni. The sequence goes on from OY755083.1 coordinate 51,009,425, forward strand.
TGGTACATTCATTTTTCCAGCTTTTAATGGGATTTTCTCTCCTCATTTCTGAAAAATAGAGTAGAAGTTATTAAAAATTATTGCAATATATTTGTAGTAAGGACAGATTTAGGATCTGTCCCAAACTGTCACTGCGCTTGAAATTAAACCTTTAGATACCTAAAAGAGAAATTCTCTATCTCTTATCCGAAACATTTCATTGATAAAACAATACACCAAATTGAGAACAGACAGAATATACAACAAATACAAAGACAACCAACACTGATAACAAATGTAATCCCATACATTCCCGGATTATCTGAAAAAATTAAACGTGTTGGTGACAAGTTTTGAGTGAAAACAGTGTTCAAGACAGAAAATACAATGAGATCGATTTTGACTCATACAAAACCGAAAAATAAAGAACAATCATCAAAAAATTGTATTTACAGTATACCATGTGTTTGTGGAAAATATTATACCGGTGAAACCAGCAGGCCTCTATCAGTAAGGATGAAAGAGCATAAGAACGATATAAAGAGAAGATATACTGACAAATCGAAATTAGCTGAGCATATCCTTACTAAAAATGGACAACATATGGCCGATTGGGGTAATATTAAGATCATAGGAAAAGAAGACAACAACCAAAAACGGAAAATCAAAGAGTCTGCTTGCATTCTCCTGATCGGAGACAATAATATTGCTTCTTGTTCAGTTGATATAGATAGAACTTGGCATCCACTTCTGAAACTTGAATATGAAAATGGAAAATTCGATATCAATCAATGAAAACACCTTGTAACCAGAATTCCTCCGTCTGCCAAATTGTCACTTTACAGTGTCAAAATCGAAAACATTAAAAAAAATTTTACGAAGAGAAAAATATTTTAATTGTGTTGAGAACGGGAGCAGATTCGTTCCCGAAACGTCCACCAAGATAAGTAGAGGTTTTATTTTTATTAAATATATTTGTATTTCCAAATTTTTTCAAAAACAAGGTGTCACTGACCAATAGAAAATTTCTCTTTTAGGTATCTAAAGGTTTAATTTCAAGTGCAGTGACATTTTGGGACAGATCCTAAATCTGTCCTCACTACAAATATATTGCAATAATTTTTAATAACTTCTACTCTATTTTTTAGAATCGAGGAGAGAAAATCCCATTAAAAGCTGAAAAATGAAGGTATAAAAGTACCTAGAGAAAGTTCTCGAAACATCATCGGGAATTTTTTTTCTTGGCATTTGGCATTTGCTATGTTACAGATAACTTGGAACACCCGGTATACCTTAAAAAAAACTGTTGTTCCAAGACGGAAGATCGTGACGCATCGAAACCTCATTGTCGAATGCATTGTTCCTGATCCTGACTCTTCTCCGACGAAGTGAGCAGAGATTGATCGGCCTTTTCCGAAAACCGAACGATATACCCGAAGAACAAAGAGACGACCGACTCACTAGCAGAAAAAAGAGCCGAACAAAACAAATACTCATCGCCGTTCCGAAGTCAGCTTCATTATGAAAGCAGTCGGAAAAGCAATTTAAGGCAATTCCAGCAGACAATCGAATGCTACAGAGAGCATCAAAAAGGGGATGAAAACGCGCCCTTCTGTTCGCGGTAGATCCGCAACCAAAACAAATAACATCGCCGAATATATCGGCATTCATTCGGCCTCGCAGGAACAATTTCGTGGTTCTCTGTTTTCGATGTGGGTTTGCTTTGCGCTGCCTCAATCATCGGCAATATGCGGCGGCAGTATGGAGATTAGAATCCGGGATATTATCTCCGACTTCGACAGGTGTTCGGACCGCATTCGGACATCCAATTATCTCGGATTGAATTGGCGATCGTGAAAATGCCGTCAGTTTTCTGAAACACACACATCCGTAGCAGTTTCATAACGCTTCGAATTGTATTTTGCTGTTCGCTACGTAGAAAACTACAAAACAAGTTGAGTTTGTGGAAAATTTCCGTAACGGCAACCGTATTGAAGATACAGGGTCTTGAAAAAAAAACAATCTTTACAACTATGTCGAAAATACTGGCACAATTTTGATGAAATTCTGTATGAATATGTTTCGGGAGCTGACAAATTGCACGAACTTTTGTTTATGATTCTGATAGAGGGCGCTAGTTATTGCTGAAACTATAGATACCGTGTGCTGTTTTCAGAGTATTTCGATTTGAAGATGATGAAGTAATTACTGATGATGGCGTGAATCAATTATTATGAAAAACAATCACTCAGTTACTGAAAATCAAAAACAATAGCTTTATCCTGATGCTCTGAATTCGATTATTGAACGAGTCACAAGAAGCGAATCGAAATAAGTTCAACTAAAAACATGAAAAATCCTATACCATCAAATGATACAATCACACAATTTTATTCTAAATGCCATATTAAATGACATAAAAATGAATCAATCTTCTGAATTAATCTTCTGGTTTATTGAAATGATGTTCAATTCTGTCTTGCATCGTGAATTCACGATACGACAAAACTATGTACTTCTGAGGATTCAAATCGCATGAACGTGAACTTTTTGAGTTGAGCAAATTTTGAACACTCTACTCTACTCGAACTGATCATATTAGGAATATCCCGAGAACAGTTCCAATATCGGACTCCACTAAGAGTACCTACCTGTTTCATTACAAATTCCATCACAATGTTGCCAGTGATTTCGACTTATCATAAGAAATATGTATGAATTTTTTTTTAAGATACTGTGTCTTGATACGGATGCCGCAACAACAGAGTCATCTTTTTTCGAAATACCTTGTATATTGTTCCAAAAAGTATTGCAATCTTCATCATCATCATTGTGAATTCAATAAAACAACTCTACTTTTATCAAGTGTACAATACTGAATTTCTTGAAACCTCGAAAACTTGAAATATGTGATATTTATCAATAGAACAGCAAAGTTGTAGAATTATCTTCAGAGTGAAGAAATTCCTGGTGCTTATAATCTTCAAACTTTGAGGAACGTTTCGAATACCTCCCTCTTCTCTCAAACTCCCGCCGCTGGCTCACATGATATTCTCATGTTGGTAGAAGATAATTTTGAGCGTATGAATATGATGGTTGCTGTAGTTTCTTAGGAATCATTTTTTGTTTGTTTGTTTTGTTGTATCAACCATTTCGACAATGAATTTGATGCTTGAAAATGTTCAGGACAATGAGAAGAAAACAAACTGAGAGAATATAGTCGATGCCCTTGAGGCGATATTACAGTCGATTTACAGATCAAGGATATGAGAGATCAAGGAACTCACATTGGAATGAATGATTCTTTATGTAATGTTGGAAAGGACAGGACTGAAAAAAAAATACATAAGGCACTTCTTAGATGAACATCATCCTTACTACAAAATGAAAAATAGCGATGAAAGGGAAAGAAGCGTTACTCTCCATCACTGATGCCAATTATTTTCATGAACGTATTTTCTCGAGAACTACTGCATTGAATTCCAAAAACGAAAAAGCGTTGGTGAGAGATTTCGATTGCCTTCAAAATGATGTATCCCTTGACCCCTTATCCCATTTGGAGTTGGAGGGTCGGAGATCACCCCTTCGAGGGGTTTGAAGTGGAAAAGTTGGAAAATCATTGAGTTCGAGCCTTTTTTTTTTCTAAGAACGATAAATATGTCAAATCGGCCTTGTTTCGTTTCCATTGGGCCACCCAGTATGTATAGGAATGATCTACCGTAACAGAAGATTGAATTTGGAATTCCATTCCAAGTGAGATTATGCCATTTCAAAGATCAATGACAACTGGTACAGTCCACTTCTGTATCTTCATGATATATGAGGTTCAAGATGTGTAGAATTTCGCTAATATTAGATATAACTCATTTCGACCACCACTTTGAGATCGAAAAAAGATCTCGTTCATCACATATTTTTCCTACTCACCTCTTTTGCATCCCTACAGTAGTTATCATGAATATAAAGTAATATATCAATTAATATCAATTTTCGCCTAATTCAAAAATCAACTAACTCAGTGTTATCGATGGAAAATGTACATTGAAGTTTCTATTGGGTGATAACATAAGATTTTATTTGATTTTGTTTTGAATACTGGCAACTCTATGGTTTGAGGTTATAAAAAACTGCTTCGAATAATTATTTCACGTTTGGAATAGTCATGAAGAAAAATTCATCATGACTCAACCATGAATTCAATCATATGATATTAGGAGCATTATCATTGGTGAAGTGATGGTAACTCATTATATCATTATACTTCAAGAGATATTATCCACTTGTAAATTATAGTACGTGACGTGTTGATCATAGTTGATCGTGTGATGAAACAAATCGAGTATTCCCACATATTCTACCATTCTTTCACAAGATTGAATTCAAAATGATAATTTCACACAAGGTAACTGCGGAGCATTCAATTCAACAAAATGCTTGTCGGCGCTTCATTTCAAACATCGCAGAATGAAAATATCCCAACTTCCCGCGGAAGAGTGTAGCAGGTAGGCGATTTATAAAATTCCTGGAGTTTCCACAAAGGACCTCACGCTTGTCACTCGGTAATGGAAACATCAAAAATTCCTCCGGTAACACGGCTGAGTTCATTTCAGCAGCTTCCCTCATAAAGTAGGTTTTCATGTTCTGGTTAATTTGTAGCCATTTAGTATCATAAAGAGAAAATTTTTCCCATCATGAAATTTTTTCGACCAGGTGATCGAAATTTTCATATTTTCGTATATTCGTTGAAATTGAACAAGAACACTGATGATATAACCCTGAAGTATCACTCTCGATAATACTTCAGTCATATTCCACAACCGATTCAGTGAACTCTTGAAAGTGTTCTTTCATTATCAACTGACTTATTACGGATTGAACATATCATGAAATGAGTATTCCAATTTTCGTTCATGAGACAAACCAGTCACTATCGAGTTCATCTTCCTATCGGGGAGTTTGGTGGAAATCAGTTTGGATCAGTCTATATCATATTTGACTCATTTTTCAGTAATTGAATCAACTATCATAAAAATATTCATCTCGACGATCATTGACCATACTGTTGAATCATAGATCGAACTCACCAAAATAATGTTCACATAATTCAACACTTCCGGTCATATTGGCCTTTGGCCATATATTGTTAGAGTAGTAGTAGTAGTAGTAGTAGTAGTAGTAGTAGTAGTAGTAGTAGTAGTAGTAGTAGTAGTAGTAGTAGTAGTAGTAGTAGTAGTAGTAGTAGTAGTAGTAGTAGTAGTAGTAGTAGTAGTAGTAGTAGTAGTAGTAGTAGTAGTAGTAGTAGTAGTAGTAGTAGTAGTAGTAGTAGTAGTAGTAGTAGTAGTAGTAGTAGTAGTAGTAGTAGTAGTAGTAGTAGTAGTAGTAGTAGTAGTAGTAGTAGTAGTAGTAGTAGTAGTAGTAGTAGTAGTAGTAGTAGTAGTAGTAGTAGTAGTAGTAGTAGTTTTATTGATCCATTACAACGAGCTCACAAAAGCCATTGGACGAGTCAGAATACATGAAATATACAAATTTAAATAATTGACAATAAGGTGAAATGACTGAAATGAAATGAAAATAAAAATATTACATACAAGAATCAGTTCCGTAAAAATGTAAAAAACTCATCAACTGTATATGGGCTAATTTCAAAGAGGAGATTTTTCAATTTATATTTAAACACTTTCTCATTACTTGAACATTTTATATTTTCTGGAATAGCATTATATGCCCTGAGTCCCAGAGATTCGAAAGAATTGAGACACAGAGACAATCGTGTCGTAGGCAAATGGAATTTGTTTTGGTTCCTGGTATTGTAATTGTGGATATGATTATTTTTCATGAAATTATCTCTATTATTGTGTACAAAAACTAGAATTTCCATGATATAAAAATCTGCTAAAGGTAATATTTTGAACTTCTTGAACAGATTTCGGCATGACTCTAGAGGTGATACTTTCGCAATTATCCTGATAATTCGTTTCTGTGTTGAAAAAACGTGCCGATGAAGAATTTCCCCAGATGATAAGTCCATAGCTGAGTCTGGATTGAATTTCTCCAAAATAATATAGAAGTGAACCTAAATTATCGATGATTCTTCTAAGGTTTCTTAACAGATAGCAAATTTTGTTGAGATTTCTGTCAAGTTGAGTGCAATGTGCACGAAAACTGAGATCGCTATCTAGAAAAAGACCTAGGAATTTCACACTGTCACCTTTTTCTACCATAACATTCGATATTCGAATACTTGGATTAACATAATTAGAATTTTGAGCAGTATCGAAAATAACAGCTTTTGTTTTAGAAGTATTTAGATACGAAGAGTTTTCACAAAACCGGTTTTAAAGATTATTCAAATCCGAATCAATGTTCTCTTGCAGCTCAACTCGATCAGTAGATCCAAATAGAAGAGAGGAATCATCAGCATATGCCTCAAAGATCGAATGATTCCTTGTACGTATGAAATCGAAAATATATCAGGTACCTACTTAGAAATATTACAGGAAACATCATTTCAGAAGCATGCGAATTGATAGTGCGCGCCTGTGATGTGATTCACCATTTCTCTTTCGCTTAGCCTACTATTTGGCAGAAGCACTCGAAAGTGAGTGATTCTCAGATGATAATTGCGCATTCAATCGGAAGATCAGAGCTGAAGTCATCAAGACAGAGTTGTTTAGTTCATGGTATTCTCAATCTGAATGAAATTGCACTACTTTGCACTAAGTTTTAAAAGAATTCACTCTCCAAAAATCCACTTACTAACAAAGAGATAGTCACTCTGTAGCTTCTTATACAGTCTATATTTCAGGAAGAGTGAATAGTAGAATCAAGCATATTCGACTGTTTGTCTATTAATCAGGGAGAGAAAGAGCCATGTGTCTGTTTTCATAACCCCATTTTTCAAAATGCGTAAAACATATCGTGAGAATAATCCTGCTGTTTTACGACACGTGTTTATCATGGAAAATAGTTTTCCATTAAATAGAACAATTCTCAGAACGAATACAACGGCCGTAAATCACGTTTATTGCTGAAATTTTCGCCATATTAAACGATATTTTGTGATATGCATTCCACCTTTTGTTGCTTTATTTCTGCTCGTGCTCTCCATATATACTACAAATAAATCTCGGGGAGAAAAAAGCCCAGGAGAAAAACATGTTATCCGCTTCTCCTACAAAGAGGCAATCGTATTAATGGATGTTCTTAATATTTTTTTGATAAAAGCTCGAGATATTGTGTTTTTTTCTTGGCCGGATCTTTCATCGCAATGATAAATGGACACATTTTTCATTTGTCTCCCTTCTCGACGATGCCGACCACGTCCCTAATAGTGAACACGTACGGTAGAACAAATCTCCATATCCATCGGGATTGGGAGTAGAGAGAAATTCAGAGTCGTACCACGAAAAGAAACCTCTGAGTCAAGTCGAAATGTACCCACTCTCTATACGACTGTCAAACGTCAAAACGACTTCGAGAAAGTATTTTCTTCTGTATCTTCCGGAATGAAGTTCATTGAAATTGAAAACAGAAGAAAAAATTTGGTTTTTCTGAAATATCTCGAGAACCAAGAATCTTCCCAGTGAATACGCAACTTTTTCCTAATTCAACCGACGTTGCATCAATCGAATTTGGGACATCCTGTTCGATAAACTACAGCATCACTATATCCATATTTTTTCCTCCTCGGATTTCAGAAATATAATAACGGTAATCCACAGAGAATATTCATTCATCTTCACTGTTGGAAACTCTGACAATCACCAGAAAAAGCCTACTTTCGATATGGGAAATTATCACATAAGGTCACATGTGTATCATTTTGTGACATTTGTAAGCTTCCGCTGACGTCGGCCGCAACAATTCGGAGACATTTCCGAAAGGTCTCCTCGCGAAACACACCTATATCCACCTACAAACAGCAGGAACTCTGCTCGGTTAGCAGTAAAGGTGAAGACGATGACATTCTTGCCAACCGTTAATGAGGGCTGCTGACATTACAACCTCCTTGTCAACTATTACTATCCACTCAGCACCGCAGGATGCGATTTGGATGTGGAGGTTCTACAGATTTCATCTAGCATACAATGAAATTGCTATGGACTTACATTTCTGCACTTGCACATAATATGCGAGCTCAACTGTGATCAACGAGAGCGTGAAGAGGATATTATTATTCATTTTCTTCAACAGTAAAAACACAAGAGCTTTTTTTCATCGGATAAATTTCTTTTCGTAACGAAATAATTTTGCCAATCAGTAAATTTACGAGAAAAACTGACATGACAAAATCGCGAGACCGAAGGTCGAGTGATTTTGTCAAACGTCAGTTTTTGGAGCAAAATTACTGATGGAAAAATTTTGAGTTAAAAATAAATTTATCTTTGAAAGAAAAGCTCGAGTGTTTTTTGGCAAGATAAATTAACGACTCATGTTGTAATGGTTTAGTATCGATTATCAACAATGCTCAAATAACTGACAGGGCAGACATTAAAGTGACGTAAGCATACTAGATGTGGACGCTTAAGAGGAACAGGCGTTATTATCGGTGATAAAAAACGATGCGCCTTTTTTATCGCTGTCAAAATGACACATTTTATACAGGAGTTGATTTATCACATCAAAATTTTGTTGTCAACATTTTGTCATTTCTCATTGGTGGATTGCTGAATTTGCAAACGAGATTTGAACACTGATCATACCCTTGTAGTGATTAGTGTACATTACAACTTGTTCTCATCATGGTTTCATGAAGGTAGAGCTGTGAATTTCGAGAAAAATTGCCCATCCACAGTCATCGGTATCTGCACCAACTTGCTCCACATCAACGATCTTTCAGATGTGACCTTTCCTGTCGGCTTTCCACTAGGCAGGCCCAATATCATGACGATTGGTATCACTAATCTGTCACTGAGACGTTAATTTCTATGCTTGATATCACCACCAACAGCGTCTCCGAATTGATCGATCACGTGTTAGTCTTATGTGAGAAGTACCTTACGAGAACTTTTCTCTATTTTTCTGAGGATTTCTGTTCTGTACGAAGAAGCTGTTCATGAACTAAAGATTGCGAATTCGATCTTTCCTGAAGTGATGAACACGTTTGGAGTTCAGCTCTCAAACGTACGTTGAAGTTCTTAAGTCAGAGTCGGTAACTTCCATGAATTCAATGACCTCTAGAGGAATTCTGTGATTATTGACAATTCTCAATACACGAAATGTGAAATGGATATTTTACATTTCGAGATTGTTGATTGTGTTGTTTCCATGATGACATATCGAACTTTATTCCCAATGTATTCAACCTACATCCAAAAAATAAAAGGTCTCATGAGAATAAAGAAAAATCATCACATTCGAAAAATTAGGAGAAACGAATATTTTCAGTTTGAAGAAATCCAGGAAGATATCTGAATAAAATCAAACCAGAACTGAACAATGAATCAGTACCAGAATAATCTCTGCAGGTATAAGAATTTCCTGACAACACAATTCCTTATTTTGAGTGTATGAACACTATTTCTCACTCAGATAATTGAGTGAGTGATATATCATTTCTGAATTGGACTATGAATAGTGATTTCATAATATAATTTGCCAACGAACGTGCGTATTGTTATCCAATATTTCTCTCATTTCCTATTTTGCATCAGCTTTCATAGTTCATTTAGATTCTCATCACTACCATAATATATCATGATGATACTGTCTGTAAGTTCTTCGAGGAGGTGGTACATTCATTTTTGAGTTTTTTGTGGGATTCTCTCTTCTTGTTTCTAGAAAATAACGTAGAAGTTATTACAAAATATTTCAATATATTTGTGGATTTTGTGATCTGCCCAAAAATGTCACTGCGAAATTGAACCTTCAGATACCTTGAAGGAAAATCCTCTTTTTGTCAGAGAATGAAACTTCTACTTATCTTAGTGGACATTTCGAGAACGAATCTGCTCCCGTTCTCATCACAATTGAAACACTTTTCTTCGCAAAATTTGACAATTTGGCACACGGAGGAATTCTGGTTACAAATCCAATGTCACAAGCGCAATGACATTTTGGGGCAGATCACAAAATCTACAAATATATTGCAATGATTTTTAATAACTTCATTTCCTAGAAACAAGAAGAGAAAATTTCACAAAGAGCTGAAGAATGAATATCATGATTATGATTCAACCTATTGATTCTTTATTTATTGAGAGTCATCCATGGAAGAAATACAAAATAGATATTTCAAAACAATCGAGATGACCTTCCTTGATCAATTGAACTACATCCATGATGATGATTCAACCTATGTTGTGTGTCTTTTCGAAATCTATGACACTACAGTCTTCTCTGAAATATTTCAGTGAAGTGTACGATATTTCCCTTATTTTTGAAGATATTTTCCAATGAGCGATTTCAGGTAGACAAACTTGACGAGCCCAAATCTGAAGAATTTCGCTCTGTCAATCATGAGGATTGATATTGGGGATTTTTCTGCCTGTTCTGTCTCTCTCGATGCTAACGACCTCCAAACATTCGAAAAAAAAAAATTCCAATACATTCTTCTTCTTCCATAATTCTGCCCTCGGCTTAGAAGATATTAGAAGATAAGATGAAAAATAAAAAGGGGTTTGGTCTCGATCTGCTATATTCTCTTGTTAATAATGACAGCCAAAACAGTTTCACAATCTTGGTATCTTTTTCCTCTCGTCACCGCCATTTGATTCGAAAAACGTGAGATAGAATAGAGCGAACGAATCCGACACCTGCAACGGAATCCCTCGAATGCGGATAATTCGAATCATCAGCCATCCGGATGCAATCATGCCTGGATTTCGATTTCCCCAGCAGTGTACTTATTCGACTGCATGCCTAGCAAACGACTCTCTACAGTCTCTACTCTTTCGCATTCATCCGTTTGGAGTCGGGCATGCATAATAGCGCCATCGAATTCAGTTTATTACAGGTATGTTGTCTTTTTTCCCATTCCCGTATCCATAGACTAATTGGGGAGAATCCAGATATGAGACAGGATGAGAATCATCCATTTCAGAGGATATCAGTATATTATTTCCAGTAGCGGAACATTCTGAACGGATTCTTTATCATGGAAGATGGGATAATAAAATATCACGACACTGGACAGTGGAACACCTTCCTTGGTATAATTTTCTGTGTGTATTCCATAGTCGCATTAGAATGAATCACCGTGTAATTTTGGATGATTAATTCCGAAATCTCTTCTCGTCTCTTGCACTGAATTCGTAAATGGGATGAGTATGACGTGTAACTTACTTTTTTTCTTAGATAAACGACCAGTTTTGCATCGAACGATATCTGATAATTCATGGAACCTATTTCAATGATGATTTTTGTGGAATGTTAACTTGTCCCCTCCGTGCATAAAGTGCACTTGAGCAACAATTAACTACCAAAGAATTGAATACATTCTGTGATAGTAGGTACATATGTACTAGTATCATATCCAGTCGAACTAAAGGATTTCCATTGAGAATATATCATCTGTAGCAAAATCCACGAAGGAAGCATCATGATTCAGAACGGAATATACTAAGATTCCCATATATTTCAAACAGTATTAAGACGAGCAAATAATTAGACCGGAGGATATTCAGTCATAGTACATCTATAGCAGAATCTACCATGGAATCGATCAAACTAATGTAGGTATGGAGCATTTTGCATGCAATTTCCTGAGAATTTTGAGGGATGATCAAGGAGTTATGCAGGATAATCTACAATGTCGATGAAATGAATATGAAATCAAATCAGTGAAGACATGGAACCATGAGGAACGATTCAGTGTCAGTAAATATAGATTCCACAATTATTGGTATGGTTCTGAGAGTGATCTTTATACATATTGTCTCCAGGAATTCAAAGAACGGCTACAGAAAAATGAAGAGATATAGTAAGTTAGTAAGTGAGTAATTCATCCAGTCAATATGACATAGAACAATAGGAAATGATCAGTAACAAAAATTAAATCGAGTAGCGTAAACGTAATATCAGTTACAAACATAATATAGATCTCCGAAAACCCACTAGAAGGATCACAAAACAAATATTCTGATGCTAACATGAATTCCCAGAATTATCATAATATTAGTACCCAATCGTCGCCAGCTTTGTCACATCCAATCATCAAAAAGTGATAAATAGTCCAAAATATTTGAAGTCCTTTATGAATTCATGTAGTTCAATGCACAAATATAATAATAAATTTGAGTCATGACGATTATGAATCAGTTCTGATTAATAGAAGATTGCTACATTATTTTGAGACTCAGCAATTTCACTTTCTTGAGGGCTCGAGGACCAGCATGGGTATCATGAATACTTTTTGCTCAACGTTGCAACACCGCAGTTTGATATTGACAGTCAACGGCGATTATTGCTTTGTTTGGTATCTGTCATTATTTACGTTTTGATTTATCGATATTATTCAACTTGTGTTTAGTTTTGTGTACTCAGAATCCCTCAGAAACTCAGTTTATTTCCTGTTTTGGTGATTTGATATAATGGTGAGACGTTGTGAGGTGTGTTGAAGACAATTTGAACTGGCGATCAAAACACGTCATTTCATAGGTGAGTCACCATTGTCGTATCATTCGAGATATTTTTTCCCAAATGGAATGGATGAAAATGAATTTAAATTGAATTGATTAGATTATATTGATCATACCCATAGGTCAGCTGCGACAGTGTCTTGTTCATTTTCCCACCAAGAAATGCTGAAAAGTACTACTGAAATTGTTACGGATTTTCAATTTGGTTTCATCATGAATTTATAATAAATTCGACCTCCCTAACAACACGGCACTGGTGCTGGGAGAATCAGGTTCTGCCATCCTTGTTTAGACAAAGATAGATACTATAGATGTTGCTCCCAAACAAACTGTATTGCCAGGGCTGTGGATTACTTATCTAGTCTGTTCAATGATCGAAGATATAGATGGGAGAGTTATCAAGGATGATGAGAAATATATTTCGTCTGTCGTCAGAGTGACAGTATCATGGTTTTCAGATCGATTTGTGCACACGACCTTGTGAAAAAGAATGGGAAAATATTTCGGAACCGTGGGGACAACCTCATGTGAAAAGTTGATTGTGTTGAAACTCCGGTCAGTGGAGTGAAATGTGTTGTAGAGTTCACACTTTCACCATTTTAATCATAAGTCTGAGAACATTCACGTGAACCAACGCAATTGAAGGTTGCCTACACGAACGATTCGTCACTATTAAAAGGAACAGTTCAATGTTTGGAATAAAACCCCGACAATCTCAATTCAGAAGCTGACAATTCGATTGATGAACTCGTCGAGAGCTTCATAGAACTGATGAACTGCAGTCGTTGTACTTTTTGCACCCTGATAGCGCCATGATATACGGACGAATTCTCAACTTGATACCACAGAGATGACCCGAATTCGCATCTCGCTCCACTCGACAGCAAAAACAGTTGCAATCGCGTCTCTTGAATATGAATGGACCTCGATGATTCATCTTGGACCATGCTGATTGTGTCTCTGGCAGCCTCTGGAAATTATCCTTCTGGTACTCCAGTTCGAATGGCGGCTGGCACTTCAACTCAAACGCAGAATCGTCATTTTGTGCAAGTGTGACATGTGCGCGGTGTAAGTACATGGGATAATTATTGGATGCTTTACTATTGTTGGAGACTACTTGAGGTCTCTCGTTGTTTGAGCTGTTGAAGGATAATGACCTTACATAGTAAGACGAAATAATTGTTTCATATGCAATACGGAAAGTCCTTGAAACTCTCGAATTAGAATTCATTGAATAGTCATTGAATATCGTCTGTAAGTTCTTCGAGGTGGTACATTCATTTTTCAGCTTTTAATGGGATTTTCTCTCCTCGTTTCTGAAAAATAGAGTAAATACAATAAAATGAAGAACAATCATCAAAAAATTGTATTTACAGTATACCATGTGTTTGTGGAAAATATTAAACCGGTGAAACCAGCAGGCCTCTATCAGTAAGGATGAAAGAGCATAAGAACAATATAAAGAGAAGATATACTGACAAATCAAAATTAGCTGAGCATATCCTCATTGAAAATGGACAACATATGGCCGATTGGGGTAATATCAAGATCATAGGAAAAGAAGACAACAACCAAAAACGGAAAATCAAAGAGTCTGCTTGCATTCTCCTGAACGGAGACAATGATATTGCTTCTTGTTCAGTTGATATAGATAGAACTTGGCATCCACTTCTGAAACTTGAATATGAAAATGGAAAATTCGATATCAATTAATGAAAACACTTCGTAACCAGAATTCCTCCGTCTGCCAAATTGTCACTTTTCAGTGTCAAAATCGAAAACATTGAAAAAATTTTACGAGGAGAAAAAATATTTCAATTGTGTTGAGAAAGGGAGCCGATTCGTTCCCGAAACGTCCACCAAGATAAGTAGAGGTTTTATTTTTATTAAATATATTTGTATGACAAGGAGTCACTGACCAATAGAGAATTTTTCTTTTAGGTATCTAAAGGTTTAATTTCAAGCGCAGTGACATTTTGGGACAAATCCTAAATCTGTCCTCACTACAAATATATTGCAATAATTTTTAATACCTTCTACTCAATTTTTTAGAAACGAGGAGAGAAAATCCCATTATAAGCTGAAAAATCATTGAATATCTTCATGATTGAGTGAAAACTAGCGGGAAAAGGATAATGAATGTATTTGGAGCTGGAAATGGAAAGGAGAAGAAGAGGAGGAGAGGGACGATGGAAGATATCGATGACTAAATTGTTATTGTCACTCCTCAGTTGCTGTGGCAACAGAGAATTCAAACAACTGTGGCATTTTGAGTTAATTCAATGTAGAAATTCATGATATACAAGATCCAATGGCCAGTCAGGGATTGAAACTGCGACTGAAGTCGCTAGACGACCTCAACCACCTACCATTCGAGATCAGGAAATCAATGGAGAAATATGGATGAGGTAGGATCAGTTTCATTTTTTCTCTTGTGGACCGATACAGAGCCATCTCGATCTACCAAGCTGTACCTGAAAATTTGGAATTTCCACCTTCAGATGATATGTCAAATTATGATTCATCAGAGATAGGACTTGTATAAAAAATCAAAATGTTCTTATTGCTTTGTCGAAGATTTTAGGGATAAGTGTGAGACTTACGCTTTGAACTTATATGTGTCCAGTGATGGATCCCTTCAGCATGGATTGGGAATTCGCTAGGGTCTTGAGATGATGACTGGAAAAGATAGTCGGATTACCAGAGGAGAGGTTACTTTTTAGGCACGTAGGGGATCAAGCTGAACATCCCCTCAACCTCCTGGATTTCCCGAGATAAAGTGAGGAAATTAACAACGTCACATATCATCAGTTGGTGATATTCGTGGACGATATCTAATTTCTCAAATCCTCCCATCGCATTCACATTAACATCTGTATCTTGCAGATTCTCACCAGAATTGATTTCTGATAATTTCACAAGATGTGCAGTTCCAATTGTTAACCAATTGTCCTTCTCCCAGTAAACTCCATCATCTGGCAAAGGAAATGTATCGAGTTGAACAAACCTGATCTCAACTCGTGAACCCTAACCGACAATGTAAACCTAACCTCATTCGAGTATTCATTTCCATGCTGTTTCTATTGGCGTTGTGTCACTCTCCTACCGATAATTCAATTCATTATCTTCAATTCCAACATTATTGCACATGAATTATATCTATTCACTTTCCTGACCCGATTCCTCAATTAGCAAACTTTGAGGGACCGCCAGACATCTTTACCAATTTTTTCCACTATGTCTCAGAGGATAGAGAAAGTTGTGATTGTCGAAAAATAGTAAGAGAAGATTTCGATATCACTGAAACCGTTTATATCACAGGAACTGTTGCCAGTTCTCCTCCACTAAGGCCCAGGTAATAGAAGGCTGTGAATTATTGATTTTCATAGAATAGTTGGAGGAGATTTCGACATCACTGACAGCGTTGATATCATAGGCACCGTTGATATCACAGGCACTGTTGATATCACAGGCACTGTTGCCATTTCTCCTTCACTATGGCTCAGGAGATAGAGAAGGCTGTGAATTATTGATTGTCAAAGAATAGTAAGAGAAGATTTCGATATCACTGAGAGCGTTGATATCATACACCGTTGATATCACAGGCACTGTTGCCACTTCTCCTCCACTGTGGCTCACGAGATAGAGAAGGCTGTGAAATTATTGATTGTCGAAGAATATTTGTGTAATATTACGATGTCACTGATATATTTCATAATCATTACTACTGCCGCCTGAGGTAACATCCCAACAAATTGAGCTGAATTCATTCCCATCGTGTTCGAACTCGCAGCTGAACTGTCGGTCGATTTCAAATCTAATTCTAGAAAAGTTATACTGATAATAATGTAGCGGATGAAATATTACTGACGCAGAAAACAGCAAGTGCTCCAGTTTTTATGTGACAGGCAATATCAATTGTTCCATTTCTGATGAGTTCTGTGATAGACGTCCATATTTTATGGACTGACTCGTTATTTGATGGACTAAAATGACATGCGATGTTCCATCAACTTTGTGGAGAGATATTTATTAGACAAATGCATAACGCATCAGTGTTGGAAATTAATTCGTGAATAGCGGATGTAATGGCTAGAGATGGATATTTTCATATGGCGTTTTTGATTCTTTCGAGGCACGTTTCGGAATATCTCGCAAAGTTTGACATAGGTGATGCTAACTTCAGAGTTGAAAGTCAACAATATGAATATTGTACCAACAGTTATGCCAACAAATGAAGAAATCATGTCCGTTGTGATTTGTGTAGATTTGTGAAATGATCGTGAAGACCCGTTCAACGTAAAAATTTCCTCAGTTTTTGTAAGTCAAACAAAGTGGCGCCTCCTGGCACTGAAAAACGCTTCATTATATGGAATCCTGCTTGCCAGACGAAGAGCTGCCATGCCTTCTCTTCGCGAGGGAAATGAACTGAAATGAACACACGTTGGCATGATCATTTCTCATTGCTGATCAAAATAATGGAACGAATATTATTCGTTCGTTGAATATTATCGTTAAATTGATGTGATGAAGTGACCAGGAAATCCTCTGATTTTGCATAAACTGTTGATGAAAACCGTTGAGCATCTGAAGTACGTTATTGAAGGGTTAATTATCTGATGATATCAATCCCCAAGATCAATCTCGACGCGGGGGTGACTTTGGAAATCCAAATACAATGAGGGGTTGAGTGGCAGCTCTTATTGCCTTGTTTCATTTCGTCTAGGACACCCTGTGTACTGACTGACAACGAAACAGCAGATGAAATGACCCCCCAAGTACTACAAGGTGACACAAGGTTTTTCAAAATGATGTCAATAATTTTTTGAATTGATCCTGAGGTCTTCTTCTGTACATCTGACGATATCGACGACGACGACGACGATTTCGAATAGCTTATGATATTTGCTTTTCTGAATATAACTGACCGATATGGTTTGAGCGTACTTTGAATGAAGTAGAAATAGTGGTGAGGCATTCCAAAATCTTAGATCATACGGAGCATTCGAGGAATCTCAATTTGAGGAACGTCAGTTTGTTGATGGTGTCAAATTTGAGGTTCTTAGTGTAAAAGAGAATCCCAACACTTTTACCAAAGACATTGCTGATATCTTTCTAATGACAAATGTCACAGTAATATAGTTGTGGTTCAAAGTTTTCACTGCCACTTTCAATGATCCAATATTGTAGGTTCAATTGGGAGATCAATTTCTTGTGTGCGGAGCACTAATTTTTCGAGAATGTCAACTTGTTTTACATCACCGAATTCAAAAAAAAAATTGTATCGGGACCAATTGAAAAAATAAATGATGTAAACAAATAAATTGAATGTTGCTGTCGTTCGATTTGGAGTTGTTTTTCAAAGACCCGCAATAAAAAGCTGCCGCTATGAATTTGGACGTATTTTGTCAGTCAGCATGTTGTTTTCTGTGATCTCACTTCCCTGTCATCTTACCTATTTCAACCTCCTATTCTCTATGTGTTTTCGCGAACATTCTATAGTTGGGGAGTTTGTTCAATAAAATATTGTGTAGAACTGTGTCGACGAATATTTTTGTCAAACGTGGTTCCCACCTCCTTCACATCGTGATGCGACTCACCCAATTTCGTAAAATGTGGCGGAAAATAAATGGGATTGTTACGGTATCCGAATCGAATCCCGATCTGGGCCAGATGATTCAATAAACTCGCTGAATCAATTTCAATTCTGAAGCTTAATCCGGCAGCAGACAAGTCGTGAAAAAATAATTATCTAGATTGAACTTTCAAGCAGATTCGTGATGAAAACCGACCGCCGAATACGGATCTAGTCGGCGTGAAATGGCCAGGGCTTTGAGTTTCCTCCCGCCAGACCCGACCAGTGGCGTAGAGCATGAAAAATCACCGAACTGGAAAACAGACACGCATTTGGAGTTAGACAAGCGAAAATGTCAGTAATTTTCGAACCGTTATAGCTTCGGATAGGAATCATCTTCTTGCTTCCCTTTCAAGATTATCAGACAGCTCAGTTTATTCTGTACTGAATCAGTTTTTTTCCTGTTTTTTACCATTTCGAAACGATGAAGTGAAGATTGGTATCTGAGAGTGTGGACAAGTTTGAGGCTGCCCCGTCGGCAGGATGTTTTCCATTATAATATCCTGAGCGCAAAAATATGAACCTCAATGTATTTCACCTAAATTGATTTGAATTGATACAGGATTCCTTGTAATATGCAATCTCATACAACGTATCACAGTTTCATAGAATCAAATTCCATGAAACAGCATGTGCATTTCATGTTCCTTGGGAGATGAAAGTTGACACAATTTAGAATATCGTATGAACGATGTACAAAAGACTGGCGCAGTCAGTGATGGTGTTTTATTTCGCCAAAAACAGTAACGACATTCTCCACTATAGTGACATAGTAGTTAAGAAACTCCCCAGAAGATGGCGACATTTTTTGCAGATTTTACTGATTTCTGTACAAAAAGTTGATGTTTGTAATTATGTATGCTGTTATCAAGTTGGCTCCACCTTCGAGTTTTGGTTGAAGAAATTAGATTACCTGCACCGGTGTTCTCTACACCATTATCTCATGAATAATAATGCCACGTGGCAAGTTGTGGTTCCAGTTGCCCTTCCAGATTGGTCGATGATAATGCTATACCGCACATCGTGTAAGACTTGTCATTTGAGTCTTGGAATTGAGTGGAGGTTGAGAAATTGTTGACTAGGTGTCATTGACAAATATATAGAGAATTTCTCATTTAGCTTTCTGAATGTAAAATTTCGAGCGCAGTTACATTTCAGAGCAGATTATAAATCTGTCCTTACTATAAATATATTCAAATAATTATCATCATTTCTATTCGTATCTTCAGAAATGAGGAAATCTTCGTTCATGTCTACAATAACGAGTTACGATCATCGACTCGATTATTTCAGATGGAACCAGTAGTTCTGAGTAGGTTTCATGCGGGATTCAAAAATTCATTAGAAAATGAGAGTCTCCACTCGGTTGAATGAAGTTGATGGTCATTCATTGATGCGCCACCTTATGTACATGAATTCTTCATCAGAAAAATCGCAGCGGAAAATAAAAATCGACGTTTCCAAAGAACAAACCCCTGAATTTCGAATGGATTTTTTCTAACACAACGCACAATTCAACAAAACAGTGTACTCTATGCAGTTTCCGTGGATGATTCTCTTCTCTGTAGAAGGATAAAAGTATCGATGGTCTCACTACTGATGGTAATTTTTTTTTCTGGGCTGAAACAAAAAAATCTCGTACGGCCATGGACCCGATATTCCTTTCGGATATCCGCATTTCTCTGCTTAATCTGAGCAGTAATGATTCTATCGCGAGCAACCGCACGCCAAGATGGATATTGAACAGGAATGCTCCTTCCATTACTTTTTTAATACTCTTCTCCTGCTCCTTCATTACTTCTTATGGAAAACTCCGGCACGAAACCCTCCTTTGCCCGTCACGCTGCCTCGATTCTGTTCATGCAACATCGACGTAATATGTACTAATAGAATGACTCTTTGTTTTCATTCCGTCCCGTCTGGATTTTCTCTATCCATCGTCTATATTTTGTATTTTTTGTTCATGTCTGTATCTTCTGTCTATTCTCAGCCTCCTTTTTTTTGCTCTTCTCCATTTCTTCTTCAGAACGCGAAGGAAATTATTGTGTATTAGTATGATATCAGGGGGAAGTGCCTGCAAAACACAAGAGCAATTACGGTTAGGGTCTCTCTTCGAAGCGAAGCCTTCGCTGTCAGGCATTGAGCAGCAAGGCATTTTCCCTCTTGGAACACAGACTGAACTGAACTTACCTTCGCATGATTCCCTGATGTTGTCGACTGCATCACTAGCGACAAGATCCATCGTTTTACCACTTAGTCGCGAACACAAACAAATCCACCCTGGAAAAATACTGAAGTCAGATAATTTCATCAACATCTAACAATTTTCCACGTCCATTATTACGCATACTTCCGAATGTGTGATACACTTGTATCACAGAGTATATGTTTTCCACCAGGACGATTTCCATTGGACATGGATTTCTACATCCTTTCTGTTCCGTATCTCCTTTCTCTCTTTCCCCTTCCTTCTCTCTTCTGTTCCCTTCCCTAGTCTCCTATCCTCTCTCTTTCACCTTTTTCCGCTTCTTTCTCGTCTCTCTCTTCTTTTTTCCTCGTTCCTCTCTTCTCTCTCCTTTCTCTTCTTTCTCTTCTTCCTCTCCTTTCTCTGCTTCCTCTTATCTCTCCTCTTCCTATTCTCCCTCATCTATTTCTCATTTCTCTTCTTTCTCTCCTTCCTCTCTTTTCTCTTATCTCTCTTCTTCCTCTTCTCTCTCGTCTATTTCTCATTTCTCCTCTTTTTCTCCTGCCTCAACTTTCTCTTATCTCTAGTCTTTCTCTCCTTTATATCCCTCCTCGTCCTTCTCTTCTTCATATTCTTTCGCTCCTTGCTCTTCTTTCTCTTCTTCTTCTTCTGCATTCATTTCTACTTTCTCTACTCTCTTCTTCCTCTACCATCTCTACTATATCTTTTTTCTCTTCTTTCTTTCCCTTCCAATCCCAATTTTTCAAATATTATTCTCTACTATATCTAGCCTATTGATTTTTTCATCGAAATTTATAATTAACATGGTATGTCGGAATCTTGCCCTTCTTCTTTCTCTCCTCTCCTTCTTTTCCTCTCCTTCATCTTTCTTTTCTTTTTCTCCCCTTCTCACTTTCCTTCATCTCCTTTCTCTTCTTCATCTTATTTATTCTCTTTCTGTTTCTCTTCTTCCTCTTCCTTCTCTTCTCTTTTTGCTCTTCATTCTCTTCGTCTCCTTCTCTCCTTTCGTTCTCTTCTTGCTCTCATTTCTCTTCTCCATCTTTTCTTCGCTCCTTGCTCTTCTTCCTCTTTTTCCGCTCCTATTTCTACTTTTACTTTTTTCTCGCTCGTTGCTCTCTTTCTGCTTCTATTTCTACTTCTTTTTCCAATCGCTTCTTCTTCTTTTCCATCTCATTTCTCTACTTTCCCTTTTTTTATCGCTCCTTACTCTTCTTCCGCTCCTATTTCTACTCTCTATCCCACTCCCTCTATTTCATCTTATTTCTCTACTTTCAATTTTCTCGCTCCTTGCTGTTCTTCGCTTCTTCCGCTCCTATTTTTACTACCTATTCCACTCCCCTGTCTTCTATTTCATTCCTCTTCTTTCACTTTTTTCTCGCTTATCTCAAATCTTTTCATATCATTTTCTGGATCTATCCGATTGACCTTTCCATCCGAGTTCGAAATTCTGATGATACATCGAAATGGTTGAGTCATGCATCACTCCTCATGCATCACATCCTCTAGCAGCAAAGACTTGTAGACCAACCAGAGATATTGAGGACCCGCGAATGCCACACGAAGCGAAGGGAGGACGTATCATCTTAGACCGCAAGCTCGGGGCGAATCTATAAATTTAATGAGCACTTGCGACAAATGGCCCGAGAGAAGGCCCGAAGCTGATTCCCGACATTAGCGGTGACAAAGCTCGTGTGGTAAAAGGGAATCGTCTAGAATGCCGAGATGATTCGCTTTTATATAGCGACGTGACGTTACGTTAATTCTATCACGACGCCAACTATAGCTGATTGCTGCGACGCGACGTAAAGCGGAATTACTGATCAATGATCATAAACACCGACAAGGTCATTCTCGACGGCCGATTGGGAAAATCGACTGGGAAAAGTCGGGAGAAACAGATATTAGGTTTAATCGTTCGGATGAGCATTTTATAGAAGATGACGGCTAATGTTTCGGCGAAGCCGTGACGATTTCAGTCACGACGAGGATTGAGGTAATCGTCAGCATTTCACTGGGAGAAGTTTGAAGGAACAAATATTGCTTCTTATCGTTCAGATAAATTGTGACAGTGTTTTGGCAAAACAGAATAACCGATCAATGATAATAAACAGCGACAAAGTTATTTTCGACAGTGGAATATAGCAATCGAATGAGGAAAATTCAAAGAACTATTTCATAAATCATGGGAGAAATTGAAAGAGAGGAATGAAACATTGTACGAATGACGCAGCCAGTATCTTCTAGGAAGAATAGTCAAATTCTCAGGGAAAATGACCCAAACATCAATATACAGCAACTTCATTTCAGTTTACTCATAAGGAGGATTTTTTCAAAAGAATTGTCTCTCTGAAAAATTAACGAGTTCTTTTACGACTATTGTAAACTCCATCTTCCACATGTGAGTTGTCTGTCACTCAATAAATGAAGGCCATTATTCACACTCTGACGATCGTCACCTCATATTCACGAGATTGGACTAATGAAAGAGCTGCAAATTCCAAAAGAACGCCTAATTTTTTTCGACCCAAGCTGGTTTGAATACTCACTGTTGATTATGATAACGATTCCTTCAAGGGTTACATTCATAAACGAGGCTACTAACAATGTTCATCTTGCAAAAGATGTTCGCAGTCTCATAAGATAAGATAAGATCTTTATTTTCCAATAGAAAAACTCATACTCTGAGATCTAGGTGAATATAAAAACATAGAAACACACAGGAACGCATTAATTAAAAAATTCATAATTTCAGTTTTTAGATGAAACAATGAACTGAGAGCACAGACTTGGAGTAAACATTTCCAACCTCATTTAGAATTGTCTTGAAAATATTCCGAAGAAAACATAACGACAGCTCAGAAAAGAAGCATGTAAACAAAAAATTACGGTTCTATGACGGAAACTCATCAATAACTATGATGACACTTCTCAATTAGAAATTCTTGCAATCGTTTCTTGAATATTTCAATACATTGACTTTATTTTATATATTTTGGCAGTTTATCTGAAGGTACGTGAAGGTCGTTGTTTCTTTGGGTTTCATGTTGATGTCTCACTTCATTGGTACTGAATAAAGTACCTCTATTCTCGGATGGGTGAACATAGAGTTCAAAAAGCAGTCTAATTCAAACGTGAAGAAATGAATCCTATTCATTTTTACTCTCTAAAATGAGCCTAAAAAAGTATGTGAATCGGCAAAAACAGCGACTCGGCAAAAATAGAGAATTCATTTGAAGGAACTTATTGCGATAAAGTACAATTGAACCAATCTTTGTATTTTTCGTCCCACATGATGGTTGGAGTTTCAACGCTCCATATTTTCTGAAAGGGTAGATCGATTTGAAATATCAGAGCAGCTCTGTATAATAGGGAATGACAAGCCCCTTCTGAAGAGGTATCGCTTGACTCCTCTTCCCAATTGAAAAAAATGTTCGGGTGACACTTCTAATCAGAGGGTTGAAGGTTTTACTATGCTTGTTACGTCAAAATGTGTATCCCTGACAAACAAACTTGACCTGTTCTCGGACTTTATCGAAAATTTCTTTCTCAGCCTGTCATGCCTTGCGGTACGTTTTCGATGGGCCACCCTGTATATGTCGTCATTCATTACTGAGATACAGGACTTTTTCACAGTCAGGACACATCCTTGTGAGGATGGAACCGGAAACAAGGTCTACTTAATTCATCAAATTCATGTTGAAGACTACACTTTTCTTTAGATCGACTCTCAGAGTATATGTTAAAAACATTGATACGAAATTCTCATTCCTCCAGCTGAGATTTTTCATTCACTAGTTCAAAATGTACCATTCGATATCAAACTGCCGAACACTATCTTTCGAGAGAACAGAGAAAGAACAGGTAATACCTTTATATTCATGCCACGCCTTTTCTAACAAAGTTCGATTACTTTAATTCTCTCACTGCCAGACGAAACTGCATTGGATTCCTGTAATGCACCGTTAAACTGAATTACTGATCATAAATGCCGACGCGATCATTGCCGAAGGTGGATTACGTCAATTGGTTGCAACGAGGCGAAAGAATTCAATGGGAATTGATTGTCGGCGTATCCGGCTCGAAGTACCAGATTGTTGGATATACGGACAAGGTGTCCAAAATTTGTTTGGGTTGGTATTGTGGGGACCAGCCAATGAATCCTCGGTATGATATGGCAACTGTTCGATGATATATGGATCAGATCTTTCACAATGAGAGTTCAGCCTACCCACTACTACAACATCTCTATGGTTTGACCGAGAACATTCGTCGATGACGAGAAGCGGCAAGGAAGTAGTATGTACATCACTCAACTAATATCGTGGCCTCCCAGTTCACCATAATACCTGGTATTCACCACTGCACACAGCTCTGCTTCCAGGATTTCCGTTACAAAAATTTCTGAATGATGACTGAATTCCTGAGAATTCAGAGATGGTCTGGTACAATCAGGAAACTTAGAATGAGGGAACCTGAGATCACTCTACACGAATTCATCACATTGAACTAGTTTTCGAATGTGTTGATAGTCATATTGAATGAGATCAGTTATCAGATGAGACTCTACCACCTACCACCACGTGGACTGATCTTTTTGCTAGGCAATTCGAAATATGGGTGTGAGGATTCACAAGACGAGAGCTAGAAGGCCTTGGGACAGAAGCCAGACAAATAATTCGAAGATATCTAAATGCTACAGCCAAAGACTCCCCATGCTCCTCCAAAGACATCTGCTACATATCCATCACGTGGGCATACAGGTCTGCTGTTGATGAAGGAAGAGGATCTCCGTCTAGTCCCATAGCCTTCTTGGCATCCAGGCCAAGCAGATGTGCCTGATTGTGCGTTGGCAGAAGAAGATTTCAAGCATATGGTTATCGATGGTAGCGATAAAAGCTTGGCGTAGAATATGTTTGAAAGATATGTGAAGAAATGGTTGTTGCACCCACCAAAAGATGTGGATACTGCGTGAAAATTCGTCGACCTGAATCCATGCACACAATAATCAACGTATATGATAACATATTTGATCGAATGAAATGTTACCGATGCTGAAGACTATCTCATCTCGAGATTTTTATGGCTATGGAGATCGTTAATATCATTATTACATTGGTTCAATATGAAAAGTGGTTGAGATTTCAGACGAGCCAGAGACTGAGGTTCGTTGAGTCACATTGTAGAGATACCATGAGCATACAGTGTACGGATTTATCGAATACGAATCACCGCTGTTTATTCAGTCCCAGTCGGATGCCCTCTGTCAAACCATTTGTGTTCCCATCACTTGTCATCCGCAGCAGTCTGTACATCGTCTACCCACCTTGAATACGTCATGTCGCGATATGACGTACGGTCTAATTGATATTTCATAGTTAGGATCTCGGTTCGAATGTTTGATTCATAACTTCTGACAGTTATGGAATTGTACTTCGTCTAGCCGCTTAATAATGATGGGTTTGCGAATCGGAGTTTAATCCGGGCGGACGCAACTGGTTCGCTCCGGCGAAGGTTCGATTACAGTTTGGAATACGATCATATATTCGAGTTTGATTTTTGTATGGTTATATTCACCTATCTCAACGAGCCCTTCGACTGCGTAAGCCACTCTATTCTGATTGAATTCAGACGGCAAGCGAGGAGTTGCGAATAATTGAAAAGAATTCACCTAGCCATAGACGATGAGTGTGAGTGAAATCAAAAGCGGCACACTCATCCAGGTCCCGAAAGGAACCCTCTTCTCGTTGGTTCTCTCTCTTTTGTCTTCTTCATATAATCCACTCACCAAATCACGTGAAAACCTTCGATGAACAGATACCAGTTTCACTCATCGCATAGCAAGAAAATAAAGATCTGAGAAGGAAGCACTGGCACTGTGCAAGAAGAAGCAGTCCGAAGCAATGTGAAAGCTAATTCTGATAAACACTATCGATTGAGAATCAGGATTAATTTCTCACTAATCACTTTCCTCGGTTTATTGTCGATTCGATCATCTTCGAGCAACTGATGCATATTGAATGCAATATGATACATATGGATACACACTCCTGAAATATAGAAGGAAAAAACAAGGTGCCACACTCTCGCATGATGATACAACAAATATCGCAGGAGTTTCCTTGATGTCTTGTGATTCACAGATACACTCAATAGATCTTAGGACCATATGATGTGTCTGAATTTTTCGTATCCTCGCGACCAGCAACTCCAGGATGAAATCTTTTTGATTCAGCAAAGGAAGTGTTTTAGTTGTCCAACCCAATACATAGACATCTCTACCCAGCTACATCTCCACATACCTGGAAGCTCACCTAAGAGCAGTGAATGAAGTTAGTTTCTTCATGGTAGGAAGGAAGCGATGGTCACATGACCTTATGCATTTTGCAGCGCAGCTGTTGATCTCTTTGTTACAGAACAATTATGAAAAGGATCTGGTGAATGACTGAAACAGTTTAGCAGATGAGGAAGAGGGAAGGAAGGAAGTTGCAGGTTAGTTGTGGATGTTTGAGTGATCTGACCAAGAGGAACAGTCGTATAACTTAATTAGCAAGCATCTTCTATGAGTATCGGTGGAACTGTTCGCGAAATACTTTCGATGTTGAACGGTTTCGAGCGATTTTGTCAAGATATTGAGGAGTATAATAGCTCTTCCCCTAACCGACTATAAAAACTAGGGAAATGATGTGGAGTTGGTCCTCAAGAAAGCTGATGTAGATGAAGCACTCTCGCTTTTGAGAGTCTGTATCAGAGTTGTTGTCGATATAGTCATGGGTGAAGTTTCTTCGACCATGACTTTGTTGTCGTAGTGTTCCTGGATCTTCTCCGGAAACTTCTTCTTGTCGTTCTGTTGCAGTCGAAGGCTCTGGTTGGTCGCTGTAAGCAGTGTCTCTGATTACTGTTGATATTAGTGCATTCGTAGAATTTTGAACTATGGGTTGGTCACCATGTGTGAGGAATCATCCGTCAATATGACTGTGTTCAGTACTAGGAGACAACGAATGGAAAACTCTTGGAAAGCCCTGCAATTACAAATATTTGTGTTTCGAATTGGCGGCGATTAAAATGCGGTCTAAATCTCACTCCTCTCCCTATCGCACCGGAATCAGTAGGCCGTGGTTTCTGTCGAAACAGGTAATTACTCAAGCGCGAGAATTATGACTTGGTAGTATTGTGGTATAGTTAGTTCTGAATGCTATTTCGAATTCGGTTTTAGCCGATGCAGCGTCCGACCAATGTCAATTGCTGGCTATTAGCGTTCGAAGCACGAAGTTCACGTGGTGATAGGCCAGACAATCGACCGAAAATAATTAATGGATGAAAAGAAAATCTAGCCTTCACAGGTTAGTTGCTTGCTATTTTTTAAATCTCTCATTGAGTTGATGCATCGGTTTTGAGACAAAACTCGTGCATGATAATTATCAAGCCATCAGAAAAATAGTCATTATTCTAGCTGAAACATCATCATAAATCTCGTCATTGGTCGATATTCGAGATTATGTTCCATGTTATGAGCAGATTTTTGGAGAGTCGAATATAAGCTTCATGATCTATTCTAGACACGCGCTCTGTGGAATTTTCATGGGTTACTGATGACTGATCAATGTCGGCCAACATTCCATGTGACTTGTGGAAATTTGTGCCTGAACTTTTCTATGAATTTAAACTCATATAGCTTAGGACTTGGATATTGTGTACATCTCGAAAATCAATCATATCGACACTGTTATATCTGCAGCCTCGAGGATGATGATTTTCATTTACCGGAATTGCAGAAATCTCAGGAACATCCTTGCACTCGAACTTCTTTTCCACTGGTTTGTGAGATAGGAACTCGAATAAGGTATACTAATATGGTATCCTTCTTCTTTGAAAATTGATTCATAACCGAATTGATTGCCCCGTACTCCTGAACCAAATAAATTATCGCATTCCAAGAATGAACACTAGCCAATCAAACATCGTTGTACAATGTTACAACTGGAACTATAATGATGATGTAATCGCCAATTTATATTATGTGTGATGACTTCAACAAGATTTCTCATATACGCGATATGTATCATGACACATTCAAGGACGTGATTGATAAACTCTGAGTTCATGCTCACTAGTTTTTTTTTTATTTGTGGACAACACGAAAGGGAAACCTATGATGTTCGAGGAACATCGTGTTAGCCAGCGGTGGAATTTTGGGAAAGAAGGAAGGTGTTGGAATTTTTCTTGAATGTTTGGAGGTTGTAAGCATCAGGAAAGACTTCACTAGGCAAAGAATTCCACAACTTTGCCGTTCTATTGATGAATGATGCTTGATATAGCGATGTTCGACAGGTCTCGAGCCTGACAGTGTAGGGGTGACCAGCCTGAGCTCGCCTGGTTTGTCTACTAGGAATCGCGCGTGGTGGCATAATAGATGATATTTCCGTTGAGCACCGACCGTGAAAGTACCTATAAAAAAGGCAAATATCTTCGTGTTGTGTCATCGACTAGGCGAATAGCTCTCTTCTGAATTGAATCTAAGAGCTTAAGCGTATGTTTGGGGGCTGAGCTCCAAACATGTGAGCAGTACTCCAGGACAGTTCGAATTTGTGCTTTGTAGATCATAAGCAGTTGCCAGGATGTGAAGTATCTCTTCGCACGGAATAGAAAACCAAATTTTTGTGAAGCAGTTTTCGCAATGGACCTCACATGATCGTCCCATGAGAGAGCACTGTTGGTGGTGACACCCAGCATGGATATTGACGACCTCATAGGAACAGTAATAGTCATACCCAAAGATATATTATATATCTGGTATATCGAGAAAGAGACGCAGCGGTGAAAAATCACATGACTGTTGACATCATCAGAACATTCTGTCATGCTTATTGTATTGATAAATACATTTTCAATTATAATCATTGGGAACGAGTTCATAGTGTGAGATTGTTCACTCGAATCTATTGTCAGGAGAAGTTCATTGATCCGTAAGTGTGTTGAAAGGAAGATACTGTTTTACTTGTTGTTTGAATATTGAAAATTGGTGAATAATCCTAGTTTGTTCAGAAAACAGCAAACGAGAGAGAGAGAGAGAGAGGCAATCAGCATAGTTGCTCCTTTTTTTGTTGAACATCCAGACGAATCGATAGCTCTTTTTTTTTCTAATGTTCTTGAGGTGCATCTAGTAGAGATATATATAATATTGTATCTTTGGTCGTACCTATGTTTTCTTCTTATGATTAGTATTCTGTTTTTCATAGATATAATCAATTTAATCTCCTTTTGTTGTCACATGTCATTCATATTCTGTTAAAGATGTGATCAATAATCGGAAGATCACATTTTGTCATTTGGTTCGAACCTGTTGGAAATAAATCAGTAACTGATCGATGTGCATTACCGTTGATTTCCACATCCCTGTCACAACAAGAAAATCCCGGAGTTACGTCGTGCAGAAGTTATTTTCCGCGCGATCTCCCGTACTAACAGATACGCTGTGCGCCTCTAATCAGCGTCCACCGGCTCACTAACGAGCTCCACTCTACTACATTTAACGATGAGGGAAATTAATTACGCCATCAGGATCAGGATTATGTCACCCCACTCGAATTTATACCGGCAAATATTCGGCATTACAACAACAACATTATTAATTGAAAGTTTGTTGGATGTGTTTGATCGATCAATTATTTCGCCCGGATTAGGAGGTGTTTACCTGTGTCAAGAGGGTGGATCGATGGAGGGATGAACGCTAACACCGAATTCGAAGCTATCGACTTGCAGGATCCATCGAATGTCACAGTGACAGGGAAATTACGATAAGCTCTGCTCTCATATGATATATAAGCTTCCTCAGGACTGTTATAGGAAGGATAATCAAAAGCAGCTTTTATCGATGATTTATGAACTCCTTGGAAGATCTCTTTCCCTTTCTCAGCTGCGAATTCTATAGGGAGGTGTTACATTGACTTTTCATCAGTATCCATTGATATGGCACATATTCGGATTTTGCTAACTACTTCACTGAATCAATTATCAACTGGAATGACTGCAAGTGCCATTTCAGGTTATGTCTGATGCTATGACAGATCTGCCTGCCTTCAGACTCAAAACAGATGTTGCTCTCCCGAAGGTCTTGTTTTCATTCATCATTTCGGAGAACCATGAAGCTGGATGCTTCTGGTTTTCATCCACCCAGTCAAAAGAATCTCAGTCTTTTTGTCAGGCATTTGCAATGGCATGAGACATAGACTAATCTTTCTTCTCCTCCGTGGAAGAGCCAGTATAGTAGGCTTCTTAGGCGTTGGCAATGGCTTGGGACATGGACTGATGTGTCTTCTTCTTCGCTTACGCTCCTTCTGCGCTCTTGGTGTCTCCTCATACGACAGTGTCCTGTCAATTCTGTGACACCAGTCCAACCATTTTCCTGGTGAGCCGTCTATTTCCATGTAGGTGCGATTTGAATTCAGCCGACGGCTCTCCTATGAAAATTCTAGCGTGTTGAGAGATACCACAGGGTGAAAAAATTCTCCTATCCAAGCCACTCATACAACACTCACTCAGAAAGCAATCGGACAACGTTCCTATTCATTTCTAGCTCCGAAATTATATAATACCATCCCACAACATATCAAAGACATCATGAATATGTACAAATACAAAAAATCCCTGAAATCATATAACCTGGAACTAGGAAGAGTAATTTTCACAGATATAATTGAACAAAACTGAGAAACCCTAGGTATATTGGATATATGAACATACCAAAACTTACTTACCTAATTGAAATTATCCTCACTGTGAAACAATATGATCTCCAAACACAGCAATATCAACAGAAATCATCTATCGTCTCATCTATCACCAGTTCTCAATATTACTACTCTACTATTATCTGTTTTTTTCTCATTTATTGTTATTGTCATTATTATTATGTATCCGATCTTCTATTTGCATGAAGTGACAAAGTCTGCTCTAGTTTCAAAGATATTTTAAATACATTGATCATAATTTTATGAATTGATTATGGTTGGTTGTCGATTTATATTGGATTTTACGTCTCGATACAAGTGTTCATCACTTATTGAGTCTTTAGTACTTTCGAAATTTTTATTTATACACTTTTCTACTTTTACGTTTACTCTTTGACCCATATTCCTTTTTTTGGCAGCAGCACTTATCGCAGTTGAACTTTATTATATATCTTCTCTCATGGTGAATTGTATTATGTATTTTTCCTCATGAATAAAGTTTCTCATTATTATTAAATGATGGAACACGAAACTGAAGTCGATTGACTGGACATCGAAAGATCGTTAACTTCACACAACTGAATATGGAACCATCGTCGTGAATCCGTCGTCGATAAGACCTGCTGAACCTGCTGCGACGGACCAGAATAGACCATTCTATGCGGAGTTTTTGCGGGGTTTCTATCGCCGTCACGAAGCCCTGACCCGCTGCATAATGTCATACACACATATTCAAATCCAGCTGAATGTCTGTGACAACGAGAGGGAGAGTTCGTCGAGCGACGCAAAACATCGTTGGAACAATTGCCGTCGAGGAAGGACTGTTGCTAGCAGGAGACACTAATGTTTCATGAAAGTGAAGTGGAGGCGGCATGAGTTATTGCAGCTCTGGAAGAGGCGGGGTGGGAAGTGATACGGCAAGACCCTCGCCCCACTCGAAGAGCCAGTTGTACAAGTTTTTTTCGTTTGATAACGATCCTAGAGGTGATGATGATAGAGTAAGACTTCAGGAAACTCTAGGTCAGTACATATCGAATACAGTTCATACACATACGAAAATAACGAGAGATATTAGAATAATCAAGTGAGTAAACAAAGCAGCAATGATGAAAAATATTACGGAAATTTTTGTGTAGGTGATAGAAAATCGATTGTTCAGAGGCTAATTTCAGAAAGAACCTAGTTGTTCCATTTCATGTATGAATACTTGTTCCTTGGTTATGATTCCGAAAATCCCCCGAAGTGCATCATATAATCTCAGCTCCAAAATCTCTAACGAGTTCAGACGTAGAGATAAAAGTATTTCGGGTTCATGGATATCATTTCTGATGCGGGTATTATATTCATGGGAAGATTGGTTCTGTTTGAAAATTTCTTCATTTTCTTCATGCATGAGGAAACTTACAGGATGTATTCATTTTTCATATGGCTCTATAGATGCGAACCAAGTGGGATTAGATATGGTGATCTAGGAGGCCACCTTTGCCAGACAGATATTTCTTTCCTTTATATCGCTTGCCAATGTTTGATCTGGCCTACTCTGTTAATGCAATCGAAGAATCCTTATTCTGACGACGTTTTCATTGAAGAACCCTTATAACACTGAAACCTTTTGTGATGAACAGGACGTTCGATCTGGAAAAATGTTTTAAGGGTCTCTCAAAAACCTCCGAATGACAAGATATTTTTGAACGCACTGCATAAGATTTGGTGAAATTCCTAATCTCACTTCAAAGATCATCATGAATACTAGTAGCACTGTTCGAAATTCCAAAGATTCATCTTCATATTGAAAGATAAGCAAACTCAAATTTCCCAAAAAAAATCGTGATGATTCGAAAATTGTCGAGAATTACTATTAGCGCGGTGATTATCAACAAACAGCTCGATGATATTCATCAACATCATAAAAACACGCATCCACTAAGAAAGATTTCAGTTTTGTTTTGAAAATATTGATATTTTTTATTGATTTGATATATTCTGTTAGGTTATTGTAAGACTTGACACCAATGAAATCTGGTGATCTTTCAAAAAGTGCTATTGAATGCTTCGGTACTGTAAGAAAACTTCTCTCCCTGGTTGAGAATTTATGGAAATCCGAGTTGAACGTGAATTTTTCTACATTACGTTTGACGTACAAGAGAGTTTTATACATATATATAGAAGGGAGTTTTGAAATATTATAGCTTCTGAAATGTATTGTACAAGTTTGTATCCTTTCTATATTGAATATAATTCTGATTATTCTCTTCTGTAGAATGAAAACTTTATTTGTGTTTGATGCATCACCTCAAAGTATGATATTGTAGGACATATGTGAATATACTAGAGCGCAGTAATTGATCAGGAGTGAAAATTGATTTCAGTCGAAGAATTGCGAAATAAGCACTATTCATTTTTTTTCCAGACGTGTTCTACATGTGATTTCCACTTCATATCACTGTCCAAAAGTACTCCCAGGAACTCAGTTTCATCAGATAATATTAAAATCTCAGTATTTACCATTATTCTCATATCACTCGCGATTTGAGTCCAATTATAGAATACGAGAACGATTCTTGTCGAAATAATACGTAGAATTCAAAAATATTATGGAATATAGGGTGTTTCATTCGAAATAAGGATGTTCATACATACAACAAACATACATTTGAAAGGTCTGCAACATCAAAACAATAATTCTGTGTTATAGCTTTGTCCGATCTGTCATATGGTGTCCATAATATGATGTTCATATAAATGTCCTTGAACGTAACCATAGACGCTCCATGAAATATCTATCATTCAAGGAACATGGTGGTTCACCCAGCTATAAGAATATCTTATACTGCTTCATTATGGAAATGCAACTCAGAAGGAACAAAGTAGCTCTGATTTTTCAACATAAAATCGAATTCTTCGCAATCCAATCTATTTCACCTCGAAGTACCTTGAACATGTACAGAAAAACTCTGCTTCATTGACAAATATATTAGTTTTTGATATCATTCCCTACTTCCCAATATCTTACCTTCTTTTATTTATTTTCATCCAATTACTCTTAGAATCTGTTCCTATAATTTTCTCACCTTGTGAATTGATTCCTGTTGAGTAGTGTTCAATGAAATAAAATAACATAAGTAACTATATCAAGAAGCAAAATTCAAGTTTGGGGTGATGATACATTCGAAGAAGATTCTCGGAAAGTCTATCGCGAACGAGAAGCCGAAGAAACTTCTGAAAGTTTCAGGAACCCTTTATCAAAATGATGATTTAACAAAAAGAGTTAATGACACTGGAAAACTTTTCGTCTGGAAGTGGCAGGGTTATTCATTAAAAAGTTAATTGAGATATAACTTTGTATGCACAGCGACATGGATTTGGACAGATGAACGCCATGATTAAAACTATGGGGGAAATATGTAACAAGGAATGTCACAATGAGGAATATAATTGGGGGTGATTCACTCCCCAAAAATATGATGAAGAAAAAGTGTACAAATATACGTTAATCTATACTGATTTATGTACGACTTATTTTGTTCATAGTAATTTTTTTGAATTTTCGTGACCAAGAAAAATATTCCAGGAATGACTTATTCTCTTTCAGCATTCGGTGGGAGAAGTAGAAGTGTGAGATTTTACCACATCGATGATTTGTTGAATGTGACCTCCAGCCTAGTTCATAGCTTTGCGGATGATAGTACACTTCATTCCGCCTTTTCCTCTAGAGCCCCTATATCATCCAACGAGGCCAGAGGTGCAAGGCGAAGACAGGTCGATGCTTTAAATGAGGATCTGACAAGAATTCTGAAATGGGGATCTGAGAATCTAGTACAGTTCAATGCAACTAAAACTCAAGCTTGTATGTTCACCAAGAAGGCTGATCACACAATGCCCAATTTGATGATGTCGGGTACCACCACTGTTCCTATGAGGTCCGTCAATATCCATGCTGGGTGTCACCACCAACAGTGCTCTCTCATGGGACGATCATGTGAGGTCCATTGCGAAAACTGCTTCACAAAAACTTGGTTTTCTATTCCGTGCGAAGAGATACTTCACATCCCAGCAACTGCTTATGATCTACAGAGCACAAATTCGACCTGTCCTAGAGTACTGTTCACATGTTTGAAGCTCAGCCCCCAAACATACGCTAAAGCTCTTAGATTCAAACCAGTAGAGAGCTATTCGCCTAGTCGATGACACAACACTCACCAAATCATTGACCTCTCTAGATCATCGTAGAAAGGTCGGCGATCTTTGCCTTTTTTATAGGTACTTCCACGGTCGGTGCTCAACGGAAATATCATCTATTATGCCACCACGCGCGATTCCTAGTAGACAAACCAGACGAGCTCAAGCTGGTCACCCCTACACTGTCAGGCAGCATCATTCATCAATAGAACGGCAAAGTTGTGGAATTCTTTGCCTAGTGAAGTCTTTCCTGATGCTCACAACCTCCAAACTTTCAAGAAAAATTCCAACACCTTCCTTCTTTCCCAAAATTCCACCGCTGGCTAACACGATGTTCCTCGAACATTGTAGGTTTCCCTTTCGTGTTGTCCACAGATAAAAAAAATATCACCAATCTGTTCTGTTGGAAACCCGTACACCGCTATTTTACCTAAGAGTACCTGTCTTGTTCACTGTCCATGACTGATCATGATTTATTCAGTCAGTGAAAGAGTTCTAGATGGATCAGACCGTACAGATGTACTTGCGGATTCGATATTCTCTATCTGAGCAGCATCTGGAAGCGATTGCATAATACATTACGGAGGAGTCATCTTCATAATGTATAGTCCATCAGATTCGATCGATGGAGATCTCTTCGATGAATTATATATGGTTCGAATCATCGGGATCGTCTCGATTCGTCCGAAACACGAACGATGAACTTCCAGAAATGTGAATGGATCGGAGAACACGAAGGGCAACTGTTGTGCTCGACAATAATGAGGCCGAGAAAAGGTCAGGAGTATTATATATATCACTGGAAACTTTGATTTCCTCGCCATTATTCTCGAAAAGTGGTAGGAATAGACAAAATATCGCTGAAATTTTTTCATCAACTTCTAAATCTGTTCGACACTCTACTCTTAACCTGAATTCTTGTAGGTAGAGTGACATAAACCATAAACTTCCATCATATGATGACTTTTTGGATACAGCATTCTGATGGTTTGTCAATACTTTGATCGGAGTGAAGAGGAGGAATGCATTTGATTTTTTGCCTTACTTCAGATGGTATGAGGGCTATAAAGTGTACTATGTATGGTCCACATAGTCTTAGACAGATTACAAAGTTGGTGTCAAGACAGATCCTTGTGGAACACCAGCATTGATAGTCTTCGGATTGATTAATCACCACATGAAGTGATCGTAGTGAATGACATAGTTTATTCGGCAAACTATATGACGAAAGCTTTGCTAGAAGGCCTTCTTCAAATGCTCTATCTCATCAACCTCTATCGAATGCTCTGGAGGTATCCCATACTCTTCCCATGGTTCTCAATTGATGCCTACCACTTAGACGAGCAGATCTTCTGTTTTCTGGCAACGAGCTCTGAGATCTTCTTTCGAGCTCTCTAGATCGAGCTTGATGATGTCGGTGGAGTTTTTCGGAACTTCAGAGTTTTCTCGAATTTTTTTCGAAGCAGTTGGAGTGCAACCATTTCTAGTTAGAAATAAACACAGCCAGTTTGCATGAAACGTTGAAAAACCAACGAATGAACTAGTGTTATTCCTGGGGCACATTCATTGAGAAAAACTGGCGGAATCGAGTTGAATCATCCATATGAGCTGATCATGCAATATGGTTTCGGACCGTAATGAAAATGGATCCTGCATTCATTCTTCCTGTCCGAAATTTTTCTCATTATTTCCGAAGCGCACTCGAGCTCAGAGTGCCTAACAAATACCAATAATGGAAAAGTTAAAATTGCATTGAAAGCAATTTAAGGAAATACTTCACGTCGAAGAGTCACTTGAAAGTTTTTCATGAACTAATCAATGTTGGAACCAATGCGCCGCTGATCATCCGGCCACAACTTCTATAATTAGACTTTTCGATGGGAGTTCGGTCGGTCGGGCGGGAACTTTTTCGCATTGAAATGTAGAGTTGGGTCACGTGACGGATCGTCGGAGAGAAAGATTCGCCTACCTTGATCTGCGACAGCTCGCCTGGATATCCAGAATTTCTACTCGCCATAAAATGAGCTATCGATCCTGATAAATTTGGATTATGTGGACGATAAGGAATCAAAAGTTTCGCAGGAAAACCCCAGAAGAGACAATCGGAATAAAAATAGATCTACACTGACAATCCGACTTCGACATCGAAATTCTGAGTGATTACTCGGAAATTTGAAATTGCGAATCTTACATCTGTATA
Source organism: Gastrophysa polygoni (assembly GCA_963576655.1). NCBI lineage: Eukaryota > Metazoa > Arthropoda > Insecta > Coleoptera > Chrysomelidae > Gastrophysa > Gastrophysa polygoni. Next base: position 51,046,929 of record OY755083.1, read on the forward strand.
TTCGCTACAAATAGGGTATTCCAATGCAAAGAAAAATTTTGCGTTAATCTGTGAAAAATCATGTGAATTTGTCTTATTGTTCGAATTGAATATTTCTACAGGAAACTTTCGAGTGTACAGTCGATACAAATTTCACATTCAATAAAGTGTCTGCAAAGTTTCAGACCCATCCGACTGAATTCATGATATATTTTTCGAAGCAAAAAAAACGCCACTGAAGAAATGGTACATCTCCTTCAAAACACGAATTTGCATTGCATGGCGTTGCGGAGCGGATTAAAAAAAGCCTAGATGCAAAATATGATAACAACGCTTCTACTACATATCCTCATGATGATAATTCTTTCGAAAATACGATTCCATGAAGTCGATATCTCGGAAATCATGCATTTCGAAAAACATACACGAAATCAGAGTTGTTCAATTTCATTACCAAAGTAGAATAGTGCCATGATTCCATGACCTGATTGATTGAATGAATGAGTGAAATATCATCTATTATGCCACCACGCGCGATTCCTAGTAGACAAACCAGACGAGCTCAAGCTGGTCACCCCTACACTGTCAGGCTCGAGACCTGTCGAACATCGCTATACCAAGCATCATTCATCAATAGAACGGCCTGGTGAAGTCTTTCCTGTTGCTTACAGCCTCCAAACTTTCAAGAAAGATTCCAACACCTTCCTTCTCTCCCAAAATTCCACCGCTGGTTAACACGATGTTCTTCGAACATTATAGTTTTCCCTTTCGTGTTGTCCACAGATAAAAAAAAACTCATTATTGACTTCATCATCTCATTGAGGGATAAAATTAGAATTCAAAATCATCATCTCAAAACTTTTTTTCGAATATGATGCGAATAGATGGATTCAGTCAGTTTCTTCTCCAGTTCTGATCATGATCATGCAGTCTCAGGGTAGTTTTTAGTGATCAAATATTGAATCAAAAAACCATGAAAGATACGTGTATTTATATACCTAATTCAACCCTATTGGTCGTGTTATTAAATGCGTAAAAGATCGTGAATATCATTATCGATGAATTTAGTCGAATCAAGTTCCTGGTGGAAATTATATCGCTTCAAGGAACTTTCTCAACTCAAATCATATCAGGTACCAACAACTGAACCTTGATAAATCTTGTGGATCCAGATAATGGCTCGTTTTCGTTCCCGTCATCTATACAAATCTCCTCACACGCATCTCGCTGGTTTCAGTCGGAGGGAATATAAGAAACTTCACTCAATGCAGGGAATATTCCCGACAGGATATTTTCCTTTGGAATTGCCGTATGGGGAAATCAATACATATACAAACTTGAATCTCGGTCAGAACCTCGACGAGTTTTTCCATGTCAAAACATGAACTGCGTCTCCGAAGTTCGAGACAAACACATTACATTTTCGACAGCGACAACAAAACTTGCTTGTGGCGAACCGCGCTATACAGGGCTTCCGATCTCACAACTTGACAATTTCATTTCGAAAAGTTTTTGGATGATATAGAATCGGTGGTTCATTGTATTATTTCTCGTATGGTTCGATATACGTTTCTACGAAGGCGTAGAGCGGTCAGCCTCTTGTTTTTCAAATTCCGAGTTCCCAGTTAAAAGTCGGAATCTCGTCCCGACTTCCTATCCTCGAGTAACAACTCGGATTTGATGAAAAATGAGTTGATGGCCCTTCTACGCTTTTGTACGTTCTTCATTGTTGAAATGTTTGTGGTGAAAATCTGAATATGTATATATATGAAATATATGAAATAGTACGATATCCAAATCATTATTCAAATTCATCCTTCCAATATTAGCAGAATTCGAAAAGATTCATTGACGTCAACGAACGAGCCATTTGGCAAACCACCCTCGAAGAGAGAAGAACTGATAGAGAAACGATCCAAAATTCGTGAGAACATCCCTCATTTTTCACCATAAACGTATCCTTTGTCTATATCTGTCACAATAATAGTATCTGATCGAACACAATTGACAAGTACTGTCTGTAAGTTCTTCGAGGAGGTGGTATATTCATTTTTCAGCTTTTAATGGGATTTTCTCTCCTCGTTTCAAAAAAATAGAGTAGAAGTTATTAAAAATTATTGCAATATATTTGTAGTAAGGACAGATTTAGGATCTGTCCCAAAATGTCACTGCGCTTGAAATTAAACCTTTAGATACCTAAAAGAGAAATTCTCTATTGGTCAGTGTCACCTTGTTTTTGAAAAAATTTGGAAATACAAATATATTTAATAAGAATAAAACCTCTACTTATCTTGGTGGACGTTTCGGGAACGAATCTGCTCCCGTTCTCAACACAATTGAAATATTTTTCTCTTCGTAAACTTTTTTCAATGTTTCCGATTTTGACACTGAAAAGTGACAATTTGACAGACGGAGGAATTCTGGTTACAAGGTGTTTTCATTAATTGATATCGAATTTTCCATTTTCATATTCAAGTTTCAGAAGTGGATGCCAAGTTCTATCTATATCAACTGAACAAGGAGCAATATTATTGTCTCCGTTCAGGAGAATGCAAGCAATTGACAAGGTAATTGAGATGAGGATAATAGGAGACCTAACCATCAAATCTCTGATTTCGTATAGGTTCATGAAGACAATATTTTCATTCATCTCCAAGAAAATGCTATGGCGATGGTTTGTACTCTAATACGATGACGTCATGAACTGTCAAAGGAGGTATCTATATCTATCACCTGTGGTTTGATCGAGAAGGTGGTATTTTTCATTTTCACAGATTTTTGGAATTTCCTCGGCTCAATCCTCAGAATAGAAGAGAAAAATTCAATAACTATTACAAAATACTTACAGCAAGAATAGATTCATGATCTGCCGCAGAATGTCATCACGCTTGATAACCCTTGATGACCTTCCAACAAGAATCAATTCAAAATGAGACACCCTGTAAACTAACAACTCTCCTAGACGAAATAGAATCCGTTGGCTTTTCATGTCTCCACTATGATCGATAGTCCACGTGATACGGTGATCGATCTTGATAAAAGTTCCTAAGGAAAGCTAAATAAGCATTTTAGCTGGCGACTGAGCATTTACTTGTTGATCGAACTAACTCCACAACTTTGAGCAAGTGATATATCTTCGGAGTTCTGTCTGGAGGATATAACATTTTCGGAAGTTGTTTATTCAATATGTTATTTCAGGACGACGGTTAATCTTGCTATTTTGAGCCGAGATGCCTGCTACTTGATTTACAATTTTTTAAGAGCAGTCCATATTTTCATTGGAGGATATAAATCAACTGATTCCTTGATTCATCCTTCCACCAGATACAGACAATGATGTCGAATTTGCAAAGACACGTAACCGCATATTTGTGTTGTTTGTATTTGAGAAAGAACGTCAGATGAGGACTGCGGATGATCTTTGTATAAACTTGAACCTATTTTTGATTCTTCCAATCTCTATTGCTCGATCGTTCAAGTTGTCAACGTCAATTGCTCATCACTTGACAGATTATTCTCATGATTCTTGAGAGAGTGAGATTATTACACAAAACCTTCTTCAGATGAAAAACAACAAATTTTCATGAATGTCGTTCTCTTCGTTGGAAAGATATTTACTTGGTTCCATACTTCCTCATGACCCTGTATGACGAATGAATGACAAATTGAATCCAACTGCGAAATAATAAACTTCAACTAGATTCATGCAGTGATTCTACGCCAGTGTTGCCGAGTTTCCTAGTTCCAGGCTAGTTCAGGGTCGACTGTGGTCGCAAGATTCAGACGAAATGGAGCGAAATATTCTCATCAGAGAGTGAATAACCCCGTACCGAATCCCATCGAAACGCATATTTCTTCCGGCGCCGTTCTTCAACGCGTTATTGATGAAAATATTCCGGGTTTCCGAATGCCACTTGCTCGGAAAAGCGACGGGACGCTCTCCAGAGAGAAGGGTCAGCAAATATTCATGTTTCATAATGCGAAGCTGTTGTGAGTTCTGAGAGGGTATCTGCCTGTTTATTTTCCTGCGGAGGCGTTGTAAGTGGCTGTCAATCACACGCGCATATGGAAAGGACGAGAGAAGATATATCGATGACACTTTCGCGAGATCCGGTATAAAAACTCGCCATATTTTCCAGTCCGTTTGAATGTCTGTCTTCGGGAAGTGAGAGATCAATCGAGATTGATCATACACACAGTGATAACAGTGATTCATATTATACACAATGGTGGATACAGTGTGGAAGAGCTTCTTATTTTTTTTTTCATTTCATATCAGTAAAAAGGAACGCATTAATGGTCTTTGCTCATTTACTCAATATTGAGATCTAAATGACAAAAACGTATTGACTTGTAATGTAGCGAAATGGAATGATTTCCTTTATCCCATACTGCATCATAGAACATACCTTTACGTACCTGATTTCAATCCGGAAAATAGACTTTTACAGGATAGGCGCACGTAATATTTCATTACGTGCTACTATCCCGTAATGAAATTTTACCGGATTGTGAATATTGAAAACTCAGTTATGCGTCAAGAGCATGAATACATTTATTAAAAATTCAACAGCAAAACAATACACAAAAATTACTTATTGCTAATATTATTATTAACCGTTAAATTTTCGTTCCCATGAATATGGATACCAGGAGCTCCATTGGATGAATTATTCATTAGAGAGTTGCTACTTGCTGATACATTCCCATTTTTTTGTTGTAGCACTTCAACAAAGATTAATATTTTATTCTTCACTGTTCATTTTTGTTTTTTAGCAGTATGAAATAAAATGTTATACGTCACACGTCCGGTAAACTTTTACAGTACTCGTTTCGAAATTCCGGACTCGGCTTGCGCCTCGTCCGTAAACATCTCACTCGTACTGTAAAAGTGTACTTACCGGACTAGTAACGTAAATATCTATTTCTCAATGTTAATTTTTGTAATACATCTGAAAACACTTGTTACTTCTGAAACAGTTGAAGATAGGTATGAGAAATTGTACATAAATTATTTCTAGAATTTTGTGAAGAATCCAAAAACCTGATAATATACAGGGGATTGTATTCAAAATAAGAAAGTTGATATCGGCCACTGTCACATGACACACCCTATATATTTTTTTTTTCGAAAGAAGTGCGCATCTGAAAATACAAATCGACGTGTCCAAGCGTTTTTCCCAACACGCTCTCATTCATTCGTTATTGAATTTATTCTATTTGGCTGTTCCACACTGTACAATACATGAATAATATGAAGCCCATGAAAAGTTATACACAAAGGGATGGATTTCGGTACGAGCAGAAAAAGTACAATGCACAATACACAACAATGAAGGTGATTTCAATTTAGTTCACCTCCTAGTTGGGAAAGTACATTGGAGCGCAAGTTGCAGAAGGCAACATATTCTAGCACGAGTCCGAAATTTGGAAATGAGCTGAGTAGAATCGATTTTCCGAACGGACGAGTGCCGAAACGTCCTTCTGTAACGAATGTTCAACACTATTTTCTCTCTATTATATTATGGTTTTGTGGATTTTGACTACATATTTTCGTGACAGGAATCAATTACTGAGTAGGGAAACTTCAGTCAAATAATTAGGTTGGCAGGAATGATTCGTTTCTGACAGTCGACTAAAATTTGACACAATATAGCAGGTATTTTCATGAATTCAAAAGCTGCTACAAATATTTGTTGAATAAAAAATCCCAAACAATTTCCTGGACATTGTTTTCGAAGGTCTTCAGCATCACATTTGGCAAATATTGGTGGTGATTTGGTCACCACCCTCTGCTACAGTTGAGCTTTCCCAAAATTTTTGGTATCAGTCGTGAAATTATCTGCACTATCTTAAATTGAACATCATCATCTTTCAACTTCTTGGAAATTGCGGTATCTCACAAATTTATCTTTAGAGATGGATATTCACAATTCATTTCATTTCGAGTCTGTGAGCGCTTTGATATGGATAGTCCAATATGAAAAAAAAAAATATATGAAGTGCGAGATGATGCCCATACAAGACACTTGGCCTCAACTCACCAACCTTCGAAAAACACCACACTTAAAGTTGTGTATATTTCTTCGGTCCTTAACTCTTCAATCTTGTACCATCAAACCTGAATACTATTAAATACTGTCTGTAAGTTCTTCGAGGAGGTGGTATATTCATTTTTCAGGAAATTCGATATCAAATAATAAAAACACCTTGTAACCAGAATCCCTCCGTCTACCAAATTGTCACTTTTCAGTGTAAAAATCGAAAACATTGAAAAAATTTACGAAGAGAAAAATATTTGTTCCCGAAACGTCCACAAAGATAAGTAGAGGTTTTATTCTTATTGAATATATTTGTATTTCCAAAATTTTTTCAAAAACAAGGTGTCACTGACCAATAGAGAATTTCTCTTTTAGGTATCTAAAGGTAATTTCAAGCACAGTGACCTTTTGGGGCAGACCCCGAATCTGTCCTTACTACAAATATATTGCAATAATTTTTAATAACTTCTACTTTATTTTTTAGAAACGAGGAGAGAAAATCCCATGAATTGAAAATTAGATACTGAATATATTTTATATACATTTTCTCCTTCCATCAGTACTCGTTGCATCACATTTTTGTTTATATCTCTCTACTTGTAGACTTCAGGTTTCTATTTTGTTCCTACTCACCTACTTACTGATAAGTATCACTTATGTCATTACTACACTTGTGTGATTATTGAATGAGGCCTCGATTACGGAAAGAGATATTTCACAAAACGAGCACTTCATTGTGCATAGTGTATTATCTCTCAGCTCTTGTGATGGCAACCATCATGAGTTAATTTCCTAATGAAACTTGTACATGTTTACTGGATTATGTTCAAAATAAACTGTAACTGAACTCAACCAAACCTGAACCTGTCTTCGTCGACAATGCCTAGTATAAAAACTTTGAATTTCTCAAATAGATGGGTTCTTCTACTATGAATATCTTCTCGAACCCGTGTGACATCGGTCGAATATATTGGAGCTATATCGTAATTCTGAATTTTCTCTTGAAAAAGCCCAGTTTTTGTTTGTCATAAAGATTTCTCTTCATTCTGGAAAAGTCATAATTCTACTCGTAAGTGAGCGTTTGCATATGAATTCATGTCCACATGGATGAACTCTGTGAATCTTTTACAAACACGTTCCCAACAAGCCGAGGAATAACTAAATTGAAAATACCACCGTCCCATTTTTTGACTTATCTGTTTTGTGTTTTTCTAATGTCACGGTAATGCCATGACATTTTTATGTGTCGCTTATAGTGGATGTGGCCTCATTTTGTATCCTTTGTTCAGTTTTCCATTTCATGAAGTGACTTCTTGATCAATTTCCTATCAGTTCACTCCAGTTTTATCGAGAACACATCCAGGAACTGGAGATGAAGTACAATTTTCAACTCTTGTGAACAATTGCAATGCTTCGACGTGAAGAATGTATCATGAAATTTCGATCCCACACCTGACACCAAATAAGGTTATCACTCCGAAGTACCTGATGAATGTGGAGGGCTTATTTCAATGATCCCATTAGAAAAAGACTAACTCTCATCAGATATGACAGATTCAAGAAGTAACTAAGCAATTGATGGCTATTTTTCGTATGCCTTGTAATGATGGAGTTTATTCAAACTGGCGCCTTCCTCAATTTTGTAGTAGAGTTGAAAGCCCGACAAAAGTTACTATATGGATGAGATTGAGATATTCAAAATTAATTATTTTTTCCACTTACAACAAAGAACAAATAAAGACATCCTCTTGTTAGTTCCAATTTGGTGAAGATTTTACATTCTACATGGTTCATTCAATTTTCGACCGGTGATTCTAGAATGTACTCTTTTCACTATTCACTATTTCAAGAAGCGATTCTGATGCATAGTTTTTTCACCCTGATTGAGTTCTTTAGATTAATTCCAGGTGAAATATTGTCATTCCTTTATATATTTCAAGATACGATGAATAGGAAGGGTATATTTCATCAATGCTGTTGAATTGAAAGTAATAAAGATGACTTTTGTAGAGTGAACATTGCTCATCCTTGCCTTTCATCAACTCCCATGCACAGTATGTTCCAGAAATTGCTGTTCCTTGCTGAGGCAGCAAATCATGTAACACCGATATTCAACAAATGCAACAAACGATCTAGTAGAACTCTGAGAAAGAGATACAACATTGAATCACCATTAGAGTGAGCTGAAGTAGCTGTATATAAAATAATGAAGCTTTCATATGGAGACACAAACAGCATTTTAATTCAGTTCGTCTACTATTGGGAAGCGAGTGGAACAAAAAAAGAAAACACACAATTCATGCAAGCGTAGCAGGAAACCGTTACACAATTCCAAGTCGAACTCAGAGAAGAAGAAACACCTTTGGAATATATTGGGCTGAGGTAGCGAGAGCAACACGTAACAACGATACATAAAATTGAGCTTCCATACAGAGATATAAAACAGTATTTCTCGTCTTGACGACGATCAGCATTTGATATTCATCTTTTCATTTGTCTCCTATTGGGAAGCGAGTGAAAGAAATAAAATCGAAACACGCAATTCATGCAAGCGTAGGGGAAAAGCGTCACTCACTTCCAACAACAGATGAGAGCTGGTAACGATGATAATAAAACTGAAATATACCTCAATAACAAGATCGTCCCGACGTATACTTTTTGTCAAGCGAGCCATTCAGCGAATGCTAATGTAGAGGATTGCATCCGGAATCCGAGGCAATAAAAAGCTCGCTGCATTATGTCTTGGCGGGAAATCTGCATTTCTCATCAAAACGAAAACGCCGGAAAACGCCAGAAAGTGCAAAATCGATGCGATCGGCAGACCACGCTTTTCACGAAACGCTGATTACACCGCTCCAGATATGCGAATCGGCTAAGCGAAAAATAAATAGGTACGTGGATCCCGGCAGTTTTTTGCGCCCCTCTAATTCCCTTAATGTTTATCACAGTCGAGTTGAGAAGTGGGTGTACACTCTAATGGTGCACAAACAGGGAAGTTATTTCCTAATGGAAAAATAAAATCTCAATCCGCTGAATTTTTCGAGTGGATAATACAGACTCGATCCGATATATTCCATTTACGAAATTACTTTGAAAGCTACCTCTGGAACTGTCTATCATCTTCAAATTTAATCTCTCGAGAGATTATGGTGGATTTGAAAACGAAATTGAGATAGCAGAGCCTATCTAAGACCTATCTGTTGATTTACGGACACAAACATTAAGAACATGATAAGTCACATGAAAAGAATTGTATTTCGTGTGAATTTCTTTCTTATTCTACATGTTCAGAGCATTTCTGGCTATCAGGGCTAGGAGTTGGGTTTTCACTAGACCTATACATTTTTGTTCCACTTCATCCTTCGCCTCATTAATTGTTGTGTTTGAAACAAGTGACAGAAGTTTTCTGAAATATTACTTGATAGTCTAATGATTCCACGTTCAGGTCATTGGTGATCATGGAATTTTATTGCTAGAAGTCACAGAAGTCAACGTCAGATATTATTGAAACATATTCTGGAGTTTCAGCAGACTAAAAATAATAATAAGTCAGCGTTTGAGCGTGGTGAAACTCTTATTAGTTTCCGTTTGGGTGTCACTAATGAAGATTCCCTCGATTCTCAAAAGAAATTGTGGAATTAACGAACTTACTGAGGTAACTGGAAGAGCCTGTAAATGCTACAAATGACAGTCTGAGGCGGCTCTCTCATTTGTGTTGAATTCGAAATTCCAATCGTATTCCCGAGCTTCCAAGATGACTTTCCACATCGACAGAAGGAATGCAATCCAGTGTCATTCTTGGGAAGCCTTAGTGAGATATTAAATATTGACATAATCAAGTAGGCGTCAGCATACAACATTCTCTATCTGGGAATAGGGAGTTGGAGCAACGGTCTATTTTTAAATCATCCATTAATAAAGAAAGAAGCTTCCATAAACGTTACATCTCAATCTCAATTGGAATTGGTATGACTTTGATTGATATAACTCAAAATTGATTGACATCGAGATTGATATAACTCAAAATTGGTCAACAATGGAGCTGCACCCTTCCTTCAAGAAAGTACATTCCACCACAGTAACTGAAAATTCGAAATGAACAACCCGTAATAATTCTTCCAGTTTTTCGACGTTATTTATTCACTCGTGATCCGCATAGTCAATTAGCCTATTCTTTCTCTCTTCCTCCCCAATTTCCTCCGACGAATCATATCCTAATTCTACCTTCCCACCGACAAAGCTCCATAAATTCAGCCGCAGCGGGCTGCTTATTAATCGCTAATTTTTGTCGGCAGTTGATTCAATAGAAAACAGAACATTAAAGTCTCTTTCCATCTCTCTCCTCTGCACAACAGGTAGCTAGTTAGACAATAATTGATCTCATCTCGCAGCTACAACAGCGGAGACACTACATAATGTTCGTGGAATATCGTTCGAGCCAATGTTGGAATGTTGTGAGAGGAGGAAAGAAGTAATATTTTTCTCGGAAGATTGAAGGTCGCCCAGGTGGAAAATTCCACAATTTTGCCATGATGATTGAATGGTCGAGTAGAGTTCGAGAGATCTCAAGCCTGACCAGCCTGACCTCGTCTAGTTCTTCTACCTGGAATCGCTCGTGGTGTCAAAATAGACGAGATTACCTTCTCATGATGTTAGAGTGGTCGATGAGTACGGGAGTGTCACCAAAGAGGCGGTAAGGTCTTTCTTGCATGGGATCCGAGGGTTCCAGGATATACTTGAGAGTCGAACTCCACACACGTGAACGACTCTCCAGGCTTTTTTGACCATGAGGAGCTGCTTGCAGGGTTGTGAACTATCTCGTTGCTCGGAACAAGAAGCCACTTTTTTGTGGGGTAGTTTTTGGTCCTGTCACCTGGGTGATCTGACTCCAGCTCAAACTCAGGATGTCATCGACCAATGTCTTCGACGGTGTTCAAGATATTATTTCACTGTCTCTTCATTCTTGTTCTCTTTATTTCCGTGTTTCTTGTAGCCACTTTGCCATCGAACGTTGTACCAAGGTTTTCGAATTCTTGGGCACAGGCTCTGGCGCTTTGATTTCCTTCTCGAGTATCTGTGGCTTCGTTCCCCTCGACGTCTTTGTGCCCTAGGACCCACTGGAGTGTTTCTTGAGGATCACTCCGTGGGGATGAAGAATATTTGGAAAGTGTCGTTGAGACACAAGCACGTCCAAAGCTAGGTGTTCAGGGGCCAGAGCTCCTGTCTTCTGCTTGCGACATTGCCAAATAGTTTCCTATAGGTTCATGCAAATTCGGTGAACCGAGACCAAAAAGCTCTCTTTGACACGATTCCATATGTATGGATCGTTCGAGTCGCCGCTGTTTCGGAAAATGGTCGAGATCGAAGCAGCCTCTGAAGAGCAAAACGCGATCCGGCCCCCCTCGACCGTCCCCGGAGAGAATTTATGTCGTCGTTACTGTCAGACGCTGTTTGGGTATTCCGTCGACGACGTCGGGCCTGCCGTGATCTGCCCCTGTTTCCCCTAGGTGTCGTGATCCTCAAATTACAATCTAGCTTGTGCTTGTCGCTCTCTCCAGACTCGAACGCGACTCTCTGGAGCTGACCGGAATAAAATCCCTCGTTTTGTTTTCCCGACACATCGATCCGGAGTTTTTCGAAGGAATATGATGGACCTGTTTCCCGTTGGGAGTTGAACATATTCTGGAAAGGTTCAGGATTCATTCTGGATGTGAGCGGAAATAGTTATTCGATCGAAGTGTGGGTGCCTCAACGAAGGTTTTCGTCATGCCCAATTCGATTTAAAATTGTGGAGTCTACCAATGGCATATGATTTATATTCTTCTAACATGGCTCTAATGATTGTCGAACAGGCCAGTCTTGTGATGAAGTGTGAGGTCCCATCCAAGTCACCACAGAAAGAAACCCCTTTTTGGGAAGGTTATGAGCCTGAGAGCTCAAGGTCTACTGTGAGAGTCTCCTTCTCAGACATAACCACTAAAAACTTGACCCCCTTCTTTCTGGCCCGTTTGACCAAAGCCTCCAAGGACACTCAGGCCTGTTGGCCCATTGTATTTCCCCCCTGTGTGGTGTGTTTTACAGTACCCACTCCAGTACTTTCGTTCCTTGTACTAGCTTGTACAAGTCCTTTACTGGTTGGTAGCTTCATAGTTCTGGCTCACCAGTTGGTTGCACAAAAATTAGCTGTCTTTTGCATAGTATATCTGTCACTTCTTCTGGTTCCTCATCTCAGAGTCTGCATGTGAGGTCGCCGTTGTACGGAACTTCAGAAGGTTCGTTAGGTCGTTTCGAGAAAAAATGCTCCTGAACATAACTTTCATGACCGCAGTGGCTCCGTTTCTGTGAAACAGTGTGTTGAAGTTTGAAAAGGAGGTATTCATAAGATAATATTGAGTATCCTTGAACCGATATGGTACAGTTATTTCAAGTGATGAGGTGATTATTCAGTCCTGACTAGAATGAAATCATGAGGTCCAGTGTCGCCACGGTAGTCACAGCCAACAATCAATGACAGACCAATTGCAATCATGTATTTTATTAGAAGGTTGATATTTTGCTCATTCCCTTTGATGTCAGAAGTAGCTCTTATTTATACTTGGTTTGAATTTATATTGCCCATGGATAGTTTTCAGAATGAGTTGAGGTAAGAAGAAAACTCAAGAGCCCAAGAAGGTTTCTTAGAGTATATTCAGTTGCTCAATTTGAAGAAATAGAGAACTACAACAAAAAGCCAGTGGTTCACTTTTTTTTATACAGATAAATATATCGAATCTCAACGGTTGAATGAAATTCATGATATTTCATGAACACTGTTCTTGTTTGAACATCAATGCCCTGTGAAGCAACTGCGGACATATGTTGATAGAAACTTTTTTTCTCGGAACTCTGGAGTTTGGTACCGTCATAAGGAAACATCATGTGAATCTTACATTCTTGAAAAACTTTTCTCCTCATCTCTCAAGGCAACTGTATGAGTCCATACCCTCCACTTCACTCATGAAGATAACAGGACTTCGAAAAAGCACGATAATTTCCCAAAGCAACCGAGAAATATATACGCAATCTGTTGAATTTTCTAGCAAGTACACATCGACCTGTTGAACGAAACAGCTCGAGTCAATCTCGAACACGAAACGGTGTTTTTTTTTTTTCGACTCCATACTTATTGCCGGCCAGAACGGAATAATTCATTCCGTAGCGTTATCGAGCAAACCTGAATTTTTCAGCAGAGCGGGTGTATGCAGGTATAAACACTTCGGAGCCTGGAGATTCGGAGACTTGTTGCTGGAATTGAAAGGGGAAACTCGGGAAATGCCGCTGCGAATACCGCATCTGAAACGAGGGTGGGTTTTGCAGGGGTTGTGTCAAGTGAGGGATGTTCACTAATTTCATAACGAGGCAGTCGTATGCTCGAATGTGCCTACAGAGTTGTTTGGGACTTTTTTCGTCTGAGAACATCGAGAAAGAAACTGAACAAAAGTTGGCGAAGAATAAAAAATTAAGGGAGGGAAGATGATGAAGGAGAAATTATATGTTGATTAAGAATAAATAGAGATATTCTTTCAGTCAGGCTTTTTGTCTTCAATTCTCATGGAATACTACATCAATAAAAAAATCTCAAGATATCTACTCGAAAGAAAACAGACTGACTACACTGCCTCACTGAAAAAAGTCTGGTAGTGAGCACATAATGATGAATATTCGAATTGAAACATTGTCGATTCTCCTGTGTACGTTCCTTTCGCGCAAAATGATTGATCGTGGTACAAATTGAGAGATGCTGGAAATGAAAACTTTGGGTACATACAGCATCCATTGCATTGACCTGAATAGTGATGGAATTTAAAGATGTCCAAGAAGGAGTTCGGCAATGTCTGACTCCATGTGAGAGGTTCCAGTTAACTGATGTACAATAGTCGCTGCAATGGATGTACTCAATGGTATCTGAAAGCTTTATTGATGATAATGTAGGCAACTTTTGGGATTTTCTCCGCTTTGGACGATTTGGGTTCCATACCATCAGATGTTTTTTTTTCCACCCAGGCGTAATTTGCTGTCCCAGGCAGCGTGGAAAAGTTCGAAGATACTCCACTTTTGCTAGGATCATGAGTGATCCAAACTTCATTTCCACGATGGAACTCGAAGCAATCCATTTTCATGCTGTGGACCTTCGGAAACGATATCACTTTGATCTGCAATTCAATCAGTATGATCCCAATCAAGGTAATTCGATTTCAGTCACGGGTGCTATGCCTCATTTGACAGGAAATCTGATTTTTCCTTCGACAATACATTTGGAATTTCCTTTGGACATCTCTCATTCAACATTGGAGAGTATAAAAACTATTCAATTATGATACGAGTTATACCTAGAAATACCAATTTACACTGGCTCGATATTGATAAAATGAACTGTCGAAACGTTGACTTCTTCAATTGAATAAGTTCATCTCCAATAATTATTTGTCAACATTGATTTTCTCCATTCGTAGATACCGAATCTACCAAGAGATGAACACCTTCTCAAACTGAATTGATTGGAATATATAATTCGAGTTTCGTTGAAATATTCCGATATTTTTGATTTAATGTAAGTAAGGCCCTGAATGAATATCTAATGTATATATATATATATATATATATATATATATATATATATATATATATATATATATGCCGTTGTTCCACAAGGATCTGTCTTGGCACCAACTTTTGTTTTTGCGGATGATGTCGATCTCAAAATCTAGTATAGTTCAAAGCAGCAAAAATCCGCGATTCTCTATTGAGGGAAGAGCTACACACCTAGTCGGTGATAGTACACTCACGATTTCATTGAAAGTCAAGCGATCTCAGCCTTCTTTTTGAATATTTCCATGGTCCGCGCTCATCGGAGATTTCTCGAGACCTGTCGAATATCGTTTTAACAAGCATAATTCAGCAATAGAACGACTCCCCTGATGTGAATGACCTCTAAACTTTCAAGAGAAATTTCAATATTTTGCACAAGAGACTTTGGACCCGAACTGTTCCAAATGGCATGATTGATGATCGCTGGGAAGTTCACTAGCTATTCGAATCCATGGTCATTAGTATGGCTTCCATGAGCTTTCCTATTGATTTATCCATTCCACTATGATTTTTCGATCGAATGATTCATGAATAGATTCACACTGTGTCCAGATCTACTACGCCACTGGTTGTAGTTTTTTATCGTGGCTACGGCCGTTTAAACCTGCAAAACTAGTCGATTCCAGATTATTTATTTGACAGGATCCTGTTCATCCTGCTGAAATTTGAATTCATTTCAGGAGAACGAACAGATAAAGGTTAAATGAGAATGACGAGTTGTTGATAAATTTTTAATCCAATTGCAGGCTTTTGTATTATCAATTGCGATTCAATTTGCATTCCAATTGCGTTTGATTATCTACCTGTCAATATTTCATACACAGGAACCAATAATATCATTTGGTGTTTTACTAAACTGAACAAGTTTTCCTGTCCCCAAAATTAAGAACTACAGTTCACTTGAAGCAGCAAGAAACAACATTTCAAACCACCGAAATATTAAAATTCTGTTCGATAGATGGAAAGTATATGCATGAAATATACAGGGTGGTCCAAAGAGAACCTAACACCTCGATTTTTCGGATCGAAATGAAAATGTGGAAAATCGCTAAAAGTAATATCCTCGAGGTACATTTCCATTCGGGAACATTTTGAGAACATTTCCATCAATCAGCCAATCATTGATTATGGCTCTCCAGAAATTTCCAGATGGGAATCATCGTTGGAACCAAGAGAACTTTTACTGTGCGGTTTAGATGAAACACCCTGTATGAACAATACCTACTGTACCTAGCTTGATCTACCACTGATTTCACATCTGAAATTGATTTCTATTTTTCATATCATGACAATTCATAACTCTTTGAGCTATTAGTATTTTTACCCTCATTTTCTGACCTATACGTTTTCCGTATGGACATTTTCATGTGCAATCTCTGTCTACGAAACTGATATTTCTTGAAGATGAAGTATAATCATTTCCATTCTACTTCACTCACTAATACCATGTATCCGTTTGGAAAATTCCTACTCACGTGTTCGATTGTGAAAAGACCTGATCATCGAAGACAAAAACAGGGGTATCGCATCATCTCGACATCGATGTCGAGTCCACCCATCACTGGCAACCCCGGAAAAAAGTGATGGATCATCGCTCTGAAGCACTGTAGATGCTCCCCTGTTGTCTTTCATCTCCTCCGAGGAGGACGCATTTTTCTCCGGCGAAATTATCCCCGTCTCGAGCACACATTTCTTGCCGAGCTTAGTATTCTGCGGCGCTAAGTTCACACCACGAACGCCCGGATTTCTATTCTCGCCGCATTCCCGCCAGCTTTTGCTGGTGACGTGATTTGTGCCTCGCGATGTCACTTGATATCGCTTTCTTCGGCCCCGATCCAGGGCATATGCCACAGCCTTCTCTATCTTACTAGCCACGGCAATGGTTAGGTCGCATAGCAGGCAATTAATCCGGGAATATTATATGCTTGAAGGTAGGCCGAAGATCCTAATGAATTTTCGGAGTGAAACTTCTATTTTCATTCGTCAATCTGAGCCGTATCAACCCTGATTCAAAGAAAACTCATAAATTCTATTCTGAGACGGAGTAGGGACTGATTTTCGGTATGATGCGCGATTTGTTACGATATATACATACCCCTGTCTATACCCGTTCTGTCTTTTCGTACGAATGGAACCTGTACAAATCTCCGCAATTTCTCAGAGGCTCTCATTCCAGACTTACAAATTGTGTCGTCGTAGTGTTATTACCGAATAAACCCTGTTTCGCGTACTTTGTCGAGATAGGATAGCCGCCGTCACAACAACAACGGGGAATAACAGGACAATTGAATTAATCGTTGATATTCGCTGCTAAGCAACGTCTTCAACGAAGGACATTCCGTTACTACAAGGAAAAGAACCATAAGATAAAATATGTCACCCACCAAAACCTTCTGATTCTTGACTTACTCTTCGTATGAAAAAGTTTTTTTTGTATTGAGTGCGTAAAAGGGCACATAAGAGTGTTGATTCTCGACCAAGAATGTGCCATGAAAACACAAAATACAAACATTTTTTGTACAACTGTAAATAGAAATCTGCCACCGTAACGAAAGCATATTATGGGAGATAGTTTGAATAAAAAAATTGAGATCTCTTACAAAATTGAATTGTCGATCTTCTCCCAATCAAATTGACAAATCTGTTGAAGTTGTGGAACTCAACTCTTCAAGAAATATCTGACGTTTCTGATCAGCAGCAACATGGAATATCTTCAGGAATTCCTATTTGGAAGTAATTGTTCAAACTCTACTATCAGTTATTATTTCAATAAATTAAATCGTTTCATGATGAAGAATCAATTGATAATTGACTCTGTTAAAGATAAATCGTTCGAAAATTAAAATTCAAGTTCATTTTTTGAATTATTCTGGCATTGAAAAGAAGTGAATATTTATGCATGAATAGGGATGAGGAAGTTTTTTTTTACAATTGTACAAAAAACTATGATCAAGTCTTCACAACTAGGATATTCTTGTATCCTTAATGGTTTATTATTTTGTTTATATCATGACCTGAATGTCAAAAAATCATGTATCTGATGAAAGGGGCAGAATGATACTTCATCTCCTACTGGAGTATGTTCATTGGCCATAGAACATCCACCCATTGGAATGAGATAACTTCCTCTCTGATTAGCACAGTTTGTATGCTGAAGATTGAAAAACATGTGTTCCAGGAGAATTTCGTGGAGAGAAGTAGATAAAATTAGATGAACGATGTGATGCTGAGTTTCTTTCACGCGGAAAAGGCTTTCTCCTATGACCACTTTTGAAACAAGCGATTTCAACATTGTTTTGTTAGTTTGATATCAAAGTCGAAAGTTAAACGCACTGCTGAGAAATATTTGAAAAACGCACCATTACATATGGTACTCATGTTTCAGATAGTTTTTGCATTCTGATCCTTCAGGAAACGGAATGAATTGGAAAAATCCCAAGAATCATTATCAGAAAAGTGTTTGTTCAATGTCGAAAAATATTCGCTGACAAACACGTGCTAGTCAAATTGGCTTTCGCATTGGTTAAACAATTCCAATAATCTTTCGTTGATCCACAATATCGCTTGAATAGACGAAAATTTCGATTGGATAGAAGGAAATTGAAGATTCTGATTGGTTTTCGCTAGCATGAAAGAAAGAATCATAAGGAACTTCACGTTTGAAATACGGAAAAAAAATTGTCGATGAAGAATTGATATTTTTGGCATTGATAATCGGTTGGATAGGAACGAAATGTCAAAGCAAAATATTACTCGAACGGTATCATAAAAGCGTCATTTCTCCTTGGTCAAAACATTCGTTTTGCAGCTTTATCATTAAAAGCACAGGTGGTTGCGTCTTTGCCCGTGTTCTATATATTTTCCTAGGCACGCACGTCAAGCACGAAAGCTCAAAGCTCGCCGAATAGGCGAACACTATACGTGATAATTTTATTTAAGAAACGACACATTTGCACCGGAGCCACGCTACTCGATTCGAACAGGGTGTTCCGAATCACAACCACCAAGAAATCAACACAAGAAGAGATTTTTTTTCATCTGTGGACAACACGAAAGGGAAACCTATAATGTTCGAGGAACATCGTGTTAGCCAGCGGTGGAATTTTGGGTGAGAAGGAAGGTGTTGGGATTTTTCTTGAAAGTTTGGGAGGTTGTAAGCATGAGGAAAGACTTCACTAGGCAACAAACTTTGCCGTTCCATTGATGAATGATGCTTGGTATAGCGATGTTCGACAATTATGCACAATTTCTCGATAATCGATACTGGAAATGGTTACCTGAAAGAGAACTCGAGAAAATGATGATATCACCAAGAGCTATGGATTCAATAGATCGATAGTTATTCATACACCAAAATATTGAAGAGCTTGATTATCATTCAAGAGCCTGAAAAAAGGATGAAAGTTATCGTGGTGATGAAATTTCTCACTACCAAGTTGTATTTTCAATTGTATTTTCAATTTTATCAATAAACTGGGTGGCCAAATGAGAACGAAACTGGGCCGATTTGACATAGTTATCGTTCTCAGAAAAAAAAAACCACCCGAGTCGGTCGATTTTTATTTTGAGGAGGAAATATTTTGCGCATGTTTTCAACTTTTTCACTTCAAACTCCTCGGAGGGGTGAGCTCCAACCCTCGAATCTCAAATGGAATGAGGGGTCAAGTGATAAATCATCTTGAAGGTAAACGAAATCTCTCACCAACGCTTCCTTGTTTTTGGAATTCAATGCAGTAGTTCTCGAGAAAACACGTTTATGAAATCAATCGGCTAGTGATGGAAAGTAACGCTTTCCGCCCTCACATCACTATTTCTCATTTTGTAATTGGAACGATGTTCATCTAAGAAGTGCTCCATGTGTTTTTTTTTAAATCCTGTCCTATCCAACATTACAAAAAGAATCATTCATTCCAATGTCAGTTCCTTGATCTCTTAGTAAAATGCTTACGTTGTTTCGTTTTCATTGGGCCACCCTGTACTTTATCAATCATTATGGCTATACAAAACTCGAATATAAACCTACTTTCACTAGTATGAGAACATATGGAGATTTGTATAAGGGACGAACGTTCTACTTCTCCTTCCGATGATGAAGTTTACATTCATGACGCATAGCGGAGGTCAGTAATCATTCAAGGGAGGAAAAGGATTTTCCAAACGGACGAGAAAATACATATTTTCATAACATATCCAATGATAATTCATAGAAATTCCGGAAAGAATCAGGCTAGCATTGATAGCAGGCTGACAGATGACAAAGATTCGACACAATATAGCGGAGATTTAGTGAAGTAAGAGAGATGCTCAAGATTTCAAATCTGAAGATTGAAAACTCATCTGGTCAAGAGATGAAAGTTGTTAGATTATAATTTGAGATCAAATAGCGATATCAAATAAAAATGTTCCATAAGAGTGACAATTCAATAACTAATATGAGCAAAGATTTCTATAGGAGGTTCAAACATCATTCTTTAGGAAATCATCCAATATGATTGTTCTCGATTCCTGGTCCAACAAAATGTACTTCAATTCTCAGATTATTATTCGTTTTTTCAGGAATACCTATTAGAATCTGTGGTTCGATATCATACTTGTTCGTGATGTGATAGCCAAATCACTTAAGATAATTCCTGAACTGAAATCGACACTTGAAATCCACCTTTCTTCATCCACCCCAGTTCTATTCAATGTATATATACACCCAGTCTTCCTATCCATCATTCAAAATTCTTCTGAGACCTCGTAGTATGGAATAACTTTGACGCCACTATTTCGGAAACTAATTGATGATGACTCGGAGAATCGATGAATCCAAACTCTAAACTCACCCGAGAGGAAGAAGTTCATAGGTTTGAATTGAAAATCACTTCTTCATTCTTGAGTGAAAACAACGAGGTTGAATGCGTCATGTGACAGGATTCAAGATTTCGAAACCATATTTGGAAGCATGTTGATATAGATATAACCCATCAACTGAACTCTCGCCTGGTTTGGATATCAAAAAAGTCGGAATCAACGTGCGTTTTCAATTCGTGATGGAAGTATCGCAATGATATCTGGAAAATCTACCCAAAATGATACCCGAATTGATTCGTGAGAACTTTTTTTTCGTTTCTTTCATTGAATCAAGAAGGACCACCATGTTTATGTGAGAATCTGACAGAAAGAAAGAAATCAAGGCTCCATGTCATCTAGAAAGCTAAGTGTCAGGAAGATTGATTCACTTTTGATTATATATGATGCTCGTGTTACTGTTTTTGGGAACTCTGACTTGATATAACCACAAGATGAATGAAATAGCCGTATGATAAATGTTTGATGTAATGGAATACCATGACCCGAATTGGTTTCTTTAAGGGATTCACTGAAGGATATATAGGGGATTCCATTCTTCCTCATATGTTGACAACAACAAAGGAAACCTATAATGTTTCTGAAATATCGTGTGAGTCAAATTCGGTAGAGGAAGATCGGAATTTTTCTTGAGAGTTTGGTCGTGAGCATCAAGGAAATACTCCACTGGGCAACTTTATGAGACATATACTTGTGAATTGACAGAATATCTCGAAATTTATCCAGATAAGAGGCGTCTTTGAAGTTGAATTAGTTAAAAATAGCTACCCAGTATGAATGAATTTATAAAAATTCCTTTTAAAGTTTATTATTTTTACGGATAACCTGTACAATGTGCGTTGCATTTTTATATGGATTTTGCATCTTCCTCGGATGAAAAACGCCTGTTCGGCCATATTTGCTACTGAAAATTCTGAGCACAGTGTATACCATGGAAATATATAATAAGCAAACTGCCCTATGACCGTAAACCACAGGTTATGGCGAACTATTTCGTATGCAGACAATAGCTGCACATATTGAAAAATAGAAAGAAAATTTATGGGGCATTGTACTTGGCTGGCTGAAAATGTTTTCCGGAATAGATTCCCCAAAGTTTATGACATATTGTTATTATAAATTCCGGGATGTTCATTCTGTACTATTGGAGTTTTATGAGGCGACATCATTTCGGATTATGATATTATTACACTTGCATTCTCATTCAAATTCGTAGTCAGAAATCACGTACGCGAATTAAACTGCGCATGAATGAAGAATGGGACGTTACGATAGGAGTGATAAATTCCGGTTTCTTCCAGGCATATAAATATCTTGCTTCTGCTGCCACGTCCTGCTGATAAGGATTTTTCTATGGTAATATGGCAGTATACCAATGAAGTCAAAAATACTCACACTGAAAGAAAAATTGTTGAACTTCAGTAAAATAGAACTCTTTCAGTTTCCTTGTGAATAACGATAACTGGTAGAATATAGAATGATGAACGATTTTGTTGTCTGCCGGATTGTCCTTGCTTAGAAAATATAACTGGCCTTTGTGAACATTTTTCTCCAACAGATTTCAATAATCTATCATTGGTTCGATATCAACAAATCGGTGTAATACATAGGGTGATACTCATCTATTCTGTTGGAGTGGAATTATTTTGTATTGTTTTATATCTTTGTATTTCCATGCAGATGATAACAAAAAATGTAATCTATATAACTGGGAAATTAGGATTATGAATAATCTGAATCGTAGACCTGAAATTTATGTCTATGCATTATGCTATGAATTTTTCCTCATTCGAGCGCGTCACTGTTGTACTTACCATTTTCAACGATCAATTCAATTCCACTTGTCTCTATTTTTATTTCAGTGGAAAAGATCTATAAACTGAACACCACTGATTGGAGGAAAAATGTGGAATGACCCTTTTTTGAAAACAATACGAATATATAATAATTTTTTATGTATGTGCGGTTCCCGACAAGAAAACAATTACTTTCTACTTACTCCTTCGTTTTTGATTCTCACCGGTTATCACCCGATGCTTACCACTTACCACTAAGATGCCTTCTACTAAGAACACAAAAACAATTATTTTTTCTCTATTGTTATCTGTTTCTGTATGAACGATTCCTATGAAATGAAATATAAAAACGAGTAGATTTGGGATGTTTGAGAGGACATTCAATTCAACGAATAATTTTGGTTTGTATGACGTGTAACATATGTTTTCCTCTTGTTGAAGACCAAGTGAAGGATAGATAGAGATAGATAGATAGTTTTCATTTCTGTATGTGACACATAGAGAATATGATTTATAGCAAGTCAGTGGACATTATAATATATAGATATATGAATATAAATGAATCTGTAAAACATACAGATCAGACCTACTCACAAACATGTAGTACAAACACAATATGTAAAGTTTCAAAAATCAGAACAAGATCAGATCGAGGAAAGTGATTGACAAGGTGAGGTTAGAAAAAAGATGTTCGAATATATTCATCAACAGAATAGAAACAATGATTGAGATGTATTTCTTTCATATTCATTTTGTAACATTTCTCATCCATAGATTCCATGTGGCTAGGTAATTTATTATACATTCTGAAGTTCGAAGAGTTTTTTTTTCAGATTCAACCAATCTGTACTGTGGCACAAGTAAATCGTCAGCAGTAGCGGAACGTGTGCTGTGATGATTTTGGGTAGATATTTTTGGTATGCTCATTTTCTCGGTATGCATTCCTGTTGAATTTTGTAGGATATAGGTACAAGGAAGGGGTAGGATTCCTAACTTTCTGGAGAGTATGTTTTTCAACATATGCGGGTTTAGGCATGCCTAGGTGAAAACAATATACTGGACAGCCTTGTACTAAGTCTGTCTATTTGGTGTGTCCAATCATCTATAACAACCCCAAGCAATTCACAGTGATCACCTTCCGTAATTTGGTTATTACTTGAAATAACAAGGTTTAGAGGTTTTCCCCTGTTCAATTGAAGATTATTTGCAGAAAACCAAGTTCTGCAAGTACGTATTATCCTTATTATTATACTTTGTCATCATATGGAAGCATAGGTCATTTAGATACATCATGAAAAGCAGTGGCCCCAAAACAGATCCTTGAAGAACACTGTGCATAATATTTTTCATCTCAGATTCAGGATTATTTTCTACCGTTCCTCCTATGCCATAAAATGGGAAACACAGTCGAAAGCTTCAGAGAGGTCACACATGGTCTATAATGAATGTTCGTGGCCTTCCAAAATTATGACTTCGAAAGCCATAGTTGGGCTGGGTGAAAAAGTTTGAACTTTTGAGGTTGAGTTGCATATCCAGACTCTATAGTTGCATATCCAGACTCTAATTGTTGAACCAATATCAGTTATTCAGAACAGGGGTGGAATGGGGAATGGGGTCTGTCGCCCCCCAGTCAGATCCACCAATGATTCCATGATATTTTCACGTTGCGTCCTGATGTTTACTTTTCGCCATGTTCCTGCATACTTTTTTCGTTGTTGAATTTGTCGTTGAATTCTTTGATGAATGAAAGTTCCGTGATAAAACACTGAAGAAGCTTCATCACGCTTCTGAAGCTCTTCCATAGTTTCTTCGGCCAGCTTCAGTCACTATTGTGTTGATACGAATTTCCTGAATCTGATTCGATCTAGAAGGATAGATGAAAGAGGTTATGAAATGTTACGTTCGTCTTGCGAAGAAGATACGGTGATGTGAGATCCGAATATTCCATCAGAACCAAGAAAAAATGAGTCCGAAGACATCATATCGCATTTATATAAGTCGAAGGAAATCTATGAGCGCGAAAGCGAACCGGATCCGAAAAAAACTCCACCCATTAAGATGATTTATTCGCGGAGGAATATTAAATAAATGGGGTGCATGCGAGTCGGAATGGGACAAGTTTTTTTTGTCTCAGCTATCAGTGACACTTTTACGGCGCCATCCTTCATGATTATCATATTTCTGTCTTAGCAAATACGGGCTTCAACAAGAGATATCCATCAAACGTAAAAGAGAGAATCTATTCTCGTTGTCTGTGCAGGATTGATCATAAAATTAACCCTGAAATGGGTCTAACGTCGTACACAGGTGATTTTACTTGATGGAATTCTCATCTCCAGCGAAATGAGATCCAATCAGAATGATGATGGAATTATTTGATGATGTTCTATATGATGATGTTTTATATGATCCGATAGAGAAGCCAGTATTTCTCAAAAACTGTCTGTGAGGTGTATTCGAGAAGGTGGTACATTTATTTCTCAGCTTTTCTGTGTGATTTTGCTCCTCGTTTCTGGGAAAAAAAGTAGAAGTTATTACAAATTATCTCAATATATTTGTCCTAACTACAAATAACTAACTTCTGATACTGTCTGTCAATTGTATTCATAGTATACCATGTGTTTGTGGAGAATATTATACTGGTGAAACCAGGCCTCTACGCAGGCCTCTATCAGTAAGGATGAAAGAGCATAAAAACAATATGAAAAAAAGATATACTGAGAAATAAAAATCAGCTGAACATATCCTTACTGGAAATGGACAATATATGGCCGATTGCGGTAATATTGAGATCAAAGGAAAATGAGACAGCAACCAAAAACGGAAAATCAAAGAGTCTGCTTGCATTCTCCTGAACGGAGAAAATAATATTGCTTCTTGTTCAGTTGATATAGATAGAATATGGCACTCACTTCTGAAGATTCAATATCAATTGATGAAAACACCTTGTAATCAGAAAAATACCGTCTACCAAATTGTCACTTTTCAGTGTCAAAACCGACAACATATTTAAAAATTTTGCGAAGAGAAAAATATTTTAATTTGTGTTGAGAACGGGAGCAGATTCGTTCCCGAAACGTCCACCCATATAAGTAGAGGTTTTATTCTTATTAAATATATTTGTATTTCCAAATTTTTCCAAAAACAAGGTGTCACTGACCAATAGAGAATTCCTCTTTTAGGTATCTAAAGGTTTGATTCCAAGCGCAGTGACATTTTAGGGCAGATCACAAAATCTGTCCTTACTACAAATATATTGAAATAATTTTCAATAACTCAACTCTATTTTTCAGAAACGAGGAGAGAAAATCTCACATAAGAGCTGGAAAATCAGTATTCCTCAGTTAGCCAACGTTTCGACAATATATCTCGCCATTCTCAGGGCTCTGAAATATAAATCTATCGAAAATTACTGAAGAAGAACTGAAAATACACCATGTTCTCATGAGAGAGTGTACAATTCGAAAATAACTGGTTCTGGAGCACATCCCTTGAGAACCATAGGTGGTATTCCTATAGCCTTCTTTCCATTGAGGCCATCAAGAAGACAATTTCACACGGAAGACAATTTCCGGCATATGGATCGAAGGTAGCAATGATGGAATGGTCATGGTTTCGTGGATCTCTGAGTTGAAAGGTACATCCTATGTGAAGGAAGCTGTAAGTGAAATTTCTCCCAATAGCCTTGGCGAAGGTCCAAAACGAACGAGAACCATTCGGACACTCTATGAGCTCTGATCTTATCTTCGTTTCATATGTGTCTTCAGACGCATTTATTGTCCTGCAAATTGTGTTCGACTGAGCAGAGTTTTCAGTACAACGTTAGTAGATACCTCAGCATTTGGTTCAACCTGCCACTTACTGTCAAAACGACGAGAAACATTGGTTATCTGTTGTCTGCTCATTTCGTCTCGAGTTCCGAACTATACAGAACGTTCGATGGAGATATTCATCATGAAATTTTTAGGAAGATAATTCCATATGATTTCACCTCGAGAAGACACTGATTGCATTTTCCTCCATGGACAATGAGAAGAAAAATATTCCGACTTGGGTTAGGTGTGAGGGGAAATGTTGTTTCATAATGCAGGTGGCATGATCAATGAATAGAATAGAATAGAATATTTATCTCACCAAGTTACAAATGCTATGTTTTTGGCAGGTCAGATACAATAAGCATGTTAAAATGTTGTACATGAAAAAACACATTAAAATGTATTGCAGAAAAAAAAACCCGTTAAGGGTAGTACAATAAAGTCATATATACAAATACAATAGATCTAGTAATAGAACAGACTGATATCAGTGACATATAGTTAGCAACAATCATTCATAAGGACTCATCGAGGGGCGTCCTCAAATATTCGTCAATGGAATAAAAACAGTGACGGAGAATGTGGCGTTTCAATTTTGATTTGATTCAATTCAAATTCAAAACCTTGAGCTCCTGGGACAAAAAATTATAAAGGTTAACATTCAGCGAATTATTCTGAGATTTGTTCAGTCTGTAGCGGGATGGCCTTAAATTATTTGCATAACGAGTATGGTAATCATGAAAATCAGAGTTCGCAGCAAACGAATTTCTGTTTTTGTGAATCTCTACAACTGTAGCATATATCAATAAGGATGGTACAGGCATGATAAACAGTTCCTTAAATATTTGTTGACAGTGATCTCTGTAACCAGCACCAACGATAATTCTGATAGCTCTTTTTTGCATTTTGAAAACCTTCATAGCGTGACAAGAGTTTCCCCATAAGAGTATGCTGTAACTCATGTGAGAATGAAAAAATGAGAAATGACATGTTCGAACAGTATTGAAGCATAATTGGTTTTTCAAATTACGTAAGAGATATGTCGAACTAGACAGTCTATGACATAGCTGATCAACATGAGATGACCATGTTAGTTTGTCGTCTATAACAACTCCAAGAAGTTTGACAGTTTTTTCAATGCCTGGTTTTCTAGTCGAAAAAATTAGCTACTCTGGTTGATGATTAGAGAGAAGTTCGTGTGAATTCTATACTGAAAACCTCTGACTCTCCTCGTATACATTCATGTTCATGGAGGACAATTTTCTGACTTGATGAGTTCCACTTATGGACGAACATCAAATGGGACATAAAAATAAATTGCATACCATTCTCCGAATACAACTTTCGGGTCACCGAAATGAAAAAGTTTTCTGCAACTTTCCACTTTTCCGCACATGAAATGAAATCTTCGCTTCGCAGTGACATCGATATCAAAAGACATCGAAATCAGAAATCGTCAGCCTACAAAAGAAACCAAAAATTCAATATAGAAAAAGTTTACGAATAAAATAGATTTCTATCCCCGAAGCCATGAAGTTGGGACCAGCCCTAAACTTTCCTATATGAAACTCCTATCAAGTTTGTGTTTTAGAGAATCTATGATCCTCAGATCGGAAGTTCAACAGTTGGTAGAGTCACGTAAGACGTATGCAGAGCGAAGAGATGAAATGAAATAGATCCTATTGAACCTTAAAGTGATCTTGACAACAACTCGGAGCTCTGAGCTTGTTCACTCGCGATTAAAGCTCGCTTGTTGTCAATATCGTATGACCTTGAGAGGTACCAGTTTTGTTAATTTTGACCTTGACTTTCCTCATGGAGATTCACATGGGAAAATGGGCCATACTGGTACCGTTCTCCAATAGCTCCTTTACTTGTACCTCTTCTACACTGACTATTCCCATGCAAAATATACTTTTTCCCACGACCATCCAAAAAAATAGCGCTTTCAGCATTGTTCAGTTATCGAGAAAGTAGCCCAATCCACTATGGCAACAAGAGAGTGAAACTCGCTAGTGCTCTTTTGGAAAAGAGCACGTTTTTTTTCATCTGTGGACAACACGAAAGGGAAACCTATGATGTTCGAGGAACATCGTGTTAGCCAGCGGTGGAATTTCGGGAAAGAAGGAAGGTGTTGGAATTTTTCTTGAATGTTTGGAGGTTGTAAGCATCAGGAAAGACTTCACTAGGCAAAGAATTCCACAACTTTGCCGTTCTATTGATGAATGATGCTTGGTATAGCGATGTTCGACAGGTCTCGAGCCTGACAGTGTAGGGGTGACCAGCTTGAGCTCGTCTGGTTTGTCTACTAGGAATCGCGCGTGGTGGCATAATAGATGATATCTCCGTTGAGCACCGACCGTGAAAGTACCTATGAAAAAGGCATAGATCGCCGACCTTTCTACGATGATCTAGAGAGGTCAATGATTTGGTGAGTGTTGTATCATCGACTAGGCGAATAGCTCTCTTCTGAATTGAATCTAAGAGCTTTAGCGTATGTTTGGGGGCTGAGCTCCAAACATGTGAACAGTACTCCAGGACAGGTCGAATTTGTGCTTTGTAGATCATAAGCAGTTGCTGGGATGTGAAGTATCTCTTCGCACGGAATAGAAAACCAAGTTTTTGTAAAGCAGTTTTCGCAATGGACCTCACATGATCGTCCCATGAGAGAGCACTTTTGGTGGTGACACCCAGCATGGATATTGACGACTTCATAGGAACAGTGGTACCCGACATCATCAAATTGGGCATTGTGTGATCAGCCTTCTTGGTGAACATACAAGCTTGAGTTTTAGTTGCATTGAACTGTACTAGATTCTCAGATCCCCATTTCAGAATTCTTGTCAGATCCTCATTTAAAGCGTCAACCTGTCTTCGCCTTGCACCTCTGGCCTCGTTGGATGATATAGGGGCTCTAGAGGAAAAGGCGGAATGAAGTGTACTATCATCTGCAAAGCTATGCACTGGGCTGGAGGTCACATTCAACAAATCATTGATGTGGAGCAAGAACAAAGTTGGTGCCAAGACAGAGCCTTGTGAAACACCAGCATTGATATTGATGCAGAGATTGATGAATGTAATGATATTTCACCTGGAAATTTTCCTGCTGATATCTCATGGTACTTACATTTTGAATTGATTTCGAATCCTAACCATTCAGGAAACGATTCAATCCACTACCTTCTTTCCTTCATCGTCTGGTAATGAGACCATCATCTCCTCTCCTTATTGATTTTGATCTCTGTGGATTTCATTATTCCACTATAACTTTCGAAAATAAAAGGTCACAAATGTTCAGAAAACTTCATTTATCATTCACACTCCATTTTTGTGTCAATGACAAACCACGAAACAACATTGACGTTGATTCGGTTGAGTGAAGTTGGTTATCAAAGATTTGTTGCTGGAATATCCGGAATTCAGAGGCGTACACGTTTATTCTCTCTATCTTTCTCACACTTGTTGTGTTACATTATATTGTCGCTTGAAGGAGGATAAATGAAGGAAATAATGGAAAGCTGATGCTACTGATACATTTCTACAGTGTGACCAACTGATGTCGAAGACTTTGATTGTAGACTATACGTGCAAAATGAGTTCGTAAGAACTCCAAAGCAAATAAAACTCCCAACAACCAGAACTATGAATTTCGTTTGCGGTTCTTTCAACAATCTGTGACGGTATCAATAATATAGAGTACAGGACTGGAGTTGATCGCATACGATTCAATTGGAGACCTCAATGTCGTTGCCATTTGGCGAATGATCGCTTTGACATGCTGTTAATCGATATCGGCCGAGAAGTTTCGAGAGCGCCATCGATGTTCCATATAAACGTTTTCCCCTATCACAAACACAGAAAATCCTCGGCACCAGAGCTGAATAGCCAACTTGTGATAACCGTTCGAGGAGGATCAGCGCCTGCCGAGATCCATTGATGCGTGAATATATCGAGGCGGGTGGACCGGGCTCGTATAAATGGAGTGCCCCTATATTCGCAATAAAAATATGAGGATCGGGAACGGAATGCCCGATAAAATGTTACAGTTAACGAAAATGTGTGTCGGGAACGTGAAGTAGCTGTGGTTGATAGCGCCAGTGTTCAACCAAAGAGCTCAACCAAAATTTCCACCTTTCATGACAATTGAAGGAAGTAGTCCATTCTCGAAGTGGAGTAGTATATTAGAGTAGAAAATTTAAAGTCATCTCCACAATATTTAATGATGTGGTTGGCTTGATTGTAAATGGTGAGACATGTTTCGGACATATATATGTCAATGACATGACAATGTTCGAGAAGAATTTGTGGAATTCGTCAGATGAAGATGAAACCAGCCTGGACATCTTTTCATCGGTGACTTTGTATTCAACGGATACATTTCGGTCAATCGATGATATTATCTGAGATACCCGTCATTTTCTGGATGAATCATGTTGTTCCCCATGTAATTGTAGGTTCTTCATTCGACAATAAGCATTACCTCATGTCATTCGTTCGATCACTGGCTCAATCTGTTGAGCCGGAAAATGTGCATCCATAGCTAAAAATTCCACGAGAACTCATGTTGAATAAATTATTTTATAATATCGTTAATGACGTCGATGGCATTCCAATACATCAAACTCGCTCTTTGCGCCCCTCCTCTCCGAAACAATTATAATTCATTATTCATCCCTGTTCCCTCCCCATGCGAAGAGTGCGAACCATTAATTCAAAATTTCATAACTACATAATGAAGGCGCTAGAACACATATTAGCGGAGGCCTACCGACCTCAATGGAAGCCATCAAAGTAGTTTCTGAAGAAAACAATCCTTCTGGTGTTTGATGCCAGCAGCTAGTGCGAACGAAATCATTAATTTCGCACGAAGAATGTCATCCACACTTTCGGTTAGTGTGTCGTTCTCATAATTAATGTTAGCCAGAGTTATGGTTCGGGACCCCTACGCCTTCAACAATGGGAATTTTCAGGAAAGTCATCGGAAACTTCTCGAGAAGTATTCGCGACGTTTGGCGAAATCATCGTGTAACAATGGAGGGCTCATACAGGGTGTCTGATGCTTGTGAACGAACACTCAAGACCTCAAAACACACATGAATATTCATCACAGTACATAACAGAACTAGGTTAGCTATACGCTGAGGGAAATCCGAACAACTGGTATCATTTTCCATTTTTTTGTGGAATTTTCTCTCCTCAAAATGTCACTGCGCTTGAAATTGAACCTTTAGATACCTAAAAGAGGAATTCTCTATTGGTCAGTGACACCTTGTTTTTGAAAAATTTGGAAATACAAATATATTCAATAAGAATAAAAGCTCTACTTATCTTGGTGGACGTTTTAATTCTCATTGAATATATATGTACTTCCAAAGTTTTCAAAAACAAGGTGTCACTGACCAATAGAGAATTTCTCTCTCAGGTATCTGAAGGTTTAATTTCAAGCGCAGTGACATTTTGTGGCAGATCACAAAATCTGACCTAACTACAAACATATTGAGATAATTTTTATTAACTTCTACTCAATTTTTCAGAAACGAGGAGATAAAATACAACAAAAAGCTAGAAAATGAAAGTACCACCTCCTCGAAAAACTTACAGACAGTATTCAACTGGTATCAGTCTAGGAGCTCACGATCTGTTCCCAGGCTAAGAGTGTTAGTTGAATTATGGTGCTAACTTCTTACGAAAAATTCAAAATTTCATGGAGGTCCAACTAGACGAAGGCACGAAGATGTGAACCGACAAAAAAAACTGATATTTTTACTCGTATTTGTAAAGAAATGATGGATAGATCAGGTCATCAATATCATATGTTACCCTCACCTAACCTAACCGGAAGAACATAACTGTTTGCACAAGAAATGAGAAATGATGGATGAGAGAGCTATGCATCAATACGTATACAGAGTGACTCATTCGAAAACCCTACTGAATACATTATTCATTGTTCAAGTATGATTCGAAGCGTGAAGAAGATCATAGCGTCGACAAATTCAATTTCAGAAAATGGTAAATCATCCTTTGATGTCAATCGAAATAATGAAAGTTGTTGATGGTTTCACAAATACGAAACGTCGGAGGAATGAATCGATATCACTACATTGAATCATATCAAGAGCTGGGGTACAGAAGTATTCTAAGTTTTTCTCTAGTTCTGATGATCTTGGGAAGAAGGAAGCGAATGAGATTCATTTGACAATCATAGTGAAGATTCCAAAAATTCCTGCATGATGACAATCCAACTGATGACAATCTGAAAGAACACTATGGAAGATATCATCAACAAATTCAAGATTTGAGAGACAAGATTCTACATATTTCAGTGGATTGAAGAAAAAACCCGACTGAATCAAACGAAAATTGCATTATGTACTTCCAGTTTCGAGAGTTTTCTGGCGTTAGGAGAATATTGATATGAGTATTCATGATCGATAATGATTCCCAAGTTTCAATAAAGACCATGGAGATTACGGAGTTTCTCTCTCCCAACTCCATACGAATCAATCGGAATTCGCGGGCATTTGTGCCTCGTCGAATCTCGAATATAATCAACCAGTATCGAATATACTAGCTTTTAATTAACCTCATAGGAACTTCTGTGAGTCATTAGGAGTTTCCAATTAGCTGGTGAACAAACCGACTGTCGTCAAAATAAACAGACGCCAAGTTCGTTGACAGAATATCGATTGATAGGATTTCACGAGATTTGAAGTTTGGTTTACAAGGGTATCAATTTTTTCCGGAAACTAACATTCGACATCATTTGAAGTGTCAAGTTCTTGTACTTTTCTGAGCTGTCACTACTCTATATTATTGCCCAGCTCATTGCTGTTGTCTCAGCAACGTAGTTGTATTTTTGGTGAAGCGCTCCTATGACTTGTAATTTCAAGTTACAGAATAGACAAAAGTCAACAGGCATCCTCTCGCATGTAAATGAATTCGCATTTGGTCAGGCCTGGCCCTCCTATTATTATCATCATTATTTTTCCTTTTGATTACTCGGTAGGGAATTATAAGGTGTTCGAGAAACATCGTGTTAGCCAGTGGTGGAGCGTTGGGAGAAGAGGAGAGTATTTGGAATTGTTCCAGTCGACTAACCACAAGATCGACCGAAGGAATCAGCTCTCATCAGATTTTCATTGGGTGCAACAGATATTCAAAAACGAATTGTTGGTTACATTCACGATGAGAAATTAGGGTGAACTTCCGGTCCAACATCGAGACGATAGACGACGACGATAGAGAATTAGTTACGAATGGTTACCGGTTCACCCGGTATGTAGAGCACAAATGAGAAACCGACTTGCAAAGTCCGACCGAAAATAATTAATCTGCGAATCGTTCTTGCGAAAACACGTCCTACAATTATTTACCGTCTTTTGTTTTAAACTAACTAGATTTCCCGTTCAGAATAGGTATACGAAACACGTTCGGCTCGGAGCTTTTGTTAAATTAAAGCGAATTAATCCAAGAAGTATGAGACGGTGCCGACAAACTTCAATTTAAGCTCTGCTATTTTTCCCCTGATATATATTGTACAGATTAATCTCTTCTTTCGTAATCGATGTGTGCTTGGAATACAATGATATTCATCAAAACGGATGGCATTATATACTTTTCTGAGTCCACAACAAGGACACCAGTAGAAATATTGGCCAAAATCATGCCCAAAATGTAATTAAGCTTCACTAAACCTTGAAACATTAATGATCATGTTCAGTAACATCGATCTCATCAAAAAAAGGATGAAATTATATGTACAAAGTTCACGAAGTAAAGATAATATACAGCTTCTTCTGTATACAAAATGAGGAATTTGAAACTACATACTACACCTTATCCATTCTTTTCTCCCAAGTGTTCTCATGTGAATAAAAAAAAAACTCTTCAATCCACTCATACACTAGTTTTGTACTTGTAGGTGTTGCTTGACGAAATCGTTAGAAGTTTTTCCCAACATATTCCCAATGGTTTTTATCTTCTTCGAGTCGACTTGACTTGACAACTGAATTGGTTCGATGCAATCTGGATCCTTTTTTGGATCCTCAGAATTCCAATTGAATCATATATTCAACGAATGCTCTATTTCCACAATGAATTCAAGAAAAATAACTCACTTTGGTGCAGCTGCTCTCAACTGCCTTCAAGAAAATTCTCACAGTTTCAATAAGCCCCAGTAAAATGTGATACTGCTGGTGGTAGACAACAAGTCCAATCTTCAATCTCATGCTTGAGATCAATATCAGAATATGTGTTCTCAAGAAATGTACTCAAGAACTGCAGATGTGGTTGTTCACCATCTCATTCGAACTTGGTGTGTATACTTTTTTGTATAAGACAGCAAAATTCCAAGCGATCCCAATGAAAAGCAAGAAATCCTTCCTTGACAACTATAGATCAATTTTCCTCACAATCTGTGATCTGAAAGCTATGAAATGAGCAGTCAACATATATGGTAGGCATCAATCTAGAAAAATGGGGAGTCTCTTGATGTTGCATTGAATATTCTCGAAGCATTTGACGGACCAAGGTCCTTCAGCTAATCTTTCCTCTCATGGATTAGTGCCCCAAATTGGTCTAATTTCGTGGGGATGGAGTCATAGACCACTTTTTCCTCTGAAGCCCCCAAATCATCCAATGAGGCCAGAGGTGCAAGTCGGAGACAGGTCGATACTTCAAATGATGATATGACGAAAATTTCGGAAAATATAGTGAAGTGCCCTAAGAAAAATTGTTGATGTCAAAATTCCGATAATATATTGTATGTTATAGCTAGTATTCTCATCACTCATCAGGTTTCATCTCAAAGTTCACTGAGCCCATGATATTTCAGTACAGAAAGTAGAGAAAATGTGGATAGTCAGCATCAAGGAAACTTCCTGTAGTTGAATCTCCAGTTTATTGAAGATTTCAGAAGAATTTATCGTTCAAGTCAATGATGATCATCTTATTTCAATCTGGTCTTCAACAGGTCATTGACGAAGTTATTTTCAGTACATGGATTCTGATGATTCGTTCATGATTGAATTTTTTTCAGGGCTTCAGATCAGATCAGATCAGATCAGGTCAGAGTATGAGATGAAATAGGTTCAATGAATTAGTGAATCGAAATCACAATCACTTTTTCCATCAATATACAGATTCATCATTTTGATCATTTTATTCCACTATGGTCTCCAACAGGTCATTCAATTGACAAGTTATTTTCAGTACATGGATTCTGATGATTCGTTCATGATCAGAGTAAGAGATGAAATAGGTTCGATGAATTGCATCAAAATCACAATCACTTTTTTCATCAGTATACAGATTCATCACTGTGAAAAACCCTCTGGAGATATTTTCAGTTTGTATTCCTTCGGATTGAATCCTCATAATATTCAGAGCTCAGAATCTGCACGATCCGATCTCTCTATCCAAGTTGTTCCACCGAAATAAAGAGTATCATCCAATAAAGCTGATTTGAATAAAACACTTACAAAGAATCGAATGCCACAAGGAACGAGCGAGATCATTCATTTTTGTTTCTTCTTTCGCACAACAAACAATACGGGTCTAGTAAAAGCTTCAAGATTTATACCCGCAATACAATTCCTGACTGAAGTACTTTCAAGCAGCATCCACGGAATCTACTCAAATCTGAGGGATTCTCGTTAGGATATCTCTATCGAGAGCAACAGTGGTGTCTCTCGGTGTATGAATTTACTTCATCGAAATACAAGATGATCAAAATATATCAGAGACGTATCGGTGTGATTGAACTTCGACTTTTTCTTCAAATAAACATGTGTCTAAAATGCATCCCTACCGGGCTGCTCTCTAGACTTGTTCTGCAGAACTCTTTGCAGGTCAACTCCCAAACATATGCTGAAACTCTCAGATGCTTTCCAGAAGAGAATAATTCGTATTCCATTGTGGAATTATTTGCACAGTGAAGTCTTTGCTCAAACTTCGAAAAACAGTCAAATACCTACATTCTCTCCCACCACTCCACTGCTGGCTCACATGATGTTCCATTCTCTGGTTTCACGGTTCCCTTGTCCAAAAATGAGAAGAGGTATTTTTCAATAATATATGATAATAAAATAAATGTTGATCGAGTTAGTGCTTTGCACAACTTGACAATGATCACGTTGATTGATCAATTGATTGATTTATTGGGCTGATCGTTGATCCAAATATGACAGGATCATGTCTCACTCTATCACTTCCATTATCATGGAGAAGGACCTCATTCATCAGCTATGGATATGCTCTCAGATGATTGTCGCTGCTTCGAAATATAAATATGATATACATTTTGTCTTTCAGTACCCACAATGCGTCTGTGATATTATTTTGATACTTTTCGTGAGATCGCAGAATGATCTACCGTGAAAAATTCAATGCCAATATCGGTTTTGTACACTGTATTTCGAATATCATCGAATTACGGCCGTCTATAAAATTGCTTCGTGTATTTGTCGTACATGTTCGAAGTTCCATAAAGTTCCTCCTGTCTCTATGCATTGATCACTGAGATTAACAATAAGACAGATAGAAGCACTCACATCAGTAATTCGTTTAAGAAATTCCATAACTCGATTGCTGAGTCGTCTCGAAACATATTTCATACATCGAAACATCATCCGAGACATCCTCGAAAACTTCAGCAGACAATATAGATATTGCGAATAAATCAAAGTACTAAGACAATAAAACTCCGCTGCAAGCTTGCAAAAGATTGCATACGACTCTGGCACGAAGCACTAAAAGCAGCAACCAACTCGGGCCGAAACAAATCCGAATCTTTCTATCTAATCAAATTGGCCTTAAAAAGTTCGGCATCGTCAACAGAAATGGGAGAGAAATACAAGAAAGTTGATCGAGGCAACAAAACCAACACCGCCTCACGACTTTCATTTCCTGAACTGAATAAACATAGCGACATGGACCAGGCTGGGCGCCATTTATATTTCCAGGCAATGGCGTCGCCACGAAAAATCTCGATAGGGTCGACCGCTTTTTTACTGAGTGCGATTCCGGACCTAGCAAGCATGATAAGGAACATATTCGGGGGGTTCGTTATTGTTGGAGGAATGGAAAAATTATGGAGAATGCCAGATGAACAATTGGAATTTGCAATTTCACACAATTTCGCGCTTTGAGTACACAAAAAGACCTGAACCGTAGAGGCAGCCATGGATGTGAAATTCCATGGGATTATGAGGTTTTATCGCCTCCAGGTTTGGAAGAAATAACTCTGTTCACTGGAAATTCATAGACGTGTGGATTTTCGGGCCTTATTGTGCAGTGGGAAGCTGATATTTTTTGGGTGTCGAATACTTCCAAGTCACTGTGGAGCAGATCACCTACCGAAATACATGTGCCCACAGGAAAAAATCTACCGACGTTGAATCGGGTGACCTAGGAGGCCAAGGAACTGCTTCACCTCTGGCAATTCAACGGTGCCCAAACCGCTGATTTTTCTCTTGTGTAGAGTCTTTGGTCTACAGAAATCCAGTAGAAACAGAGCAAGACTCAATTGGACGAATCACTGCAGCATTTGAAATCATTCAAAACGAGGATCAATTTTTAGTCGAGTCAAAAATTGAATGCATTAAATCCTATTTAGGCAATTCATCGTCTTTCTGAATTTGAACGCGTCTTAAGGCCGTAGTAACACTTTTCCTGACATGGGACCCACTACTCAAATGTTTTCTTCTGTTGCACTGAATAACCCCTAGGGGTTTGATCCCATAGTTCTGTAACACCCTGTATAAGGGCATAACAAACTCATTTCCAGCCGCGATGAACCTCATATTTTCGGCAGATATTCAAATTCATGATTGTTCGGATAGTGTTAGAAGTTTTGTTGATGTGGTGATCCCAACGTGAGTGACTTTATGAAATGTGATACCTATTTGGTATATATTATTGATATGTTTGGCGTAGTACGTTCGTTTTTGTGGTGAGCTGAGCAAAGGTACATCATTCCTTCAACATAACCTTCAGTAATTTATAGCAAATATTTCGCTGAGATCAGTTTCCGCTTTATATTTCTGGTGTTCGTAGGAGTAAATGATCAAGTTATCGTTAGCAAAGCAATATTCCTCCACTTCCATCCAAGGAAATAAGATTGATAATATACATAATGAAGTGGATAGGTCCCAACACGGTCCCTTGAGGTACACCAAATTCGATGATTCTTTCATCACTGAATATTCGTCATTCATTCCAACCATTCGCTTCCTGTTGGATATATGTGCAGATATTCCTTCTTCATCTGATAATAACAGTGAGAAAACAATCAACTCCCATATTCTGTCAGAGTTGACAATACTCTTTATATATTTACTCATCATCTGAGAGAAACAACATCACGGATTACCTTGACAAACTTGATGATCACATCATACATGTTGAACACAGAGTGTAGATGAGAATAACTTCCAACACTTTCTGTTTGTCGAATATTTCTGGAGGAGGAAGAACATATCTGGTTTGGAACTCATATTATGCGAAGTTTCTTATAGCTGTCTATGATCCACCGTATGGCAAAGTCCATGGATACGCATGTAATGAATGATTTCGTTTGTATTTTTCCAATTTCCATTTTGATATTCCATTTCATAAAAGGTACCTATTTTCGAATTACTTGATATTGTGTTATATATCGCTGTATGGTTGGGGGTAGTTTTTTCATCCCCAGCTTCGTGCAATGGTTTCATGATTGCAACTGCAAATCGAATTAATAACTGGTGCTGAGAAGTTAACAATTTTTTTGGCGATGTTCGACCCAACGGCAAAGATTCAACTGTAGTTATCGGACCTGATACATCAGCTAGAGAACACCTTGTACAACTTTTGTTCCTAGCAATCTATCTATAAGCTCCACCTCAGCTAGCCGCACGACAGAGTGGGCTTTGATTAAAAGAAGCAGCTGTGACGTGCGGATCCCACGTATTAATCAAGCGATCGTGACGAATGACGTACGGTAATTCTGGCACACCTTGGTCTCGAAGACATCCACGCGGTGTTGCCAATGTCGATACTTTTGTATTGAGCTCGGTACGAACTCATCGAGGTACGTCGTACCCCTCTAGGGGATATTCCGTACGTTATCGAATCGAAAAGAGTACGAAAATGATATATTTCTTTCTGAATCATCAGAATTTTATCCATGTAGTTTATTTTCGAAGTAGTGATTCGACAGAAGGTTTTTTTTTAACAGATATATGAAATACTCGCCGATAGCTGTACCTCAGCGTTTCTGGATCTGTGGGGCGCTTCGTTCTAGGGGGCGCCATTACTCTACGTGGGAGGGAGAACAAAAAATTAGGTGAGTACAGTACACGTTTGAACTTATGAATCTTTCAACTATTCAATCATTACAGATATGATCGTACCGGATAAGTACTGTCAAATGCCAAATGAAAATCATGATGAACTCATCAGTAGATATCGAAAGCAGCTGATAACTTTGAAAATTTTCAGTGATTCCCTTGGGCCTGTCTGGTCTTCGAAGGAGCCAACGCAGAAAATCTGGCGTCGCAAAGGTAGGATGTCGAAAAAAGGGATAATATACGAAATGCTCTTGTTTTCAGTGGAGAAAACGCATCATCCACTTCCTCCCAAAATTCCAAGAGAGATTACTACTGAAGTCCTGAGACTTGAATACTTGATTTTGTTACTTGTAGTGGAGTCCATCATGAAGATTTCTTCTTCTACAGTTGAGAGACCTTCGAGCCTTGACATCACTTCATGCTTTAACCATAGATATGAGATATAGTGTAGCGGTTCTTCAAAAATTCAAGAAATTTTCAACGCATGATAAAAGCCGTATTCTCTGCGACCAATGGTGGTTTTTGGGGCTGCAGTTCACCATACAAACTACAGAACTCTCCTGACCTTGTATCATCTCCATTATTTGTCCACAATCCCCAAATGGCAAAACTTCCAATTTCCTTTAATTCGGCTATTCGAAGACTAATAGTAATGGACTGGAATGCACATCAATAGTCTCATTACTGCAGCACTTTCATTGATGCACGCCATTTTTCGTGCATTATCAAACTACATTATCACACGATTTTGTTTTTGGTTTGGGTTTTTCAAAGATTTGCTGTGACTCTCGGTACCCGAGATCTATGTCGAACGAATAGGAACAAGGAGAATAACTTAGAAATGGTACCAATTTACGCTGCAAAGTGATTTCAATGATCATGTTTTGAATCATAGGATGAAAAAATAATAGCGGCGACCATCAACGGATATTTTTTTCCATTGGGGTAATATTGGAAAACCTCGTAACATAGGCAGATACTTAGATATTTATTGTTTTCAGAGTTGAGACCTCAGTTGAGACAAACAACAAAGCAATAATAGTTTATTGAAAGTTCCTAAGCTGTGAGAGCCAGAGATGATTACAAAATAGGTATCTGTAGAATCTGCTGATATCATTTATCAATAGTTATTTCGAAAAAAATGTAAGAAATGATGAAAGATTTCCCTGCCGCATTCATCGGAATTCCAGAAATATTATATAGAGAATTCAGGCGCCGTCTCTTGAAATTTATTCGACATAAACTCCCTGATAGGAAGATTTATCTTACAAAAGTTTTGAGAATCTTTTGAATTCACCAAAATTCCCGCTATATTGTGTCAAATTTCTGTCAACTGTCAGAGACGAATGATTTCTGCCAGTCTTATTATTTTTCCTAAATTCCCCCAAACAATTATCGGATTATGTTATACATACAATAAAGCCGAGAAAATAGTATAGTAGTCGCTGCTTCGCAGTTCAGCTCTAAATTTCAGACTCGTGCTAACTGCCTTGCCTTCTGTAACTTACGTTTCGATAAACTATTCTTGCAACACTGGATCCAGATCTGAGGAGGCGGTGACCAAGAAGGAATCGTCGTCGGCTCGAATTTAATCAAGCGTCCGACGATCGCCGCATCAGTCACTGTCGTCGGTCTGATCGGGACCGAATCTAATCCTTATCAGTCGCTCGCTCCGTCGGAGGGAACGGCAAGTCCAGGTCGAGCGCGATACTAGATTAAAGCTTTTTCCATAAATCAGATGGGAGTGCGTTTTGTATGGGGGATATCTAGGAGGGAGGAGGTTAGCCGGACGAAAGTTTCGATAGATCGATGTGGTTGTGTCACAATCGCCGTTCCGTTGCTTCTGGCGCTATACCTCCATCCAGTTCCAGTATGATATAAACGATATTCCCCTTCAACGACCTTCTTCATTCGAAGAATATGAGTTGTTGAATATGATACGGAACTTCCATTTGCGCATTATATCGAACCCACTATATCTGCTGCAAACAGGATGTACGGATTCATAGCGCACATTGTGATATACCTTTGTCATATCGAAATGAAAGCATTCAGATTTGGTCGCATCAATTCCTCGAACTTCTCCCTCAGATGCGATGATTTCTACCAACCGATCGGTTTCCCCAATGATGCATTGTCATCTGGACATACTTTTTATCATCATTAGTGAACACAACATTTTGCAGCATCTTAGTTGCGTAGTGCTCAGACAAACTTCTAGAGTGCTCCACACATTCTATCCTTCCATGCCAACAAATATTTTGAAATAATGCCTTCTCCATAAAATGTCCGGATATGATAATCAGCCGAACAAATTCCATTGTTCTATCTCTGCGATTGAGTCATTCCATCTTCATGATTTATATATGATTCTCTGCCATTTTTAAAAACTTTGTATCCAACCATAGTGACCGTTCTGTAATTTCATGATACCTGTGGAACAATGTAACAATCGATCAATGAGGAAATGAATGAATGAGTGAATGAATGAATGAACATGTGGAAAGTATGTAACCTGAACCAATTCTAGCTCTGCAATTGGGATCGAATCTGCTAAGCTTTACTACTGAGGATATTTGACAATACCAAGCAAATTCGAACGACAATCGAGGGCAATTCCGAACAATGTTCTCCAACAGTTCCACAAGCTGTTATGTATAGGGTGACGATAACAACAACGTAAGATAGATTGGATAGATACATAGAATGATTTTATTCAGTTCGACATCAGTGTTGTAAGTGATTTGAATACATACATGAATTTGCGTTTTTTTTTCTTATGCCTAATAGCAGTCAGATATCATCTTAGGTGAGCTTGTATTGTGACCTTCAGGCTGCTGGCAAGTTCATCTGTTCATATGAATGTCTGCCGTATAGATCCTAGTGATTTCTGTACTGTGAGGTGATAATGTCAGTTCCCTCCAATCAAGTTTGGTAGATACACATTGCATCGTTTGAATCACATGCACATTTCTTTCTCTCATGCTTATCGAGCGAAACTCATTATTCTCTTCATCTCAAATATTTTATTCCAATGTTTCCATGATGTAGATTCTTGGGGAGTAAAATTGTTCGTCTGTCTGTCTATCATTGAAATCAAACGCTTCCATCAGATCACTAACACCAGAGCTGAGATCTCGTGAGCTCTAGAGTTTTCTTCGATTGTGACATGTCGACTGTAATCCGGTTCCATTCGCGCATGAATATTCAAACATGAAATCTTCAAGGTGGTAAACCTGTTTCGGGGAGAACTCCAGCGCAGTCAACCGAGTTCGGTGTGCGACATTTTCTTGAATCATTAATAGACTGGAATTCAGTTACGCGGCGTTCAGTTCACTTTTTCCCATTTGGCAGAGCATCCGACACCCAGAACCAAGTCCCAAGCGTGAATTAATTCCTTACAAATGGGTGATTTCCGCATCGCCGGTAGATCTGGAAATGGAATTTTCACGTGTGCTCGATGAGACCAGTTTTCTGCAGTCGTCAAATCCGCGAAATTGAAATAAATGAATCTTCTCACTCCCTCGATACAATTTGATTCACCTGAGAATGCAATGAAAAGAATTTTGTGTTAGTTTGGCGTCAGGAAAGGTATCTGCGGAATTTCAGAATGATACTGTTGAAATTGTGGAATCATTTTGAAGTGAAATTCCCAATTTTCCTTTCGAAA
Organism: Gastrophysa polygoni; assembly: GCA_963576655.1. Classification (NCBI taxonomy): domain Eukaryota; kingdom Metazoa; phylum Arthropoda; class Insecta; order Coleoptera; family Chrysomelidae; genus Gastrophysa; species Gastrophysa polygoni. The sequence continues at coordinate 51,090,039 of OY755083.1, forward strand.
CGCAAGAAATTAAACAGAGTCTGATCACGCAATCGTTGCTAATCCACTTTGGAAATCTAATGAAATCATTTTTTTTTCAAATTCCATGAATATCTTAGTTCAATACCTATTTATTATTTTCTGGTAGATGATCTCTTTTCGGGTGATATAACTTTTGTGTTCACAGTTTCGATGCTCAAGAGGCGATGACGAACGATGACCTACAGTTTCATTTGAAATGTGAATCATTTTGGTCATCAGTTGTTCATCATGAGTGTCTTCATACAATTTCGTACGTCGAAAAATAATGATGTTCTTGGGAAAACCTACTATGAAGAAAATCCCCGAAAGGATATCTATACCTACCACGATTGGGAAAAGTTGTATCTGTCAGATTCCACAATGAGTCAAGTATAATTTCTTTCTTGGATACGTTGAGGAAGTTCGCCAATCGGTTTTGAAGTTGAGTTTGACACAGAGCTAGGAAGTGACAACGTTTGGAATCGAAATCGAAGTGAATCAGCCGTTCACACATACATACGTATATGTATACCTATATCACGTATCGGCAGTCGCCGCAATGTCAATGTCAGCATGGTTACCAATAGCCACATTGAAGATAAGATAAGATTCATGCTCATTCATGTACCAGTCTAGTAGTTATCATCTTCAAAATTCGAAATTTTGTTCCTAATTATAGCGCGGAGATATTGCATATTCAGTCGTCAAATGAGGGGTGATAATACAGTTGTAACAGGTGATTCTGGCATTCAGTGACAGCATGTTCACAACCGTTGAAAAATTACGGTTTTTTGCTTATTTGTTGATAACGAATTCTTCTAGCCGATTGTTCAAATACATCTAGATTATAGCTATAATTCCACAATATCTCACCCTGTTGCGATTAAATCAATATGACTCCATAGAGAATGCAGTTGCAGATTGGAAGGTTGAGTACTACAGAAATTTATATGTCATTGATGAATATTTTATTCTCGGAATTGTTGGATTTCAATTCGCCACATAGAGGTAAAACATTTTTTGTGCATAGGCAAGGCAAACTAACTGCAAACCTTACCTTGCCGAAATCTAAATCGTTCACTAACAATTTAGGATTTTCTCGGTCGTACGTTTCGAGGCATCTTCCTCCTATCGTGCCTCCCAGATATCACCCGTATATCGGGACCAACAGGGTTATGGGGACTGGGAATTATCGAATACCCATCCATTGGTTTCGACGCTTTAACGTGTTTATCTCCATCTATACCGCCTGCGACCGGCTCACTTCTCATTCTTATCGCGGGGTGGTGGTGGGAGTGCTGCTAATCCGAATGGATTCACCTCGAACGGAGAATTCTCGACTGTTAACACGCAGAAGAGGAGTTTGTCGTCCGAACGAACTATCTGTTCATGGGCAGGATTTTTTGTTGGACTAACCAATGAACTGGAAATCGAAATCCGAATGTACAGTAAGATGTCCAGAACAGTATCCCAAACTATTGGGCGAAGCCCAAAACATCCACTCAGTGTGTGTTCCAATATTCCTAGCCTAGTGCATCTCATATGCAGGGTAGCCTAATGAAAACGAAACAAGTATTGCATTTCACTGAGGAATCAAGGAACCGACATTCAAATAAATGATTCTTTGTGTAATGTTAGATAGGACAGGATTTCAAAAAAAAAGACACATAAAGTACTTATCAGATGAACATCGTTCTAACTACAAAATGAGGAATAGTGATGAAAGAAAAAAAAACGTTACTTTCCATCACTAGCCGATCATTTTTATAAACGTGTTTTCTCGAGAGCTACTGCATTTAATTCCAAAAACATGAATGCATTGGTGAGAGACTTGACCCCTTATCCCATTTCAGAGTCAAGGGTTGGAGCTCACCCCTCCGAGGGGTTTGAAGTGAAAAAAGTTGAAAACATGCGCAAATTATTTTCCCCTCGAAAGAAAAATCGACCTGTTCGAGCGTTTTTTATTTCTGAGAACGATACTATGTCAAATCGGCCTTGTTTCGTTCTCATTTGACCACCCAGTAAATATTAATCCATGAAAGACTCGAACATCATAGTGAGAAAAAATAGAATTGACATCGTACATAGCAGATTACAGTTTACTTTAGGAATAATTCATATGTCATCACATTATCTTGATGGATGGGGTTCTTATATCAATCGAAATTAAGAAGAAATCGTTCGAGAAAATTTTCTGAAAGATGTATTGAATTAAAAAAAATCGTAAAAGTATGTGTTGGAATTGTTTGTCATTCTGCAAATTGGTGAGTTGCTTGCAGAGTTTGTATTTTTGAAAGAGATGTCAAATTGTAGTGTCTCGATAGTCTAGATGGCACATTTACATCAATTCTACTCAAAATGTTGAGGCTATCAATGTTTCCAATGAGTATTTTGTACAGATTCAATACATCGTTCTCGACCACTCTCAACTACAGCTCCAACTTCAAATCATCCTCGATCATTGATGATGCATAGTTGGTACTGAAAATTAAAATGTAGTTTCGATAAGAACAGAATGAATTGTGTTGTATTACAATTCAGCTAATCAATTTCAACGATTATTAACAATCAAGAATCCAGTCAACTTGATGAATGAGAATACTCTCCAAAATTCATTTGTTTCTCATGTGGATTTCTACATGTCCAAGAGAAATCTCAAATAATTTCAGGTGATTGGATGACTATAGTCTAGAGAGTATGTTTGACAACGAATGATTGTTTGAACCAATTATACCTGGAGTAAACAATATGTTCTTCGAATTTATTGAATATATTCCGAATTCTTGGTGACTACGGATCGAATAATAATAATAATAATATCGTTTATTATGCATAAAGTACATTTTATACATAAAAGGAAAAGGGTTAGCCAAAGGCTATCTTCCACCCCTCCTAAAAATTAAATAGTGTGTGTAAGAAAATAATGATAAAATTAAAAAGAAAAATACTTATTCACTACCAAAACAATGTTAGAGAAAAAAACAATGTTAGAGAAAAAACAATGTTAGAGAAAAAAAAGGAAGAAATCAATAATGAAGAGAGGAAGAAAGAACAAAACAAAATTTATACAATCATAAATGTGCTAATAGCTATTAATATCCTTGACATTCCATTGGTCAACTTAACGAATACATTACAATATTATACATTGAGTCTTATATTAGCACTGAGCAGTAAGCAGCTGTGATTTTATTTTTTTCTAGAATTGATGAATATTATGATGTAAAATTGGTAAAATTTCATTCAGATAACTAGGGGCAATATTTGAAAAACATCCTTCATATTTGAAAGTACGGTGCCTAGGTATGTTGAATGAGTTAATTCTCAAATTGACCGAATGTATGTCAGAATGCCTGCTTAATAGACAATATAAATAACTAGGAGTTTTAGTTTGGAGCAACTTAAACAGAAAAATTGTTATCAAATATTGGACTCTGTACCTCACATTCAACTCCTTCGTTTTTAACAAAAATGGCGTGACATGTTCACCATATGGAATGCAGCATACGAATCGCATGCAAGCATTTTGTATGCGTTGTAACTTTAATTTGTTATATTGCGGCAAAAAATTGTAATACACCGAACAACAATACTCGATATGGGGGTAAATAAGAGTTTTAACTAGCCTGAGTTTCATTTCTTCAGATAACTGATACTTGAATTTATATAGCGATTTGAGTTTAAAGAATGATACTTTAAAAATGTTTTCCACATGTTCATCGAAAGACAATAATAACATCATTCCCAACACCAGTCAATTCATGTTTTGATCGATTCCCACTTTCATCATCACTTTGCATATTCACCGGTCGTGAGCATATTATATTATCATCATTTCCCTTTGATGTGCCGCTGGGAATGCCATTTCATGTAATTTCAATGTTTTACACGAGTTTTTTTCTGTATTTGCATCAATGCGAACGCATTCCGGTCAGAAATAAACCCATTTATGAACACAGTGGCCATCAAATAACTCCATGAAAAAAACTCCATTCACATATTGTTCACATATTTTAATAAGTTAGTTGTTGAAACAAAAGAGCTGTGCATTCGTAATCAGTCATGCCTGTTAATCGTGACATTTATTTCAGTACCACACAGGATTTCGCATTGTTCGATGATTGAATAGCTTTTTGGTGTACGAATTGCATTTGAGAAGTATGTGGAATGTTTATAAAATTTACCATGTAATGAAACCCAGGCACTTTGTTAATTAGAAAATCACCTAAGTACACGGACGTCGCACAACAAAATTGAACGATGATTCTTCCGACGCAAATTGATGGAGACAAACATATATAAGCACGAGTTTGATAGTTTTGAACCAACACGAGTTTCGAATCTACCACTCTTCTTCAGTAAATTGATTTGGTATCGTTGTCGATTAGTGAAAGCATACCTAATTCTGAAGCTAGATAAATGTTCCATGAGTTGAACCTCGTATTCTTGGTCACTCATTCAAACATATTCTTTAGATAGATCTTTATTTGAAATAGAAACCCTAATATGCATATAATAAGACATATTACAATGAACGGCAATTTGGAAATACAGAAATATAGATCAGAACGCTAACTATAACATCCGTGTGATTTGACAAAAAGTCAGTAAACGCTTGCAAATAACATATTGAAAATAAATATAGAATAAAAAATAGTAGGATCACAATAAATGAAAATATAAATACAATAGGTACAGACATATGGAATAAAATGTAATAAGAACAAAATTGCAATGGACACATTTAAAAATACATATATATATATATATATATATATACAAAAAAGAATAGTAGGATCAGCTAGGTTTTCAAATTCACATGTAGAATGTGATAAAATGTCAAATTGTTCAATATCAATATTTATAGACAAATACTTATTTATTTTGGATGTATTCCTTCAAGCTGGTTTTGAACTAGTTCAGTGAATCAGATACCTTAACAGGCTCTGGTAATTTATTGAACTCCAAGAAAACCTTTGAAAAATAATGAATTCATTGTACTACGATAAGAAGTGCTAGGAACATAGATGTCATTTTTGCAACGTGTGTTAAAATTACGAATATTCTTATTATAAGTTATGTACTTCTGAAAGTAATCAGGTGCCAGGTGGTTCATTATTTTGTATATAAAAATCATGGTGAAATGTTTTCTGTTTTCAACTGAAAACCAATTGAGGGTCATCAACATTGATCTTATAGGGGTGAGGCGATTTGTTTTCAGTATTATTCTCATTCCACGATTTTGAAGCTTCTGAACTTATTGAGATTAAACAGATATTAAGTCCTCAAAATGGTTATTCCAGTCTGGTTATCGAGTCTCACGATATAGTATATTCCATCTCCATTGGTATAGATACCTTTTTTTATTAGAATTTCCTCCACATCACCAACTTTGAATTATGTAGGGTTGTTATTCAATTCTTGGTCGTTTCAATAATTGCTCAGATGGATGAACAACATGTTCAATCCTTAGATTATGGATAATATCGACCAATGATCTCCAATGGAAGGATCATATGGATACTCAAAGTAAACTTACTCAAAAAGCATGTAATCTTCTTCTCGAGATAATAATCAGAAACTGATGGCGCCAACATGTATTTCGAATTATTTCTATGGAATTATGTTAAATATAGTTTCTCTCAACATAGCATTCTGCTAATCACTGAATTGCGTAAATTTGCCCTTATTTATAGTTTCTGTTGATCGCCTGTTTCTTTTCGTGTATTACCATGATGTAGTGTGTTCTATTAGGACATCATAATACAGAAATACAGAAATCATCGAATATGAATACTAGTCACATCAAATAATTCACGAATGAAATGAATGGATATTCTCAAGATAGTGAGCTTCGACTATCAGATGGTTTTCCAATTCGTTTTTGAATAACAATGAAGGTACACATCTTATGCCGAAGAGATTTGAATAGCAATGTGATCCCTCTTCCAACAAAAGGAAACTCTCTGATGAAACTATTGAGATAACTTCCGAATATAATTTGTAAGAGCCAGCTGCTATATAGAAACGCCTTCAGAAATAACTTGACTTCCGAGCAACTCAATTGAACTTCTCATTGTTTTAATATTTATTCAAATTTTCTCCATCCGAGTCTGGACCCTGCTAGCTTGAAGAATGAGAGAAGAAATAAACTTCGGCTTTGTTATGCCGTGGATCCGTCAGATAGAGCATAGCGCTCAATCATTATGATTGTTCTCTATTCGAATACTTATACGGATCTCCTTCCGGCTATATTACTCGTTCTAACTTCATAATTGGAATTATTCAGATTTCAGTCTCCTGTATAGATTCCATCAAGCAAGGCCGTGAAAATCATAGTTTTGATTCAGACTTGCCCAGAGTACATTATATTTCCTCAAGACTCTTCTGGTCACATCCACTCATCAACTCTACAGGTCTTTCAATTCGTTCATCAGTACTCGCAGTTCCCCAGTAGAATCATAGGTCTACCTTTTTGTAGAGCTTCCAAAAAAACTCTGATACTATGTATGGAGATCTGGGAAGAATTTTGGAAAGGGAATCGGAAAATTGAGTAGAATTCTATGCAGTCGAAACTCAAGCTCGCATCTTCACTGGATCTGATGATATGAAGTATTACCCACTTTTCCTGTGGAGCCTTCGATATCAATTCCAAGATTCTTCCGATTATATCAATACCAACAATGGCATATTGGCATAGAGAATGATTGAGGTATTTTTGATACTCTGCTAGAGACTCTATGGAGCCATAGCTACGAGTTAGGTGATACTAGACTATCTGTATGAAAATCTACTGGAGTTGAATGGAACAAGAATGCAAGCCCGGTATCTTCCAAAAATCATGATATCAGAGAATACTTTTCTCATAGAGTCGTCAATACCAATGCTCGGTATCACCACCAATGGCGTTCTTTCGCATGGGACGATCGTTGGAGGTCCTTTGCAAGAAGTGCCACACGAAAAATTGGCTTTCTCTTTCGTGCAAACAGGTACTTTATGCTCCAGCATCTTCTCATGATCTACAAAGGGAGTACTATTCTAAGGTTTGATGTTCAGCCTCCCAATCATACGCTGAAACTCTCAGATTGAATATTCTAATAGTCTTCATTCTATGGCCTCCAGAACAAAGTAAACACGACATCCAAATATTGAGATAATGAGGGGCTCGGAATGCCAAAATTTCCCAAAGGCTGCAATGATGTCAACGAAAATGAAGAAGCAATAGAAATTAATTCAACTGAGGAGCATTTTTCTCCCTGATAAGAACGAGTTTTTCTGAAAGATTGAATTTCACCAACTCGACTAATGAGGAGCCAAAACCTCTGCTTTCATCCAAAAACCACTTCAAAACATCGTTCCACTTAAATCCACCCAGCGATTGTTTTTAGCGATGTCTCGACAATTATTTCATAAAATGCTAACGATTCATTATAATTCAAGATTCGTTAGGACCCTCGTAAAAATGGAATTAAACTGTATAACCAGCGACTTTGAAGATGGAGTGCCGTGGACGGAAATTTATTTCTTGCTACAAGCAATTATCTGGAAAGTCATTACCATCGTTACGGTTACGAAGTGAAAAATGAATGTTGAATATATTCGGAACTGAATTTATAACCTAATTCTGGTTGATTCACCACCGTGCGATACTGAATTCAAAATCATTATCATTCAGATAATTGGATAATTGTCAGGGAGAATCACTTCCGAATTCAACTTCAATAACTACAAATACTTGCAGCATTCCACCCAGAAATAACTGACAAAACTACTTCAAAATAGATCCCATCGGGATATGAAGAATGGAATGATAATATGAAAACTATTGTTCCTCTTTTTCTCGTATCCTAAGAACGAACTTGAGGAGATAAGAAGTTTTATCGAGAAGTGCAAACTCAAAATCGACAAACTGATGAATATTTTGTAAATTGGCCAGTTGGTCAAGGGTCAAGCGTCATCATGGTAATCATGAGGTCGTGAGTTCAATCCCTGGCTGGCTGTTGGGTTTGGGTTCATTCATGTGCTGTACAATGTGTATCATAAAGTTATACATGGAACTATCCCAAATGCCACAGTGGTTTGGATTCCACTTGTATAAACTGTAGATCCCCGTCTCCTCCACTCGCACAAGCCATTAGGGGCTTCTGAGGATTGTTTCGGCAACTAACGAGATGAGTAACAATGACAACAATAACAATTCAACAGATCGGATCAATTGTATTGAACGATGAAATGGAAATGGAAGAATTCAATTGATCGACTTTGGGAGATAATTATACTGGAGCTCAAAATTAGGAATATTTGCAGGCAGTACGAAATGATATCAGTTCCTGCTCCTCCACTACATCATTTCATGGTTGAAAATGCCTTTCCTCCATTCATTCCTTCTGCATAACTCCTTCCAAGGAAGAATTCACTTCGTTTCACATTTCTGCCTATCCAATCATGATTTCCACCTGATTTTCTGTCTTTCGGTACGCATTCCCATGATATTTGTGCTCAATGCTTTGATGAAAAGACCCGTGGGTGGTTTGTGCTGAGCAATAATCTCTCAAATGCTTGCACTCTGCCATTCTTTTGATCGGAGCATCACTCTTTTGACCCACTCGCCATATCCTCTACAGTAAACCCAAGCTCTTTGGTGATTGATCTTCCTTCCGCCTTCGCTTGGATGATTCTTACGTCTCTTTCTGCATAGTATCCATGTCTCTTTCAGTATCAGTTGAATTGAGATCATCACTGCAATGTATCGTGTTCTGATTGTATCAATCTCTTTTCATATTATATATTTCATGTGATATTAAATGGAGCCCCAGTGATTGCTAGATTGGATTGAGATAGCACATGTGGAAATCCCAAGTGAATCTTCTGTCCGGAGTTAATTATTCAGCTTACATAGGTAATTGTTTTAAAACATCATGTGGAAATGTAATGTTTCGATTGAATGAGAATCCATTCGATGTATCATTGAAAATATCGACGTTTCTAGTTTTCTTCATTATTCATGAGTAGAGATGTTTCAATGCCTAATCGACTCTATCATTTGATTCAGAACAAGTTGCAACATCATCCATTCCCTCATAGATATACAATCATGCCAATCATTGATATCATACATTCGTGATCATTTGTGATTCATCGATATCTTCTCATCGACCTGCATAGAAATTTCCTGACTGTACACGATCACGATGATAGTGTCCATTATATTATAGATAGCGACGCGTAGATGACAGTCTTTCACAGAAGGCAAAAACGAGAGGTAATTGATGCAGTCAGTCACAGATATGGGTGTCATTTCATCAAGTATTCAGGTCTCAAGATCCATATGATCTCTGATATATCAAGCTTTCGACCTATTTGTGTCCATCTGATCACTTCAGTATAGTTATCCTACATTCCATTATTATTCCATTCAAACAAACATCGAAACCAATATTCTTTTTTACAATACAGACCCATGCTCTCTAGCGTCTCCCGATGTTGTCAGATGCTTCAGAAACTTTCCCCAATACGTATCAAATCAGGTTTTCCACCACTGAGCAAGAATACTCAGAGTATAGTCGATAATGACCAGAGCATCTGAGCATTTAGGCATGAAAATCAAAGGAAAATCTGACCACGCAATCAGTAACAAGAACAAATCCATCCTGGAGCTCTAATGAGGTCAGTTACTTCCCTCAACAAATATTTTTATTCATCCCATTGAATTATCTGAATATTCCTTCAATTCTTATAGTTGTGAAATGTTCATTTGGAAATTTTAAGAAGTGAAGAAACATTAAGGCTGAGATACATTTGGGTACTAGGAGTATGCAGCTACCGTCTGATTTCGGACTATGGAATCCCTATTTCGTATCAAAATTAGATTGTATGATCGTGTGTCTACATTTTCTTCAACGATTCACGCATCTTTGAACTAATGAAAAATATTCAAGTCAGTTCGAACAGAAGAATCACGCAACAAAATCAAGAAGATCTAGGTAGAAAAATGCAAAACGTCCCAGTACTCTTAATGCATCTCCAGTTGAGCGTAACAGATAATCTTGTTCACTTTCTGTTCATGAGCTCTCATTTCCTTCAATGGGGGTTTTCATATTCAACCAGGTTCAGCTATAAACAAGCGCACTTATTGGGTGGTGGGGGAAAAAAGTGTGCAACTGCTGCCAACATTTCAAAAGGCGAAAGTCCGAAGTCCAATTCGATTTTCAATAGGTACTCGCATAGTCATAGTCATCGCACGTTATTGCAGATCATCTTTCACTATTCTGTCATCAGAATGTTGCATTCAACTCATGTTTCAAAGACTTCAGAAGTTGATCATCGAGATCATCTAGTTCCGATCTTGGAAAGCCTTGGAAAGGTATTGAAATTCGACATGATCAGGTAGGTTGACAGTCTACAATTGTTTTGTGGTTGGAGATGGGAAGTTGGAACACCAGTCTATTCACATCATGTGTTCCTAACCTCAACCTAACAGAAATTCCGATTTGACAGACGTGTACTCAGGTAACTAAGACCTCAACTGCATCATTTGTTGCTTTCTGGTAGCAGTATTCACTAGGCTTCAAGTTGGTATCTAGCTCTTCTTTGAGCCATTTCCTTCTCTGAATTTCCTTGTCGATTTCGATTGTCGGGAACCGGGTCGACTTCGACTGACTACGACGAGAAGAATAGCTGAAAACACGCGCTCACCGTGCGAATAAACGTGGACTTTATTTTTATGTGCCGCCATTATTACACAAATTGGACTTTACAGCGTAAACGCTTACCCGAAATCTCCGAATTTGTTCTCCGGGATAACGTAAAGAATACTTATGTGGCTCGAATCGAGGGAACATTAGGCTGTAATTGGGATATCTGCTCGGAATATTCAACAAATCGTTATCCGAGCTTGCAATACGACTGGGTATTGAAATAAAATAATGAGGTGAACATAAGAAACCGCGACGCAAGAGTTCACATTTAGGCGAGTTGATATTTTGATTCGATGAAATTATTTGCTAGTCACTTTTTCTCCTTGAGCGAAAGAACAAGACATTTTATCACATGAATTGATACTGGTTAGAATATCATCAAAGTTGCTACAGTTCATTTCGATGGTATGAGGAAGGTTGCCATATTTGCCCGGAATATTTGTCGAACAGATATCGTTTGGTAGAGTTTATAATAATGATGATGACGATGATGATGAGTAAAGTCGTTATTATTCACAAGTGAACAAAAACCAAGTTAGAAAAATCTTCTATACAGATGAAACAGTAGTTCAATCCATTCTAGAATCCTGACGAGGGTCAGAATATATCCTGTTCTTCCTCCTAGCCCAATAAATGTACATCGATGAAGATATTATTCGATATGTGAGAATCCATTTGCATATTCGAATATAGTACACAACTACTATCCTGAACATCCGCTGAATTTATTAGATTTCATCCAGAGAAGAGCTGATGATAAAGATAATGACGATAATGATGAGGAAAGTCGTTATTATTCACAAGTGAACAAGAACCAAGTTAGAAAAATCATCTATACAGATAATGCAGAACTACAATTCATTCTAGAATCCTGACGAAGGCTAGAATGAATCTTGTTCTTCCTCCTAGCCCAATATATATATATATATATATAGCCCAATATCTCTAGAATATCGTAGGAAGTTGAGTTTCCATCGATATTTTTTCGGTCGATTCTCATAAGCTATTCCATCATGAGCTCCTCCAGGTAGACAAACTAGACGAGCTCAGGCTGGTAACCTTTCCGATGTCAAGCTCGAAACCTGTGAAACTTCGCTTCACCATGAATGATATCTGTCCGGGTGTCCCAGAGCTTTTAGGCCAGAAGATTTTCCAGTTATTTGCAGAGGAGAGAACTGAAAAATAAATATGTGTCGTAGGAGACCATGAGCTTGTTTACTACTTCAATACAGTACAAACAACTGAGTCTGTTGGAGCCATGGACGTATAATAGTACATTGAAACGTAAGTTGCAGAAGACAATATATTCTAGCACGAGTCCGGAATTCGGAAATAATTAGGTTGGCAGAAATGATTCGTTTCTGACAGTTGACTGAAATTTGACACAATATAGCGGAAATTTTCATAAATTGAGAAGCTGCTCCAAATATTCGTGATCAGATGAATTTCAAGGGACACCGCCTGAATTGCAGGAACTGGCATCTTTTTCAGCGAATGATTTATTACCTGATGTCAAATCATGGAACGTACATGAAACGGAATATAAGAAATCCATGTATTGGCGCTCCGAAAAGAATGTACATGTAATGGTTACTGAAAATGTCATGATGATGGTATCTCATGGTTTGAGAACATTTCTTCCGAACCATGACCTATTTTTGCTTCATTGTTCGATGATTTTCAGTCCCAACTGTGAAAACAATAACTATATACCATTCCTATTCCATCAATAGTTCTTCCATTGGAAAATTGTTGCAGGTTATTGCTATAATTATTGTTTCCATTTGATTTTTTGTGCAGCCTGAATGAATATAAACAACTTGAATCAAGATCTAAGGTTGCTCGCGTCTTCTTCCTCTTTCTTATTTCTTCCAAGATTGATCTCGATCAAATCGGGTGGTCTCGAACCACAGAATATATACCTTACGGTATAGGATAGGTATATATTCAGTGTTCGAACTGTCATACACTCATACAGGCAGGCATACCAATCGTCGAAATTTCCACAACAAAAATATCTAAAAATCGTGTATTAATGGAGCTCATTCTCAAACGGAAAATAGTGGTTTAATGAGTCGGTTGGAGTGCCGGAACAGAGAAACGTATATACGTCCATGGTTGGCTATTATCCTCAGTATACTGAGCGATCACATGATCGTTTCCCATATTGAGGTAGAATGAATGATGCTGGTGTAGAGATTGGAGCGTTCTGGGGCACCCTGTATAACGAAGTATCAGCCGGGGATTAATCTAGGACGTGCTTTTGATAACTGCCCAATTAGTCTAATGGTGGCACACCGTGCAGGATATTATTAATGTTTCTGTTGAATCCGTTAGGGATCTGGGAGTTGTGTGCTATGCCGCATAACGAAATATTGTCTGGCAGATAGCGATTGGAACGGATACAACGCCAATGTATCGGACACATTCATCCGAACATAATTTATCCAACCAAAAACTCGAAATCGATTCCCATCGAATTTCATCAGAACTATGGCCGCGAATATCTATGGAAGGAACGTGGAATGGACATGCTTAGCAGAAAAATCATTTTCTGCACAGATGACAGAAAATCTTGTCATTTCTGCTTCTCTATATTCACATTTTTTACGGCTTTCATAATTCACGGAATAAACATGAAATATAAGGATTTATCTTTAACAGAGTCAATAATTGAATATTCATCATGAAACAATTTCATTCATTGGAAATATTATTGATAGTAAAGTTTGATCAATCACTTCCAACATTAATTTTCCCGAAGTAGTTACATGTCGCTGCTGATCATAACCGTCAGATATTTCTTGAAGAATTGGACCCACAATTTTATCAGATATTTCAATTTGTTTTGAACAAGATTGACTATTCAATATTTTCATTTTTCAGCTTTTAATGGGATTATCTCTCCTCGTTTCTAAAAAATAGAGTAGACGTTATTAAAAATTATTGCAATATATTTGTAGTAAGGACAGATTTAGGATCTGTCCCAAAATGTCACTGCGTTTGAAATTAAACCTTTAGATACCTAAAAGAGAAATTCTCTATTGGTCAGTGACACCTTGTTTTTGAAAAAATTTAGAAATATAAATATATTTTGTTAAAAACCTCAATTTTTTTATTCATACTGTCTTTTATAAATGCTCCGGAGGCAGGTTTCCATTCGCAGTTGTACAAAAAATGTTGTTTGTATTTCGTATATGAACTACATGTTTCCAAGGCATTAACACTCTCATCTGCCTTCAAAAAATCACTCATTTCACGCACTTGAGAAAAAATTACTATATTGGAAGCATTGAGGAGACAAAATCCAAAATATCTATTGAAATCAAAATATCACCTCCTCGATTAATCCATAGACAGTATTTAGGAGATATTCTTCTTATCGGCTCCAACTTCAACAAGTGATTCCTCATTTTCATCGGAAAAACTGCATCCGAAAGAGAAGTAAGATGGAAATGAAATACTAGAATAAAAGGTATCACATGGTATCACAGATTTCTTTTCACGTTTCAAGTTCGGAGTACCACAGACCATATTGATGTTGGTTCCATATACGTTTCCAATCAGAGTTTTTCATACGAACCGAGAGTCTTCATTTTCTGTTGGTTTCCGCTTGTTGTCGTGCTATTTCGAAGTGAGGGCATCGACTGATGATGTGTTTCACTGTGTTTCACTAGATTGTCTTTCTCCTTCGAACATAAAAATGTTCGTCATATCGGTATGTTCTATTCTCAGTCGAGTTATCACGATATGCTATCTCTTAGAGAGGCTATATATAGACGTGTCCGGGGTGTTATATGCGGTTTGATTTCCCCCAATTTGGATTCAATAGTGTTTCATTCTATTTGCCACAGCTTGGAAGATTTTTATTCATTTTTGTATACAGGGTGAGTCAAAAATGTGTACCGAGCTTTCTGGGGGTGATAGACCATTGAAAAATAAGTGTAGTTTGATGATTAAACTCATGGCCCAAAATGCATATTAAGGAAGATATATCCTTCCAAAGTTGATGAAATAAAAATAATTTCTCCGCATAACTTCTGAACGATGAAAGCCACCCGATTGAAATTTTGTGCATGAATGTATGTTGTCAAAATACATTTTTTCGTCACACTTCCACATTTCTGATATTGTTATAAAGGGTGTTTTCAGAGGGTGAGTCAGGATTTTTTGTAGGAAACTTTTTTCCCTGTATTATTTTCGGTGAAAAAATAGGAGCATTCGATGGAGCGAAGAAAATTACATGGAAAAGGTACACTCATTCAAATACAAAAAATTGAGCCGTTCGTGAGATATTTGAATTTTTGTAGTTACATGATATCAGCAGATTGATTTTATTAATCGCGAGATTCATCGGAATAACGATATTTTAGCAGCATTTGCATTTCCGAAGCACTCGCCAAGCATTAGAAGCATATCAGTTTGTTCAGAGAACGAATAACCTGCCATATTTCTTAAAATCTCAGTTGATAATCGCAGTGATAAATGACACAGAAAAACCACACGAACAAATCGACTACAACAATGTTGACTCGAATGTTGATGACATGAACGTCAAAATTGAGAACAAAATTATTCATCATAGCCTGCTAAAATATTGTTACCGATGAATCTCGCGATGAATGAAATCAATCTGCTGATATCATGTAACTACAAAAACTCAAATATCTCACGAACGGCTCAATTTTTTGTATTTGAATAGGAGTACCTTTTTCATGTAATTTTCTTCGCTCCATCGAATGCTCCTGTTTTTTTACCGAAAATAATACAGGGAAAAAAATTTCATACAAAAAATCATGACTCACCCTCTGAAAACACCCTTTATAACAATATCAGAAATGTGGAAGTGTGACGAAAAAATGTATTTCGACAACACACATTCATGCACAAAATTTCAATCGGGTGGCTTTCATCGTTCAGAAGTTATGCGGAGAAATTATTTTAATTTTATCAACTTTGGAAGGATATATCTACCTTAATATGCATTTTGGGCCATGAGTTCAATCATCAAACTACACTTATTTTTCAATGTTCTATCACCTTCAGAAAGGTCGGTGCACATTTTCGACTCGATATGTAGGACGCACTCCTCGGGAACTTATGTCCAAAACTCCTTTTTTCCGAGTCACAAAGTGTTGAAATATTAAGATTCTCAGTATTATTGAGCGAAATCGGTTCAATTATCTCATTGTAGTTGGAGGACATGAAGGAAATCAATTCTTTCCAACATTTCCACACCCCATAACTCATTACTAATGAAATTTGAACATATGTTCAATGGAGAACACAAATTACAGAAAATTTTCAATATTTCGGCTAATATTTATATTTATATAATTTAATATTGGCGTATGTGCAAAGGAAATCTCATTTTTTTGAGAAGCCCTATAACCCCTAGGAGTGCGTCTCACATATAACGAAACGCACTGTACATAAACGAACTATTCACTTGAAGTGGATTATATTTTTTGGTTCGAAAAAATCATTTTTTTTGTGTGCAGTACAGCAACTGCCCACGATCAACAAATCGCAAATTCGAGCTGTCCTGGAATGTTTACTGTTCATGTTTGGAGTTCAACCCCCCAAACATACGCTGAAGCACTTAGATTCTAGCCAGAAGAGAGTTATTCGCCTGATTGTTGATACTATACTCACGAAATCATTGACCCTCCTATAACATCGTAGAATGGTGAGCGATCTCGCCCTCTTCTATAGATTCACAGTTTCACTCTATCGAGCATCATTCATCAATATAACGACAAAGCTATGTTATTCTTCGACCTCCAAGGATGGTTCCAATGCCTTCCTCCTCTCCCAACATTCCACCGCTGGCTCACACGATGTTTCCCGAACATTATAGGATTTCGTGTTGTCGAAAGATGAAAAAAAACCCACCACGAACTTTCCTTTCGCATCAACTTTGCCTTCTCGAATATCAATTCTCGCATTTATGACGACAAGAACCAATGGCTCAGAAACCGGGCGAGGATGGAGATATAAAAACTCCGTCCAATATATAAGTTTGGGGGATAATTCTGATATACACTCGATTGGCCGATCACCATAAAGGGGGGATAATCGAACCGTCAAAGGTCAGACCGCCGAGCTCGAATTTTCTGAGCCACTAGCCTTACGGGCGGTATCGTGAACAGGGCCGGATCGAGACTCGTTTTGTGCAGGATGTGGGATACTTTTTTACGTTCTTGGACGAATTTTTGACGAGTTCTCTATTATGCTTTTTCACGTTTACCAACGCATGCGTCAACCATGTGACAGACTTTCCACGATTTCTCACGCTTTTTCACTTTTTTGTTAAAGCACCTACGTTTATAATCATGAATACTTCTGAAAATATATGATTCAGGTTACAGGTTATGCGACATTACAAGGGAACTGAATCATTGTCGGAAAACTATGTATATTGATCTTGATTACATCGGTGTGTATTCGATTCTGCATTTCATGGTTTTCAAAAAATCACATACCAGGTGGCCCAATGAAAAAGAAACAAGGCCAATTCGACATAGTTATCGTTCTCAGAAAAAAAAACGCTCGAATAGGTCGATTTTTATTTCGAGGGGGAAATATTTTGCGCATTTTATCAACTCTTCCACTTCGAACCCTTCAATCTTTACATCATTTCCAAGGTGATCGAAATCTCTTACCAACGCTAACTCGTTTTTGGAATTCAATGCAGTAGTTCTCGAGAAAACACGTTTATGAAAATAATCGGCTAATGATGGAAAGTAATGCGTTTTCCCCTTTCATCACTATTTCTCATTCCACAGTTAGAGCGATGTTCATCTAAGAAGTGCCTTATGTGTTTTTTCGTCAATCCAGTCCCATCCAACATCACATGAAGAATAATTTGATGTCAGTTGATTAATCTCTCAGTGAAATTGCATACCTTGTTTCGTTTTCATTGGGCCACCCTCTATATCCCATTATTAATGGAACTTATTTTTGTTTCAGGCAGAATCTAGTGATGGGATTGGATTCGAATCGACTGGTGAGCTCTTTTCTCTGAATATCTTCAACATCACTCTTTAACAAAGGCTATATCCTCCTTATGTGCTATATCCTACAATATGATGTTAGCCACTTGAATTCTCAAAATCGATTTTTTGATGTGATTTCCATCACTCGAAATGATGATTTTTTTTTCAATGCATGCTATATAGAGTTCGAACTGGCAAATTCTGAAAAACAAAAGTCAAGGATATCATCTTATTCAATATTGCTGATGATAGAGGATTGATTCATATGTGAAAAATGTCTTTTACTTCATGTCTCTAAATCGAATGTGAGTTATGTGTTTCCCTCCTCTCAAATGATGATACAACAGATCGACTCCACCTCTGTCTTCCAAACGAGAGCTTATTTTCCTCTGAATATGACCCAAACTCCAGATTAATCTACCTACCTTGGTATTTATGAGGGTGGTGACTATTAAAAGGGTGGTATCAGAGTAAAATACGTTAGGCAATGAAGTTCTGCTACATTACATTCATTCGGCCTGAGATATGTTTCGGGACCCGAACGAGTTTAATCATGCGTGATTAAAAAGGGAATGAAAAATGTGAATTCGAGAATTCGACAGCCTGGGTAGGGTTCTACGGAAATGTACAAAGGCCACTACTACTACTTTTTCTTCCAACTCAGATATTTATTTTCGAATTCAGACTCATTACTTCGTATTCAGACTCCTAATTTGACTTCAGACTTTTAGAATTCGAAAGAAAAAATCAACATTGGACCTGTATTCGCTACGCTTCTGTGAGTTTTTGTTCAATGCCTAAATGATTCTGGAAGATATTGGGAATCAGATTCGATTTCGATGAAGAATTCCTTCCCAATATATGTTCGATCGATGAAGGCGAAAGATGGTCATAACTATAATTCAACAGCATCAGGAATAAGTGGGGTCGTCCACAAATCCAAAAATGGATTGGATAGCTTCAAGTTGTCATTTCGACATGTGAAACCAATGATAGGTCTCGAATATGTTTCAGTTGGTCACAACACATCACGAATTCGAATATCATATCTCTGATCTGATTGAAATCCGACCTTCGATCGATCCCATCGGGAATTATGCATATCCTTTCCTGACCTATTACCCACCCCATCGCAGCGGAATAAAAGGAAACGATATGTCAACGAGATCCGGCTATCCGTGACAATGGAGGCGAGCTGTCAGTTTGGAGTGACCACCTGTCAACCGGGCCGAAACCCAATTAACCGTCGAACGGGGGATCAATGATTGAAATGGACTGGACGCATTCGGTAAACTGGAGGACGCATTATCTCCTCTGACGCTTTTCAACCTCGGCCGAGGTTCGTTTCGATTGCGATCGGTGATCGAAGCTGGGAGCGGTGTTTTTCGACGTAGCAGGGATTCTAGAAATAGTTATGGACATAGGAGTAACCAGAACATTCTCTGAGGGCGAAGCTTTCGCCTTTAGATCAGCTTCATATACATTTCACATTCAGGAGAGATGTGTTATATGTTATGCCGATGATACTAATTTCTTCGATCGGACAATGGCTACTGTCGAGGAGGTATACACTCGGTGTTTATTATGTTCAGAAAAAAATTTCATTAATTTAAATAAAGAAAAAACAGTATCTATTATATTCCATCGAGGGCACAATCAAACCCTATGTAACAATAACGCATATAATTTTCAAAACGATGTTAAGATCCTGGGAGTTATTTTTGATCGAAATTTGAACTGGGAAACTCACATACATAATCTCTGTGGTGAATTGAGATCTGCTTGCTATGCCTTGAGGTCATTAGAGGAGCACTGCAGTCAAAAAATACTCGTTACTCTGTATTACGCGAATTTTCACTCTCAAATTAGATATGGCATAATGAATTGGGGAGCTGGCACTGATTGTTCAAGAATATCAACTTTACAAAAATCATCGGTAAGAATTCTCTGCAATCTTTCGAAATATGAAATATCGTGCTATGTTCATAAGAATATTCCATTGTTTAACTGCAAAAGATCCAATCATAATTACTCTACAAGATTTAAGAACAATTTACTTCCGGCAAAGCACTCGACCAAGTTTTACCAAAGAAACTTGTATCACAATGGCTGCAGAATATATAATAACTTAACTGAAGATGTACAAAGTGCGCCAAATATTTTCATTTTCAAAAATATCCTCAAAGGCTTCTTGACTCAAAAGAACTGCTACACACTTGACGAATTCTTTTCTTAGATAATGTTAGGAACAATGTGGGTCTAGTTATATACATTTATATATTTGTGGTTCGTCTTTATTCGTGTTTTACTGGTAGTCTATTTTATATTACTTGTCTTGTATGTTCCTGTTGTATACTTCCATTTACTGACGCTCTCGGCAATTTGTTACGCATATCATTGTAATGGTTTTGATAACTCATTGTTGATTGAAGTATATTATTATTATCATCATTATTATAAATGACTCTTCTTCAGACATGATCATGTCATCGAGCGGAACCAAATGAACTATATTATATGGTTCGAGATCGTGAACCACAAACAGACGAAAGGTCTTCGTTGCCTCTATCTATCACCAAACGAACCAAATCCTGGTGACCTCTTCGAATTCCTTTTTTCTGAAACTTGACCTTATCATCATGGAGATTTCAAAGTCTGGCTCAAATTCTCAAACGAAACGAATGACGTGGGACTTTTGACTGATGATTTCGCTATCATCTATGGTCTTGAGCAACTAATGAATGAGTCTAGTGGTATTCCTGATATCAGCAATCTTCATGTCAATATTACGCTAGACCTGTTCCTCATTGAAAATCCGGAGCTCCAAGGAGTGGAAGTGATAGTCTCTACAGGAACTCAGACCACACAATCATCTCCAGAATTTATCCTCATGAAACTAAGACAGTTCGAAATTATCCAATTAGGCCCACCCTATGTACAAATACATTCACTATTATTGTCGCCCTCTCCTACTGAGGGGTTATTTTTGCACTTTCTCATAGGGGATATTAGAAAATCATCGGGAAAGATTGCATACAAGATAGCGAGTCAGGCAAGTGTCAAATTTCGATCCAGTTTATCATCTCACACCTAAAAAGAACTGCTTTTCCTGAATCTGAAGATACATGTGAATACTTCATTTCGTCCATCAGTTTTCAAAATACAATCATCGAAATACAGCCTTTTGTACATGATATCATCACAACAATTGTTCAAAATGTCTGCCCCCAACCTGAATACACCGATTTAAACGTCACCGGACATGATTTTGGCGGAATTGATTAAAAATTTGATCCTCGTTTTGAATGATTTCAAATGCTGCTGTAATTCGTCAAATTGAGTCTTGATATGGAATGACGCTACAAAAAAATCTCTGTTATCCTTTCTGAAGATAACAACGCACATGCACCGGTAAATTGTTTGAAATAATCAGCTGCAAAATTTTTGAACATTGACGTTGACATTTCTAACAATTGTGGTGATGATAACGTGTACAAGAGGCAAAAATTAAATGCATCAGATGCTATTCAGGCAATTCATCGTCTTTTTGAACTTTAACGCGTCTTAGTAGTGCCGTAGTGACACTTTTTCGGACATGGGACCCACTACTCAAATAATTTCTACTGAATACTGAGTAACCCCTAGAAGTTTGATCCCATAGTTCTGTAACACCCTGTATTTCAGTTAACTCAACCATGCACAAGATGCAATCAGGAATGACAAGAACTGTCACCATTTTCATTGTTCACCTATTGAATGTGAGTTTTGACTGATCTTATCTATACGTCAAATGGGCTATCAGGATAATTGATATTGAGTCAGAAAAAGGCCCCAAAAGAGAAATACGAAACATTTGATAACAAGATCCTACATTTTCTAAGGTAGGTATTCGTTTGTCTGACGTTTTACTTGTCTGGAAATGATTCGATTTCATATCCTTTCCAGAGAAATTTTCGACACAACTTTTTTTCGATAAATCATGACATAAAATCCATTCAGTTCCCAACAATCGAAAATGTAATGAAATGATTGTGTACTATCGAGATATCCTTGTTCCATACCTTGCATACCAACCTATCAATGAATACATATTCGCCAAAACATATACAGGGTTGGGATGAAGTTATCCAACCCTGTATTTATCAGGCGAACGAAAGAAATTGTACCAGGCACTGTGACTCCGAAATATTCGAAAGCTCATATTTGGAAACCCTATGAATGGAATGAAAAGATACTGTCTGTAAGTACTTCGAGGCGATGGTACATTCATTTTTCAGATTTCAATGGGATTTTCTCTCCTCGTTTCTAAAAAATAGAGTAGAAGTTATTGAACATTATTGCAATATATTTGTAGTAAGGACAGATTTAGGATCTGTCTCGAAATGTCACTGCGCTTGAAATTGAACCTTTAGATACCTAAAAGAGAAATTCTCTATTGGTCAGTGACACCTTGTTTTTGAAAAAAATTGGAAATACAAATATATTTAATAATAATAAAACCTCTACTAATCTTGGTGGACGTTCACTTTTTAGTGTCAAAATCGAAATTGTGTTGAGAACGGGAGAAGATTCGTTCCCGAAACGTCCACCAAGATTAGTAGAGGTTTTATTATTATCAAATATATTTGTATTTCCAAATTTTTTCAAGAATAAGGTGTCACTGACCAATAGAGAATTCCTCTTTTAGGTATCTAATGGTTTAATTTCAAGCGCAGTGACATTTTGGGACAGATCCTAAATCTGTCCTTACTACAAATATATTGCAATATTTTTTAATAACTTCTACTCTATTTTTCAGAAACGAGAAGAGAAAATCCCATTAAAAGCTGAAAAAAGGAATGAATAGATAATAAATATCATTGGAATCAGAAAACACAGCTGTTTCGAAATTTGATATTGAAAATATAGGGCTGAAACAAAGTTTCACATCTTCTTTGGAAATTTCGCGATTGTGATTCCGAAGTATAAAATTCCCTTCGATTCATTTCAATCATTTTTTGATTGCTTTCCAAATGATTCCTGTTGATGAGGTGCAGAAAAACAGCTAAGTTTCCACAGAACTGTTTCCACAAATCATTCTGAATACTTTCCGACTGTTCCACGAGACTCCTGCCACTTCATTTCCGGAGCTCCGGGACGTGTTGGGAGTCCTAGTGGAGAAAGAACTTTTAATTCTCATGATGACGAAACTATAATGCCCGTAGAAGTTGTCGGGAATGGCCATAAGCCGCCGCCGAAAGTTCGTAATAAAAATTCGCTCAGCTGGCACTGCCCGAATTTATTTTTCAAGTTTGCGCTCACCGAGAATACATTTCGGTGGGAAACCGTTAAATCACTTTTCGACTATCCTTCCGAAGACACGTCTGGATGATAAATAACCGAACTACGAGAGCGGAGTGACGAAAAGAGACAATGCGACTTCCACTTCACTCTCATGTTATGGTTTATCTATTTTGATATTATACATGGTTGGGATAAAGTATGGAACCAAGTGAATATCTTTCAAACGGAAAGAACGATATTCATGAAAATTTGTGCAATAGAACTACATGCATCTGATGTACATTTTTTTGTTGATAATATACTTCCGGTTTAACCGGAAATGTCGTCAACTTCTTCAATTCAAATTGGACACCCTCTATATGTTAACAGATTTTGTAAGAGCTTGTTATTTTGAATTCATACATACTGAGTTAGGTGTGAAAAATTTGTATAAACAAGGAATATATCACTCTAATCAACCTCCTTTGAGTTTTTTGCATAAAAGCAAACAATTATGCATAGTAATAAATGAACGAATACACTTTTGTTCTCCAAGTGTCAAACTAATCAACGGAAATAACTTTTATTTCATACTGCATCATAGAACATACCTTTACGTACCTGATTTCAATCCGGAAAATAGACTTTTACAGGATAGGCGCACGTAATATTTCATTACGTGCTACTATCCCGTAATGAAATTTTACCGGATTGTAAATATTGAAAACTCAGTTATGCGTCAGAAGCATGAATACATTTATTAAAAATTCAACAGCAAAACAATACACAGAAATTACTTATTGCTTATATCAATATTAACCGTTAAATTTTCGTTCCCATGAATATATATACCAGGAGCTCCATTATATGAATTATTAATTAGGGAGTTGCTACTTGCAGATACATTCCCAATTTTTTTGTTGTAGCACTTCAACAAAGATTAATATTTTATTTTTCACTGTTGATTTCTGTGTTTTAGCAGTATGAAATAAAATGTTATACGTCACACGTCCGGTAAACTTTTACTCGGCACGCGCCTCGTCCGTAAACATCTCACTCGTACTGTAAAAGTGTACTTACCGGACTAGTAACGTAAATATTTATTACAATCACCATAACCGATCATCATCAAAATTTCAATGAGCTCTTTTTCACTCAATTGAACCATTCTAAATTGTACAATTTGTGAATTGTACGTTCATTCATCACTATACATACTAACAACATCATTTAGTTTATGTCAATAGTTTCTTGCCATAATGCAAAGAACTCAAGGGAGGTTGATAAGAGTGCTATGTTCTCCATTTTCACAATTCCTTCACACCAAACTCAGTATGTATGAATTCAAAATAACAAGCTCTTCTGAAATCCGTAAAAATTTATAGGGTGTCGCATTTGAATCGAAAAAGTTGATGGCATTTTCGGTTCAACCAGAAGTATATTCTTAACAAAAAACTGTACATCAGATGCATTTTGTTCCAATGCATGAAACCCGTGAAATGTTTCAGATGATCGAAATAGTGCTTATGATCAATATACTCAATCTCCCAGCATTATTGATCGAGTTCATCGATATCTAAAATGATGATAATCTAATAATCAACGATCATATCTGTATCCTCATTTTTTGGAGGAGAATGAAAATAGGACTAGAGGACCAGCTATAAGGTATCGACGGATCACCAAACCTTTTGTCTTGAGAAGGGCACATCATAAGTCTGGAAATACTCCTCAATGTCACCAGGTTTGCTCATTGTTAGCACCTCCGAACAACAAACCCACTAGAAGGATCACAAAACATATTCTGATGCTAACATGAATTCCCAGAATTATCATAACATTAGTACCCAATCGTCGCCAGTGTTGTCATATCCAATCATCAAAAAGTGATAAATAGTCCATAACATTTAAAGTCCTTCATGAATTCATGTAGTTCAATGCACAAATATAATAATGAATTTGAGTCATGACGATTATGAATCAGTTCTGAATTATGGAAGATTGCTACATTATTCTGAGACTTAGCAATTTTACTTTCTTGGGGGCTCGAGGACCAGCATGGGTATCATAAATACTTTTTGCTCAACGTTGCAACACCGCAATTTGATATTGACAGTCGACGGCGATTATTGCTTTGTTTGGTATCTGTCATTATTTACGTTTTGATTTATCTATATTATTCAACTTGTGTTCAGTTTTGTGTACTCAGAATTCATCAGAAGCTCAGTTTTATTTCCTGTTTTGGTGATTTGATATGATGGTCAGACGTTGTGAGGTGTGTTAAAGGCAATTTGAACTGGCGATCAAAACACGTCATTTAATAGGTGAGTTACCATTGTCGTATCGTTCGAGATTTAGAAGCGTTTTCCCAAATGGAATGGATAAAAATGAATTCAAATTGAATTGATTAGATTATATTGATTATACCCATAGGTCAGCTGCGACAGTGTCTTGTCATTGTTCATTTTCCCACCAAGAAATGCTGAAAAGTACTACTGAAATTGTTACGGATTTTCAATTCGGTTTCATCATGAATTAATAATGAATTCGACCCCTCTGACAACACGGCACTGGTGCTGAGAGAATCAGCACCTGCTATCTTTGTTTAGACAAAGATAGATACTATAGATGTTGCTTCCAAATGAACTGTATTGCCAGGGCTGTGGATTACTTATCTAGTCTGTTCAATGATCGAAGGTTAGCACACTGGTTCAATTAGGTTAGAGAAAATTATGGATGCTGTGAAAAACTGTTTCCTCCTCTTGTTGAAAATATCTAAACGATAATGTAGACTGTTACTGTTGAATATGTATCTCTCTCCACCTTTTCTCTCAATTGGAGAAAAATCCAGTTTTTCGGCAAAGTGCAAGCTACTTTTCACTGTCCATGATCGAAATAGTGGTACAGTAGCATTGTTTTCATAAAGAAAAATAGAGTAGGTAGGTACAGAACGTTTGGAATGGTTGCCAAAAGAGTACACCAAATCGTTTTTTATTTCCAGTCGGAACTTGATTTTTTCAAAAATATTACCATAATGGTACTCTGGTGTCATTCGAGGGTACCATCGATGGGCAATCAATCTATACTAATGGATTCTCCGAGAACAGCGTGTTCCATTTCGGAATCGAAGTTGATATTCATTCCTGGAAAACCTAAAGTTGAAAATGAATCTGATTTTGTCTTTCAGTTTGCGAGATGGATATCCCAAATTCTTTTTCTTATCACTGAGAACTTTCTCTTTCCGGTAATTATTGGCCAGATTGAAAACGCAAGGACATTCTGTGGCAGATCATTGATCTGTTTTCATTTTTAGAAACAAGGAGAAGAAGATCCATAAATCTGAAAAAAATTGACTGAATTGGGCTTTGCCATGTAAATAATCGACTTTATGTCGCGTGATGAAACGAATCTTCTGTATAGTATATCCCATTGCGGATGGGCGAAGTGTCAATAAAGTAATCATGTAAATATTGGTGCTGATTAGGCAAAATCACGTACGCATTTGATATTCCAAATGACCCTGTGAACGCCTATCGTTACACCGTTAAAATCGTTAGCTCATAGTGATGCAGTCCAGTGGCGGCTGTATAGAATATAATGAAAGAGTTCGAACAGCTCACCATCATTCCTCATCATCACTTTTCATTGTTCTCGGAACAAATCTTCGACGAAACAGTCGTATTTTACTCTTCTGGAGCTGAATATAACTCGAAAGTCATATTTTACCGGTGTCCCATGACCACGTGACAATCTTTTGGGAACATACATGGGAAGTCAAGATGGCACTTGTTGGTCATGTAACTTTTTCTCTACATATCACTACTGAGAGAGATATCGGATCTCAAAGACATATCTTAGAATCAACGTTTTTGGTTGTGAATTCTGAACCACTTTGTATATCGTTATGATTTTTGGGTGTGACAACAAAACCAAGTTTCTGTTCTCTTAGCAAAAGTTTACTTATTAATCAAACTCTGTCTTGGCAGAGACACCGAGACGGACTAACTCGTAACACATGATTTTCCTTGACTTTGACAGCTGACATTATTTTCAGCTAGAAAATACATTAATGGATTCCTTGAGATTTCCATCCAGAGAAGATCCACCTTCTTCATTTCGATAAATTCAACGGTTTTTGAGATGAATAGATTTTCTCTCGAACGATTCAAATCAATGTTATTAAAAAATACCATCTGAACTCTGAAGAACTTGGTTTTGCTGTCAAATAATGGCTCTGATGATGCATCACACCAGAACATCATTTGATGTACAAAGTGATTTGAGGCCTGATATCTTTGTCAACCAATGTAACTAATGTTCTGGACTCCCAAATATGCTCCTGAGAGATTGTCACGTACTTGCGGAAAACCCTGTATATAATCAAGTAGAATTCCACGAGGTTTTGCTACTGCTGCTATGAAAACAGTTAATATAGTGACCTGAGATTCCTGAGACTGCAGAATGACTTCTAGTGAAATGCTACGGAAATATTCAGGTCTGAATGACTGAAAGATTCATCAGGTCATATTCATTGTGAGACTTTGTTCCTTGAACTACATATACAATTCCAGAGGCATCTTGACAAAGGTCAAAGAGAAACCTCGAAATGTTCATGAATGAATTGGAGTTCAAGAATTGACAAGGAGCAGTATCTGAGAGGAATTGTCAAGGTATTGTCGAGAAATTCGTTAAGGAACTGTCGACTCAGTCGCCTCGTCGAAACTTGGAATCATAGCGGGAGCAAGTTGCAAATTCTTCGAGGAAGGAGAGGAAACTTGTATCCATATATTCCTGATTGCTCAGCACTATGCAATGTGATAGCGATATAGCACCTCCTGGTCCTCATTTTCCAAAGCAAACCGAGAGACGATCGTGAGACCATCGTTGGATTTCGACATTCCACCGAAAGCTATGAACTGAGGTGGGTGAATCTCCGTCTGGATATTTTCCTCAAAGTCCAGAAACACAATAATAGCTGGCTATTCCACAATATCGTTGAGTGAGACAGTAGTTGACCAGAAGATCATATCGAATGATCTAAACTCAATGGTGGTCGGAGTAATGTTAACGAAGAATTGGGCTATGATCAATATACTCGACCTCCAAGCATTCTTGATCGAGTTTATCGATTTCCAAGATGATGATAATCTGACAATCATCAGCAATCACATCTTCATCCTCATTTTCCAAAGGAGAGACTAGAGGACTAGCTATATGATTTCGACGAATCACCAAACCTATTACCTTGAGAAGGGCACACAATACGTCTGGAAATACTCCTCAATGTCACCAGGTTTGCTCATTGTTAGCACACTGCTCCAATTAGATTATAGAAAATTATGGATGCTGTGAAAAACTGTTTCGTCCTCTTGTTGAAAATATCGAAACGATAATGTAGACTGTTACTGTTGAATATGTATCTCTCTCCACCTTTGTCTCAATCGGAGAAGAATCCAGTTTTTGTGTAGAGCAAAGTGCGAGCTACTTTTCACTGTCAGTCCAATGTCATATCGAACAAATGACCTGTATTATGTGGTGAAGTATGTGTTAGCCGCTACTAGCCATTTACAGATTTCCCGTCTCTGGTTTCAACTTTCGTTCGACGCTATGCCTGTGCTCACGCTGAGCGGCATCGCATGCACAGCGGTATAGTGAGGAATATAATGTTGAATTGACGCCGCTGTAGCACAATGCGAACCGAGAGAGAGTGATATCCATCTAATCGCGAATGTAAGCCCGTTCGCTGCTATCTACGTGACTGACATACGCAAACTCATTAGCTGAGGTCGCGAGCGCGAACTTCAGAAGTGGGATCTCAGAAGTGGGATGGCAAGAGTGGACGCCTCATCTTAGAGCCACCCATTATCGCGGGTGGTTCTCTTTGCTTTGTCGGAGGCTCTTGGAGTGAAGTACGGGATCGATTACCGCACATTGAGACTATATCTTTCAGAAAATCATGTATTTCAGGTAGACACTGTCTTAGTGAAACAATTCGCAAATCTATTGAATGATAACTTGTTGGAAATACCAGAATATAGCTCATTGTCGATATTTTTCATTCAACTACCATGGATGAATTCCGTCACGTCTGACTTGACAGCTCTTTTCTTCAAATCGGAAGTGATAATTTAGAAATCATTCATTTTCATCGTTATAGACAATCCGAAGGAAAAAAATAACAAAAAGCCTCGCAGCGAATGATGATGTTTTGGCGGAATTCCGGAAAATAGAAATGTGAAAAATCAATTCATATAGTACAATCTCATAAATTTTGAACATTAACTGAATGTAACACGACCCTGATCGAATATTTGTAAGTTCTTCGAATGTCAGGAATTCCATATATTTTCATTGTTCAGGTACACGTGTATCTATTTGAAAATGAACAATGATATTTTTGGAAAGTCATATTTGAAATAGTGTGCCTGGTGTGATTTATATCTTCACTGCCGATTAATAGATATAATTGCTACCAACCCAAATTGAAATGATATAAATCAATTTGATTTCTATGAAACCTCCATGATTTTTGTATATCGTTGTTCTAACTCCAGACTAGACTAGAAGGTTTTCTTGTGTTTTGTTTTGTGAATTTATGATACATTCATATTCATCTTCAGGTGATAGATCCATAAATGAATAATGTCCCACATTGGTCTGAACTGAACGGAAGGTAGACCACTATCAACGAAAAAATCCGGTTGTAATGAGACATTGAATATAGCAGTACAATCTCATTCACCTTCAACATGAAGTAAATGTATCCCAAAACTCTCATCGATCGAATTTATGTTCATACACTAGAATTAATGAACGAAAATGTCGATATACAGGTTGGCCCAATGAAAACTGAACAAGGTATGCATTTCACTAAGAGATCAAGGAACATTTTTTTTTCATCTGTGGGCAACACGAGAGGGAGACCTATAAAGTTCGAGGAACATCGTGTTAGCCAGCGTTGAAATTTTGAAAGAGAAGGAAGGTGTAGGAATTTTTCTTGAGAAAGTTTGGAGGTTGTAAGCATCAAGAAAGACTTCATTAGGCACTCCTTAGATGAACATCATTCTAACTACAAAATGAGAAATAGTGATGAAAGGAAAAAAAAGCGTCATCACTTTTTATAAACTATTTATAAACTATTTTTATAAACTTGTCCTCGAGAACTACTGCATTGAATTCCAAAAAAAAAGAAAGCGTACATAGATACATAGTATACATAGTACATGGATTGATATTTTTCTTCACATCCAGAAATCTTTTCAAGAGACAGAATAGTTGAATTCTCTCAGATATCTCAGTGAATTGATGGGAAATCGATATGAAATGATCTGAATTCAGTGGTAGTTGGTGCAATTTCGTTTGACAAATTTATCAATTTTTGAGAACATTCACATGAGAAAAGTGTTAGAGTCAGGTTTCGTCTCTGGAAGGGAACGGGAAATCTCTGAATAATAACAATATAGAGATAAATAGGTATGTAGTGTGGACATCAATATAAAATGATAGGAAATCAACGGGAGGTGGAGCTTTATCAACGAGCTCAGGATGGAATGGAACATATTTCTCTTCTACGATATGTTTTTTGAATCCATTGTACCATTAATGATTCCCTTTGAGGACATCTACAGGTGGTAAATTGCTAAATGTCCCACGTTGATCGATCGGGTTTCTCCCCACAATACCGATCACGATCCCATTTCCATCGTTATAAACACTCCGAAGGAAATAAATAACAAAAAACATCGCAGCGAAGAAGAAAGCTTTCGTCGGAATTGCGGAGAATAGGAAGCGGAAAGGAGTTTTCACTCTCATCGTCGACACAACAACATGCTTGTTGATACGCGAGCAACACTGCCGACGTAATTTCGCCTTCTACGAAACATCAAATGGCTCGTTTTCGTCGGTAATATTACGCATCCGAACAATCGTTCGGCCTTTCTGGCGCCAGCAACCATCAACAACAGACAAAAGGTTCCTCAGAACGTTCCCGGATAATGAATGTGTCGAATCATTGGCGTATTCTAGAAAAAAATACAGCACAGAGAACAACTACTTCATCAGATTTCGATCCTTCCAGAAATATGCATCAGTCACTTGACCAATTCTCAGCCTGTGGAGTAATTCAAAATGGCTGCCATGGCGTCAGTATGACAGAAGACATTCGACACAAGATACATAATATTTGACGCATGACACATAACGGATCTATGACACCAAACATGACGTTAGACAGACGTGTCTGACTTCAGAAGGATGACAGATGGCGTATGACATTCCCACTCCAACTATGATGTCATTCAAGATAGCCACTATGGCTTCATTAGGACAGATACATGATATCAAACGCATGAAACATGATGGACGTATGATACCTGGCATAAAGTTTGACAGATGTACTCTGACTTTGGTCCCAATCCTCTACCATGATATCATCCAAGATGGCAATATAATAATTTTGCACATATCCATAGTTTTGTGATAATTATTTTCTGTACTTACGTATTCTGACCTCAGAAACCCGATTGTCATGTTATATAAATGATGATTTTCCCAATCGAACGTATGATGGAGGTATGAAAAGTATCCTGTATGAGAAATGGTACTTACTTGGAATTTTCTCAACCTTCTTTGTTATGAAATTTTGTTACTGAGACCTAAAACGTGAAAGTGAATAAGTGAAGTGCCAAAAAAAGGACGCATGGTAACATAGCATGGAAGCATGACGTATGAAACCAGACACATGACGTTTGATAGCTTACATGGTGTTTGGCAGATGTCATCTGACATATGATACATAACAGGTTGCTCATGTTAGATAATGATAATATCGTTTATTCTGCATACACGATGAAATCATGATATTTCCATGGGAGCATATGAGTATATCTCCTTCACAGGTGAACAATTTTATATTGTGGTAAGTAGTTGTATGAAAATCATCTTGAAGAATCGTGATGATAACTTCAGTCTCCTTCGGAAGTAACATGAGAAGAATATAGCTGACAATTTATATTTCTGCGGGTCAAATGAAATTCCAGTAGTTGTTTCGTCAATTTTGATTTCATACAATCGACTTTGACGGAGTTCATAGAATCAGTCTTCTGAATATTGAAGTGGGAATCATGTATAACATAACAAATATCACGTGCGAGCTGTGAATGCATACTCAACTATGACGTCAGTGTCTCCTCGGCATTCGATTGATTGAAGTTCGAAATGACGTCAACAGGATGGACGTTAACGTTACAATTCTCATACAACACAAAAAGTGATACACCTGAATATCATTTATATTCTAGTATTGAATCAAATATTTCTGTTATAGTACGAAAGGAGTGAGTGCTATATCAATGTGTTGTGAAAGTTGATGTGCTGTGAAGAATTCAGGAGTGTTCCGTGACCTACGCCGCTGTTCGATATTTTGTCATCCATCAAGAGGCATTTCCCTGGCCTCTGGTTTGTAAACATGTAAATTCATGACTGTCAAGAAACCAATTTTTTCTTTTGATGAATCGGTCCTCGAAGTTTCTGCTTCCGAAATTTATGTATCTGGGCCGCCTAACCGAATAGATCCCCGTCTTGTTGCGCCAATGATTTATATTTTCATTTCGCTCTCATATATCACGACAGTTTTCCTCCGCGACTAGGAAATATGAATGGATTCCGTTCAACGAGGGGTTACTAGAGATGTGAAAAATTATTGCAGCACTTTATGAATAGGAAAGAAATGAATTCTTATCCGATTCGTAATCCCAGCAGGATCAGGAAGACTGCAATTTTTCTTAGGGATACAACGAAACCTCCGATATGATGAGAACAGCCATTAGAATTCTCATCTGAAGAATTTTCGAATCAAACGACACGATTGGTGTGCTTGCACATCAAAAAATAAACTTCGCCCTTTATTTCCAAACATTTATGAATTCTAATTATAATATAATTTTGTTTTTTTTCTTTGGGAATAATAAAGACGGTTATTATTATTATCATTTCCATTATTATACACGAAAAGGAGCAATTTCAAATACAACCTAGTTCCATTACGAGAGATGTACAAGCAGACTTTTTCCAACTGCTCATGAAATAAATTGCTAGATGCTTAGATCAAAGAGAAACCGAGATGTAACATAGTGGGCTGAGCTGCCAGATTTCTTCCTTCCAAAATTTTCTATCTGGTATAATATATAGTATAACATATCGCATTCATAGTATGAGCGCAAACTATTGGAGGAAAAGGAATATGTCAATCAAGTAATTGAGTGAGTGTTTCATGTTGCATTTTCAATGACACGTAGTCATGTTTGTTGTGATTGTACTCGGAAAAGAAGGTAAGGTCAGGATTGATATTGGATATTGGATTGATCACCACCAATCTCACCTTTTTTCTATTACACCAATCACAATTGCTCGGAACTGTCACTACTTGGAGAGTGGAGAGAGATTGGGAAGAATCAACAAAATCTGTTTAAGTTGTCCCACAAATATCAGAAGAGAAACAAAAGACGCTTGTAAAATCAAGAAAGAAGAAATACATAAGGATCATCGATTTTTTCATTTGCCATCTAAGATCCACTCATGTATGTATAAAAAATATAACCAACCTCAAATTCATTGACATCTTGAACCTGTCTGATTTTTTTCCGGAATCAACCAGTCTCACAACATGAATGATGTTTCTAAGAGTTTCTGATATGCAATAATGTGTGAACTGAAGACATTTATTTCTGTTCTGGAGGTCAACATGAATGAGAAAATCATGGAGATTGAAATTCCCTCCTTTCCATGAGAAGAGGATTTTATAAATCAGAAAACCATATTCTGATAGTATTTCCACAAACTTGTTGACATCCAGCAATAGCCACATCAGCCTTCGGCTAGTGGCTGGCAAAAAGTGATGAATTATTTATTTTCTCTTGTTTTTACTACTTTCTTCAGTTGTAACATGAATGGCAGAATGGTATCTTGTCATGAAATATGAGTTTATTGCTAATACATTCAGATTTGCGATACAAAGAGAAGGAAACGAAGAAATAATGATAGAAGTGAACGGAGAACTCAGAAGACTGTCCACCAACGTCATGGTGGATGTGGATAAAACCGTGGAATTTTCCTGTCATAAGAGCGGATGCAAGACCAAAGTGGAATTACAGATGACGGATGACACAGGAGACTTGAACAGGAAATCTGACGTACAACTCATGACGTATGACACATGACATTTGACGTACGACATCTATCTTTAATACGTCGTCCTCACGTCATTCTTCAGTTTTTATCAAAGAATCATAACGAAATCATGTATATTCAACTCATAATCGATTGAGATGAAGGGAGAAACTTCCAACGACGACCTATCAAAATCATGGTAGATGTTGAAGGCAGAGAAGTATCATTCTCACTTAACCGTACGTTCCTCATCGAAAATTCATTCTGAGGGAGTTTTTCCGACTCATTTCACTTCAATTACACAGTAATTATGAGCCTCTTTAATTACACATTTTCGTTAGAGTTGATAAGAAGATTAAAGGCTCTCTGAAAAATAAATATAACGGCCATCACAGGTACTTTCCCATGTTTCATTTGACGTCGGAATTGATTAATGGGGAATTACTGTTCGAGGCAAGCGATTTCAAAGGGAGAGTCTTAACGGAGTGAGTTCTTCGCGGACTTGACTACAAAAAGGGTAGTATTTTCTCATGAGAAATAGCAATCTGTCCAAGAATTCTCATACTCTTGTGAAATATTCGTGACGTGAGGATTTCATGCTATCAATCGATAGCAATGAGTGATCCCTGCCAATTATTTCATTCTATACCCAGATGACTCGTCGGTTTCTTTCCCTGTGATAGTCACATATTTGAAGGATTCTCTCAGTCGTGTTTTACATGATGAATCTTCATATTGACACATTCTTTGAGTGATATGAGTTGAGCATCAGTTTATATACTGGGTGGCCAAATGAAAATCAGGCCGATTTGACATAGTTATCGTTCTCAGAAAAACAAAACTCGAACCGGTCGATTGATGAAGTTATTTTTCGAAACCATACACATTTCCTTCCATTTTCCAGATTATAATGATAGTCGATAAATAGTGAGCGTTCGACTCTTGCCGGAGTGTCGGTAATATCGACTGTTTTTATTACGAAACCATATATTAACCTACGAAAAACCCCCATAAATCACACTTTCCTGTTGCTAGCATGTTCCATAAAATATTCCAGAAGCATAATATTGAAACGAGAACGATATTGATGGAAAAAGGAACCGCTAAGAATATTACTCTCGTTCGGAATATATTCCGCCCCATTCACCGAAGCTTCACTTAGTACAAGAAAAAAACTCTACCTTCGCGACTTCTCCGAAAATATATAGATACTCCATTGGAACATTAACACTTCAGTTCCGGAGGCCAATAATCAAGCTCATCCAGGAATGATTTTTCAACTGATAGATTAATTATGAGTAGATAGCATTTGAGGATACTCAGTATGACG
Organism: Gastrophysa polygoni; assembly: GCA_963576655.1. NCBI lineage: Eukaryota > Metazoa > Arthropoda > Insecta > Coleoptera > Chrysomelidae > Gastrophysa > Gastrophysa polygoni. The sequence continues at coordinate 51,125,492 of OY755083.1, forward strand.
AAAATCTTGCCGAGGAATTGAAATCGGAACGTGTTTATTTGATGACGATAAACTTACTGATACCCCGATATTGAAATCCGGTTTTGGATCATATGAAACAAATGTATGAAAAAATATCTGATAGAATTTCGAGAAATAGTTCACGGAAAAAAAAATTGTTAATTCAACCAAATATATTCAGTTGAAATTATTCGTTTGAACGAATTTAATATCATTCATTTCAACCATCAGTTATATTCATCGAATGACACCATACTATTGCATGGACGAAATGGGATTCTTGATACAATTCTCATATATGCTTGATTCGAAAATATGTTGATCAAACGGAATCTCCAATTCAAATTGGATAAATGATAATGTCGAATCAATAACATATCTCTTCGAACTGAGTGATTCAAATCCATCTTTCCAAGACTATAAGTATCGAAAGAATCATCTATCAATTCACTTTAAACAAATGGTAACATCAATTCAACATCAATACAAGATCGATTCAAACAACTGATTTTGCTTGATCCAAGAATATATAGTGATCAAATTGAATACGTTCTTTCTCACTTCGAGCTTATTACCATGATGAACTGAATTATAATACGCGAATGGAATAAAATATGTGGATTATGTTCGATCAGTATGAGAAATTATTGACCTGAGAATTTCGGATGAGTTTGAAAACCGATTCTGAGCTACATTTATGAATAACTAATAGATTCTACTTGGATATGGAGGTCGAAGATATGCAGAAATAATACATTATTTGTTCTTCAAAATTCAACAACTTCCATATCCTGAGTGTATCGAGTGAATTATTTCATTCATTTATGTACTTATATAATTGACAATCATATTTCAGTATAATACTATTTTTGGATAGTGAATATATTGAGTATACCTAGAATAATAATACTTCATCACTGTGAAAATTAATGGCATATAGGTCAATCATTAGGGTGAATGAGCCAAAATATATTATTACATGAGTACCCAACTCATTAGATCTATGTGAGATTTCGATCATTTCTTTCGTGTTGTCCACAGATTGAAAAAAAAAAAATCAGTATTACAATAATTCAGAAAAGAATAAGGAAATCGAACTTAAATTTGGTACATTGGATTGAAATACTTATATGACCATCATGATACTAGTCAATAGATGGCTCTGTTTACAAATACCAATTGGAGAACGGAGCCAAGATATCAAATATTGGAATAGATTCACCATAAACAAGCGAAATGATAACTTACCTTGATGGCAGTTTTAGTTTGTTCAAAGAATTCTTATGTTCAGTTGACCAAGAGAGGTAATTACACTGAATCGGGAAAATGCTCCGATCGAATGACACATTTTGTCAATCCAATGATGAGCAAATATTATCCAACCGTTTACCAGGGTTGATCCAACAAAATATTTACTTCACTGATTCGAAAATGTGTATGTATCCTAACAAAAGATTGTCTTGATATGATTATGAATTCGGTTGATTTAAACATTCTTCACATTCGGATTACCGAAATAATCACTTGGATAGATGAATTATTGTATCAAATTGATAGATACATGTTGTTGATGTGACATAGAATTCGGTCGATTTCCACATTCCGATCAACAAAATAATGAATTGGATCGAATCAATTCCAGCGTTGAAATAAAACATAATGTAGTTGGTTGGACATGATATATTGTTCATCTAAAGAATATTTAGTTGACTAAAACCTCAAATTCGCTCTTGAAACAAGATCAAATGTTACTCGTTTCAACATTATATCTTGTCGTGCATATATGACACTTTTATTTGGTTGATCGAAGTAAATATTGCTGGAATCAACGAATCCTTTTTTTTCGTGTTGTATTCATTACTAATTTGTAACTAATCAGTATCTGTTATACGTTTCGAATTCACGAAGTGAATCAAAGGAATGTCAGTTCGAAAATATTCATTCTTCGCGAAAATACAAGAACGGAATCAAATACTCGTAACTAGATAAATGTTGTTCGATTTCAATAATTATTCCATTTTTCCTATGTACGTTCGGTTATAATCAATCGAAAATTCAAATGCAAGTGATGCAAGAATTTCTATCAGAAATTAAGTGTTCTAACAAATAGATGAGCAAAAAGTTTTCAATAAAAATGGTAAATTCGAATCGATTCAAGATCAATGGCTGTCGGAGAACCCGCCGGTAGCTATTTTTGTCTATGGTCAAAATTTTTGATAACAAGTTGCTCCTCCTTGACGTCCTGAATAGAGAACTCCATTCCGTGGACCCTGAACCCACCTCCCATAATTTCCTATTGCTCTCCATCATAATGTAAGGAGTTTATTACTCACTATTCTTTCGGAACAGTAGACAGAATCTCATTCCCGCTCCTGCGCCATTTCCTGGATTCGAATTACCAACTGACGTGATAATATTGCCGGAACGTTCTACAAATAATTTTAATTCTATTACTCTGACAAGCACAAGACTCACTTCAGTCCTGTCTGAATCGCAAACACGATTCAGACCAAGCCGGCGTCTTATAAACGGATTGCAAATACTCTTCAACTGATATTATTGAGTTATTCTCCTATTTTCCAGAAGCGCCTCTCACATCGAATGTTTTGCTTGGTTGTCACTGAATGAGAACAATGTTGGAAGGCTAATTGTGTGATGGGATGAATAATACAATCCAACTACTGGTAATTCGACATTTCACATTGCGAGAAACATGGAAATGATATTACTCCATCTCGCACCAGATCATGGTTGATCACAACCACAAAACCTCATACAGACCTAAGTTTGATAAATGTTAGATAGATTCCGCGATCGAGATTCTGTTCATCGTGTTTCTGTCGATGAAATTACAAATAATATTTGGGGAAATAGAGAGTTTCCCGAGGATATGAAAGTTATCGAATTAATTTCCATCTACAAAAAAACTTTACTGTTAGACAAGAACAGAAATAATAGATATTCACGTTACTAGTACTGTAAAAGTTTACCGGATGTGTGACGTATAACATTTTATTTCATACTGCTAAAACACAGAAATCAACAGTGAAAAATAAAATATTGATCTTTGTTGAAGTGCTACAACAAAAAAATTGGGAATGTATCAGCAAGTAGCAACTCCCTAATAAATAATTCATCCAATGGATCTCCTGGTATCCATATTCATGGGAACGAAAATTTAACGGTTAATATTAATATTAGCAATAAGAAATTTCTGTGTATTGTTTTGCTGTTGAATTTTTAATAAATGTATTCATGCTTTTGACGCATAACTGAGTTTTCAATATTTACAATCCGGTAAAATTTCATTACGGGATAGTAGCACGTAATGAAATATTACGTGCGCCTATCCTGTGAAAGTCTATTTTTCGGATTGAAATCAGGTACGTAAAGGTATGTTCTATGATGCAGTATGTAATAAAAATGGTTTTTGTGTCTTCGGACTGTGAACCTTGGATTAATGGACGAACTATATGCCTAATATGTATGTGTGTACGAATGAACAGGGTATGTCACGACGATCTTACACTATCTTTATATCGAGAATCAGTCGATAATGGTGACAATGAAATCAATATCCTCGGATATCATAGTACTCCATTATTTAAATCCGAGTGGCGATGATATTTTCTAGGACATTCATTACAAATAAAATGCTCATAAGTCAAGATCTTGATTGGTTAGGTATAGGTATAATATACATGGATGAACAGCAAATTTCATCAGCATTCAAGATCAGTAATCATATAAAGGGTGTTCTATTTAAAAAAATCGACTTCCGGTCACTTTTTCATGTGAACGAAATGCCGATATTTTTTGACCGACCTGTATTGAAGTATTTCAGATTTGGCTATTGTGCTGTTTTCTTTCTCTTCCAAATCCTGTCGTATCCAACATCACATGGAGAATCATTTAATGTTAGCTCCTTGATCTCTCAGTGAAATGCATACCTTGTTTAGTTTTCTTTGGACCACCCTGTATAGGCATGCAAATTTTCATTGATATCTCCAGATAAAATCTCGATATGAAGATAGTGTGAGCTCGTCGTGACATACCCAAGTGTATATGAACGAGTTCAAGGAATATGTGGCAGAAAAACTTTGGTTTGATGCCAACCCACTCAAAAACAAGGCATAGTTGGAACGGCAAATCATATGACGGAAGTTTCGCTAGACAATTTCAGTGCTGAAATGCTTCGAAGATGTCCAATGCCATAGCCAGACACTCAGTGTGATTTTTACAGATTCCGCGTGTACTAACAAGTTGATGAAAAAAAGTTTGTAATGAAATTCTGGTGTGAAAATCGAATTAGCTCGGTAGTGGTTCCTCCAATCGAATTCCACGGCTCCTGGGAATCCGGAAAAACCGACGGCATTCCTCGATTGGCAATCGACGAATCGCGAGCGAGCAAACTTTCCAATTTTCCGACTCCACTGGAAAAGTCGGCGTTTTGTGATTTTCTGCTGAATCGTTTCATCTGCTAATTGTGCGATCGTTGCAAACGCAATTATCTCGAGTCAGAGCTTTTATTTACTGAATAAATACGCTGGGAATTTGCGAAAATAGGTGACGGACATAGCAACAGTTTCGTGCTGCGCTTCCAGCTGCAAATGGCGTATCGTGTCCACAGATGCAAAATCGCTCGTGGATATAGTCAATATCTCCGAACAACAAACCCACTAGAAGGATCACAAAACAAATATTCTGATGCTAACATGAATTCCCAGAATTATCCTAATATTAGTACCCAATCGTCGCCAGTGTTGTCATATCCAATCATCAAAAAGTGGTGAATAATCCATAATATTCAAAGTCCTTTATGAATTCATGTAGTTCAATGCACAAATATAATAATAAATTTGGGTCATGACGATTATGAATCAGTTCTGATTGATAGAAGATTGCTACATTATTCTGAGTCTTAGCAATTTTACTTTCTTGGGGGCTCGAGGACCAGCATGGGTATCGTGAATACTTTTTGCTCAACGTTGCAACACCGCAATTTGATATTGACAGTCGACGGCGATTATTGCTTTGTTTGGTATCTGTCATTATTTACGTTTTGATTTATCGATATTATTTAACTTGTGTTCAGTCTTGTGTACTCAGAATTCATCAGAAACTCAGTTTTGTTTTGGTGATTTGATATAATGGTGAGACGTTGTGAGGTGTGTTAAAGACAATTTGAACTGGCGATCAAAACTCGTCATTTCATAGGTGAGTTACCATTGTCGTATCATTCGAGATTTTGAAGCATTTTCCCAAATGGAACGGATAAAAATGAATTTGAATTGAATTGATTAGATTATATCGATTATACCCATAGGTCAGCTGCGACAGTGTCTTGTGGTAATATATGTAGCACTGATAAATGCTTTCTTATTTGTAGTCCAAATATGCGGTGCTGCTGAAAAATCACTGAGAATAATGAACTCAATTAATATTTTTGATAAAAAATATGAGGATATTTCTATACTTCTTGTACACACAACAATGAGAAATTCACCGTTGACTGTTTTTGGAACTAGTTAAACTAATTTGGAGAAATATTTCACTGTAAGACTCCATCATGAGGCAAATAAATTGAAAGATTCAACGGAAGTTAGAGTAAGAAGTATGTTAACGAAAACAATCCTATTCAAAAATCAATAAATTATTTGTGTGATTATCCATGATTGTTTTTCATTTCAGTCCTGTTTTAGATAAGAAACACTGCTATTTGCTACATCTTCACATGATTCATGATTTCATTTCGTCATAATAATTGTCAACACATATTCATTATCGATTCTCATCTATCTACATGAAATGAAATAATCAGACATCAATTTTTTGCGTCAAAATATATGAATTCTGCTCAAGATGAAACCTCCTTCATTTTTGACGATATCGTGAAATGATATAAACAAGTTTCATCTTCAGATTTGAAAATTACATTCAAATATGCAATCATATCTATTTGCCTCGAAAACGAGTTTTTCACTTTTTTGAAAATTATTTCCACCAGTAGGTACTGAACTTTGAAATCGTAAATATACTTACATGCACTGTCACTGATCGCCAAAGATATAAATGTTCATTATTGAAATTGAACGTTATTCATGATAAAGTATAAGTAGACAACTGTATACTGAATAGTAAGTGTATTGTTTCATATGGCGTTGAGAATTAAACTTTTCTTGTGACGTGGTCATAATAAGTTTATTGATTACAAGCAAGTTACAAAAATCACCATAGGATCGTATGTATTCGAATTTCTCGTATCAATGTGAAGGAAGTATAAAGATGTTCATTTTCCCACCAAGAAATGCTAAAAAGTACCACTGAAATTGTTACGGATTTTCAATTTGGTTTCATCATGAATTAATAATAAATTCGACCTCCCTGACAACACGGCACTGGTGCTAGGAGAATCAGGTTCTGCCATCCTTGTTTAGACAAAGATAGATACTATAGATGTTGCTTCCAAACAAACTGTAGTGTCAGGGCTGTGGATTACTTATCTAGTCTGTTCAATGATCGAAGGTCAATATCATCAATGTTTTCAACCCAAAAGACAATCCTCGAGTGACGGATTGGGTTATTCATGGAATTTATGTGTGTCTGGAGAGGGTGGATGTACAGTACAAATTCAGGGGTACTGTGACAGTCCCATCCCCTTTAGAAACACGAATTCGCAAATCTTTTCCCGCTGAGAAATGTCGGTGAACGACAGGTGAAATTCAACCTTGAAACACGGAATTTCATCGACAATTGACGATACAAAATACTCATTTCTCACTACGCATTATTATCCTGATTTTTGGTAAATAAGTGAGTGGTAAGTTGGCGGTAATTCGGTCGAAATGTTGAAGACAACCAGTCGTTGAATAGTCGACGTTTCGAAACTTTATTGTTCCATCTTTAGGACTCTGAAGTGTGAAATCGAGAACATACATGTTTAAATAGGATTCTAAAATGTAGTTTTGATAATATCAGAATCAATTGTGTTGAATAACAATCGTTAAAAAAGGCTTCCAGCACTCTTTCAGGGTCGCTTTCCGATTTCACCCTTTCTGAACTCGGATTGCCAATTTTCAACGTCGAATTGACCTTTGTATTGATGAAGGTAGCCGTCATATTGAACATTCAACAAAAAAAAGTTTTTCCTTTGATTCCGCTGATAACTATAATTCAAATCACAATTGCGAAATAATTTTTTCTTTTAAGAGTAACAAAATGAAGTTAATTTATCAGTCTCCTTGCTGGAAAAATTTGAGAACCGTATTACCACCCCTAAGGAAGTTCTGAAAACATGTCAGGGCGTGAGGGTGGTTTTAACCCTTCTACTATTCCTTTTGGGTTTCTCTGATCGCCGAAAAGAGAGTAATCCTCTAAGATGCACTTCTCTAAAATTACATTCAGTTTGAGTTACTCATTCCTGAACAGCATACAAAAATGTGTTTTTTTTTCATATAAACTCTGAACTCTTCTCATGGACAAACCGTAACGGTTTTGGGACACTCTGTATATAATAATCTCTTCATCAGCATCAGCTCTCAAGTATAAATGAAATAGTGTAATAAAATGAAATACAGAATACACATAAATACAATAAATCTACAAGTTAAATTAGCAGTATAAATCTGAAAGCTAAGGAAAGATATTACAATGATGGGTTATAGATCTTTTATATATTTTACACACTGGCTTTTGAATTCTCTAAATGATGAGCATTCTTTCAAATCTCTTAGTAAGGAGTTGTAGAGCTGTAGGCCTTTGATGAACACTGTGTTTGTAGCAGCATCAACAATATTGATATAGATATCATTTGAAGCATGTGATCTGGTATTGTGATTATGTATTTCTTGGAGATATATTGATTCTTCCGTTAGGTAGGTTGGTAAGCATCCTAACTTCAGTTTATATACAAACTTGAGCAAATTATCGGGTCTCTGTCGAACATTCAATAAATTCAAGGATTCCAACATGTGAGCTATTGGTGTTCATTTCCTACATAATAGAACGGCTCTCATAGCACGATTTTGTATTTTTTGTAATGTATCAATTTGTTCATTATTCATCAAGTATATGAATGTTCCACAGAAATGAAGATGGGGAGATATAATGGTTTTGTATATAGTTAACTTAGTAAAAGATGACACCTTATTATTTAATATATATAGGAAATTATTTTTTTGCTATTTTCTTCCTAATATACTCACAATGTGATTTGAAATTTAGTTCATTATCTATCATGAAGCCCGAGTACTTGAAATGTTTAGCTTCTTCGATAACATTATTATCTATGAATAAGTGGCTGGATGAGACATTTTTCAATTTGTTCAAATGATGTTTATTTGATGTAACCATGTACTTGGTTTCGTTTATGTTTAATTTCATGGCAATGAAGCATTCCTCATTCTGGTTATCCGGTGTGACTTTTCACTAATAGGCTCGCTTCTGACAGTTGGTTTATCTGAGCACTTGTAGGTATTTATTTGCGCTCTGTTCGAGACTGGCTCCCCATATCATCCATCAATTTTTATCCACCCTCATTTCCACTTCGTTTGTCGGACCGACAGTTGTAGAGTCATCTCCGCGTAGTAATCTCCCGCAATACATTCTTTCAGACCGCAGAAAACGAAGGCCTCCAAGCACGTCGAACAAACATAATTCCGGATAATGAAACATCTTCCTCTATGCTGGCACGAAAGTCTCCCCTTATCGCGCCGCGTATAAATTCGCCGTGAGGCATTTTTCGTATGATTCCCCTGCCGTCGAAAAAGTCCCGGAGATAATTGTATTATGAGTTGGCACGCAGAGACCGCAGCCGTGAACGTAGCGGTAGCCACTTCTGTGCTATTGATTGCGACTGATTGTTCGTCTTCTTCTTCTCCTTGTTAGGATTAATTCCCATGCGTCCTTATTTGTCCGCGACTGTGACGAGCTCCACTGTCGGTGATCCATAACTCTCACGTCTGCGGATTTGAGGGTAAATAAGGTTTTTTTTCATCCAATGGTGGATATTCGCCAGTTGTGTGTTTTGTTCCAAAAATATTGTTTTTTCCTCGGGTGCTAACATTATTCATCCATCCATTTTTAATTCAATCGATTCATTCATTCATCCATAATCAAACAAAATAACATGGAGATAGATCGGATGAATTCAATCACACCAAACATGATGCTAAATTCCTCCTAAGATATGAGTTTTATCCCAAAACTGATGAATTCGATCGATAGAACTGTCAAAATATTTCGAGCATGAATTTTCTTGCTCATCCGATATCTAGAGAGCTCAAGAATCGTGAACGACCGGCAATATGGCTTTCGTCAACAGAGGTCAACTGATGATCTGCTTGCCTATGTGACACATAAGTGGCAGGTGTCAACAGAGAAACATGGGGAGTGTCTGGCTGTAGCCTTGGATATCTCCAAAGCATTTGACCGAGTTTGGCACCAAGGCCTCCTAGCGAAACTTCCGTCATATGGTTTGCCGCCCCAACTGAGTCTTTTACTATCGAGTTTTCTTGCAGATAGATCACTCTACGTGGTGGTAGACGAGGTCTCGTCTGATACAATGACGATCAATGCTGGTGTTCCACAAGGCTCTGTCTTGGCACCAACTTTGTTTTTGCTCCTCATCAATGATTTGTGAATGTGACCTCCAGCCCAGTTCATAGCTTTGCGGATGATAGTACCCTTCATTCCGCCTTTTCCTCTAGAGCCCCTATATCATCCAACGAGGCCAGAGGTGCAAGGCGGAGACAGGTCGATGCTTTAAATGAGGATCTGACAAGAATTCTGAAATGAGGATCTGAGAATCTAGTACAGTTCAATGCAACTAAAACTCAAGCTTGTATGTTCACCAAGAAGGCTTTCCACACAATGCCCAATTTGATGATGTCGTCCTCAATATCCGTGCTGGGTGTCACCAACAACAGTGCTCTCTCATGGGACGATCATGTGATGTTCGATTAGTCTATTTCATGATGAGGGAAATAATCAGTTCTATGAAATAATGTTCATTCTAAGAGTAATAGATCAATAATTTGCCTCAAACAGTGTCTCACGAGACCTCGCTCTATTTTCCTCACGCTTACGAGTGGTCATGACTAACTCCTAGATCTTTTACTCCGAAACAACAACATTCAAAAATCCGTCGGTGATCATGTGATCGAAAATTATTGGTTCTTCCTCGCGAATCACAGTAAGCACACATCAGTCCTTTTATTGAAATATAAATATTGTAACCTCGAGTCTAACTAGGACTCTGAAGTCCAGAATATCCTGGAACTCTTTCTTTTCGTTATGCTCTGATCTTGAATATTTGTTGTTGATTCTTGCTCCTCATTCCTTACACAAGTCAGTTATTACCTTCATATCTAACTACCACTATTATCAATACTTCATCTTCGTTTTCTGATTCCTGGTTTGGATTCTGTTAAGCTTCATTCTCTTTCATTTGGTTTGGCTGGTTTCTACCAGGTACAGACCTGATTACACGACTATTATGGTTCATGAAATCCAGTTTTTTCAGTACTCCAAATCACTTCTTAAGTTCTATCTGTTAACCTTCTTGAAATTCGAAATTATCGATGGCCTTATGAACTGAGGTTATTTTGCAAATTTCATAACAGGCTATTTAATTTCAGAGACAAGATACAGAGAAGAATGTGATGAATACCTGGTTACTATACTCATGCAATATTGTTGATCCAGAAAAGGAAATTCGTGTTTCGAAAAAGCGATCAAATTATACGCCTTCCTTCTCAATCCAACCCAAGGATCACAAAACCCTTCTTGATTCCATCAAACTGCACGGGTATAATGCAATCTATCGAGAGAAAAAAAGAGAGAATTTCCTCGAGCCAATTCAAATCCGGCGTGACTACAAGGGGGAACCCAAATCGCCACGTATAAATCGAAACAACTTCATTCTCTTCCATTCTCGATTCCACGTAAACCCCTAACAAAAGGCTTCCCAATTCAAGGCCCCCTCTGTTGTTGTAAGAGCGCGCGGGAGCAACAGGCTCACAGACGCCGACAGACGCTCACTGGCGTCGCATTCCCCCGTACAGCGTTGCCGATATTGTCAAAAGCTGTGGGACACATTTTTCACTTGCATATCATCTGGATACGGTTGTTTTAAACACTTTCATGATGCCCTAGGGCGTTATGAGCTATAACGCCCGCTCATAATGCCAGCTGATATACTTTGCATTTCCATCGTCATCGTCATTTTCATGTTATCTGTCTATGGTATATTCTCTCTCGTTGGCTCTTTTTAACTTGGTTTCACAGAGCAGAAAACGTTGGTTTTGTTGAATTGAAGTCGAAATATTGACAGCTCTATCTGTGGCAGACAACCCAATAAAGCTCAAATCAAAGTCAAAGCTCATGCGAATCAATCTTATCATGAATCAGCTCACTCAATTGAAGGGATAAATTAGTTTTCGATGAGAAATTGGATCTTGTATGTACCATGCGCGTTATTAGATGATAACGCTCGTCATCATCACAATAACGCACTTGGCGTATCATGTTCAGCATCTGTCAACTTCTGATCTCTTCTTGATGTGCAACATACTCTTGACTGTCTGATTTTGTTGTTGGCACCTCACTACTCTCCTCTATCAACAATGGCTTCTTCTATTGGAGAATAAGATTAACGAGTTGTCATGTGTCACTAGAATTTGGTAGTTCGTAGTTCTGATTCTGATTTTTAAACGTTGTGAAGTATTGAAACGTTTGTAGTCTCTATCATGATATTTTGTGCTGTGTTATCTTATTTTCTCGTGTGTTACATTCGAAGCTTCACTATATGATTGACAACGGCGATGCAAAAATGAAAGCAACAAGGTTTCATGTCATTTCATTTTGGTATTAAGAGAAAGTCATCATTATCATGCAAGATTTCGATATTCCTGACTGGCCGTTGTATTTGGGTTTATTTACGCGCTGTACAATGTATATCATGAAGTTTTACACAGAACTATACCAAATGCCACAGTGGTTTGGATTCCACTATATAAACCGTAGATCCCCTTCTCCTTCACTCGCACAAGCCCTTCGGGGCTTCTGATGGTTGCTTCGACAACTAAGGAGATGAGTAACAATAACAACAATAACAATAACAATTTCGTTGTTCTTTCAAATGAAGCTCTACCATCTATCTATCATCATCATATATTTTCGATTCATATGTGATATTTCATTGGTTGAAAATTGTATATCGCATTGAAAGAGCGTTATTCGTTGATGAAGAGTGCAATCCAATGTTGCTCCTGCTCGTTCAATGAGCTGGCAATGTGGCACACTGTTGCGTCAGCAGGCACCTGCTTATCAGTACATCCTCGCCGAACACGATTTCCCTGGAAAATCTCCCTCTCTTCGGCGGGAACTTTTGTTTATGCAATCGGAAATTCCGAACGGCAGATTATTGATGATGTTTGCCGATGTGTTTTTCGGACGGCGAGGTCGCAGCCTCCTCCGATCCGAAGGGAGGCTATTGTTTCCCGGATTTTATGACTCTCGGTCGATCGGTTTTCGCTCGTAGATGTTTTCCAGAGCCATGGAGATCTGTTCTTGCGGAAGAGTGTGCATATATGTCGGGACATGATGTATTTTCATTGTGCAGAGGACATTCAAATGTGGGAATGAGAGCTGAACAAATTCATTCATCGCCCAAACTAGCTTCCTGGCACGAACCATTGTTCTCTGAGTATTTCCACGTCTTTTTGATTGATTATTGGAATTCGCGATTCGATTCCAATATAGCAGGAAACAAACAGATTCATTGGCGTCAATGCCAGTGCCATCCAAAGATGAGAAATAAGCTGACGTCGGCAAAACATTTTGATGTGCCATGCTATTCATTGTATTGACTTTGTCAGTTATTTCCATTCGAATCGAGTTGATAGTCGAAGATTATTCACTCGAATATATTAATAAGCGAAGTTTATTGATCCACAAGTGTGTTGAAACGAAAAGAAATGTTACATGTTACTCGTTTACTTCTTGTCTGAATATTGAAAATTGGTAAATAGTCCAGCCAATCACGTCAGGGAAAAACAAGGAAAACTCAGTTCGAGATGTTGTTGTCCTGTTCAGGCTTCAAGCATCGCATCTGTACTAATAAACTCAAAAAAGATCAGAATATATGATTTCATAGGTGATTTGTTGAATGATGAATAATCTATTTCTCATTTCTGTTCGAGTTAAAAGGATTCGGCCACCACCCTGAAGAAACATAGAACTACTGGAGTAACAAATGGAAATTCATGGAAATTGCCTCATTCATCATGACATACGTAGCCATTGTAATATGTCAGTAACATTCATACACACAAACAAATTCACATCACTTTCAAAAAATTTCTACTCTCCGTTTATTGAAACTGAGGCAGTTGCATAGGTTCAGAATAATGAGAAATGTTTGAGTATCGTTGAATACAATACTATCAATATAAATAAATGAGTAAGACGAGCCCAGTCAAGGCTATTCTACTCAACCTCATTTCATGAAGAATAGAATAAAAATCTAACCTGATGATTGCTAGTTGAGGTGAATTGAAAAATGTCTCATTGACTCCTGTGTAACATCGTATAAAGGTGGGAGATTCCTTTTTTTTTATCTATGGACAACACGAAAGGGAAACCTATGATGTTCGAGGAACATCGTGTTAGCCAGCGGTGGAATTTTGGGAGAGTAGGAAGGTGTTGGAATTTTTCTTGGAAGTTTGGAGGTTGTAAGCATCAGGAAAGACTTCACTAGGCAAAGAATTCCATAACTTTGCCGTTCTATTGAGGAATGATGCTTGGTATAGCGATGTTCGACAGGTCTCGAGCCTGACACTGTAGGAGTGACCAGCTTGAGCTCGTCTGGTTTGTCTACTAGGAATCGCGCGTGGTGGCATAATAGATGATATCTCCGTTGAGCACCGACCATGAAAGTACCTGAAAAAAAGGCATAGATCGCCGACCTTTCTACGATGATCTAGAGAGGTCAATGATTCGGTGAGTGTTGTATCATCGACTAGGCGAATAGCTCTCTTCTGAATTGAATCTAAGAGCTTTAGCGTATGTTTGGGGGCTTAGCTCCAAACATGTGAACAGTACTCCAGGACAGGTCGAATTTAAGCTTTGTAGATCATAAGCAGCTGCTGGGATGTGAAGTATCTCTTCGCAAGGAATAGAAAACCAAGTTTTTGTGAAGCAGTTTTCGCAATGGACCTCACATGATCGTCCCATGAGAGTGCACTGTTGGTGGTGACACCCAGCATGGATATTGACGACTTCATAGGAACAGTGGTGGTACCCGACATCATCAAATTGGGCATTGTGTGATCAGCCTTCTTGGTGAACATACAAGCTTGAGTTTTAGTTGCATTGAACTGTACTAGACTCTCAGATCCCCATTTCAGAATTCTTGTCAGATCCTCATTTAAAGCATCAACCTGTCTTCGCCTTGCACCTCTGGCCTCATTGGATGATATAGGGGCTCTAGAGGAAAAGGCGGAATGAAGTGTACTATCATCCGCAAAGCTATGAACTGAGCTGGAGGTCACATTCAACAAATCATTGATGTGGAGCAAGAACAAAGTTGGTGCCAAGACAGAGCCTTGTGGAACACCAGCATTGATTGCTTTTTCATTTCCATGTCTGTGCTGATCGGAAATCTCGTATATCATTCCTGCACATGCTTTATTTTCAAATCCAAAATTCATGTCGAAGCTTCGTGACTTTCAGCCAAGAAGGTATTCTTATCTCTGTCTTATCTCTTGAAACTTCCAAATTCCTCCGTTCTCAACACTCCACCGCTGGCTCACATGATGTCCAACGAACATCATGGGGTTTCCTGCAATATACATCGTGGAAATAGTGACACCATGATATTGACACCATGTATATCACGTTGGTGTCAAAATAATATTGACAGAGGTAATAATTTGTAGTGGAACATCAAAGTAGTGTTTCTACTACTTTCAACTGATTTCAACAATAAATTGTTATTTTTTTTTTCAGTTCCATGTTGGTTGCTGTACATTTAGTTGCATACATATTGCAGAAACATCATTCCTGAAACAGATGAGAATATTTCAGTGAGCTCAAGTGATGCCTTGTATTTTTCAACAATTTCAACATTCATTCTTCCGGAATGGATCAATCAATTCAGCCCAATTTTTTTGGATAGCCCTGTGAATCACTACTCAGAAATTGGTTGTCATTGTCAACCAGTAAAAGGCAATCATTATGTTTATCCAATATCTATTTATAAAATACATAAATTATTCATCTCCTATGACATCAATTCAGGGCATTTTTACCCAATTCCTGCGGTTGTTCCTGGAATTGCCCAAATAAATCCATTTACGTGGCCATTCAACAACACGACGTAGCAAATTCGAGCTAGAGATAATCAATTCTGCTGCATCAGCTCTTTCGAATACCGACAATTATTGTGCATTACAAACTTCGTGCTGACCTGGTCCTGGATACCGAATGATTTTGCCAACGTCACAAGCGGAAGGATAACTGCTTTTCGATACTATCGATAGGAATTTGATTTGGATTGAATGCGTCCAAAAAGCTTGAACAATTGGATGTGGATCAAGTTCTGATGTTCTGGACCACGATTTTTGCCTAGTCGGTGATACTGTTACACTCACGCATCCATCGACTCTCGTAGAACATCGCAGAACGGCGGGCGATCTCTCCCTCCATCACATATATTTCCCTGGTCGGTGCCCATCGCCTAGTAGAATCAATTCAACAATTCAAATGAAACACTATTCTCGAACTATACTATTGTAATCTTTTCTATCATTGAGAACGCGGGTCGACTCGAATGCCATCTGCTGGTTGTTTACAGAAACAACATCTCACGAAATCACAGTTGGTAGTACTGGATTGCGAGGTACGTGTGTACCGCCATCTACTAGGTAGGGCTCGAACCGGTCCGAACTTCCATATTAATGTTTTCTACTTCATCTTTGAACGAAATTCCTTCAGAATCTAACATGATGAACGATAAATAGTGTCCTTGTGTCAAATTTCAGGTTCCAACATGCTTTTTGTTCGAAAGAAGGCATTTTAGGTGCCGAAACTTTGGTGAGCATTCCTCAATTTTGGTTCCATAGAATGAAGTTATTTTCATTTGAATCTGAGACACGAATTTTACAATGTTTACATTTTTCAATGACCCCTAACTTTTTCAAATGGAAGAGTTTTGACTCCAAAAAATACTCATTTCCTAATTTGAACCTTCCTCTTTACAATAATTCAATTAGTTGTGGGATTGATTCCATGACAAGGCCGGAAAGCATGCTGAAAGAAAGGTCTACCAAACCATTTTCGTGAAACGCCCGTCTCAATAATGACAAACCATTTTATCTCTGCTGAGCATACACAATCCTGATCTACTGTACCAGGTTCGGTGTGTGGTATCCGCACAATTACAGCTTCCCATAGTCACCTTTGCAGAGATCCCGGTACACGATTGTGGTGGTTTTGGGACCCGGCTCGCCTTATTTATGGCGATCGATGCGGCAACAATGGAAATTATTGGCACCACAATAATAAACCCAGTTCCATACTTCTGCAACAAGCCATTATCCGCATAATAAATCTACCGGTATTCGGTCCGGTCTTTCGGAAGAAGCGAAACGTGAGTTTCAGTGGCGTTTTATATTGAGTAATATTGCTGCATGGATAGTTGTATGTGTATTCAGATGATATCATTTATCTTTCCTACGCTCATTGATTAGTATTCCAGTCATTTGTGATCATTAATTCGAAGATCTTATGCCTCACACTCAATCTGAGTACAAGAATATATTGATTGAATATTTTGCGAGATCGACATTATCAATCCAAAGACCCAGTTGACCAAAATATGCAGCAGCTGCAGCCCTCACAAATGTTCCATGTCGCATCACAGAAATGCTTCAATCAGAGATATGGCCTGGATAAGTCAAATGGAATAATCAACCTATTTGAAACTAATGTCATGTTTTATAACATTCAATTCAGCAGTTCTATAACTGCTGCATTTCGAGTGCTCCATGTTTTATCACAGTAATGACTCGATCGAAGTTATAAAGATATAGATACAGACTCAAAGGGTGACACACAACAACGGTTGCCAAAACACAGTATCTAACTCACACTTGTTCTAATATCTTCCCTATCGTACAATGATTTTCACATCCTCATTCAATTCAATTTAACATACCTACATATTGTCGACTAGACTTGAATTACGATATAACAGATCTATATTTCATCACTTTCCCAATTACAGTGGACACTGTTCACCTTTCAACATTTCGTGATATCATTGTATTCTCCAATCAATGATTCGTGTGTCTCTGATGACTGACCTACCATTTGGACTGGGTTGAAAGAACATTCTCTCTTTTGATGATGTCTGGGAATGAGTAAATTTGGTCTACGTGATAGATTCAAATTGTATATGTTTCGAAACTTTGTGAATTTTGACTGATCTCTTTTGCTGAGACAAGTATGGTCTTGGCAGTAATGATGAACCCAATGTATTTTTCCAACAGGCTATACTGCCACTGATATAAATTTCAAAAACCTTGGGAATATCTTCACGACTGGTACATGGTGTCCCAAATATACATGTCATCATTCCACTAGGTGACATTCTTGCTTCGAAACCAATAATACATTCAAGAGAAATTCTCTAATCTGAAGTAGATAGTCTTGGCTGCATGTGACTGAAAATACTCCAATCTCCCGAACTCTGAAAATGTGACCACAGGAGACATATTTCGTTGATCAATGTACCGATTGAGATAGTATATATTATTCTCGATTTGAATGACAATTCATATTTGATTGAAAGAGAAAATTCCATGTGAAATGATGATTTTTGGTTCAAATGAATCTCAATCTTTCTTCTCTTTAGGAAGCAATCAGTTCAGAAAATTTAATGTTTTCGATATGTTTTTTTCTTCATTCTCATACCAATTCCCATCGAGATCGTCAGTCTCAAAACATAAATTAGTAGAGACTATTTTCTCCATTTCAGTGTTTTATCAGATGTATATCATCTCAATACCGAGTACCAAATGTTATGATTGAATCAAGAAATGATTCATAGTAAATGTAAAGATTGATTTTCAAGTAGAAGATCATACCTTGATGGTGATATTCCAATATTGAATGAAGGAGAAGAAATTTCAGGTGAGTACTATCCGTACTTTCCACTCGGTATTATCATAGTATTGATCCATTATATCCACATCATATTTACTCAAATTGAACCTACTGATATAATCTAATATGCTTGGCAAGACCTTTCACTCCGTGACAACAGTTATTCTACTAACTTGAAATATAATAATAGTAGAAATCTTCCACAGATAACACAAGATATCATAAAATATACAACCTTATCTATGTATAGTCGATTTGAATTTCTAAAACGGACAAGAAGTAGACAAATGGTCTCAGCTTTCATCTCCAATAGAATTTCTTACAGAATCTGAAATGATCCTCAGAAGTAGTAGTTATCTTTCGATATTTCTGAACGGTGATAAGAAAAGGAAACTTTGCTAATGAGTTCCAAGAATGATTGATTAGTGCAGCAATAGTAGTTCGTTGAGGGTCTGAAGAAGGTGATAATAATCAAGGAAAGAAAGTCCCAAGTACAATCCCAATTTTCTCAATTATATTCCTGTTATCTGTTCATTCGAAGAAATCGAAACAAATACGAACATCTCAATTACGGAACACACAATTTTTAATTAATTATTAGGAATTTCATTATTTTCGAAATGAGTAATTCGAAATTGGAGTTGATGAAAATGTTTTTCTACGACAACCTCGATGAATGTTCATTGTATAACCGTGACTTGAATCATAAACGAGCTAATTTTGTACACAATTTCATTTTTTCATCGGTTGCTAGGCAAGTTGCTAAGCAACAACCTAACAACGTGTTAGGACTAGGTTCACTCTGAAATCACGACAATTACGGTTTGTCAAATTATGACGTCCAGCGACAAATTGATGAAATGTCAGCAGATCGTTTCTGACGAAGTTTTATAGGTAACGAGTGATTTCATAGTTGTTCCCTATAAAAACTATTGATTGAAATGGAGACTGATAGTGATATCGACTTAGATTTGACACCTCCGAACATAAGAGAAGCAGCGTAGGTAACAACGCTGAATTTATTCGAAGTCGGAAAGTATGTATCAACGCGCTTGTAACCTTTTTTTGGAATGGAACGTAGATCGAAAGATAAAATCGTTCTCCGAGAATTTTCTAATGGCATATTTTGGCGAATCAGGAAAAAATTAAAAAAGTTCCACTTCGTGGTCTTCTCTTCTCAATGCTGAGAAAGTCTCTTAGTATCTATAATGATATAGATATTGCCGAATATTTGAAACTGAAAGCATTCCTCAAGCTGCAGTCTAACGACTACAAACCCAAAAAGTCAAAGATCTTTACAGCAAATGGCATCGACAATTTCATTGAATTTTATAGAGATCCCATTAGCGGCGAATTCAGAGTAAAGGAATATCATCATTTCTTTCAATGTTTTTGCAATGTATGCATGTATTAAACGTGAACGATATGTTGTCATAGAAAAAGGATAGTATGCAACTCGCAACAAACCGCATGTCTTCATGTTTTCTACGCTCATGGCCACGAATGAAAACTAATACAATTCCGGTCGAAATTATCGGCCCGGTCGTTGGAAACGGCCTCGGGCTCTATTTCGGCGGAAATTCAGTGAGAACTCGTTCCGAACAGAAACGGAACGCGTTAATATCAGCAAACACACAATCATACAATATACAATACCTATTCCCAGACTTGGCAGACCGTCCGAACTATACCCACGTGCTAATTGCGATCGGAGATAAGCAAACACCATGAGATAAATCACAATTACAAGGGTTGCTTCATTGTTTATACACGTCATTATCGTGGATCCTGCCGACTTGCATCGACACATACAGGGTGTACACGAATGAAGCGGCAACACGTACTTACCCTCTCTATAAACTAGAAACCAAGAAGCCAAGCACTTGGCACTTGTAAATGAACATCAAGTCGAAGGATTTCTCTCATGAAGTGTCTAACATCATCAACAGTCATTTTGTTTTTGCTTCTGGTATCGTATACATAATCAGAAGTTGTTTCACTTGACCCCCCAGTTTAGAAGAATACATACATACAGTACATATACAAGGTGTATGAAAAAGACACAGCAATATTGAAGGGGGTGATTGCTTAGGCCATTTTATGAAAAAAGTTCCTATAAACGTAGGTCTCTATTCGCTTCATGATATTTCGAAGATATAAGCCGTATTAATAGATATGGGAGACGCATGTTCTGCAATATACAACCATTTTTTCAGTCTCACCAGCGGCGCGCGTATGGGAACTGGATTCTCTGAAAATTAAACATTGGTTTCCATTCCTTGTTCAATTGTGAAGAAAAAACTTATGTTGACATTCAATCGTACGACGCATACTTTTTGAGTAAAAAATAAGAACCATTTCAAGGCATGTACGCGTTTTTCACAAAAACCATTTTCTTCGACCGAGGGTTCGATTCAAAAATTGATTGATAATCACAAAAAATGTTCAAAGTGATCACCTCCAACTTGTAGGAGTTTTGAATTTATTAGAAATATTTATGTATTCAGAACTCTTTCGAAAACGAGGTGTCATTGACAAATTGAATTCATATTCTTCTATATATACTCATTTATAATTATTATTGAATCATTATTCATCAAAAATATGTTTTCCTTTGACGAACTCACGAATATAGAATTCTTCTTCCAACTATGAGGAAGTCAAATTTCATTCGCAATGACATTTTGGGGCAGATAATAAATGTGTCTTTACTACAAATCAAAGATATCAGAAGGATACAAACCTAATCTCAAAGTTGTGCATAGGTAATGATTAATCTGTTGAAAATAGTCTGACTTCCAAAAATGGTTAGACATCATTTTCATCAGTTGAAGACTGTTTTCTTTGTTTCCATAGCGTAGAAATGTGGGAAATTCATTATTACAGCACCTCATTCGTATCACGAAAAAACAGGAAATAAAATGCGACATCTCGGAGATTAGGGAGCGTGAAACTTTCCTGAAGAGTCCCTTGTCCATTTCAAAGTAGGAGAGGATTCCCAAAGACAACAAGAAAGCATAGGCGTAACTGTACTGGAAAGGTTTCGAGTGAACCAAGGCACTGATATCGTCCATAACTGCCTTATAATTTCCTTTTAATGTTTCATCATTTTTCATGGAATTTCAGAAATCTTGCATTCTCCCTCAAAATTTGTCCTTTTCATGTGAGAAGAAAAGCGGTGGCTAATGGCAATGTTTTCCATGAGGACATAGGAAATATTGATAGTCACAGTCTCAGCTGAAGGAGATTGGTTGCTGAAGGTGATTTACATGATTCTCGAGACATTCTGGATTAATCGAACATTTTGGTTTCTGGTCCAATTTTTTTAATCTTATATTTCTTTTTTTTTCCATCTGAAACTTTGTATTGTAGTTGCTCATTGCCAATGTTTTGGTTGACTCACCACAAATGAAAATTGATTTTTTTGTAACGTGGATCAATAAATGAATGAAGAAAAATATTTATTTCCAATGGATTCGATGGGATTTTCTCTCCTCGTTCCTGAAAATGATAAAATTCCAATGATCATTTCGATGTATTTGCAGACAGATTGATAATCTGCTCTAACATGTCACTACGCTTGAAATCTGACCATGAGATACCTGATAGAGGAAGTCGTTAGTGACACCTTGTTTTTGGAAGAATTGTAAATACATATATATTTCTGATATATTCGAAACTTCTACTTATATTTGTGGACGTTTCGGAAACGAATCTGCTCCAGTTTTTTGATAAAAATTTTTTCGTAATATTTCCGTTTTGTTTGTTACTGAAAAATGACAGTTGTCAGTTATCAATTATCATCAATCGATCAATCTGTCCTGTCTACGAAAATATTATAATAATCATTATATTTTCAATTTTCAACTCCAGAAAAATGAATTCAGTGAATAGTTCAATTCTTCTATTTATGACTTTGACATCATTTTGGTACTGGAAAAAACAATTTCAACATTTTTTCGTCTCAAATGCTCGATAATACATCAACTTTCAAGTGGTTTTCCAAGTTTCTCAAAACAAAAACCTATTTTAATTGATATTCAGTGAGCGGAAGTGATTATTAGGATAGATCTGCTAGTTCTCAACAGTTTTGTCGAGGATTTCATTCATATTTTTCGGAATTTCGTGAATATCGAAGGACGCAATAGGACGTTGAAATGTGACACACTCATTCAGAATTGAATCAAATATATAAAGCTATTTCAAGCGATCGTTTATACGAAAAATAAACTCTGACAGTTGAATTCGAACTGAACTTCAAACACTGTCTGTAAGTTCTTCGAGGAGGTGGTATATTCATTTCTCAGCTTTTAATGGGATTTTCTCTCCTCGTTTCTAAAAAATAGAGTAGAAGTTATTGAAAATTATTGCAATATATTTGTAGTAAGGACAGATTTAGGATCTGTCCCAAAATGTCACTGCGCTTGAAATTAAACCTTTAGATACCTAAAAGAGAAATTCTCTATTGGTCAGTGACACCTTGTTTTTGAAAAAATTTTTGGAAATACAAATATATTCAATAATAATAAAACCTCTACTTATCTTGGTGGACGTTTCGGGAACGAATCTGCTCCCGTTCTCAACACAATTGAAATATTTTTCTTCGTAAACTTTTTTCGATGTTTCCGATTTTGACACTGAAAAGTGACAAATGTCACAATTTGTCACTTTTCAGTGTCAAAATATTTCCAAAAATTTTTTCAAAAACAAGGTGTCACTGACCAATAGAGAATTTCTCTTTTAGGTATCTAAAGGTTTAATTTCAAGCGCAGTGACATTTTGGGACAGATCCTAAATCTGTCCTTACTACAAATATATTGCAATAATTTTTAATAACTTCTACTCTATTTTTTAGAAACGAGGAGAGAAAATCCCATCAAAAGCTGAAAAATGAATGAACTTCAAACGTTTGAATTTCAATGAATTTCAAAATGACAGAGTTACTCAGTTTCTTGGTCTAGTATGTTCATGTGTGTCTCAATCTGCGTCGAAGGCTCATTCGTTAGATGACGAAAAACCTCATTCTGCATATTTCATGAGACTCACTCCGTTTCGTATACTCCCTTACTTTTTCGGACGGGAAGACTAAATCCAGGCAGCTCCTTTCATCCCGAACTTCACATAATCACTGTGCTTTTTATCAACATTACAAAAAGATTTATTCTGCCGTGAAATCGGGCGATGCAAATGCTTTTGTTTTATTGTGTGCATTCTAGAAGGAGAGCATTTACTTTGAAGCTTTTCTTTCCCCGGAGTTCGTTTAATTTGAATCTAATGCCGCGAATAGGAAGGATCTATCGCTGAGATAGTGCCCTTCGGAGGGTATTTCGTTATCCTGGATTTGGTATTTTATTCAATCACGTTTTTCTGAAACCCTGCCTCTACATACAGTCGGAAGATTGAGACAACCATCGATGATAACTAATATAATCACATAGAGAAAATTTAAAAAAAAATCAAACGTGTTACTATAAAGGTGTACAGAGGCCAGAAACTAGTTTTTCTTTTCAAATTCCGAGTCGAAATAGCGACCTACAACACCGCATTCCGTGTAACAATTCGGAATTCCAAGTTGCGACTCCGAATTCCAGATTTATTCTTAGTTATCGGAAATGTGCTGTAAATTGATATAATGATTCCTTCATGAGAGATCAACATATTTACTGAATTAGCTATTATTAGTGCTAATTGCCAGTTGAAAAAAAAGCTACATATTCCAGTGAGAATCTAATTGAAGAGGCCAATGTATTTGACGTAAGGCAGGCTTACTGCAACAACTTATTAATCAATGTGAAAAACAATAAAATTTAACTTGAATCTGTCGATCACAATCATAGTACCAGGAACAAACAAAACAAGATACCTAGATCGGAAAAAGTAATTGGACAACGATGCTCAAATTACCTCGGACCTCGCCTACACAAAATGCTACCAGAGTTTGTAAAAACAATAAATAGTTCTATTATGTACAGAAAACTCATAAAAACTTGGATTTTGCGTTCCGAAAGGACATTGTTTCATGATTTTGTCAACCAAAGGTTAAAAAAGTGAAAGTTAAAATACCAATAGTATTTATATAGCATGCATACATGAAAAACTGACAACAAACAGAATATGAGACAATACCCGAATATGATAAAACCCAAATATGACTTACACCCCGAATATGACATACTTGCACCCCAATCATTACAAATATACCTACTGCAAACGACACTCACCCCAAATATGGCATTCACTACATGTATCACAAGAGGAGAAAAATATTTATTCACTATTTCATTTATATATTCATAAGCTATAATTTCCTTTAACAAGATTATATACTTATGTACTTTTTTATCATTGTACTATTCAGTTTTAAGTTCAATATCACATACAAGCGATAGTTTCGAACTAAAGCTTCGTGATTCTCCCTGTTTATTCACCCACAATTTTTATATATATATGTACTTCAATTATTGTGAAATTCTTAACTTTCGTGAATAAACATTATTATTATTATTATTATTATTTATCTCTGATTGCCAGTTCAAACTAGCAATTAGGGCTAATTATCCCTTATCAGCCCTGATTGCCAGTTCAAACTATCAATTATGAAAAAAAAATCAATATCATCATAAGAGCTGATTGCCAGTTTGAACTGACAATTAGGGCTTATTGCCAGTTTAAACTGGCAATTAGGGATGAATGCCATAATTGCCAGTTCAAACTGACAATTAGACCCAATTGCCAGTTCAAACTGACATTATAAAAAAAATCATAATCATCATAAGAGCTAGTTGCCAGTTTGAACTGGCAATTATTGCTGATTGCCAGTTTGAACTGGCAATTAGGGATGAATGCCAGTTTAAACTGGCAATTAAGGATAAATGCCAGTTTGAACTGGCAATTAGTGATGAATGCCAGTTTGAAGTGCCAATAAGCCATAATTGCCCGTTCAAACTGACAATTAGACCCAATTGCCAGTTCAAACTGACATTATAAAAAAAATCATAATCATCATAAGAGCTAGTTGCCAGTTTGAACTGGCAATTATTGCTGATTGCCAGTTTGAACTGGCAATTAGGGATGAATGCCAGTTTAAACTGGCAATTAAGGATAAATGCCAGTTTGAACTGGCAATTAGTGATGAATGCCAGTTTGAAGTGCCAATAAGCCATAATTGCCCGTTCAAACTGACAATTAGACCCAATTGCCAGTTTAAACTGGCAATTAGTGCTAATTACTAGTTCAAATTGGCAATTATAAAAAAAAGTCATCATGTCGGTTCAGCGTTTTCGTAGTCTGTTGTCCATTGCTCGCCCTGTACAACTCGCGTGTTCCCGTCCGGTACGAAGACGCGCCTAGCAGCTAATCCGAATCGCAGACTTTTAATCGATTCTGAAGCGGTGGCTCTCAGCATCCGCAATAAATCCCATTCGATCTCGTCTGGTTCTGTCTGTGGCACTCTCGTGAGTGGGCCCAATATGGCCGCTCCACTCCACTAGCAGACTCCCAACTCCATCTTATCATCTTAATGACATAATCTTCTTCGTCGAGAGAAGTTTTCGCTTGTAATAGTTTTCGAGTCGGAAGGTCTGGGCCGGATGTGGAGGACTTACTCCTGAAAGTTCGGAGGGGACTTTGAGGAATTGTGATAATTATGAACGGTGATTGGGTTTTTGAGGGAAACATTCAGGCAATGACTTTTCAGCCAAAATATGATTAAACTGTAATGAATGTTATGATAACGTTACAATCTTGTGTGTAATTCATTACATGCTACAAAATTCCACCGCTGGCTAACACGATATTCCTCGAACATTATACATCTGTTGTCAACAGATGAAAAAAAAAAGAAAGAGGATGTGTCAATTTTTGGAGCAGTACCAGGGATAAAGAGCATTGGGCCAAGGATTGTATCTGAGGTATCTTCGCGACATTCGATATTAGTAAAATTGAGCAATGATTGATCATTATATTCTTGGCCCAATTTCTCTTGTATAAAAATGTCATTCCAGATTGTTCCAGGACTTCTGCAGATCAACAATACTCTTCACACTACTCGAAAATTTGTTAATCGGAAAATTTTCTCTGAGTGCTTCAGCATAGTTCAATTCTTTTGATCGAAGAGGAACTTCTGATCCTGAAATCGGAATGAGAAGAAGAGAAATTGTGACATTCAGTTCTGTACCATTCTTTAAATTCTTCATCGTATTGTATGACATCACTGAGTTCTTTCCAACATCAACAAAGTAATGATTGAATTCATTAGCAACTGTCATATAATTTTGTGTTCTTTTATTATAGAAATTACTACTTCAATTCAAATTATTTTCCAAATTTGACCATCGCATATTTTTGTGATTGACAGATTTCCTTCCCAGTTTATCTCGGCAATAGTTGCTTTCAACCTCTTGTAGTCATTATAGAGATATTATATTTAAATGTCATAATGAATGTGAATGTCTTGACAGTCATTAGAAGAGTGTTGCCCAGACTATTTCTCTTACGCAAGTCAATTGCGAATGGCACAATGATTCAGAATTTGCAGGTGCATGAAATTTGGATATTGATACATTCCAGAAGATTGCTGAATGCCACTCTTCTATCGGTCATGAACTTGAATCTGACTTGAAAACTCATACTCTGATCAATCTCATCGAAGTGTAGGTGAGGAATGTCTGATATCAAAGTGTAAGAGTGAAGTTTTCTGATGTTACCACTGTCAGCTGAATGAAAGAAAATATCTAGTAGATTGTAGAATGAGTCTACTAAAAGTCTACGAAGAAGGAAAGATGGTAGCGGATTGAAAATACATTTACTGGAGAACCTCACAGGAAGAGAAGGAGAGGAAAAGATGAAGAACTCTCTGTAGCATTCCATTGAACTCAGATAAGCCTTTGATGCGATACAGATAATATGGAAATTTTCGAAGCAAATGAAAGTACCAATATAGAAACAGGAAGAATCGAGACATTGAGGTAATAGTAATAATAGTAATGAAAGAAGAATAGTACTAACATCAAATCGACCAAAGGAATCCAACAAGCTTGTAATACTCTATGGATGAAATTTCAGGAAAAAAAGAATTGTTACAAGGAACAATATCCTGAGTATCCAGTGCAATACCTTAACTAACAGTGTGAGTTCAATTCTACAAAATCAATACAATGGTCGATGGAATAGACGACAGAATTCAATGGGATAAAATGAGTGACGAAATAATAAAACAAACATCGGAAGAAAAATCGATGACGAAGAAATTAACCGAGAGCTGAAGAAACTGCTTTGGACATATAATGGAAATAGAACTGAGATGAGAACCAACAAAAATACATGCAATTTAATGATAATGAAACCAACAAAATGAGTATAACAAATAGCATAGGCAGGAGGATAGAGAGGAGAATGTCTTTACAGGAGTGGAAATAACTGACAGAGAATAAAGAATCATGATAGCGATGGTTAAACGTAGTGAGAGGAAGTTGAACGCAATCCGATGGCCATGGATATTGAGAAAGAAATAAATACAGAAAAAATCACAATTTCCCTAAATTTAATAATAATAATAACCGTCTTTATCATTCCCAAAGAAAAAAAAACAAAATTATATTATAATTAGAATTCATGAATGTTTGGAAATGAAGGGCGAAGTTTGAGCATGTATCATCGGATCGGAAATTCACGTGAACAAAACATCCTTCCACATGGATTCCACGTATGATTCCAAACCGCCCGGCTAGATGCGGAAATTCATAAATCCACCCCCTGACAATATAAACACACACACACAGACAGACAGATCAAGTGAACCCCTTCGGTTTTTGAGAGCGTGTCTTCGTCACACTTCCGGGCCACATATCATGGCGTCCCACCCCCTACACGGATCCGGTATTGACAAATGCCGTATAAATCTCGATTCGGTTGACGTTTTGCGAGTGCCGACACGGTCCATGGACCGATCCGGAACAAATGACTGACGATGGTCATCGGCGTAGAGAACAGTTGAATACGCTTCATTTTCGTGAGACAATCGTGATTGCATCGTGTGGGAAACGTCGAAATTACTACTGAAAACACGTACCTATGCATACACGGAAAACGAAAAAGTATCCAGAAAATAGTTCGTCCAGTATTTGTGGGATCTTCTCTGCTTGTTTCTGAAGAATAAAAAAAAGGAATTATGATATTTATCTCTATATATTCGTAATGAAGGACAGATGGATGATCTGCCCCAAAATATCACTATCGGTGACAACTTGTTTCGAAAAACTCTGGAAGGCAAATATTCTCAATAAATTTAAATCAAAATCTGTACTGTTTTTCTTTATCTGTTTTTGTGCAATTTCTCTCTGATTTTTTTCGCTGGTCGCTCACACACTGAAAAGTGAGGAAATTACAGAGGAAACAATCATTTTCTTGTGCTGAGAAACCGAAGAGAATTATTTCCTTGTGCAAAACGAAAAAACAAAGAATGGAGAACAACCATAAAAAAATTGTCCCCACAGTATATCATGTGTTTGTGTGAAATACTATCAGTATTCTAATATCAGTTGGATATATTTGTCTTTCAAATCCAAATAGAGAATTTTTCTTCAAAGTGTCATTAGAATTTCTTCGCTTAATTTTTTTCAAAAACAAGGAGAGAAAATCCCACAAAAACACTAAAAAATGAATATACCATCTCCTGGAATAACTTGCAGACAGTTTTCAATACGAGAAAATCGTATCAGATAATTCAAGGAATCTTTCAATGCAGAAAATCTATTTTGCATCAAAAATGTTATAAGGCGCTCCTCAAACATTTTGAGTGTCGAACTTGATTCATTTGTAGGTACATCGAGGAGGTGGTGTATTGAGGTGATGGAAAATATATCTTTATCCTATGAATATTTGCATATACGAGAATACTGAACACTTCGAATGGTTTCCATCACATTTTTGTGACTGATATCCTCATTTTGGTGAATTATTTTGTCTATGATTCCACTTCAAATTATTCAAAATACAAATTTTGGCAAATCCATGACAGTTATCGAATCCAATCATGAGAACTTTTATTCATGAATGATGAATTTATGAATTAGATGAGTATCTGAATTTTATACTCAAACCTCTGTCTTCATTGGCGTAGAAGTTATATATAATCATTTCTTAAAAACTCAAGTTCTACTTCGCCAACATACCAAATTTTGAGTGAAAACTTATGAGTCGTTTCAAAGTTATGGAACAGAATCTATTTGAAAATTGGTAATTCAGAGTTGACTAGAGCCTAAACCAAGCAACTTTGTAATGGGGTGAGTTTGCTTGAATCGAATTGTTTTGATCTGAGGAATGAGAGGTAGTTTTTTTTTGTGGAGTTCGTTCAAAGGCACCCTGTACATACATAGAGAGAAATAACAAGTTCGTTTGTGCAAACTACTCAATCCGTCTCTAAATGGAGTCATAGGAATCATTTGTATATTGATGTGTGAGGAAATTGGTCGTGTATATCACACACTCGACTATGTAAGAATCACCATTTTGCTATGTCTACAGAATAACGAGATGAGGAATATTACTAAGGGATTATGTACTTCAACATAATCAGTAGTTTCTATGTACTGTTTTATATCAAGTGCAAACATTGGTGTTCAATTATATGAAATTTCGTAAAGTCAAGATCGCTATCAAATTCTATAGATCTACTTCATCTCCATGATGCATAGATAAATAATACTCTTATCAATACTGTGATATCATTCGCTACATGCCACTCTTGGTGGAAATGGACAACCCATCTGTGTATCATGTTGAAAAAATATAACGAGAGCGCCTGGATGGATTCAAATAGTTTTGTTATGGAATATATCCATGCACTCTGAATAAAAATATAAAAGTACTTTACATATAAGAATAACGAATTCAATAGGTTCATCAAAACAGAAAAACAATATTAGCGGGCAAATCTTCACTTTTATAACCTATATATACACCTGAGCTCGCATCTCAGCAGACCTACCGCTTCCTCACAAATAACATGTTCAGATCCATCCTCTCTTGGCACATTCTTTGACCATGAACCAAGCTTTCTTCTTAGCTTCAACTGGGACCTTCTTGTAGAGATCTTCCTGACCAGGTATACCATCTAGATCAGTACTCCTTCGTTTTCCATTCACTATCAACGTAGAGAAAACAATCGCGTGCCCGAATTCATAAGCTCAATTTCTTCCCTGAAAGCTGCGAAAGAGAAACCTGAGGAACAACCGAAAGCATCTAGAAGTCTTCTGAAACAATCGTAGTAGTACTCAACCAGTTCGTCGAAATGATCTTCGAGAACCATTCTGGATACGCTGGACCACAGAAGGAAGAAGACATCTGAAGCTGGACTTCCGTAAGAGAAACACTGGAAATCGATGAACTTGTTGGCTACGGCCTCACCATTTCGATATTTCTGCATGGTATTGTTGGTCCAGAGGTCGCAGTGGATGAAGGTGGCCCAAGGTTCTCTAGCTGGACCTCTAGCTTGTTCTCCAAGCAGATGAATTCTATCCAGAAGAGCAGCACACTCTTCGTCTTCTCTCAGCACCATTTTGGTGACTTCTCTATAATTTTTCATGATTTCGTAAGGGAAAACATAGTCCTGGCAGTATTTGTTGAGCTTGCAGTCGAACATTTCAGGTTTTTTCAGCTTCAGTGCCAATGTTGTGGCGTGAAGTTCTGCTAGATCTTTGAGGATTAGTTTGGAACAGGCTATGTTGAAACCTTCGAAGCGATTTATGTTGGTGAAACCTGCAAGATAATTATATTCATTTATACATCGAGTGTGGGTTCTGGTGAGCTGTGATTAGTTCAGCAAGATTCAATTCGTCACTGAATCTTGAATATTTTCTTCAGTTGAGTGAGCTGACGCATGATTTAACCGATTAACATGAGACTTGACTTCGTTTGGTTTCCAATGATTGATTGAATTATACATCGTTACAATTATCACGAAACACGCCTTTTCGATTGAATGGAACCAATATTAAAGAGTAGTTGGAGAGTGAAGACTCTCCTATTGAAAAGATCCAATCCAATTGATTAGTATTGGCATAAGAAACAATGATAATTGGAAATTGTGACGTGGCAATAATATAGTGTGCATAATCATCGATATATTTGATATGATCACTGTTATAATGTCATCTTTTATAATTTGATGTGAATTCCAAAAATCCGAGTGGATACCTCAAACCTTGTATTTCACTGATTAATTGTCTTGACTCAATCAAGAAATCAGGTATTCATGTGGTGATTCGACTGTAACAAATTATCATTAGGACGATATCATCACATGATTTCAACAGCTTATTTATTCATGAATGACGACTTCGTCAGGATGGAAGATTATGAATGTTGCTTGTGATAAAAATTCAGTATATTCAAAATTGTCATGTTTTTATCAGCTTCAGAAGATGAATGTGTATTTTAAGATCGTATCTGAAGCTGAATGTGAAATATTCCTACAGGGAATACAGGTTCAACATCATTTAAAAAAAGAATTAGTCAAGAACGTTCATGAACGATACGTTAATTTTCCAAATGTCCCATTTCACCTGAAGTTGCCAGATTTTCCAGAACTAGTGCAGCATCTTCATCAACTGATTCATCATCACACTGTAGATTGAAGCGGGCACCATAAAAATCAGCGAAACATTTCAAGATATTCTCCACACCCATATCATTGCAGAATGCTCTCAAAGTGGGTATGACTGTTCGATAAAAACCAACTTCTTTCTTGAAGATAACTTGAATGTTGAAGATTTTCCGGAACAGTTCCGTGGGAGGTATTTTCTTCACAACTGCTTGGAATTTTCTTGCTCGCCCAGTACTGGCATCAACGAGAAATAAATCTAGGCTCAACATAACGCTTTCGTGGTTCTCTCCTGGTGCTGTCAATTTTTTGATTGTCACATTCTGGATTGCACCAGTGCCGACTATGTTCTTCAACAGGTCGTCGATTTGTTCGATTGTTTCTGTCATCATGTATACATGTGGAGGATTCGACTGGATTTGATCAAACGTAAAACATGGCTATTTCAGTTACAAACGAGTTCCGTGTAGCAACGCCTACTGTGACGTGGAAACCAGTTGAGAATAATATAATAGATGTGCATGATGCTTTGATTGCATAGATTATTTTTTCACCTTCTCTCACAATTGGAATCTGCTGAACTAGTAGAGGTACAGAGTTAGTCAAATTGGAGAAATCTCTCGGGTTTTGATGGTGAACATTTTTATAAAACGAAATTTGATAGAATGCAATCAAGTTCTCCTTCTCACATTTGATTCAGGTCAATTTCGCAAAAGAAATATCATGAAGAAATTAGATTTTATGCAGGGTGGGGTATTTTCCAGGTAAAATACACAAACTCAGTTTTGATTGGGACGACTGTAATGACTCCAAGTGCCATTCAAAAGAGCACAAAAAATAGTCGAAAATTATATATTACTCACCAAATTGATTTGATGATACCTTGATGAAATAACAAAAAATAGGGAGAATATCAAATGTTTCCACTATTCGCAAAGTGGGCTTCACAAAATACTCAATGTAGAGTTGATTAACTGTCAGACCTGAGTTGTCGAATAGAATTCAGAGCTCGTATTATGATTCTCCGAGGGTACTCAATAATGTCTGAATAATGGAAAAACTGACATGCTTTCCGTGTTTTCTCGATGATCATATGGAGCACAGCATGCGAAATTACATATTGAATGCACATTAAAAATGAAATTTATAAATATGATATAACGTTGTCGATGATTCTTTGTTTGGTAACTTGTATTCTGTTATTCGAGATGGGAATCGATCGAACTTTTATTTTTTCCTTTGTTATTCCAAATTATTTTCGGAAGGAACCTTTTCATCACCTTGCTCATCACATTTCCAATCAGAATTCCGATCTTATATCACATATTGAATACTCTCCGAAGCAGAGGTATTATTTTTTGATAATACCAAGATATTTCTATATATAGATATGGATTTCCGATATTATTCAGAGAACGAATAATAATCAATCGAGAATCAACCGAGATTAATTAATTGAGAGATCTTCATCTGCAACATTTTTCGGGATATATAGAGAGATATATCGGACATAGAGAATCTCATATCGTTCAAGACATATTTTCTCGAAAAGATGCCAGATTTGATAGCGTAGTTTTATTTCAAGAAGTTTCTGAATTTCTTTCAGAACTAATATTCGACCAGAAAGAAATCAATCTTGTAATCGAATCAGGTACTCAGTTTGTGATGAACATTCGAACACTGTACGAGTAGAACATTTTTATCCATCATCATTGTCTACTTACATACTGGATGACTATAATATTCATATAGTTGCAAAGGATGTAGTGACACCCTGTATAATCTGGACCATAATGAGCTACATCTGGTGGAACTTATCATTCTATCGACTGAATTATGTCTCTTAAATGTTCCGGAAATATCATTAACGGAATGTTTCATCATTCGTAACTTCAATTACATTCAGTCAAATTCACATATATTTCATGATATCATCATTATATTATCACGTTGATTAAATAACCCATGTTTGATAAAACCGATGATATTCGCATGGTTACTTCTCATTGATAATTGATTG
The DNA here is from genome assembly GCA_963576655.1 of Gastrophysa polygoni. Lineage (NCBI taxonomy): Eukaryota > Metazoa > Arthropoda > Insecta > Coleoptera > Chrysomelidae > Gastrophysa > Gastrophysa polygoni. Next base: position 51,159,280 of record OY755083.1, read on the forward strand.
AAAATACCCTTGACGACGTTGTATAATCGTTTTGGTGTTCGACCTCTTGTCAAAATGTGACGTTTCTTTGACGTTCACCAAAGAAATAATAATCAAGCACAGTGACGTTTCGTTGAATTTTTCAATATGCAGCGCTTTAGTTATTGTTCTAGTGGTGATATAGATGAATTAATTGAAAATTAGACAACAGGAAATACAACGAAAGCACATTGAGTATGTTTGGAAACAATTCACGCAGTTTTGTGAACGTCGAAATTACAAACTTCGTGCTGGAATTTCCAGTGAAACACTAGAAGATATACTGAAAGATTGTGCGTTCAACATGAAACGTGCACACGATACAGAATGAAAAGAAAGTAAAGTGAAAACAATCAGGAACATTTCTGCTAGACTCTTACAGAAATAGTTTCATGAAGAGTTCGACAGATAACTGAATCCATCCGAATGAGAGGTTGAAAATATCATTCATTATATAATCGTGAAGAATATGTCTTGTAATATAGCTGATTATTTCGTTTATCCCATTTGCATAAACTGGTCTACGACATAACTCCAGTATCTGACGATCGCAGAAGATTCATTGCAGAGTTGAACAAATTTTTATTTCTTGTGTCAACATCAAGAGTAACAACTACCCTGAATTTCCAAGCCATCCTCTCTTTTGGCACTCTTGCGTCATATACCAAGCTTTCTTCTTAACATCCAGGGAAACATTCTTCTCCAGCTCCTCCTCAGTCTCAGGCAACTTGTAATGCTCGTTGATTTCGGGGGGTTTCACTGCTCTCACTACGAACGTCGAAAAACACAGTGCGTGTCCGAACTCAAAGTCAGCTTCCAATCGAATTTCTTCCAGTAACTGATCGAAACCGAATGGCTCGGTGTCACATCGCAATTCAACCAAATTCCATATGAACACGTCGTGGTAGTACCTGATGAGGTCATCCAGATGTTCTTCCATCACGTGTTGTTGTACGTTGGACCATAAGAAGAAGAACAAGTCGGCTGCAGGAGAACCGTAGGTGTACAACTGGAAATCGACCAATTTGTTCACTATTTCCCCACCAACGTGTTTCTGCATGGTATTGTTGACCCATAGATCGAAATGGATCAGTGTAGCGAACGGTTCTCTAGCAGCAGGTCTAGGCATTTCTCCTAGATACTTTATCCTGTCTGCAACTTTGGCACAATTGGTGTCCTCTAAAAGAATATTCCTTGCGCATTTTTGGAAGATCTTCTCACCATCATGATCGAATCTGTAATCGCGGCAGTATTTCTTGATGTTCTGGTCGAAACTTTCTGGATTCTTCAATTTCAATGCTAGCGATACTGAATGAAACTCAGCCAAGTCTTTCAGTAGTGACATAGTGCCTCTAAGATCGAAACCTTGGAATCGATCAGTCGTCGAAAAACCTGAAACCAACTACAATCAGCACGTGTCTTGAGATACTTGCGGTATTGTTTACCTGATGACACTAAGTTTTCTAGAACCAAGACAGCATTTTCATCCACCGAGTCACTAGAGTCCAGATTGAGCCTTGCCCCATATAAGCTCGGGAAACAATCAATCACTCTAGTACACTCCATTTCCCGTTGGAATCCTTGCAAAGCTGGTATGATCTTCTCATAGAACGCCACTTCCTTCTTGAACGTCACCTGGATGTCGAAAATCTCTTGAAACTCTTCAGTTGGAGGAATCTTTTTCGCGACCACGTGTAATTCTTCTTCCTGAGCTGTCTCTTTGTTTTCCACACTCAAATCGACTCTTAACATGAGGCTCCCATAGTTATCCCCCACCGCAGTTAGACGTGTTATTTTCTGGCTTTTTATAGTTTTGGATGTTCCCAAAAAGTTCGATAGAAGCTGCGAGAGATTTTCGATCGAGTCTGCCATGACTAACCTTGTGTATGGCCTTGTTGAATGAACGAAACACTCTGCGATGACAAGTAATTCGATGTTTACACAACGATACAGGATACTTAATTTCAGAGGACAGAGTCGGTTTCAGTTTGATTTGTGGATAAGAATACTATTGTCCGGACTGGTTGCTTCGTCTGATATAAACAGGATTCCTTTCTTGGTTGTGAGAGTGATCAAAATGTGATGCTCACGGTAAAATCATCATTATCATGATGATGCGTTCAACACCACGCGTAGATTTATGTGTGTTTTTTTTCTACACAATCTCGCACAATTTATCTCACTTATCTGTTTGATCATCTAACAACTCGTGTATGGGTGTATTATGTAAGATGTCATCAGAACTAACGTATTCAAACAAAACTGACGTGTTTTAAATGAAGTTTTTCTTCTCTTGGAATGATAATTCTTCCTCATTTTTATAATTTCCATTCGAATGTAGAAATGAGCAAATGTTCTGAGGGTTTTTTTCACGTATACAGGGTTTCCGAATGTTAGTCAGTGTCAATGATAATTCGTCCCAAATACGAACATGTCCTCTCGATTTTCAGAATTCACGTGAATAAGAAAAAGTTGATGATTTCATGGATTGAAACTAGACAAGTACCGTTTCGGAAAGAAATATTAGTTCTTCAATATTAGACTCAAGTTGATGAGTGAATAAGTTGTATGCGGAAACAACAAATACATTTAGTCACACTGAATTTCTCCTGCTCTTTCCAAATTCAAGAATTAAATTTGAAAATATTGATATGAAGGGTTTTTTTTTGGGCTCGAGGCCTTCTTTCGAATTGTTTCATGGCCTGAGCTGGAATTCGATTTCTTTTCATTATGCTGATCGATACCACTGTAGACAAAGAACATCCGACCCAAATATCACAAAAATGTATTGGCAGCTTAAACTGACAATTAGTGCTAATTTCCTAATTTCCAGTTCAAGCTGGCAATTATAAAAAAAAGTCATCATGTCTGTTCAGCGCTTTCGTATATTATAATGGAACGATATAAATTTCAACTTGTGGTTAGTTTTCAGGTCAGAGTGAGTTGACACCTGGTATAGAATAAGTTCATATGGAAACTGATCAGTCATTCATGATCCGCACCAATGCAAAAGGTGGAACTTCCGCAAGATCGTAGAAAAACAAATTTGTGTCAATCGGAACGAGTCCTGTATGAATTAGCAAATCCTCGTTCACGAAATCACATTTCGAGAGCGAAGTGAACGTCTCGTTTGGCCCATTTGAATGCGTTTCGGAAAAAAGTTGGGCGCCAATTTGCCAGCATCAGCCGAGAGCGACCAAAAACAAAACTTATTCATCTCGCTCTCGCGACGTCAAATTTGTTCGTCTCGTTAGACGGTGTTCCCGAAGAACGGAATGAAAAATATTTGATTTAATCTGTTGTGTAGACAACGTAATCTACAGTGATGAAAGTACACAAGAAGTCTCGCTGTTCCTTAAATGAGCCAATACGTCATCTGAGCGCGAAACACGGCCGGGAAAAGAAAATAAAATGTTTGACAAATAGCGCGCTCGTAGGCAAACATCAAGTCGGAGATGTTTGCTTTCCAGATGACAAGTGGCACCGTTTCCGCCTGGCTTTAGGCTGTATGAAGGGACTACAAGACTTTTTCCAAGATAAATAGTCTCTGGACGAAATGCTGGCAATCGTCTTGGAATATGTGCTGGTACTTTGACCTCTTTCAGATTTTCTACCCGCAAGCTCTCAATCTGCTTCATCAATCAATTAGCGATTCCATAGAACTCAAATTTACAGGGTGTCGATTGATTGGGTGTAGGGTGTGAATCCTCGAGTGGTTTCAAGGATGAAAGCTAATATCAACAAATGTCCTAAGCCTCTTAGTTTTTAAGCTATAAGGTAGTTAAGTATGAGGAAGTGAAATATTTTTTTCAAATTTTCACCAGTATATTACATACTACAGCTTCTTCAAGTAGACACCCAATCCGAAGGAGTTCATTTCTGAAGGAAAGCATGAAATAACTGGTGTTGATTTCAATTCTATCGACATTAACTGACGATTAACTTGCGATAGCATCAAAATCTGGAAAAGCAGATTTTCTCTCTGTCCTGGTTGGGAATCTAGCTGAGATGCCGTATGGAAAATACTTTCTCTAGACACTCATCCCTACTAACATTTTGTTTTGTCTCCATTTTATGACGGAATTCAATTCCGAAATATATCGTATTATGTGCCTTCAGAGGTGGTTGAGAGTACTTACGTGAACTTTTAGTTGCTCCAATATAAGGGGAAGACGGGAAGACACTTTAGGATGTAAAACGCCTGTAATTGAGTAACAGTAAAGTACGAGTTCTGAAATCCATAATTTTCCTCATAAAACGCTTTCCTCGTCTATGCTAATGGCTGCACGGAATTTCAACATCTCATAGTAGGGGAGGAATATATCGAGTCATATACTGGATGAATAGAATCAATGGTGTTCCTATTCGAGTCTATTTGCAAGTTAAATTAATTGGGATCTGGTTGAAATGTTTATGTCCCCTATTTGCACATATTGATGCAATATAAAGATAGTCTGTGGGAAAGGCTTTCATAACAGTAACAGTATAACGAGGTTGTTTGAGGTCACTCCTATAGTGACTCCCAATCGCTGTTCAGTCGAGTATTTTTGCCAAACCTCATCATTTCAAGTGATTGTTTTGATGACTGTTGTCAAGGTATTGGACAGAAATGTTTGACAGAATGCTCATCAGAAAAAATGCCAGGTTTCTATCGTTCATTGAAATGTCTGATATGGAATTTGATTGGTTGATTATGGAACTTTCGAGAATTTTCATGATTAGAGAATCAATTTGTCCGTTTCTAAAAAATAGAGTAGAAGTTATTAAAAATTATTGCAATATATTTGTAGTAAGGACAGATTTAGGATCTGTCCCAAAATGTCACTGCGCTTGAAATCAAACCTTCAGATACCCAAAAGAGAAATTCTCTATTGGTCAGTGACACCTTGTTTTTGAAAAAATTCGGAAATACAAATATATTTAATAATTATAAAACCTCTACTTATTAACTATTATTAATATATTACTTATTAACAGTATACTCACTGGAAATCTGCCACATTAAAACCGAGTTCCATTCATTCCAGCCAGCAATACAAGTTACCCCAATTTTTCGATTCTCCAGTCAAATCCACTTGAAATTATTTTGTGATCTTACAAACTACCTCTTGTTCATTGGTGTCAATTCAGGATACATTTGGTTGAATTTTCTGCAAGTTCTGGCAATGATTTGATCACATTGTCCGTGTATAATAAATAACTTCGTAAGAACTTCGTTTGAATAATCGATATTCGCATTCATTCTGGGAGATTTTCTGAAACACTGTCAATAACAATTACTGAATAACTCATTAATGTCACCGAACTGTTATGAGTTTGATATTTCCATGGCTATCTAAAATTAACTTCTTCATGAAATTATATTTTTCACAAAAAGCGGCTTTATTAAGAAAAATTGATGATTTAGGTATAGGGACATGCTATGTCATCTTGTAGAATTTTTATTCGTCTTTCAATTCATTGAGTGAAAAACAGTGGGTACCATTTGAAAAAATGAACTTTCGACCAATTGTATGAACAACGGATATAATAATAATTTCAGCACGCCCTGTATGATATGGAGGCGACTTCTCGGTGTAAATTGACCTGTCTGTCCAAACCACCACTAAAATATCAACTCTTTATGATTCGAGAGCCCTGATTTATATGAGTTCAATTAGGGATATGTTTTGGATCATATTTAACACAAATTATTTTTTATCTTGAAAACCGATAGAGATAGGTATAGGGATTTATCAACAAAAGAGTATTGTAATAAAAAGGCAATTCTATCCATTTATAAAAATGCAGTTGCTAGGACTTTTTGATAGAAACGGCAACGTCGCAATTTCGAAAATATTCTAGATCAATAGACAAGGTGATAAAATGTAAGATGCGAAATTTTCAGAAAAATCCTGCGTTGCGTTCTCCATAAACGTCTAACGTACCATCGACCATGAGTTACCCTGTATATGAAGGGGCATTATAGTTCATAACACCCTAGGGCATAGGGAGTGTGTTTGTAGTAACCAAATCCAAGATATTACAATGAAATAAACAAGATGGGACAGTGTTAGTGAATGAATTGGAATCTCCCATCGCCTTACCAGATCTCTTCTCGTCTCCATCGACATACTCGAAGCCGACGCCGATGTTTTTGGGATTCCGAGACAGTGTTCTCCAGCCAGATAGGTGTCTGAGGCGTCGTAATATGATAATAACGCTTTGATTAATGGCGCGAGGTCGAGGCCATAACAGCGCCCGAACTTTGCCTATTTGTTAGCCTTGTCAGGTTCGCGCACCGACTCTCCGGACCCCGTAAAAATTATGTTCTCGGAGCCTAAGTGCTTTCGCTCCCAATTTGGCGAACAACTTGTAGATCTACGATCTACAGAGTGACGGTAATTGATGGAATTACGAACGGCCGGCCCTGATTCCTTACCCAACAGACAGGGTGGAATATGTTTGATCAGGACAAAATCGGTCCGAAGTGTCGAATGAGAATTCATTCATTCAGTCTTTCATTCAGAGTTCCATTAAACAAAATACATTACATATGACATCTCATATCATACTATTGTATCATTTCAATCCTTTCAACTTAATTATATTATAATTATTCAATATTTTTTTCATCATCAGATAATAACATTGTACATTATACATTTCAAATTCCATATTGTTACATTCTTTGATGTTTACGTTCTCACATTATTATGCAACCAATTCCTCAACATTTCAGTGATCTGTTACTCAAATTGTTCATACAGAAGGTCATACCTTTTATGAGCCGATTTATTTGCTGAACTTGGTTGAATGATTGTACTGTAATTTTCATACTTTGTTGATGGCAAATGAATTATTATTATTATTATCATAGAAACAAAAGGAAATAATGTGCATTCATCCCAATGTTCCCTATAATAACCCTCGAAAAGGTGGACCAAGTTGTACCGTAGGGTAGACTGGGGATAAGATGATATCGTATTGTATATTGTAATAAGAATAATGAACAAGAAGTCCTTATTTATCCTTCAAAATACTAATGAAATCATAAGGAACTGGCACTTTTGAACTAGGTTGCTCTGTCATAAAACCAACCCAACAAGAGAAGAAAAAGAAGAAAAAACCCGAGAATTCAGTGATGGGTACGAATTGATCATTGTGTGTAATTTAATAACTGATATATAATCAGTTACGATGTTAACAACTGTTGTTTTTTTTTTGATGCTGGTAATGCTTGGACAAGATCTAATGTGGTCACGTAGGAATAGAGATTTTCGCTGCAGTAGATCTCGAGCAGTTCCTCATGTTAAGCAGAACAATTATGGATATCTTCGCCTTCAGCAAAATCACCAAGAAGGCAGATCACGCAATTCCCAATTCGATGATGTCGGGTACCCCACTGTTCCTATGAGGTCGTCAATATCCATGCTGGGTGTCGCCACCAACAGTGTTCTCTCATAGGACGATCATGTGAGGTCCATTGCGAAAAGTGCTTCACAAAAACTCGGTTTTCTATTCCGTGCGAAGAGATACTTCACATCCCAGCAACTGCTTACGATCTACAAAGCACAAATTCGACCTGTCCTGGAGTACTGTTCACATGTTTGGAGCTCAGCCCCCAAACATACGCTACAGCTCTTAGATTCAATTCAGATAATTTGGAGCTCAGCCCCCAAACATACGCTACAGCTCTTAGATTCAATTCAGATAATTTGGAGCTCAGCCCCCAAACATACGCTACAGCTCTTAGATTCAATTCAGATAATTTGGAGCTCAGCCCCCAAACATACGCTACAGCTCTTAGATTCAATTCAGATAATTTGTATCTCCATTCTATTGAAAAATATAGTAACGAATGTCTGGCCAACTGGGTGAAGCCCATCCCAAAAGCAAGTACAGATCAAAAACAAGCGATATTTGAGAGCTTGGCCTCAGCCATTTTATGCGAGAGTAAATGTGGATTTATGCAGCCACATTTAACAATTATCAAGTAATATTCATCAATTGAGAATGAGCATGTGACAAGAAGCGAAAACATTACCGTCTATGCAGATCAAATTGACTAGTATGAATAAATGATACGTACAGACGCACAAGTCAGTCCCAAACCTTGGAATTCCTCATTTTCTTTGAAGTAAATCACAAGGAATTAAGAACGAGATCGACTCAGCATAGCATCATCCAGATATGTTTTATAAAATGATTCTTTACGCTGAAATAATCTAACCTATGAAAAGTAAGGTTAGTTTCATCATCTCTCAGACAAGGTCTGACCAATCACAAGGTTTCTCTACCGTCATAGAACCAATTGGCGGCCATCTGCGTACTAGTTGCGCATTAGAAGAAAACCTGGTTCAATTGAAGTAAAAAGTTAAAAGTTGGCCATCTTTTTTCTTGTTACTTGTTTATTGATAATTGTTAATTGTCTGCATAAACACAGCCATTGAAAACAAGTAGTTTAACTCATAATTGTTGATTATTAATTGATAAATGTTACTCGATAATTGTCAAATGTGGCTGCATAAATCCACACTAACGCTATAATCTTCGTGGCTTGTTATAGAGTCGGTTGTGGTTATGTAGATATCAATATTCTGGAAGAACCAAGCTGTATACTCCTATACTACTTGCTCACTGAATTATCCAGATTCCGTTAATTTCTTGTACTGTGTCGGTCCACATTCTACCGAAGTTTGGCAATCGAAGTCGCCAGTATTATTTGTTATCCGCCCTCCTGAAAGTTTCTTGGTAAACTTGATTAAAGCGCCCAAGTATAAGTGAAGCAATCGAGGTGCGGCTGAGAAAGAGAAAAATAAATCACTAATTTGTTTGTTCGAATGGGATCTGAGTGTGAACGGAGATATTGCTCTCGTTCTCGACATTCTTTCGCTCTGGCAATTATTGCCGATCGCCGAAGTTTTGGTGGAAAGAATGGGGATTTCTAGGGGAGAAATCATAATTAGTTTCGGCCACTGTTCAGCAACGAGCTTGAATAATCTTGGTTCGAGAGACAGACTCTGTATACCTTCAGAAAAAAGTCGGGACACTGCTATATTCCCGCTTTTTCTGTTTTCGGAAGATGCATCGGTGGTTGAATAAAGAAATAATTTGAATATATACCCCACTCTGTCTTTTCGATATCCATAGTATTATAAGTTGATTGTCAGAAACAATTGTTGAGGTTAGATTGATTTCCGATCCAGTCAGATCCTATCCGTGAAAGTGAGTAAAAGGGCATTTCATTTGATTATTCTTGGAATTTCTTCAATGATCTGGTGTAGTAGAGACGATAGAGGAAAGATCCTACAAATATTTGAAATTTCACTGATCGATGGAAAATTAATTTTGGTTCATAACCAGTGGTACCTCCAGTGAATTCGATACCCTGAGTGATTTTCTTCATCTGTTGACAATACGAAAGCCTATAATGTTCGAGAAACATCGTGTTAGTTAGCGGTGGAATTTTGGGGGAGAAGGAAGGTGTTGGAATTTTTCTTGAAAGTTTGGAGGTTGTAGGGATCAGGAAAGACTTCACTAGGCGAAGAATTCCACAACTTTGCCGTTCTATTGATGCATGATGCTTGGTATAACGGAGGCATCATTGAGTATCTCGGTTTCTCACATATCTTTACAATCATAATTCACTCATGGATAATGAATTTTCTTGTTCTGACTTCTTCTTGTTCTGCTTTTTCTACTATTGGAATCACTATTGAATTTTTTTCATCTCGAACTGTTTTGATGCATGAAGTCGACTTAGCTTCCATTATTTTTCTCTCTTGGAGAGTGATTGAAACAAAAAATCGATTCAAACCGATGAATTCTGATGATTTTGTGTGACAATTTTTTTGATGTATAAGTCATATTTCAATCGACGGAAGTAGTTGAAGTTTCCGAACAAATTCAAACTTTTCGAACTCAAGTTACACCTAAAATACAGTCCAGGATGATAGAAATAAATAACGAACAATCTTTATTCAAAATTCAAATTCAAATTTCAAAATTTATTTCAAATTCAATTACAATTTTGTGTTCAGAGGGTGAAAAAACAGCAGAATCTCGCCCTCATCTTCTGAACACTAGGCTTGTGGAAAGTTTCAATGATGCAGTCTGAATTCAATTCAGGAAAGTGGAAATCATAATTTTTCCTAAATAGCCAAGGACAGATTTATAATGTGATACAAAATGTAACTGCGCTTGGAATTCAAGCTTCAGATACCTAAAAGTGAAATTTTCTACTCGTCAATGACTTGTTTTCCAAAAAAATTTTGATGTCAAATATATTCAACATGTACAAAAATTCCTTCTCATCTTAGTGGTGGACATTTCAATTCTAATTTTCAGAAACGGAGAGAGAAAGTCACAAAGAATTGTTGAAATCAATGTACCGCCTGCTCGATCAACCTACAGACAGTAGATAAATCTCAACTTCTGAATTATTGATATTGAATGTGCCACCCTGTATATCCCCTGCCTTCCCTATTTGCCAGCATTCACGAGCAACAGCTGAACCCTCGGCTCTCCGAAGCTGCCTTCCTCAAGTAATCCCCCTCGTTGAACCTTTCAAATTAATAAGATTAATTATATCTTGTATAATGTTGGCAAACACCAATTAATTATGATTGACTCGGTCCGATGATAGGGCGTCAGTAATTGTTCGGACGCGCTATGAGCGCATTTTTCGATAATTATGTTTCTCGAAAATCTTCGATAATCGATACTTTATCGTAGTGCAGTAGTTCGAGTAGTGAGTCAGGATACTCAACACTATACAACTTCAGAAAATCGTGTGAGAAAACAACAAAACAAACAAAAATTTCATCATAGAGGAAAAACCTATGATGGAAACTATTAGTCGACCTAAACGAAATAGCAAACCTCCTGACAGGTGGAGGTATGATTAATTTTTTTTCTTTGTAGGGGGGAGATGTAGTGAAGTAGTTTACCTGAATCACCTTATATATATATTCAGATGTATATAGTTAGTAGGGGATCACGTTACTGCTGTATGTATGTTATCATGACCACGTTGTCAATTCCATTATTCAAAAAATATTTGTTGAGTTCTGAAATACATAATTATTTCAAAGTCTTTATTACCATTAATATAATACAGTAATCAGGATATTACATTTATTCTACGACAATTCATACTCTTGTTGATGTCTTTTATCAGTACTGATGAGGTGGATCGATCCTACCTTGAACTCAGTTTAGCCAACGGTTGAAGCCGTATCCACTCTAAATCCAACGTATATTCTAGGCTGGAACTCTCTAGAATCAATGTGCCATCAATTTGCACTACTATCTGTGATCTCTGAAGTAATGGAAAGAGCAATCAACATCGAGCACATCCGATATATAGAGAGCTCAAGAATCGTGAACGACCGGCAATATGGCTTTCGTCACCAGAGGTCAACAGGAGACCTGCTTGCCTATGTGACACATAAGTGGCAGGTGTCAACAGAGAAACATGGGGAGTGTCTGGCTGTAGCCTTGGATATCTCCAAAGCATTTGACCGAGTTTGGCACCAAGGCCTCCTAGCGAAACTTCCGTCATATGGTTTGCCGCCCCAGCTGTGTTTTTTACTATCGAGTTTTCTTGCAAATAGATCACTCTACGTAGTGGTAGACGAGGTCTCGTCTGATACAATGGCGATCAATGCTGGTGTTCCACAAGGCTCTGTCTTGGCACCAACTTTGTTCTTGCTCCACATCAATGATTTGTTGAATGTGACCTCCAGCCTAGTTCATAGCTTTGCGGATGAAAGTACACTTCATTCCGCCTTTTCCTCTAGAGCCCCTATATCATCCAACAAGGCCAGAGGTGCAAGGCGAAGACAGGTCGATGCTTTGAATGAGGATCTGACAAGAATTCTGAAATGGGGATCTGAGAATCTAGTACAGTTCAATGCAACTAAAACTCAAGCTTGTATGTTCACCAAGAAGGCTGATCACGCAATGCCCTATTTGATGATGTCGGGTACCACTGTCCCTATGAGGTCGTCAATATCCATGCTGGGTGTCACCACCAACAGTGCTCTCTCATGGGACGATCATGTGAGGTCCATTGCAGAAACTGCTCTACAAAAACTTGGTTTTCTATTCCGTGCGAAGAGATACTTCACATCCCAGCAACTGCTCACGATCTACAAAGCACTAATTCGACCTGTCCTGGAGCCCCCAAATATACGCTAAAGCTCTTAGATTCAATTCAGAAGAGAGCTATTCGCCTAGTCGATGATACAACACTCACCAAATCATTGAACTCTCTAGATCATCGTAGAAAGGTCGGCTTTCTCTGCCTTTTTTATAGGTACTTTCACGGTCGATGCTCAACGGAAATATCATCTATCATGCCACCACGTGCGATTCCTAGTAGACAAACCAGACGAGCTCAAGCTGGTCACCTCTACACTGTCAGGCTCGAGACCTGTCGAACATCGCTATACCAAGCATCATTCATCGATAGAACGGCAAAGTTGTGGAATTCTTTGCCTAGTGAACTCTTTCCCGAAGCTCACAACCTCCAAACTTTCGAGAAAAATTCCAACACCTTCCTTCTCTCCCAAAATTCCACCGCTGGATAACACGATGTTCCCTGAACATTATAGGTCTCCCTTGTCGTCATTTCTTCTACCTGGAAGTGAAGATATTGGTTCCCTTCATCATCCGTGTATCTGCTGTATTTATTCCATATTTCAGAAATTCCCCAATAAGAGTTTAGTGCATGATGAGAAGAAATGAGTGATCCGCTCATTCGCACCGATTTCAGTGACCCTTCGTTCTCTCTGAAAGTACTCCACTGTGTAGAGTACACCTGATTCCATAATCACATGTTTGTATATCTTGATGAGAATTAGAGGCACGCGATCTCCACTAATGTTGAGACATTCCATTGCGATCAGGAATACTCTCATGGCATCCATATAGTGTGGAATTGTGTGAGAATAGTTTCATGATTCGTACGATATGCATATTCCGACGAAGTGGACTCTAGATTCTGGTTCGCATGGAGATCAATTCAAACTATTTATTCAGGATCATCGTCTCAGCACAAGGAAATGGAATTGCTTGAATAGGAATTATTCGAACGATGGGAAGGAATAATTCGAATAATATATACGATGTTTCAGGATGTGTTGCCATGGATCATGCCAAATTTGATTTCGAGATGCACTTCACTTCAATTTTTCCGAGATGAAATCAGTTTTTCCTCTGTGGCCACCACGGAAATTTTGTACAGACATCGATTATTCTGAAATTATCGATAGAACAGTGATTCGTCAATTTTTAGCTTCTCCACTTTTCGGACAAATCAAGCTCAGCAACCAATGCATCTTACAGAAAATTGGAACGACACATTTTTGACTGAAGTAAACAGTAATCACGGAAATATCGAAAATTTGGCTGTGCTATTCTGTATTTCCTTCTCTCAAAAAGGGCTTGACAAACCAATGGATGGTTTTCACCCTCGTTTCGAGGCCTCACTAAATCTCTTGGTTATCTTCTTATATGAAATCAAGAATTTCAATTATCGTTCAAGAATCGTATGAGGTACTAGAGAGTGGTTTTTTGAGTGAGTATTACAGAATGAAGTTATATTTTCTGCTCAACGTGCTCATTGTGAATCTATATATGAAGAAAATTGGTCATTTCATGAAGAAAATCGTTGGTTCATTCAGCAATTTTCGTTGAGATTCATGAGGAAATTAAATTGGTGGGTTTGTGAATTCATGATTGCCGAATTGTTCTTTATCACTATTCAACAAAAACACAGTTGTATAATTCATCAGTTGTATAATTTCGACTTTCTTGGGATGAACGGAGGTATTTTTCGAAAGTCAATATTCCATAATACTCAGATTATGTTTCAGTCTATTTCCTGCCAATTTAAGTCATTGTATTGTTAAATTTCTGAATCCTAAACTGACTTTTGGAACAATATCGAGTACGTTCCTGAACTCACGAGTACAACTCACTATCGACTCACAGCGAACAAATTCAGAAATACTCGTCCTCAGAAATTTTCAATGATATATCGTAATTTTGGTTGTGCATCATTGGCCAAGCAACAAATGTTGAAATACACAGCTTTCACATTTCAGCCCTTCCATTCCCTACCATTTTGAGTCAGAGTACCTCATTTCTGAATCACAAACTTCTAACTTTCCCGACCCCTCTGGGAAAATTTCGAAAAATTCAGAAATCCTCATGAATTTTTGATCTTCCGTTTGACTCGAAACGTACGCCTCTGGATTTGCCATATCGGTTGGTCGAAAAAATCTAGCAATGGCACCAACTCTTTCCCCATGATGATATCATCAAAAAAGAATCACAATTGACCCAAAAATAAATCAAAACACACATGAATATCGAATTGAAACGTTCCCGGACAATTATATTTTTTTCCATCTTTACATCTCTCGAATTGAGCTCTGCTGAGGGGTTCTTGAAAACCTACAAATTCGTCCACGTACGACCAAAAACTCATTGGTACATTTTTTTCACATTCACAACCAGGATTAGAATTTGCTAGTCGTACCTCGAATTCACACCCATATAACTCCGCCCCTGTGCATCGTTGACCTGGTTCATTTCCTATACAACTAGCTCAATATTCAATTTTGATTTTTCAAAAAGTATAGCATGTTACACCAACGAACACTTTCATGTCAAAAAATAGTTTCAATCTTCGTATTCTCCCCCCACCTAGCCTTACAATTTTCAAACGACATTATAAAATTCGAATATGCCGAGATCTTCAAAATTAAAACAAAAACATCTATCTAGCTTGTGTAGAACTCGCAAAAATTTGTGAAAACTGCGATATTCCTAAGCGGATCAGATACCGTTACACATGCAAAGCATTTTCAATGTCGAAAAATGTTCCTAACAAAAGTTCCTGAACTGCGTTACGATATTCGAGATGACGAGTGAGTGAAAGCAGAGCCTTTTTCCAATTATTTCCTGGTACATACTCCACGAGGAATATAACGAGAATCCGTAATGATATTAGCCCAATATCGGTAAGCTCGTTCTGATAAGAAAACCGGTGAGGCCACAGTTTTCTTCGTAGAACCAAACTCAAACAACTTCTCATTGTTCGACAACGGAAAGCATACACAAAGCTCTTAGTTTGTTTTTATTTGATAATGAATTGTAAACATCGGGCAAATTTGTTGGCTCGATATCGACTTATACTTTCAATGGTAGGCAATTAACTGGGGAAGAGAAAGAAATTGAGCAGCTCCGAGGCAAATATAAAAGTTTCAATTCGTATAGTGAGTGGCGGTATAATATTCTCAGGAAATTCTGCACATCCCAGTACAAGGTACAATTTTCCACGGGGATTATTTATATTACTGAACACATCAATTGAATTCATTCAGTATGATGGGTTGAATTTTGGAAAGCGTCAACTGAATCTGAAAATTGTTCGAGAGCAAATAACCCATGAAATAAATTGTGCATGAAAAATACAATACAAAATCTAAGAGTCAATTAGTACTGCTAGGTGAAGAAAATTCTGATTTTTTGGGTGGAACGGATCACAAGCTTTTGCCGTATATATTTGCATCCCACTTAGAACAGACATATATATAATATATAAGATATATATTGAAGACTCATCGAGAGAATCATGAGTCATCTCATATCCGATTTCATAAATATTCAGATGTGCTTCATTTCATCCACCTTACAGGGATTCGAAAAAGTTGACGAATCATAACATTTGCCAAAATATTTTGCATTTTTTTTAAACAGACTCCAATGATCCAGGAGAGACCAAAGAATGTTTAATGATAAAAATGATTAAAATAATAAACTTTATTCATGGTAAGTATAAAATGCAACTGCATACAAGACAATAAGAACAAAGTTGAAGTGCGATAAGTACCGTACTTGTTTCGCAAGAAAATAATAACAAAGGTATGGAATGATTAATCAATCTAAATAAACAATGAAATTACCTATGGAATTCATTGAATCTATCCAATGAAATGGATTCCAATTATGACAAAAATATACCTCTTGTCCCTCACTGATACCAAAAACCCATTTGCTACAAAGCCTGTGTGATTCCTCTAGCAAAATTATTTGTCATGACTATGATAACTATGTTGGACAAACTGAGAGATATTTGAACACTAGACTCAACAGATATATACAGAGATATGAAGAATAAACTCACAGAGCACATACAAGTTCTTCAGTGACGCATTGTATAATATTTGATCACAAATTCAACTCGAAAACGTGTTGATTCTTTTCAGAAGAGCTCTAGCAGTATCAGCGACGTGAAGACGTCCATAATCCAAGTAGTTTATATTTGAATCTAATTCATTTGATATCTTCTTTTTCTGAAATTCCAGCATGAAGCAGATAGAATAATTGAGAAGGAACCCGTTCATTGACCGTTTCATTGATTTTGTCATTGATAATAGACGACTAACTTCACGAATGTCGGCTTCCAAATATCATAGTTTCTGTTACTGAAGACCCAAACCCAGATAAACTCACCGAAAATTATCAGTACATTGAGTTCAGTTCGTTCTTGATCAGTATCAATTATATTCCAATATGGTCCAGTTGATTGAGATTCTGAATTTTTCTGAATAACACCTTGGAAAATTGTAGATTGATCAAGGTTATGCAGGCTGATTCAGAATTCGATTCATTGTTGGGTTAAAAATGAGACTTTTTCTTCCAACAAACATGTCTTGAAATACACCTCCTCCAAACCACAGCCACTGTAGGTGAGGTGAAAGAAAAATGTTACCTAAAATTGTGACTATAATAACGGATCAAATCTTCTGAAAATTGACATGCCCCGGTTTTTCAAGCCTCTTCTCAGCTTCAAGAATTAGGTAAACCCAGTTTCGGAGGGACTTGAAGGGGGTCCACACTTTTATTGGCCCAAATTTCATTCTCATGAAGAGAAATTCTGAATTCCAATAGCATAATCTCCTGGGCCATAAATAAATCTTGAGAATTCAGGTTTTTTTTCATTCAACTGACCGTTTGCTAGAGAAGGGGGTATTTTCGCAATATCAACTAACAAATCATCCATCAGTTGACCAGTCATTAATCTCATAACGAACGTTGGAAATGCCCTTTCCTTCCTGCGATACAACCTTCGATTCTTCTTCGCAAAGAACGTCGAAGACGTTCTGAAATCCGAGGAGTGTATTGGAAAACATCGATGATGCGTTCACGAAACCTTACTTACAGCATTTGTAGCTCGTAAAGCGTGCATTTTAGGACACATGTTCATCACAGTACATCCTCAAAAATCCACATGAAATTCCGAATCAATCTGTATATACCATCCAGACGACGTAGCATCCATCAGTTGTCAAAAATGTTGCATGGCGATTCGTTCAGTCCTAGGATTCACTCCTGGGAAATTACATTCAACTCGTGGGCGACTTTGTCGCCGTGCAGATCAGAAATCAACAAGTCATCAGGGGATTACGAAATAAAGCGAGCGTCTGCGGCATTATCCGGAGCAATAAAAGCGCAAATTAGAACTACAACACGATGATTACAGCGCCTGTGTTACCTTCATGACTCGTTCGCCCGATGAAAACTGCCCGAGATAAGGGCTTCGTCGGCGCGACTACAGCGCAGAAATAAAGTAGATAAATTGAGGTTATCATCAGCGACAACGAAACGGGCTTATCTTTTACTTTATGACGACCTGGGGAGCGAAGGGGTTGGCGGATATCATTCGCGAGAGGGATTCTCTTGCTGGGTAATGAAGTGTAACGCAGCGTTCTTTGTTGCAATCTTTCCTAGGTTTATATTTTTCGGTATAATGCTTCTTTTGTCTCGGTGTCGTTGTTTTTTTTTTTCCTCATTTCTTTTCGCGACAAAGGGAAAAGTTAGCCAGTTTTTCCCAGCATTAGCATTTGTATGCAGGCTGCTTCTGACTGGATGGTAATATACCGGTTGATTCAGGAAAGATGCGGGTATACAGGACGCATGGAGAGAAAGAAAAATAATCCACCAGTAAGCGGATGTTGGCTCATTCATTATCTGGAGATGGATGAAAAATTGTTGAAAGAAGTTCATGTTGGATGTTGAGATGCCATACAACATATGGTCACGGCTTCCGATATAGAGAAGATGTTAGTAGGGGAAACTGAAAAGTAGTCATAGTCAAACGTAATAGATATTTACGTTACTAGTCCGGTAAGTACACATTCCGAAATTAAACATCTCACTCGTACTGTAAAAGTTTACCGGACGTGTGACGTATAACATTTTATTTCATACTGCTAAAAAACAAAAATGAACAGTGAAAAATAAAATATTAATCTTTGTTGAAGTGTTACAACAAAAAAATGGGAATGTATCAGCAAGTAGCAACTCACTAATAAATAATTCATCCAATAGAGCTCCTGGTATCCATATTCATGGGAACGAAAATTTAACGGTTAATATTAATTACTGTCTGTAAGTTCTTCGAGGAGGTGGTATATTCATTTTTCAGCTTTTAATGGGATTTTCTCTCCTCGTTTCTAAAAAATAGAGTTGAAGTTATTAAAAATTATTGCAATATATTTGTAGTAAGGACAGATTTAGGATCTGTCCCGAAATGTCACTGCGCTTGAAATTAAACCTTTAGATACCTAAAAGAGAAATTCTCTATTGGTCAGTGACACCTTGTTTTTGAAAAAAAAACAAATTCCATTCAAAATTAGCTGAGCATATCCTTACTGAAAATGGACAACATATGGCCGATTGGGGTAATATTAAGATCATAGGAAAAGAAGACAAGAACCAAAAACGGAAAATCAAAGAGTCTGCTTGCATTCTCCTGAACGGAGACAATAATATTGCTTCTTGTTCAGTTGATATAGATAGAACTTGGCATCCACTTCTGAAACTTGAATATGAAAATGGAAAATTCGATATCAATTAATAAAAACACCTTGTAACCAGAATTCCTCCGTCTACCAAATTGTCACTTTTCAGTGTCAAAATCGAAAACATTGAAAAAATTTACGAAGAGAAAAATATTTTAATTGTGTTGAGAACGGGAGCAGATTCGTTCCCGAAACGTCCACAAAGATAAGTAGAGGTTTCATCCTTATTAAATATATTTGTATTTCCAAATTTTTTCAAAAACAAGGTGTCACTGAACAATAGAGAATCTCTCTTTTAGGTATCTAAAGGTTTAATTTCAAGCGCAGTGACATTTTGGGACAGATCCTAAATCTGTCCTTACTACAAATATATTGCAATAATTTTTAATAACTTCTACTCTATTTTTTAGAAACGAGGAGAGGAAATCCCATTAAAAGCTGAAAAATGGTAATAATAATATTAGCAATAAGTAATTTCTGTGTATTGTTTTGCTGTTGGATTTTTAATAAATGTATTCATGCTTTTGACGCATAACTGAGTTTTCAATATTTACAATCCGGTAAAATTTCATTACGGGATAGTAGCACGTAATGAAATATTACGTGCGCTAATCCTGTAAAAGTCTATTTTCCGGATTGAAATCAGGTACGTAAAGGTATGTTCTATGATGCAGTATGAAATAAATGCAATTATACTCTATGATATCCCAAGATTATTGCAGCACTCACTTCGATGTACAGTGTGGAACAGCCAAATGGAATAAATTCGACAACAAATAAATGAGGGTGTGTTGGGAAAAACGCTCGGACACATCGATTTGTATTTTTGGATATGCATTTTTTTAAAAAAATTAAATTATATAGAGTGTGTGTGGCCGATACCAACTTCCTTATTTCAAATGGAACACCCTGTATTTCATTCCATTTTCAAATTCTCACCGATACACCACACTTGGGGTCTAGCGGAAATATGATTACAAAGATATAGAGTATGAAAAATCGAGATTTTTCAACTTTGAGATTTTTTGTGTAGAAACTATTCATTATTGGTCAAGACGGCTAACATGTCCCTGTCTCAACTTTCGATTCACTACCTACTGTTATTCGATTGAAACAAATATAGGGCGGTGCAGAATTCAGAAAATTGATCACCCTGTATCTGTCCCAAAGAAATGTCAGTAGATAGTATATCGCAAATTAATATAGAGACATGTAAGTCGTTTCGACAAATAATGCATAGTTTCGACACAAAAAAATTCATTACGTTGAAAAATCTCGATTTTTTGAGAATCCAAGAATGGAATGAAATACAGGGTGTTCCATTTGAAATGAGAAAGTTGGGATTGGCCGCTGTCACTTGACACACTCTATGTAATTAGATATTTCCGAAAAAAATGCGATTTCAAAAATACAAATCGACGTGTACAAGCGTTTTTCTCAACACACCCTCATTTATTTGTTGTCGAATTTATTCTTTTTGACTGTTCTACACTGTATGTTACTTCATGAAGCTACACAAATGTATCATGTAACGTAATCAAAAAATTTCTCTTCATTATCGACAAAAAATCATCAAAATGACGTGCATCTGCGTCTCATAAACTATCATGTCATTTGAACTTCACACCAATATCTTGGATGGATCAATAGATAAAGTGTTGACACTCTCTTTTTTCATCACTGCAAAATGCGATTTTCTCCTTGAGTGACTCATGGGACGTTTTTCAAAATTCCCCTCCCCCTCCTATCCATTCATCTCCGTATCGTTTCCAGATTGATGTTTGGATAATTAAAATATCTCGCCGACACCAGAATGGAAGGCATCCCTCGCTGCCAACCCCCGAATGCCGCAGTCATAACTCAGCAGCGAAAAATGAAACGACTGACAAACCCTTTCCGAAGCCGAACAAAGCACCGGCCTGAAACAACGCGAAACTCTGGCGAGGTCAACTCTCCCAGGCTCGAAGTTAAACTCAAACAAGTTATCCACTCTCTCTCTCCGAATGTAATCCCGCTGCTGATCCTGATTCTGCCGGACAAATGCGATACGGATAAGATGTCTAGAAGACGGTGAGCAACATGTGGAGATAGTTTGGGGCAGCTTCAAGGTCAGATATTTTATCGACAGAGTAAAAACTAGCTCTACTCTGTAATATTCCGCAGCGAGAATGATGATCAGAGTAGAAATCAACCAAAGCTTCTAAGCATCATCATCAATGTTTTCTGTTCTACATCTCCCTTGAATCTTCTACATACAGACTGACTGACGAATCTTCTGATGTTGAAAAACCAAAAAGCAAATAGAATGACTCCAGTTACTAACAAGGTTACACCAACAAATCCCAACTCCACACAAACTGTATACATCTCCTGATTGAAACGGTCTATTCCTATTCTATCGGGTCAATAAGTGATGGGTATTCTATTCTATTGGTTCTATAGGGTCATTAAACGTGACAGTAAATCTCTCGAATCAAATATGGTTGCACTGTCAGTGTAACATTTGTGCAAAAACTCCGAACAGCTCTTGATATTCTATATTCTATATTCTTCTATATCAATCAGAACTCAAATTCGGTTTCTTCATCGAACTGACGTACCCTACATTCTGAATTCTTGAATGCCTCTAGAGACAAATCAATGAAGAGTCGCAATACTTGATCAGTATATCGATTTCATCCAGTACGCTTCTATCATTTAGAACACTATTCAGCAGGGTCCAGGAGCAGGTTATCCCTTTTTGGCCCTAAATGCCAATATCCCACTCTTCTCTGTGGGAGGACTGAGTATATTGAAAGGAGTATAAAATAGTAGTCACAAAGACGAAAAATGGTCATTGAGGCCGTGGTATGAAGGAAATGTTTTAGAGTCACTCACCATCAAAACAACACCAAGAACAGGTCATGAAATGACCTCACACAAGGCGGGATTTGACCTGACGGGAATCGATTGCCTCTAGTGCTGCTCGACCATCAGAGAAGATACTTACTGTGTTGTTCCCCTTCATCTCCCTTCAGAGTGCAAGGTCGCTCATCTTCCTCAAATATTGTTGCGCTGTTTCTGAGACTGAGAGATCGGTCCTTAGGCTTTGTCCTCTATAATCCGGCTCTGACTGTCGGCAGCAAGTCGAATCAGATAAGTAGGTTCTGAACGGAATTTATTGTTCCCCAAGTCCTAGAAGGATTATTATACAACTCCTGATCAACGCAACCTCATGTTGTCATTCACCTGGTGGCAGTATCCGAAAAGAGGCAGATTTATATCGGTCACATTACAGTAAACTCAGCAGCGACCGAAGATGTAGGACTCTGGGGCAAGCCCTAGATTCGTTTCCAAGATTCTGAAATGTTCCAACTCCAACCAGATGGCTCATCAGGACGAAACTCAGATGATACATTTCCATAACCAATAAAACCATGGAAGACCATTTTGCGTTTTTCATTTTTGGCAATGATGTTAGGCACGTGGCACACCATTTGCTTCCATCCACCTTAGCTCGGAGTTAGAGGCAGGCAATGAAACATAGAGGAATGAAAGGACTCTCTACAGTCCTCTGTTCGTTCTATCTCAAGAATAAGCCGGTCGACGGCGCGATTAGCATAAGGAGATCGCCTTCGCCATCCGAAGCTGTTAATGTGTTCATCGAGACGCGCAAGAAGTGGATGAGGATGAGGAGATGTCTGCCGTACGTCGAGTCGACTTGATGCTTCGTATCTCCACTTCCACAGTGGTCAACAGAGGATTCTTTGAACGGCAGACAGCCACCTTTGCATTCTTCTCTGAATTTGAACATTTTCCTTCGGGTTTCTTTTTGAGTTCTGTCTATTTTCTTCGAGGTCAGACTCAACTGGATCAAGACCAGGCAGGAAATCTGAAATTCTTAGGACTCACACACCCGAAAGTATGACAAGACACGTCATCATGTATGCAATCTGTGATCTGAGAAATCGTTTTTTCTCTATACTCATACTTCCTACTATACTTTTCTCAAATGAGGGTGAGTGCCATATTGTCAAAGTACCGGAATGTCAATTCCCAGTGAATATCTAGAATGTTCACTCATAATACCACAAGAGCTTCAATTATTAACGGATTTTTTTTTCGAGAACATCACGATCTAGATCTTGCTCTGTGTTGTTACTGAAGCTGAAGTGGTATTTGCTCAGGAAATTCCTTTCGTGTTGTCAAAAGAAAAAAAAAAACACCGAATATAGAATAAACTCGACGTAATCTGGAGTTGAATCTTAATGTCATTTCACCTCAAGAAAGTTTTCAGTGTCTGTTACAGTATCGAAATTGACCCAGTTTTAGTTTTGTTTATCCCTTTTTGATCATTTAATGCAGGTGGTAACTACAAAATAACAATAAAACCAGTTTGCATTTATGACGATGTATCTCTGTAGTTGTTCGTAAATTTTTTTTACTGCAAATTGGTTTATTTTGGGCAAAAAATTCAACGGACTTTTTCGTTCAGAATGAAACGGGCTATTGGAAATGAATTTTTGAATAGTAAACAAACAAGACAAAAAGTTACATTGCGTTCTCCACCCCTTACAACCAAATAAATTACTGGCTGAGTGTCTTCTTGGTAGTAGGAAATATCAGATTGATTTCAATACCGTGACTCCTTTATTGCTTGTGAAAAAAGTTGTTGAACGAATTTTATGTACCCTCTTGCTCCAATGAAGTTTCTTTATATGAAAGATCCTATATTTTTGTCGATGAGGAATCACCCTCTTGAATAATTCACACTCATTCAGTTACACCCTGTACATATATCATATTGTTTTTTGTACATTCGACACTCAGAGAGAATGCATTTCAGGATATATGTTGATAGGATCCTGGTCACGTCGATTCGAGGTTTGTCGAACTTATTCCGACTCACCCTGTACGATGGTGTGTTCTAAAACTAGTAGTTGAGGTATACTGATTTTCAAATCGCTAAGGACTCACAACATCACGAAAGAAAGACATATATCTGTGACTTCTTTTCGTGCAGTGTTTATGAACTGAATAATAAATCTCGTACGCATCTCTGAATCTTCATTCAATTTTGTTTACCTTCATCCTTCTTCATATTCGTTATCTTAGTATTCTTCTTCTTAGTATTCACATAGGATTTGTGATGAGTGACATCTCATTAATAATTAGAAATTAATGCTATTGAATTTTGTATTGTGATTTGTAGGATTGCTCTGTAAATGGGAAACTGTTGAGCAATAAACGCTATTATTATTATTATTATACCAAGCATCATTCATCAATAGAACGGCAAAGTTGTGGAATTCTTTGCCTAGTGAAGTCTTTCCTGATGCTTACAACCTCCAAACTTTCGAGAAAAATTCCAACACCTTCCTTCTCTCCCAAAATTCCACCGCTGGCTAACACGATGTTCCTCGAACATTATAGGTCTCCCTCTCGTGTTGTCCACAGATGAAAAAAAAATATTATCTGTCATATTTATGTTATTGATTCTGCTTCAGTACGGATAATGGGTAGGGAGAGTTGACTGGTGTCCGAAGTTAATGTGTTCATTGGAAAGTGCAAGAACAGAAACTGGAATGAGGACGTCTGAATGGGGCTGAGTGGGGATCGACTCGGATATCTGGGATCGCCTTCTCGGCAGCTCCAAATAAAACAAAATAAAAGATCGCATCCAAGATTGGGGATAAAACGGTCTCCGAGCTACTCGGATGATTCTCCTGAATTATACTTGTCCGAGTTTTGGTTTATTTCGCTTCCACTTCGGTGCCGTCTATTCGGATTCAACGTCTTCAATTTGCATTATCAACATTTCCACTGTGCTGCGAAACTTTTGACTCCACTCCGATGATGAATCTCTCGAAAGTACTCCGGGAAATATCACAATTCGGATACGAGGAATGTTCTTAGGTCGATACCAAATTATGCTCGGAAAAAGTCAGTCCAGCAGTTGATTTATGCTCAGGAGACATGTAGCATCCTGTGGATTTTTCATTTGGAAATCCACAGAAGGTTTACGTTATCAATGCGCTTTCTCTAAACGCATTTATATTCATTTCTGACCGAGATATTAGGAGCTTATATCGTCATAGTTGCGCCAAAAAAGAAGCTCTTCACTCTCTTGGGACATTATATATTCTATCATTCTCTCTACTCAGGAAATAAAAAAACACAAAAGGAAAAATATGAGACAAAATACTCGTGGTGGAATAAATGACGATATTTCCGATGAGTGCCGATAACGAAACTAACTATAAAAAGGAGTGATTGCCCAACTTTGTCGAGTGTAGTATCATTGACTGAAGGAATTTACATAGAATCTAACGGCTTCAGCATATGTTTGAGAGCTGAAAACCAGGAGGAATTCACGCTCTGTAGATCATGAGGAGCTTGCTGGGGTTTGGAGTACTTTTTTCGCACGAAACAGAAAGCCAAGTTCTTGTCAAGCAGTTCTCGCAATGGAGTCCCAAGAGAGAGCGCTGTTGGTTGTTATACCAAGCAGGAACAGTGGTGATACGAGCTTGAGCTTTCATTGCATCGAACTCTACTCGATTTTCAGGTCCCTATTCCAATATTCTTGCCAAATCTTCATTTATAGCATCGACTTGCCTCTGTCTTACACCTCTGGCCTCATTATATGATATAGGGGCTATAGATAGATAGATAGATAGATAGGATCACATTACTATGAACTGGGTAGGGGTCACATCCAACAGCTTGTTGATGTGAAGTGAAAACATCAGTGCCAAAACAGATCCTCGAGGAATACCAGAATTGACAGTCGTCGCATCAAGCATATAGCATCGACTTGCCTCTGTCTTACACCTCTGGCCTCATTAGATGATATAGGGGCTATAGATAGATAGATATATAGGGTCACATTGCTATGAACTGGG
This sequence comes from Gastrophysa polygoni, assembly GCA_963576655.1. Lineage (NCBI taxonomy): Eukaryota > Metazoa > Arthropoda > Insecta > Coleoptera > Chrysomelidae > Gastrophysa > Gastrophysa polygoni. The sequence continues at coordinate 51,185,039 of OY755083.1, forward strand.
TAGGGGGCACATCCAACAGCTTGTTGATGTGAAGTAAGAACATTGGTGCCAAAACAGATCCTCGAGGAATACCAGAATTGATAGTCGTCGTATCAGATGAGACTTCGACTGCCATTATATAGAGGGAAAGTTCGATAGTGAATGACATTGGGACGGCAAATCAACGACGGAAGTTTTGCTGCCTCGGTAAACATTGTCCCTCACGCTAGACTTCCTCTTTGATGTGATGTGGCCTGTCACAAATTGAAATAAAAAATGGCAAGATTTCCTACGAGAGACGAAATGCCGCACTGAAACTGCTAAGTGGACATTTGAACTCATCCAACTTCGCATCCACTCGAATTAATTCGCAAATGAAGCCTCCCGAAACGTTTTCATCCAATCGGGTGAGACTGTCGGAGCGCAAATACTTGTGCAGTCTCTGTTGGAAAAACAATTTTCAATTATCAAACAAATTACTTCGTGAGCGGAAAGTGGAAAGCAAAACTGGTCAGTCGAAAAAAAGTTAATCAAATGTCAAGAAGCGGCCTGTTGTTGATTTTTTCCGTAATTAATTAGGGTGACGTGCGGAATTTTATTGGTGGGCATGTAGAGTCGCACACGCAATGGAAAAATTAGGAGAAATAGTGGCAGTGTGTGGGTGTGAGTTCGTTGCTGACGGTAAATCAAAGCCGCATTTTGCATTCATTTGATTCGGGTTCGACGATGACAAATCGTGCGGAGATTTGCCATTTTTCATCATCCACCCACACACCGTTGGGGTAGTTTGTTATTCGAGATCATAACATATAATCAGAAAGATATTTTTCTGAGGCCAAGCTATAGATAACTGGTATAGATGTTTGTCCGTTCAATTTCCTATGTCTACGTGACAATCTCTTGGGACTACACATGAGAGGTCAAAATATCAGTTGGTCATATAACTTTTTTCCTTATGTAAGTCGAAGGGAGATAACAGGCCTCTGCTGCTTTTTGGAGAGCTATTATTCGAAAATATATGGAAAACTATGGGTAGAGCGAGTTGAACAATACGATTCATGTCATTTTTAGATTCCATGGGGAATTCTAGGTGAAATTTTTTGTATACCTAAGTCTAGCCGCATTCGACATATTTTGAATTTTATGTAAAAAATTCCGTTCGCAGGCCTGAACAAAATTATCGATTTCTCCTATATAAAATCTTCAATTATTCGATTGTGGTTGAATTCCTTATTGAAGGAGATATACTTAACATCACTCTGTTCCAGAAAATCGCGTATTCTTGAGTTTAGTTATTCCCAGTTGGCCATGAAGTCCGCGGTTGTGTTAGAAACATACAAGTGTTACGGAAATGTCGTGAAAAATCATACCGGTTCGTTAGAATTATTCAAATGAAGATTACTTCAATCGATTAATTATTCATGATGATATTTATGATTATCAAGTGTTCAAGACTGTGAATACAGTGATCGATTTTGACTCAAACGAAAACAATAGTCAAAAAATTGTATTCACAATATACCATGTGTTTGTTGAACTAGCAGGCATTAGGGATGAAAGAACACAAAAACAATGTGAATAAACAATATACCGACGAATCAAAATTAGCTGAACATATCCTTACTGAAAATGGACAACATATGGCCGATCGAGGTTAATATTAAGATCATAGGAAAAGAAGACAACAACCAAAAACAGAAAACCAATGGATCTGCTTGCATTCTTCTGAACGAAACAATAATATTGCTTCTTGTTCAGTTGATATAGAGAACTTGGCATCCACACAAGGAAAAATATTTGAATTGTGGTAAAAACGGGAGCAGATTCGTTTCCGATCCACTAAGATGAGTAGAAGTTATGTTTTCATCAAAAATATATTTGAATGTAACTTTGTTTTGAGAAACTAGGTGTTACTGACAAATAGAGAATTCCTCTTTCAGGTATCTGGAGGTTGAATTTCAATCGCAGCGACATTTCGGGCCAAATCAGAAATCTGTCCCTATTACAAATACAGGGTGACATAGAAAAAAGGTCCTTCCATAATGCCATACAATAGAGGACACTAAAATAAGGAAAAAAGTTCCCATGGACACGGGTCCGCAAGGCCTTCGGTTGAAAGATACGGGGTGTTTAGCCAGAGACGCAAGAAATGGATAAAATTTGGTATACAGGGGTTTTTCATCATGCTAAATTCAAATATGATCTTAGTTTCATGATTACTGATAGAGGGCGCTGCATACAGGAATCCATCCTTTCTTCTATGTCACCCTCTATATTGAAGTAATCATTTTATTTCAGATTTTTTTTCGAAACGAAGAGAAAAAATCCCAGAAGAATCTGGAAAATGAAAGAACTACCTCCTCAACTTACAGACAGTATCATTCCTATTCTATTCCTCAACAACACATTCTCAGCATGCCCAAGTGAGATTTTTTGTTTTTGTTCATTTCCTGAAATTACTGTACTAAAATGTGTTAAAACTTCTCTAAATCTAAAATCTAAGGTAAGGTAATATCCAGCACCTGGATCACCTCAGAAATAATACAAATCTGTGTACAGAGATGGCAGCTTTTCATTCGCTAGCCCGTAACATCGAGGGTGTTATATTTCGCGCTCTGGTATTTCAGTTCGACTTTGGCGTGTGTGTACACATCCATCCGACTTTGCTGTGGGCCCTTTCGCTTCCACATCCAACGACCGTTTGATGTATCACTCTGTCGGTCGACGTTCACACTCTGCTTATGGCGAACAAACAAAGTTAATGCACCGAAAGTATCCCCATTGACCGAGTCACCGGGATAAATAACGCCGGACACACGGAGTCTCTACTCTCCGGGCCCGATCCAGCCATAAATCGGGATCCCTTCAGAAGTAGCAGTCGGTGTTGCCAGAGGTGGTATGCTTACAGTTATGAGTGTATCGGCGCATCTCACACCATTTTTGTCATGTAAACCTTCACGAAAGAAATGCAAGGCTCGAAATGGCGAAATCAATCTTTTCAAGGTCACGTATTCCTCGAGACTTTAGAGTTGTAGTTTGACATCTATGCGTGACGCTTCTTTCGAACTATAATGATGCCAGGTTGAACAATAAAGATCTCAATATCCATGCTGGGTGTCACCACCAACAGCGCTTTCTCATGGGACGATTTTTGTTGTTGTTTGTTTCGTGCAAAGAAGTACTCCACATCTCAGCAGCTTCTCATATTCTACATGTTTCTAGTTGAGCTCATGAATATACGATGAATAGATTCTCTCCAGAAGAAAGCTAATCGTCTAGTTGCTGATATTGGATTAACGAATCCATTGACCTTTTTGGAACATTTTTTTGAAGTGATATCATTTTCCGGATTTGGAGTGGGCTGGTCTCTTTTCAATTGGCAATTATAGCTAATTACCAGTTCGAATTGGCATTTATCCCTGACTGGCAATCAGACCAAATTGTCAGTTTGAACTGGCATTTATCCTTGATTGACAGCTTGAACTGGCATTTATCCCTAATTGCCAGTTTGAACTGGCAACTGGAAAATTAGCGCTAATTGCCAGTTTAAACTGACAAATTAGACTAATTATCAGTTTGAACTGGCAATTATGGCTAATTGCCAGTTTGAACTGGCATTTATGGCTAATTGCCAGTTCAAACTGGCAATTAGGGATGAATGGCAGTTTGAACTGACAATTATGGCTAATTGCCAGTTCAAACTGACAATTAGTGCTAATTGCCAGTTCAAACTGGCAATTATAAAAAAACAATTCACAATATCCGTTCAGCGCTGAACGAACATGATGATATGTTTTTTTCTTAATAATTGCCAGTTTGAACTGGCAATTATGGCTAATTGCCAGTTTAAACTGACAGATAAGACTAATTATCAGTTTGAACTGGCAATTATGGCTAATTGCTAGTTTGAACTGGCATTTATGGCTAATTGCCAGTTCAAATTGGCAATTAGGGATGAATGGCAGTTTGAACTGACAATTATGGCTAATTGCCAGTTCAATCTGACAATAAGTGCTAATTGCCAGTTCGAACTGGCAATTATAAAAAAACAATTCACTGGCAATTAGGGATGAATGGCAGTTTGAACTGACAATTATGGCTAATTGCCAGTTCAAACTGACAATTAGTGCTAATTGCCAGTTCAAACTGGCAATTATAAAAAAACAATTCACAATATCCGTTCAGCGCTGAACGAACATGATGATATGTTTTTTTCTTGATAATTGCCAGTTTGAACTGGCAATTATGGCTAATTGCCAGTTTAAACTGACAGATTAGACTAATTATCAGTTTGAACTGGCAATTATGGCTAATTGCTAGTTTGAACTGGCATTTATGGCTAATTGCCAGTTCAAACTGGCAATTAGGGATGAATGGCAGTTTGAACTGACAATTATGGCTAATTGCCAGTTCAAACTGACAATTATGAAAAAAAGTCATCATGTCCGTTCAGCGCTTTCGTACGAAGCACTCAACGAGAACCTCGTCTTCTGGCAACGCTGGCCGGTTTCCCCCCCGCCCGATCGGGCCATGAATCAGGATCCCTTTAAAACTCGCAATCAACATGCGGCCATTAGACTCGACGACCGCGTACATATATCAAGTCGGCCGTGGTAGAAAGAGGGCACATTATCTATGGCACGTATCGTGCGTCCTGCTGAGCTGCCTTCCAACGGGATAGATAAGGAAATGGATCGGGGGTGTGCGAGAGGGGGGGGGGGGGGGGGGGGTTCCTTCCTCTCTACGCGCTGAAGAGCCGACTGAGATTCGATTCTCATCGATTCGGGGACGTACATTCTCAAACTGTGACATTTAATGTCGCATGCGAGATATTCACTTTGTCGAACAAGAATTGTATTTGTCTATTCTCAAATGTCGCATTCGAAAATTTTTGATGGAAAAATTGTCGAATGGTGTCAAAGCAATCGACAATCAATGTCGAATGCGACCCATACGAATCCACGAATTCAACGATAGATTCTCATCAATTTTATAGGTTAAGAATTTGAGATTTGCGAAGCAGTTGAACAAAGTCAACAGTGCCATGGCATGGCAGCTTCAGCAGGCAGCTTTATCAGCAGCCTATATAATATATAATATATAATATATAATATATAATATATAATATATAATATATAATATATAATATATAATATATAATATATAATATATAATATATAATATATAATATATAATATATAATATATAATATATAATATATAATATATAATATATAATATATAATATATAATATATAATATATAATATATGACATATTTTCACTTTCCACAGGTTCTTGTGGCATTACATTTTTATGCCACTGGTTCCTACCAAAGTGCTGTAGGAGACAATAAAAGTTTTGCACTGTCTCAGTCCTCTGTAAGCAGATGTGTGGATGAAATAAAAGTAGCTCTAAATTCGCCAGGAATATTGTCAAGATTTGTTGAATTTCCTTCTTCCACTGATTACTTTTTGCGTGTTGAAAGGTAAAACTCAGAAAAAATTTGCCAGATAGAAGAGACTCATTTTCTTTTTCTTTTATCAAATTAATCAACGTTTGTTTTCGATTCTGTGTGCAATAATTCTTTTTTTCGGCGGTCATTATATCCATTATTATTATTGTTTACTAACAAGAGTCAAGACCAAATCACATAGGCATAAAACATGAAGTATCGTCATATATAGGTGTTGCCAGCTCATCGTATTCGACAAAATTTGTCTCATGCGACTTTGATGTCGAAACCGATAGAGAATACCACAATTCAATGTTGTGCGACAATTTTCATCGACATTCGAGAATCGACCCCCAGGATTCGGAGATTTCGCTGAAACTATCAGTGTTAGACAGAAACCGACCTTGGTGTCCTGGGATCGGTTTCGTGAGAAAAACAATGACGCAAACTGCTGTTCTGCAAATCTTTCGTGGCCGAACTAAAGAGCGATTTTTGAATTTTAACATCCATCGTATCTCCATTTCCGTCAGTCGAATCAAAAAATGAATAGTGCACTCTCTTGAGTGGAATTCATCACCGATGAAAGCAAAATTATGCATGGCTTTCGTAACTTTTGTTTTTTTTTTCAAATGGGACGCCCTGTGCATCGTTCTACCATTCGATCACAAGTTCAATTAGCTTCCCAACGGTTCATCACAAGTTCTGTTTTCTGTTGAGAATAGTGATTGTTTTTTGAAAATATCTTATACAGGTCCATGAAAAAGTATTATATACTTAGGATGAGAAGTGACATTTTACATAGCGTGCACATTTTGATATAATGTGCGAGGTATATAATAGCATTTTCACCCGAGGTGAATATAATATTTTTTTCACTAGTAACACTGAAATATCAGCATGTTTCATTGATTTCGATTGTCATTTCCACTAAAGGAGAAATTCCTCTCAGTACATCAATTAGTTTATCTGTGCTATACTCCTCGTTTTCATAATTTTTCAACACAAAACTCAGTATGTATGTGAATTCAAAATAACAAGCTCTTTCAAAATCTGTAAAAATATATAGGGTGGCCCATTTAAATTGAAAAAGTTGATGGCATCTCCGGTTATACCGGAAGCATATCATCAACAAAACAGAAATTTACATCAGATTCATTTTGTTCCATTGTACTCACCTGCAAATTTTCATAAATATCGTTCTTTTCGTTTGGAAGATATTTACTTGGTTCCATACTTAATCCCAACCCTGTATACTACATATCATCGACGATATTGACAGTTCATTATTCACCTAGGTAAAATTTCTCCATCATTATTCACTTAGGTGGAAAAAGTGTTACATCTCATTAAAGGAATTATTTGGATGATGGTGATTTCTCAGGTTATAATAAAAATATGTGTATCATGTGTGTGAGAATCATCAAATTCACAGGTATCCATTCATTCGATTCTTCCAATTGCATTTCATTTTGTGTTTTTCATGTCTCAAGAAGGCTGAAGAATGAGAACTCACTTGTGAACGTGAGTAGATTAAGTCCAAAAAATACTAGAATTTGCATTTGCAGTAAATTCTTACGATATTTTCTTCAGTATAACCTCTGGTCTCAAAATCATGTGTGATTCAAAATTATGTGAGAACGTAGTAAAGAATCAATAGTATCAGGATTATTCTGAAAATATTTCTACATATAAAAATGAAAGTTATACATATCTTCTGAGACTAACTAACTCATCAATTCAATATTCACAAAACATACTTCTCAATTATCCATTCAGTCACTGGTATCTCCAAATATTCATTACATTTTGTATAAAGTACATTCAATAGATATTTTCTTTACCACAAAGTGTAATTCCTAGTTACCAACCTGTCAGAAAATAAAATGTAAATATTGACATCCGACTGTTTTATCTATTTGTGGATCCATCGTACCCTCCATATTGAAAATATGCATCTTTAGGGAAGAGAAAATTTGCTCGAAATTTCCTATCGAGCAGAGATTGTCACACTTTGACGAACGAAATTAATTCGTTCGCTAATAAGTGCGCTGCCAAATGCAAATCATTCGAATTTCCGAACGTCTGGTGCTCGAAAACAGCTTTATATTTAATTTTAATTGCGAAAGTCTCTGTATTCTCTTAACGAAGTTGACACAAATCTCAACACTCGCAAACGCCTCTAGAGTGTCATTAAAACTAACTGCGTTTACTGTAATTGCACGAAAATAAACTGAACAATGTCTCGGTAGAAAAGTGGAACTGAACGTATTTGCGCTTCTGACCTCCGCAAGGTTCCATTTCGGGTCCATATTGTCAAAGATGTGGCCACATGATTCATGCAGTCGGCATCATGTTCTCATGTCAGTAGACGAATACTAAAATTCCTGCAACTGAGGTTATTGTTAGTTTTTTTTTTCTGTTCCCTAAAGTTCCTAATGGCGAACATTTTGAACAGTTTGTAACATGAATTCGACGTTCACACCTGATTATTGGACTCGAAACATCAGTTATTCGCTTTTTTTGTTACCAAAACATAAGTCTATGTTTTAGATGAACATAATGAGAGAGATGAGACCTTTGGAAAGATGTATGGCACGACCACTTTCCTCTATGCAAATTTTGAGAGTTGTTCACCTCCCTACCAGGCTAAAAAAAGAATTAGTGCCCCCTTGAATAAAAAATCTACGAATTAGAGTGGAAAGTTTCCATTGGCCCACCCTGGGTGTATATTCACGCTGCTCTGGCATCTGTCAGTATTCATTGATTGTCTCAGAACATCAAATTCGCTTTTACTGATAATGACGGATGTCTGACAGTGAAAATCCTGCATCCGTGTTGAATTTCAAATTCAAATCTCGATTTCCAGTGTTTCCAAGATAACCGTTGAGATGAGCAAAGGTGACGCCATCTAGTCTCGATCCAGGGAAGCCTTATTGAAGTATCGAAATTCGACATAATCATGTATGAACAAGTCTTCAACTTTTTCTAGTGCCTGTGGATAGGAAGCTATAAAACCAGTCTATATTTTCATCATGCAACATAATGATTACTAATCAGGATAATTTTGCACTCATCATGCGATCAGTTTTTCTCGATTTTTTTGGTACTTACATATTTCGACCTCAGGAACCCGAATTTCACAATGGAAACATGGGCAAACTTGTTTTCCCCGATATGTTCCAGGAAAAGTATGAAAATAACCCTTCTTGTTTCGGCCGGTTTTGGGCAGGCACCATAGCCATTCAAAGTTCCATTTCTCACATAAGATCATCCTTATACATTCTAGAAGCTGAAAAGAAGGACAAACATCCTCTAAGGAGTTTAATTCATCGTCTTCAGCATCTTTGATGAATCCTTCTTTCATATGGACGGCGCTGTCAAATGTGCATCTGTGATATTTTGACTCACAGAACTGGTGATTCTGACGTAGATTCTCATTTGACAGCGCCGTCCATATGAAAACTGCTGGATCCACCTTCCTACGAGATGCTAAAGAACGTTGATTTAACTAACTCGAGGATGTTTTCCCTTCTTTTTGACTTTTTGAATGTTCAAGAAAGGTATATAAAGTATCCTGTGTAGGAAAAGAAACTCCATGCCTACCCAAAACGAGCCGAAGAAAGAAGGTTAATTTTCATACTTTCTCCTGGAATGTCTCGAAAAATATAAGTTTGCGCACTTTTCCATCGTGAAATCCAGGTTTCTGAGGTCGAAATACGTAAGTACCAAAAGGAATCGAAAAAAACCCATCGCATGATAAGTGCAAAATAACCCCTATCAGCAATGATGGTAACTAACATTATTATGCGAAGGTCAGGCTAAAATTGGGACTTTAGGAAATGGAGCACAGGTTTAGGGTGAGAATGACTTCCCAACTAAACTCCGTCTGGTGCCCATAGTTACATGAGGTCGTCAATATCCATGCTGGGTGTCACCACCAACAGTGCTCTCTCATGGGACGATCATGTGAGGTCCATTGCCAAAAATTGCTTCACAAAAACTCGGTTTTCTTTTCCGTGCGAAGTGATACTTCACATCCCAGCAACTGCTCATGATCTACAAAGCACAAATTCGACCTGTCCTGGAGTACTGTTCACATGTTTGGAGCTCAGCCCCCAAACATACGCTTAAGCTCTCATATTCAATTCAATTCGCCCAGTCGATGACACAACACTCACCAAATCATTGACCTCTCTAGATAATCGTAGAAAGGTCGGCGATCTTAGCCTTTTTTATAGGTACTTTCACGGTCGGTGCTCAACGGAAATATCATCTATTATGCCACCACGCGCGATTCCTAGTAGACAAACCAGACGAGCTCAAGCTGGTCACCCCTACACTGTCAGGCTCGAGACCTGTCGAACATCGCTATACCAAGCATCATTCATCAATAGAACGGCAAAGTTGTGGAATTCTTTGCCTAGTGAAGTCTTTCCTGATGCTTACAACCTCCAAACATTCAAGAAAAATTCCAACACCTTCCTTCTTTCCCAAAATTCCACCGCTGGCTAACACGATGTTCCTCGAACATCATAGGTTTCCCTTTCGTGTTGTCCACAGATAAAAAAAAAAATCTCATACCTCTCATTCCTCACCATCATGTGAAATTCTGTTGAGGTGTGAGCGCTGCAAGGATCCATTCCAAACCGCTTCACTGACCTAGAATAAGTCTCCCAGCACAGAAAAAACAAAACACTAGTTCAATTCGGAAACTCTAGAGCCATCGTTCTACCCTGAATCCCCCATACATTTCACTTAATTTAACGGGATATTAGCTGGAATGTAATGGGTTTTCTTTGTCGATCCTCCGCAGATTTGCGTAAACTTGTTTTTCTTTTCGGGGTAGGATACAGCCCGACGAGATGGTATCTATTTCTCGGCTCGCGAGAGCCCCAGAAACTTTTCCGGTGCCATTAAGATAAAAATCATCCTTCCACTGCGAATTTTATCTCAGCCAGGCGCTAGCCAAACGGTCAACTATCATTCGAGCGGATTAGGGGGGATTCTTTATATGGGGGCGAATTAATTTGGAGATATGGATCCTTTTAATTAATGGAATGGGAAAGTTTCATCCGAATGGAGACACACAAAATCCATTCTCGTGCTATTGCCATCAAAATTGTTTCAATAAATAAGTTCGATTGACGAGACTCATTTCAGACATCCTTTATAAACTGAAGACATAATATAGTACATAAACGATATGAATCTCTCAACATAGATATCCAAACTCCCCAACCTCAGCCACTAGAAAACGTTGTAGACTCTCGCCCACTTGATTATGTTTAATTTCAATACCTCACTAAGGTTTCCCAAGATCGACACTAGATGGCGCTACCTCTGCTGATCTCGATGGTTATCTTGGGGACTCTGGAAAACACGATTCGAATTCGGAACTCAACACCAATGCAAGATATCCTTCATTATCAGTTGAAGCAGATTTGACTTCACAGGATCGACGATAGTATGGCCATCTCTACTCAAGTAAGGCGTCCTTCCTGAGGTTTTTTGGCAGGTTCTCATGTTCTTGAAAGAAACAATCCTCCTCGATCTCTATGCATACATTTTTTCGTCGATTACATGTTGATTTTGAATCTGATAGATGATCCTGGAAAGTCAAACCAAGTAATGTATGATTCTAGATTTTCTTCCTCTTGTCAAGGTCAAAGAGAAACGCTGGGTAACCTGCTCATGGGTTTGGAGTCCAAAGACTCCTATCCCAGTTCCATCAGGAGTTTTTTACCCATCATTGTACCAAGCAATGGTGTTTTTTTTCCTCAACGCTCAGATGGATTCTATGATCCATTCTCTCTTATTGCTGAGTTTCGTTCGAGGATTCATTTCGAAGCTGAATGTCCTTATAATTTCGTCAATAGGAAGGTCAGCTTGTGTGGGGTGAGTCCCTTCCAGTTTGCGGGTTCTCTTTGATTTCGATCTTCGATAACCTGAGATGTGCTTCCCATGCAGTTCTCTTCACTGTGATATGGAATGAAATAACCTCAAATGTTGCTGTTGGGGTCTTTCTTTCAGCATCTCAATCATCAGTGTATATACTATCCTAGCTGACCAGGAGATGAGGTATAAATTTCCTAACTAACCTAGTCAAATAAATTGAAATCGGTTAAATAATAGCATAGGCATTGAAAATTCTCGATGGAATGAATGAGAACCCTCTTTTTGTATCGAGAGTCAAGTTCGGGTATGAAATCTGGGTCATGGAGGATTTTTAATGAGCAAGCAAGGTATATCAACTTCCTGAAAAATGAGACAAGGTCGAGTTCATGTAGAGTATCGATCTGATCCAATGTGATGGGCAATGGATGATCTCTTCCAGTTTCTTGAAGCAGTATTTCTCTGAAACAACCATTCATTATTCAACATATAAGATTGACTTCATACTAATGAGTTGTCCATCTGTCAAAATCCTGGAGATGAACTAATTCAAGAAAATATCTTATGAGATAGAGATTCATGAAGAAATAGGGAATAATAATGATGATGTTTATTCATTTTTCAGCTTTCAATGGGATTTTCTCTCCTCGTTTCTGAAAAATAGAGTAGAAGTTATTGAAAATTATTGCAATATATTTGTAGTGAGGACAGATTTAGGATCTGTCCCAAAATGTCACTGCGCTTGAAATTAAACCTTTAGATACCTAAAAGAGAAATTCTCTATTGGTCAGTGACACCTTGTTTTTGAAAAAATTTGGAAATACAAATATATTTAATAAGAATAAAAGCTCTACTTATCTTGGTTTCGGTTTCGTTTCGGGAACGAATCTGACACTTTTCAGTGTCAAAATCGGAAACATTGAAAAAAGTTTACGAAGAGAAAAATATTTCAATTGTGTTGAGAACGGGAGCAGATTCGTTCCCGAAACGAAACCGAAAACAAGATAAGTAGAGGTTTTATTCTTATTAAATATATTTGTATTTCCAATTTTTTTCAAAAACAAGGTGTCACTGACCAATAGAGAATTTCTCTTTTAGGTATCTAAAGGTTTAATTTCAAGCGCAGTGACATTTTGGGACAGATCCTAAATCTGTCCTTACTACAAATATATTGCAATAATTTTTAATAACTTCTACTCTATTTTTTAGAAACGAGGAGAGAAAATCCCATTAAAAGCTGAAAAATGAATGTACCACCTCCTCGAAGAACTTACAGACAGTATGATGTTTATTCTCATGAAAGGAAGAACAGATACAACTGATTTCATCAAAGAAATTATAAGAAATAAATTAGAGATGTCTCACGAAGTGAACTTGGTATGGGTATCTCTAAGCTATTTAATAGTGATACAATGAAAATGTGAAGGTATAAGATGTGAGTATGTAGAAATATAAGAATATAACAATTTTCATAGCTGTGAAAATAAAAATGAAAATATAAACATGTAAAAAAATGGAGTGAAATTCTAAAAATTATTTTAAATGTTGAAATGTGTGAAATAAATGAACATATATCCAGAGAGAATATTACAATAATGAATGAGAATGAAGACCAAGTAATGACACTGAAATATATAAGAAATACAATGCCAATGAAAGGTAATCAAATATGTATAATGGTGAAACATGAGAATAATCTGATTGGATATAATATAATTAACTTCAGCTATGATGGTTGATGAATCATTCATATGGAAACATTGTTTATTTTATTATTTGTCATCTATATACAAATCTTGCGACCAATTTTTGATTTTTCTTTTGCAAAGAGAAGTATTGTTTACGACTCTGATAGTCTGTGGAAACTCACCAAACAGTTTTAGGGCTGTGTAGTAGAGTGTTCTCCGACCAATCGTTCACGCTGTTTTTTCTGTTGCTAGTTGCTATCATAAATATTGCCCATCAGATCGGATTAAATCCCGACCTCGTCACGTTCTCCCCGAAAGATGATACATCACGCGGTCTCATTAAAAACCGTATCGTAAATCTCGCGACAAAAATGAGACGTGATTTAACGGTGTTGCTCCTGCATCCAGAAATATCCGGAGCTGACAAGGACTTTTTTAATTTAACCGTTGGCCGTCTTTAAATCACCAGAAATGCTGAATTGCTCTCGCGGTAGGATTGCCAGGAGTCCTTCGGTCGGATTAACATCGCAAAGAGGATATATGGGGATGATTCCCAGTTTGAAAGAAGATAGATGTTGCGTTTTATCTAGGTGAATTTATGAGCGGCTCCCGCATAATCGTCTTGGCTGTTTATACGCTCGGTTGGCAATATCGAATTTTCGCGAACAGACGACTGTCATCGTAGATCTTGGGTAAATTGTTATTGTGCATTGGAATAAATGATAATAATTATAATAATAATGTTTATTCACAAAAGTTAAAAATTTCACAATAAGTAATGTACATATATATATACAGGGTGTTCCGTTGATCATGTTACAAACTTCTAGGGTAGATAAAACACACGAAACTAAGAAAAAAAGTTCATGTGAACATGGGTCCGGAAACGCTTCTTCAGGGAGCTAGGGCCCTTCGAAGATGACCTCCAAAAACTTTTCGTTTTATAGCTTCGGTACTACTGCAGCTATCACAACCAATTTTGGGACATGAAATTTAGTTCGTAGGTTCATCAATTTGAGCCTTCCGGATTTTGTCATCTTTAACCAGGGGCGTACAAACCAGGTGGGTATTTGGGCAAATTTGACCCTACTCCTCTTAGGCTTCAATTTCTTACCATTTTTATATCTGATTATGATTCTCCAATGCCTTTCACATATAAAAGGTACTCTTGTAAAAATCGCTATCTGTCACCGTTTCCTCCGAAAATGGCTAAATCCAATCAATAATAAATTATTGGTCTTAAACCAATTATTACGTTGAAATATGAAAATGAGGTTCAGTACAGATAGTGAGCATTATTAGTTAGTCAAATCTTCTTCTTTAATGAAAATAAATTAGATTAGAGAAATTTATTGCCTTTTCGAAATTGGGGGTATAAAAAGTAAAAGGGAACGTACACAAAATATTTCAAAAGAAACAATTAAACCTACACAAGCAAAACTAATAATAAATTTGCAATAAATCATTCACGATCACCAATGAAGAACTTGAAGTTTTGAAGTTTCAAAAGTACAAAATAAACAAGTAACACAAACAGGTTTAACGAGTGAGTCGAGGATAAGGCAGAGTAAATTTTGGTCTTGAAGATGAATTTACTAACGTTGTCGTTGACTGACCCTGTACGTACCAAAATAAATTCACTTTCACTGGCGACACAATATTTTATTGACAGATTTTTGACAACTATCTGTACTGAACCTCATTTTCATATTTCAACGTAATAATTGGTATAAGACCAATAATTTATTATTGATTGGATTTAGCCATTTTCGGAGGAAACGGTGAGAGATAGCGATTTTTACAAGAGTACCTTTTTTATGTAATAGGCATTGGAGAATCATAATCAGATATAAAAATGGTAAGAAATTGAAGCCTAAGAGGAGTAGGGTCAAATTTGCCCAGAAACCCCCTGGTTTGTACGCCCCTGGTTAAAGGTGACAAAATCCGGAAGGCTCAGATAGATTTTGTGTATGGATACCAAAAAGATCTTGTGTGAAACCCTCGTACTTTCACAATTTTCTTCCTGTGCTATACTGTTCAAGGCGCTTGTTTGGACGAGGAAAAATTCAACGAACTCAAAATTGGAACCATGACAGGGTAACACACAATCTCAATGAATTGGGATGTTTGAATGTGAATGAAAGACGAGATGACTATTCTTGTGTTTGTACCTCGGAATGACCATCGAAGAACAACCTCCATACTTGACAAACAATAGTATATTAGACACCGAGGTGGGAATTGATTCATTCTTGTCATGAGATGATGGCGGGAAGTGAGGTTGGGAAGTTAAGGTGTGTAATGTGACACTTCCCAACCTTCAATAACATTAATAATGACAGCATCACACATGAGATTGTAAATAAAATAAATTATCGACGCGAAGCTCACAATGTGAATATCAGATTTGAGGGTTTGCTGACATGCCCCTATTTTTCCTCAAGGTCGAGGTCAAAAAAATTGGAACACCTTCGTTCTCTCCCAAAATTCCACCGCTGGCTAACACGATGTTCCTCGAACATTATAGGTTTCCCTTTCGTGTTGTCCACAGATGAAAAAAATTAACTTATCTACATTTACCTATATCGTCTTCATGATTCGTTATCATTTCATCAAACCGTAATGATACGTCTGTCTATCTGTCTTCATCATGATCATCATGTCATCACTATAATATCATGTAAGAGTTGAAATGCTATTCAGAGAAAGCAAGTTATCCATGTGTTATGAAATATCTGATTCAGAACATATTCATCTTCACGCTATAAAATCATGACTGAAATTTCGAAAACGGAATTTAAAGCAGGTCTTTTACCCGCCAACCTCGATCGAATGGCTTCTGAATTTTCTCCTGTGTTCTAGACTATCGTTTCTGCAACTGCTCGCGTGTCTCTTTTCGCGATATTATGACCAGATCACATGAATAAAGTTCTATTCCATGTTTATCACTTGTTCGACGCCATCATCGAATGTAAAGGGTGTCTGACGGGTAGCAGCGGTGTCATTAACTCGAAGGCGATTGATCGAAATGGGGCATCAAGGAGTGTATAATAGAACTATAGGTGGGAATGCTTCTTTATTGCTGAACGAACATTTCCAATCAGCGGAATGCAAACGGAATACAGATTGTATTCCGAGAATACTCCAGTTCCGTTCGATATGGATAGTGATTGTATGTGGTTCGAGAAAAGTCATTGTCGTACTACTAGCTTTCACACGGACATATAAACATGGTCGATTTTTTCCAACACTACCTATAGAACCAGCCATTATCTACTTCTTTTCAAGGCGTGAAGAGACTTTTCTTCACAAAGGTAGTTTTATGAATAAGTAGTTCATAAATACAAAACTACATATTATTATCATCAACCTGAATTCATATCACTGTCATGATACGATATTGGCAGGAATGGTACTAGAATACTGTGAAGGCATATTAACACAGAGCACAAAACATCAGAGCAACAGGGATTATTGACAGGCACGATGTAGAGTTGACAAGGTGTCAAGGCATATCAACACAGAGCACAGAACATCAGAGCAACAAAGATCATTGACAGGCACGATGTAGAGTTGACAACGTGTCAAGGCATATTAACACAGAGCACAGAACATCAGAGCAACAGGGATTATTGACAGGCACGATGTAGAGTTGACAAGGTGTCAAAGCAATAGGGATTATTTACAGGCACGATGTAGAGTTGACAGGGTGTGGAGGCATATCAACACTGAGCACAGAACATCAGAGCAACAGGGATAATTGACAGGCACGATGTAGAGTTGACAGGGTTGCGACTATGTTGCCATATAAACAAGCTCAGTGTGGTTATTGGTGGTTACACGTATCTCATATGGTTGTTTGATTCAATGAAGATAACTGAAGAAAATCTTCAACAGAGTGGAACTAAGTAGGTACCCACGAAAAATAACTCGAAAATGATATAAACCCAATCAAAACTTCGATCGAAATCACTCATCACTGATCATGTAGCTCGAAAATCAGTTGGAATATACTGATTTTGTATTCTAGTCAAACTTTTCAATGAGTGGAACGGAAAAAACTCAGAAATGACTCGAATGTCGATCCTAAACTAAACTAAACTAAATCGGGTGCTGACATGAATTGGGACATCATCTAGTGATATCTGTGCAGAATTGCATTATATTTTTTTTTGGGGTGTTGTTGTTCACAAACTATCATTACTATCAATCGGGTTCGTATATAAGATATCATACAGTATTCAGCAGTACATATTATGATTTTTTTTGTAGAAAATCTATTCAGAATGATATGCTGTTGCTACAAACCTTATGCCAGATACTGTAGTGATATAGTATGAAAAAACCGTTATCATATCTAATCAGAGACTACAATGAAGTGGGTTTGACAGAAACAATAACTTACACTCTGTATATTTATCCAGTATTTCTATATCCTCTACAATGAATTATGTCAAAGCTGAGAATGTTGATCTGCAATGAATATTTTCAAATGCTAACTAATTTTTTGCTGTCATATAAAGTATCTGAAATCTTGGTATAGATCGGAATATTCCTAGTGATATCTACTGTACTTTTTTTCTCTGTACAGATTGCATTACAGACATCGGCGAAGAAGTCGAATTTCACTTTTTATCCCAGGGCAGAAAGTTTCGCTACTGAAAATAATACTTTCCACTTGCTTTCTTTCTAGTCAGTCTCAATATTAACGGACCCCTTGGGACGATAAAATGACACCGGGTGGCAGTGGTGAGAATATCAAACCCCTTCGAATTGGCATCCAACGAGACAGTTTCCAGGAGGAGAATCGCAAAGAATCTGAAAAGGAAACGCTACCGCCATCCGATACAGCAACGTCATTTCCGTTCCTTGTTAGACAGCCGCCGGTCTGATATGCGATTAAAAAAATTCGTTCTGCTCTTTTTCCATCTTTTCGATGTCCAAATTTGGACGCGGCTATCGATGAATCGTTGAATTCACTCTGGATATGGAAAGGGAAGTTCCACTGGGATCAATTCCCGAGTCTCTCCAACATCCTGTTTCAAACACATACGTGTGAAACATAAACACAATCGTGTTTTCTGCTGACCTCCCGAGCGATCTACATAACTGAGTCTGTTGAATTATTACCATTGATGTTATGATCTGATTTTTTTTTTGTTTCTTATAGTATAGTTCTGCGGTATAATGCGAACCACGCGATCCTTCATGAAGACGAAATCGTAGTCGTATAAATACGAAATCACAACATGGAATGAGAATCACTTTGTATCTTGTTTCTGACCCTTCTTTGATGTCCTCTGCTCCAATGGAAGCTATCGAGGTAATTGGAGATTTCTTTCACAGTGGCCAAGAATCGTTCCAGATGAATGTCGACAATAAAAAATCCCCTTCGAAAATACTGTTTTTACGATTGTTGTAGAATACTTATTCGTCGCATCAAAGCAATAGCGTAACTATGATGAAACAGAAACGGCATGACTTCTCACGAGGGAACTATTCATTCATGATGAATTCTCTCATTTTCGACGCGAAATGGGCATTCCGCACGAGTTTCACACCGTACTTTTTCTACGACTGAATAAACCGAGTGTCCCAGAGCTTTCAGGCCAGCAGATATTGCAGTTAGTCGCAGAGGAGATAATTGGAAGGAAATACGTGTCGTGGGAGACCATGAGCTCGTTCATGCAGCATAGTAGAATCCACCCCCTGGCAAACAACCCCCCAAAAACCACTCCTAACTTTTGTTTCTCAAATAGTTCCCCCATTTGTTGTGTACAATCTGCAAGTTTTCCGAGGAGGTGGTACATTCATTTTTCAGCTTTTTGTGGGATTTTCTCTCCTCATTCCTAGAGAATGAAGTAGAAGTTATTGAAAATTATTCCAATATATTTGTAGTAAGGACAGATTTGTGATATGCCCCAAAATGTCACTGAGCTTGAAATCAAACTTTTAGATAACTGAAAGAGGAATTTTCTTTTTGTCAGTGACACCTTGTTTTTTGAAAATTTTGGGAATATAAATGAATTCAATGAGAATAAAACTTCTACTTATCTCAGTAGACGTAGACGTTTCGGGAACGAATCTGCTCCCGTTCTCAGCACAAATTGAAACACTTTCCTTTGCAAAATTCATTTTCCAGAAACGAGGAGAGAAACTCCCACAAAAAGCTGGAAAATGTTCCACCATGTTTGTTTTGGTTGAACTCACAGTCCATTTCATTCTTCATTGAACGATACACTCTAATATGTAGTTGTGATAATAGTAGTAGTAGTAGTAGTAGTAGTAGTAGTAGTAGTAGTAGTAGTAGTAGTAGTAGTAGTAGTAGTAGTAGTAGTAGTAGTAGTAGTAGTAGTAGTAGTAGTAGTAGTAGTAGTAGTAGTAGTAGTAGTAGTAGTAGTAGTAGTGGTAGTAGTAGTAGTAGTGGTAGTAGTAGTAGTAGTAGTAGTAGTAGTAGTGGTAGTAGTAGTAGTAGTAGTAGTAGTAGTAGTAGTAGTAGTAGTAGTAGTAGTACTAGTAGTAGTAGTAGTAGTGGTAGTAGTAGTAGTGGGACACCTGGTACTTACAGGACGCACGATCTTCCTGGAAAAACTGAGTATCAAATGAATGTCAGAGCAATCCGAGTGATATTATGATAAGATATTTCTCCAAATGGAAGGAACCTCGAAGCTATGCCAATAAACAGTGAAGCACTTTTTTTTGAAACACAGACTGATGCACTTGAATTAGTGTGATCTTTCGGATGTTGCCAAATGCCACAAAAGCAACAAGATACAGAATCTAAGCAATTGCATTCATGCAAAGTTTATCGAAAGCTCTCCTTTCGATGAAGCACGAAATACTCACGATTGTATCGATGATAATCATTATTATTGATCATTGATTTTCATAAACAGAGGTACATGTTTTCTATAGTGATGTGGGTAATAATGTCAAACTAGTGAGGATCTGCTGAAGCTCCCGATTCGTGAAACAAAATTAGTTTTATAAATTAGTAAGACTCTATCTACTATAATGGTCTCGAACTGTACAATCATTCGCCAGAACTAGTAAAAACACACTCCAGTGTGATCACTTCAGACATGCTCTAAAAGAATGTCTTCTCACCTCCAGAGCAAATCATTGTACAAGAGAGTTTTTCAGGAGGATTCCAATTTCCAATTTTCGTTTGTGTAATTATATATCACGATAAATATTCCTTGTTTCTATCCCTCTGTATGTATTCTCACCTTCATTCTCATCACTGATAAGTATACACTGAAAGTATACACTACACTATTCATGAACAATATAAAAAATTGAAGAAGAGGTGATTATTCAATTAAATAACAGCATCAACAGAGAAACTTGTAATTTTCAATCGCAGACTGTCATTTTGAGACTGAGATTTCTACTTCTGTACATCAATTGGTTCTTATTTTAACGAAAACTCTTGTGATTAACATAATTGAATCACCCCTTATGTCACAGAAAGCAATCAAGATTTTTTAATCCCGCACCTGAATAAATATTTTTAGCCCATTGAATGATTCCATATCTCGTCATCTTCCCTATTCATTCTATCTACTATAGTTATCACCAGCCATCCTGAGCTTCAGTATAACAGTGTCGTCTTCGTGACAATATAATCAGGCTCAATGATACGATATAATCGAAGAAATTTGAATAAGGCGCATCCTCCAAATCTCATGCAACAACGGTCATTCGCCAAAATTTGAAATTAGCAGCGCTTTCGCCAAATATTCATCAAAGCGCATCCGCCATTTATGAGAGTTGACGATACAACAACCTGTAATCGATTAATCAAAATAAAAGTAATATTGATAATATTATTAGTAGTGATGACGATGTTGAATCGAGATGAAAACGAATGAGATTCGTTGGTTTCGACTATATTCAATCTCTGTTTTCCCGTTTTGAAGTTATCAGGAATTGAAACACCCTGTAACTCAGGTGATTTGAACCATTTCCAAATAATGATGGAACACCCTGAATATGTTCTGATCGTCCTACATCTCTCGAACATCCAGTATTTTGAAAAAAAATTTGAATATGTCCTGCGGGCGCCCATATTTTCTATGGAAATAATGGACTTTGCGCTACTGAGTGGTCACCCTGTATATCTTCATGAACGTTCATCAAATTTCGATCATATTATACTAACGAAGTTGGTAATCAATTCTTTGTATTCAGGTACAATCGAAACTCCGAAATTCCAGGACCGGTTCGAGGCACGAATATTCTTTAGAGTTCATCGGAAAACATCACGCTCATATATATAATAATTCAATGAATATTTTCAATATTTCATCCTCGATATTCTGAAGAGAATTTTGAAGCTGAAATTCAATTACTAAACTTCATATTCCACAGGTAGAGTAGCTGACCTGTCCTTCTGAACGTGTTTCCGAAATTAACATAACGTTATTTGAACCAATGAAATTCTTGAGTTGATGAAGAAACATCATAGAGATATATTTGCCGATGTGTATACCTCATCATTCACATAACTCCATTGTGTGAGTTATATACTATATGTTTTCTACGATAACAGTTCTGAGCCACTTTCGCTATAAGATATATATAACTATATGAGATGATTTATGTGATAGAATTTTATTATGAATCAAAAGTCACCCTCAGTTCAATATATTGAATCACGAAAGAATTTCAAGACATTTCCGAGTTCGCATCGAAATACTGTACTCTATACCAAATGTCATGTCCCATTTCATGGTGAATGAATCTGTTCTGTATATTTCCTTATTATACTATGTTTCCCAACATGGTGTCCTAATTTCATCAACATATTTCATATATTCATGTGTCCGCTACCCTGTCTCATTGATTTTTTTGGAGGGTCGGAGGTCGGAAGTGATTACTTATTCTATTTCGGTTTATCCAAAGACCGCCATAATTTTATGTCCAAACGGACAATCTCAACACTACCAGCTCCAATCGACCTCCGGAATTTAATCCGGGATCCCGAAATATCACCGGATTTCGTCGGAAGGTCAGGAAGATTGAATAGAGTCAGAAACACTGTGGAAAACAGTTGAAGTTGGTTCAGAGAGGTTTTTTAGGAATTCCACGAAAAATATTGTGCAACGAGAATGGCATGAAGGTTATCTTCGAGGAGTATGAGCAAACTTTCATACAAGTGAGAAGCATTGCGTGCTAGTTCCACACTGAACTTCTTCTACGTCTATAATATACTTGGTGGCTCAATGAAAACGAAACAAGGCCGATTTGACATAGTTATCGTTTCCAGAAAAAAAAACGCTCGAGCCGATCGGTTTTTATTTCGAGGGGGAAATATTTGCGCATGTTTTCAACTTTTTTACTTCAAACCTCTCGGAGGGGTGAGCTCCAACCCTCGAATCTCAAATGGGATAAGGGATCAAGTGATACATCATATTGACGGTTATCGAAATCTCTCACCAACGCATCCATGTTTTTGGAATTAAATACAGTAGTTCTCGAGAAAACACGTATATGAAAATAATAGGCTAGTGATGGAAAGTAACGCTTCGTTGTTCATCTAAGGAGTGCCTCATGTGTTTTTTTTTTAATCCTGTCCTATCCCACATCACATGAAGAATCATTCATTCCAATGTCAGTTCCTTGATCTCTCAGAAAAATGCATGCCTTGTTTCGTTTTCATTGGGCCACCTTGTATGATGATATGATGGTAATAACGTTTATCCTCATTTCTCATAGGAAAAAGTGAAGTAATCAAGCAAATATTCATGTGTCGACTTTCTGAACATCGCAATATCTCACAAGTTCCTAAAAGATATATATCATCACTTATTGAAGCCTCCGAAATAATAAAGAATAATTTGAAATCGATTTAAAATTAATTTGAAATTCATTACAAGCCTCATACCTGATATCTGAGTTGAGAACGTAATGTCAATCATACGATTCTATCACCATAGATTCCAATGGAGTATGTTATGCAGAAACAAAAATAGATAGGTACTGAGAATTGAAACACTAAACACGTATTCTTCACAATAATTTATATTTGTGCTCACGCTGTCTGCTCAGTTTCCGCAAGTTTTGGAATGTTTGCCGTAATTTATTGCTCTGACATAGTTACAGAAATTTTGGTATAGAATAACGTGTAAAATACACTTTTCACCTTGTGGTTACATTACCAAATATAAGCTTTTGATTGGATGATAGAGATGAATATATAGGCTGAGAATATATACAGGCAGGGCTATACATCTCTATATATATATATATATATATATATATATATATATATGTGGTACCTTTAGACGTATACAGAAGATGTGACAATAGTTGATGTCGAGCATATATTGAGCAAAGTATCTCGAAAATATGCCGAAATATGCCAAATTCCGAATCTCACTGAAACTTGGTTTCATCTCCTGACCCCACTATTCAACAAGATGTATCGTCTGGAAGGGATTCCTATACTATTTCAGGAAATATATACTTTTCCCCATTTCACTATCATTTATTTTCAACGACTATAAGACTATTAAGAAGAACAAAGAGCTCCATACATCCATCTATGATTTGGAAAAAAATTATGGAAAATGATTATCAACTCGTAAAACGGTTAGAGATAGTTATGGGAAGGTAGTGAAAGAATTGATGGGAATTCAAAAAATGCAATAATATACAGAGTATTTCATTTGAAATATCAAAGTTGACGCTACTTTTTTTAATGAGTTGAAATGCAAATATTTCAAGTCTCTTGATCACAAGTGATCACTGAAGCACTGAAATTTTCAGATATTGCGATGTCATGTATCCCGTTAACGTTTGAGATACCATCGGCCGAGAGACAACCTGTATATTTCGAATCTTCCATACCGATTCCAAATCTCATTTTGATTTCTCTGCGTCCGTGAGTTAACGAGAAACTACGACTGATGGTGAAAATTCAGCCACTTTCACTCCCGATTGCAAATACGACAGTTGACTAATGGTTCCGATGAATCAAATGAAAGACCCCTTTTGAATCTTTTAAGACTGACAATAGTGAGCGGGTGATAGCCATTATCCCCAGACGCATTTAGCACTAAAGAGCTATAAATTATTGTCTTGCATCGCTGAAATTTAGTGAAGCGATACTTTTCAGGAGTTTTCCGTGATTCATTATCGTGATGAATGCGTGAAACAGGTTCCGACAAAATGAAGTTCATAATTGAACTTCCAAAGTTCAATGAAAGATTGAAACTCAATTATTATTCGATAGTTACTTCGATGTTGGAATGTCATCTTGCAAAGAAGGAAACTTCCTGACAAACTTCAACAAACAGTTAATTGGTGAGATCTGTTTCGTAGGGATTTCACGGAAGCATATACAAGGTATGTATTTCACTGAGAGATCAAGGAACTGACGTTAAAATGATGAATGATTCTTTATGTAATGCTGGATAGGAGAGGATTTAAAAACAAACACATAAGGCACTTCTTAGATGAACATCGTTCCAACTACAAAATGAGAAATAGTGATGAAAGGAGAAGGAAGCGTCACTTTCCATCACTAGCCAATTATTTTCATAAACGTATTTCCTTGAGAACTACTACATTGAATTCCAAAAACAAGGAAGCGTTGGTGAGAGGTTCCGATTACCTTCAGAATGATGTATCACTTGACCTCTCATCCCATTCGAGAGTCAAGGAGCTCACCCCTCCGAGGGGTTTGAAGTGAAAAAGTTGAAAACATGCGCAAAATTTTTCCTCCTCGAAATAAAAATCAATCGGCTCGAGCGTTTTTTTTTTGGGAACGATAACTATGTCAAATCGGCCTTGGTCCGTTTTTATTGGGCCACCAAGTATATTTGTAGCGAGGACAAATTTATTGTTTGCTCAATTGATAGATTTAGCATGCAAATAATATTCTTGTTATTGGTTTTTGATAAATTGGTTATTATTTTGTATAACAACACCACTTATAACTTAATAATTTTCAGATAGAAATATTTCAAAAATGGTACACAGTATCAAGCTTTACCAGAAGTACCTTTTTGGTGTGAAATTAAATGACGTTCGAAATCACATGAAATTCAGACTATAAAATCTATTTTTTCAGCTTTTTGTGGGATTTTCTCTCCTCGTTTCTGAAAAATAGAGTAGAAGTCATTAAAAATGATTTCAATATATTTGTAGTAAGAACAGATCACAAAATCTGACAGATCACAAAAGGACAGATCACAAAATCTGTCCTTACTACAAATATATTGAAATAATTTATAATGACTTCCACTCTATTTTTCAGAAACGAGGAGAGAAAATCCCACAAGAAAATGGAAAATGAATGTACCACCTCCTCGAAAAACTCGAAAAGTCAATGTTGCCAGTAGTTCCGACATAATCGATATAAATGTATAAAACAAATTTTCTCCACTCTGCAGTTCCTGTACCTGTATAGGGAGAGGTGACTCAGACTTGACGGATATATTTCAACTCGACCCTTGAGAAAAATCCAAGGAAATGGCACTGGTATCGGCCATTAGTCAGTCGGAGTCAGGTTACCTTTGCGAACCTCGATGAGTTCCGTTTCGTGATTTTTAATTTCCTGCTCGGAGTGTCTTTCCTGTTGGATTAATGCAGCTAGATATCGGTTCGGGGGTCGAAGTAGGAAGGGAAGCATCAATCGGGTCAGGTGCGGTCGTGAATATTATTAGTCGTTCGAATTTTCGTGGAACTCCACTCGGAAATATTATTCAAGATGTGACATGTGATCTACGGGGTAGAAAATATTGTTAAAAATTCTCGGTAAGAAAATCAAAATATAGTTTTCATTAACATTTTTATACTCAATGGGTGCAGATGCAGGAAGTAGTTTTTTTCTTCATTTTTATGCCTGAAAACCGTCTCCTGTCGAGTTCATGGAGAGAATGTAAGTGCTATCGTCGAACTCTCCATAACAGAAAGAAGTTTCGAACCAAAAATTCACCGTACAACAAACTCAGATGCAGTATATGCAGGAATAGTGAAATTGCCGAAGAAACAAAAAGTAAAGTAACTCCCAACGTTTCACAAGATATGAGGCTTCATTGAGAGAAATCGTTAGATAAATTTTAGGATTGAAGAAGATGTATTATGACTGAAAAAATCGATGATATTTGTATTTTTTGACTTGGTGTATTTTCACGATCAAACCAAGTCCACACCTTGATATTGTTGATTTGACGTTTATTTGCAATACGTCAACACGAATTGTCTCGTATTTCATTACACAACCACCCGTTTTATATATTATAAACGCATTTTTATGATTTCTTGCCAGGAAATACGATTTCATCAGCCGTATCTATTGATTTATATGACAAGATTCAATAAATGTGGTCCGAATTACATTTGAAACAACATTAGTCAAAAGCAATATTTACGCTGCTCGGTTCTGAAAGTTTCACAGTTTATTCGTCAATGTTTATTACATCTGAAAGTCCTTTTATCTTAGCCAGAGAAATGTTTTTACAGCGCTATTGGCTGTTAAATTTGATTATTATTGGTGGCCAACCAATTACGTTGCGATAAGGAAAAACATCTAGATGTTGAATGTCGGATAGTTCTTTCCAATGGATCGGAATGAGCTTAACAGAATCCTGAGGAAATTGATTTTTCAATAGAGGAATTGGATGTCGGTTCCTTCACCTGAAATTCATCTAGTCGTAATGTATGATAAAGTAATGTTAATGAGAATATGAGTAACAGTTTACCATTCGAATGTCCCATACAAACAAACCTCAATGAGGCCATGTATATCACCATAGTCTATGATCCGATCTGTCATGAAATCAAAATGTTTCTGATATGGCATTGATTGTTCTCAAATGCAATTCATGCTTTTTGAAACCAAAGTGAGTTCTGGAATAGAACTGACATTCTCTGAAATTCGACTCACTTTTCTGAAATCCAATAATTATTTCCTGGAATATCAGTGAGTCATCTGAAATTCAACTACTCTTCCTGAAATTGATGTGAGTAGTCGAATATAATCGATGATATTTGAACAATTACTTTCAACAAATGTATTCGATAGTATAAATATTCAAATTCCCATTATCAATATAAATTCAATTTCTAAAAGAATAATTGCAATAATTGCAATAATTTTTCATACACAGGGTGGCCCAATGAGAACGAAACAAGGTATGCATTTTACTGAGAGATCAAGAAACTGACATTGATATAATTGATTATTTTTATAATGGTGGATAGGACAGGATTTAAAAAAACACATAAGGCACTTCGTAGATGAACATCGTTTTAACTACAAAATGAGAAATAGTGATGAAAGGGAAAAAGCGTTACTTTCCATCACTAGCCGATTATTTTCATTAACGTGTTTTCTCGAGAAGTACTGCATTAAATTCCAAGAACAAGGAAGCGTTGGTAAGAGATTTCGATTACCTTCAAAATGATGTATCACTTGACCCCTCATTCCATTTGAGATTCGAGGGATAGAGCTCACCCCTCCGAGGGGTTTGAAGTGAAAGAGTTGAAAAAATGCGCAAAAAATCTCCCCCTCCAAATGAAAATCGACCGGCTCAAGCGTTTTTTCTTTCTGAGGACGATAACTATGTCAAATCGGCCTCGATTCGTTTTCATTAGGCCACCCAGTATTTGATGAAGAAATCACTCCATCATCACCAATAATTTCAATATTCAAATTATCTGATATTCTTCAATATTCATTGATTTCCATATCTTCCTTAATAACTTCATCATGAACATGAACATGTAGCTTCAGATTGGGCTAATTCGGATAATAGTTGATTACTACATTCACATTGCAATTGAATTATGAAGTTCTTATCATGTATCTCAAATGAGAAGCAATAAATCAAATTCTGATTTCCAATCCTTACCACTGTTGATGATGAAATTAAAATATTTAAAATTAAAATAATCAGTTATTCAAGGATGGTCGTGGCTATCACAGAAATGTAGTCATGGTCAACTTACTACACTACAACTGGAGTGTAGTTGTTAATCACAAATCACAATCAACACAAACCATTGTATACAATCCAAACAACCTCTCTGTTATAAAACTGAAAGTCTTGAGAAACAATAAAGCTGATAGAATTATCAATTGATCAATTGATTGATTGATTGATTGATTGATTGATTTTTGATTGATTGATATTCCACAGACAGGCTATTTTGAGCAACAATGTCAGCAAGCACGACATTCTTAGACAGCAATTTTGAATCTTTCCAAAAAATTGAAGTACCTCAATTCTCAGTTTGATAAAGATCTCTTCGTGTCTTATTCGTTTTAGAACTTGCATATTGTTGAGAAAAATATAATGTTGCATTTGCACGAAAAATGAGTTCTGGAACCCATGGGACTACCTCCTATTTCTTCCAAAAACCAGTAATCGTTGGTACTACTGAAACAAATGACTATACTGTACACCGGAACGTAGTTAGATATTCGCTCATCATCGTGTACAAAAGTTGGCCTGGTTTCAATGCAAACGAGTTCAACATGGAGATGTTTCGCTTTGCGAAACACACTCCACCACGCTATTTACATGTCTATATGGCAGCGAATTTATGCTACCCCCAAGCTACAGACTGCTCGCCATAAATTTGTCTCACAGATTAGAATGTACCTAAGAAAATTTATCGCATTCTTATAAGGGATAAATGAAAACCAGAGTCGTTGCCATCATAATAAATTCGCGGGAATTGCTTTTCTATTCCGGGACGACACACCGAGCTCGATATTGATACTGGAACTACCAGATTTATGGATGGTTGAAGAAATGACTCATTTGTCACAGATAAATGGACTCTATGTGGAAGGAGTTTGGACAATCTTCGAGGAATCAAGAACCAAGAAAGAGTGGTGCGAGTCAACATCCAACATCGATGAAACGAAAATTCTGTCGTTTGATTTAAACCAGCAGACTATAATAGGTAATAGCATAATAACCGAAGAATCTTGCTCGAATTTTTAGGGATAAATATCGATGATGAAGCAATCCGAATTAGGAACAGAAGTAGCAGTGGCGATTCCTACAAATCAACTACTGACAGCAAACCAAACTATCACTTTTCATTGTCAAAACCGGAAACATATTGAACAATTTTGCGAAGAGAAAAATATTTCAATTGTGTTGAGAACGGGAGCAGATTCGTTCAAGAAACGTCCACCAAGATAAGTAGAGGTTTCATTCTTATTAAATATATTTGTATTTCCAAATTTTTCAAAAACAAGGTGTCACTGACCAATAGAGAATTTCTCTTTTGGGTATCTAAAGGTTTAATTTCAAGCGCAGTGACATTTTGGGGCAGATCCCAAATCTGTCCTTACTACAAATATATTGAAATAATTTTCAATAACTTCTACTCTATTTTTCAGAAACGAGGAGAGAAAATCCCACGAAAAGCTGAAAAATGAATGTACCACCACCTCGAAGAACTTACAGACAGTAT
Organism: Gastrophysa polygoni; assembly: GCA_963576655.1. Lineage (NCBI taxonomy): Eukaryota > Metazoa > Arthropoda > Insecta > Coleoptera > Chrysomelidae > Gastrophysa > Gastrophysa polygoni. The sequence continues at coordinate 51,214,494 of OY755083.1, forward strand.
CAAACTGTCAACTTTCATGACACAAATTCGTTCAACAAATCAACTGATGACATAAAAATATCAAACATAAAAATATCAAATGCGAATCTAAACAGAATTCGATTCGAAAATGCCCATCCTACTCCATCCCAGAGTTTACGAATATTTCGACACATATTTTTCAGTTTCCAACTTCCTATTATGACATCTGCTCTGTGAAAGTTTCCTACAATTGTAATAGATATTTACGTTACTAGTCCGGTAAGTACAAGTTTACCGGAAGTGTGACGTATAACATTTCATTTCATACTGCTAAAAAACAAAAATGAACAGTGAAAAATAAAATATTAATCTTTGTTGAAGTGCTACAACAAAAAATTGGGAATGTATCAGCAAGTAGCAACTCCCTAATAAATAATTCATCCAATGGAGCTCCTGGTATCCATATTCATGGGAACGAAAATTTAACGGTTAATATTAATATTAGCAATATGTAATTTCTGTGTATTGTTTTGCTGTTGAATTTTTAATAAATGTATTCATGCTTTTGACGCATAACTGAGTTTTCAATATTCACAATCCGGTAAAATTTCATTACGGGATAGTAGCACGTAATGAAATATTACGTGCGCCTTTCCTGTAAAAGTCTATTTTCCGGATTGAAATCAGGTACGTAAAGGTATGATCTATGATGCAGTATGAAATAAAATACGTTTTTATTCATTTATATGTATGTGTTTCCAAGTTTATACATCATTTGTATATATAGTTATATATTTTCAGCTATAGTTAGTTACATACTGTTATCTTTATCTTGTGATTCTACTTTTTGAGGAGTGTAAACATTGTATATTGTCATTATTGGAATATCTACAGCATTTAGAGAATCTTATGTTTCGAAAGGGCATTTCGCTAAGCTCTGAATTGCGCAACTTCGTCCCACTTCGAATTTTTGAATTCGAATGATGGCGTTCTTATTAGAATCATCCTGTATATCTTGTGGAGTCTCGAAGGGAAATGAATATTTATATGTTTTGTTTCAGGATTGGCAACGACAGCAGGAACAATGGTGAACACATTACATCAAATTTCCTTTTAGTGTTGAAATTTTCACGCTTTTTACGATGTTATTACAGGGTCATCTCTATCTGTCATCCCGTTCTTCCCGAGTTATATCATCCAGGATATGTTTGCGATGCTTTTACGCGACTTTCAGGACGAATAAAAATATTTTTAAGGCCTTATAAAAATAAGAAAGTGTGAACGAAAGCGACGTGAAACAGCAGCTTTATATTGTCGTATATTTTTATTGGGCCCCTGTGCAAATCGACGACATCTCATCTCTATAGAGGACGTCCGATGCAAACAATAACGATCCGCTGTGAGGAAATGGCAACATCGCACGGGTGGTCCTACTTATAACCGTCCTGTGCGAGGTTGATATATGTGTCCCTTCTCGAATTGTTCGATCAATTTCAGGAAAGAAATACCTGTTGTCTGAGCCAAAGGCTTCCGTTTGTTTTCTTTTTTTCAATGAAAAGACACTACCCAATAGAAATCCATTTACAGGATGGAAAATATACAGTTACACATGCCTATATTCAATCAACATCGGAAGATATATTTAAGTATTTTCATATTTATGTATGTTATCTTTTGAAATTTTCGTTCATTCAAATATTTTGTGCTTTCACAACTAAAATACTTGTTCATTTTTTCTTTGACATTTATGACTATCATCATCATCAAGTACATTCTCAAACTGATTTTGATGATGACGCATATTCCTATTTGGAAAGTTCAATATCAAATTGAACACAGAACTGAGAATTTTCACGTAACATCACTCGCACATTACACTTGTACACTATTTTCATTTGATTACCTGCTTATGACCGTCATTTGTAATGATATTTTTCTTCAAATTATCTGAAATTCTGCGGGAAAGTAATCAAACGTCGAACTCCAATTGAGTAAAGAATCTGCAAGAGATCAGCCGACACTGATGCCAATGCCTCTCATCTTGGCTCGGAAGATAGAGGAGGTTGTGAGACGTTTGCCGTTAAAAAATTTCAATATAAAAGATATCGTGTACGGCTCGAAGGATTATATCAAAGTGAGTGTGCCCGCAGGTTTCATAAGCTCCGAATGCTTTCATGCTGCCAACAGATTTGTCGTGAGATATTTCAACACTTCTTCCTTGTGAAAATCATCAAAAGGGTATCGAGTCTGGGATTTTTTCCGGAGGCGAGGTTCCTTTGATTCGCAGGCCTAATGAATGTCTTTTGTGGTCGAGGCTTTAGAGGTGAGAACGAAGCAATATTCGTGAGAAAATGTGGGGGAGATAGGGCACGGTAAGCGAGCACAGATATTCATCGAATCATATTCCGTGTCCTTTCATCAAGTGAGAGGAGAAAAAAAATCGGAACGTGCTGAGGGCGCAGTGTTATTCAATGGGGATGTTCGTAATGGTTCCACTCGTGCATATGTGTATTGATGGAAGTTGTAAAAAAGAACCAAAACGAATATGAAAAAAATAAACTAATTGAACTCGAAGTATTCCAATCTTCGTCAATATACTCTTGAGCAACATTAAATACTTTCTCAATAAGGCATCGTTTCACAGATCTCCTGATATGCATTGGCGGGATATTATTCCTAAAATTGAGGTCATCTTATTCACTATACTATAAATCAGCACTATAAATCAGTGAGAATTTTTTGTTGAATTGTTCGATCGATTGGCGAATGAAGCTAACGACCGAATTATATGTACATGATATCATCACAACAATTGTTCAAAATGTCAATGTCAATGTCAATTGTCAATGTCAATTGTCAACGTCAATTGTCAACGTCAATTGTCAATGTCAATTGTCAATGTCAATTGTCAATGTCAATTGTCAATGTCAATGTCAATTGTCAATGTCAATTGTCAATGTCAATTGTCAATGTCAATTGTCAACGTCAATTGTCAATGTCAATTGTCAATGTCAATCGTCAGCTGATCATTTCAGACAATTTACCGGCGCTTTTGTGTTGTTTTCTTCAAGAAAGATAACAGAGATTGTTTTTTTGTAGCTAACGAGGATCGAATCATGTGCGACGTTTGAATCGGTGTATCCAGGTTGAAGGAAGACAAAATAAAGGTTTCACTTCGAAAGGTGGATTCCTAGTTTGGAAAGCGTTTCACCTTGTATGAGTGGAGGTGAGTGAAGTCATCCATGTAAGGGAAGGGAACAAGAAGTGATCTAATCTGGGTCTGATTGCCCCCATACATACACCCTCTGCGGAAAGGCAACCCTTGTATGAACATGCAACAACCATATTTACGTTACTGCCGTCGTATCGGAGCAGTAAAAGCAGTTTAGACTGCGTGCTAGGCGATAATTGCTGATTAAATTCCGTTGTAAATCCCATTCGGAGTTCAAAATATGAAAAGTTAAATCGCCGTTACCGACCTCGCTGATACTTCACGAACTGTTAAAGCCCCTCTATTTTGTCGATACGGCCAGTACCTAAGGGTTGTTATGGTAATTGCTCGACATTGATTAAACAATATTGCAATAATGTATTGGCGTTTACGACAAACCGGTTTGAGAGTGTCGTTACTGTAAGATATTGAGTGGTTATGGGGTTAGAATCGGCTTGGATTGATTTTATCCTCGTACAGGGTGGTAGATCACTCCATACCATCATAACAAAGAGATTTCTCGCAGATAGATCACTCAGTGTGTTGAGGTGGATGCAGTCTCATTCTTTACGATGACTATCAATTTTGGTGTTCCACAAGGATCTGTCTTAGAACCCCTTTATCATTCAGAGAGGCCCTAGATGTTACACGCAGACTGGTCGATACTATGAATGGAGATCTGGCAAGATAATATTATGATGTCAGGTAACAGATTTTACCTAGGTGAATGATGAACTGTCAATTGCGTCAATGTAGTATACACACGTAAATATCGATGCCTATGCAACCAATTAAACATTCATTATTAACCGAAACGTTGAAGGAATATAGATAAGACTGCGAAATCCACTACAGCCCGAAGCGATTTCTGCAATTATTAAAACTGTTTTGAATTATGAATGATTATAAATGCTAGAAATGTCACAAATCATACGTGAGCTGAGCTGTCACTGTCATATGCTAATTAGAGATTTGTATCAACTGAGACACAACTATGTTCGAAGACTGATGAGATTCATCACGTACATCAGTTCGTCGGTAGCGGTAAGATTTGCGATGTTCGTAAGGTTTTGATATCTCAAATCATTTTAATAAATAAACACTGTATTTTCGATATATACTTGAGATTTTTATCAGCTATTGATATTCTGATTCCGATTCCTTTCACCTACGTGTCCAAACGCATATCTATTTTATCTACATGTTTCATTCATATACTGAATGGCATTTCTCTATCAGTAGAAATGAAAATCGGGATCATCAGAATTAGTAGAGAAACAAATATTATATATACCCCGGGTGGAAATGCTATGGAATAGGTCGCACATATAAAAGTGCTTTTTTTTTTTATCTGTGGACAACACGAAAGGGACACCTATGATGTTCGAGGAACATCGTGTTAGCCAGCGGTGGAATTTTGGGAAAGAAGAAAGGTGTTGGAATTTTTCTTGAATGTTTGGAGGTTGTAAGCATCAGGAAAGACTTCACTAGGCAAAGAATTCCACAACTTTGCCGTTCTATTGATGAATGATGCTTGATAGAGCGATGTTCGACAGGTCTCGAGCCTGACAGTGTAGGGGTGACCAGCTTGAGCTCGTTTGGTTTGTCTATTAGGAATCGCACGTGGTGGCATAATAGATGATATTTCCGTTGAGCACCGACCGTGAAAGTACCTATAAAAAAGGCAGAGATCGCCGACCTTTCTACGATGATCTAGAGAGGTCAATGATTTGGTGAGTGTTGTATCATCGACTAGGCGAATAGCTCTCTTCTGAATTGAATCTAAGAGCTTGAGCGTATGTTTGGGGGCTGAGCTCCAAACATGTGAGCAGTACTCCAGGACAGGTCGAATTTGTGCTTTGTAGATCATAAGCTGTTGCTGGGATGTGAAGTATCTCTTCGCACGGAAAAGAAAACCGAGTTTTTGTGAAGCAGTTTTCGCAATGGACCTCACATGATCGTCCCATGAGAGAGCACTGTTGGTGGTGACACCCAGCATGGATATTGACGACCTCATAGGAACAGTGGTGGTACCCGACATCATCAAATTGGGCATTGTGTGATCAGCCTTCTTGGTGAACATACAAGCTTGAGTTTTAGTTGCATTGAACTGTACTAGATTCTCAGATCCCCATTTCAGAATTCTTGTCAGATCCTCATTTAAAGCATCAACCTGTCTTCGCCTTGCACCTCTGGCCTCATTGGCTCTAGAGGAAAAGGTGGAATGAATTGTATTATCATCCGCAAAGCTATGAACTGGGCTGGAGGTCACATTCACAAATCATTGATGTGGAGCAAAAACGAAGTTGGTGCCAAGACAGAGCCTTGTGGAACACCAGCATTGATCGTCATTGTATCAGACGAGACCCCGTCTACCACCACGTAGAGTGATCTATCTGCAAGAAAACTCGATAGTAAAAGACACAGTTGGGGCGGCAAACCATATGACGGAAGTTTCGCTAGGAGGCCTTGGTGCCAAACTCGGTCAAATGCTTTGGAGATATCCAAGGCTACAGCCAGAGACTCCCCATGTTTCTCTATTGACACCTGCCACTTATGTGTCACATAGGCAAGCAGATCTCCAGTTGACCTCTGATGACGAAAGCCATATTGCCGGTCGTTCACGATTCTTGAGCTTGCTATATAGAATAAATCACTTCTCACCATAGGTGTACAATATACTATTCCTTCTCAAAATCAATGGTATAATGATTGTAGTCAATCGAAACATGGACTCAAAGTGCAGATGGTAATTTCCAATCCACGATTTCATTCACTGTCAAACAAGACAAAAGCTTGTATTCAACTCATTTCTCTCACAAAGTAGAATATATCATTAAGTAGGTCGTAGTTTGTAGACTATACTACTTCCATGTTGATGACATTCTCGTTCATCCTGTGGAATGATTGTGAAAAAATAAAGAAAATCCACCTATAGTCACCGATAAAAGGCTGAGAATTTATTTATGACTAGGTAATTCTAAGTACGAGATACTATTGCCATATAATTTTCTTCGTCTTGGATACCATATATTTCGAAACTAAAACTACCAATTTTTTGCTACCCAGCATTGAATATTCTCTCTTATTTACCGAAGAATGAACAATATGTTCGCTTCTCAGCATTACTCCAAAGATTACTACTGAATATCGAAAGGCAAATAAGATACCTTGATATCTTGAAATCCTCGTGTTTCGATAAAAATTAATCAACAAGCACATGATTCACAACCGAGACCATCTCGATCATTCATTCATATTCATGACTTGATAATCGATATCGATTCTTGAGGAGTAGTTATACATGGTGGCCATTATTTGACATTAGCATTGGATATCTCCAAAGCTTTCGACCAAGGACTATGGTTTGCTTCCTCAAATCTGTCAGTTTTCTCGCAGATACATACTGGGTGGTCCAATGAAAACGAAACAAGGCCGATTTGACATAGTTATCGTTCTCAGAAGAAAAAACGCTCGTATCGGTCGATTTTTATTTCGAGGGGAAGATATTTTGCGCATGTTTTCAACAATTTCACTTCAAACCCCTCGGCGGGGTGAGCTCCAACCCTCAAATCTCAAATGGGATAAGGGGTGTAGTTCGAACGATGTTCATCTGAGAAGTGCCTTATGTGTACTCCTTGAATCCTGTCCTATCCAACATTACATAAAGAATCTTTCATTACAATGTCATTTCCTTGATCTCTCAGTGAAATGCATACCTTGTTCCGTTTTCATTGGTCCACCCTGTACATCAATTTAGTGGTAGATGAAACTTTCGATGCTAGTCTTCCACAAGTATATGTTGGTGACATATAATCAACAATTTTTGGTATGCAATCTCCTGTCCAGTCCATAGTTTTGCGGATAGGTTACTTTGGATTTCCTTCACGTATAGTTTTCTAGGTGCATGATCATATATATCACTGTGAGAAATGGAAAAAAATTGTGAAAATTAATCAGTATTTTGGGACAATAAACATCCCGAATCCGCTTAATTCTGAAACAACAAATATTCGTGCTGGACTGGCCTGGAATGTTTGGAACTCTGACAACCACTATACTCCGGGCAAATAGGACCTGAGACTTGGAATTTCATTGTACAAAACACGTTAATTCCCAACGACCGACCCATATCAATCAGAGTCGCGAAATAAAATTCCGAAACTTTCATTCTTCCCCGTACGGACTCCGAACGAGCAAAAAACAGAAGCTAATCAGGTCGCTGCGAAAAATGTCCTCGCGCGGTAAAAAAAACCGTATGAAAAAACAGACAGGAATCTCAATACGAACAGTCACTTTTTCATTAGAGACCGTAGGTAATGGTTCTCGGAAGATGTAGGAGAAAACGAGAGACGTCAGTTTTTTCCAGTATTCATGGGTACTTCGAAACTTATGAGATGTTTCCATTTTGACTCGTTACCATGGCAACCAGAAGAAAAATCCTGATTATCTTTCGCGGCGACGAGATTATTATCAAGTTGATATTTGTTGACAGGTTTGACATCTACCCATTGCCACCTTGTCTAATTTTTTCAGCCAATCATTAATCAACCAATCATTGAATAACCAATGAATAATGCACTCGTCAATGATACGAAATTCTAGGAAACAATATTTTTATTCCTTGTTCCCTATGATAGTATGCTCGCCTTATTATCACTGCCATGCAACTGCTGATGCAACAAACCATGTTGATCATATTTTTTTTCTACGACCACACAAGAAAACAGCGCTTTCAGAATTGTTTTGATATTTAGAAAGTAGCCCATTTCACTATGGCACCAGGAAAGTGATACTGACTAGTGTGGAAATATTGGAAAAACTCACTAGTGTGGAAATTTCGGAAGAAACCACGTTTGCAGTGATTGATGAATGTAACGATATTTCACCTGGAAATTTTCCCACTGTTATCATCACATTCTGGACTCACAGTTCAGATTGAATTCGCATATCCTAACCTTTCGGGAAATGATTCAATCGACTACCGTTTCGTTCCTTCTTTGAGATGCGTCTGGTAATGTGACCATCATCTCCTCCCTTGCATGATTTCGATCCCTGTGGATATTATTGATCCAGTATATTATTCAAGAACCAAAGGTCAAAAATGCGCAGGCAAGTCATTTGAAACGTATTTATGACAATGAAAAACAATGAAACAACGGTGACGTTGACTCCGTTGAGTGGAGTTGGTTACCAAAGATCATTATAAAAGAAGTAATAGAACTCCATCAATAATAGAATTCCATCAACACACCATCTAAGAATATCGAGTATGAAGCCAAAGAATGTAAATGCTCAAATTATATGCGCATTTCAATCCATTCTGTCATGAAATATTTTCACTGTATACCACTCGATATCAAATCATATCCCAAATATCTCTCCTACCCACGAATAACTGCATAAAATCAACAATAACAAATCCAACAACTCGGGATAGTTTTAGACACATTAGTCAGCTTTGAGAAATTTCCGGATATAATATCACCTCCAATGGTATCACGAGTGAAAATATATCTGAAGAATCTATGCTTGCTGGGTGTTTAAACTGGCATTGAATGTTATATATATCAAGAAACATGAGAGTCAAGTTGATAATGGCTGAAGAAGCAATCGATATAATTTTGGCAAAGATTTTCAGAACTCCAACTAGAATTTTTTGACAGTGAGTTTTTCTGTTCTTGCTTTCAATGTGATATGTAATTATTATGTGTATTACTTTCTTGGTAATGACTATGTTTCATCATTTTGTGTCGTGTTTATACACAGTAATACCTTGCGTCTCAACATTTTGTTCTATTACCTAGATTTCAATATTCTTCAATATTTTTCTTGCCTCTATGAATCGAAGAATATTTTTTTTTACAGTATATAACTGTCAGGTGGATAATGCCGGTAACAAACAAGAGGCAGTTAATGTGGAAAGTACGGTGTATAAAGCTGCCATAAGGAGGTTTACTTCTATTACATATCATCCTCGTAGTCGAGATAATGTTTATGGGACATTTAGAAGCTATATAAAAGAGAGAGAAAGAGACAGAGCACTTTATGCTGCGATAAGAACGTTCGTAGATCGTTAATTTTCATGAACGGATCAATGGAAATAGATCAAGACGTCTTCGGTTGTCCTCATTATCGATGATCACAGTAGCAGAGTGCATACAGGGTGTACAAATCGTTCATACAAGAACGATGAAGGATGTCTCGCTCAAGGTCAATACAAGTTTGATCGAAGATATTCACGGGAAGAAAGATAGTAAGTCTCGAAAATTATTATTTTCTTCAAATAGTGATATTGCACTAGGAAAGACTGCTAAATTACTTGGCATCACTCTTGATGACAAACTCAACTGGTCGTCTCATATCGACATTGTATGTTGAGAATCATCAAGCCAAATTCGCGAAGAGTTATGAAACTTTGTATTCATGTGAACTAGTATTTGTTGTTCTCGAAATATTGACTTTACCATCAATTTTCGATTTCTTGAGATTCAAAATCACTCATGAACTTTCACTGCTTCTAACGACCTTCTCCAGTCCGATTAAAGTAGTAATAAATGTTTTGTTGAATCCTAGATATCGCTTAGCGGTATTTGCACGAAACCCTCGCAATCGTCGACTTTATAAAATAAAATGTCAGAATATAATAAATAATATTTAAAAAAATAAATTAAATATGAGCGAATCAAATCAGCTATGAAACATATTTCGATACTTTTCGATTTTTACTCCGTTGATCTGATGACTGCTGATTTCTCAAAATCAACACATCACACAGTTCTGTTGATTCGAGAATTTGATATAGTATATTGAAACATACGTTACAGAAGGCAACATATTCTAGCACGAATCTGAAATGAGCTGATTTTTGTAAAATAAATCTTCCTATCAGTGACTTTATATGTCAGATGAATTTCAAGGGACAGCACCTCAATTCTTTACATAATATTCCTGGATTTTCGATTTAAATCTGCATCGATAAACAATATCAGTAGATTCAACTGTGATTATTTCAAGCTATCTCATAGTTTATCAACTGTTAGTCTCGACTGAGGTCTCAACTACAAGAACAATAACTATATGAGTACCTACCTGCCTATGTTATGAGTTGTATTCCAATATTTTCAATAGTTCTTCGATTGAAAAAAATACCTATCGATGGTCACTGCTATTATTTTTGCTTCCTAATTTCAATATTCGATTATTTCAATGATTCCTCAGCGAATGCAGCATAAATCAGTACCATTTTCAAGTTATTCTTCCTCTTCCTGTTCCGTTCAACATGGAGTCACAGCCATGTTTGAACTGTCGATTATCTAATATTCATCACATGCATGCCTCATCGAAAAACTCACAACGAAAAAGAAACTACACTGATGATGAGACTATTGAAGGGTCAAAACAGAGAAAATGAGTTTCTCAATGATAATTCTTTGTCTGCCTGTGAGTTTTTCGAGGAGGTGGTACATTTATGTACCAGCTTTTTGTGGGATTTTCTCTCCTCGTTTCTAAAAAAACAATACAAAAAATACACAACCAAATAATTGTATTTGAAGTATATCATGTGTTTGTGGAAAATATTATACCGATGAAACTAGCAGGCATCTATAAGTAAGGATGAAAGAGCATAAGAGCAATATAAAGAAAAGATATACTGACAAATCAAAATTAGCTGAACATATCCTTACTGAAAATGGACAACATATGGCCGATTAGAGTAATATCAAGATCATAGGGAAAGAAGACAAACAAAAACGGAAAATCAAAGAGTCTGCTTGCATTCTCCTGAACGGAGACAATAAGATTGCTTCTCGTTCAGTTGATATAGATAGAACTTGGCACCCACTTCTGGACATTGAATATGAAAATGGAAAATTCAATATCAATTGATGAAAACTTCTTGTAACCAGAATTCCTCCGTCTACCAAATTGTCACTTTTCAGTGTCAAAACCGACAACATATTGAAAAATTTTGCGAAGAGAAAAATATTTCAATTGTGTTGAGAACGGGAGCAGATTCGTTCCCGAAACGTCCACCAAGAAGAGGTTTCATTCTCAACAAATATATTCGTATTTCCGAATTTGCCAAAAACAAGATGTCACTGACAAATAAAGAATTTCTCTTCTAGGTATCTAAAGGTTCAATTCCAAGCGCAGTGACATTTTGGGGCAAATCACAAAGTCTGTCCTTACTACAGATATATTGAAGTGATTTTCGATAACTCCTACTCCATTTTTTAGAAACGAGGATTTTTTCTCACGAAAAGCTGGAAACTGCATAATTGTTTATCCTTCACATGTAACATGTACAATTGTCTTGAACTGCAATAAATGTGCCATGTGTGAACATAACATGAGTTTATATTCTATATTCAGTGTTGTTGTTCTGGTGAAAACTACTTTCGTCGATGGTGATGAAAAATCGAAAGCTTTCCCATATTCAAATGTCAACTGAACACTCAACTCTGAAATACCAATGACATTTAGTTGACGCTTCTCCATGCAGATCTATGCTTCCCGGTTACACTCACAAATCCCCAAACGTTAATTCCCATTTTTTCCCCGTCCTCTTTCACTCCCCAGATTGATCTCTCGGGAACATTCGAGATGTTAATATGATCTGCGTGTGGTTGAGCATCCATCAAGGGTGTCGGTATCTGCTTTATCTTCTCGCTTCGCTTCACTGTTATTTCCCAATCATCATTCATCAGCCGATCTAATCGTCATCAACAACTTCGCCTCGGATGAATAACGTGCACACCGTAGACGACGACACTTTGATTGGTACGGTGAAGTAGACGAATTTCGCGTGCCAAAACAAGCACAAATTACCGGCGAAATATTCGGTTTGGATTCTCGGGAAAATTAATATTTCCAGAATATATCGGGCAACTTTCTATATTGAATATTCGTTTTGATATATCGCCGTAGTGTTCCCCCAGTTTTCGTCAGCGCCTCTTGTTCGAACATGTAGTATGTGGAAGAGCGTGAATATTAGGTGGTGGCTCATTGTAATTTGACGGTATTGTTTTGGTTTTGCTTTGTCTGTCGACTCACTCGAACGTACCTGGATCAAGACCACACTGTATAGTTCAGACCTCGATGGCTGAATACCTGGACAATCCTTTGTGAAGATGTCAAACTATCAGTTTTCCTAAATACTGTCTGTGAGTTTTCCGAGCTTTTTGTGGGATTTTATCTCCTCGTTTCTGAAAGATAGAGTAGAAGTTATTGAAAATTATTTCAATATATTTGTAGTAAGGACAGATTTTGTGATCTGCCCCAAAATGTCACTGCGCTTGAAGTTAAACCTTTAGATACCTGAAAGAGAATTCCTCTTTTTGTCAGTGACATCTCGTTCTTGAAAAGTTTGGAAATACAAATATATTTAATATGGTATTTCAGAGTTGGGTGTTTATCTGACATTTGAATATGGGAAAGCTTTCGATTTTTCATCACCATCGACGAAAGTAGTTTTCACCAGAACAACAACACTTATATGTAAAGGACAAACAATTATTCATTCTCCAGCTTTTTGTGAGAGAAAATCCTCGTTCCTAAAAAATGAAGTAGAAGTTATTTAAAATTATTTCAATATTTTTGTAGTAAGGTCAGACTTCGTGATTTGCCCCAAAATGTCAATGCGCTTGAAATTGAACCTTTAGATATCTAGAAGAGAAATTCTCTATTTGTCAGTGACACCTTGTTTTTGAGAAATTTGGAAATACAAATATATTAAACCTCTTATCTTGGTGGACGTTTCTGGAACGAATCTGCTCCCGTTCTCAACACAATTAAAATATTTTTCTCATCACGAAATCTTTTCAATATGCTGTCGGTTTTGACACTGAAAAGTGACAATTTGGTAGACGGTGGAATTCTGGTTACAAGGTGTTTTTATTAATTGATATTGAATTTTTCATTTCCATATTCAATTTCCAGAAGTGGGTGCCAAGTTCTATCCATATCAACTGAACAAGAAGCAATATTATTGTCTCTGTTCAGGAGAATGCAAGCAGACTCTTTGATTTTCCGTTTTTGGTTGTTGTCTTCTTTTCCTATGATCTTAATATTACCCCAATCGGCCATAAGTTGTCCATTTTCAGTAAGGATTTGTTCAGCTAATTTCGATTTGTCAGTACATCTTTTCTTTATATTGTTCTTATGCTCTTTCATCCTTACTGATAGAGGCATGCTGGTTTCACTGGTATAATATTTTCCACAAACACATGGTATACTGTTGATACAATTTCTTGATGATTGTTCTTAATTTTTCGGTTTTTCATGAGTCAAAATCGATCTCACTGTATTTTCTGTTTTTTGACTCCATTCCATACGAAACATCATCGAAATTAAGAGGAAGTTATCACTCAACCTTGAGTTTGTATTTATCAAACAGGAACTCAGCTCACGAAAGATTTGCCGATCAACTGTCTAGCATAAAAACAAACGTCTCATGGTGGCTCTATGAAAACTTTCAACATTTATCATTCATAAGATTCAAGACATTTTAATGGCTTAGGATATAAAAATATTCAACATTTAAAAATCATTTAAGCTTTGTGAATACTGAGGTTTCTTTTTATTCATTGAATAATAAATTCTGAACGCCGAAAGCATTGAAAAACTGGTTAGAGTAATAATACCCATGACAAAAATCCGCAAAAATCCTGAAAACACTGACAATATTCTCGTACAGTAAAAGATAACCTCAATACAGTTTTGAACAAAAGCGGGAAACAGAGGTGTCACTTGTCGACACTCCGGAAAAACATCATAGGCGAACATGCGCACATCTTATTTTCATTTTAACAATAATTTCTTGAGTTAGAAGATCGGCATCTTCTTGAATGATATAACTTAGATGGAAAGTCTCAAATGGTTTTATAACATGAACAATTGTATCTCCATGTTCCATCTGTCTTAAATGTAAAGTCTTAAATGTTAAGTGGTAAATCTTAGGTGATAAATTTTTGTATAAAGCCACCATCACTCAATCATCATCGTATTCGGTAACAATAATTATTGCTTCTGTCGAAGAATGAACGCTTTCAGTATAATAGACACCCGATTTCCGAATCATTCAGGTGGATTTGGAGATACGTTTGTTCTATATCTTGCGCTATAGAGGAAATCCTGCGGTGCTCATTGTGTAGAATTATCTACACGGGAGGATATCAGACATGGGAATATTGAATGTTGCATGTATATACATGCAAGTAGATAACAACTTGCCCGCTTTTGTGTCGATGCAATATCGGCGTAAGGCTATTTCGTACAGAGAACTCGGGAAGTCCAACAATGGCTTGGGAGAATTTAAGTGGTTGGAGGATATCGCATCTCATATTTCACGAGGCGAACTAGAGGGCTTACCAGAGAAAACAAGCGAGTTACGAGCTGTTTGACTGCTTTGTGCGATGCAAGTACGACGAGAAACTTGCGAATTTTCCATTGCTAACAATACCACAATGGATTTGGGGAATTCTCATTCTAATTTTGGTTCATCAGTCGAGTTCGATTTTCCATACTCACTTTGACAACATTTTCTGAGCCGAAATTATTCCTGTCCCAACTAAAAACCTCTTTTCAATTTCGTTCCAATATTATCAATTTTCAATTTCTCATGGTGTGGGATGAGATGAGAGAAAACAATTTGTGCCCCCTTGAATCAACTTGAGCGAATTTTTATAATCAATTGATTTGTAGTTTATTGATTATTTCATATCTGAATTCTTTCATATTTGACTCACTGAACTCATAAGCGAGCATACATTATTACATACATACATACAAACATATACAGGGTTGGGATGAAGTATGGAACCAAGTAAATATTTTCTGAAGGAAAAGAACGATATTTATGAAAATTTGCAGGTGAGTACAATGGAACAAATAGCATCTGATATACATCTTTTTGTTGATAATATACTTCCGGTTTAACCGGAAATGCCATGAACTCCTTTAATTTGAATGGGACACCCTATATAATTTCACAGATTTTGAAAGAGCTTGTTATTTTCAATCCATACATACTGAATTCAGTGTGAAAAAAAATTGTAAAAAAGAGGAATATAGCACAATCAACCTCCTTTTATTTTTTTGCATTAGAGCAAAAAAACTATTTAGATGAACTAATTGGTGTTGTTTGAATGCATAATGATGAATGAACGTACAATTTACGAATCGTACAATCTAGAATGGTTCGATTAAGTGAAAAAAGCGTATTGAAATTTTAATGATGTTCGGTTATGGTGATAGTAAAATTTATTTCCGTCAATTAGAATTTGACACTTGGAGAACAAGAACAACAATATCAATTAATTCATCTAAATAGATTTTTTCTCTGATGCAGAAAACTCAAAGGACGTTGATTGAATTGCTATACTTCTCGTTTTTACGATTTTTTCCTCACAAAACTCGTATGAATTCGAAATAACAAGCTTTCTCAAAATCTGTAAGAATTTATTTTTATTTTTATATTTATTTATTTCTATAGTGCAAAAAACTCAAAGGAGGTTGATTGTG
The DNA here is from genome assembly GCA_963576655.1 of Gastrophysa polygoni. Classification (NCBI taxonomy): domain Eukaryota; kingdom Metazoa; phylum Arthropoda; class Insecta; order Coleoptera; family Chrysomelidae; genus Gastrophysa; species Gastrophysa polygoni. The sequence goes on from OY755083.1 coordinate 51,230,191, forward strand.
CTATGTTCCTCGTTTTTACAATTTTTCTTACACTGAACTCAGTATGTGTGGATTCGGAATAACAAACTCTATAGGGTGTCCCATAGAAGTTGAACAAGTTGATTGCATTTCCGGCCAACTCGGAAGTATATTATTCACAAAAAAATGTACATCAGATGCATTTCGTTCCATTGCACTCACCTGCAAATTTTCATAAATATGTAATATAGTCGGATCTGCAAATAGATGGATCGGTCGATTTTGCAAATACGTTACTAAATTATACTAATAGTCAAGGATGTTTCTGATTTTCCTGATTTGGGAGTCAAATAAGTATAGCTACTATCATCTGCATTTATTTACATTTTGTTGTCTGTCGGATTGTGAAAGTCCCAAGTAATCTGAAAGTTATATTATATTCTGTAGCATCCAATCAAAGTTGATGGTATCAAATGTCCGACTGAATTCATCGATCTTTTGACATGAATATATCATCCACGACAATTTTTTTCTAACAATACGTTGGAACTCGAGCGCTGGCTCTTACTGATATTAAGCTATCAAAATCAAATCAAAATATACTTTATTGTCAGAAGATTTCGCATCCCATTGACAAAGATTTGTGAGTATGAATATAAACATAAACAATGGTGTATGAATAAAAACTGGTAAATTACAAATTGATTGAATAAAACAACTACAAATACAATAAAAATAAAATGGAATGCACGTATTTTTTAAATGATTCATCAAAATACTCTTGTAGGCTATAATAGGGTCTATCAGCTAACAAATTTCTAACTGTTTTCTTGAATTGTACATTGGTCAGATTTGCAGACCTTACATCTATTGGTAAGTGATTGAATAATTTTATAAAAAATGAAATCCTTGATTAATGTTGAGTTGGGTATGGGAAGTCTTATATTAAATATGCTATCACGAGTGGCATAAGGAGAAGAAACAAAGTCAAACTTCGTTTTATGTTTGTACACCAAGCATACAGTTTCAAGAATAAAAAGTGCAACGACAGTTGAAATCTTATTGGCCACAAAATAATTTCTGCATGATTCCCTAGGTTTGATTTTACAGAGACACCTCACAGCCCTTTTCTGTAATATCAACACAACAATATAGTTTAGCCATGTTGTGCTAAAAACCACTTCAAAATAGAAAATATTGACCAACATGAAAATCATTGGAAAGTTGTGGCCAGTTGATGCAGTATCAAATTCTACATCTGAACGTCCAATGAACAGAAGGTGTCACATTTGTAAGAAACATCAGCTATTACTCCATCATTTTCAAATCGAAATATTTCGAAATCGGTACACAATATCGAATTTCACCATGAGTACCTTATTGGAGTAAAATTGAATGATGTGTAAACTCACATAAAATTTGGACTGGAGGATTTGACCTCAAAAATGTTTTGTTTGATAATACTCGGTACGAATCGTGTAACTGGCGCCCTCTGTTAGAGTAGTCCGACATTAAAATGAATTCATGCGATTCGTCAGCTTCCGAAACGTATTCATACAAACTTCCATACCAATATTGGCAGTAGTTTCGACATATAATCGTAAAAGATGTGTATAATTTTTTTTCAACACCCTGTATCTCGAACACGGATGCCATTACGATTTTTTTTGCTGAGCAAACCCAGCTTAGATGCAGTGTCCTACGTATCCTAGCAACGGGTTCACCTTTTCAAGAAACACCCTGTGTACACTTTACGAGCAGCAAAGCGTGCTCGGCCCGTCGGAGGTCGTATGGCGCGGCGTCCCGACGCTCCGTCGAAACCGTCGGGTCGGCCTAGCACGGCTCGTTACACCTTCCGACATCTTTGCAGCTCGCGAAGCAGACTCCGGCGACTTTTCGGATCTGAATGATTATTTCGCGGTGGAAGCAACAGGACGCCGATGTCCCGGATTAATCCGGACGTCAGGCAGATCTGCGGTCGCGTTCACGAACTTCGTCCACCGTGAAACAGTCAATTGTCTTCATTTCCTGGAAGAGTTTACGGAGCGAGAATATGAATCCCAAGAAGTATGAATTCAATCGATTGAACCGAGGTGGATATAGGATGGTGGGACAACTCTCGAATTGTTTTCCTCCTAAACATGCAGACCTGTCAAACAACCTTACTGAGATCGCACCGCTTGAGTATAGATGGCGATACGATCGTCAATCCGCTTTAACTGATATTGACGGTTATCTGACAGTAACGTATAGCTAACGCTTCAAATCTTGCATTCGTGTTGAATTTCGAATTCAAATCGTGTATTCCAGAGTTTCCAAGATAGCTTTCGACATCGGCAAAAGTATTGCCATCTAGGGTCGATCTCGGGAAGCTTCAGTGAGGTATTGAAACTCGACATTATCAAGAAGGCGTAAGTCTACAACTTATCCTAGTGGCTTGGTAAGAGGAGTTGGGACAGCAGTCTATATTTATATCACGGATTGAACTGTCGAAATATTTCAAGCATGACTTCGATTAGAAAATAGTTGAATGCACAATAAATTGATAAAAAGCCGAGACCGCTTGCAAAACTCTCGTGATCCGACAAAAATAGCCCAAAAAGAGTAAAGATCCAAAAATATGCATTTCCTGGAATCGAATGTATTTTGTATATCACTCTCTTTCGTTTGTTTCACTTGGGCACGTCACTGTGTCTAGCGCCTAGCGCCAACTTGATATAAGAAGCGCGACATCCACTTTAAAACTTTATACGAATTTGGTAAGTTCCAGTGAATCAGAGGCAACAGGAGAAGGAGAAAACAGGAAAGGAATCAACCCGCCTCTCTCTCCCCTTCTTGTTAATTGCAGGCCGATCACGTTCGCAGTGTTGCCAGGAATTTCCGACTGAAGTTCAGCTCTGCCTGAGATCGCAGACTCTGGTTCATAATTGACCAGCTGGGTAACAGAAACAGATGAACAAGAACAAATCATAGCTTTGTGATGAACTAGCTCATAGTGAAATCAAATCATTCAGAAAATATTCTTAAGCAGGGTATCAATAAAACTCTAAATGCAGAATAACAAACTGGTATTTTCATCAAAATTGAAACTCTTTTAAAATTGAAAAAGACTCCGAAACTGTGAAATAAAGTCACTTTGATTTGAGTTTTATGAAAAGAAGAGAATGAAGATAATATAAAGTATAACTCCGTTAGAAAAGAACATGAATAAAGGGAAAGTATATTCGAAAAGTTCAACTTTGTGGTCTCCTTCGCAGGGAAAACCATCAATACATGCATCATCGATGAAATTATTCATGTCAAGTTTATGTTTTATTTTCAAATTATTGAATGATAATGTCAACTGTCCGGAACCACTAGATTATTTTCCAAATGTACCAAATTGAGCCTTGATATTCCCAAATACTTTTTCATTCTATCAACTTTGGCCAGCATAATCCGATTGAAAGTACTTTTAAAGTTATTATCGATGATGATATAGGAGTATTAGAAAGACCATATAGAAAGTATGTCTTTGATATGGTATGAAGTTCTTCCAATAGAAATATTCCCTTCAATAGCAGTTGTGTCAAGTCGTGATAGTTTGAATTTGGGCGCAATACAGATACGAAATTGTTGTATCTTCTAGTTTCTTCACAGAATCTTCACAATTCATTCCATCAACTGTTCGAGGGTAATTCGGCTTCCTAATCCAAGCAAAGATGAGGTACTTCACACCCCAACAGCTTCGCATTCTATCCAAAAAAGAGACATTCGCCTAGTCGGTGATATTACACTCATGAATTGATCGATCTCTCTAGAACGTCTGTGAACGTACCTCCCTTTGTTGATTGACATTTCCATGGTAGGTGCTCGTTGGAAATCTGGTCGATTATGCCAGCGATTCCAAGTAGACAAACCAGACGAGCTCAGGCTGGTCAACCCTACGTATTTACTGAAAAAAAAAATCGTGAAATTCTCTATCCGTTGAGGTAGGTATTTCGTGACGAGATCCAAACTTCGGAAAAAAAATCGCTCCTTTCCCAACATTGATCTACTCGCGACAAAAATAGTGAAAGCAGAAGACATCTCAAGTGCTTCGTCGACTGAAAATCAAAGACGTAGAAGACCAGAGCTATATTATGTACTGAAAATGACAAACCGGAATCGTCCAAAGACTGTGTGCTCAACCTTCTTGAAGCTGAAGAAAGGCAGCGTTGCCAAATGATACGGAAAGTTTCAAGTACTAATGAAACTTTGCGACATCTGCGAGCTAAAGATATTTGAGGACTGAGAATAGAACTGACAACGTCGCGGATTCGTACAAGTTGGTACGGAGTTTCTTGGGCCCTTCGGGCTTTAAGTGACACGTGACTGTACCATGCATGGTACAGAGATGTCTGGCAGATCCGTGAAATATGGCAAATTCAGGCCTTGGTCGAGAAATATTCTCGTAACTTCGTGAAATATGAGGGCAGTCGGAGCAACGATATAAAATTATATCATCTATAACTAGATGCATTCTTGCTCCATTTTTTTTGGTGAAGCATTGCAACGAACATCAGAAAAAGGAAGATATATCGATTCGTCTGGATGTGCAACGAAGAAAGGTACAATTTTGCCGATCACTGCTGATCGCTTCTCCCTCGTTCGCTGTTTTCATTGGTTGGATTCCTCCGCCTTCCTCTAGGCGCGAAGTAGGGTCTATTTGAATTTTCGTTCAACATCATTCAATAACTCACCTATGAAATTCGAACATAGTTTAAAAATCCTCACTTGACTTTAATACTAGATTCAGTACCATCGCCTAGTCGACTCACCGAATCATTGACCTTTCTAGAACATCGTAGAAAGGTCGGCGATCTCTGCCTTTTTCATAGATACTCCCACGGTCGGTTCTGAACGGAGAAAAAGTGGTTCAAAACTTGCAGCAACGCAAAAACATTAATTCTCATAGACATATGGAAAACATTTATAAGACTTGATGGTATTATTTTACGAAAGCGCTGAACGGGCATGATGACTTTTTTTTTATAATTCCTAGTTTGAACTGGCAATTAGCACTAATTGTTTAATTTCAAACTGACAATTAGGTCTAATTGTCGGTTTGAACTGGCAATTATGGCTAATTACCACTTGAAACTGGCATTTATCCCTAATGTGCCAGTTTAAACTGGCATTCAACCCTAATTGACAGTTCAAACTCGAAATTAGACCTAATTGCCTGGCAATTGAACTGGCAATTAGCCATAGCCAGTTCAAACTGACGCTTAGAGCTAATTGCCAGTTCAATTAGGTCTAATTTCGAGTTTGAACTGACAATTATGGCTAATTGTCAATTTGAACTGGCAATTAGAGCCAATTGTCAATTTGAACTGGCAATTAGGGCTAATTGCCAGTTTCAACTGGCATTTATGGATGATTGCCAGTTCAAACTGACACTTAGGGCTAATTGCCTGTTCAAACTGGCAATTAGGGATAAATGCCAGTTTAAACTGGCAATAAGGAATGAATGCCAGTTTATACTGACAATTATGGCTAATTGTCAGTTTGAACGCATTCATCGCTAATTGCCAGTTCAAACTGACACTTAGGGCTAATTGCCAGTTTAAACTGGCAATAAGGAATGAATGCCAGTTTATACTGACAATTATGGCTAATTGTCAGTTTGAACTGGCAATTAAGGCTAATTGCCAGTTTCAACCGGCATTCATGGCTAATTGCCAGTTTAAACTGGCAATTAGTGCTAAGGCAAAGTTCAAACTTGCAATTATAAAAAAAGTCATCATGTCCGTTCAGCGCTCTCGTATTATTTTGACCTCCCTTGTAAATAGCTAGGTCAACACAAGTCACAGAATGAAGAAATGTGGAAAGTGTAACTCTACCGATTGAATGAATACCGAATTCGCGTGACTTCCGGAATGTTCAGGAGTTTTCGCTGCACCTAGTGAACCGTCGACATGCTGTGGACGGAACGCCCTGTAGGACCACCTCGTATGCGGGAGATGATTCCATTTCCCTCGTGAATAATGCAAGACGCGAACGAGGCGCGCCGTGGCAAAGGATAAGTTTATCTTATAAAAATAATCGGTTCGTTAGAGTTCGTTTAAGATTCGAAATGCGCTTCGGAGGTGTTCTTCCGACGCCCGCATGCACCTCCTAGTGGCAGAGCGCCGAAAACGAAGAAGAAGAAATTGGGGGGGGGGGAGGGTGTGATCCCCCGGGAATTCGGGAACAAAGGGAACCGCAGGGGTATCGGTGCTGACTCCTTTTTTGTCGAACGATGGAATCGGTCGAATGAAAAATTGCATTTCCAGAATAATCTCCAGCATTGTAGACCGAGACGTGGTGTTGAGAAAGTCAAGGTTCTTGCGGAATTTCCGATGATATCGGAGATGTTCCAATGCACTGTGCTTCGTACTCTTATGCACTCCACGGAATGAAGATTCCATTTGAAAACAATGAGTTTCAATCGATTGAATGTGAATCAGTTATGGAATGGAATTTTGGACGAAATGTTCGTTACCTCAATGAACTGCTTGGTGATTTGTAGAACTTAATCCAACTTCATGGATGATGCGAGATGATATTCAATCCATAGTACTAATCAACGAAAAATTCATTATATTTTGGATAACCTATAATATCATCAAAAAATTATAAAGATTTTCATTTCCGAATAGAAAACCGCTTGAACCTACGTATATAGAGAACTTTCGAACAAATTTCAGTTAGAATTGAATGAGGAATCCGAAAGTATTCGACTGTACGAGGTGCTTGATTCGAAATATCGAAGTAGCCGAAAATATTTCAATAGAATCCGTTATTATATCCTTTGGAAATAATCTCCAGCATTATGGATCGAGAAGGATGACATGAGAAGTCAATTAATATGCGAACGTTTCTATGATATCGGAGCTATCTCAAATCCCTATAGTTATAATTTCGTTCCAACATGAAAACATACCAATCTCTTAGTTCCGTAATGTAATCACCCTGATCTCTTTATCCACCATTTCTTTTTCATCAGAAGCTGCATCGCTTCAATTATTTTTGTTCTTTTTCATTTCAAAGAAGCTATTTTTGTAGAAAAACAATGGACATGTTCAGCAAAAAAAATTATTCCATAATTCGATAAATGCCCTATCACAAACCGTTTTTCTCTGACTGCTGTTTTTGTCATGAGAGTCCAAGATCTGTCAACATTTAAGGATTTTCTCAAGGATTTGTGAGATTCATAGAGATTTCCCAAATTTCTGGAATTCTACAATTACTTTATCACTAATTTCATAGATTTCCAGAATATTTGCAAGACCGGCGTTTACCACGAATGCGCATGTTCAACAAAAAAAAACTTGTTTCGTCTTTCGACAGTACACACCCAAACTAGATTCCTGAAACGAACCGTTTCTCTCTTAGAACTTCCCACGTTTCTTCAAATAATTATTGAAGTTCGTGCTTTCAATATGAGCAGAACACGTAGAGATTCAGTAACGTCGAAGTCTGATCCATTCGGCCACCGCCTTGAAAATGAGATGAACTGCTAGAGTAACAAATCAAATTCCTAGAGAGGATTTCTCATTCATCATAATATATGAGTGTCACATTCTTAGTTTCTGACAGAGACAAAAATACTCTCGTATAAGTACGAGTCGCAAGTTTATTGGAATAAATATCAGAAGAAGACCTGAGTTTCAAATCCCTGGTCACGAATACATTAATATGATGTCTTCATTTCTATTCAAGAATATAATAAAGTCATGACAATTTTTTTTGGAAAACAAGTTCTGAAAAACAAGGTATCACTGACGCAAAAAACAATTTCATCTTCAGGCATCTAAAGGTTGAATTTCAAGGGGATAGTAACATTTTGTAGCAGATCACAGTCCTTTCTACAAATATATTGGAATAATTATAATAACTTGTATTTCATTTTTCAGAAACGAGGAGATCCCAGAAAAATCAAGAGAAATCAATATTCTTATCTGTTTCGACGAAAGTTGAATGGCATTGAAGTTCTCGAATGAATTTCAATTCAATTTTCAATTCAATTTATTCGTAAACCATAATAACAAGATATTTGTATACATACAATTTATGACGGTTATCCTTTATAACTCCAAGGGTTCACCTAAGCACTCAAGGTGCTTGTTTTGTGCAGCTCCTTGGAATAATTTAGGATATATATTAGGTAGATAAAATGAATGGTATACATATTAATATATTATTTACAATGAAAATATGAATAATTGGAATTCCTGCTGAAATCGATACTAATTCTAGTTTATTCTCTCTCACCTTTCTTGGGAATGGTTGATGTGGTAAGGATCCATATCTTTATATAAAGATGTATATTACACGTTAAGGTTCGTTCATATATCCTCATATTTACATACACGTGTAGACACATATATACGCATACAAATATACATACATATACACATATATACACACTTACATACACATACATACATACATACATACACGTAAGTTTTTTTTTTTATTTTTTTTTTTTTTATTTTTTTTTTTTTTTTTTTTTATTATAGTAACTTCAGTAGTGTTAGATGGTTAAGATTGATGAATTGTTTTATTTCAGTTTTAAATTTGTTAAAGGAGCGGTTTTCTTTCAAACTGCGATCGAGTGTATTGTAAAATTTGGGACCGAAATAGAAGATTGTTCGTTGTGTATGAGTTTTTTTGAAAATGGGTATTATTACGTTCAGATTATCGGTAGATCTAGTATTCTTTATATTTTCGCTATGGTAAAGATATTTATTAGTATACATCCAAATAAGACAATGGTAGATATATATACATCTTATGTTATATAATTTAGTTTCTTTATACAGCTGCTCTGTTGAGTAAAGCTTTTTTTTTCGAAAAATAATCTTTATTATAGTATTTTGCATGGCTTGGAGACTGTGCAGGTTGCAGTCAAATATACCACCCCATACGGAGATACAGTACCTAATAACTGATTCTGCCAGGGCTCTGTATACAGTCATCAGATTTTTTATGTTTAGGACTTCTCTCAAATTGTACATTTTGTAAGTAAGCTGGCGGAGTCGCTTTGTAACATATAGGGCATGTTCGTCCCATCTCATATGCTGATCGAGAACTACACCAAGATATTTTATCTTCGATTCTTTTTTTATCGAAGGGCAATCACATTGTTTCTTCTGTGGACATTCAGAGGTATGTATTTTTAGGATGTTTTCGATTGGCTGATCGTTTTTAAGAAGTGTGAAGCAAACAAATTTGGTTTTATTCAGATTCAACCTGAGGAGATTATAGTTAAGCCATATCTGGATATCCTTCAAGCCATTTGATGTTTTTTGATATACTTGTTGCCATGTTTTGCCAGAAAAAATAATCGCCGTGTCGTCTGCATATGAGATAAGGTTATCAATAGATTTTATACAGCCGATACTGTTTATATACACTAAAAATAATATCGGCCCCAAAACTGTGCCTTGTGGGACACCAACTGTGATTTCTTTTGGAGAACTGAGTTCACTGTCGATTTTGACGCTTTGTTTTCTGTGAGATAGATAATTTTGCAAAATGTTTAATGTTGGCCCACGAATACCGTACCTATAAAGTTTGTCTATCAGATCTATATTGTTCTGATAATGATTTCGAGGTAACTTGATGATTCATATAGACAATTTTATTGTTTAATACTGCCACAGCCTATAAATCTGGTTCCAGAGCTGTGCCTAGAACTGTGGAAAATCAATTAGAGCACCAAGCACATTTGAATTTTCTTTCCAAAAATGCTTCCTATTATCGAGCATTTTCATCACCAAGTATTTATCAGCACTCTTGGCTGATAAATACACTCGAATCACTCTTCTATTAAGAAATGCTGCAGGCAGCAATTTTGTTCGGATGAAAATAATAGTATTTGAAAAGTGCCCCTATTGCGGAAGACTGTTCGCCTGTCCTGAAGGAAAAAACAAAGCCCGGACCCTAGCTGCAGACTCATCAGATTCGGATCACATTGAATCGGAGCAACACCCGCACAGGCTAACTTCTGTCAAGTTTTCCGCATCCGGCACCTCCGACGAGAAACTTGCGATGTTGTGAGAGCGAAAACTATACGCGGATGGGGCAAAAAGTCGCTACCCGTTGTTACCCTTAATGACTGTTTCAACGTCGCTTTCGAATTGTTTGCCTAGGAGCGGGAAACTTCGCAATGCTTGACGCGAGGGATGTGCCTCCGATGTTTATCTATTATAGTTGATATACAGGGTTGCCCAGTTCAAAAGGGAAACTGAAGAATCCTGAATCAAACATACCTCGATTGGACACAACTTAGTATGCAGCTTCAATCAACAAGTAACAAGTAACAAGAACCGAAAACGGTACCGTTTTATTCAGGTACCGTTACAAGTCAGTCCCAAGCCTTCAAATTCGTTATTCTCTTCAACGTGAATCACAGGAAATCACGAACTCAACTCCCCAGATCCGTTTGCCGAAATCATTCCCAACCCTAAAATAATCTAAACTATCCATCAGCTAATCAACTAGTTGAAAGTTTAGTCTCAGACCTGAGTCCAACCAGAGTCCCAGGTTTATGCGAACATTCACTATATTAGAGATCAGCCCCCAAACATACGCTAAAGCTCTGCGATTCCATTCAGAAGAGAGCTATTCGCCTAGTCGATGACACAACACTCACGAATTCATTGACCACTCTAGATCATCGTAGAAAGGTCGGCGATCTATGCCTTTTTTATAGGTACCTTCACGGTCGGTGCTCAACGGAAATATCATCTATTATGCCACCACGCGCGATTCCTAGTAGACAAACCAGACGAGCTCAGGCTGGTCACCCCTACACTGTCAGGCTCGAGACCAGTCGAACATCGCTATACCAAGCATCATTCATCAATAGAACGGCAAAGTTGTGGAATTTTTTGCCTAGTGCAGTCTTTCCTGATGCTTACAACCTCCAAACATTCAAGAAAAATTCCACCTCCTTCCTTCCCTCCCAAAATCCCACCGCTGGCTAACACGATGTTCCTCGAACATTATAGGTTTCCTTTCGTGTTGTCCACAGTTAAAAAAAAATATAGAAAGAGTATCATCACCAACGTTAATCAGCAAAAGATCAGCTGCAAGTCTCATTTTATTGGGGCCGAATAGCATCACCATAGATTCACTCAATTGATCTTCAGGTTGTGGGCACATGATATATCAGAGATCACAAGTCATCATGGTCTTGTGATTTCTGCAAATCAGAGGCTATGCATGTGAGATAGATTTATGGTGTACGAAGAATTACTAGTGAATTCATGGAAATCAGAAATATACAGTGATAAAGTAGCGGCCCTAAGATAGATCCTTGAGGTATCCCGCAGGTTACACATGTGCGACCTCCGACATATCCCCATCTGGAATCACTTCGTGTGTACGATTCGCAAGGCAATTTGAGATTTGAGAGTTGATTCAGTGTATCAAGTGATATTCCCAACGTCCACTGATCGAAAAATGTAATTTGTTATAGAAAGGAGAGCGGTGTTGAGATCAAAAGCCATACTGAAGTGTTGATTATGTAATATCCTAACTGCAGTGAATGAAGAATGACCATTCTGAATTTTATTTCATAAAAATAGTCGGCACATTTGTTTCAGGTCATATTGAATGTCTACTGGCACGATGTATGTTTGTGTAACGATTCTTCAGCTACGAGAGATGAAAATGTGCAGCGAACCGCCCAACTCGATGCAGGAAACTGTATTGAAACAAGCACTGTTTCTCCCCTAGGATGATGCGAGACGAAGCAGTTGAAATATTTCTTCGAATAGTAGATTTAATAAAAATGTTATTAAATTCTCCTAACTTGGATATATGGAAAACGTGGATTTTCTGCAGAACGACCAACATATGCGAACATATATTGTTTCATGTTCCAACGTATGACATGAATCTTTGATTTATACGTGGGGTTTCGGAATATGAGTAATATTTCTTCACTCATGTTAACAACGCTGAACAAAGAACAAAAATGGGAATTGATATACTCATTTCAACATTCAACATTACAAAATTGAATGAGAGTCCGTACAGGGTTTTCCCCTTTATTTTTGCACCCTGGGATTTCGGGATTGGTCGAAAGTTTACATCAAATAGGTGGACAAAAAAAAGATTGCCTTTTGAAAACGAATATATGCCACATGAATTTCACATCTATATATATGTCCAATCAAAAGACATAGTCAGATATGATGTACAGGGTGTTCCATTACAACATGTCAAGATATGATATTTGGCAGATGAATCTTGAATTTTTGCCAGGAAATTCTGATGGTTCAGAGAACTTTCGAAAAAATGCGGTGTAAAAATATACAGAAAAACATGCAAACAAGATGCAATGAAAACATGAAGAATATGTCATTTGTGATAATAAGATATTAGGTATTCTAAAACACTTGAACTAATTATATTTTCATTACATCAGTTGGAGGTTTTTTGAAGGCGTAACAAAAAATTATGTTTCATAAACCCACATGGCATTGTAACTCTTCAAATATGTTGACAACACTGGAGGAAAACGAAAAATGTTCGAGGAACATCGTGTGACACAGTGATAGAATGTTGAGGAGAAAAAGTATTGGAATTTCCAATAATGATTGCAATGATAATAGGTCTTTATGTCCCGTAAAATTTTTTTCACAAAAAGACAAAATAAATAAACGAAAACAAAATTAAATCACGAAAAGTACCAATATGGAAAACTCCGAAGATCAGGTGGTCAATATATCATGTCTTGAGTACACTATACAGATACCTCTGTTATTATTATTGAGCAGAAGTTTGAAAATCATGACCATCAGGAAAGGCTTCACTAGGCAAGGAATTCCACATTCGTGTCGTACCTTTATCTATCTATGCTTGGTAGAGCGAAGTTCGACAGGTCTCGAGTTGTCCTCGAGTTCGTCCACCTGGAGGAATAATAGACATTGATTACCGACCATGGAAAAATCTAGGATGTTTCAGAGAGATCAATGAATTTGTGAGTGTCCAAACATGTGAAGAGAACTCTAGATCAGATCGAATTTGCACTTGGTGGATCGTGACAAGCTGCTGAGATGCGAAGTATCTCTTCGCACGGAACAGAAAGCCAAGATATTGACGACTCCAAATAGGAAAAGTGGTACCTGACATCTTTATATTGGGTTTTATGTGATCTGCTTTCCTGGTTAAGGGTACAAGCTTGAGATTTTCTTGCGATGAACCCTACTGTACTAGAAAAGAGTCATGGATCATTACAGAATTCATCTATACTGAGTCTGACACAAATCAGGTTCACCTTCGATTCGATACAAATGACTTGTAGTCGTTTAGACCCAATTTCAACTGGATAGATATTCTTCCAGAGAGTACGTTTGAAGTGGAACTAGTTCTATCGAGTCACAATTGGCATTCCTCCACGAGCAGTCAACAAGACAACATTTCTGTAGTACAGTCCACTATCAGCAGCAGAATTTCTATATACATTCGTTCACTCGACCAGCAAACAAGCCCAAGAATACACACACATCCGAATCATAAATGTCATTTGATCGAATGGGTAGACAAGTCGACTCGATAGATCCGTTTATCTCGAAGAAACGATCGCATCGACAAAAACCATCGAATAACTTCCCCCTGATAGCTTTATTAACTCCCAACTGACCGCGGCTAATGATCCTTGCCGGTGGCGAAGACGACCGTAAATAACTAGTCTGACAACGGCTAGTTTGCGGCCGACCGCTCCTGATACTCGACAAAATGGCCTGGCAAAAGGTCCATTTCCACTTGATCTATCGCTGGAAAAAACGCCCCGGCAGAATGCATCGCCGTGTTATCTACCGATGTCGTTATGGACGGAAAGATTCATAACTGCGTTTCAAGGTGAATTTCTGAGGTTCCGTTTGGTCATGACGACAAACAATATAAATACTAGACGAATCAGCAACAGGACGGAGAGGTCACAGAATTATCCAGTAGGGAATCGAATTTTAAACGAGCAGGCATAGATTAAAGACTAAAAAAGGCAGAGATCGCCGACCTTACTACGATGATCTAGAGAGGTCAATGATTTGGTGAGTGTTGTATTATCGACTAGGCGAATAGCTCTCTCCTGAATTGAATCTAAGAGCTTCAGCGTATGTTTGGGAGCTGAGCTCCAAACATGTGAACAGTACTCCAGGACAGGTCGAATTTGTGCTTTGTAGATCATGAGCAGTTGCTGGGATGTGAAGTATCTCTTCGCACGGAATAGAAAACCAAGTTTTTGTGAAGCAGTTTTCGCAATGGACCTCACATGATCGTCCCGTGAGAGAGCACTGTTGGTGGTGACACCCAGCATGGATATTGACGACCTCATAGGAACAGTGGTACCCGACATCATCAAATTGGGCATTGTGTGATCAGCCTTCTTGGTGAACATACAAGCTTGAGTTTTAGTTGCATTGAACTGTACTCAGATTCTCAGATCCCCATTTCAGAATTCTTGTCAGATCCTCATTTAAAGCAGGGTATCCGCACGGAAATCGATGATGTGATAACTGAGCTGAACTTAACGACAGAAAACACAGAGACAGAGCGAAACTAAGTGAGGTAATAGAGAGACTGGTAGCAAAACAAATGGGTGAAAAAGACCAAACTGACGGACGATGATGAGAATGATGTCATTACTATTGTGGATCTATGACAAGCATAAAGACAAAAAACCCACAGGGCGAAGAATGGCTTGGCAAAAGGTCCATTTCCATTCGAAATCAGTGAGCATGTCGCAATGATGATAAATACCAAAGTGAATAAAACATTGGAAATCCCGTTATGACTGAAGCTGACGTTAATATAACAATGCTGAATGTGATGAAAATAGATTCTACAACAACAACAGACAACAAAAATACTGGAGGAACAACAAAAAGGATCAAGTCATAACTATATTGTGTTACAATCGAGGCGAACGTAACGATAGAAGATACTACTAGAGAACAAAAAGCATTGGTCTTGAAAAGTCAATGCAGTAACACACAAAAGCACTGAAAACTTGAAACCATTCAAATGAGCAAACAGGCAAAGTAGTAACAATGAAACAGAAGAGGAACCAAGCAAGATTGAAATCAGCAAAAAGTTGATAACTTTTGAAGGTTATGAAAAACATAACGACATAAAATACTGAAAGGTGGCTAGGGAAATAACAAGCAATATTGTTAGTCGAACCAACAGAATCTGAACAGATATCAGAAAAATAATAGGTAGCAGAGGACCTAATTAATCAAATTCACTCATGGACAAAATAATTCCAAGGGATACTCAAATGATTACTACAAAACTAGTAATATGGTGACGATATCCATATCAGGCCGATCGTGCATATTTTTGTGAATGATTCCACATAATCGAAAAATAGAGTTTCTGGTGAAATTAAGCCACTGCAGCACAAATTGTGATCCTACATAACGGAGGATTTGAATGAAAACAGATTCCCCATCATCGCAGGTGAGGTCAATCTACATTTCCAGAAAGTTATAATTGTGAAATAAACAAAGGTTCGAAAAATCAAGATAAACGGAGTGAAAATCCTGGAGACCAAAACAGTAGGGAACCAAATATAATACAAACATAATCGAAATCAAGAAGATCATGAAGAAAGAAGAGTGAAGCTTAGAAAAACAATAAGAAATAAACTTGTAGAATCTAACGTGACTACCAATAAATTAGTAGCAGAGCCATTTCGAACAGAACGGATCTGTGACTGAGTCAATGGAGAGCATAAAATAGATCGTGATGGATTGGCGAAAATCTATGATATCAACAAAATATATGGACAGTAGCATCTTAGTGAGATTTGAATTCGAATGGATTTTATTCTCTTCAAAATTAGGATTCGCAGCTCCTGATCTGCCTGTATAGATAGATAGATAGATAGATAGATAGATAGGTAGAATCTTTATTCCAGTAAGACCATTTTTACATGGTATTGGAAGTGTCAGAGTGTAGGTTTGAACACATAAACAAAAAGAAATAATGTAAGCAGACGAGTACACGAAAAATTAAATGAAACGACCTGTAGACCGACCTGAGCCTGACTAACTGAAATTATAAAACTCTTGGATACTTTAAAAACAGTTCATTACCAAGAAGTATTCGAGACTTTTCCTGAAAACATTCGGATCATTTTCTTCTCTGGAAGTCGTGACAGTTTATTAAAAAACTGTAAACCACAATATGATGGGCCTTTTTGCATAGGTTAACGTTCTATGTTCTGGGAATTTCTTTCGGGAATTATCAGAATTTCTAGAGAAACTGTTGAATTTTCGTTTGATAAATATTTCACACTTATATATGTGAATAGATGGTCAGTATTATGTTCTTTGGAATATGGTCTACGTGAGGTTTTTCTATGCAGTCCAAATATAAGTCTTATAGACTTTTTTGTAAGATGAATGAGTTTCCCCAAATTATGATATTATATATGAGAGCGAGACCTCGTTCTCGAAAACAAATGTTTCTGTTCGAAAAATGCGAACAACAGATGACTCTAGGAATCGACTATTATTTCTAGGGCACTAGAAAATTGGGTCCTTTTTCACTTTTGTTCTCACGGTATCGGTAAGATAAAGTAGGATCAAAATGTCCGTGGCATTTTTGTTCCAGACTTTCTCGAATAAAATATATGGGTGATAAATTTCCGCTCAGCGGGCTATTGATTTCTTTGAAGGAATACTTTTTACCACTTTGAAACGAAATCTTTTCGGGAGACACCAAGCCGTCCACGGTTTATGGCCCACTTTTATCAGCAGTTTCCAGTTCGTATCTCTTATCAAGAGAGAACGGCTGAATTTGAAAGAGTCAAAATAGTTCCAACTTTGTATACTTCGCAATGTCATCATGAGGATGTAGGGAAAAAAGGTGCAGCCACTGTGCGTATTTGCCCACCTGATTTCTTCTGCTAAAACTCATACAGTAAAGTTTCATTATTAATGAAAAACATATTTTAAAACCAAAACTTTATGTGAATATAAATGCATACTCCCGCAGAATACAAAGTTTTACTACAGTTTTTGGAATGATTGTTTCAAACAAAAGCTACAAGTATTACAGAATAATTGCTTGAGATACTCAAAAAATAACATAAAAAGACGTGATCATATATCTCCTCACTATGTTGGCATTGATATTCTGAAAATTGAACAAAGGTTTGCTCTTTCATATGACTCAATAATTCTTCACGATGTTCTCAATAATAAAGTACCCAGTTATTTATACGATTCATTATATAAACGTCCTCTTACTGCTATCAATCTGAGAAATACAGATAATATGTTAATTCCGAGACATAAGACCTCCGAATTCCAAAAATGTTATTCAAATATTGCTCCATCTATTTATCCATCCATCCACACTGAAAGAATATTTTCTACTAGATTTAATCATCACATTGAAATCAGGGCATCGCAAGAATCTAAGCACTGCACAGAAAAATCTTACCTAATGATTATTTGAGTTACTTCGTTCGTTACATTTTTCAGCTTTTAATGGGATTTTCTCTTGGCATCCACTTCTGAAACTTGAATATGAAAATGGAAAATTCGATATCAATTGATGAAAAAACCTTGTAACCAGAATTCCTCCGTCTGCCAAATTGTCACTTTTCAGTGTCAAAATCGAACATTGAAAAAATTTTACGAAGAGAAAAATATTTTGATTGTGTTGAGAACGGGAGCAGATTCGTTCCCGAAACGTCCACCAAGATAAATAGAGGTTTTATTCTTATTGGATATATTTGTATTTCCAAATTTTTCAAAAACAAGGTGTCACTGACCAATAGAGAATTTCTCTTTTAGGTATCTAAAGGTTTAATTTCAAACGCAGTGACATTTTGGGACAGATCCTAAATCTGTCCTTACTACAAATATATTGCAATAATTTTTAATAACTTCTACTCTATTTTTTAGAAACGACGAGAGAAAATCCCATTAAAAGCTGAAAAATGAATGTACCACCTCCTCGAAGAACTCACAGACAGTATTCGTTCATTACCATTACAATACTATTGTTGATGATATTAATTTGTTTATTTTTGTTTTGATAAAAATGGCTTTGCCAATATTCTGTCTTTTTGAAGTATTTCTTGATTATCATTTCTCAAAGACTTTCTAATGGTATTACTTCAATAAACATTATCATTATTATTATTACCTTGATAGCAGCATTTTATTCAATACAGCGGAAAATCACTCATATGTTAGTTGTTAGATGGGGATACAAAAATGACAACAATATCAGTATTTTCAATAGTTGCACAGTTAGTGTTATAAAGAAGTTCATTCAGAAGTAATAATTCAAGTTACCCCTCAACTCATGATCAAACTACATAATAACATACCCTAAACATCAACGATGTGTACAGAAATCTGCAAAAGTGTCGCCATCTTCTGGGAAATATCATAACTTTCATGCCATTTCAACGGAAAATACTGATAGCGTTTTTGGCGAAACAAAACACTATCAGTGACAGATAAAATGACTGCTGACAGATCAAATGACTGCCACTGATGATGGAGATCGACATTTTATTTCGGAGCACAAATAATAATTCACCAATAGTAATTCATTCACAGATAATGATATCATTCGGACAATTCAAGAGGCTGCTCTTCCATTTTCATTTTCCGTTTTTTTTTTTCATTTCTCGCTATGATGGCATTCAAGTTAGTTATGGAGCTCCCCAGTAGATGGCGACATTTTTGCAGATTTCTGGTACCATAGTTGATGTTTTAAGATTGTGATAATGTAGTTTGTTCATCAATTGAAAAGTAACCTACATTACTACTTCTGAATCAACTTTTTCATGACACTGATTGGGCAAACATCGATAATACTGATTTTGTTGTCATTTTTGTGTCGGGATCTAACAACTAACATACGAGTGATTCTCCGCCATATCGAATAGAATGCTGTTGTCGAGTCGGCTGTATGTTAGTGTTTCGTTTGAAGAAATTAGGCAAATAGACAGAGTAGCACCACATCGTTTTCGTGATGAACGAGGAATTTTCTCATGAATTTTGATTGGTTACTCTGGCAGTTCATCCCTGTTTGACGGTGGGGATCGAAGGGCTCAGGCACTGACGTCACTGGATCTGTTCGATCCAGCCAATATCGAAATCACAAATGTCAATAATTCATTAAAAACATACTGTTGAGTAATGGAAAGAAGATTTTTTTCGCTAAAGATTATATTCCTCTCCTTTTCACTCGAGCTCTGACAAGTTCCTCATCTCGATGATGATTTTCCTATGTGAAATTAGGGTGAACGTTTTTTGTCAGCAATCTCGACGATATCGTTCCCCATCTCAAGGCCGCCCCTCGCTACCTCTCCGTCCCCATTAAGTGCTTATCCCAATAAACTGTCATATCCCATGGGACGGAATCCGTCCTTTACGTCGGCTCCTACCCTTGTAATCCACCCCAAGACGACTAACAATGTAAATTTACTGGAGACGTGAGCGACATTTTCATACAGTCGATTTCTGTCACGGGAGGCCTAGATGGGGGACTCTTACTCCGGATTCTCGACTTATGGAGAATGCAGAATACAGAGGAGATTGTGAGCCCAGACCTCGTTCATGCCATTCTGAGTGAAAATGTGTACTAGTTGCTTATAACTGATCAATCGAATGGAGAGAATTGTATTTAGTGCTACAGCTAATATTTCCTTTTTTTTATCTGTGGACAACACGAAAGGAATAATATTCGATGAACATCGTGTTAGCCAGCGGTGGAATTTCAGGAGAGAAGGAAGGTGTTGGAATTTTTCTTGAAAGTTTGTAGGTTGTAAGCATCAGGAAAGACTTCACTAGGCAAAGAATTCCACAACTTTGCCGTTCTATTGAGGAATGATGCTTGGTACAGCGATGTTCGACAGGTCTCGAGCCTGACAGTGTAGGGGTGACCAGCTTGAGCTCGTCTGGTTTGTCTACTAGGAATCGCGCGTGGTGGCATAATAGATGATATTTCCGTTGAGCACCGACCGTGGAAGTACCTATAAAAAAGGCAGAGATCGCCGACCTTTCTACGATGATCTAGAGAGGTCAATGATTTGGTGAGTGTTGTGTCATCGACTAGGCGAATAGCTCTCTTCTGAATTGAATCTAAGAGCTTAATCGTATGTTTGGGGGCTGAGCTCCAAACATGTGAGCAGTACTCCAGGACAGGTCGAATTTGTGCTTTGTAGATCATAAGCAGTTGCTGGGATGTGAAGTATCTCTCCGCACGAAATAGAAAACCGAGTTTTCGTGACGCAGATTTCGCAATGGACCTCACATGATCGTCCCGTGACAGAGCACTGTTGGTGGTGACACCCAGCATGGATATTGACGAACTCATAGGAACAGTGGTGGTACCCGACATCATCAAATTGGGCATTGTGTGATCAGCCTTCTTGGTGAACATACAAGCTTGAGTTTTAGTTGCATGGAAGAACCGAAGTACTTTTAGTAGACCAGTTTGTATAGGTCTGCTTTCGTTGATAATTAAACTTTTGTGGTGTCAGACGATGAATTTAGGAGAGGATTGCTTGAAACATAGAACGAATAGAAAGCAATATATGTTCTGATGTGAATAATACTTGCAGCTCCTTGATGAATGTCAGAAGTGGCGTACCGCAGGGGTTGGTCTCGGGACCAATTTCATCTTCAATATCTATAAATGCAATGTAAATTTTGGAATCAAGAGGAAAACTGAGATTATTCGCAGACGACACAACATCAATCTATGCCTCTGAAAATTCAAATTGTATCATCATGGACATGAAAAGTGACTCAGAGGAAATATCATTTTGGTTAGGCGTTCAACAGTTAACTTTGAATTACAATGGATCTTCATACATCATTCTTTGGTCTTCATATTCATGAAAGATTATTGTGGCGTGAACACAAAGATCATTCGAGAAAAAACTCGATCCCATTAGAGGTGTTTCAATCGAAATTTCATTCCTGCTAAATGCTTGAGGAGTATTTTCACATGAAAATGCTTTTACCAATTTACAAATTTGTGATAATAGTCGATGAACTCAAACGCAGGCGTTTTCCTAGTTAATCAAAACGTTAGTTTTACCGACCTCCCGGACTTTTCCTCTCCGGTTCCCTTTAATATACGATATGACAGTTTATTATAGGGATGAGAACTTGACAGAAGCAAGGGCGAAGGACGATGAGGGAAAGTGAAGTTGTCTAACTGCGTTACGGATGTGCCTTAATTCACGAGGCCTTTGTTTAGCTTCGTCTTTGGAAATAAGTTATCAGTGTTGATGGTTAAGTGCGTCTTCTTTCTGAATTATCTTGGAGTGCTTCCTGTGAAATGTTCCTAACGTTATAAGACTCGACTGAGATGGTACGTGGTGTTCTATCAACTTTATTTTCAACAATAATAGTTATTTGTTTTACTAGGCAGAAAAGTACGAGATTTGATGCTGCGGCTAATGTTTCATAGGGAACCAGCCAAGGCATTCAATCTTCTATTCTGCCGTGTGAAACATAAAATACTTCCTTCAAATTCGTTCCATTTTCACTCGAAATAATTGAATTCGCACAATATTCAATTACTTGAATTATTTCAACAGATGTATCTGGCTCTTCGTTGCTATGTTTATCGATGATGACGTTTGTTGAATGTTTTCTGTTTACTTCAATGTCATTGTCATTGTCAAAATTGTCAAGTAATTGTTCGAAATGGATTCAATTGAAAGTGAGGATGAGTTGTTGCCATTAACACCACCTGAGGTAAGAGACCTGGCGCGAGATGTGGAATTGAATATATTACCGGATAAGTCAAGAACTCACATACAAACAAAATTTTTCTGCCTACTCAGAAGGAGTCAATTTTTACTAATATTTGGAGAAGAACTATATTTTCAGTTGATTTGACTTGACTTGGAGCTGATGTTTGGTTGTTGATATGTATAACCTTTTTTTCACTTGAAGACCAGGAAAGTTCAGCACAAAAAAAATATGTAGCGCCCTCATTTTTATGTATACATTTCGAAAACGTTCAATAAGTCATTGGGGGAATAAATTTCGATAGTTCTAATCTGACAACTTCTCACTAATTATTATTATTCCATTGAATCAAATTAGGCCAAATCATGATATTACGGAACGTAATATACGTAATATACTTCTATGGGCTGCCTTTATACGTAGAACAATACTATCAATGAAATATGAGATCATCGACGATATAAATCACCTTGAACATCATTCGATCTCGTTCATTCAAACCAAAAATATTCTATCTCTTGTAATATTCTGATATTGTTGGCGTCACTTATAAAACCTCCATCACTCGGAATAGAGAAAGGAGAGAAAACAGGATGTATTCGCCAGAGAAATGTATTCGTGAAGTGGGTTTGAACGTTTGATTCGTCGTTTTCCATATAAATCTAATATTCACGCTTTTTCTGTTGCCACTGTGTGTGTGAATGGAGTTTGCGTCGAGAAATCTTTCGAAATATTATTCGATCTCTCATACTCCTATAGGACTAGTATATGGAGACTTGCGGCAAAGTGTATCATGCTTATAAGATATCAATCCTTTCTTGATATTGATCTTTCCGTATTCGTGAGGCAAAATTACCATACTTGGAATAGAAAAAGCTACAGAATTTTTAGGTATTATCATTTAATGCTCATCCAGGGACATGGGATCTGAAATATGGGATCTGGGACATTCTGTCTGGATGGATAAAACATCGAATGAAATATTATTCTCCATTATCCCAAGAAATATCACTGTTTATAACAGGGATATATGAAATAAATACTAATACATAATTTATGCATGATGATCTGAAATAAAATATTTACATTAAAAAAAAAACCTATTATGGGTTGGAAAAATAGCAGTTTACAAATGATAAATAATCTATGAAACTGTCCTGAGCTGATATTTTCTCATACAAATTTAAAATCTTCTTGCTTCAGTTATATTTTCGGATCCATTCATATACAGAGTGTCTCAAAATTGCTGGGACACAGAGCTATCGCGTGTGAAATAGATCAAAATAAGTTGATTGGACCCAATTTATTTATGTGCGAAAATATACCGTTCGTTCTTGATAAGAGTTCAGAGGTCACATAAAAAACACATTTTTGTACGCTGTTCTGAAATTAGTGAAACAAATTCGATGAAATTTGACTATAGTGTATTTCAGAGGATTACTCTCCTTTTGGTGATTGAAGAATATCTGGTAGCATTATTTGAGAAAACAGTTTTTGCCTTCGAAACTATGCTGTAGGTATATGAAATTCTTATAACAGTAATAATATGAAGATAATTAATCAGTCTTCAATCTTAAAATTTTTTCTTCCATTACCAATAGGAGAATGATCGTCTGAAGTACAATATTGTGGAATTTCATCAAATTTGTTTCACTTATATCTGAACAGCATACACAATTTTTTTTTTCTCATGTAAACTCCGAACTCTTCTCACGGACAAACGGTACATTTTGGCACGCAAATAAATTGGGTCCGATCAACTTATTTTGACCTCTTTTACACGTGGTAGCTCTGTGTCCCAGCAATTTCAGGACACCCTGTATATATTCAATCCGTTCAGGAAAATAATTTCTATGATTACGAAAAAATGGGTGCAATCAAGAATCGATTCACTTATTTGAGCGTTTTCTTTTGATGTTACTGGAAATATCACTCTTATTGTGGACTCTTGAGAAACCTGCTATAACTAGATACATACAAACCTTTATAAAGAATCGGTAGACAAAAAGAATATTTCAATTCCTCAGACAATTACTTGTCAGATTCAAGTTCACTTTCGAAAAAACTCATAAGATGTAATTAGCCTAAGGAAAATGTAATTTCTTTGTGAAGGAACTGTTTCAGGAGTTCTAACAGACATTTCCTAGAAAAGTGGACTATCGTTGCCTGCCGGATTCCAGGTTTCGTAAACTAACGCGCCTCTTAACTATGAGAGCATTTTCCAGTTCACTTCATCGTGAGATTTGATCTCTTTCATTCATCGTCATTCGAAATCCTTCCCTGTATTATCGGAGAATGAATCCTAGTTGTTATACGTGAATATCCAATTTCGCAATGGAGATCGTTTCTCATTTCCATTTCAATTGCTTTTATCTTCGAAACGATAATGCGTGCAATATAATAGTCGGAGAAGACAGCGTTAGTTTTCTCAAGCAGGGTGACACTCTATCAAAAGTGGAGTGCGTATAACAAATCCGCCAAGATGCAGTTTCTTTGGATTTCGTATGAACAATCGTCCAATTAGGTCAAGGTACCTCATATGATTCACACATAATATGTTATCTCATAGTGACCAATTCATATTGTTACAAACCAAGCGCGTAATAAAAATTTTGACGTTTGATAAGAAGTGACCAGAGATATAATATAATATATTCCCTACTAGATCGAGCTTGAAGAGAGAGATACGATCAGTTGACTCTTTGATCTAGTTGTAACGTCGAAGCAATCCAGCACATCATCATGTCTACTGTTTAAATTTACCCAGAAAATATACACTCGCCTATAGGTTCTTCAATAAAAAAAGAACGTTGGGTACGATATTACGTCCTACTTGTTAAACCAAGGCAATATAGATAGACAATTTTCAAAATCGATTGGTGGTTCTTCGTACTGGTTGAGAAGTTATTTTTCTCATTCTCGCTTCCCAACCAATACATTTCGTGTACTGGTTAAATGTCAGAACTGTACTCGTGAAACCACCTTGTTAGGTTTGATTCATTTTGGCGAAGTCGCTGATGTTAGTCGATGATTTTACTCTGCTCTCATATTATGCATGCGATCAACAAGAATGAAGATTTCCAATACTTCATTTCGGTAGAAAGTATTCAATATTCTATACAACTAAGTAATATACTCGTGCTATCGCTATAAATTTCTCTGAAACATCGTAGTATGACATCATTCTTCGCCTCTTGGATATGCTTACAAAAAAAATTAATTTCTTGTTGAGAAATCCTCTCTCCTTGTTGAGAAATCCTCTATGCTGTTGGAGGCAAAATACCGATTCACTATCATCCTTCCATGATTTCAAGGTAAAGCTATGTCCTTCTCATGTTGTAGGGAAACAACACAATGTTGAAAGATAGAGAGTTACTCATAGTCCTTCTAATGATCGAATCATAATTGCCTATACTTTATTGTCAATGCACTCACCTCTAAACTGGATGTAATCGACCAAATGATTCACCATATTTTTCTCTCAGGAAGCATAATTTTGAATTGGGGTTTCCAATAACAATATTGTCTGATAGGACACTGTTTTCAACACTTATCTTCGAAATGAATACGACTAGAACAGTACTAGCATAGCACTGATTAGTATTCGATTCCACCTGATATCACATGATTACATTTGATATTATTTTTGTATAATTTTGAGTCTTTCAGTGTTACGAAGTTCATTGTTAATTTCTTCAACCTAGAAAACCTCAGTTTGTAGATGATATTTATATTTCTACGCCACTTTCATCGCTTTAAATATTTGTTTCTGTGTACAAACACTGTACTTATAGGTTCATCAATGAAGAAAAAAACTCAGGTATCCATCAATTAGTGTATGAACTAAATCGACCCTATGATACATTAAATAAACTGTCGGTATTTTGTCGTATACAAATTTCAATGGATCTCATCCAGAGGCTAAAACCAATTCTGTTTATTGAGAAATCCTCAGAACTAATAAAAATAATTCAAATCACAAAAACAAGACGGCTTCAAAGGAAAACGCCACATTATATTTATTTAAACAACCGTATTGCCGGAATCGTTACTTTTAATTAAATTTTCTATGGTAAATAGAGTGGAATTCTTGTTTTTCCTCGACTTTTCGAACACGTGTTCCTCGCCATGGGGTGACGTAACTTCCGGAGATCTGCTGACTAGGGATAGAGCTTGCTCCTGCAAGAAAAATATATTTCATAAGCCCTGATTCATAATTCGAAGACAGTATATACCTACTGCTACTTCGTTATGTCATGTTTCGACTACAGTTATAAGTATTCATTGAATGAAATAATATTTAATATTGATCATTGACTGACTATCGTACAGATGTATGTGTCCAGTCCTCATTTCTATACACGTTGACCCAAACAACCCCCAGTGAACCCTCTTTTCCTAACCAATTTCCTTACTGTCTGAATAATTTCAACCAACCAATTCAGAATTTGCTATAACGCCTAATCTATACTAGTCCGTAAAGTCTTCGTCGCTAATGAAACTGCTGAGTGATGCATTGAATCTAAACAAACTTAATATCTGTCATCTGTGTATCTTCCTTTTCGGCATTATCGATGAATCAGGGTCAGTTTCGAGTTTATTTCACAACAAACTGAATGACACACTATAAAACTGTGGGTAATATAGTTTCGTTTCGCGCACATATGTACCTACAGATGGTCTTGTTGTATCTTTCATTTTAATGGAAATCCTTAAATTGTTTTGAAAATCGTAAAGGCGATGTGAATGATCTAGGATTATGTGAGAGGCATCTGTTCTATTGACGAATTGAGGAAAAATTGAGCATCTGGTTGTTTCGCAGTTAGAACAACTCCATATGAGCTTGTTAAATACAGGGTGTCCCAACGAAAACTTTCCACCCGGATTTACTGGGAAATGACAAATTATTTTCGGAAACGCTAAAACAGGTCGATTTTAATTTCTAGGGGGACACATGTTAGTAATGGATTTAGTCGAGCAACTTCATCCCCCGGACGGGGGCGGCTACCCCCTTGCGAATCATCATAGGGAACGTGGGTCGAGTGATACATCATCTGAAAGCTCTCTTTTTTCTCTTTCCAAACGTGTATAATTTTTTCAAAATCGAATGAATGGTAATTGAAATTAGTGTTGTTGACAGGTTCAATGTAATTAGTCAATATCTTACCTGTTCTTATTCAAATTAAATTTATTTATTCATTTGAATGGACAAATGTATTTACATCTTCTTGAGAATGCCATCGATCCCATGATAACGGATATTATCGAAAACGGTGGAGATTATTCGGCAGACAACCTCCATTTTCAACAAGATGGAGCACCACCTCACTATGCAGTAGCGGTTAGAAACTTTCTGGATGAACGATATACCAATCATTGGATAGGGCGACGAGGACCAATTGAGTGGCCAGCTGGATCACCGGACCTCAACCCGTTGGATTATTTTTTATGGGGGGCATTTCGTAAGCAAAGTTTTTGCCACTCCGCCAGAGTCACTAGAGGATCTACGTGGTCGAATTGTAAACGAGTGCGGCAGCATAACTCCAGAAGTATTGGAAAACGTTCGTAATAGTTCCGAAAGTAGACTTTATCATTGTATGGAGGTAGGAGGGGCTCATTTCGAGCAATTAGTACATTGAATTTCGATAAGAACAGGTACGATATCGATTATTTAAATTAAACCTATTACCACACTAATCTCAAGTACCAGTCATTCGATTTTGAAAAAATAATAACCGTTTGGATAGAGAATGAAGAGAGCTTTCAGATGATGTATCACTCGACCCAAGTTCCCTATGATGATTCGCAATGCGGTAGCCGCCCCTGTCAGGGGGATGAAGTTGCGTGACTAAATTCATCACTGACATGTGTCCCCCTAGAAATCAAAATCGACGTGTTTCAGCGTTTCCGAAAATAATTCGTCATTTCCCAGTAAATCCGTGTGGAAAGTTTTCGTTGGGACACCCTGTATATCTCTGAGCAAAGCGCTTTCAACAACAATGTCAATCATCATCAATGCGTACCTGAAAGTGAAAGAAATCGATAGAAGGAATCTTGACCGAATGAAATCTGATTTTTGAAAAGTGAGGTTACATACGTTACGTAAGAAAAACTATGAAATACTATTCTGAAGGTAACATGATAACATATGAGGTTACATGAGTATATTGAAAAATACAAATCTTTGGAAATTCAATGACTATCGAGAATTGACTATTCTGAAATACAATTGACTTTTTCCGAAATTCAGCACACTCTCCTGACATTCAATTGACAAACGAAATATCATCTTTACAACACGTTGGATCAAAGCTTGATGAGACAAAAATCTTGAAAAAGTTTCTTCCACACCCTGTATCATAAAAATAGGGCCTTTTTGGAGATATGCGTGCATGACATCCTTGTTTCATTGTTCAACAAGGAATCTCCCACTAAATGTTATCTTATGGTTTTTGAAGCACCCTGTTTAATGGGAGACCCGGTATAGAGACTCATGGATCGATCTACGGATCACATCCAGACTAACTGTCTCAATGTATGTACAAGCACTGTTTACTCAAGATTGGATCGGGATCATTATCTGTATCAACAATCGTGTAATTCTCCGGTCACATTAATTTTGCATAACACCAGGTCTAGCGGAAACTTTTCAGAGTATCCAAAGAAGTTTAAATGGGAATAGTTAACATTTTTAATTGGCTTTGTTTTGTACAATTCCTGAGAGCTGCCTCGACAATTAGGAGCTATAAAGAGTGTAAAGACGTGAAAAAGGAAAGAAAAATACGAATTTTAGTAGGGGGTGTTTCAGGGTTGAAGTTTCGTTAACTATTATTACGTGATGAATGTGAGTTGATGTTTTTTTTATATCGTCTTGATTTTTAACCGATTATTCCTAAATAAAATTGGTTTATACTTCCATGAATGTTCACGTTTTAGCAAGAAACTTATAGAAGAGAACTTTTAACGTGTTGACAGTAAAATAATTGACAAATTCAGGTTGTGTGATAATAACAACGGTTCCTCCACTACTGATACTTATACTCATGGGGTGGCCCAATGAAAACGAAACAAGGTATGTATTCCACTGAGAGATCAAGGAACTGACATAGAAATGAGTAATTCTTTATGTAATGTTGGATATGACAGGATTTTGAAAAAAACACATAAGGCACTTCTTAGATGAACATCATTCTAACTACAAAATGAGAAATTGTGATGAAAGGGAAGGAAGCCTTACTTTCTATCACTAGCCGACATTTTTCATAAACATGTTTTCTCGAAAACTACTGCATTGAACTCCAAAAACAAGGAAGCGTTGGTGAGAGATTTAGATTACCTTCAAAATGATGTAACACTTGACCCCCTTATCCCAGTCGAGATTCGAGGGTTGGAGCTCACTCCTCCGAGGGGTTTGAAGTGAAAAAGTTGAAAACATGAGCAAAATATTTCCCTCTCGAAATGAAAATCGACCGGTTCGAGCGTTTTTTTTTCTGAGAACGATAACTATGTCAAATCGGCCTTGTTTCGTTTTCATTGGGCCAACCAGTATATTTATAGCAAGAGATTCGAGTTGATAGAGGTCGCACGTAAAAAAACAGCTTTTCTTATCGGATAAATTTCTTTTTGTAACGAAATAATTTTGCCAATCAGTAATTTTTCGAGAAAAACTGACATGACAAAATCGCGAGACCGAAAGTTGAGTGATTTTGTCAAATGTCAGTTTTTCGAGCAAAATTACTGATGAAAAAATTTTGAGTTGAGAAGAAATTTATCCTTAAAGGAAAAGCTCGAGTGTTTTTTGGCAAGATAAATTAACGACTCATGTTGTAATGGTTTAGTATCAATTATCAACAATGCTCAAATAACTGACAGGGCAGACATTAAAGTGACGTAAGCATACTAGATGTGGACGCTAAAGAGGAACAGGCGTTTTTATCGGTGATAAAAAACGATGCACCTTTTTTATCGCTGTCAAGATGACAAAACAGTCGTCTCTAAATGACACATTTTATAAAAGGACTCAATTTATCCGAAGTAAAAAAAATATTTTCTGCAAAATTGCCACGGAGCACAAAAAAAATGGGAAAAAACTGGGTTTATAGTGAAATATTTCCAACATTGCCAAGGGAACTTTAGTGGAGAAATGTGGTGTTGATAATTGATATGTATCGAGCTAATTGAGTTTGTTGGAGTAAAAATAAATCATTGTTTTGTCATACAGTGTGCAGACTATATATGAATCAAGTCAAAATTCATTAGATGCTATGCAATTTCATATCCTAACCTATGCTCCCCCCCTATTCCTGGGTAAGACCGTCGGTAATTAGAATGCATTTTTAATAGTTTCTCTCAAATATTTGCAAACAATTAAGAGAAGAAGAGCTGCTTGAGAGGCATGAATTTTCACAAGAGATTTCCGCGTAGTTTTTCATGCATCAATTTCGTCACAGCTCAAATAATAAGAGGTGAGCTCGTGTTGGAAGCCACTTGTGAAAAAGTGACAGAGATAATCATTCGCTGTTCGAATCTTTGAGTTCGTCCGATATATGTTTTTTTTATCAGAGTGAAGTGGCAAATTAACCTGCAAACTTCCGAGAAATATTTCAACACCTTCCTACCGAAATTCCACTGCTATAGGTTTTCCTTTCGTGTTGTCAACGGAAAAAGAAAATATGGAATATGGTGTGTGGAGGTACGACTTCACAGACAGACAGACAGACCGAGAAGGTGATTGCCTTGAGAATAACCTTGTTTCTCGATAAAAATGATTTATTTACAAGTAGACAGTTTGGATTCAGGAAGCAAAAGCAGTTATGGACCTGGCTAGTTTTATAGGTCAGGGATTTGAAGAAAAACAGTCAACTCTGGCATTCGTCGTTGATTTGAGTAAAGCTTTTGACTGTGTTTCAAAAAATATTCTCTTAGAGAAACTTGAGCACTATGGATTAAGGGGTACTGCAAGCAACATTATATCATCTTATCTGTCAAGTCGTAAGCAAACAGTGTTCCACAATAATGAATATAGTAGTCAACTGTTGATAAATAATGGAGTTCCTCAAGGCAGTGTTTTAGGTCCCTTGCTGTTCCTAATTTATATAAATGATTTACCATCATCCATGAACATTAATACAATTCTCTTTGCTGATGACACCACCTTCTCGATGAGGATAGGAGATAGGAATGAAGCTGATGCAACTGTTGAGAATATTATTGAGACAGCTTCAGATTGGTTTGGTGCTAATAAATTAAGTCTTAATAAAAATAAAACGTCGTCGATGATATTCACCACTCAAAAATGTGATTCACAATCCATTAAATTCCTAGGTATCCACTTAGATAATACTCTCTCTTGGAGAACACATACAGAAAACCTAGCGAGGAGGTTATCGAGTACAGTCTATGCAATAAGACATGTGAGATTGAATATAAGTGTGGAAGCTGCACTTCTAACATATCATTCCTTGTTTCATAATGTAATGACGTATGGATTACTTAACTGGGGACACTCCTGTTACTTGAAGAATATATTCATACTCCAAAAACGAGCGATCAGAGCAATAGTAGGAATAACTAGGGTAGAGAGTTGCAAACCTTGGTTTATCAATCTTGGGATCCTCACTTTACCATCAGCTGTAATATATATCAATCTTCTTTATGTGAGGGAGAACATCATACAGTTCCAAGAAGTGGGCTCTAATCATAACTATAGTACTCGAAATAGACAGAATCTTCTCATTCCTAAACATAGATTGACCAGTACAAGTCGTAGCCTACTAGGCATAAAATTGTATAATAAACTTCCATTACCTTTGAGAGATGCTAACCTGGAAACATTCAAAAAACAATTGAAAATTATATTACTGCAAGAAGCCCATTATGAGGTCAATGATTTTAACCCTTGCTGATTAGATCATCTTTAAATTTCATTAAATTTTATTATTATTCTGCCTCATCGGGAGAGTTGTAATGCATAATTTTAATCATTTGTAGGTGTATGTGTATATCTGTATATTTGTTATGTAGTAGGTTATAGTTTTTGTATTTTATAACTACTATTATTAATAGTTTTTGACCTATCCAGACACCAAGGTGTATTTGTGATCAATAAAGATTATTATTATTATTATTATTATTATTAATACCAAACTGTTTACAGTCATTGCTTGTTCCTCATCCTCACCTGATACACGCCGGCCGTGCAATCGGCTATCCGCTGCCTTCTGGTATTCCTCCTGCGGTAGTTGCCCTTCTCGAACATGTCGGCAGCCTTGGGGTCCAACGTCCAGTAGCTGCCCTTGCCGACCTCGGCTTCCGCCCCCGCCGACCCTGACCGCTCTCTGGGCACCTTCACGAAGCAATCGTTCAGGCTGAGGTTGTGCCTGATGCTGTTCTGCCAGCCCTGTCTGTTCTCCCTGCAACGGAATAACGTCGGTTGGCGTTTGGTGGTTTTTTTCGTGGCGTTTCCAGATTTCTGACAGACAGTTCACACTCTATAAGAATGTTCCACAAAGGTCTAGATAAGAGAGGTCACCTAGAAAGAGGGGTAGGACGAGTAGCCCCAAGCGCGTCAAGTGGGTTATTTCCTGTGTAGGAGTGAGAAGCGATGGTATTGTACAGGGTGGCCCATCGAAAACGTACCGCAAGGCATTACAGGCTGGGAAAGAACTTTTCGATAGAATCCGAAAACAGGTCAAGTTTGTTTGTCAGGAGGACACATTTTGACGAAACAAGCATAGTAAAACCTTCAACCCCCTAAGTAGGGGTGTCACCCCTACATATTTTTGAAATGGGAATGAGGGTCAAGCGATACCTCTTTAGAAGGAGCTTGTCATTCCCTATACAGTGCTGCTTAGATTTCTCAAATCGATCTACCCTTTCAGAAAATATGGAGCGTTGAAACTCCAACCATCGCGTGGCACGAAAAACACAAAGATCGGGTTCAATTCACTTAATTTATTTATTTATTCAATACATAGGTTACCCAACAGAGTATTGAAACTCCAATTATAGGGTTACACATTTTACATAATATAGAGTGTACATCTGATATGAGTGATCGAGATAACCAAACAAAAAATTGTAAAAGAAAAAAGAAAATAATCCTAGGTTTGATACTCTCAATGGAACAGTAATGAGAGTAACTATAATAGTGAATATAGTAATAATGCTGATATAAAAAAAAAAATTTCAAGTTGAGGAAAAGAGAAAAAATACATATTTCAATTTTGATCCATGCAGAACAAAAACATTGGTAGCTTCTTTTCTGATTTTGTGAATGGTGCTATTGAATAGGTCAATGAGACTAAAGTATGAATCATATGAATTTGGAATCATATAGAGGGGTGAATTTTTGGCATAGTTAGTTGTATGAGACGGTAAGTAAAATAAATTAGGCGCACGAGTAATATGAGTAGGAGCATTGAATGAGAGCTTGTTTTTTATATAATTACTATCGATTTGGTTGTTGAAAATTTTGAAGAGGAGCAGTGCATAGTTAACTATCCTTCGAGAAGAAAGTTTCGAGAGACTGTAGTGCTCTAGACGATTTTCGTATGTCAAGTGGATTAGAAGTCTTTTGAATCTAAAAAAACACTAAATGCATGAATCTTATCTGAACTTTTTCTATTCGTTGAACGTATTTATGGTAATAAGGGTTGCAGACTATTGAGGCAAATTCAAGATGGCTCCTTACTAGGGAGTTGTACAGTAGAATTAATGTTTTTGGATTCATGAATGGCTTAGATATTCTAGTAATAAATCCCAGGTTTCTCAGAGCCTTCTTCACTATTTTCTCAATGTGAGCTTCAAATGTGAGTTTTGAATCCACTATCACCCCCAGGTCTTTGATGGCTTCTACCTTCGATCATTGAACAGACTAGATAAGTAATCCACAACCCTGGCAATACAGTTTGTTTGGAAGCAACATCTATAGTATCTATCTTTGTCTAAACAAGGATAGCAGGAGCTGATTCTCCCAGCACCAGTGCCGTGTTGTCAGAGGGGGTCGAATTTATCATTAATTCATGATGGAACCAAATTGAAAATCCGTAACAATTTCAGTGGTACTTTTCAGCATTTCTTGGTGGTAAAATGAACAATGACGAGACACTGTCGCAGCTGACCTATGGGTATAATCAATATAATCTAATCAAATCAATTTAAATTCATTTTTATCCCATTCCATTTGGGAAAATGCTTCAAAATCTCGAATGATACGTCAATGATAACTCACCTATGGAATGACGTGTTTTGATCGCCGGTTCAAATTGTCTTCAACACCTCACAACGTCTCACCATTATATCAAATCACCAAAACAGAAAATAAACTGAGTTTCTGAGGAATTCTGAGTACACAAAACTGAACACAAGTTGAATAATATCGATAAATCAAAACAATAATAATAAATAATGACAGATACCAAAGCAATAATCGCCGTTGACTGTCAATATCCAATTGCGGTGTTGCAACGTTGAGCAAAAAGTATTCATGATACCCATGCTGGTCCTCGAGCCCCCAAGAAAGTAAAATTGCTAAGTCTCAGAATAATGTAGCAATCTTCTATTAATCAGAACTGATTCATAATCGTCATGACCCAAATTTATTATTATATTTGTGCATCGAACTACATGAATTCATAAAGGACTTTAAATATTATGGACTATTTATTATATTATATTATTTATTGGGTACTAAAATTATGATAATTCGAGGAATTCATGTTAGCATCAGAATATTTGTTTTGTGATCCTTCTAGTGGGTTTGTTGTTCGGAGGCTTCTACTTTGTTCAGTGCAATGTTGTCAATGAGTTTCTTCAAATGAATTCGCTATTTTTGCCGATGCACAGATTTTCTTAGGCTCATATTAGAGAGTAAAAAATGAATAGGATTCATTTCTTCACGTTTGAATTAGGTCAAGTAGTTGCTAGATACATGTCGTGGTTAAAGTGTTTACGAATTGTTAACTTCAAAATTCATTATTTTGGTGTATTCAATTGCAGACAGAGTGGAAATCATCGAGCTTATTTTCAAAAACGATGAATGTGAAAATCGGGTCGCGGAGTTGTTTAACCAACGGCATCCTGACAAACATGCCTCTGGAAAAATTGTTCGCGAATTGGTGAACAAATTTCGCGAAACAGGTTCACTTCATAACAAAAAGAGAGAGCTTGAAAATCCAGTACTAAATGAACATACGGAGATAGCAGTATTAGAGCAAGTTGCAGTTGATAGTATGCTAAGTACAAGCCATTGGCCATTGCGACGGGTGTGTCTTGTACCAGTGTCCAACGGGTACTGAAGAAATACAAATTCAATCCTCACAAAATACGCTTAGTGCACGAACTGAATGAAGACGACTTTGATCGTCGCTTACAATTTTGCGAAACTATGAGTGAGCGAGCGTTACACAATGGTAATTTTCTATTCAATGTGTGTTTTTCGGATAAATGTTCCTTCTTCCTCAATGGTTTAGTAAATCGCCAAAATTGCCGGTACTGGGCTGACACCAATCCAAGGATTTTCCACGAGACACAGACGCAACACCCCCAAAAGTTAAATGTGTGGGCTGGTGTTATTGGAAATGCCATTGTAGGACCTTTTTTGCTTCCTGGAAGTTTATCAGGCGATATGTACTTGTATTTACTACAAAATGCCATCGACCCAGCTCTAACAAATATCATTGAGAACGATCCCGCATACAATGAACAGGAACTGATTTACCAACATTACCTCATTATTCCCACAATGTGCGCAATTATTTACATGACACATTTCCAGGACGATGGATAGGACGACGGGGCCCAATAGAATGGCCACCTCGGTCACCCGACTTCAGTCCTCTAGATTTTTTCGTGGGGACACATCAAAAGCGTTGTTTACAAAACACCACCAGACACATTAGAACAGTTGCAACGAAGAACCATTAACGTATGTCGCGAAGTGACACCCCAAATGCTCCAGAATGAACGACAACGGTTTGAAAATTGCTTATACCACTATATGAAGGTTGACGGACAGCAATTCGAACATTTACTTGACTAATAAATCAGTTTTGAAGTACAATTGAATCGATTTTTTTCATTTTTCGACACACATTATCGTTGGAGTTTCAACGCTCCATATTTTCTGAACGAGTGGATCGATTTTGAAAATGTAAGCAGCACTGTGTAGGGAACGACAAGCCCCTTCTAAAGAGGTATCGCTTGACCCCCCTTTCCCATTTGAAAAAAATGTTGGGGTGACACCTCTACTTAGGGGGTTGAAGGTTTAACTATGCTTGTTACGTCAAAAAGTGTCCCCCTGACAAACAAACTTGACCTGTTTTCGGATTGTATCGAGAAGTTCTTTCCCAGCCTGTAATGCCTTGCGGTACGTTTACGATGGGCCACCCTGTATATATTAGGCTTTAACTTTTCTAGTGTATTTTGTGAATATGACCTTTTACTTAGTAGTACCGTGAGTCTGTAGTCAGTAGTTTTATTGAAGATAGAAAATTCCGAGATGAAGGATTGTTATTGTCCTTCCATCAGTATATTCACCTGTAGTATGGGAAATTGTCCATGATGAACCTGTAGATGGCGCTGAGCGTGAGTCGCTGTTTGGGCGACGAAGAGATGGCCATGGCGATGAGGGCGATGTAAGAATACGGAGGTTTTTCTGGCTTCGGTTGGGGGATTTTCAACGGTAGCGGAAGCCACAGTTGGGGATAATAAGGGTGGAAGAAGGTTTGGGCGAGGAAGGGGTTGGGGTTGAGAGATTCGCCGAGGCAGAAGCATCCGGATTCTAGCTGTTGCAAAGGGAACATCTTTTTCCGCAGCTCAAGCTGTACTATCTGGAAACAGATCAGGATATTTTCTTGTTGGTAGGTAGAGAATAAGAATATAGATACTGTATAGAGGGTGTCTCAGGTTCAATCTGATCTGAATAGACAACTGCTCCAAAACTCTTGTGTCCGTTTGATCTACAGTTCGAGAAGACATAATTCCAACAAGTAACAAAATTTCAACTCCCTCAAACGAGCGGGGTTGTTGAATGTACAGAAATGAATCGTATTGCATCAATGTGTGATGTTTCATGAAAAACACAAGAAAAAATCCACCATACCTATTGGAGAAAATATTTCTCAAGACAGACATACACAATGTAAACATAAGACTCTAATCAAAACTAGCATCACCTCTGCTTGAAACCACTTCCTCTCAGTCCATATTTTCTTACACGGTATCTCTCTGGGCTATTTAATAGGGTTCCTGATGATTTGAAAATTTTTTCTGTCACCATCATCATGAAATTTGGAGAGATATTATCAACAGTTGAGTTATAATTTTGTTGTCCCTTGTTCCAACTATAATTTATCATGGAACAAATGATTAGTTCTGACAGTTGACACATATTTGACACAATATAGCGGGAAGTTTACTGAATTTAAATGTAAAATAAAATGAAAATTAAATGCATTGAATCAATTCATCAATTCATCGTAAATTTTAACGCGTCTTAGGGCCGTATATAGTGACACTTTTCCAGACATGGTACCCACTAGTCAAATGTTTTCTACTGAATAACCCCTTGAAGTTCGATCCCATAGTTCTGTAACACCCTTCATTTATCTCTTCGCACTTGGCGAGTTCCTCGAACGAATCATCGAACGAGCACGGGCATCTACAGGGTCCACTGGAAGCCGACGCCCCTGGCCTCTGGATCAGCTTATTTGCGTAGACTATGTCTATACGTGTTGTCGGCAATCATACCGATCGCATTAGCATCTCCATACGCATATTTTGGGCCCGTTCCTAATTGAAATCGGTCGATGCAGTCGCCTATGGAGATTAGTGTTTGTGTCGCCTAATCAGATCACTATGCCGTTCCCCCCCCCCCCCTCCCCCCAGCCCCCAGTGCGACGGGTAATGTTGTCGGGTATTCCCCTGACGGACAACAGAAGTAGCTTTTCCGTGTCCGGAAAAGGGAAATTGGTGTAGGACCGACAACGGTGGACCCATTCTTCAATTGTTTCGTCAGACGTGTTCTCGATTCGGAAAAATAGAATTTCACTTTGGAACGTGATTTATTCTCCTACCGCCCTATTTTCTGGTTGGAAAGTTTTCGTTTCCACGCTGGAAAGTTCACCTTCACCAGGACTACAACTCTTCCAATTGTAGTCCAAAACGAGTCAGTTGCATTTCAAAATGGTCATTTGGATTTCAGGAAGCATAATTTCAAAATTGTTCGTTGAATATCAAAGTATATCCTTTGTATTTCAAAATGTTCATTTGAATATCAAAAAGGAGTTCTAGTAGAAGCGTTGTATTTCTAAATATTAGTCATTTGGATTTCAGAGAGCATCATTTCAATTTCAAAAACTGAGTATCAATTGTATTCTGAACTCATCAAACTATTTCAAACACTAACAATTCGATTCCCAATATAGTATATTCATTCTCAAATATGTCGAATGTATTTCCTAAAGTGTCATATAGGTGTTATGTAATATTCAATCACCTTGTAGTTACTACATATAGGTACAGATTATGGTGGTATTGAGATGATTCTTTTCAAAATCAAATCAACTGTTTTGGAATGAAAATGACGCATTTTCAAATAGAATTGATAATTTTGAGAAACATTTGACATTATTCGGAATTTAATCGACCACTTTGAACAATAATAGATACTTTTTGAAATCTTATAACGCTTTTCGCACTGCAATTGGAAAATTTTCCTCGAAAGGCTATTTTACAATCTATCCGTCTGATATACAGGATGTTTCATAATTGAATGTTGATTCTAAAGAGCTATAAAACTTGGATGAGGATGTTGAATAATCTTTTTAAACACGTTGATAACTAGTCGAGTTCTAGCTAAAGAACTGTCGAAATTGAAAAACAACAAAATTTGTTTTTAGCATGCTATAGATGATTCTAGTCCACAAGATAATCGGCTGAATTCGCATATGACAACAAATGATGAATGGAAAATAAAGATAGAAAAGGCCCTAAAAAGGCCCTAAATTAGAGCCATGTGGCGCTCCAGAAATGGAGGTATATGAAGTCGAATGAAAATTTGACATTTCAACATTCATTGATATAGACATCTTTTTCATCTGTGTGATATTCGAATTGTCAATAACTTTTGAATTTGGCACGTTGTAATCAATTGCAATGTTTTATTACTAAAATACAAAATACAATAATATTAGTGATCCGGAAGATCTATCACCGACAAGTGACAAATGATTTCATCCCCACATCTTTTAGTATGACATGAATTTTGATCACCTAATCAGACAGGTGCATCGTTGTTTTTGAATAAATATTCCTGTATGTTTCTATATTATCTATACAATTTCACTACATTACAGTTCAATAGAGATGAATTTTGTCTGTAGGTTGATAGAGAAGGTGGCATATCAACCTCCGAAACATTCTGGAATTTTCTCTCTTCGTTTTCAAAAAAAAAATATAGAAATCGTAATAATGCTCTCGATATATTTGTAGTAAAGACAAATTGACGATCTGCCACTATAATGTTACTACATACCTATATACATGAGATATTATCTATTGGTCAGTGACACCT
The DNA here is from genome assembly GCA_963576655.1 of Gastrophysa polygoni. Taxonomy (NCBI): domain Eukaryota; kingdom Metazoa; phylum Arthropoda; class Insecta; order Coleoptera; family Chrysomelidae; genus Gastrophysa; species Gastrophysa polygoni. The sequence continues at coordinate 51,269,488 of OY755083.1, forward strand.
TGTTTTTGAAAAATTTGGAGACAAATATATATGACGAATATCAAAATTTGTATCTATCTCAGTGGTGGATATTACTGGAACCAATCTGGTCCCATTTTTGTTCTTCCAATCGTTTCGCTGCCCAGTGTTTTGACACTAAAGAGTGACAATTTGTCAGACAGAAATAATTTTCAGTACCAGGTGTTCATTCAGCAATTTGAATTTACCATTTTGATATTCAGTTTCAAGAATTGAATGTCTATTTCTATCTATTTCAACTGATATTTTTTCAGATCATAATTTTTTTTCTTCGCTGCAAATATATTGAAATGAAATGATTATAATAATCGATATTTCAATCTCTAAAAACGAAAGGAGAAAAATTAATAGAAATTACTCTAATAGAAATATTAATAGAAATTTTTCTGTGTCATTGAATTGATGCGAGTTTAGTTTTAGTTCTTTATTGATTCCCTATATGATAATTTCTTCCAGTATGGCATAATATGAAGATATTTTGGTTTCCATGGCAATATTATGAAATTCCTACAAGCTTTTGATTGGGTGAGGAAGTACCTGTAGAATTTTTGTAAAATCTTCATATTAAATTTACCTATTTTTCAGACTTCGTTACGGCTCCAGAACTGCATCTACATGTCATAAATTCTGAAAGCGGCACAAAAACTCGAAATCTTCATAGAACAGCGCACTATATGAGTAATATTATTTTTTCCGAAATCTTCTCTTTCCTCTTTACGAACGTCACAATCACTCCACAATAATTCACTTTCCACTGTGATAGATAAGTCAACTTAAGAGATCGCTCTGAAGTTAAGATATCCCGTCCCAGAATTAATTATACAAATCGAACTCTGAGTAGCTCTCCTTCTCCCACTCCCAATGGGAGGTATCCAGAAAGTCTGCTTAGAAAGGAGGCGGTGCCTGCGGTAAAATTGGCCTCCTCTAGGATATAATAACTGTGACAATTCGTAAACATTACCGGGCGATAAATAGACTTGGCCTGTCATTGAACACTGTGTAAATAGGCGATGTGTCATCATTAAAGGATTATGAATACAGTGCCGTGCCAAGGAGGAAAACTGGGCTTTTCAAAGAAGACCTCTCATTAAGAACTCGTCGTGAAAATAGGAAAAATGAGGTTGTCAAAAAATAAATAACAATGCTAAAATCACATCGCCAAATGTCTGAACATCCTGTATACGTGGTGTACAAAAACATCGAAATAGTTTATTCAACGCGACGAGCGAGTGATTTATTTTATTCTCAAGGTATAGCATACGTTCCGAAAATCCTGTCTGATTTCAAAATCACAAAATTTTATTTCATATAAGCATAATTGCTGCATTGCAAATACCTAGATCATGAGTGAAAAATACAGAGGGAAATATCAAATTTGCTCAAAAAACAAATCAAAAACATTTCATTTCATCAAAAAAGTACAAAGTACAAATATTGAATTATTATTGGATAAAAATATTGTTATAGTATCATCATCATATCATCATATATATACATCATATCATTTCAAATGATGGTTGGTTTTTAATTCTGACCAATTCTTCATGTAACCTTTTCTGATAGTCGAAACTGGTGATCATACCCCAATTGTTTCGAAAGCTCGAATATCTAGCTAATCTCTAATGGAACTATAGTGATATAGCAAGTATGTACAGGGGATATCGACATTTTTCACAGACTATCAAAATAAATAGTGACATCGAAATTTAATCGACTCCTGATGTGCAACCAAAGATATGATATTATATATTCTTTACTAGACTAGAGCTTGAGAGAGGAATTGAAACCACCATAAGAAAGAGACGCAGCCATTAAAAATCACATGACTGTTGGCATTGTCAAAACATTTCGATGTGACATGCCATTGTATTGAGAAATACAACATTCTCAGTTATTTCCATTCGAATCGAGTCAATACTGTAAGATTATTCAAATTTATTGTTAAGCGAAGTTTATTGATCCATTCAAGTGTTTTAAAGATACTCAAGAGGAGTAAGAAGGGTTCAAGAGACTCAGTTTTTCATGTTGTTGGAATATTGAAAATTGGTAAACAATCCTAGTTCGTTCAGCTAGGTTCACCCCTCAAATTAAGGAAGTAGTTCAATACTTTGTTCGAGATGTTGTTGTCCTGTTCAGTCTATGACTGTATATCTCAAAAAGGTTAGAAGATATCATTTCATAGGTGAGATATTGGATATTGTCGACCAAATTTCAAATAGACCCTAGTTCGCGCCTAGAGAAAGGTGGAGGAATCCAAGCAATGAAAACAACAAACGAGATAGAAGCAACCAGCGGTGATCAGTTGACTGTTGGCAAGATTACACCTTTCTTTGTTGCAAATCCAAACGAATCGATAGCTCTTTCTTTTCCTAATGTTTGTTCCAATGCAAGGGTGCATCCAGTAGAGATATATATATTTATATATATATATATAATATCATATCATCGTGTGTTATCTTACGTGCTTCAATCATAAATTAACGTGGCTATGAGTTAATGTGCCATCAGGTCGATGATACGGATTTTTATACAACCGAACGTCGCATATAACGCCATGTTGCAATATTCAACGTGACTTCAAATATCTCATGGGTTTTCATGCAGCTCGCCCTAAGACTTACTCCACCACTGGTTGAGATTCCTGTTATTCTCTGCTCTGTCAAATCGAGGACTACCCTACTTATTTCGATGGATTTTCTTCCGTCCCAATAATTTATAGACCAATTTGTTTTTTCACCTGAAGAAGATATTATTGTTGGCGACAATATATCACGAAGATAATAACATGCTCGTTAACACATGTTGTGGTTGAGCAGTGTTGAACAGATTTCTTTGTTGAAAACGAATGGGAACCGAAAATAATTCGAACTGTTTTCGTAACAATCTCCATCGAGTGTTCAGTTTTTCTTTCGTCATTGGAATATAATCGATTTTTTTTTTATCTGTGGACAACACGAAAGGGAAACCTATGATGTTCGAGAATCATCGTGTTAGCCAGCGGTGGAATTTTGGGAAAGAAGGAAGGTGTTGGAATTTTTCTTGAAAGTTTGGAGGTTGTAAGCATCAGGAAAGACTTGACTAGGCAAAGAATTCCATAACTTTGCCGTTCTATTGAGGAATGATGCTTGGTATAGCGATGTTCGAATCCTTCTTCCATCCAAGACCGTGCCCTTGGTTATTTTTACTGGAATTCAAATTTGAATAGAATAGAATGGAATAGAATAGAATTCATTCAGTATCAGGGACGAAACATGACATTATGTTCAATACAAGTCAAGTATATACAGTAAAACACAACTAATGATGAAATCAAGAGGCATCTGAGAGATGTAATACCGGTGAACAATATTACGTAATACAGAATTTCCTCATCTTCCCTTATTGTGGGAAAGGGATATACTTGCTCCATTGATATCCTCTATTTTATAAGGTTCTATTGTAACTAATATTGATCTTATGCATTTTTGAAACTAGTGAAGGTTTTGATTTGTTTGATATCGTTTGGAAGCATGTTATAGAACCTTAAGCACTGATAAAAACTACCTTTCTCAAAAAGAGATGTCTTATGTAGTGGAAATGAAAATGATTCTTTCCGTCTCATATTGTGAGAATGAGAATACAAGGAATCATTGAATATATATTTGTTTTTGTATACGAAATTGAGACATTCAAGAATATAAGCACCTGGCAATATCAAAAGATTGTTTTTCGAAATAGCCGCGATAACATTCTAAAGTTTTCAAATTGCCTAGAATACGATTGATCTTTTTTGAATGACAAATACTTCTTGGCTATATGATCCACCCCAAAAGATTATACCATAACACATGATTGAGTTTAAATACCCAAAGTACCCTTAGAGAATTCAAGGATTTTTTTAAGAGAGACTGATTGTATTAGAGACATACAGTTCTTTGAAATCAAGAAAAGTTAATCTGTAATTTTCTTCCAACAGAAATTTCATTTTTCGAACTCATATTTATACTGGGTGGCCCAATGAAAACGAAACAATGCCGATTTGACATAGTTATCGTTCTCAGAAAAAAAAATCGGTCGAACCGGTCGATTTTTATTTCCAGGGGGAAATATTTTGCGCATGTTTTCAACTTTTTCACTTCAAACCCCTCGGAGGGATGAGCTCCAACCCATGAATCCCAAATGGGATAAGGGTTCAAGTGATACATAATTTTGAAGGCAATCGAAATCTCTCACAAAGATGGAAAGTAACGCTTCTTTCATCCGGATCTCAAGAGTAGAAATGTAATGTTTTGTTCCAATTAGTCTTTATATTTTCTTAATTTTTCAGACTGCCTACATACATCAGTTCAACACTGGTGAAAAACGAAAAGTAGCAAATCAAATTTCCAGTTTCGAACTGATTCAAAAACTCAACCTTGTCGAAAGTGTGATATTGTGTTCGTAAAAGATGATCCTATACAGCCCACCAAGGCACTCCAGTTTTGTTTTTCGCGCGTCTCACATTTTTTTTCAGTTTCCGTTTTCCTCGAAGTTCTAACGTATATATGAGTTTCAGAAACACATGTTGTTGTGCACTGGAAACGGCAGAGCTTCCATCCGTGAAATATAAATTCGCTTATGAAATGACAAATTTATATGTAGGTGTCTCTCCGTCCCAACAAAAAACAACGCTTATAAATTACGTATTTTAACGGGTCTCTTCTTCTTGGACCTCACACCGCTAGAGTGTAGACAGGCGTAATGTGCGATTTATTTTTGAATGGGTACTAAGTTGCACCTCAGATTCGAATGTATTTCGGAAAAATTTAATAACACAGTGATATCTGCTGGTTCGTCCAAGAATATCAGGATCTCGGAGTTTCCAAATATTAGGACAAAACATGTCAGGTTGTTTGAGGGTTAAGAACCCCGTAGCGTCTCTTAACTTTCTCATTTATGGTTAGTTTTTCTGCAGAATGCAAAAAAAATATTCTTTTTTGCATTTTTTCTTATAGCTTCCATTTATGTCAACAGAAAACAAACACAGAAAACAATAACAAATAATTATTAGGTAGGTACCTGAGGTGATTTTTCATATAAGACACCTTATACGGGTGTACAACGATGTACAGAACACTGGTGGAGCTATTCTGCCTATTTGCCTATCTAATTTCTTCAACGTACAGCCAACTTGAAAACAGCATTTTATTCGTTATGGCGGAAAATCACTCAAATGTCAGTTGTTAGATGGCGACACAAAAATCAAAACAGAATCAGTATTACTGATAATTGCACAATCAGCGTTTTTAAAAATGTTGATTCAGAAGTAGTAATTTAGGTTACTTCTCAGTTTTAGATCGAACTACATAATTACAATCTCAAAACGTCAAGTAATTGTACAGAAATCTGTAAAAATGTCACCATCTTCTGGGGAGTTTCATAACTATTAAGCCATTGTAGCGGAAAATGGCGTTTTTGACGTAACAAAACACCATCAGTGACTGCAACAGTATTTTGTACATCGTTGGGTGTGTATATATATGTATAGAAAACTCAAAGTAGTATTATTCTGAAAAAATGTAGAGACGGTGGAGCAATTTTCGTTATTGTGAAAAATCCGGTTTCTATGTTCGAATATTCTTAATTATGTTTACACAAATCAAATGAACAAGAAAAATTATAGGAGTGAATTATGAAAATGAAAATGAAAAGTTCATGAATAGGTTGAGGGGGGTACAGGATATATATAAATACCCTGTGCACTAAACCTGTAACTATTTATGAATTATTCAAATTATTTATGATGTCTGGATGAGCCATCAGATGGGATCTGAATTCTGTGTTATTTTCAGTTGTCTCAAAGTTGCTAATATTTATTTATCCAGATTTTTTTGGATTTTCTCTCGTTTATTAAAATCAAGATAGAAATTTTAATAATTATTTTAATATATTCTCACTAAGGCAGATTCATGATCTGCCCCAAAATGTCACTATGCTTGTAGTTCATCTGTCAGATATTCACTATTTGTCAAACCTTGTATTTCGATGAATTTGTAAGACAAGTATACATTCAACAAGTATCAAAATATCTTCTTATCTTAAATGACGTTTCGGGAACGTATCTGCTCTCGTTTTCAACACAATGGATTTTTTTCTCCGCACACTTTTCGTCTTTTGAAACTTAACATTGACAAGACAGAAAAAATTTCTAGATATCAGTTGTTTATTCAATAATCGAACTTGAATTGACCATATGCATTTTTAAAAATTGGATGCCAAGTTCTATCTCTATCAATTGAACAAGTAGCACAATTATTATTATAATATTATATCATTATCGAATTAGGATGGATACGATTCCAAAAATGTATTCCTGAAGTTCATTTCACGCTGAACACACTGGTCTTTGAATTATTTCGATATCTTTCAAATAGCTTGGGAAATGAACTTTCCGCAAACCAAGTTCTTCTCAAAAATTCACCTAGTCATTTTGGAAAGGTCTACCAAATTAACTATGGCCTGGTAAAAATTTTGAGACAGGAGACAGTGTTTTGTGACTGTCTACTAAAGATATGATATGATACATTATTAAATAACGTACTTATGAAATGATATCTTCTGATCTTTTTTGAATCTATTAGTACAGCCATATGCTGAAGAGGACAACACCATCTCAAACAAAGTTTTTAAATCCTTCCTCTCAATACAATAGGATGACTCATCAAAATGTTTTGCCAATTGCTCTCTAAGCTCGATCTAGTAGAGAAGATATAATATCATATATTTGCTGTCTACCTATAAGGAACTCATGATCTCTCTCATGATGAAAAAAAAGGCAATAAAATAGTAAAAATGTTGTGTAACGTTGCCTGGGTGATTCGAAATGGATTGACCCCTATACGATATCCGAATTCACGGACAGTTTTCTGTCATTCTTCTGAAACCTCGAGGCGCAGGGGGTAGGGGCGAGCGGGGCAAGCTCAAAGCCTCGGCAAACAAGTAAACTACATGTGGCGGCCGAGTAATTATGTTGAACGCAAACGATGTTTGTTGTTTCTAAGCAAATCCGCAGCTAAAACGGTGGCACTTTTTCGTGGAACCGCCGTACGGGATCCCGTCGTAGATCAGACGACAGACACGCCTGTAACAACATAATGACTGTCACTACGAGCCGACTTTTTGATGGATGCTCTCGCGGAGGCTACGAGAGGATGGTGTCAGCACTCACAGATAACTGACTTGGTTTCCGCACCAACTTTATTGAGATATTTTCTCTGTTTCGGCACTTTCTTCTTCAGTCGCATTCACTTCACTGATTCGATAGTGTGAACCAATCCAAACAAGAGATTGTCCTGAAATGATCATGGAATCGGTGGAATCAAACATTTTTCACTTTCTGATCAACGAAATAATCACTTCGATAGATTGCCACAAATTGATAGATACCTGGTGTTGCATTTTCCACATTCCGATCAACAAAATATTCGATTGGATCGAATCAATATCTGCGTTGAAATAAAAAATAATGTGGTAGGTGAATATGATATAGTTAGTATTCATCAAAAGAATACTTGGTTGACTGGAACATTGCATTGGCTCTTGAAACAAGATTAAATGTTACTTTATTCGGCCGATCGAAGTAAATATTGCCTGAATAAACGAATTCTTTTTTTCCTTGTATCTATAGAATCTGCTAATATTGTTTATGCTGCCGATTTCTACTGTATTCATAGAAATTTCAGGAATATTATATAGAGAAGTTAGGCGCTGTCTCTTGAAGTTCATGTGACATAAAAATTCACTGATGGAAGGTTTATTTCACAAAAATTTCAGCCATATTTTCAATTCACTAAACTTGCCGCTATATTGTGTCAAATTTCTGTCAACTGTCAGAAACGAATCATTTCTGCCAGTCTAATTATTTCGCCGAAATTTCCCTAAATAATGAATGAATACAAATAAGTGAAGTTGTGCTTTGTAATTTTCGAAGGGAAGTGTATCATCCAGAACTTTTTTTTCTTGATACACTTTCTGATAATCAGTATCTCATTTATAACGTCAACCGTCCAGGAAATTGACAATATTCGCATAAATTACTATTTTCCTTAGTCTTGTGATGACTTGTGTGTCACTTATTGGATCGATCCAGTAACAGATGTATACACAGTGTGTGGCTATTTTATAATCCTGGTTGGAGCGACTGAGACTGGTGTTTGCGTGTAGTAGTGTTGTATTTGTGTAGCGTTTAATGTTCCCGCAGATTCACAAATAAACACTCGAATTTCTAGAACATTACTATTTACTTATTTACGTATCTCTCTTTATTGCTCTCGCTGCCGACCTATGTTGCCAGGTCATATTTTAGATCAACTGTTAGAAGACTTATAATGTCCTTAACAACAACAGATCAACCGAAACGAAAGCTGATATCAACAATTCACATTCAGAATCTATCGATTCATAATCCCTAACAAGAATTCGTAGGAGGTCAACGTGGCACTTTCGTTGTTCTTTCATTAATTTCAATATACTTTTCACCTCAGTTACCAAGGTCACCCTCAGAAATAACCCTTGAAAGGCTTGTGCGAGTTAAGATGATCAAACAAGTGGAATCCAAACCACTGTGACATTTAGGCTCCATTCCTTGGGTAAACATATGAGATATTGAAATATAATCAGGATCATTTCAGTTAAAAACATAGCATTGTTCAATCATAGCAATGAAGTAGACAGTCGGCCAAGAATAGTACAAAAGTAGATCGAGGTGAAAAACAGTAGATCCACTGCTGAAACAGTAGACCTGGCAACACTGTCGCCGACTGTTGTACGGTCACGTGATCGGCGGCCCCTTTGCCCGGTGAAAAGCGACGCGGGTGGCCCGATAATCGACTCTTTTCTTCTTCTTCGATCTTTTCGGATTTCACGCGATTGATCTGGGTCGTCTATGGAAAGCTATTTCCGTACTATTTCCGTAACAATTGCGCGGAAGTGGAAGTAGATATCGTGCGAGACACCTTAACATATACAACGCGTTCGAGCAATACGAAAAGAAATCGCTCACTTCCATGAAAATGGTTCAGTTTCTGCTTATCAGAGCGAGCTCAGAAAGTAACTCTCCAGAGCAATATGTCACATCTTCAGTGTAAAAGCGTGAAAAGTGGGGTTCCACAAGGATCTATCTCTGGGCCAATTTCATTCTTGCTTTATTTATATCAATAACGATCTAGCCCTAATTGATATATGCCTCCAACCCCAATATGATACCAAATCCGTTGACCGATTTTCAAAAACGAAGATTCTGTCATAAAGTACCTTATTCACCGAGCTTTCTCTGATAATTTGGACAAATCTAGATTAATTGCTGATGGGGTCGAAATTTCGAAAAAGACTATTTCAATGATTTCTGAAGAGCTGACAGCCGCTGTTGATTCTGATTCTGAATATTAATAATAATAAGAAACTAATAATAAGGAATTAATAATAATAAAAAACGTCTTTATTTGTTTTAATGTTTTTACAAACATATTATGGCAGAGCGAAGTTTAGCCATCATGGCTACTCTCACATCTAATCCTGCATATTTATAATACATAATACATGTACTTGACATACTTCAATGTGCATCATCAATCACTGAGTGCATATGATTGTACATTCATTATATTAGGAAAAAACACATACTTTGACAAGTGTAACTTCAAAATCCAATTATGCAGGGTGTTCCTGAATATCATAAACATACGGAAGGAAATGATTCTTTAGCTTATTTCACTACTGAAGTGATAATCGTTGGCGTTGGGGATGTCCACAACTCCACCTTACTCAAATTCTTAAACAAAACGAATGACGCAGGATGTGTCTGGCTGAGGCTTTCGCTATCACCTATGGTCTGCTTGAGCAACTGATGAATGAACATACTCGAATCCCTGGTATTAACAAGCAATATACCAATACGCTCGACCTATTCCTCACTCACAATCCGGAACAGTATGAAGTGAAAGTCCGTGAACCACAAGGAAACTATAAGATCATACACTCATCTCCACAATCTGTCCGCGAACCACTTCAACATCCCCACGCACTGTTTGGAATTACAATAATTGAGCCGACTGGGATGGTCTTCGCAAGTGCCTTTCCTGAGTTACCTTGAAGAAGAATATGTTTTCAATAGGGAGATTCTACGCAATCGTGGTGAAGTGATTTCGGAGATTATCATGCTGGGAATGGAAAGTTACATACCACACACCACCAAATCATCAATCACGGGGAAACATGGTTGAATAACACCAACTCTTTGCATGTTGCTTACCCTATATCTAGTGAGCTCAAGAATCGTGAATGACCGGCAATATGCTTTTCGTCACCAGAGAGGACAACTGCGTATAGCGTATAGCGTATAGCGACAAATAAGTGGCAGATGTCAATAGAGAAACGTGGGGACTCTCTAAGATGCTTTTAGTTATAGGCATCTCAGATATCTCCAAAGCATTTGACCGAGTTTGGCAAGAAATGCAAAATGAATAAAAAACGTCCGTCCGTTCATCAAAACTTCTTTGTTCTACTTCCAATCCTACTGCTGCCATCTGTACTTGAAATAGCCATAATCATCTTGCCGATCTTGCAGGGATTTCTGCTGAACCGCTGAATGAAATAGAAATCTGCCCAAATTCCATTCATCTTCACTCAATATGATTTCCAAAACAAATATAATGATGAGTGGGTACTCTACTCTTATCTATTCTGCTCCAAACACATTCAGAAACATTATGAAAACTTATGGAAACATTTTAGAATTACCTATATGTTAGCATTGCCAAAGATGACAGAAACAAAATTCATGACAAAACAGATAAGTTGGCATATAAAATAGTGAAATTTATTCGGGAATAAACTTAACTGGGTATGTTGAAAATAGATAAGTTTCCACTATAATTCACCAGTAGGTAGGTACCTATCATTCATGTATGAATTCCTCCATATGAGCATAAAGAATCTGAGAACAGAATGGAGGTACCTTTCTAGATCATTTTTGCTCATTATAATGTTTATATCATCCAATAATGAAAAGGAATAATGAAACATCCGACCAAACATATTATTTTTTTAATTCCTTCCAGAATTCCTTCAGGAGTCTTATGATACCATAAAATCTACATGATAATGAGATGAAATGTATTTTTACAACTCTCATAATCCTATAAATATGTACAAAAATTAAATTTAATACTTATGAGTATGCTGCACACATGCAATTCAAGATTTCGATCACCTAGTTTTGAATTTCATTTGCATTTGGGGAAATAAACACCAAGTAATCATCAAAACGAATGATTCAAAGACAATTCTTGCTCAGTTCGATATGAATATTCCTCCAATTTGTTATTCAAACAATATTAGCCTAGTTCAACATAGTATGACGATCGTAGATATTCCTACGCTGCTCCTTAACTTGTCTCTTCCATTTATCTTGCTGATGTCCAACCCTATTGAGAACATTGCCTCTGACACTCATATTATGGGACATTGGTCCAGCAGACATCTCGTCCTATGCAAAAAGACTTTCATTAAATCAAGTCAATCAACTCAGAAGGGATACAACCTCTTCGTTTGTGTGCTCCTGGTAGTTTCCTTTGATTCTCTTGTTCAGCAATGGATCCAGGATGATCAAGAATGCCATGTAGATAACTAGGATGGATATTACCCAGATGACTATGATAACTACCACTTTAATAATAGTTGTGTTTCGATTTTCATACTTGCATTCACAGCGTGGGCAAAATTCTTGTTCTTTGCCAATTATGTACTGACCTATCCTCGGTAGAATCACACCATCACAGTTGCTGAAATGAAGTTGAATAAACTATTGATTCCTTGTGAAAGCCAACCATTCTCACCATTTATTTGGAGGCACGTTGACAGTTATGTACAGAATCCTAGAAGTTTGGTTCAGTGAGTCTGTTTTGTTTGTGACTGATGCTATACTTGGACAAATACATTTGCATCTTATGTCGTCATAGGATTGAGCCTGGAATCAAAAACATTACACCCATTCATTGTATTCAATTATTTAGTATTTATAGATACCTCGGAACTGGTGAACAACCATAGTAAAACTAGACAGCAAATGTAATATTTCATTCTGATCAGAATAGTATAGAACTTTAGAGTACACTACTTTCAAAATTCATTTCATGTACGATTGAAGGAAAACAGCTGTTTAATTTGAGGTTCTGGTTTGTTTGTACAGTTGTCACTGTCAGTACTGTCACTAAACTCATTATTGCCAATTTTTTCAAAGTGTCTACAAATCCGACTCACGGTGATCATAATCAGAAGTTTTTTTATTTCTTCCAGCTGTTTCTCCAAAAAGTTGTGCAGCTGTGGAATTGTTCATACTAATCTGTTTCGAATTGTCAGAATAAAGATTCTCCAAGGAAATATGAATAATCCTAAGGAGTGTGTCTCACACTTCGATCATTGGGTTTGTTGTTCGGAGGTCTCACATCTAGTATCCATCACATGCTGAAATATCCTCTTGGGAAATATATTGAGTTTTGGCAACGCTGTTTGGAGTTTGTTTACTTTGTTTATTTAACAGGTGGAATTAATTTTATCAACATTTTTGTACACATGGCGATATTTGATTTGTGTTTCCAGTTGAATTTGTGCTATCTGAATGGATATGGTGTAGGCACAGTTTGCTTACGTTGATATTTAGAGTATTTAGACTATTTCGTGAAAAATGTCGACCGGTAGTAATACCGAAGGAGATCGAAAAGTAGCTCTCATAACCGGTATCAATGGACAGGTATCTTATAAATTTAGATTTGAATACATTAAACTAATATACATAATTATGCCCATAATATTTCGAGTGAAACTATTTTGGAAACAAATGATCTGGCAGTGTTTATTATTCCAACTCTCGGTAAAACGAGCTTCCAACATTTGAAGCTTCGACCGTTTTCTAGGATGGATCATACCTTTCCGAATTCCTCTTGAACAAGGGCTATGAGGTCCACGGCATCATCCGAAGAGCAAGCAGTTTTAACACCAGCAGAATAGTACACCTCTACTCTCATCCCTATGCTCATAAAGGAGGCAAATTCCATTTGCATTATGGTGACATGACAGACTCCAGTTGTCTTGTTAAAATTATCAGCAAAATAAAGCCTACAGAAATATATAACTTGGCAGCACAAAGTCATGTCAAGGTGTCCTTCGATTTGAGTGAGTATACTGCAGAAGTTGATGCAGTGGGCACTTTGAGACTGCTAGATGCTATAAGAACATGTGGACTAGATGGTTTTGCAAAGTTTTATCAAGCATCCACTTCTGAGCTCTATGGGAAAGTTGCTGAGATTCCTCAAAATGAGAAAACTCCATTTTATCCTAGATCTCCTTATGGTAAGTTTATTTATTCATAACTGATACTGCAGATTCAGAACTACTTGTTTTATAGCATGTGCCAAACTCTATGCCTATTGGATTGTGGTGAATTATAGAGAAGCATATAATATATTTGCTTGTAATGGAATTTTATTCAACCATGAAAGCCCCAGAAGAGGAGAGACATTCGTGACTAGAAAAATAACCAGAGAAGTAGCAAAAATTCATCTAGGATTGTCTAATTTTGTGGAACTTGGAAATTTAGACTCTAAAAGAGATTGGGGGCATGCTAGAGATTATGTTGAGGTAATCTTCAGCCTTCATGAAATTTCAAAGGCAATAAAACTACCAAGCATTGGAACTAGTTACATGGAGACTATTCTGAATTTCAGGCAATGTGGCTGATGTTGCAACAGGAGTCCCCTGAAGATTTTGTCATTGCTACAGGAGAAACTCACAGTGTCAGGGAATTTGTGGAAGCTGCTTTCAAACATGTAGGTCTAGAAATCGTTTGGGAGGGCACTGGACCAGAAGAAGTTGGTAGAGAAAAAGGCACAGGAGTTGTCAGAGTCAAAATAAACCCAAAATATTTTCGACCCACAGAAGTGGTAAGTTCATCTAATTGTACACAAATAGTTATATAATTGTGAACTTGATCATAAGATAGTATGCTGTGTTTTTTTATTCATTCATTTCTCGACCAAATATCCACATTACATCTAATTTATACAGAAAATATTTTCAGTAGTAGGTACTTACAAGATATATTCATTTAATCAACAAAACCAATTCCTCATCAATACCACCATTCCTTCGATATAATTTTCAAAAGCATTGATCGATCTACCAGACATTTCAATATAATTCTCATTTATATATCAAAGACAAGATTCAAAGAAGTTTTGGATTGCAAATTGTTCACGATGGAACATTGAGATCAATCCTCTGCAATAGCTCTGCACAATTTAGGTTTCCATCCAAAAGCTCAAAAATGAAACATAGACCATTATTTGTGTCATGGTTTCTTAAAGGGTTAACAGATTCATACTCATGTATCATAACTACTTTTTGGATGAATACTCAGATGAATGTCCAGTCTATATACATTATTTCTATTTCATTATCGTAAATGGCATATTCATATATAGAACTTACTGAACAGCAATGGATATTTGTTATACTAGTTGGTAAAAAATCAGTTTCTCCATAAAGCTGCTAAGGTTATTACCATGTTGTTGAATTTTTATGTTGAGAACCATATAATTCGTCGTTTTCCACGTTCTTGAGGTTATTCACTTAATTGTGTAAACTTATTCAAATTGCAAAATGAATTGCATATTGCAAGCATCCCGTGTTTTGGAAGTTGTTTTGCCAAGTTAACTAAAGCCAGCAGGTATCAGAACCGGCGATTTTAATTCTAACATGATGATCCTCGAACATTATAGGCTTTCCTTTCGTGTTGTTGATAGATAAAAAAATAGTATCATTTTATATTTTAAAACGAAGAGCAAAATATCATCAATGGACTGAGGTAGCAGCCCTGATCCTCAATAGTCTTAAAAATAGATAGATTTTAGTTTATTGGCTGTTTGACACATACAGAATTACAGATTATGGTTAATATAACATCAGTAGAACAAATATTGTATGAATAATTTCTAGATATATTACATACCATGAACATACAGAAATAATCATAAACAGTAGTAGAATTTGATGAAATGACTGTGTCACAAACTCAATTTTTGATTATAGTCCAACACAGAATGGCAATGGAACAATGTTCGAGTAGCATTTTTTCTACATCAGTTTCGAAACATTATTCATTCAATGATCTAATTTTACATGGTAAATGTAGTCATATTTCTTACTGTTTTTTTCAGGACCTTTTGCTGGGCGATTCATCAAAAGCCAAAGAAAAGTTCCAATGGGCTCCAAAAGTAACATTCATTGAATTGGTGAAAGAAATGATGGATGCTGATATAGCCCTCATGAAAAAAGATCCATTGGCGTAGGAAGAAATTGTCAACATGGTTGAACATTCCTTGAAGTCAGTTATGACAGTTTATTTGTTTGATTGTCGTAAGTTGAATGTTCCGTACTTCTTTTGTTCAAGAAGCATTCCTTCTGAAGTTTCTCCAGTAAAAACAATGGAATTCTTCAACAATTCAAATAATTTTAATACAAGAATGTGCAATTCAATTCTGTTTTATTATTTCATCACTGAATCAAAGTCGATTGGTTCAAAATTTTTATTGAATAAATTATTGTAATAAAGTTAATCAAAAAAAGCAGTGTATCTTTCAGCATATCCAAATGTTATTAAAATTTTGTTTTTAGTTCAACATTATCATGAATTAATTCGTATAGATGCTTTCTAGCTGAAAATTTGAAATCAGACACATACAAATTCCTGTTTCAAAAGAGTGTTGAATAGATGAAGTGATAAATTTGTTATGTCACAAATATTTGTTGAATTCAAGAAATCTATCATTTTAAGTAGGGTATTTCTTTGACATCATGAAAAATCCAAGGGTAGTTTGTTCCTACTAAAAAATTATTTCGTTTGTTTTTATTCAAATTTAATAATTCCAGTAGCGCCCTATAGGCGCTCAAAAAACAATTTCTTTGTGTGTCAATTTTTGTTTCGTTCTTATAGAAAAAATTTATCTTCAAGCCCTTGAGACAATTGACTCAATGAATTATTCCGTTTAATAATATAATTATTAAAATTGCAAGAAAAACTTCTATGTTTCAGAGATGTCGAAAGGAATTATTTCAGAAATTGACATAAATCCCGTCTTGAGTTGCAGGTTGTGAGTTTTCTTCAAATCAATGAATCTAAATCACAGGATGTGTAGATATATAGATAGGTACCTATAAAACATTAAACTGGCTCATATTCAGAAAAGATATGAATCACAAATACAAATCGAAATAAGAATTCAATTGAAGCTATGAATAATACTATCACTACTCCAATATTAATGAAACTGATAAAATTCAAGGTCAACATGGTATTCGTGTGCTTGCAGGTTCATGATTTTGATAATGATCAAAAAACGCCAACTTGATCGAAGGAAAATGTTCTAATCCTTAGAAGGTATTCAGAAGAATGTCACCAGTAGATATTAAAAATGATAATATTCATTGATAATTCATCGGATATTCATAAATTCGACAGTGCAAAGATGTCTTATATTAAGGATAACATTTCTATGTACGCACTATGTATCGTGTTGCTGGAGGCAATGACCTTGACTTCCTCCAGAATCTGAACGGGGAGAATTCGCAACCTGCATGAACAAGACCTTCACGAAATTTTTCTTCATATTTGAAGTAAAACTCCAAAGTCGAACTTGAATTTATTGAAAAAATTGTTCATCATGAAGAAATTGAGCATTAATAAGAGTATAATTTTATTGAACACCTCAGGTACAGGTAAACGATTCCTCGGGTCGAAAATATCACACATATAATTGTGTATTTAGAGCTTTCGACAGATAAATCATTGAATCCATCCTCTTTTGTACATTTCTGAAACGAACACTCTGAACTTCTCCTGAGCCGTGGGATGGACATCCCACTTGCTCAAATTCTGTGCTTCATTCGGATCAGCCGCTATTCCTTTCTTTCCAAACACTATAAACATCATCATGAACGAACTGTGCATCGTGGTACTGGAAGCAACAGCTTCGACTTCCTCCAGAAACTTATCGTAACTGAACGGGGCGATATCGCAGCCCGCATCAGCAAGCACCCTCACGAAATTTTCGTGGTAATATTTCATCAAGTATTCGAAACGGGTTCTCAGAACTGACACCTGCACGCTAGTGTTGAGGAAGAAGAGCAGATCCCTCGCAGGACTGCTGTAGTTGTAGACTTGGAAGTCCACTAGCTTATTCCTGATCGGTCTGCCTTTGCTGTCCAGCTTCTGCATGGTGTTGTTGGTCCACATATCGGAGTGCGTCAACGTAGCGAAAGGTTCTCTCTTCACCTCGTTGAGGATCGCTTCCATGCCCACCTTTTTGTGCTCTTCGATAAGTTCCTTCACCTTGGGAATCAGCGGTACGCAGACTTTGTCATCTCGCAATATATCGACGAATACCTCGTCGGGTATGCCAGGCGGTGGTTTCTTCCCGTCAGCCGATGGGGGAGGTGGGGGGAATTCGAGTTGGCAGTTCTTCAAGATTTTTTCCTTGAAAAGTTCGGGTTCTAAGAGTTTTATGGCTACGCATACGGAATGCAGGTGAGCCAAATCTTTTATCACCATTTTGGCACCCTCGAAATCGAAACCTTCGTGTCTGTCCTGGTTTTGGTAGCCTGGAAGAATAAAATAGTTGCACAGCATTTTGTCTTAGATAAGAATTCACAGTATGAGTATCTCGGAAACTGTAGGAGAGAGAGAGAGATATATAAAAAAATGCACAGTCAGAGGACCACACCAACAGTGTTTTAACATTGTCCATTGTTAGATATACAGGAAATCTGAAAATGCTTTTTTATATCACAGTTTGATGGGATTGAACGTGTTGATTTCTATCTGTGATATTTTGTATTTGGAACCATCATCGATTCAATTTAATTTCAAATACGGTCCAGATGATGTCTTCACATTTTCCGAAATCTTTTTGCATTCAAAATAAACTCATGTACCGTATAAAGCGATTTGAATCAATTTTGTCAAGTTCAAGACATCTACATCCTTTTCTCGAAGTTCTAAATGAAAACAAATATCAATTCTACACGTTTAAAAAATAATGAGTCAAAATCATGATTCATATGATCATTCAATGGCAAATTAGGGTAATACTAACAGAATTGAATGAATAAATTATTCCATTATCATTTGAATTATCCAATGCAATGCCCCATGAATGTTTATCTAAATAACTAAACTTTAACAATACAAATATCAACTGACAGCATCAACAATCATAATGAATGTTCGAAAGAAATCCACTATATTCTAAACAAAAATACTCTCTTCTCACAAAGTGTTACTCAACATGACCAATATGATAAAAAGTTATTGAGAAAATTCGTTTAGAATAAACATCTACAATCCTGTACCAAAATAAATTGAAAGTCTACTGCCTACCAAGATTCTCCATTTTTTCAAGATAAACTTTTTGGTAACAGAGATTCGTTTACAGAGTTTGGATAAAGTATGGAATCAAGTAAATAGCTTTCGAACAAAAAGAAAGATATTTATGAAAATTCGCAGGTAAGTTTTTGTTAATAATATACTTCCGGTTCAACCGGAAATGCCATCAACTTCTTCAATTTAAATGGGACACCCTATATATTTTTCCAGATTTTGAAAGAGCTTGTTATTTTGAATTCATACATACTGAGTTGAGTGTGGAATAATTTGTAAAAAGAGGAATATAGCACTCAATTCAACCTAATTTTGAGTTTTTTGCATTATAGCAAAAAACTATTGAGATAATAATAATAATAATAATAATACTTTATTTTTCCACTAAGACAATATTACAAATTGTATAGGAAATTGTTAGAACATAGAAAAGAAAAAAGTAGTAGAGATGATTCAAAGGACACTAGACCTAAACTAATTGATGTTGTTTGTATGTATAGCAATAAATAATAGTAAAGTTTGAGTAGTTAAAATCGTGTATTTCGGAAATGAGTGACATTTCATCCAAGCATGTTTCGTCATTTTCGGTTGGTAATTCTGGAGATCTCATTTTATTGTGATACGCACCTCTTATTCTCAGTATTTTATCATATCTCATCTTCTTTGATGTACTACTCAATGCATTCTATGAAAACTTTCACAAAAAAAAATAATGCAGGAAAATAATAAGTACTTACTTGATAAAATTCAAAACTGCAAACTCAATCTCCCATTGTTTCAATAATTACTTGAACATTGGAATTCAATATACTTACGAAAGCGAGGAGATATGATCAGTGATATAAGTGTGAGAATCATGACTGGTAAAAACTGAATGCCAACAAAAAATCACAGTGCTAAACAAGATGATCATCTTTGATTGTGTATAATTTCAATACGATAACATGAAAATATACAATCTGACTGACAAAAAACCACCAAAGCCATAACTCCGCTATGTTTTGACCAAAAACATAAAAAAGCAATTTCTTATTCAAAATCAATTCTATCGACAGCGACTGTAATTTCTTCTACAAATGTTTATATAGGTATATTTCTTGACTCCTCGTTGTTTCTGATTGGGATTTTTGCTGAAGCCATAATTTTTAATTCTCAATTGATAAATGTTACTTGATAATTGCTAAATGTGGCTACATAACCACACTTATCCTTTTCTCGAGTGACGTCAAATTGTAATTCTCTGTGAGAACTTCGAAATCGTAGAAAAAATATAGTATGCAACACGGTTATGAATTCCTTCAGATACTCGTTACCAAATATTCATAACATACTATTATCACCGTCGAGAAGTGAACCCTACTAATCTACGGTATACAATTAGATCTTACTGACCTTTTACTTGCAAATTTTCTAGTAACAAAACCGCATGGTCAGCAGGTTTGTCTTCACCACTCAAAGTGAGCCTGTCTCCATAATATTCCACGAAATAATCAGCTGGGCTCATTCCTCTCCTTTTGAGAAACGACTGGATGGTGGGAAGTATCTCTTTGTAAAACGATATCTCCTTCATGAAGAAGAAGGGAGACATGTCGTTCATGAATTCCATACTCGGCAAAGGCTTTGCAACGCATTTGGCGACAGCGTTGATTTCCCTCTCGGCCTCCGTGATTCTGTTTTTGGTGTTCACTCGGATCTTCATCATCTTCGAACAGAAAACGAATTAGGTTATGCATATTCAGAGTGTTTATTCTGTATTCGAAGTGATTTCGTTTTATTCCATAACTGTTCCCCAAATAGTTATTCATATTGTTATTTCAAATAGTTTCTAAAATGTTACTGGTAGTCACGGGAAATTTTACAGCAATTTTCAAACGGTAGATATAGAATTCTGAATAGCCTGATTCTTTACTCAAACATGTTGCCGATTGTTCAGTGATAATCTGCAAAACAAAGACTTTGTGGTTCTGTTGCTAGGCCATTGCCCAAAAACCAATCAGCTATTTGTATGGATTTTCAATATTATACCTTTTTTTCTTCAACAAAACTGATACGGTGCATTTTCTTTAATCAGTGATTCTATACCCTACAGTTTCAAATTATGTGAGAAAGTTCACAAATTTCCATATATTTTTCCACATAGTCCATGTAATATCAGACCTGTTTTGCTTCACTAATTTATTTCACTTACCATGTCTAACCATGTGAGAAGTTCACCTCTCTAAAAGATTCCAAAATTTAAGACTCATATTTTAGTTGCATCGACCTTTTCACAATATCAGAAATCAAGCTTCAAATGTTTTTGTCTTGACATGATTGAAATGGAAATATGTATTTTTTTTTTCAGTTGAAATTTTATATTAGAATTATTACTATATTTACTATTTTATTTTTTTTTTCATTATTTTTCAAGGATAAAATCATAACTA
Source organism: Gastrophysa polygoni (assembly GCA_963576655.1). Taxonomy (NCBI): domain Eukaryota; kingdom Metazoa; phylum Arthropoda; class Insecta; order Coleoptera; family Chrysomelidae; genus Gastrophysa; species Gastrophysa polygoni. The sequence continues at coordinate 51,290,380 of OY755083.1, forward strand.
CGGTACTTTATTCTTATTCTTTTACCGTTCTTGTTCAATTATTTTTTAAAGGTGTTCGAACTCTATTATATTTTATATGTATATACCTATACCTTTGATTTCACTTCGCGTGCTTCCCTTCAAAAAATACCGATATGCCTTTCTTCCATCACAATGTTGCCAATTTTATTGTTTCATCTGAATATTCGAGAATTTGATAATTGAATGAATTGTATTTAATTTTCAAGACATATATTTGAGTAATCCTGATGGAAATCTTTCACAGGTTATGGAATGAATGCAGCAGATTGTTCTAGTTGTATGAAATGTCGATAGAAAATCAATTCAGATGGCTTCTGAAATCTTCGGTCGATTGACAAATATCAAAGTTACACTTATGGTGAATAGCCCAGTATATTAAGATATGATAATCAAGTCTATCTAATGAAAATGATGTAGACAGTCGAATTGATATGGAATTCTAGAAATAAAATTTGGAGCTGAATATCCAATCGAACATATGTTCGAAACACAGTTTGAGAATCCAAATAATTTCGAAAAATCTAATATTCCATATCTAAAAGAAATTCCATGTTAATTTGACTGATTTATGAAATAATGTGCTAGATCTTTACGTATATTTTCGAAAACAAATCGAACATAAATGAAAAAAAAACTCACTTGACTCAAATAATTTTCTCCAGGCTCCAATAGATTCAGAATTTCGGTTTTCTCGATGAATTCATTGGGCGATAATTTCTTGCTGATTATATCCTCGAAGTTCTTAATCACGGGTTCGGCCATGATTCGAATTGAAAATTATTATATCACTCCTGTGAGGCAGCTATCAAAAGTCTTAACAATACTCCGAGATTCAAACTGGTAGGAAAACAATGAGCATTTGTTTCCTACTTATCATCCACTCGAATTTGGTCATCGAGATAAACAGAAAATCAGTCAAATTCATATTGATACGCACTAATCGAATCATTTTCTATTGGTCCACCTCGAGTGTGATATAGATTTTCTTCCATAGTGAACGAGCCTAATAATAAGTAGTGAATTTATTCGAGTAGAAGACTATACTTTCTCTACGACGTGCACAAACATTTTGCCTAATTAATAGACGCCCTATCTCATAGACGTTGATAAGGGTTTGCTCTGAATCGGGTGATATCTATCTAGAGTTATCTCATGTACGATCTTGTTCAAAACATCCTGAATATGAAGAATCAGTAGGTATTTTCTCGAAAATTTAGCTGTCTGTCCGAATTATTTTCCTAAAAAGTTGGCATTGTGGATGCGGATTATAAAAGTGTATCCTATTTCCATGATTTTCTGGTTTCAGGACTTGTATAGATGAACTTCAAGATGAATCAAACAATTTTTGGTTATGTTTGTAATGATGATGTTATGATAATACAGATCACAAAGATATGATATCAAAAATTCTCTACTAAATGCAACCTTGCTCCATGGATTTTTGTGAAGCATTAAAACGAACTTCAGAAAAAGAAAGAGCTGGATGTGCATCAAAGAAAAGAGCAATTTTTCTAACCGTCAGCTGATCACTGCTGGTTGCCTCTCTCTCATCAGTTTTCAGCAGTTTTCATCGGGTGGATTTCTCCGCCATTCTCTAAGCGAACTAGGGTATATTTGAAATTCCTTCAACATTATTCGATAACATATATATAAAATGATCTTTTTTGAATCCCTATTAGTACAGTCATAGGCTGAACCGATTGAGCAAACTAGGATTTTTGCTAATTTTCAATATTCAAACAAAAAGTAAAACTGAGTCTCTTTGTTTCGACACACTCATGAATCAATAAACTTCGCTTAACGATAGATTTGAGTTAATAATCTCACACTATCAAATCGATTCGAACGAAAATAACTGAATGTCGTATTTCTCAATACAATCAAAATGTTTTGACAACAGTCAGCTGATTTCTAATCGCTGCGTCTCTTTCTTATGGTCGTTTCAATTCCTCTCTCTCTCTCTCTCTCTAAGCTCGACCTAGTAGACAATATATAATATCATATCTTTGACAAACAGGTCAAATCCAATCCACGCACTCTAGTTGCCATATGGCGGGGCTGAGGAACAGTCACACTTTGTTTACTATATTATCAATAATTTATTGACATTGCAATGTGAGACATATCCTTATCGTCATTCTAGCCATCCTCTTCTATACGCATCAAGAACATTGAACCTGAATTTGTCCGCAGCCATGGGATCAACGTCGTCCTTGGTGATCTTCGGCACTTGACTGGGATCCACTGCTGTTCCTTTCTTGCCGAAAATGATGATCATCAACATGAACGATCCCTGATCAGCAAGCAAACTGGGAACGACAGCTTTGACCTCCTCCAAGAACTTGTCGTAACTGAACGGGGCGATATCGCAGCCTGCGTCAGCCAGCAACTTCACGAAATTTTCGTGGTAATATTTCATCAGGTAGTCCATGTGGGTCTTCAGCACTGACAGCGCCACGCTAGTCTGGAGGAAAAAGTGCAAGTCCCTCGCAGGGCTGTTGTAGCAGTACATTTGGAAGTCGACGAACTTGTTTTTGGTCGGTCTGCCTGTAACAGAGAACAACAGGGATCATTTCAATACGCCATGCATCTCATTTTAGTGACACCATGATATTTTTCATTCATCTTCGAGAGATACAAAATGAATATACACCCAAAACCTAGAACCAACCCAGAACAATTTGACCCTATCTCGGGTGCCAGGTCGAAATGGCCAACGAAACGAAACGAAAATGTCGACAAACTAGTCAGATCAGGAGCCTGCATAGCCACGATAGCACCTCAACCTTTCTGCGGTGCTGCCAAAGGATCGAAGAAAACCAAACCTCAAGAACAGTGGCAGGAACATCCAGGACTGAGACAAGCTACTAGAACGTGGACGGTCATCAGTGAGGGAAATAGTAGAACAGTTCACAGGACTCTGCAGGTCCTGCAACGACGATCAATGCTGGTGTTCCACAAGGCTCTGTCTTGGCACCAACTTTGTTCTTGCTCCACATCAATGATTTGTTGAATGTGACCACCAGCCCAGTTCATAGCTTTGCGGATGATAGTACACTTCATTCCGCCTTTTCCTCTAGTGCCCCTATATCATCCAACGAGGCCAGAGGTGCAAGGCTAAGACAGGTTGATGCTTTAAATGAGGATCTGACAAGAATTCTGAAATGGGGATCTGAGAATCTAATACAGTTCAATGCAACTAAAACTCAAGCTTGTATGTTCACCAAGAAGGCTGATCACACAATGCTCAATTTGATGATGCCGGGTACCACTGTTCCTATGAGGTCGTCAATATCCATGCTGGGTGTCACCACCAACAGTGCTCTCTCATGGGACGATCATGTGAGGTCCATTGCGAAAACTGCTTCACAAAAACTTGGTTTTCTATTCCGTGCGAAGAGATACTTCACATCCCGGCAACTGCTTATGATCTACAAAGCACAAATTCGACCTGTCCTGGAGTACTGTTCACATGTTTGGAGCTCAGCCCCCAAACAAACGCTAAAGCTCTTAGATTCAATTCAGAAGAGAGCTATTCGTCTAGTCGATGATACAACACTCACCAAATCATTGACCTCTCTAGATCATCGTAGAAAGGTCGGCGGTATCTGCCTTTTTTATAGATACTTTCACGGTCGGTGCTCAACGGAGATATCATCTATTATGCCACCACGCGCGATTCCTAGTAGACAAACCAGACGAGCTCAGGCTGGTCACCCCTACACTGTCAGGCTCGAGACCTGTCGAACATCGCTATACCAAGCATCATTCATCAATAGAACGCCAAAGTTGTGGAATTCTTTGCCTATGGAAGTCTTTCCTGATGCTTACCACCTCCAAAATTCCAAGAAAAATTCCAACACCTTCCTTCTCACCCGAAATTCCACCGCTGGCTAACACGATGTTCCTCGAACATTATAGGTTTCCCTTTCGTGTTGTCCACAGATGAAAAAAAAAGAAGAAGAAGGGCTTCAGTCCATGTGAAGACCTGCCAAGACTGAGATTCTTCTGTCGGGGTGTAGAGACACCAGAGGCTGGTGAACACTGTCCAAGCAGGTGAATCCAACCAAAAAAAGGTATACTGTATAGAGCATACTGTAAAAAGAAGTTGTTCCACAATCTACATGCCTTTGTTGTCGAGCGTCTGCATCGTGTTGTTCATCCACATATCAGAGTGTGTCAAGGTGGCAAAAGGTTCTCTTGGTTTCATGTTGAACATGGCATTCAAGCCCATCTTCTCGGCCTCGGCTAGTTCCTTCTTGAAGGCTGGTACAGCTGGCAAACAAGCTTTGTCATCTTCCAGTACTCCTATGAATAAGCTCTTCTTGTTCATTCCCATGGGTCCAGGTGGCTTCGGCTTGTCACCAGGGTCGTTGGTGCTAGGTGGAGATGGTGGAAGTGGCGGTTTGATGTCGCAGTTCTTCATTATCGTTTTCCGGAAAGTTTCGGGCTCTAAGAGTTTAATGGCTACGCATACGGAGTGGAAGTGGGCTAGATCTTTCAGGACTATCTTGGCTCCTTCCAAGTCGAAGCCTACGTGTCTGTCCATGTTCTGATATCCTGGAAGTGAGATGACATTCAATAAATTATGTGATTTTACGAAGAGGTGAGCTTGTTCATGCAGGATGGACAAAATTCCAGGGGAATCATTGATGATGGATCGAATATTATGATCAAAGGAGATAAAGGGACATGGCAAAGTTGGGTAATTTGGTGTTCGATATAATACTAAAATCATCCAGAGAAATCCAGGAGAAAAAATAAAGCTCGAAAAATTGTTCATTTTGTAAGTATTTATTAGAAGCGATATTTCGAAATAATTGACGGTTAGTCATTCGATTTTCCCAGAATAATGAGGTGTTATAATTCGGAAAAAAGTGTTCGGAAGAATAACCCAAAGAGCATGCATCTCTTTTCCACACATGGTCTTTGCCAATTTCAGAGTTTTAGTTTGAATAGAATACCTAGAATGATTTTTGATTCAACTGATGAAGAGCGAGATTAAATTTTTGTGTAAGTTTTGAGATTATGATGGATAGATTCATAGGAAAGAAAAAAGAAGAGAAAATCATTTCAATTCCGGATACGTCCGGAAGCATTCGGAATTCCTCATATTCAACCACCAAATTATTCATTTGCCACCCTGTATCTTTAAGAGAATTTCACAGACTTGGAGATATGTTTGTTTATTTCTGCTGTTCTTGAGATTACTCTAGTCTTCAAGATGAGATTCCAATGAACATTGTTTCAATACTGATGACATTGAAGATAAGATTGAAAGCAACTAGAATGCGACTTCAAGTGCCACTTTCATTCAAATAATATTGATAATTAATATCATACACTGTTGTCTTTCGGCACTCGATCGAGTGAGAATAATCTGGGATTTATCATTTACTATGCATAAATCTCTCCAACGTTATATACCTACTCGTATATCTGAATAATATAAAAGATCTTGAGTAGTCGGTTTTTCAAAATCGCAAATTTCGTAACGTCCTTTATAGGATAAACCTGATAATAATCTGTAAATCAATAGTAATATGAATGATAGATATTGGTCGAAGATATTTTAAATTCGTCGAGCAAAAGCGAGACAGATCTGTTTCGGCCCACCTGAGGTATCATCAGTCGCTCTTGGTTTGTTGACAAATTGGAAACGTGAAAGTATACTGGGTGGCCCAATGAAAACGAAACGAGGCCGATTTGACATAGTTATCGTTCTCAGAAAAAAAAACGCTGGAACCGGTTGATTTTTATTTCGAGGGGGAAATATTTTGCGCATGTTTTCATTTTTTCAAACCCCTCTGAGAGGTGAGCTCCAACCCTTGAATCTCGTATGGGATAAGGGGTCAAATGATACGTCATTTTGAGGGTAATCGAAATATCTTACCAACGCTTCCTTGTTTTTGGAATTTAATGCAGTAGTTCTCGAGAAAACACGTTCATGAAAATAATCGGCTAGTGATGGACTGTTTAACGCTTCTTTCCCTTTCATCACTATTTCTCATTTTGTAGTTAGAACGATGTTCATCTAAGAAGTGCCTAGTGTGTTTTTTTTTTCAAATCCTGTCCTTTCCAACATTACATAAAGAATCATTTATTTTAACGTCAATTCCTTTATCTCTCAGTGAGGGGGAACGAAATTAAAGGCGTTTGTATATGAAGTTATGGATGCAAAAATTACAGGCAGACGAAGGGCAAAAGTCGAATCTAGAAAATAATATCATGATTGATAAATAAATATTATTGAATGAATATAAAATACTATTAATATAATCAACTATAAATTGAATATAATAGACTAATTTGATAAAGTATAGGTGGCGTATTATTGATAAAAATTTATATTGGGAATGTACCATGCACTTTCGCCTTCAAGCAATGATTCCACTGTGTTATCTCAAATGTTCACAGAGTTTTAAAAATAATAGGGAAGGAGGAACCAACTCTGTTAAGCACCCGAAATGTATTTATTTTTCCATTCATTTGGAATGCATTTGCAAACCAAAACAAATGTTTGGAAAATGGAAATATTCATTCTTGCAGAACCAGACAAAAATGGAGTTTTGCATACCCTATTGCGAAAATATGCTATCATATAATTCACCTACCTCGGAGGCCTTCGATTTTTCAATGTATTACTCGCGGAATTGAAAAGTTGCGAATCCTCAAGAGCATTTAAAAATTAATTGAAAATGTTTTCAATAGAAACATCTATTCACTGAGTACAGGAGTTTCATAATAAGGCATTACTACAGTTTCATAAGTGTTTGTCCACTTCCAACAAAAGTAAACAACACTCCAATTAAGAGTGGTATAAATAAGTGAAATAACTGTGTAAGAGAAAAACGGGCATCAGTCTAAATGCTCCAGGCGATAAAAAGCGATATGAACTCCAGTTCCATTTGAAATGTCGGGCCGTTTGTTGTAACTCGAATAACTTGTTGTAACTTTATGTGTCTGAAGCATTACCCTGATATGGGCTTAAAGTGGACTTTAAAGAGTGCTGCTTGTTCACCCAAGACACGCTAAAATCGAAATTCAAATCTTACCACTAGTATGTAAGTTCTCCAACAACAAAACAGCATCTTTGTCAGCAGTGTCTGCCCCGTTCAGATTCAATCTGCCGCCGTAGTACTCTACGAAATACTCCGCAGGACTCATTCCCCTCCTCTTGAGGAACGACTGGATGGCGGGGACTATTTCGCTGTAGAAGGAAATCTCCTTCTTGAACATGCACGTGGTAAATTCGGCTTTCGTTATTTCGTCTCCCGGAGAACCCGGTGGATTACCGGTCAATTTGGCAACCGCGTGAATTTCCCTCTCGGCCTCTGTGATTCTGTTCTTCGTGTTCACCTGGACTTTCATCATCTAAAATAGATGACATCATGGTTTCGTAATGCAACCACACTCATATGTTGGCCACTAAAGTGAACTTTCCCACAGATATTGAATATTTATTCAACTTAGACAGGCAGAGGCGGCAATGCTAGATAAAATTTCTTAGATATGTTTGGATAGATATTATGTAGCTCAATTCACACACCACTTCGATTTACTTAGATACTATCTAGTTCTTTATATTAGAGATTTGTACTAACATGATCAAAAACTAGTGAATGCAAAAGTTCAAGTTCTGAATCATAACAATTTTTCATCAAAAATTCAAAAGTATTACAGAAAATGTTGACATGTTGCCAACACTCTGTATAATATCTCATATCTGGAAAAAGGCATTATCAATGATTTCTCTCTCTCTATATATATATATATATATATTTATATATAGTAGGAAAACTCAAAGTCATCTCCACAATATTTAATGCTGTGGTTGGATTAATTGTAAATGGTGAAAATGGTGAGACATGTTTCGGACATATATATGTCCATCTTCAGTCTTAACAATCGGCGTAAATCTACAAGAAATTAAGTAAGGTATGGTAATAAACCTATAGGTTATGTTTAACTCACATGGTTAGAGATGAAAGTCAATACATTAAAGTTAAAATTTTGAAATTATATAATGAAATGGGATTCAAACCCATCTATACGAGAGCCCCATTAGGGGGGTTGGAAATTGAAAGCACTCTTCAGTTGGAAGGTTTGAAGAATCGAGTGTATACAAAGTGATGTCAATCGCCATTTTTGTACAGGTACGAGTATGAGTACCAACTGTGCAAAATAAATTCAAAACTGAAATAGGAGACAAGGCCCTCTTTCGAGATTATTCTGTACGGTACAAGGATTAACAAGAAAACTGTATAAAGTTGTCAGCTGCCATCTATATAATTGGTTATGAAGTTAAACAAGGAGACTGTGAAAAATTTTTAAACTGTAATATTATTATCTTTGGCTGTAACAGAAAATAGTATATGGGTGTAATGAACGACTGTGTGAAACATTGTTATTTGAGCTATAATGTTGAGGAGGCAAGGTTCATAATAAAGTTATAATTACACAAGGAATTTTAAGGAATTGAAAAATGATAGGGAGTCAAAATGAGTTTGTTCGTTTAACGAGATAGAGTTTGGATCTATTTGGGATTTATTAATTTCAAAAATTTCTAAAATGTTAAGTTTATTACTTTTATTACAAATATGTAAGATTTCTAGATTATTCTTGATATCAAAATTGTGTTGGTTGTTAATTATGTGGTTGGCGAAAGAACTTTTTGAGACATCGTCTTCATGGTCACGGTCACTAGGGAATTTTGAAATTATTGATTTGAATTTTGAATTGAATTTGAATTTTGAATTTTGAAATTTTGAAATTATATATATATATATGGTTCATTTCATTCAGCCGTTTTCGAAATATAAGCGTTAAATATTTTCATTTCTGACCGGGATATTATACGCTTGTGAAATTGAATATTCAATGATTCCCTCTACCTTTCAAGCTTGATAACAAAGTTCTGTTTACAAACAAGTAACATAGCAACAACCTAGCAACAACAAAACTCCTATGATCAAAGGTAACTTATTCAAATAAAGCGGGAATTGGTACATTCATTCCATTGTAAAAATGAACAAAATTTAATTAAAATCGGTACGAAATAACCCCAAACTTTGCCATCGGTAATCAAGGCCCTTATAATGGCCTTGATACATAAATAACTATATAAAATGTGAATTAATGTTAACACAATGATAGTTAACCGTGCCCAAGAGGCATTTTCGTTGTTTACGTATCAAATGTAAATTTTCATGGATTCATAATGTTTCGAAATCTTTTGAAATAACCTTTGTTGTTTATTTTCATTTTCAACATTTTCAACAGCCGACGTCATATAGAATGAAGACCCATTTGAATATATGCAAAAATTAATTTAGGTCAATATAAATGTGTTGACGAAATTAAATGTCGAGTATTCAGGCTTTTTTCTCTGATTCAAAACTTAATTTTTCGAATTCAGACTATATTCTTTTAGAGTCAGACTTTATTGTTATACATTGTCTGTAAGTTAATAGGGGAGGTAGTGTCCTCACTATAAATATACTGAAATAATAATTACAACTTCTATTCCATTTTTTTAGAAACGAGGAGAGAAAATCCCGGATGAGTCAAGAAAATTGAATAATGTTTCGTTTTGTATGCAGGACTAACCTGAGATTCATTTCAAGATGCCTAATATTTCATTCATGTAAAAAATTATAGAAAATGTTAAAATGATCTTCGTCTTCGTTTATTCTATAACTATACTCATATACTCATCTATGGTTATACGTGAAGATTTTGTTCGCATACACAAAAATATACACAAATACAAATATTATTTATTTCAATGAACCGCTTATAGTTACACAAATGGTTTTTGGCAATATTCAACCCTTTCACAGGATACTTCATCGATGTTGCACGAAAATTTCGATGGTAAGATTAGTCGAGTAAAAATATGAACCATGAAGTTTCGTGCAGCATCAATGAAACATCCTGTACAAACAACATACTCACTTCGCTCATATAATTTTCTCCAGGTCCCAGAAGGTTCAACACCTCGGTTTTCGTAATGATCTCATTGCGTGTTAAACGCTGGCCGATTATTTCTTCCAAATTTTTGATGGCAGGCTGGCACATTTTGTGGTAGATTTTTCTTATATCCTGCCTCAAAATCTCACCTATTCAACTAACAATTAAAGTTCGCCTGAAGCACTTTGTTGCATGTGATGGAATATCTATACGCTTCGAGGTTCCAGATAACAATGATATAAACGGAATGTCGATGTACATCTGTACATCGTCGCATCATTGTGTACCAGGTGAACCCACTCAAATAGGCCCATTGAAATTGATTCGGATAATTATGATAAGGCGTCATGCACACATTAGGCAGATAATTTATTTGTTCGCGTAAATATTCTGGTGAATATCTGATTTATTTTATCAATAAAGTGTCCTTGATTACATGAGAACATGATACTCCATTTTACGATATCAGGTTGGAATTTTTTATCTGATGATAGGTACTACTAAGTAAATTCAATAACATGCATTTCTTTTGTTCTGAGAGTTCTGTAATCATATAAGTGGGTAATAGTCATTATATACGAGAGTTGAATACTATACTTCATCTACTACAACCATATATTATAGAGGTTATATAAATGGGTAATAGAGTCATTGAATACTAGAGTTGAATACTATAATCCATCTACTACAACCATATATTATAGAGGTTGGTTATAATATCCATCTACAACTGTTTCAATATTCTGAAGTAGTCACAGTTTTTTCAAACATGAAAAATCTCGTTCATATGGGATTTTCAGACGTATTTCCGTTAATATTTTTCGATTCTTCAACAGTTTTCATTTAATCAGACTTGCTTCTCTTCTAAAACTACACATAATGATAACTTTTTTCAACATCAAAATTTGTCAAATATAAAAGTCGCCAAATTAAAGTTGCGATTTACGCAAATAAATGTGCCTTTTTCATTATGGTCACTTTTTTCAGAAACACCTTGTACATTTCTGAATCAAACTCGCAGCAGAGCAAATACACCATTCCATAAACATCCCGAAGTATTAGGGAATATTTTTTGCAATATTGCCGACCATGAGAAAGAGGAAGTAGTTGGTGACGTAGTCACCGATCTAGCATCTGATTGGATGACAAAGTTCACTCGTCGTTAGTCATCAGGCTGCGACGTCAAGTCAAAATTTCTATCCTTTTTGTCTTGGTCTCTTGCCGTGTCAACGTGTCCGAGAATCAAATTCCAAAATGCCTACAGATCCTAAGTCTTTTATAAAAGATTTTCTCGCGGGAGGAATCTCCGCTGCTGTTGCAAAAACCGCCGTAGCTCCAATCGAAAGAGTGAAACTGCTTCTCCAAGTGCAAGCGGCCAGCAAGCAAATCTCTGCTGAAAATGCTTACAAAGGTACGCTAACCTCACTATTGTGGGTCCATTTTTAATTGCTTTTTATATTCAATCAAACGTTCTTCACTTCACGAAAGAATGTTAACGTTATATCGCTGTTATTCACTGTATAATTCTATTCAATCATTGGTCATTTGGAAATGCATATTGCATACTCTTCAAGCTTGCTAAGAAAAATTTCACACGTGGAAGTTCTCCATTATGTCTTCCTGAAATATTCTACACATGATGTTTTTACTGGACTGAGCCTAGTTTGATGACTCCTGTTTTACCACTACCCATTTACTGATGTATTCCTATTTCATTGAAACAATATGATATGAGATATATATTCAGATCTTGACAAGAACGTTTTTTGTAGGGATGGTGGATTGTTTCATCCGTATTCCTAAGGAACAGGGTGTTCTGAGTTACTGGAGAGGAAATATGGCCAATGTTATTAGGTACTTTCCCACTCAGGCATTGAACTTCGCCTTCAAAGATGTATACAAACAGGTCTTTTTGGGTGGCGTTGACAAAAACAAGCAATTCTGGAGATATTTTGCTGGAAATTTGGCATCAGGTGGTGCAGCTGGAGCCACTTCTCTTTGTTTTGTGTATCCCCTTGATTTTGCCAGAACTCGGTAAGTGACAGATTTTTTGTAAGCTAACTAGCTGACTTTTGTACTTATAATGATTAAATATTGAAGAAAAATGTGATTCTTCTATACTGGATAATATAATGAATTGCTTTTTCATATCACTACCCACATTGGTAATGGATTGTTGTATTGATTATTCGTTCATATTCAACTGTATTTAACCTGTACATCAAAGTTCAAACATTGCTCTCATCTATACATGTGAAGTCGTGCCACTTATATTTCAATGAGACCCTGAGTAGATTCAAATTATACCTATGTTCAAACTTTTTTCTAATATTTCATCTTTTACAATTACAATGTTATGTTCAATGTAATGATGTATGTTTTATGAACCCACATTCAGTTGGTTGGTAAATATACAAAACAAGACAAATAAAATTAAGAGTTCCCGAAATCATCTTCATGCTGTAGTGATATATTGGTTCTTATGAAATTGAACTTCACTATTGATATTGTTGACATTCTGTATCAATAGGTATGAAAATTGAGATCTATGTAACATCTGAACACAGTTCAATAAATTTTCAGGACAATGAGAAACCAAACATTGTTGAATATATAATAGGAAAGATATCATGAAAAACTCACTAGTTCAAATCAATTGAAAATAATTCCTGATTGAAGAAATGAGGTTGAAATTGTTTTTATAATTTTGTATCAGAACTATACTGAGGCACAAAACAACTCAATAAAACTCTTCATATGAAGTCTTGAAAATCCAATCCAATCAATTTTTTCTAATATCCATTATTTATCAGTATGACAATAAATGATTGCAAAACTTTTCTGACATGATGCTTTTTTGAGCTGAGCCTAGTTTGATGACTCTATTATTACCACTACCCCATAACTGATTGTTCAAAAGCAAATTTTTTAAGAGCCTCCATCAATTCCAGTTCTATTCAACAATTTGTTCTGTTCTTCCAGTCTTGGAGCAGATGTTGGTAAAGGCACAGCAGACAGACAATACAAAGGTCTGGTAGACTGCATCTCCAAAACGGTGAAGAGCGACGGAATGGTCGGTCTCTACAGAGGCTTCGCCGTGTCCGTTCAGGGAATCATCATCTACCGGGCCGCCTACTTTGGCTTCTTTGATACTGCCAAGGGAATGCTGCCCGACCCCAAGAACACGCCGTTCCTGATCTCTTTCCTCATTGCTCAAGTGAGTATCAGTTTAATTTGAGGTATCTTTCATTCACAATATTTGAAAAAAATTTCAATGGTTGAGATTTGAGAGATGCTTCAAGGATTCATTTGGCGGTCTCAAGAATTTGAGAGATTTGTCTATGATTGAGAGATATATGAAGACTTGTGGGATTCTTGTAAGATACCTAGGATTTATCCATATTCCAAAAGATTGTTTGTTGCATTGGTAAATGTTGTGGGAATAATTCACGATTCACAAGACTTATAAAGATTTGATCCATTTTCATAATTTTTGGGAAGACTCCTCAAGAAATTGTGAGTTATAAATAATTGAAAGATAGACTCTTTGAGAGAGAGAGATTTATCAGAATTCTGAAAGACTGGCAAGGATTCACAAGAATTTCATTTCAAATAATTATATTTTTCTCTTGAAGACTGAGACCAGGGTATCCATAATAGTTTCCTATCCATTTGATGTCAGAAGGCAAGCAAGGTTTATCAACTAAATTTCGAAAGGATTCTTCATTTCTGAATGTTTATTATGGTTTCCCAAGAATTTGTGAGATTTTTGAAAGATTCCACGACATTTATCAATATTTGATTCATTTTTATAAGAAGAATTTTGGGAATATTTGTGTGATTTCTCTTTGAGAAATTGTGATATTTCTGAAGATTTTTAGGAATTTTCGATTCATCAATTTATATTATACAGTGAGCATCACGTCTAACTCATTACTGCACTCTTCATAGGAAAATCGCCGAGATACGTTTCTACTATTTGAAGTTAAACTCTCTATACAAAAGTGTACATTGTTGAAATCAAAACTAGATGTGTCTTGGCGATTTTCCTTACAAGAGTCCAGTAATGAGTTAGATGATGCTCACTGTATAATTTATATATATTTATCAATGATTGATAGGTACCTTGAGATATATAATTTGTGATTCTTAAGTTTTATCAAGATTTCACGCATTTTTATCAGTATTTAAGGAATTGTGTCTGAAGAAAACCCTTCAAAGAAATTGAAATATTGAGTGGAAAAACTAAGTTTCCATTACAAATGATGCTTTCAATGGACTGAGCCTAGTTTGATGACTCCAGTTTTACCACTACCCATTAACTGATGAAATCTCATCAAAGCCGAAACGTTTGAGTAGTTAGTAGCGTGTGCTAATCATACTTTTTCCCTTCAAGACTGTAACTACCGTATCCGGAATCGTCTCCTATCCATTCGACACCGTCAGGAGGCGCATGATGATGCAGTCTGGACGTGCCAAGGCCGACATCATGTACAAAAACACCATCGACTGCTGGGCCAAGATTGCTAAGAACGAGGGACCGGGAGCCTTCTTCAAAGGCGCCTTCTCGAACGTGCTCCGCGGGACTGGAGCAGCCCTGGTACTCGTTTTCTACGACGAAGTCAAAGCCCTTCTGTAAATTGGACCGATAAAATGAAAGCTAATTTATTATTTCTATCAAACTTAGATAATGTATTCCATTCCACCAAAACTAACGTGAACTTTTCATTCCTTTGTTATTTTCGTATTATCTGGTATTATTCTGTTTCATGTCAATGTCGAATGGGTCAAAGAAATATTTTTTTATTCCGTATTTTAAGAAGCAACGGGTTTGTGATACAAATTTTTTTACAAGCAATAAATGTTATATTTATAATTCCGGATTTCCCAATCCCTGCCGCTTTTATTTCGTGATTGGGCAAAACCTTGGATGAGGATGAACCAAGGGTAGACAAATTCCCATTTGCAATTTCAGCAATACCATGATAAGCTACTTTATAAAAGTTGGTAACTATTGTTCAGATGAACTACTTGCCGATAAAACTAACTCCCAGTAGGTGCTTGAAAAATTTGAAGCTGTTCTATTATTTTCCTGGAGAAAAACAGAGAAGTATTGGAATTTCAAATATTTCCATTCTAATCTATTTTAATCTATCTATTCATAATGGGGTGGGTTTCGGCTTTATTTAGATTCAGAGTCTGAGCGGGCCATTTTCAGAGAATGCAAAACTCGACTCCGAAGTTGAATTACAAAATAAATCATTGATAAAAGTTTTCCCATATGATGCCAACTTTCTGAAGATATATTTCATGTTGAAAACACCAATATTTTCAACATGATCAAGTACATCGTAGAGAGTTTACTTCTCTTCGGTGTCAATTATAAAAATAATTCACCTCGTTTGAAACGCATTTGGCGAATGAGCACGGTAGAATTCATACACAATAAAGAACAAATATTTCAAGTTCATTGCAAAATTCGAATGGGATATTTCATTCTTTGGAATTTATAACTAAAAAATCTCGTTTTGTATTGTCAAACAAAATTCACGTGATTACAAGAACTTTCTTGTTAATAAATGATGGGAACTACTATGCGTATGAACTACTTGGCGGATCAAAAAATCTGAGTTCTTCAGTTGACAAGACTGTTGTATACGTCGTACATCACTTGTCGATGTGTTTTAGAAATTTTTCGAATTAGCAATTCTAAATATTATTGAATCATAAATAAATTGGCTATCTTATGGTTGATAACAGAGAGTGTTAAAATTTGATCTCCTGAACATCTCAGAATCCAAATTTCTCTTTTATCCCGTTCGCCAGGGTACTGTATTACAAGGACATGGCACAAATAGGCGAGCCCCTAACAGTATCCAGAGGTAAATCCCAACTTTTGTCTTATTTTGACACTCATACCTCTCTTGCAGATATCAAACGGTCTATAGAGCTCCTGGAAAAACTTCAAAAGACCGGAGAG
Organism: Gastrophysa polygoni; assembly: GCA_963576655.1. Classification (NCBI taxonomy): domain Eukaryota; kingdom Metazoa; phylum Arthropoda; class Insecta; order Coleoptera; family Chrysomelidae; genus Gastrophysa; species Gastrophysa polygoni. Next base: position 51,306,353 of record OY755083.1, read on the forward strand.
GTCCCCGCAACCAAGCTAGCAGCTCTCCAAAAAGTTCTTCAAAGCGACTTTCTGAATGCAGTCCGAGAAGTCTACGAACACGTTTATGAAACCGTGGACATCCAAGGGTCCCAAGATGTAAGGGCTTCGGCAACTGCCAAGGCTACAGTGGCTGCTTTTGCGGCCAGTGAAGGCCATGCTCATCCCAGAGTGGTTGAATTGCCAAAAACCGATGAAGGACTGGGATTCAATGTTATGGGGGGCAAAGAACAGAATTCGCCTATATATATTTCACGGATCATACCTGGTGGGGTAGCAGACAGACATGGAGGATTGAAAAGAGGAGACCAGCTTTTGAGTGTGAATGGAGTGGTATGTTGGTAGTCACTATGAAATATTCTGATTGTCTTTGAATTTTTTCAGTCTGTCGATGGCGAAAATCACGAAAAAGCGGTCGAGCTGCTGAAACAGGCTCATGGATCTGTTAAGCTAGTTGTTAGATATACACCAAAGGTTTTAGAAGAAATGGAGCTGAGATTTGATAAGCAAAGAGCTAGAAGGAGACAGCAGTTCAATTAAAGGGTGAGTTTATAAAAACCATTTAATGTTTAAAATTGGAGAATTCATGCTTATGGTTGAATTGTATTATTCAACTAATATGCATGATAGGTTCTCAAATCTTAAATGGTTAAAGATTTTTATAAATTCAAAAATGCAGAAGGTAAACCTACTGTCTGATGGCATTTATTTATACTGTGCAATGAGATTTTTTTTTGGTTAACACATAGATGCATAAATATTGGTTTGTGAATGTATCATCTGCTCATTTACCATATATTGTTTGATTAACATTTATATTGTGTAGATGTCCAAAGTGGATTATTATAGATCATGGAATATATTGCCAATTAAAAACATAATCACCAGAGACTGACGAAATTTACTAATTCAATCATTTTTCCTGTATATTCACCAAAATATCAACAACTGGTTCATAGTTCTGTTCAGTAATAAACAGTTTTCCTTTTAACCTAAATCTAAATAGTAGTAATGCTATTTTTAATTATCTCTCCTATCTCTTTGGAAATAACAGGTAAGGTTGTGGATTAAATTCAATGGTATTGGATCTTATCAATGAGGGTATTTATTTTTGGAATTATACATTGATCAAGTACATTATATACATATAGGATACCAGTGGTGTATAACAATGACAAATTGAACAGATAATCTCAAAATAATAAAGCTCAGTGTAACAACAGACACACTTGACTTACAGCTTCAGTAGAATTTAACTCAAACTTATTAAAGGATACTTACTAATTCTACTAAAAATCAGTCAGCTAAATTCATTTCTTTCAAAGAACAGAAATTCATCTAAACTAATATTCAATATTTGGGTTTCAGAGACAAACATATAATTTGCTATAAATAATCACAGTTTGGACTAGAAATTCGAAAATTAAAACTATTCTTGATATTATTCGTAACTTTGAGGAACATACAAAGTCCACTAAATTTTTTTTCAACTGGTTTTACCAAAGTAGTGGAGAATTTCCTATCTTTGGATTAACCAGTTTAAATAATATTGTTTTTTCTAAATCTAAATATTCTTGGAGTGAACTAAAATGCATGCATCACAAAAATTAATGTAGTTCAGTGGATAACATCCCCCATCTGAACTTTTGATACCATATAAATGCCCACGATCAATCCAAAAAGACCAATAGCACTACCAAAGATTTCTATTACTAAGATTCTTATAAAAAGAGAGCTGTCAGCAGCATCCGCCAAAGCTGCCCCTGACCCTACTATACCCACTGCTATGCCACAAAAGAGGTTCACCATTCCAACTGCAAGACCAGATCCAAACATCAGATAACCTGGAAAAGAAATTGGAATCATACAGTGGGTTTCAAAAAGTCATGTGGGAAACATTTTCAGTATCCATTTGTTGAAAAAAATTGTTTCTGATGAAAATTGGTGCATTGCAGTTGCATTTGAATTGGTGAAATTCTGAAACAAATATTAGGAATTTTACAAGTCTTTCCTGGATTCTGTTATTGTTATTGATGATAATTATAAAATGTTGGAATGACCAAAATCCCATTTTCATCAAATTGCATGATTCCTAGTCCTAGGCAAAGTGAAACTTGAAGTAAAGATTGAATTCGAGAGCATATAAGTAGTTTGTGTTGCTCACCAATCAAAATGGTAATTGCAAAGAGGATATCGAATTCCTTATGATATAAAAGTAATTAAAAAAAAATAATGACCTCTGATCTTATAACCTGACACAATAATTCACAATTCACACAATATAGTCGTGATGAATCCTTGCCAAGCAAAAAAGAAATTGCAAATGAACTACTTTGAAGACTACATACCTCCCAGCCAGTTCTTTTCTTTAAGCGACTCATCCTTGGTGACAATATCCCAAGTGAAATTCTCCATGTACCCGCACAAGACAATGGCAGTGATCAAGCCATAAATGGCCACGGCCTCACAGAAAATCACCGACACCAAATTCTTGGTTTTGATTCTGGGCGCCTTGACGCCCCCGCCTACGATGCTGACCCCTGTCGTGTGGATCCCGACAGCGGCCCCCACGATGGACAGGGAGACAGACAGGCCGATGCCCAAGCAGCACCACATGTGCGGCGAGGTGTTCTCGAGGAACCATCCCACGCTAATGCGTTCGCCTTTGCCGGTGAGGACGTGGTACAGTATCAGGATTGTTGTGGTCAGCAGAGTCGCTACCGAGAAGGTGTAGGAGAGAGCCGATCTGATATTCATTTTTCCTGGAGATTCTTAAAACAGGGGATGTTTTCTATGTTAGGGGGATTTTATAGTATTCGATTTACCTTGTTTCATTCAGTGGGGGAGATGTTATCGTTTATTTAGTACATTTTCTGAGAAATATTCAATTGGGATCGCCAGTTTAGAAATTTGTCAATAATGTTCAGTCAGTTCAGTTGTCATTTGTCAGTGAACATTTTTGACGTAGGAATGCCTGTGCTCTCCACGGTCCTTTGACGGTGTGTGCTTTGCACCCTTAGATCATGGATCCTGTTCCAAGAAAAAGGAAGAAGACGAAGATACTACCGCCATCTTGATAATTGAAAACATTCAAAAATTAAAAAAAAAATTCGCGCTGCAAAATTATACTAGTTGTGATTTTATTAGAAAATGAAGGTAACAGAAAACTGATGAGTTACATCATTATTCCGATAAAACGGATCCTACAACAATTATATAGGTCTCATTTCAACATTAATTACAGGTGTTCTTCAAGAGCAGATTTAGTTCCTGGTTTCTACATAGAAAAACGCTGTTTCCTGGAGATCAATGTGAGGAATAACCTGCATGTTGCATTCATATTGGATTTCGAAAGATGTGTGGTACTTTATATTAATTTTCATGATATCTTCACATACTGTCTGAGGTTAATCAAAGGGGTGATATATAATTATTTTAAAATTTCTGGGATTCCCTCTTTGGTTTCCGATGATAAAAATTATAATAATCATTTCCATATATTAGGAGTAAGAACAGATTCTCGATCTGCCCCAAAATGTGACTGTGCCTGAAATTCAACCTTCAGATACCTAAAAGACATTCTCAATTTGTTACAAGGTATCTGCAGGTTTTTTTCATTACAAATACATTGATATTTATTTTTTGGAAATGAGGTGCGGAAATCCAATGCATAGCTCCAACAAATTTTATTGAAAAACAGTAATAAATATAAAACAATTACTCCGTATCCATTTCTTCGTCACTGTCTTCTGATTCATCACTATCGCTTTCCTCACTCTCTTCACCACTCTCAGATTCCGAGCCTAACCACTCCAAGGCAGACGTATCATCCGGAATAACAGTCTTCCACTCATCTAACTTCTTCAAGTCCACCGAATATAAATCGCTGAACGTGATTTGTTTATCACCGTCTTCGAACATTCCCCCGTATAGATATAAAACACCATGTTTCACGGCCAAGCCACAATTCATCCTGGGAGACGGTTGAAACGTCTTAACCGATGGATCTGGATTCGTGACATTGGCAACGGAATTGGTCTGAGCAGGTCCCAGAGTAACTTTGAAAATGCCATCGTCTGCTATTGTCGTCGGTTCCACTTTTTCCTCGGCGGGTTTTTCTTCTTCCATTTCAACTGCTGCTTCTTCATCATCTGAGAAGATGAAACAAAAATGTGAACATTGCATTTCATTACATAGGTGTGTGAATAGAGTAGACAAGATATATGCCAACGTATCCTTATTGACCTGTTAATAAGGTCTGTATTGATAAGATAATTTGCTGCAGCTGTTGAAATTTCTTTCCTTATGCTCTCACATTTTACAGCATTGACAACTTGAAGAAATGCATACACTCCTTCATAAATGAGCATGAGTCACAACAATAATGACTGATAATTGATTTTTATTGATAGTAAAATACGCGCTTTGATAAATAATAGATGAGGTCAAATGAAACTATCAAACTTTCACCAACCATAGACATGGTTAGAGCTTGCTGTTAATTTCAATGAATCGAAATTTATGAAATCAAATCGAAAGCACAGCTAGTGACGTAAAAAAAAACACATTCAACATCATAGCTTGAACAGGAATTTTGAGGTTTATGTCCAGTGTGAATTGATCGATTTCGTATCATGAATGTATAATCAGCATATGGTCAGTAGATATGATAAATAAATTTAACGAGTTTGTGATCCCAATTGTAGTCCCATCTGAAAACACACAATATTAGTTCAAAAATTTATGATTGTTTTTCTTTTTTTCTGAGATTCGTAGATGTATTTGGACATTTGGCAACTCTGACGTTACCACAACTCACCTACGTCATCTCCATCTTTGTTTTTCCTTCTTCTCGCTTTGGATTCCTTCTCTTTTTTACCACTAAGTAGGACCTTGTTCCAAACTAGCCTCTCCAAATCGAGCTGATGAAAGTCATTGTAGAAATTGCCAGCGAGGTTTTCATCCTCGTCTTCCACATCGAAAACTCCTCCGAAACAATAAGCGGAGAGATTATTCGAAGCAGCTACTATAGGCATGCTGCATCTTGGCGAAAAGTGGCTGCCTCCTAGTTTCGTTTGCACCCATTTGAATTTGGTTCCAGTGGTATCGTTTTCTGAAATATCTGGTATCAGTTTTCTCACTTGGATATACAGAATTCTGATTTGATACAAAATATAAAATCTTCAATTGGTAAACCATGTTGAGACCATAAGCGTAGCTAGGGATGAAATATTTTAGATCAATCAGGAACCAGCGGATGGTTAGTGTGATGCCACGAAATCACTTAACGCGACATGCGACAGACGGACGAAAAAATATGAGGTTATGTGATGGAAGTTTCACTCCAAAACTTACTCTCCGGCGTCAGCAGGAAACAATCGTTATACACGCGCCCCTTGTCCACGTCCTTCTTCACGCGCTCCTTGCTGTACCCCCCGTACACCAAAATCCGGCCGTCGTTCAACGCGACCATGCAACAGCCGGACCGAGGCGCCGGCGCCGGCCCGCTAGCTTCTATTTTCCGCCACTCGAAGCTCTCCGTGTCGAAGCAGTGCACGTCGTTGAAGTACTTGTAGTCGCGCAGGTTGTCGTGGAAGCCGCCGAACACGAACAGCCGTTTCTGGAAATCCAATTTTCTTTTTTTTTTGATTTGTTTGTACTGTATTGATGTTATATATTTTTTTTCAAGTTATATCTGTGACAAGTTGTATTATAGTGTCAGCAGTTGCTCTAGTGAGCGGAAATATTGAAAAACGCTCGTATTGTTGCACCGTAAATCATACCTATTGTTGCATGATGGAAAATAGTAAAACATACAAATACCCCTCCTGATATAGCAGAAAGTGTAACAGTTTCAACTCTGAATCTCTTACGGCAGAAATCAATGAAGAAATATGTATCAAAATCGTATGGAAACCAATGACTAATGTTTCATTTTCAAATTGATAAATGTCCGAATGTGTCCAAATTTATTGGAGTTAATTAATTTCAATGTGCCACATAGAACTTTAAGAAATACAAACCTCTTTCAAATAACACACCATTCTACTAATTACGGACAACACTCACCTATTGAAAGAACATTGAAAATAATTAATGAAAATGGTTTAGACATTTTTCATGGATCACCAAACAGTTTCAAAATACTTGTGAGATCTTTGTTTTGAAGTTCATGAAATTTTTTTAAATTTCTCGCACAAATATTGAATATTTGAAAATTAATATCGAGCACATTCACTATGAATAAAATGTATATATGTATATTTTTTTGTAATGGGGTTTCCGGTAAATAAAAAAATAAAATAAAAAATAATGATGTACTATCCAAGGCTTTTTTAACTCCACAAAAAAATAAATGTGAGAATCAAGTTGTGTGTATGAATTTGTAATCATCGGCGAAGTTCCTAGTGATTTTGCTGAATATTTGATATTACCTGAGCAAAATATATATACTTACTGAACACTGTTTTTGACGAACTTCTGCAACTCTGTTGATAAACATTTGAGGTGACCTAATTCAACTAAAAAAACACGGTGGATGGAAAAGTGGCAATGGTGCAGAAGGCAGAAGGGTATTTTGATGAATCAATCAAGAATAAGATTGAAACTACCAAAAATAGAGAATTCTGTGTGCGAAATGTGTTACGAATTAAAATTCAATTCAATTTTAATTCTTTGTCTAGTATGAAATACCAGATAATCAGTTTTTTCGATGTTGAGATACAATTGGTTTGCCGAAAACCATTCGCCCAGGTCAGCAAGGAGATGGTTGCATGCTGATTCATTTGATTCACTACATTCTTGGGAGACTAAGGAAGATGAATCGTCCTCATGAAGTGTGATGTTATTGTCAGGTGGGAATTCAACTATATGAGCAATAAATAAAGAGAATAGTATCGGTGCTAGGACACTCCCCTGTGGAACACCCATTTCCACTATGGAGGTATCTGAGCTATACTCACTGACAGACCCATCAACTTCTTTGGAACATATTTGTACAAACTGCGTTCTGTTAGAGAGATACGATTTGAACCAGTAAGCTGCAGTCCCTCCAAATATCGAGTGTTTTTGTCTAAGAGCTGCATTTGTAAAAAAAATCATGTGTTCATTTAGAACACGAAGTGTCATAGCCGCTCTTGATTGATTACCGTAACTCAAATTGCTATTTTCAACCCACGTAAATAAAATCAGAAACCGATACAATGCTCCTTTTGCATAACTCCTTCCCGATCTAAAATGGAGTATACATCTGTCATGGTGTCCATACTATGATGTTCATTTGAATAGCCTTAAAGGAATCCATAGACGCTTCATGAAATATCTATCGTTCAAGAAAGATGGTGGTCTATTAGAATATCTAATACTGCTTCATCAGAGAGATTCAATATAAACTCAATGTAATGATGGGATCTGCCAATCAAAACACCAACAATGCATTGTCGCCACTGTCCTATATAAAGCAACTGATAGATATACAGGGTGTCCTTAAAAGGTCTTTACAAAAAGCTACCACATATTATTCAGACCAAAACAATTCGACACAAGCAAACTTACCTCAGTAAAAAGTTGCTTAGTTTGGGCGCTAGACGGCTCTGAAGTTGAAATTTTCAAATCGATTTTGCTTCATAACTTTTGAACGGCTCATGAGATTTTTTTCAAATTTGGTACGTTGGCATACACTCATCGGGCAATGAAACTCATATCATAATCATAATGAATATCATTCCATGGGCGTAGAACTTGATTTTTTCAGTAAATAAACATCTAAAACTCCTACGCCAATGGAAAAAAATTAGTTTCAATATGAAATCTAAATTATTCAACTCATTCACTACAAAAAAGTTACTCTTGACAAAAGTCGATTCCTCTCATGGTTTCGACAAAATTTTAATTTTAGTGATTTAGAGCATAATTAATAATAAAACGATTAACAGATATTTCATAAAAATTGTTCAAAATGTTCACCATTTTCACGTATACAAAGATTTATACGACGCAAAAAGTTGAGATGTCCTCTTCGCATAGGTTATTTCTATTGAAAATAAGTAGCACTGGTTTTTTTTTCTGAAGACTATTATTATCTGCTCGAAAACAGTGATATTCACATTCTTGGTTTCCATAGTTTCATATGTGTTGGTTTGTCGAGTTTTATTGACGTTGATTGTTGATATCGGACTTTTCTGATTTATCATGGCCGTACAATACACCAATGAAGAATACACCGATATGTTATTGGTATTCGGATATTGTCAAGGAAATGGTCGAGAGAGTGTGAGGGTGTATTCGGCAAGGTTTCCAAATCGTCGCGTACCAAGCCACCCAACCTTTGCTGCAGTTGAGAGACGTCTTCGGGAGACCGGTCATTTTGCTCCTAGAACTGGTGATTATGGAAGACAGCGTTATGTAAGGATTCCCGAAGTCGAAGTAGAAATTTTAGACCGTATTGAAGAAAATCCAGAATTGAGTACTAGACGGATAAGTAATGAACTAGAAGTTTCTAGGAATGCCGTTCATGAAGTACTAAGAGAACAATTATTATACCCATACCACAAGACGCCAGTTCAAGATTTATTAATCCATGATTCACAAAGTCGTCTGATGTTTTGTAGGTTCATTAATTTGCAAAGAGAAAGGAATCTGAACTTTGGAAAGAATATTTTGTTCACTGATGAAGCCTGTTTCACGAGAAGAGGAATAACTAATTTTCATAATGAACACGTTTATGCAATTGAAAATCCTCATTCCATTAAAATAAACCATTTTCAACACGAATTCAAAATCAACGTTTGGGCTGGAATAATAGGAAATTTTATAATTGGTCCTGTCATACTTCCACAAAGATTAACAGGAGACATGTATTTACAACATCTACGAAATACGTTGCCAAATTTACCACTCCAACATCGGGTAGATATGTGGTTTATGCACGATGGAGCTCCACCACATTTTTCGGTGGATGTTAGGAATTTTTTAAACCAACAGTACCCAGACAGATGGATAGGTAGAGGTAATGATGCACCCGTGAATTGGCCACCACGTTCTCCAGACTTAACACCGATGGATTATTTTGTATGGGGTTATCTCAAGTCTACGGTTTACAAGACCCCTGTGAATACTGTAGAACAATTATGGCAACGTATCCAACAGGCGACGAATAATCTTACAGGCGATGAAGAAGTTATGCAAAGAGTACATTTCAACTTTTTGCGTCGTATAAATCTTTGTATACGTGAAAATGGTGAACATTTTGAACAATTTTTATGAAATATCTGTTAATCGTTTTATTATTAATTATGCTCTAAATCACTAAAATTAAAATTTTGTCGAAACCATGAGAGGAATCGACTTTTGTCAAGAGTACCTTTTTTGTAGTGAATGAGTTGAATAATTTAGATTTCATATTGAAACTAATTTTTTTCCATTGGCGTAGGAGTTTTAGATGTTTATTTACTGAAAAAATCAAGTTCTACGCCCATGGAATGATATTCATTATGATTATGATATGAGTTTCATTGCCCGATGAGTCTATGCCAACGTACCAAATTTGAAAAAAATCTCATGAGCCGTTCAAAAGTTATGAAGTAAAATCGATTTGAAAATTTCAACTTCAGAGCCGTCTAGCGCCCAAACTAAGCAACTTTTTACTGAGGTAAGTTTGCTTGTATCGAATTGTTTTGGTCTGAAGAATATGTGGTAGCTTTTTGTAAAGACCTTTTAAGGACACCCTGTATAGATAGATAGATTCTTTATTGTTCTTCAAACAGTTTTCTAACAAGGGTTCAGGTACATGATTTGAAGTAATATCAAAATAGACAAAGATAGATGTGAATACATTGATATTCAAGTGAGTAGCAAACTAAGGATTAGCAAGAATAAGAACAAAAGTACATTGTTATACAGAGGGATAATCTATAGGGATGATTGGCATTATGATTTATGAATATTTTGAGCCTTAATAAAGTTTGGCAGTCATTTACAATAATTCACTCATTTAAGATGAGAGATCTCAATTTCATGATGTTATACATATGGTTATAGATAGTTTTTCCTATTGTTGGCGTTATATTATTGAGAGCGTTGACGAAGTATTCGACGAGAGGTATTCGACGTTCGGAGGTTTCATAGAGGTATAGATCGGACATTCGAAGAGGATATGTCCAATCGTCTCATATCTTTGTTGATTACAAATGGTGCAGAACTCTCTCGGATTGATATGGTATGTGTCACCATGGAAAGTCAGTTTCAACATGTATTCATTTGAGGTAGTGTCGTGAGTTGTCTGTCAGTTCCGGGTAGGAGGATTGCCTGTCTTATCTAAAGCAACTTTAGCTCAATCTAGCCTACCTTAGAGGCGACCATGCGATGGCCGCTTCTGGCTGACGGCCCGCCGGGCGAAGATATCTTCTCCCACCGCTTGTCGACCCATCGGAAGAGCCACAGGTCGCGGTAGTGGTAGAACTGCGACTGCGTAGGCGACGCGAACTCGCCGCCGAACAGCCACAGCTGGCCCTTGCCGGCCGACGTGGCCGCCATCTGGTGGCCGCATCGCGGGGCCGGCCCGCCGGGGGCTTTCAGGACGGTCCACGTGCCGGCGGGGATGGTGTAGATGAACAGGTCGTTGTAGACGAACGTCTGGAAGAGAGATGATAATATAATATCTTTATTGAATAGGATATACTAATTTACGAATAATAATTGCATAAACGAACCCGCTCTATATTTCTGAAGTAGCAACTTTGATATTCCGAATGGAATATCAATGTTATTTTCAGAGTCTTCAACAATTTCCTGACAACTTCTCTTGATATTCCTGCATACCTATCTGTAAGCGAAATATGGTATGAAGTCAAGGAAGACCAGAAGGCTCATTGTCCTATATTTAGATCTCGTTTGTTTTTATACAGGGTTATACAAAAATTCATTTGGTTTATTCACTTCAAAAGTGATCAAAATGCAGTTTTTTCAAATGGAACACTCTGTATTTCATTATCGCATCAAATAGCAGTTCAGATTACCTACTCCTTCATGTGTATCATACGTAAACCTAACTTTGTAATCGTCAACAATTCTCACAATGTTTATGAAGAGTCTGATGAAAGCTAGTTAAAGAAAGTATCAGGTTTGAAATATGTGAGATTAAGAGTTCACCAGCGATAGATCCTGGTATCTTATGGATTTCTTCAGAAATTAACTCCTTCACAACTAATAATTAACCAATGATAACTAATAATATATCAACCAATGATAACTAATAATACTTCAACCAGACGTTGAACATCTTATGAATATAAAAATTGAATTTGACAAATATATTAGCTTGCACTTTTCGAGGTTAATAGATTGTTATTTCTTTCAGTTACAATTCATTTCTCTACAGGTTCAACCCATTATTCAATAGTCGTAAATAATGGGATAAAAGAAATGTTCTCAGTCTGACAAGCCAGTTGGAAATCAACCAGTGCAAATTCTTCAAGGGAAACTGATGGAAAGCCTTATGACACTGCTCATTTTCTTCTGTAACTCAGAAAATACACTCTCTATGTTTCATACCTTTTGACCATTGAAAAATTCTCCACCAAATAAAATCAGCTGTTCTTTATCAGGATGAGCAATAAAGCTGAAGTTTAACCTTCTGGAAGGTGGTTCGACTTGCGTTTCAGTTACTTGCAATCGTTTCTTCTCCTCTTTCTCAATTTGTGCCACGATATTTTCTATGTCCTCCTACAACGTGTTTTTATTCATAATGAATTCCAGGAACAGGAAGGATACTCACTTCTCCTTTTAATTGAAGCTCTTTCTTCAGTTTGTTCGAGATTTTCTTTTCGGTCTTGGCCAATGTTTTCTCGGCACCTTTCCCTTTTTTCTTGTCCTTTTTATTTTTACCCATTTTAAAAGTTTGTTTGGCGGAAAATGATGTTAAGATAGCTTACAAAGACAGCAGCTAAAATTTCACGACAGTGGCGGTGGTTGTGATGGATTTTCTCAAAAATAAAAAAATGTATATTTATGTTCATATTCCTAGGAAATGTACTCGCCAGAAACTGTTTGGAGCTAATTTCACTGTACGCTGTACATATATCCTAGACATTCTACACATTTCCCAAACAGTAATACAATTGAGTTGAATGTATATCAAAATCTAAAAAAAACTACATTGACATGCCACGGTTTATAGGTAGATATTCCTAGACATTTCGTACGAGATGATCCAAGCACGTTCGTGGCTTGAAATAATTTTTTTCACTAGAATTGTTCCTCAAAATCTCCGAAAAAATAAAAGTTCACTTATCAGGTTCCTCAGTTGGAACTGAAATTGATATATATTGATAGAAATGTTATATGTATTAGAGGACTTTCAACAAGTTACTCCACGCATTTCCTAAGTTTGCTCACGAATTGCTTTCGTATTCGTATTTAAAAAAATAATATTTTGACGCCAATGAATTATTGGTCTAGCTCGGAAATTTCAGGTGCAGTTTTTATCGGCTATATTCACACCAGTTGAATGTAAGTTATGTTTGGTGTGAATTGGCGTTAGGTTCTATCTTCTTCTTTTATTTCGAAATGCATTCAAAATCTTCCTTTGCAATATTGATTTTTATCTTCTAATGTTCAATTCCTGGCAGAGTCCGTTGTTGACAAATAACCTTCTTCCGAAATTTATTTCTAAATATCATTTTGAAACTGAAGCATTGATATATTTGTTAATCGAATTGACAAAAATTTCAAAAAAAAACTCGTATATAGTATAGCATAGAATACCCTACTGGTAGTGAACAAGAAGTTTAAGTAGGTATTCAGATAATCTGGCAGTAAAGAAAGACGAGATTAAAATTGCGAAATTTATTTCGATAAAAAAATATGGCAGTCGAAAATAATACTATAACAAACTGTACGAGCACTAACAAATAAATAAATAAAATAAGGCACAATCGAGTGCTGTTCAAAACAACAATCCTTCAAGACACTTCGAAACAGACCTTCAAGGTCTCCGCAGTATCCTTCAACAACAAATTGAATATCTCGTCGGTGATCTGGTCCATCACCATCAACTCCTCCTTGTCGTAGCTGGTCCATTCTTTCTCCTCCGCTTGCGATTCCATCACGAGTATCTCGTCCACGTGGTCGCGCTTCTTCCTGCTCCACTTGATGATCGTGTTCTCTCGCCGGTCGGGCTTCTCGTACTGGAACAGCTCCTTGAGCCGCCGGTTCAAGAACGCTTCCAAGCCGTTCGCGTCCAGCGGCTTGGTCACGGCCAGCCGCGATTTCTTCCTGGGCGCCAGCCAAGTCGGCCGAATCTCGTCGGCGTCAAACTGACAAAAGATAATGGTTTTAAGGAAAATATTGAGGAACATCGTGTTAGCCAGCGGTGGAATTTTGGGAGAGAAGGAAGGTGTTGAAACTTTTCTAGAAAGTTTGGAGGTTGTAAGCATCAGGAAAGACTTCACTGGGCAAAGAATTCCACAACTTTGCCGTTCTATTGGTGAACGTTGCTTGGTATAGCGATGTTCGACAGGTCTCGAGCCTGACAGTGTAGGGGTGACTAGCCTGAGCTCGTCTGGTTTGTCTACTAGGAATCGCGCGTGGTGGCATAATAGATGATATTTCCGTTGAGCACCGACCGTGAAAGTATCTATAAAAAAGGCAGAGACCGCCGACCTTTCTACGATGATCTATAGAGGTCAATGATTTGGAGTGTTGTGTCATCGACTAGGCGAATAGCTCTCTTCTGAATTGAATCTAAGAGCTTAAGCGTATGTTTGGGGGCTGAGCTCCAAACATGTGAACAGTACTCCAGGACAGGTCGAATTTGTGCTTTGTAGATCATAAGCAGTTGCTGGGATGCGAAGTATCTCTTCGCACGGAATAGCAAACCAAGTTTTTGTGAAGCAGTTTTCGCAATGGAACTCACATGATCGTCCCATGAGAGAGCACTGTTGGTGGTGACACCCAGCATGGATATTGACGACCTCATAGGAACAGTGGTACCCGACATCATCAAATTGGGCATTGTGTGATCAGCCTTCTTGGTGAACATACAAGCTTGAGTTTTAGTTGCATTGAACTGTACTGGATTCTCAGATCCCCATTTCAGAATTCTTGTCAGATCCTCATTTAAAGCATCAACCTGTCTTCGCCTTGCACCTCTGACCTCATTGGATGATATAGGGGCTTCAGAGGAAAAGGCGGAATGAAGTGTACTATCATCCGCAAAGCTATGAACCGGTGCCCACCAACAAAGTTGGTGCAAAGACAGCCTTGTGGAACACCAGCATTGATCGTCATTGTATCAGACGAGATCCCGTCTACCACCACGTAGAGTGATCTATGGTAACAAAGAAAAAGAAACAAGAAAACCATGTAACGAAGCACAATTCGGACGAACCATTCGTCTAGTACGTATCAAGTCAGAAAGAACAAAAAAATAATACAAAGAACTATACTATATATAAATGCCGCTAGTATTTTTCGTGCGGTTATGAGAGAGAACAAGGTGTATAACTTAGAAACCGTATGTTTAGTCCACAAAAATAAATCTGCATACGAGATCGTTGCCGGCCCAACCCGCCAGAATAACAACTTAGCACTGCCTATCCCATCAACGAGTTTAATAAAAAAAGTTTTAGTGTATGCCGCAGCAAACTTGTTAAACCATCTCCCGATTAATCTCAAAAACATTTCCTCTCCTGATCATTTTAGACAATCTGTGGAGCAAACTCTTGTAGAAGCTGTATTGTATAGTGTTGAAGATTATTTCGCCAGAGATTGGGATGATTCTGCAAATTAATCAACAATTTATTATAAATTAGAAATTTTATTCCATATTGTAACTTTTGTCTCAATAGTTAAATGTAACCACCAAAATTGTGTCATGTTATACCAATTGTATTATTTGCAACAATTATTTTGACGCTGTGATATGTCATCATTCATGAATTTATTGTTTTAACATGTTGACCCCTTTGGAAACAAACTATGTGATATATTTATATCTTTTTTCTTCTTGTCTGTATTTATGTTGTATGTTTATGTATTTTTTTATTTATTTTCATATAACAAGTGTCCTACCCAGGCTTTGTCAATAAGATATTTCATCTTCGACAATAAAGTATACTTTTGAGTGATTGATTGAACTCACCTGGCTACTGTAGTGCTCCCTCGCCGCGTCTTTGCACAGATCGAAGACGAACTTGTAGCACTCCTTGGTAACATCCTTGGCAATGAGCCCGAGCGTGTTCTCCGAAACGCTGATGTTATCGAGATTGCCGGTGGCGTAGGCCTTGTGCAGGATCTTCGCCGAGTACTGGGTGATCTCCTCGATCTCCCTGACGGTGGGCACGATGGTGGGGTAGCTCAGAGGCGGCAGCGAGGCGGGCGGCGTGTACGGGGGCGGCGGTTTGTTGGGGATCTCGCGCACGTAGGCGCGGGGCGGTCGGTTCTCTTTCTGCTGCTGCTCGGTGATGAGTTTGATCTGGGGAAACGGCGGTCGTGGTCGGATATTTCGTTGTTTGATGGACGGGTTTTTGATTTGAACAGGCGGAAGAACTCGAGTTATATACATTTGAATTGGAATCATGCAAAATGAATCAAGAAAATTTACGAGTAGCCAAAGATCGGAATTTGTCCAGGTTTGTCTCGAAATATCACTATTATACTACTATATATATATTTTTAGGAGAAGGGTAGTCGTGACTGACTAGTTAAGGTAAAATATCTAAGATTTAGAAAACTAGATGAAGGTTTTCTTCGTGAGGATGCAGTCAAAATTTTGGCATTGAGTAAGTTGAAAAAACAATAAAGTGGAAATACACATTTCCGAAAGTTCGACTTATACATGTTTGAATGGAGAATTTTAGGGCAATTAGGATAGGCTCGAAAAATATACATGCTGAAGTTTATGAAGAAAAGTGGGGTAACTTCCAATCAAACAAATGGTTGATGAAAAAAGTCGACAGGTTCAGAGATAGCGCCATCTTCGATCGTGTGCCTCCTGTGAATTTCAAATTTGTATCTGTTCAGTTAAAAAAACTACAAGCTGCTACAATTCTCCTGGTGATACCGATACTAAAAAACTGTTACAACCTCCAGTTTGCTAAGAATAGTGAATATGATCAAAAATATTCTGCAATAGTTTCAAACAAAACCAACCTCTTGTTCGATGGCAAGTTGTTTCCTTAGGATTTCTTCAGCTTCACTTCCGAAAATACTATTTATGAAGTTTCTACCATTTGTCGGTGAACCTGAAACGTAAATCGACTAATTTGATTATGCACTATATTTTGGAAAACACATCCTGATTTCTTTGATAAACAATTCTACATAAAAAATAATCGAAATAAAATATTTTTTCAAAATGAAACGCAATGAAGAAAGATGAGTTGGTATGAATAAATCAGTTATTAAATATCTTACAGGATTGACCAACACGTCCATAATGACAGAAATTATACAACCTTGAAATTGATTCTGACAAGAATAGTTTCAGAATAATTGGAATTGAAATTTTAGCGTTTTCACATTCACCTCAATATGCCTTAAAGGCATCTTTCCACATTATACCGGCCTGCTATACACATTGAAAATAAGTTGAATATGTACAAAATACATTGAAAAAATTTGTCTGTTCAAGGATATTTTGAACGGGTCACACTAAAGGATGAATAATAACGAAAATGAAAATAGCGTTGAAAAAACTCACCGGCTTCTGGAGAATTGGTAGGAGATACAAGATCATATGTTGTGACATACAAATCTTGCATTCGAGGGCTTTTGTCACCCCTTGAATTCTGATTAGCATCCGCCAGAATTTCGGACACCCTTTTCTTGACATCAACCGACTCACTTTTTGGAGATTTTTCTGAAGAATTCACAGATTTGTCTTGATCCTCTCTCTCAACCAGACCCAATTTTTCTGAAGAACTCGTGTTTGTAGTTGAAGATGATAGCGAATCGTGTTCTTTTTCTTCATACGAATTATCATCTTCTTTGGAAACATGAGGTTCTGATTTATTGCTCACAGAGTGCTTGGTTTTATCAATGATCCCGTAGCTCAAGTCCAGCTGGAGATTTTCAGATATGTCAGTCAATTCCTCGCTAATTTCAGGGATTGTATCATCTTCCTCTATCACCTCGGAATTTAATTCATCAGTCAATTTCTCTTCAACTATTCTTGGATCTGCACCATCATGATTTTCTGGTGCCTTTTTTTGTACTGATACCTTTTCAGGACTTTCCTCAATTAATTTTTCAGGAGAAGAATTCAGGCTGACACTATCGTCAGTGAAAGGTAACTTCTCAATTTCTGCTGATTTGCTGATTTTCAGAAGCTGCTCTAGAGATTCACTACTTTTTTCAGTATCATCAAGATCTTCATCGTCGGGAGAAACTGTGAGATTTTCAGAATTATCATAAATTTTTCCAGAATTCTCGACATCCTCTGATGAAGGCAAATTTGTCATGACTGAAGATATTCTTTCAGAGACTTCTGCAGAATTATGGAAATTTCTTTCATTCTCTTCTAACAAACTGGATGATCTCTTTTCTTCTGAATCCACAACACTTTCATCTGCAATTTGTGTGACTTGGAATGATGATGTATTTGTTATTGCAAATTTGATATCTTTTTCAGAAGATATATTTGTGAGTTTGGAGGTCTCAGTTAGGTCTTCAGACACTTTAGATTTACCTTCAAGCATTTCCTCGACAGGTGGAATTGTTTGTTCTTGAACCAGTTCCTCGGAAACTCCTCCATTATCCACCTCTTCTATCATATCTTCAGACATTTTTGAATTCTTCTCTCCAATAGATGAATTGGTATGTTCTGATGATAATTTTTCAGAAGATATATTTGTTAGTTCAGAGGTATCAGCTAGATCTTCAGAAACTTTAGTATCTTTAGAAATTTTAGATTTATCTTCAGTACATTCCTCAACTGATGGGATTGTATGATTGGAGGATAGCTTCAAAAGCAATTCCTTAGAATTTTCTGCAATATTCAAATCTTCTAACATATCTTCAGACATTTTTGATTCTACTTCGGCACTTCTCTCTTCAATAGATAACTTGGTAGGTTCTGGTGATGTTTTTTCAGAAGATATATTAGTGAGTTTGGATTTGTCGGCTGGATCTTCAGAAAATTTAGATTCCTCTTCCACAGATGAAACTTTATGTATGGAGGATAGTTTTTCAATCAATCCCTCTGAATTATCTGCAGTATTCAACTCTATCATATCTTCAGACACTTTAGATGAATTTTCTTCAGTACCCCTCTCTTCATCAGATGGAATGTTATGTGTAGAGGATAGCTTTCTCACCAATTCTTCAGAATCTTCTCCAGTATTCAAATCTATCATATCTTCAGCCACTTCAGATGACTTCTCTTCAACAGCTATATGTTCTAATGATGCTTTCTCAGTGATCTCTTTGTCTTCAGTTACTGCACCAGTATTAATCTCTTCGTTTTCCGTTTCTAGACAAGACGTTCTGGCTTGTTCAGATGACAATTCTTGACTAACAACTGCAGTTTGGATATCCTCGTTTCTTTCTTCAGTTTGGATCTCGTCTTTATCAGAAACTTCAGTCGACCTCTTCTCTTGTACTTCGCTAATAACTCGACTCAGTTTCGATAGTATACTTTCGGTGGTGCTCAAACTATTTCTCACTTCTCTGCTGAGCTCTTCTTTCTCTGACGAAGACAAGTGCGACTCGATCCGACAAGATTTGCCATCTGAATCGCTCACAACCCGGTTCAACTTCGACAAAATGTCTTCCGTAGAGACGTCTTGGTCCTCGGAATGGCCCAGCATCAATAATATTTCTTTGGAATCATTCAGATTTTCGACTACGGAGTTCTGGATGTTTATTTGCATATGGTTTTGCGCATCATCTTTGCAGAGTGACGATTTATCTTTCGAGGTATTGTCTTCCGTGTTAACAGACGAGATCAACTGGCTCGACTTGTTCTTTTCGAGATTGTCTTTGTTGGTTTCAATAACGGAAACTTCTATGTCCGAATCTGTTTTATCAAAGTGGAAAGATTCTTCTGCAGAGTGTTTGCTGCTGATAGCAGATATATCCTCTTTGATTTTACTGAAGTTTGTGATCAGCTGGCTGATACTCTGATCCACAATTTCGACTTCTTCATGACTGAGCACTGATTCAACGTCAAAATCAGAAGGATAGTCATTTTTGTCACTACTAGTTTCTACTATCTCTGGAATGTCTTCACTAACACTATTTTTAGTGTCCGTATCACTGGTTTTTTTAATGAGTTTGGTTGAATAGTCTCTCGCGTTTTTGCAGAATCTTTCAAGTGCGATTTGCGACATTGGATATATTTTTTCTTTAACGAATTTCTTGTCCTCACAGCCAGTTAAATTGTACCATAGTTGGTTCAACTGATTTCCTTTGAACCTGTATTTATCCGCAGCAAAGCCAGAAGCACTAGGTTTTTGAGAAATAATTGTGTTTGCTGTTGACTCTAATTCCGTGATTCTCTTTTCTTCTTCTAGTAATTTTTCGTGCCATTGTAGGAGATCCTCCGCTATCTTTTTGCGTTTTTGCAGGGCAGTTTCTCGCATCAGCAACGTCCTGAAACAAACGAATTACATAATATCGAAGGTGGAAAATTGATCGTTTGTTTTGAATTTTGGCACCGCACCGTAGAGTTTATTTATTTACTCACACGCAGCGACAAATGTAATGTCATGTGAGCAGATATACATTTATTTCCTTGCCGTAGGAAGTTTCCTAGTGGAAAACAAATTTCTGGAGAAGTTCCAACAGGATATCTAATATTAGGCGGTTTGTTTTTAATCGTTTCATAACAACTTTAACCACCATAATTAAGAAGTTATTTTTAAATGCGTCTTTGTTGGTATACGAGACTTACCAGGCCAAACTAACAGATCGAGTGAACAGAGAGTTTCAATTGACGAGTCGATCAATTGAAACATATCGAGACGATGACCAGTTGTGAATGGAGATCGTGAAATACAGCTGGCGCGACACCAAAAAATTAGTCACTATATTTTCGGCGGCGCATAAATTTTCGGGGATTAATTGGGAATTTGTTGTCGACAAATTTTCGGTATCGGTGTAAAAATAAATCAAGCTACAGCGACTTGATTTTAGAGAATACACTTTTTGTGAAAAGCCACAAAAACTTGAGACACTTTCCACGATGAAGTCGCGATTGCAATGCATGATTAATGTGTTTGTTTTGATAACTGAAATAATAATTGTGCAGGCTAATTATGGGTGACATATTATATATCTATAAAAGTATTATCAGATGATGGAAAAGTATATGAATCGAGGATAACTTGTCGAGTTTTATCTATCTGGTTTCATATTGCTGTTAGTAGAATTTCGTTTACACCATGAGAATGTGTAATTTCTTTCGAAGAATTGATATTGTATAGAAAATCAATGTTCAATTGATAATATCTCCGTTATTTGACATCTATTAGATGTTATATTCATGGTGGTTTCAATAAAACTGTCAACAAATGTAATGTAACGTATCCTATATCATTATCATTTTAAACAATGCAAAAGGAACCAAAGCAATAAATGAGAAATTTTTATATAATCATAAGCTATCTAGTCCCTAGAACGTCACTCGGATTATTAAACAAATTTAAATTACACCAGAAGAAGTATTTTGTTATTTCAAGCAATCCTATCTGAGCGAGATAATCGAGAAAGTAACTCTGATTCAGAAGGATAAAACCTCGTCTTTTTTGAAAACTCTCAGGAAATACGGTTCTCAAAAAAAGTTGATAAAACTACATTTTCATGTTCCTCAAAGGAATTTTACTCTTGAATATCATGAAATATTAATGCAACACTCTATATGGAAGAAGTTTGGGTAAAAATGTTTATTTTTGACGAAATACCTGCAAAATACTAATTGAGGAGAGAAATTTCCAGATAAATCTAGGAAAATGAATAAAATCTATTTCTAATTGAAATAACATGAAGAATATGGACAATACGGGGAAATGGTTTGGTCTACGCTTAAATGACATTCACGGAAATTCGAAAACTAACATTGAGTGCGATAGCGCTGAACAATGCAAACATCATAAGCGCACGAAAGTAGCCAGTAAAAAAATTTTACCAGAGAGATAGCGAAGGGGAATATTGATGGTTCATGTGATTAGACAGAACGTACATGTGATATAGAGTGTGTTATGTTGATACCTTACTATCAATACTTACTATAAATCGGGTCGTAGATCATGTGGAAAATAATGATTTTGGTATATAAATAAATATTTCAACCGACGCCTATGAGTCGGCATATTCTACAAAGGTAATGCTGGCACGCGACTTATATTTTTTTGCTGGAGCTTGTCCAACTGACTTCGAAAAGACTGTACCACACCGTTTCAACAAAAACAATTGAGAAAGCAGTTTTTTATTATAGCTGTAGACGTGTCGAGAAACGAACTCATGCTATTCAAATAAAAAACTTGAATACATCACATCGTTTTTCCATCGAAAATTACATAGTACATAGAAAACACTAGGTATTTTCCGCGAAAAAAAAAGAAGATATTTTACTATGACTAGTTGAAACTACTCAAAAATCATTGGTAGAAGTGGTATATATCCATATCCATATTTTCTCGATTTTTTTTCAGGTACTTGGTACCATTTCTCATACTTTGTATACCATTATACATTCAAAAAGTCAGAAAGAAGGAGAAACATCCTGGAAAAAGTTGAATCCAAGTTCTTTAGCATATTGGAGGAAGATGGATTATCCTTTTTTCATATATTGTATCCTAACTTTCTAACCACGAGATTTCACATTTGGATTCTATTCTCTGAGTAGCAGCTTGGTTGCCAGAGTTCTCAAATTCTGTAGCGCCATATGACAAAGACCTTCTTGATGCCAGGACATAAAACCGATGAAACAAACAAATCTCAGCCGTTCTTGTGTATATTCCATACATTGATATCTATTCGTTGCATGAAAATTCTAGTCATAGTTTTCTCAATCCTCTAGTCCTTCTAATGGTCGAAGGTAAATCCAAATATCTTGTTGAAATTCGAAAGTTACAGATTTTCGTCATTTCTATGGATATTTTACCTCTTAACGTGTGACAAACGATGTGCTGATTCTACATCGGAAGGAACATCTCTCAACGAAAGTTCCGTTCCCGATATCTCGGAAAGTCTGCTCACGGAAGAATGATGCGAAGTAACGCTGCGAACTTCTTGGCCTTTTTCCTGGTCATTGGAACTCCTTTTCGATATCGAAGTTTCCGATCGAATGGACTCCGTGTGCCTCTGGATGACCTGGAAATGTCAATAGGACGTATAGAATAGAATCCATATTTGAACAAAAAATTAATCAAATGAAAACAATATCGAACAATTTCAAGGTTCGGAGAAAATTACCTTGCTAACTGTGTCGCTTGAATTCAAAAAATGGCGTATGAAAATATTCTTCGATTGAGTGAAAACAATGAGATAAGATATGATTCGATTGTGGATTTGAAATTTGCAATATCATCCAGTGCAATGCCTAGGTAGGTAACTGAATAAATTCGAATCTAGAAAATTGTATGATTTTGATGATGATTTTGTCAATGAAAACCGAGTGCCTGAATGGATGCGAAAGTTTTTGTTAGAGTACAGACATTTGTAACAGGAAATTCGAAAGTAAAACGCACTAGTGCGGAAATATGCGCACGCTCGCAGTTATTGATGAATGTAATGATAGTTCACCTAGTAATTTCAGAATCAAACATCCTTGAGGGGACAATACATAAAAAATGTTCACGTCCTTGTCTTTTTGGTAGTCTTAGGGCTCTTAATAAATTTTTCAACAGACGATTGGATATTCAATTTGATTTAAGAGATAATTCTACGTTGAGTTGACGGGAGGCTTTATGCTAATGAAAATGAATACGAAAATATTACTTTCAGAGGGCCTGACTGTCTTCGTTCGCGGGGAGTGTTGACTTTCATTATCTTGAGCATGTTGTCTGTCGAGAGCTGCTGTCTTATCATGTTCCTCTTCTCGTTGAGTACTATTTTACGTTCTACAGAGGCTGCCTTTTGCATTTGTTTCATCCTACAAAGAATAAAACGTGAGGTTATTCAATTAAATTTAAGGAAGGAACTATTGAGGAAGGATAATTGTTTACATCAAACCATGATGTGCTTTGCAAAACCAATGAGAAGATAGGTGACAAGATATATACAAGTGGAGAGATTGAGATTCATTCCGGGACCATTTTTATATGTGTCTACCAATATCGTGAGTCCATTCACATAATTATCCATCCCCCTTGATACTTGGATATTTCCCAACTGATTATATTTTAAAAAAACATACAAATTTATCGAACATCGAGATTTTATTCTAAATAGAAACAATATAGGGTGTTCTATGTTCTATAAAAGGAACCATAGGAAACCATTGGTTAGATCATTTGAATATTTAACGCAAAATAAACGCATTTCATGTCATTGCTGATTCCTTGAATTTGTAGAAAAAGTAATGCAAGCAAATGAAATATTTTTTAAAGCCAAATTTGATTACGGTAAACATACAAAATGTGACCCTTTATACAAAATCAAATTTTTTTAAACTTTCTCACTACCCTCAATTAATCACTCTTGAATTTTGGAAATATTTGACCAATTATTTTGTTTGAACTTGCATCTTCATAAATGAACGAAACACAAGAAGCCACACTAGAATATTATACATCGTGATGTTAATTTGAAATGTACCAGTTGGAAAAAATGAAGAAAAAATTGAAAATGCTTCATTCAAAGTCCATATAACACCATGAGAAATGCCGTTTGAAGAGCTTTGTAGAATACATTGGTCGATATCATCTTCATAGTTTCTTTGACTATGGATTTTTCTAAATTACTAGGGCATCTAGTGTCAATAAATAATTATTCCAAGTGAATAGTAATTACCTATGTTAGAACATTTTGTTGATTTCCTCGATAATGCCTAACTAGGTAGATTTTTTCAATTTTATTCCATACCTTGATGTGTTGTAAGTTTAGCATTAGGAGATAATTTTATTTTGTGACTAGGTGTATTTTGAAAAATATCGAATAATATAAGAGCAACAACCATAATGTTTTCTACAGTCTTAGATATATCTGAAGATGCATACCTATGTTATGTCCGACTTTTCGGCTTGCGAATATCGACCAGAATGCAGTTTGATGTACTAAAAATGTTCGGACTAATCATTCACTCGGAGAAATAGCTCATGACACACGGTTTGTTTTGGATTTCACACAAACTCGATTTCAATGAATGAACATTATGAAAGAACACAATGGAGTTCCAAGTTATTGTTAGAGTGTTTGTTTTGATGAGGTACTCATGATAGCAGTTACATTGTATTATGCAATGAGATAAGATTAGATATTTTGTGTACAATGGATTAAAAAAAATCTGGATCTGGAATTAGATACTCTAGACAAAGCAAAAAAACGCTAATATTGATAACTACCAGATAGTTACCAGGACAGTTTTTTACTGAATTTTCATAGTCTAATTTAATTGAAACGTTATTTTTTTCATGATCTCCTATTTTGCAAATCAGTAATTTCAGAAATTTCTTGGCAAAACTTGCGAATCTGTAAGAAATTTTCAAAGATATTAAAAAATCTCTCGAATATTTGAAAAATTCAACAAATCTCGATGAACCTCTGAAAGTTTTGCATATAAAATGTTGGTTGAATAAAATCATTAAGGGGCGTCCTCAAGTAATCGTCGATAGCATTAAAAGGGAGATGGATAATATGACATTTCAATTTTGATTTGAAACTATTCAAATTCAAATCTCTCAAACCCTTTAGAATACATATCTAACAAAAATCTATCAAATCCTGATAAATTGTGCCACTCCTTGGAAAATCTCGCAAATATTGTTCATGTCCAGAAATATTTTCAATTAGTAGTATTATGTCTTGTGAATTGTGAACTATTTAATTCTTAGTAAATCTCTCCGAACAACAAACCCACTAGAAGGATCACAAAACAAATATTCTGATGCTAACATGAATTCCCAGAATTATCATTATATTAGTACCCAATCGTCGCCAGTGTTGTCATATCCAATCATCAAAAAGTGATGAATAGTCCATAATATTTAAAGTCCTTTATGAATTCATGTAGTTCAATGCACAAATATAATAATAAATTTGGGTCATGACGATTATGAATCAGTTCTGATTAATAGAAGATTGCTACATTATTTTGAGACTTCAGCATTTTTACTTTCTTGGGGGCTCGAGGACCAGCATGGGTATCGTGAATACTTTTTGCTCAACGTTGCAACACCGCAATTTGATATTGAAAGTCGACGGCGATTATTGCTTTGTTTGGTATCTGTCATTATTTACGTTTTGATTTATCGATATTATTCAACTTGTGTTCAGTTTTGCGTACTCAGAATTCATCAGAAACTCAGTTTATTTCCTGTTTTGGTGATTTGATATAATGGTGAGACGTTGTGAGGTGTGTTAGAGACAATTTGAACCGGCGATCAAAACACGTCATTTCATAGGTGAGTTACCATTGTCGTATCATTCGAGATTTTGAAGCATTTTCCCAAATGGAATGGATAAAAATGAATTTAAATTGAATTGATTAGATTATATTGATTATACCCATAGGTCAGCTGCGACAGTGTCTTGTGGTAAAATATGTAGCTTATTTGTATATGCTTCCTTATTTGTAGTCAAAATATGCGAAGCTGCTGAAAAATCACTGAGAATAATGATGAACTCAATTAATATTTTTGATTAAAAATATAAGGATATTTCTATACTTCTTCTACACACAACAATCAGAAATTTACCGTTGACTGTTTTTGGCTAGTCAAACTAATTTGGAGAAATATTTCACTGTAAGACTTCATCATGAGGCAAATAAATTGAAAGATACAACGGAAGTTAGAGTAAGAAGTATGTTAACAAAAACAATCCTATTCAAAAATCAATAAATTATTTGTGTGATTATCCATGGTTGTTTTTCATTTCAGTCCTGTTTTAGATAAGAAACACTGCTATTTGCTACATCTTCACATGATTCATGATTTTATTGTTGATTGATTTCGTCATAATACTTGTCAACACATATTCATTATCGATTTTCATCTATCTACATGAACTGAAATAATCAGACATCAATTTTTTGCGTCAAAATATATGAATTCTGCTCAAGATGAAACCTCCTTCATTTTTGACGATATCGTGAAATGATATAAACAAGTTTCATCTTCAGATTTGAAAATTACATTCAAATATGCAATCATATCTATTTGCCTTGAAAACGAGTTTTTCACTTTTTTGAAAATTATTCCACTAGTAGGTACTGAACTTTGAAATCGTAAATATACTTACATGCACTGTCACTGATCGCCAAAGATATAAATGTTCATCATTGAAATTGAACGTTATTTATGATAACGTATAAGTAGACAACTGTATACTCAATAGTAAGTATATTGTTTAATATGGCGTTGAGAATTGAACTTTTCTTGTGACGTGGTCATAATAAGTTTATTGATTAAAAGCAAGTTACAAAAATCACCTTAGGATTGTATGTATTCGAATTTCTCGTAACAATGTGAAGGAAGTATAAAGATGTTTATTTTCCCACTAAGAAATGCTAAAAAGTACCACTGAAATTGTTACGGATTTTCAATTTGGTTTCATCATGAATTAATAATGAATTCGACCCCCTCTGACAACACGACACTGGTGCTGGGAGAATCAGGTTCTGCTATCCTTGTTTAGACAAAGATATATACTATAGATGTTGCTTCCAAACAAACTGTATTGCCAGGGGTGTGGATTACTTATCTAGTCTGTTCTATGATCGAAGGTAAATCTTGTAAGGCCTTTCGAAATTTCAGGAAATATCGATGAATTTGTGACTCTTCAGAAAATCTCACCAATCATGATAAATCTCCAGAGTTCTTTGTTTGAATAAACTTGCGAATCGTTAAAAAATCCATCTTTATCTTGCAAATCTTATGCAAATATTCAACTTGCGGATCTTCAGAAAATCCCAAGAATCTTAATAGACCTTTAGGCGTTTGACAAAATTCGGAATTCCTTGGGAAGCCCCAAAAATCTTACAGAAGCTCAAAAAAAACCATCTTGCGAATTTTAAAAAATCCATAAATCTTGACAAACCTCGCGTTTCCTTGGAGAATCTCACAAATATTGAATATTTCCAGAAATCAATCAATTCTTGGTAAATCACGCAAGGCTTTCGGAAAACTTGTAAATATTGCAAATCTTGAAAACATTGTCTATAATCAGTCTGTCACGTACTTACCTTTGCATCTCATGCTTTTCTTTCTGAAGGTTCACGAGTATTCCTCTTTGCTTTTTCTTAATCACAGAAGCCTCATGTAGCTGTCCCGTCTCCTTGAAATATCTTGAAAATATATGTAAAAAACATAGATCTAATGAAATTTTAATCAGCTCTAAACATAATCTTAGCTGCCATACATTCTAATCTTTAGACAAGTATTCCCAGCTGAAGAGTTAGAAAGGAAGTCCCAATGTATTGTCATTTGACTGATTTTAGACTATTATGAGTGATCCAATGAGCGTGTTCAGAACATTACTTGACATTAATGATTAGACATTAGTGAATTTGTGAATCTCGCAATATCTCCATATAATACTTGATAACTAAGAACTAAGAAACTTATGAATTCATTTGACAGTTGTAGAAAAAATATTGTATGGAATACGTGATTATGTAATGAAAATATCACTTCACTCATTCGAACAACTGATCTATTACTTGCATGAAAAAACTCACTTTTTCTGTATTTCCAGCCAAGCCAATTCACCTTTGGTGCGGTCTAAAAGAACTTGTTCTCTTATCTTCAGAATTGCCTTCAGATTATCTAGTCTAGCATCCTCATCTTTTATGAGCTGTTCAAACTGAAATTGAAACAAATATAATTAGTTTTCACTTCCAAGAAGAATAGAAAGACGAGCATATCGTGGAATACTCCAAGAGAGGGTGGGTAATATACTATTTTTTCTATTTTGTATCAATTCTCACTAAAAATGATGTATTATGAATATTGGAGATGTTTGGTAACAGTGATGGAATAATTGAAGGACAATGTTCGCAGTAAGAAAAATAGCCCAAATGGTCATTGTGTGTGATTTTTGAAGTGTTGAACGAGTAATTAGATATGAAGTAATTAGTATAACAACATTGGGTTCTCATGAACTAGTAGAAGTACAGGGAAAGCCAAATAAAAGAAAATCTGAGAAATTGCCCTCAAAATATGACAAAAAAAAAGTTTTTCTTCCTTTGATTATAATTACTTTTGATTAACAGATAATGAGGTGAACCGGTTCTCAACCCAGCTTTTTTCAATAAACATGTAATGTAATTTGAGGCAAAATTAGAGGGAAAATGTATGAACACCCTACTACTAACCATATTCAGAGACATCCCTGCGAAATTATTGATCTGTAGATTCTCGAAATTCATCTCGTTTTCGCTCATCTTGCTCTTTGTAATGGTAGACATCTCCAAACCGGTCGAGAGTACGCTATCGTTATCCGGCTGTAGAATCGTACCGCCCAGTATATCGGTCATGTCCTTGTCGCTGACGGAATCTATGAAAGAGCCCCTGGAATAATTTATGGTGGCAACCTCACTAGCGACATCTGAAGAGGCAACTTCGGAAACGTCACTCGCCGTCTGTTTAGGTCTCGCAGACGTCTGAGTGTCTTGATTTTGGAGGATTTTCGATGTTGTTAGCACGTTATTCGTTTTCAAGGTTTCCAGAGCCTGACAATGGAATAGTAATTATAGTTATATATATTATGACACAGTGTCATGATACACGCCATTTTCTCTACTGTTTTCACAGCTACATTTCTTCAATTTGAAAACATAAAACATCCTTTTTGCTAGTTGAATTATAATGATTATCTCAATATATTTGTAGTAAGGAGAGATTCGTGATCTGCCCCAAAATGTCACAGCACTTGAAATTAAACCTTCAGATACCTAAAACAGAAATTCTCTATTTGTCAGTGACACCTTGCTTCTGAAAAAATGTTTGGAAGGCGAATTTATTAAATAAATATCAAAAATTCTACTCATCTTGATGTGGACGTATCGGGAACGAATCTGCTCCCGTTTTAGGGAAAATCGCCCAGCACGAGAATTATCAATTATTTTGAATATGCATCAAGTCCCTGTTTAATTGATGCTCAAAGTATTCATTTTTGATCTCAAATTTTGTGTATTTATGAGTATTTTGACAGGAAGAGCTCAAATGTATATTATATTTGAAAAGCTCTGTTCTCTTCCCAATGACGTGAAGAATACAACGTATTTGTTGTTACAATCACCCTGTACACTGACAAGAACGCTTGTTTTGTAGCCTGTAGTCCAACTTTTAAATTCACGATTTTTTCAAATCTTTAAAAACAAAAAGTCAAAGGGTGTTCAATTTCCTTGTACACACAAACATAAAAGCCAAAACTAAAAGATTCAAAATTATATGATTACCTTTTCTACTGCTGTGAACTGTTGCAGAGAAGCATTGAAATCATTTAGAAGATGTATTTCTGCTTCGAATTTCAAATGAAGCTCATTCGTACTATTCTGAAAAAGAGGAATTGTCAACAACACACAACAAACAATCCAACCATTCACATCCTTACCATGGTTTCAGATTTGTTAGATCTCAGTGAAATATTCTTGAACAACATGTTTCTGCTTTTATCTCCATCTTCATTTAAAGACGGTTCTTTCGTTTTTAACGAAATGCTAGGCTTCTTCAGTGGTTCGATTTCCGAATGGTTTCTGCCAGAACCTCTGCTGGTATTCACCCATGGAAAACTTTTGGATTTCGACAGGTCCTCGCTTTTGGACGGATGCAATTCAGTTGCGAGAGATTGGAAAACAGGCGATGATTTGGATATTTTCGACTCTTCGGACTCATTCAAAGTGTTGGGAACGTTTGTGGAATGTTCAGTTGAACTGTTTTTTACACTTTGTGCAGGTACTTCTTCCATTATTGCCTCTTTTGGGGTAGACTTTGCTACTGGAATGTTTTGAGAGTGCAACTCCTTGCTGATACTAGTAGTCAGTTCTGAGCAATTTGTTTTCCTCGATTCGCTTTTGCTTTTAGAATTATTCGATGGAATGTAGTGGGGACTGAGTAATATAACTTGTTTATTATAAGTGGGGCTATTGGCAGATATGATTGACTCTCTGCTTCTGGATAAATCTGTGTTGAAATCAGATTCATACTCTTCATTAACTGACAAGGAATAATTTACTTTAGCTTTGGTTCGGTTGATCATAGGCGACAGTTCACTACATTTTGGTCCAGTACTATTTGTCTTGGAGGTTTCAGCTGCAGCTTGCTCAGTATCAGATCTTATGGTGGTCGTGGCACTTTTGATATTGTGCTTGACAAGTTTCATGTTGTTCAACCTCTCAGTATTGATAGCAGGATTCATGTTGGAGAGGTTTCTTTTTACTGATTCCGCATTGTTTTTTAAAGAAGTGCCGCTCTCGCTGGATATTTCAGGAATGTTTTTCGAAGTATCAGACTCGCTTTCAGTCGTTACAGTATGTAATTCGGAATGAATACTGTCAAAATTATTCTTATTAGTGAGTAATTCGAGGTGCTCTATTCGTTTAGGGTCCAAATTGAGGCACTTATGTGACACGAAAGATTGCAGATCGAACTTTTTGCTACCAGATCCCTGAATAATGTCTTTTAATTCTTGTTTTGTTCTGATTTGTTCTGGGTTTTTGCAGGGAGTTTTTGTGTCAACTAGAGAGTTTTTAATTCCAATATCTAGAGATGGTTTAGGAGAGTTTGTGACAAACTGAAGTTGTCGCTTAACAGTGTTTATAAAGTTGTATGGGTAACCTTGCGCTGGTTGATCTTGTAGCCATGTTGGACATGATTTTTTCAACACATTTGTTTGAGTCTCTATAGTGTTTTTTTCCACGACTACTGGTTTTGTTGAATCTTTGGTTCTTTTATCTCGAACACTTTCTAGCACTTCTGATTCTTTTGGTGAACGAATTGTTATGTTGGATAAAACAGTGATTTTAGCACTTTTTTGGGTGTCTACTAATTGAGCATCTTCATCATTGTTGGAAGTGAACAAGTTAGTGGGCTTTAGATTTTTCCAATTCGGATGCTCAAGGTTTTTTGCTGACATACTAGGCGAATTATTTTCCTTTTCAGATTTTTTCTCAGATTTACTTATTTTATTACCTTCTTGTGTTTTATCTTCAGACATTCTCTTCTGGATCTCATTTTTTCTACATCTTTGAACATGATCTGGGGGTGGAGGATACAGTAGGTTTGGATTGATTGGTTTCGTATCAACATTACAAGCTGGTCTTAAATAAATATTTCTATCTCTAGATTTGGATCTTTCCCTTTTAGCCTGCACATTTTTAGTAAGTAGTTCTTTTGATTTCTTGTGCAGCTCTTCCAATTTCTTCTTTTTCAATTCTGCTTTCAGCTTTTCCTCATTTTGATTTTTCGTTTGTTCCAAACGCTTTTCCCGCTGTTTCTTTATATATTCTCGGGCTTCTTCTCGATTATAATTTCGAAGTTTTTTCTGAGATTCTTTCTGATCACTTTCAATTTTGTTGACAGGAGGGTTTTTAGAGGTAGTTGGTTCTTTCACACGTCTGGAATGATTGATATCAAAAGACTTTGCAATTTGTACTTTGTTGGGAGATATTTTCACATTTTCTTTTAATACATCATCTGAAGAAGGGGCTAATCCTGAATGAAAACCAGAGTCAACAATATTCCTTCCAGTATTAATTAGACTTTGCAATTGAGCTTTGAGTTCCTCAGTTTGTTTTCTTGTTTCCAAAATTCTTTTACCAATATCATCTTTAGCTGCCATTTTCTTACATGTATTCTATTAACTGTAAAAATTTTGAACAATATGTTCAATGTAGGTAACGAAATTAACATATTTTTCATGAACATTTCTCAAAATAATCTCTATTGTATCAACAGGTTTGAAACAAGTGTTTCAAACAGAACTCTAGATGATAACTTTGATTATACATATTCCAATTAATCAATCGATTCAATAAGAACGATATGATGAGTTCCCACCATTTCTGTGATGATGAGGTATATTTTATGTGGTATGTTATGAAAAAAAATCATTGGAAATAGTGTATCATATCATATTTTAATGTATAAACACATCGCCACAAGATTATAATGAATAACTAATTATTATGCAGGAATGTTATGCAATGTTCGAATTGAAAGTGAAAGAAAATAAGTATTCTCACCTAAAGCAATTTTATTATCACAGTAAGCTACATCACATACATTTTCTCATTACCATTTTCTAAGTTTTTTGTTTGTAATAATAATAACCGTCATTGGTGTCATTTAAACTTTCAGTGGCGAAAAAATAACCTCACAAATGCTAATGTCAGTGGTTAGCCTTGACCTTGAAGAACGTACCAACGAATCAGAACTCAGAATTAACGGCTTAACGGTTATATACCAGATATGGGTACATATCCTCAGTGGTTACTTATCTTCGAGGTAACAGCAAAGAGTATATATAGTGTAAGCAATTATTCGATGGTAATCATGATACTATAACTGAGAAGTATCATGGATGGTAATACGGTATTCAGTGGTGAATACTATGATCATTCCACCAACATAGAGAAATATCCATCCTTTCAGTGAGAGCAAAGATAACTGTGCAATTTATATTTCTGTGATAATATGGTGTATATAATCTTTGGTCATAGATTATGCTCGATGTTTCAGTAAAAACCTGCGATAACGATAAGTCAGTTTGGCTTGGTTCAAAAGGCAACCAACAGAGAGCGCTAGTAAACTCAAATGAATATTGTACGTCGTAGGAACATGAGGTGTATTAATTACCGTTCAGCATTCATTAGGGATAGTATCAGATGAAAAATCTTCGACATGCAGGAAGTTACTGTTACGTAATATTTTTCCTCATTGAGGACATAGTACGAAGAGTCAACCAGAAACCACGCCTTGTCGATTCTCATAAACTTACTACCCATTCGTAATATCTGATATATGTTTGTTTTACATACCTACATCATGAACAAAACGCGTTCGATATACTTTCTCCAGAGCTGAAAATCTATTGCCTCTGGTATCATCGTGATATCGATCACATTAGTTTTCAAATGCGCATTGATTTTTTGTTCGGCTTGGGTACCCGAACAAGAGAGAAATTTTAAGAAACAATTGCATCGGATATGAGGAATGAGAATCAACTGTTGATACATTACCGAATGTATTTTCGAATTCAGCGGGAAAAGTATATACGAGCGGTTCTCATGAAATGGTTATCGGATTCTTATTCCATATTTCATGAGCACTTTTCACCTCTGAAAATGAGATGAATCATTTTTCCTTAGTACGTCGTAAGCTCCTGATTTTCAGCGATTTTTATTATAATTTTCGCCCATTTTGCATATGATACTGAGCAGTTTTTGTGATCAATATTGATCATGAACATCAATGAAGTAATTTGTTGGAGCAGATGATTCAAAATATTCACCAATATGATTGAGAGAAATGAAAAAATTGTGGCAGTTTTTCAAAACCACGAATTTGAAGTTTACGCAGATTCGACTTCTCTTTCTGATGTTTATTTCAATCAACGCTTTTAGCGAGTCGTGTTCATACGACTTCGGGTTCAGTCGAGTATGTCGTAATAAATGAGTAATGTTAGCATAAATTCTGATTGGTTATTCTAGCAGTTCATCTCTGAATGAGGGTGGCACAGGTGTTGATATCACTAGATCTGTTTTCTGCTAACATGAAATCTCGCGAGTTTCAATAATCCATTGAAATACTCAGAGAAAAACGGATTGTGCTAGTTTAGGTGAGTGATATCAAATGATAAAATAGTTTTTTTGTTAAACATGTCCATTCCACAGGAAAAAAATCGACTTTTTTTCCTGAATTTTCTAGTGTTTTTATGTCCCGAAACATCTAATTGAATAAAAGATGTGAAAATTGAATTGTTTCTCTCGAAAAGATTTAAGATATCTATCAAATATGCCTCACTATCTCACTAGGTTATAGAAAAATATTCAACGGATCAATTGTATTTATAGAAACAAAGTGAAAACTTGATGATACATCCGCGACTGATAAAATCGTTCCGATAAACTCCTTGATTCATACCAGTCAATATTCTCGATAGGTGTGCCTAGAATGAGAATATACCATTATACTACACGTCCGCAGTCAATTCATCAAAGGCTCAGCGGGTGATTTTTTCTCAAATGACATTATATTAACGCAGGGTTGGCCTCAGGAACAAGCTTTCAATACAAAGAAGACCATGCCCCCTCCTCTCTTTGTATTTGATTTGGATATCATCAACGTCACATGGAAACTTTTGCACCATCACAGGAAAATTATTATTTTTATAGGATCGTGCGAAAGGTGCGGAAGCGTAGAACCTAATATTATTTTATTTTTATTTTTCGCTCAAAATCCGACTCGGAATTCAGTAATATTCCATATTCAACTCGGAATTTAGTAATATTACTCGGAGTAGTATATTCAAAATTCTGATTTGCAAACTTGGAAATTAGTAGTAAGCGAAAAATAAAATAATATTGGCCTTTCTACGCTTCCGTAGAAAGGTAAGTACTTTTTGAAGTGTGAATAATGCAAAAAGTTCTATTTTTCGCACTGTTGGTTACGAAATCAATCAATGATGATGAGTACTTAACCACAGGGGTTTGCTTTCTAATGCCTGTTCATTCGTACTTATCAATGGTTGCATCTCTTCATGCTTCGTGCGAAAAATACACACTTTTCGCACTAGTCGCACGAATGATTATTGTGACGATATAAATGAAAAGTAGAATTTGATTCAAGAAATTGTCACTCAAACGCTGAGGTCCATAAATACTGGCAATAAATTGTCTTTATTTGAGCAATTTTCTGTGTTTATTGATCATAGATTGATCTAGTAATCGAAGCCCAAACATTAGGGCAAAAATATAACTTTTTGCACGATATTATTCAATTCAATTTTGCGTGCTTTGACTGGATATTTACTTGAAAGAACAGGAATATCTGATGTATATCGACAAAGAAAGAAATTGAATATTAAATAAGATTCATTTCGAGATAAAAGTTTATTTCCATAATGATATCACCATTTTCTTGGGTGAGTGTGATGTGTCATTGTATTTGGAAGAATAAATACAATAATAATAAATTTAGGTCCGTATTTGAAAAGTTAAAGAATGTATTTCTGTATAGATGACGACGCAATATCGTAACGTCAAGTTCTCAGTTCGGTGGTGATATTCTCCATTTTTTTTTTTTGGAAAATGATAATCGTTTCGTCTGCAAATAATGACAGTAGAAAATAAAAACGAAATTGTAGTTAGTTGTTCTTGCGTCTATACTTTTATCGGAATATAATATGATTTTTTTCAAGTTCTTGTATGTAGTATGTATTCATTGTTGGGCACAACTTCGTCTATTTGAATTTCGCTGTATCATCCATGATTTCCGAGGTGATTTCAATTCCACTCCATTGTTTTTTTTATGTTTCATGTTATTTAGTTTTAAGAATTTAGTTTTCATTAGGCTTCAACAGCTCAGATCAGATTTCGTATCAGAAAGTTGAATTTATAAGCCTTTCAATCTAAAATTCACCTGCATCCAATATTACTGGATTTCTCTTTTTTTGTGAATTTTTTTGTGAATATTATTATTATTATCTCAACCTGAGGGCGAGTACGGCCCTGCTTATTATTGCTAAGCAGTCGGCTCTGCTCATTCAAATTGTCGATTTGCTGAAAATTATAGCCGTCGAAAACAAAGGAGTGGTTAGGCAGGTGTTAATTTGGTCTGTCAAAATTTCTTTATTTTTTTTCCATATACAAATATATATTTATTCGTCATTACATATTAGATGCAAGATGAATATTTCCGACGAAGAATCTCGCGACTTGGAAACTTTCACTTGCCGAGCGGGATGCAAAAAAAAATAAAATTTGGTTGATCCTTCATCAATTTCAAATTAATATTAGTATTAGTTTTAGAAATAATGAACAGAGTATTTTGCAAATTTTGAACCCATTGAAACTTCTCAATCAACAGTTTATTTTTTTAAATACATTCTGTTTTAATTTCACCTGTAAATTTTACTTTGCAAACAGAAAAACATTGAACATCTCAAACAAAATTTATGGTCAACTAATGGGACCCCTTATTTGTTTGCTCTTGTCTAATAGCGTGATACACAAATAACTAATTGCTTATAGAACCTGACAATTAGACATGGCAATATAAAATCATGATCAACGGAGAGAATCTATCGTCCACTATATCGAAAACTGTTAGAGATAATACCTATCCATTCTGGATGAAATAGATTTTTGAGTACTTTTTGAGTTTTTCGTGATTTTATAGCTACATTTCTGAAATTTGGAACGAGCGAGTTATGCTCACTAGAGGGCACATTTTTTCCAACTTCCGATTTTTCCGCAAATGACACCAACTTTTGATTTTCAAATGGAGCACCCTGTATATTAGGGTATATTTTTGAAATTTCATGATACTCTGTCATTCGAGAGTATCATCGATGGGGAATCCATCCATACGATGCAGTTTCCAAGAATTTAATAATATTCAGGGTGATCCATTTGAAAATCGAAAGTTGAATAATTTTGTCAGAGTGGACTTTACAGAGCATATTTGGTGTTCCGAATTTCAGAAATGTAGCTCTGAAAAAAAGGAGAAAACCATGAGTCTGTGTCACCCTATATAAAATCATAAAAAATTGGGTGTTTTTGACAAGAGCAAAATATAAGCTGAGAATATTTTAAAATTCACATTGGATGCTCATCACAACTTTCGTTAGAGACGTTTGGTTTTTCTGTTCATAAAAATGAAATCTGCACGGAGGATAATTATAAAACTGGTGCATTTTGCCAAAAATAAAAAAAAATCGAATGAGCAAGTTGAGGGGGCCAAAATATATGTGAAGACCTTCTACTTTATGGTGACATCTCATTTTTCTTTCTTCGATGACCAAAGACTTCTCTACATTTTCAGGGAGATTTCAGAATTCAAGAAATTTCATCAGCGTTTTTCACGGGAAATTAGGATTTCACAAGAATACATTTATTGCTTTTAGACAAAGCGCCTTTTGCAATGCACTGCATAATAATTTCATCCTATAATCCCAAAAATTCTTGTGGTTCTGTGTTAATTTCTACTAAATACGAAATCTCTCGTGATCACAAAGTGATTTTGATTCAGCCATGGTATTATTATTATTATATTTTTTCATGAAATTCGAAATAGGTACGTACAGGGTGAGCTCAAACCTAATAGTGACTTATAAGATCTTGATTTTTGCAGGAAAAATTGATATTCTTTCCTTGAGTACAATTTTTCAAACACAACAATTTAAAAAGAAGTATTTCAAAGTCGATAGATAGAAAATTCCCTTTTTCATGTGCATATATATAGTGCCGTCTTCTACGAACAAAGTCTCACACTCGTTTTTTTCCAATCCGAATTGGAATGTTTCATATCATTACATATCTCGAGCTGAAATATTGCTATAACAAATCTGGGCAACAATTCAGAATTCATATTTCAGTCTTTCTAGCATTAAGTTGAGAATCAAAAATCTTGAGGGTACAGCCACCATCACACTAATTATATTCTTTTGACAATTTCAGAAATAAGTATCTTGCGAAATGTACTCGAGGCACACAGATTCGGTGAGTAAACCCACATCTATTATCTTCGCTCAGTGTCCATCATTTAGTTACGCAGATCGACAATGCTGATAAAGTTTAACCTTCAATGAAGACAATAGCGTCTATTGAAATCCGCTTTCAAGTACATCTCCCTGTTATTATCTAATACAAAACAATTGGCGTAAAATAATTGTTGTAGGAATTATGAACTGAAACTTGATAAGCCCGTTATTTCAAAGTCGAATATCACTAGCTTCGGTATGGAGTGTTGAGGAATACATATACAGGGTGTAACTCAAATGATTCATGAAAAAAAGTTCGTATAAACGTGTGTCGAAGTGTTACTATGAAATAGGTTTCTCATTATTAAATCAAAAGTCTTAATGCCGATTTTGATGACACTAGGTACGTTTGTTAGCACAAGTGGTTTTTTTCACTGAAATTCCAGTGTCGTCACAGAGGGTTATGGTAAAAATCATGTCAGCCTCTGCGACACCACTGGGAATAAAATCCGAAATCTAATTTCGAGACAAGAAGCATCGCATTACAAATAAAATACACACGGAGCTCATTCGGCGAAAAGAATTTCGAGTAATTTATGAAAAAACGATTTTTCATTTAACCTTGGACACCCTGTTACTCGGAAACGGAGCAAGTTAGGACACACGTTTAGATGAACTTTTTTTCATAAAATATGACAAGAAAGCACCACCTGAAATTATTGACATCATTTAAGTTACACCCTGTATATTGCTAGAATTAAGTTGCAACTGGCATCAAGGATCCTTTTTTTTACGACGGCTCGAAATAAATGTACTAAAAATATCACAGAGAATCCAGGGAATCGAAGGAAATTCACAATATTCAAAATACTCATATTTACAGATTTTCGTGATTTTTTCTCTTCGTTTCAATTACAAATTACGTACAAAATATTGCCTCATGACGAATTGTCACTCTTTAGTGTCAAAACACGAAGAAGCAGAACGATTTCGGAGAAAAATATCATCCAGTGTGTTGGAAAACGGGACCAGATTCGTTCCCGAAACGTCCACCTGTAAGATGAGTAGAAATTTCGATATTTGTCTTCGAAAACTTTTTTTAAATGATACTGTTGAAAAACTAACGATGTCCCAGATAGCTTTCATTTTTTTTTAACTGATTAATGATATTTTCGGAGGTCGTCCGATCCGAGATTCGATTCAGCAACTTCAACTCACGGATACGTGAATTTGCGGAGATCGGATTATTTCGATAAGGATGGCAAAGGGCATCACCATCTTTCGCTTTCTTCCGAATTCGGAGACTTACTTTCTGATTTCCGAAAAGATAGAGGAGCACCAGCCCCGGTTGTACAGGGCGTCATCCGAATATTGTCGCGAAACTGGCACAATCCGTTTTTCACTACGTACTTACAGATCTATACTGACGTCGATAGCCGTGCTATTACCACTCAAAATCAATGCGAAAGTTCCTTATTCATTACGACATACGTTTCGACTATATTTGTATGTCATACTGATAGCTTCTGACAGAGATATCAATTACTCTTGTATGAATACGGCTGGCTAGGAGCGTCACGAAGCGTTGACAAGAGTCTAGTGAAGAGGAACAACAACAGCAGGATAACTACGTCACCATCAGTTTAAATGGGTTTCTGGTAAAGGGGTGTACTTTGAATTCGATAATAAATCATGTGAGTTACCTTTGTTACTCAGTTGGACAGTCGAAAGGTGTGGACACCCCCATTTGATCAATATGAATATGAATGAATGATGTGGGTATACACTGAGTCCAAGATAAGGAGGGCCAGTATAGATTGCATCAATATGCAAAGAAGAATACAGGACAATGAATAAGAATACAGTGAATTGAACTTTTTTCCCAAAATTATGAAGAACTAAGGTCGGTATCCCAAAAATTACTTGATAATGGTCAAAATAGGCTTGAAACGCGTCAAAACACGTCGTCGAAATCGAAACGAAAAGGACTATCGGAATCTAATATCAAAATAACAGGTCCGTATTAGGAAAAAATGAGTTGATGATGGTTGCCAAATCAATTTAACGGTATTTCAGAAAATATCTCACAAAGCAAAAGTCATTCAAACGAATCTGTATCTCTTGTAGTTTTCGAGAACTGGCCTTCATTATCTTGGGCACAGTAAATAATTACCTACCGCATTAATGTAATGAATACAATTTGGTTCATTGGTGAATTTGAAAGATTTTCATGTTTTAGTTTTCGATCTTTCAGAATCTTTCAGCTGTTAGTCCGTTTTTTTTATTCATCAGTATTTTTCCCAAATATACCCTGTATAGCAACCAAAAAGAATATCCAAGGGAGCTTATTCGTTTGGGAACTTTTCCGTGGAAGAATTTTTGTTAACTATTCGTATAAGTATTTATATTCATAACTGAGAACCCTTGATACGGCTCATATTATGACCTTATAGTTGGTAATGCATTCTGATTTTGAAGCTTTTTTTTCTAAAACACACATCAAAATGTGTATTCTTTCCGGAAGCGTAAAAGGACCACTAATCAGTTATTTTAAGTTTTGATAATTGATAATTTAAGATAATTGACATTTTTGAAAACTCTACTCGAAAATGCAATTCATTGGTCACCACGACTGATTCCTTCGAAGATTGAAGAATGTAGAATGTAAATCTATTAGTGAATTTGAATCTGCTCAATTGAATTCTGCGAATATTTCTGATATTCATACTTGTAGCTCCAAGAAACATCGTTATCTGTAAAGAAACTCATTCAAGATAAGAATTTAGATGACCCTCTATACGGATATTTATTTATACATTTGCGCTGTTGATATCTTAATCATTATTGGTTCATGTTTATCTGAATATTCACTAATTAGAGTTGATATTCAATATTATTATTAATTAAAACAGCTTTTTTGATAATTTTCTGTTGATTGTATATTTTATTCAGATAGGTGCTTATAAACGGAAGATTCGCTTTCCTTTCTTTTACTCTATATCATTTCCGGTAACTGTAATATGAGTGTCATCAGAGATAATAGATATACCATGTGAGAGTAATATATTCGTTTGATAGTTTCACTTTTTATGACACCTTTGTGTTGTATCGTAAACAATGTAATTATCTCTAGAGATATCGATTTTTCCGACAGCTCTGTTATAGTCAATATCTAAGGTGACCAATTATAATGAAAAGGAGGATGAAAAAATTACAACGTGAATAAATAATTTTATTATTACAAACAAGAAAACACTAATTACGCTCGAAATCTTTGGAATTATTTGATTGAAGGAGTATTGTGAA
Organism: Gastrophysa polygoni; assembly: GCA_963576655.1. NCBI lineage: Eukaryota > Metazoa > Arthropoda > Insecta > Coleoptera > Chrysomelidae > Gastrophysa > Gastrophysa polygoni. The sequence continues at coordinate 51,347,480 of OY755083.1, forward strand.
TTTTGGAGCAAGAATTATCACGAGATTTTTGGTGTATTTCATCAGGTGAATTTGGGTTGTTTAGCAAAAAAACGAGAGAAACTGTCAACTATTTGAAAAGCAACAACGAAAGATGGAGCATTTTTAGGTTTTCATTAATTTCCTCGAAAATGGAGCAAGTTACGGAAATATCTCAAGAGTCGAAAAAGTTGTATTTTTAGTTGCTCTGAAAAAGCAGAAACATTCGGGAAAATACACTCAACAAATCTGACCATGAAATTTCGTGCAACATTATAGAAACACTCCGCACTCTACATACGAGTGTAAGTGGGCCACTGGGTATTCACCACGACGAACTTTTGACCGTTTCAACGAGCATGTAACTTATGCACTTTTCTGATATCAGGATGAAGAAAAAGTCGAGCGATATACGCGAGACGCAAGGCCATATGAATGTAGTTCTGGCCGCTCTGAAAATGTTGTACGTACGATATTTTTGCGAGAAACTGGCAAATAAACCACTATAACTAATGCACGAATAATAATCTTGAATCGATCCGACTTGCAACTTGCAAAACACTCGAGTAATAGTCGGTATTCGAAAAGAATAATCCGACAAACGCACCGCTCTCGTTTGAGGAATTCACGACATGAAACTATTTTTTCATTCGTTCGTATTATTAGTGTAATAAAGTCGTAGTGCGGGCGATGTTACCAAAATTCGGGAATTTGCATTGTCTCTAATCGATTGTCTTGCAATCGGATGACATGATCTTTCAATCTAGTCCAAGCGTCCAATGTAGGCGAACAAAATATCAATTTATATTGTCTGGACGATACACGAGGTTATTCAGATTCGACTCGCAGCCATAATTTTTTATACATTGGTCGATCTCACGATTTGATGCCGACATCAACCCTTCTTCATTTTCAATCATTTTTTGAATTTCCAAATACAAATTGATGCTTTGAATATCATAGTTTCTCCACCAGTGATCGTTTTGGCATGTGAAATCAGTATTCAATTTGATATATCTTACACTTGTTTTCAACGAACTTCGTATCTCTTCTTGAGATCTCAATGTTCAGCAATAAATTCAAATATGCCTGTACAATCTGATAGTTATTTATATACCAAGTGCTTTTTAGAGACGACGATGGCAAGAGAGGATCTACCAATCTAAAAGTACAGGATTGTAAGACAGTACTTTGAGAAAGTCGTTCACTATTTTTTAGTAACGAGGAGAGAAAATCCCACGAAAAGTTGAACTTTTCGACATTCCTGTAGTCTGATCCGGAACTGAGACCCATGCAAATTCTGTCTGCAATTTTTTTCTGTTCCTCTTTGCATTTCCAAGGAAGTCGGGATATCTTGCCTCTATGTCAGAACATATAGATCTGCATATTCTCTATATGATCTTCCTGTTATTATACTCTACACATTGAAGTATTTCGTACACCATATGAGTTGCTTTGGTTCCTATATCTTTCGAAAATGATGTTTCAAGAGGTATTAGATATATTTTCATTGCATTTCATGCAATTTTTGGTCTTATATTCACAGCAAAAAAGGTTCATCAAGAATTCCAGGGGTTCTACATCTAGAGGGTGTGGAATTCAATAACCCTCACGAAATAGTCAATGCCTTTGCAACCTTCTTTGAGAGCGTTTTTGTGAAAGTCGACCAGACTTCCATACAGAATAACAATATAATAATAACAAATAACCCAACTATATCAGTCAGATCATTTTCGGAAACTGAGGTAGAGAGTGCATTGAAACAACTAAAACCAAAACTCACCTGTGGAGACGACCAAATTCCAAGTTTTTTGGCTAAAGATTGTGCTTGTATATTCGCTGAACCACTTACAATAATCTTCAATTTAGCATTGACAACCAATTATTTCCCAGATATATGGAAAGTATCAAAAGTCAGTCCAATATTCAAGTCAGGGAAAGTAAACGATATTTTGAATTACAGACCAATAACTCTCCTGTCAAACTTTGCAAAGGCCTTTGAAACATGCTTGTATAATAGAATATCTCCTAATGTTAGAAACCTTATTACCACAAATCAACATGGTTTTATCAGCAAAAGATCGACAATAACAAATTTGATGTGTTTCACTCAAACAATACACAACAGTTTCGAAAACGGTACACAAGTCGACACTATCTATACAGACTTCTCAAAGGCCTTTGACAAAATCAATCACAAAATATTACTGAACAAGCTGGATGTATTCGGTCTAGACGAACCACTCTTGTTATTTTTTGATTCCTACCTCACAGACAGAAAATTATATGTTGAACATAGAGGTCATAAATCATTCACCTTCACAGCATCTAGCGGTGCACCCCAGGGAAGTGTATTAGCCCCACTCCTTTTTTCCATATTCATAAATGATATATGTGAAGAATTTTCTAGCTCCGTAACGTTATTCGCAGACGACCTGAAATTATTTCGACCCATTTCTTCATTGGACGACTGTCTAGTACTTCAGAATGACATTGATTCCCTATACAATTGGTGCAAAGTTAATAAGCTACCTCTGAACATACAGAAATGTAATTACATGATTTTCAGTCTAAAAGCAAATATTACTCTTTATCCTTACCAAATAAACAATCATATCCTGACTCAATGTTCAGAAACCAAAGATTTGGGTATCTGGTTCGACCCTAAGCTGAACTTCTCATTACACATAAATAAAATCACTCTACACGCCAAAAGAATGCTAGGATTAATATTTCGGACCTGCAATGATTTTCAAAATATTGATTGCTTTACTAAACTCTTCAACTCATTTGTAAGATCAAGACTGGAGTATGGATCTCTAATTTGGGCCCCAATATATAACGTGCAAATACAAGCTGTCGAATTGTGCCAAAGAAAATTTATGAAATATATGATATTCAAATTAGACGGTGTTTACCCCCAGCAAGGTTGCTGCAACAAAATACTTCTCGATAGGTTCTCTTTCCTATCTTTAGAAAATAGGAGAATATATTATTCATGTATTTTTATATTTAGAATTTTACACGGTTTGATAGACTGTCCTGATATTCTGTACAAACTTGATTTCCACGTTCCACGCCAGAGTAGCAGAAAAGAGTCATGCTTCTACCTACAATCATATAGAACAAATCTATTCACCAAATCACCAATACACACTGTATGCAAAAGGTACAATGAAATTTGTTCTAATACTGACGTCTTTGCAGATAATCTTAGTAATTTCAAAAATAAAATTAAAGCACTTTTACTTCAAAAGCTGTAACAATAATTAGTTGATTTATTTTGTTCTAATCTATCTTTTTTTTTTATTATTCTCATTACTCATTCTTTTTCAGTACCTTTATATATTTGTAAGAAATTGAAATGTAAACTTATATACATATATAAATTGTCTTGTAATTGGGATCTCTCCTGTTAGACAATAAACCGATTTTTTTTTTTTTTTTTTTTTTTTTTTTTTATGATGAGATCCCTAGTTCTTGCCTCATCATTATTGATGATTAGTTCAAAATGGAGATAATTGGAGTATAGAATTAATCTCCATTCCAAATCTCGTTCAGTTTATATCTTTCTGTCTAGATTCCACCACTAGTCAACAATACAAGTTTCAAGCTACATACCTGAGCTTTTTCATTAGATTTTCATGACTGCGATGATGAAACTTTGAAAATCTAACTACTTTCTCTCTTCAAAGATATCTATCATGCCCACATGAATATATAATAATAAATCGTACGAGCTATAACGGCCTATCGATATTCTTGAAAAAACAGTAAACAGATACCATTGAAATGCCATTTAACACCTCTTAATCTACCTTGAAAAATGAATTACATTGTTTCGTGATTTATTTGACTCGTACAATACCAGTGGTTCGCGTTGTTTGTGATAATTACCGTTCCATATATTATGCAACTGAACTGGATTGGCGCAAGAAACTCTCAAAACTGCGGAAACGATTGTACCAGATTTAATGAATCTTGGAGAAAAATGCCTACCTGTTGTATGACCTTCTTTGTATACGCAAATGTGTATTTCTAATTGCAGAACATTTTACGAGGGGTGTTGCACTCTGACGATCCGGTTGATGGTGTACTTGACTTAGATTTTTGGAAATCCTTCAAGTGAAAATTCAAAGAAAATTCAAAGTCGAATATCAGTGCTCCGTAAATCTATCAATACTTTTTCTCTCGCTCTCGCTCTCTCTCTCTCTCTGTTTCTCGATTTTGGAAATCTTCATCGAATCTGACGATCATCGGAAATATCAGTACCATTTTTGGAATATCATATCGATTCTTGACACTTTGAAAAATGCCTTCTGATCTTGAAAAATTTCATAAATCTTAAGGAAAAAATCCTTGGAAACCTGTAACAACAAATTCTTCGTGAATCTTGCAATTCTGTTGGAACTCCACAGAAATATAGAAAAATCTCGCGAATATTCAATAAAAAATTACACAAATCTTGATGAACCTCTAGAAGTGTTCCAATCTTTGATAGAATGTAGATGGATGATAATGTAATGAAAGTAAATAACGTCCTCAAGATTTGGTAGATAAAATACAAACAGTGACAGTTATGAAGTTTCAATTGTGACATAAAATTCCTACGAATCTATAGAGAATCTTGAAAAATATCCGAAATCTTTTAGTGGTTTCTCAATATTTGATAGATCTTCATGCGAATCCGCATAAATGTTACTGATGCTTGAAAAATTCACGGAAAATCCTTGATCCAATCTGGTGTTATTTCTGAAAACATTGAAATAGTCTCGTAATCTTGATAAATCTCCATGATTCTCTCTTCTCTCTCAAATCCAACGAATCTGGCAGAAAATCTTTTCGATAAGAACTATATTTCTGCCTCACCCAAAAATCTCAAACCATTACAAAAACTGGTTCAGTGATTGGGAATCGACAGGGCATTATCAGGGTACAATTTCGATACTATGAATATTTTAATCAGATGAGTTAGATTTTGGTGGATGTGAAACTCCATTACACATTTCTTCAGGAACATCTACATTTTAGGGAGCATGTCGAAATTCCATAAATCATCAATAATCTTGTACCCTGAATAATGTTTGATTAATGCGAATTAGCTGAACTACTCTAGTTCAAACTCATATTGTATAGATTACCATCAGTTTCTTCAAAGATATTCTGAAAAGTTGCATAAGTTGCTTCGAAGATATTCTGAAATGATTTGAAATTTCGAGAAGTGTTTATTTTTGTTCCAGCAAGCCGAAATAACTCATTCTATTTTATCATTTGGTAATATAAATCGTTTTTTGTATTATGTAACCTATTCATACAGTTATTGAAACATGAAGAGATGTAAACAGGAAATACCTTTTATACCATAGACAATCGCATTATTGATTGCTCTAAGTGACTTTCAGAATATACTTATACAGAGTGTCCCACTATGTAGATTTCATGTAGTTTTTCAGTAGACACTACAAACTGTTCATCTTATACATCTTGAATTAGAATTCATTTGTTGAATAAATTCATTGTGGATATTTTTATCGCATATCTGAGCTTATAGAAACGCGCGGGTTATTAATAACTCCTAGGGAAGTGAAATACTCAAAACTGAACAATTTCCCACAGCAGATTTCAACTTTTCAACAACGTCTTATTTCAGATTTGGCATTGAGTTGTTAGTTTCCGGTCATTTGACAAAAAGTGAGACACCCTGTGTATATCAGTGATTGTTACATTCCGGTCGAAATAACTACTTCCCTCATGACGCAGAGACTGAGTCTTATCTGATACAATGACGATCAATGCTGATGTTCCACAAGGATCTGTCTTGGTACCGACTTTATTTCTGCTCCACATAAACGATTTGTGATGGTACACTTCATACCGTCTTATCCTCAGATGAAGCCAGATGTTTGAGAGGGAGTAGAGTTTAGTAGAGTTCATTCATTCATTCATATGTTTGGAGCTCAGCTTTCGAACATAATCTGGAGCTCGTAGATTCTATTCTTTTGCTCTAGTCGGTGATACTACACCCACAAAATCATCGACCTCTCTAGAACTTCCTAGTATGTAGACCGTTGATTATCAGTTTGCCCAACAACACTTGACACAATCAGTTTTTTATATACTAACCAGATACCTCACTGAAGTCAGAGATCGGCCGTGTTTTGACCACCCTGGAACTTATTCATAATGGGACGAAACCATGTGATATAATATATATGTTAAATACCGGCTGTAAAATTCTGAAAGTCTGAAAATTAAAGAGTCTGCTTGCATTCTTCTGAATGGAGACAATAATATTGCTTCTTGTTCAGTTGATATAGATAGAACTTGGCATCCACTTCTGAAAATTGATCATGAAAATGGAAAAGTCAATATCAATCAATAAAAAACGACTTGTTATCAGAATGCCTCCGTCTGCCAAATAGTCACTTTTCAGTGTCAAAACCAATTGAACATTGAAACATTTCACGAAGAATTTTTTTTAAATGTGTTGAGAACGGGAGCAGATTCGTTCTCGAAATGTCCACTAAGATAACTAGAAGTTTTTTTTTCTATTGAATATAATTGTAATTCCAAATTTTTCAAAAACAAGGTGTCACTGACAAATAGAGAATTTCTCTTTTAGGTATCTTAAGGTTTAATTTCAAGCGCAGTGATATTTTGGGGCAGATCACAAAATCTGTTCTTGCTACAAATATATTTAATAAATTAATAAATAATTTTCAATAACTTCTACTTTATTTTTTAGAAACGAGGAGAGAAAATCCCACAAAAAGCTGCTCTAGTAGGACAACTGGTATATATAATGATTTGAGGACAAAGCCCAGGTGTATATTTATTCATTTTGATTACAGGTTCCGAAATTGTATGTATTCGTACTATTGTGTTTCAAAGATTTTCTTTCGACAGAACCTAAAATCATTTTTTCTTGAAAGTTTTGAGGTCGTAAGCATCAGGAAAGACTTCACTGGGCAAATAATTCCATTATTATTGTTATTTCATTAGGAATGAGGGTGAATCAAAGTGCGAAGTTTTCGAAGGTGCCAAGTTGAACAATAAAAATAGTTTTCTTACCCAATTTTTCTCAAATTTCGCAAATTTCTATAACAACGTTATGCCACCGGTGGCGTAGAAGATATAGCTGATGCCATTTGCTAAGCGCTATCTGTCGAATTACCAAACACCCTGTAGGTGTATCCATAAAAAATGTGTATTCAAAACACCGGCTCTGCCCCATTAATGTAGAGGTAATTAAATGTTGTAAAACTTTCGTTTAAAAAGATCACCGCCCTCTGGCCAAATCAATTACAAATCTCATCAAACTCGGAATAAAATAATTTGAGTTTCACAATAGTAGTTGTACTTTTGTTGGTACCTACCTATTCGACAAAATATAAAAGCGTTATGACCAACAGGTGTAGAAGTAGACCAAGCCGAAATGAATGGTATGCAAAATCCACTATAATTATCTACTCATTCCAGTGGCGTAACATGTGTTCGAGGGCCCCAAGTTTGCTGTTGAATTACTACGTTGCTTTCATAATTTTTGTGAGAATCCCAATTCTGAAAAATTTTTCTAAGACAAGGGATACTGTCCACTCTGTATATTTCCCAGCTGTTCAATAATTATTCGATGGTTTTTATCCATTACAGTTATATGGGTGGATTTCGATTCGAATCACTTTTTTTGAGTTTCAAACACACAATTTACACACCATACACATCGACAGCGTCTCTACAAATTTTCAAAATTATACTACATTCAGTTCTCAATATGAAGATCTCCTCGAATCATGATATACCTTGTAAATTTATTTGTTTTCGTTATCTACACAGGAAAAAAATTATAGTTACCCCAACAAGTTTTCATGGCAACCGTAACAATATTTTGGTTATTATAACGATAAATGAACTCCTGTATAAAATGTGTCATCCAAAGACGATTGTTTTGTCATTTTGACAGCGATAAAAAAGGTGCATCGTTTTTTATCACCGATAAAAACGCCTGTTCCTCTTAAGCGTCCACATCTAGTATGCTTACGTCACTTTAATGTCTGCCCTGTCAGTTACTTGAGCATTGTTGATGATTGATACTAAACCATAACATGAGTCGTTAATTTATCTTGCCAAAAAACACTCGTGCATCTCTTTTAAGGATAAATTTCTTTTTAACTCAAAATTTTTCCATCAGTAATTTTGCTCGAAAAACTGACATTTGACAAAATCACTCGACCTTCGGTCTCGCGATTTTGTCATGCCAGTTTTTCTCGTGAAATTACTGATTGGCAAGATTATTTCGTCACAAAAAGAAATTTATCCGATAAAAAAAAGCTCTTGTGTTTTTACTGTTGATAAAACATTGTGAAGGTAACAAGGTCATACATACTAACAACCATAAACAGTTTTTTGAATGTAGATATTCGAAATTCAATGAAATATCTCATCGAGATCGTTGAATATTCCCTTCATTTGATGACTGATTTTCCTGATATCGATTATCGTTCATACAAGATAATTTCTTGAAGCTGGTCAGCTGTGCCATGTGAAATTATCGACAAGTCAACTTTCCTATACATTTTCATTGTTTAGGCATCGACTGCTATATGAGGTAATCTCAGTGCGTCTCTTCCATTCGATAATTCTAGAGATGGTATAGTGATTTTTTTTTCATTCACTTGGGTCTCTAAGGAAGTCATAATCTGGACAGAAAGCAGGCGTTGGACTGTCATCTTTCATTACTGAACCTGTCAAGAGATACCAGTGAGTGAGATTTGTATGTCCTATTCTGAATCTACTTCTACATTCTCTTATCATTATTATTATTATTATTCAAGAATATATCTACATATGATATCGAAGTAATAGTTGGCAAAAGAAAGAGATAGGATATGGAAAAATGGCAAATGAACAGACTGCCCCGAAAAAATACTGAACAAGTCATATTTCCTCCTCAATAAAAAAAAATCGGGAAATATTATTCGCACTAGGTGATGTCCAACAGTTTTTTCTGCCTCTACGTAGAAGTAGGAGTAGGGTCGCAAGACCCTACCATAGCAACGCCACTGACACACCCGTTCAATGTTAACAACTTTTTTCATCAGACCAACAAATTCGCAGATCACTGAGTCATCATGGGCGACAGATAGCTATGAATTGATTCAATATATCATCTGATAAGCTAGAGATCATTCGTTTCAGTGCAGACATGCGAAAACCTAACCTAATTTAACCTAGATTCATTATACGATAGTTTGATGGTAGTTGTGAGCAAGAGGGTATTAAGCTTTTTGAGGAACATAAATTGTCTTTCTTGGGTGCGGTCCGGTCAGAATCAGGGACGAATGTGAACGCAATACACAGGATGTTGAAAACGCTCGTCAATAATTGTTATATAATTGGCATGTTCAGCAAAAAAAACTCGATGAGTACTTTTTACGTATTTTCAAATGATTATCGAAATTCGCTATTTCAATATTAGCAGAACAGATGTTGGCAATTGGAATGAAGATCAGAAAAAGACTCAACCTTAAAACTCCTGGTCTCAAATACGTGAACTCAATTTTTTCATTCATCTTTTTTTTTTTTTTATCTGTGACAACACGAAAGGGAAACCTATGATGTTCGAGGAACATCGTGTTAGCCAGCGGTGGAATTTTGGGAAAGAAGGAAGGTGTTGGAATTTTTCTTGAATGTTTGGAGGTTGTAAGCATCAGGAAAGACTCCACTAGCCAAAGAATTCCACAACTTTGCCGTTCTATTGATGAATGATGCTTGGTATAGCGATGTTCGACAGGTCTCGAGCCTGACAGTGTAGGGGTGACCAGCTTGAGCTCGTCTGGTTTGTCTACTAGGAATCGCGCGTGGTGGCATAATAGATGATATCTCCGTTGAGCACCGACCGTGAAAGTACCTATAAAAAAGGCAAAGATCGCCGACCTTTCTACGATGATCTAGAGAGGTCAATGATTTGGTGAGTGTTGTGTCATCGACTAGGCGAATAGCTCTCTTCTGAATTGAATCTAAGAGCTTAAGCGTATGTTTGGGGGCTGAGCTCCAAACATGTGAACAGTACTCCAGGACAGGTCGAATTTGTGCTTTGTAGATCATGAGCAGTTGCTGGGATGTGAAGTATCTCTTCGCACGGAAAAGAAAACCGAGTTTTTGTGAAGCAGTCTTCGCAATGGACCTCACATGGTCGTCCCATGAGAGAGCACTGTTGGTGGTGACAACCAGCAAGGATATTGACGACCTCATAGGAACAGTGGTACCCGACATCATCAAATTGAGCATTGTGTGATCAGCCTTCTTGGTGAACATACAAGCTTGAGTTTTAGTTGCATTGAACTGTACTAGATTCTCAGATCCCCATTTCAGAATTCTTGTCAGATCCTCATTTAAGGCATCGACCTGTCTTCGCCTTTCACCTCTGGCCTCGTTGGATGATATAGGGGCTCTAGAGGAAAAGGCGGAATGAAGTGTACTATCATCCGCAAAGCTATGAACTGGGCTGGAGGTCACATTCAGCAAATCATTGATGTGGAGCAAAAACAAAGTTGGTGCCAAGACAGAGCCTTGTGGAACACCAGCATTGATCGTCATTGTATCAGACGAGACCTCGTCTACCACCACGTAGAGTGATCTATCTGCAAGAAAACTCGATAGTAAAAGAATATGGATGCGCTGATATACATTCACAAGATATTTTCATCTGTTCCGGAAAATGTTGAACGGCAGAGAATATTGAATAGTTATCTCAAGAAAATGATCTAAGTTGTTGTGAGGACCATTTCTATGTTAGATACTGATTCATGTTGACAATATAATATTTCATTTTATTTTCCTTCATTTTATTCCATTGTATTTATTCCATCCCATTTTATTAATATTTATGCATACGTGATAGGCCTTGGATTTTATTAAGATGTGGTGCTTTCTTATCATTTAATCAAGTTCATCAAGCTCTGAAAGTTTAAAAAAATCTAGTCTCTAGTCAAAATCCCAAACAACGAAGACTTCATGATGTGGCTCAAAAACCAATGTATCACAAGGCAAGTATATCCGTTAAAGCAAAATAACAAAATACCAGTAATTGGTTATTTTAGCACCAGTTTCGAACTCGTGCGAATTTATTGGTCGTGTAGTTTGGCATGGTTTGGCAAGATTCATAATCATTAGTCATAATTATTAGTTAGTTAATTGGGAATCAACAAATAGTTCGGGCGATTATGTTTTGGATATTTGAATTCGAAAATGAAGTATAGAGTCACCATTCAGAACGAGAGATGCTGTTACAGAGTGAAAATCTCCTGCTGCAAATAGTATAGTATGACTTGAATGAAAGCATGAACAACTTTTTGATATGATATAATAAATGTTTTGTATTTAATGGCAAACTGTTTTCATTTATTACATTCTATATATAACTTTCACCTTAAACCTACGTATTTTCTAAATTGAATTTCAAACTTTTATCATATTTCATGTATCTTAGTTCAAGGTAAGTTATGTCAACATAGTTATATATAATAATGAAGCATTTCTGGTGCTTACTCTGATGGTATGATATGGTAGGGAAAGGAAAAACATCAGACTATTGTCCCACCCTGTACATCCGTGCGGGTATCTGACTGGAACTTTATAATTACATAGATTCATTTTAGCGTATAGTTTTAACAAAATGTTCGTAGAAAGACCGTCACTTTCGTTTTGAATTATTCCACCAATAATTTTGAAATACTCACCTCGGTATATCTGTTCTGAGTGAGTTCATCTAAGTGTGAAATTAATTGTATATTATATTAAGGATTTCTAGATCAGTCAATCATTGGTATTCTCGGGCATATTCAGTTGTAATAAGTATGAGAATTATATTTTTTTCCGCAAATGAATATTTATAGATCTTTCTGTTGACTATAGATGTGAAGAATTCAACAGGAACCACTTGTCATACTTTACATATATTACATTTTTCGAATAGATATTCTGGAATAATATATTGATTGATTTTCTCGTACTATTTCATCCATAGCATACTTGGGAAGATGATCTCATATTTCATCGATACAGATTGAAGTTTTCGTTTGACAAAATTAAATTCATCAACAGACCTTGTAAACAAAACGGTGAATTCAAGTGGAAAATATATTATCTGGGTGCAAGTCAAATCCCATTCGAGTTCATTATTCCAATTAACGTCAATCAATCAACCTGTATGATTGTGATACATCGTTGAAAAGGAAATTCTATGCTGAATCGTAATTTATCAAAAGAGTTTCACTTTCTATTTGGAATAGAAGATTTGGTTGTATTTCCGATCAAACCGGAAGTGTCATGTTCAGTCTGAAACATGCTGAATGGTAAATTGATAGCATCATCTCGGTGTATGAATTCTGAAATATCTAATAGTAATGACAATGAGATAAAAGGGTATATTTTGTAGTTCATTTCTTTCCATAAAAAAGGTCCATGAATATATGAACATTAATCCCGAATGATAAAAATTACTTAATTATTATTAATTATTGATATTGATTATATTAATATTTTCATTAATTATAATATGATTTTAATAATTGATTATAATGATTATTGAAAATTACTTAATTATCAATGAATTATTACATTCAATTCGGAATAAGGAAGTTGATTTACAATTGTGGGTCAACACGATTGGCAATATTCCATATTGATCTTTTATATTGAGTCATATTTTATCCGAAATTTTCAGAATCTCATTCTGCTGGGGACATTGTTGAAGAATAGGTCATGTACGTGATAGACCCTGTATATTCACAAAAATATATACTTTCTACCATTTCGGTGAATAACCTGAACAGACCTAATATTCATTTTTCTCTGTTGGAATTTCGGGTGATATACGATGATACTAGGAATATTTGTGAAACAAAGTGCATATCAATCATATGAAACGTCCAATTAGCATTCCAGTTGCGTACGTAGAAACAACGCGAACAAAATAAATATAATTTTGGAAAGTGTCGCCTTCGGCCATAACCATATTTTTGATAACGATCTTCTCCAATTATCACTTCGCGTAGAGCATTGTTGATAGCTGTTTCAAAAACGGAAATGCCTTCATTGATTTCGAACTTGTTTGTTTGCATTTCCAAGACGAACATTTCTTTCTATTCCAATTGTAGTTCAAGCCATTTTTTTTCAAATCTAAAGGAATTCCGTTATATTAGAATTAACCAAAACTGTGTCATATCAGTAGTTTCATCGTGCTTCTGACTCTCACTTACTGAATATTTATGAAAGTATTTTTTTTTCATGAAAATGAAAAAACCACATGAAATTCCTATTATTTTTTGCAGTGTTAATGGATGATATGGAAATTTATTCAAATGGATTTTTTGTTTCAGTACAGAAACAATGCCAAACTACTTCACGTATATGTATAACCAATTGAACAATCTAAATCGTTTTGTCAAGCGATTATTTATAAACAATAACAATTTTTGACAAATTTTTCAGTTTCAAATAATGATCGGCTGTTGAAGCTATGCTCAGGTAGAGTCCAGACCGAGATATGGAGTTTGCCTCTAGGATCATTCCTCTAGCTCTTCTGATGTCTTCATAGCAGAAAAAATTTCATACGATTTATAGTTTTTATGTATTTATGTGTATAAGTAGGTAGTGTTGATTCTCTTTCTCCCCTATTCATGACTATTCTCATGGAAATTTTATAACTTCGTCTCGAAGGAAAATGATGACTATCGATATCATTATTATAACCGTCCCCACTCCTCATTTCGGAGCATCCCGATTTTTCCGTAGAAATCCTCCTGCTACGGCAAGACGGCAACACCGCCTCCGCAGGCGGGACAGGTGCTCCTGCAGCCGAAACGAAGGAGCATCAGCTGACGCGGGGTCGATGCGCCCGCCGCGCGTTCATTCAAGATTCTCCTCGCCTTGTCGGAGAGCTAGTAAAGGCTCATCCTCCTAGGTCAGAGTTGCGTCATCGCGATCACGAACACGCGGTATCGGTTGTCGTACGAGATCGTAACGTAACGGTTGGTCGCGTGCAACCGTAACGGATTCCCCGACAGGGAGTTTGAGGTTAGGGTCCACGAAGCACGGAAAAGTCGACCGTTTTGAAGATGAAACGGGCAAAAGTGCGAAAGCGTAGACTTTGGCTCAGTTCAAGGAATGAATCTGTATGCTTTGATTCTGTGTTTTATTCTCGATATTCATATTCATTCATATGTTCAAACGCGGTCATTATAATAACCATAGACTTATTATCCTAATAAGTCTATGATAATAACCGTACAGGGACTTTGAGGTTAGGGTCCGTGAAGCACGGAAAAGTCGACCGTTTTGAAGATGAAACGGGCGAAAGTGCGAAAGCGTAGACTTTGGCTCAGTTCAAGGAATAAGTTTGTGTGCTTTGATTCTGTGTTTCATTCTCAATATTCATATTCATTCATATGTCCAAGTACAGGGACTTTGAGGTTAGGATCCGTGAAGCACGGAAAAGTCAACCGTTTTGAAAATGGAACGGGCAAAAGTGCAAAAGAGTAGAGTTTGGCTCAGTTCAAGGAATACATTTGTGTGCTTTGATTGTGTGTTTTATTCTCAATATTCATATTCATTCATATGTGCAAGCGCGGTCATTATAATAACCGTAACGGATTCCCAGACAGGGAGTTTGAGGTTAGGGTCCACGAAGCACGGAAAAGTCAACCGTTTTGAAAATAAAACGGGCAAAAGTGCGAAAGAGAAGAGTTTGGCTCAGTTCAAGGAATAAATTTGTGTACATTGATTCTGGGTTTTATTCTCGATATTCATATTTATTCATATGTTCAAGCGCGGTCATTATAATAACCGTAACGGATTCCCCGACAGGGAGTTTGAGGTTAGGGTCCACGAAGCACGGAAAAGTCGACCGTTTTGAAGATAAAACGGGCAAAAGTGCGAAAGCATAGACTTTGGCTCAGTTCAAGGAATACATTTGTGTGCTTTGATTGTGTGTTTTATTCTCAATATTCATATTCATTCATATGTGCAAGCGCGGTCATTATGATAACCGTAACGGATTCCCAGACAGGGAGTTTGAGGTTAGGGTCCACGAAGCACGGAAAAGTCAACCGTTTTGAAAATAAAACGGGCGAAAGTGCGAAAGAGAAGAGTTTGGCTCAGTTCAAGGAATAAATTTATATGCTTTGATTCTGTGTTTTATTCTCGATATTCATATTTATTCATATGTTCAAGCGCGGTCATCATAATAACCGTAACGGATTCCCAGACAGGGAGTTTGAGGTTAGGGTCCACGAAGCACGGAAAAGTCGACCGTTTTGGAGATAAAACGGGCGAAAGTGCGAAAGAGAAGAGTTTGGCTCAGTTCAAGGAATAAATTTGTGCTTTGATTCTGTGTTTTATTCTCGATATTCATATTTATTCATATGTGCAAGCACGGTCATTATCATAACCGTAACGGATTCCCCGACAGGGAGTTCGAGGATTGGCTGATCACACTGTATCTTGTACTCATACATAATCTGGGTATTACATAAGAAAAAGAATAGAAAAAATAATGAAGCTATCGATTCGTCCAGATGTAAAACAAAGAAAGGTGCAATTTTGCCAACAGACTGCTGTTTTCATTTGTTGGATTCTTCCGCCTTCCTCTAGGCGCGAACTAGGGTATATTTTACTTCAAATTAATCAATAACTCACCTATGAAATTATTTATTCTGATCTTTGTTGAATCTGTGCAGTCATATATGACTATAGGCTGAACAAGACAACAACATCTCGAACAAACTTTTGAAATCCTTCTTTGACTTGATTAGCTGAATTGGCTGAACGAACTAGGATTATTCACCAATTTCTAATATTCAAACACCAATTAAAACCGAGTATCTTTGTTTTAACACACTTATGGATCAATTAAATTCGCTGAACAATAGATTTGAGAGAATAATCGTACACTAAAAACTAGTTTCGAATGAAAATTACAATACAGTGGCATGACACATCAAAATGTTTTGACAATGCCAACAGTCATGTGATTTTTCATCGCTGCTTCTCTTTCAATTCCTCTCTCTCTAATCTCGAACTAGAAGAGAATAGATAATAACATATTTTTAGTATTTCCCATTCAGATGTGTTAGCAATCAAACATGTACTGCGATTTCAACTTTGATGAAAATGGTTACTTAACCATTCATCTTTCTGGAATCATAGCAGGCCACTTGCTGTCCTCCCAGGACAAATTGGTTACGCAAACCTGTCACCTCTCAGAGTACACGGAGGAATCACCTCAAGTGAAACACAATCAATCGTTTCAGGTGTGTTAAAAGCCGATATACGAACGATCACAGAGGTGGCCCTGGCCTCTGGCGTTTGGAGCGGCAAGTAGAAACACACACACACACATATTCACCTATATAATTTTCACTGAATTATCAACGACCAAGTCGGTATTATGGCCCTCGGGCGATAACCGCGTATGACGCAATAGCGGACATCGATACCTACGGTTACGGTGGATTTCAGTGGGCTATCGTTGATTGGAAATCTCATACCGTATAGTCATTCGCTGTATACAGGGTGTCCCTGAAAGGTGGTTACAAAAACCCACCACGTATTACTCAGACCAAAAAAAATGTATGCAAGCAAAATTACCTCAGTACAAAATTGCTTGGTTTGGGAACTTTTCGGTTTGAAACTATGAAACGACACATGATAGTTTCACCCCAATTTATATATGATTGATTATGGGGCAATAAAACTCATGATGAATATCATTCAATGTCGATACAGTCATTGATAGGTTCTTAAAGCAACGAATAATGAAACTTACGTTAGTTTTATAAACTAGTCACTATAGTGTGATATTTTTTTTAAACTAGATCTAATCAAGAGAAATACACTCAATATCCACTTACACTCATAGTCAAATTGGAAGATTATTTTGTTACTCACATCCAGATTATATAATTCACAAATAAAATGTGTTTGATTGGTTCCTAATGATTTTAATTTTGTTGATCTTGAATCTCTCTATATAATTTAAAGTAATCGTAACTCGATTAGATTCTCAGGTATCAATCAAAATGAGAATCTATTTCAGAAAGAACATTGTCAAAAAATAACATGTAAGATATCTCCTTGAAATTTCTTTTGATCAATTTGGGAGACGTATTGGAAATGAAGCAACTCATAAATTTTTATTATGCACAAGGAGATTCAAGATTGCGGTACGGTATCCGTTTTTAGGGAAGTCCTACTAGATGCATTGCGAAAATCTCGCGTCGAGTGTCTTGCGGAGAAATATTTTCCAAATTCAATATCTTGTCCCTAACATGCCTTTTTATTTTTGTACTCAAAAGTCTCAACGCCAATTTTGATTAAACTAGGTGTGTTTGTAGCCCTCCATTTCTACGCCACTGTTGAGACATTAATTCCGAATAATATCAAACTCAGCGTACAATATTCATTATCGTGAATATCAGGTTACGATCTTCGCCACCACTGAAAATTCAAAATCTAATTTCATGACAAGAAGCATCACATTACGAAGGAAACATACATGAACTTCAATCAAAATCGGTGAAAAGAATTTTGAGTTAGCCGATTTTTCATTAAACTGGACACCTCGTTGAACGAAAATTCAGATTATTTGACTTCGAGAGAAAAACTTCGGAAGGACAGTTAGGACATAGGACGTTTATGTGAACTTTTCTTCATGAAATATGGCAAGGAATCACGACCTGAAAATCTTTTCATAAAATAGCTGAACCGATTAAATGTTAATTGTCTAATGGACATGGAGGAATAATGAAAGAAAATTGCTCTGAAAAAAGTTAATGCTATATGAAGCATTATTTTGGTTGGTTGTTTGAATATGCTCTAGTACTAGGCAAGCCCCAAATTCAAATCCGCAGAAAAATCATCACACCTTAGACAGACAGTGAAAATTATACTGTGTGTTTCTTCGAACAATTTGATACGGACTCACGCACGCCCTATATTTGGTATCAAATACCCGGAGGAAAAAAATCCAAGGAACGCCCTTTCTAACGCATTTGCCTCAGAGATCAGTGTTAAAATCTATTATCGCAATCCGATCTAAACATGTTTTATTCGAATTGAACGTTATTAAGTATGACATAAGTCCATGTATCTCCATTTATACTCAAATAATCGGACTAGGTAGGTAAATCACCTGAGATGCATTTTTATCTTTTATAAAGCAGTGCAGCTGCATATAAAACATTTTATCGGAATGTTCTTTCACTTTCTCGAACTAGTACAAACATTTTTCGACATGAGGTGAGTTATTACTTTGATTTGATAAAGGAACTGAATTCGTATAATAATTTCACAACAATTTTCTGCATGTTTTCGAATGACGCTTATGTGATAGTTGGCTCTGTGGAGAAAATTTGCAGAAATATAGTCTCTTTTAATTTTTTCTACATCGATAATTTCATATGGAACAACTGGAAATCGTCCTGTGTGAATGCGAGGATGGGGGTAATAAAGTGTGAAACATTAAGGGGGTGATTCCTCATCGAAAAACAGATAGGATCTTTCATATAAAGAAACTTTATTGGAGCATCCAATACAGCCCCTTGAAGGGCTACATAAAATTTGTTCAACAATTTTTTCACAAGCACTAAAAAAGTTACAGTATCGAAATTAACCTGACATTTTCTACTACCAAGAAGACACTCAGCCAGTAATTTATTTGGTTCACCCCATGGTTGTGAGGGGTGGAAAACGCAACCCCTGAAATTTATTTCTGATGTAACTTTTTGTCTTATTATTTGTTCACCATTCATGAGAAATCACCCCCTCAAATGTTTTACACTTATTGAGTTACACCCTGTATACAGTGGCGGATCATCCATAAGGCAAAACAGGCACGTATTGTCTTGGCTCCACATCTTTTCCCGATATACTTCTTGAGTGAAGCTGAGAAAGGTATCTGGGGAGAGCGATGGTCGATACGAAAAAAGTATTTAATCAACTAATATATTATTCGATTGATTATCTATTTTTTCGTCGACCTCATTTGCAATAAAAATGAGATAACTCACTTTTGGTACTGATCGGGGTTTTCCAATTTCAATAATTACCCAATCTGTATAGCCATGACAGTTCACTTGTCAGCTATTGTGACTTTGACATTTGTCATGTGTCATTTGTCAGCTTTTGTTGAAAACTAGATCAACGAGACTCGTCAAAACGTCCTACAAGCTGTTGGTACGCCATATAAGGTGATCAATTTGCAGGGAAACTCGACAGTAATAGACATAGTTGGGGCAATATGACAGAAATTTTGCTAGAAGACCTTGGAAAATCAGCTAGACTTCTGACCATATTAACACAAATGAAAAGAGATTTTTCTCTTTCGTCTCTTATTAGAATCGTTCGATGAATATTTCGATGGGGAAAAATATTTTCATACGCAGGAGGTACGAATTGATTCCGCATCTAGTTCCCTCGAAAAAATCCAACAGCTATAAATCTGCAAATGAAATAAACCGAAAACGCTACATCGAGGAACTTCTACTCTGTCCGGCGGTATAACAACACGACGGCTCGTTCAAAGCCTACCTACGACCGACTGTGAGTGAAAGTACCGACCGATCTAACCCCCGTAGTCGAAAAACGCAGCAGGCCCTGCCAGTGGTTCAGCGCGGCTCGCTGCGACAACAACCGACAACGTTTCGACCATCCCCGCCGCCATCTTCAGGCGAATCTCTGGGATTGACGCGCTTTTACGACGTTTCGACTCTCCTCGCGGCCGTCTTCAGGCACATCGACGCGGTTTCCGGACGTTTCGACCTTCCTCCTGGTCATCTTCAGGCGTCTCTCTCGGATTAACGCGGTTTCCCGACGTTTCGACCCTCCTGGCGGCCGTCTTCAGACGTTTCTGTCGGATTCGGGGCGTTTCGACCTTCCCGGCGGCCATCTTCGGGCACGTCGACGCGGTTTCAGGACGTTTCGACCCTCCTGGCGGCCGTCTTCAGGCTCGGAGGCTCGGAGGATGCGGGGCGCGCTGTGGTGGCTGACGGCGTGGGTGGCGCTGAGCGTCGCGACGAAGGCGCCGGCGTCGCGTTTGCCGCGCACCAGCGCCGCGGCGGCGGCGGCGGCGCAGAACAAGACGATCAGGGAGATCAGGGAGCACGCGAGGAACGGGACGGTGCCGGGGGGAAACGGGCCGCTCCCCGCTAGGGGGGGCAGCCCCAGGCAACGGTGAGTCGTTTATGAAATTTTTACAAGAAAAAATCTGAAAAATTTTTCTCCGGGGAAGAGAGTGATGGCGCTTCGATTCTCCAGATACAGGACCCAACTGAAAAATAGTCATAAATTATGTATCACTTACCGGATCATTTTTAGAAATTTGTTTGGATTTTCTCTTCTCGTTTCTGAAAAATAAAAGTGGAAATTATAATAATCATATCAATATATTCATAGCAAGGACAAGATTTGTCCCAAAACTGGGCTTGGAATCCAACTTCCAGATATATAAAAGCGAAATTCTCTATTCGTCTTCATATCCCACATTTTGCACAGCCTACTTGGGCAATAGTTTATTGAAGATTGGAAACACTCAATATTTTTCATATTATTCCTCATTCCATCAAGGTTTCAAATGAAGGAAACTCAAGATGTATAACTGTATCTGGAAAATGGTTCATCCTATATAACATATAATGTTTCATAGTTAATAATTGAAAAGAAAAAAAATTGATTTCCAATTTTTGTCACATTGAAAAACCAAATCTTTTTCCTGATTTGTCCAACCCTGTATCTCAACTAGTTCTTGAGATCAATAGTGAGAGAGGTAAAAAACGATCTGTATTTATCCATGAAAATCGAGACACTTACTTCTTTCGGACGTTGTTGAAAAACCAAATAATCTAGGATAGAATGATTTTTCCTTGGAACACCAAAGTCTACTGGGTTCATTTTCAGAGATGAAAATTCAAGAGATCATGATATGGAAGAACGAATTCAATGTAAAATATTCTATAAAGAACTGTGGTCTGTGGAATGGATATTACATATTGAAAACATAGAGTTGTCCCAAAGCACAGTGTTTAGTTCTCGTGAAAGCATTTGAAGCACTTTTGTGTTCGTTAGCACAGTGTTCCCCAGCACTTTTTTTAACCAAATTTTACTGCTCAGTGCATTACGAATTTTACGAGAAGACGTAGGTGCTTAGTAATTGGAAAATTTCCAGGTAACAGTTCGAAATTGAAATATTTTGAAGAAAAAATTCGATAAGAGAAAAACCCGACAAGATTTCCATCCTCTGTGAGAAATTTTTTGTAGCACTGTGGTTGCAACACACGACTTTATCGAGCTTTTTGCACTAGTTACACAAACAACCATATCATGAAAAACTATATAAAACTATAGATGAAACTACATGTAGATATTACATGCACACTTCAATCTCATTGATAATCAGAAATTTACAATATTGGTCTATACTGGAAATTTTTCAATGGAAAATAAAGGCTGTACCATATTTCTCCTATAACTGTCAGAAAACGAGAGGACAACCAATTTGTGTTATTTTTATTACCACCTCAATCGAATTTCAGTGATAGATCATAGATAATTTATAATGATAGCAAATGAGCAATTGACAACATAAAAACATTGAACATAGAAATAGCCTCGGAAAGAGCATATATGAAATATCAATAATCATTAGTACTTTATCATTTGGTGAAATTTGTATTCAGCTGTATTCTAGCTGCTTGCGCATTGATCATCTCCTGTAAATATTTTATCAAAAAATTTTCAAAGCGTTGAACCATCAACAGTGCAATTTCAATCGAGTTTTAGTGATTGAAATTGTGAGTGAAATATTGAGTACTCCTCCTTGAGAATTCAACAATAATTTCTCAATAATTGATCAATAAGCTAAGTGCATAAACAAACATTCAACATACCTATAAATTTACTAATGAGACTATAATATTTGATTATTTGAATTTTCAGAAAAATTTCTCATATTCCTCGAATCAGTCGAGGAATCAGCGAAATATTTGAATATTGAATTCGAATATTGACCAGAGTGTCAATGTCAAAATGTATCTACATAATTTTGAATTTGGAAAAGGTGGATGACAAAATTTTGGTTTTTACTGAACTTCAAAGAAATATGGTATATGGAACGTCATTATTGAAAGGCCGTCAAATCCTCAATCGAGGTCTTTATTGTAAAAACTCGAAGCAAAAACTTGAATTGTTTTTCCTTACAGAGGTTTATCTACCTATTTTAATTCCTATTTTTTTTTTCTGAAATTTAATTTGTCATTGTCGGCAATATTGTGTCTTCTCAGTATTCATCTCACACATAGTATCATTTAAGCAAGTCATTTATATTTAATTATGTGGATTAGGACAGATCTTGTTGGGCTGAGGATGGAAATTACCTTTTCAGTGTTTGTCTCAAGTATATTGATATGATACAATTGGATGCCGCCTACATCTTCGAAGTGAAATTGTAGCTCAAAAGATAAAAAAAATCATATTATTTAGCAAATACCTTTCGACCGATTTTTATTGAATTCTTTGCCTTGGAAAAACTGTGATGGCATCAAATCAACACCCTGTATGTATGGTGCTCGACGAGTGGTCAAGACGAAAATAATTATATTGGCCTCCTTTAACGTATACGAATTGAACTCTCACTATTTGATATAGCTACGACATTATGCAATAATTAAACTCAACACAAACGGCCATCAATCAATCGGTTTCCACATATAATTCCCGAATGGATGTATTGATATTTTGTATTGACTCAATAAGTTAACGTTTGTTGCGAAGGCACATCGAGATGTACACCAGTTTGCTTCAACATCATTCAACATCAACATTTCTCCATCCCAGTAAAAAATCCATACCTACTTATAATCGCGGATAGGTATAGGAATTCTGTATTCATTCAGAATTCTCCATGTGAGAATACAAAATAGATATTACAGAACAATCGATATTGTTTATTGTGGTGTCACCATGATGAGAAATTAAACTACATCCTCGTTGATAACTCAACCGGAATTAACCAAGGTACTGTGCATTATTGATTTCATGCATTTCAATATGGAAGTTTAACGTTTAACGTTTAACTTGCATTTGTGGAAACTTCTATAACAGGTGAAACAATCAGACCTCTACCAGTAAGGAAGAATTTACATGAGAATGATGTAAAAAGGATATATATCGACCAGTCAAAATCAGCTGAACATATCCTTACCGAAGATGGATGTAAAAATATCACAAATAAAAAAGAAAAATCCAACAGTTTGCTGGCATTGTTCTGAACGGAGACAATAATATTGGTTTCTTTTCAGTTGACATAGACAGAAAGAGCTTGGCATTTTCTTAACAAACTCTGAGTATGCATCTGTTTTCATCAAGGCCCTTTGAGAAATTTCACGTTTGTAATTCAAACGGTTGCATTAAAAATTGTGAGTGCAAAAAAGCACTCGGAACTCCTTTTCCTGAAAATAATGACAACATTGATATTTTTAATAGAAACAACGAATACACAAATTCATTCCATATAATTATATATTATATTATTCATAATGTAGACAAATCCCAGTATTTTCACCGAGAAGAAATCTACATTTTCACTCTGTACCATGATTTATATAACTTCCTGTACTCTCAAATTTGCATATTTGCAACAATTATCACATTTTTATTTCTTGGAAACGACGAGAGGGAGTCCTAAAGTCCGAAAAATGGACAATAAATTCCGAAAGATGGTTCAATTAAAATCCCCAAAAATTCACTCACTAACGAATATGCAATCTCTCAGGATTTTTCTGCAATACACTGGCACTTCTTTGCTCAAGTTTCACTTTGGAACATAGAAGTATAGTCTACTCATAAGAAAGAATATGTAGCCAGTAATAATAAGAGATATATTCCGAATAAAATATACATAATATAATAAACAACTTATCCATACAACGCTACTGTTTTAAATTTTATGGCATCAATTCTTTCGAGTTTGAGGAAGCCTATCGATCCGTTTTTGCGAAAAACCTCACGATATGAAAAGTACCATTATTTCTGGATAGCACTTGACATCGAGTGAGGACCGGAACTGGAGGTTCCGGTTCCTGTGCCATCTTTGAAGAAATCCATCCATCGATCTGGATAAAATTCCCCAAAAACTTGCCATCTATCCCTGACTCCTCCTGGAGTGGTCCTTCGATCACTAACATCACGCTTTCTCCTACTAATGTACTCAGTCTGAGAGAATTATTAGAGCGTCAGGTCGTTCGTGTGGAGTGGATGGTTTTGGAACAAGCAATAACTGTAAACAGTTATTGTTATTAATTTTTTTTTCTTGTTAAATATTCTGTTGTTCGAGGTTTGTACTTGGTGCGAACAACCTTTTGGCAGATAAAAATCTCAATCTGTTTAATCAAGTACAAGACCGCCGACTCCAGAACATTGACCTGAAAGCAAAAACAAATAGTCTTTGATGTTTTTAATTACCCACTTCGTTCTATTCAATTCCTGGGAAAATGCATAATTCAACACCAGTTAGAAGTACCCATTTCCTAATTATCTCGATCTGAATGTATCTAATGATTCGATTGACTTTGAGATAATAATGAGGGACTGTATATACTCGCCTTTGAGACTTTTACTGTTAATCGCGAGATAATTGTCTCAGGTTCACAGCACAATGGTGTTTTTCGTTCCCATTGAGAACTTAAAAACTTGCATAATTATTCTACTACATGCTTTACTCAGCTAAAAAAAGTTATGGCAGGAACAACCATATTTCGCTATGTGGTATTTCGAGATGTTTCCCGTAAATTTGTTTGTCTAATGGGAGGCGCATGAATGATTGCCATATTTACCGTGAAATAATGAATCGTGTTTTATGAAAGAGGTGATATCGAGGGTGATATTCATCTTGTTATCATCATTACCAACTACTATAGGCTCTATTATGGTGTATGTATAATTTGTGACAGACGATAGAAACTGTTGATGTGGGACAACAGTAATTATTTGATGATTCTACATCGAAGTTGTGTGAAACAAATAAAGCATATTATCATAGAATCATAGGTGCCCTGAGAAGATATATTATCATTATTGATATTATCATTACTGAGGTTTTTGAGTGAACTTATAATTCTGTGATTTTTAAGATTTTTGTTTTTGAAAATATCAAAAAAAATATATTTTTACTTCCACTCAAATATCCTTGAACATGATAATATAATTCATTTTTCAGCTTTTTGTGGGATTTTCTCTCGTCGTTTCTGAAAAATGAAGTAGAAGTTATTGAAAATTATTTCAATATATTTGTCGTAAAGACAGATTTTGTGATCTGCCCCAAAATGTCACTGCGCTTGAAATTAAACCTTTGGATACCTGAAAGGAAAATTCTCTATTTGTCAGTGACACCTTGTTTTTGAGATGTTTGGAAATATAAATATATTTTATATTAATAAAACCTCTACTTATCTTGGTGGACGTTTCGGGAACGAATCTGCTCCCGTTCTCTTCGCAAAATATTTTCCTTCGCAAAATATTCTCAATGTGCAGTCAGTTTTCACACTGAAAAGTGCCAATTCGGTAGACGGATGAATTCTGGTAACAAGGTGTTTTTATTAATTGATATTGAATTTTCCATTTTCATGTTCAATTTTCAGAAGTATGATAATATAAGATTATGCAACTCACATTTACTTCGAAAGAAGACATTTTGATGAAATCGCAGAGGGTTTATTTGACATAGTAGTAGTAGTAGTAGTATGGAATATTTCCTTTTGTACATAATTGGATATCCATTTCAAATTGTGAAAATCAAAATTCTTCTGGAAAGTCGAATTATTATTAATGAATAATTGGCTTTTCTGGCACTAGATTTTCCAAATGTGATACAAGCTGGCTGGAAAATGAAATCAAATATCAGTTCATCTAAAGCCATTGTGATTTTTCGAAAATTTTTTTGTCAATAGTTCTCACGACCGAAAAAATACATAATACATTATTATCAAAAGCAAATTGAAATAAAAAAGTTAGGAATTGAAGAATTAGTACTTTGGTTTAGTTTTTTTGGACACAATGTACTATAATACACTGTATATACAGGGTGGCCCATCGAAAACCTATGGCATACTTAAAAGGCATGATAGGCTGGGATTTGAACTATCGATATTCGGATTCAAACGAAATCCAAAAACACGTCAAGTTGTTCGTCAGTGGGCAACCCCTCAAAAATCTACAAATTGAAAAAAAAATCGGAAAAGTCAATCCTCCTGAAGAAATTCATCCCAATGATAAGTTTTTGATTTTTTATTTTTCCGTCAAATGTGAAACGATTTTTCAAAACTAAGCTTCTATGTATGAGGAATTGAAAGCTTTTTTGGAGAGGTATCAGTTGACCCCCATTCCCTTTGTCGAGTAGTTCTTTCCCAGCCTGTATTGCCTTGCGGTACGGTCTCCATGGGCCACCCTGTATAATTCTCTAGTTCATGTATCGTACAACATGCAACTAATTACACTGAACAATAACGAGGCATACCTAAGTGCAAAGTTGTGTAATTGCCACAAGAGAAACTACATACAAAATTTCATGAATTTCAGCAATTTACTTTCGAGTGAAATCACACACTATAGTGTCCAGTGCATCATGAAGACAATTCGTTAACTATTGGCAATACAGTGAAAAAACAATCGATATAAGTAGAAATAAATTTTGTGAAAAGAACTGAGGTGGACTTTGGAAAGGTCATGAAACCTGTGGCGAAACTTCTAACGCAGATATAACTCTTTGCTAGAACCGATAGCATGATTTAATTTTAATCAATAAAACCAATTAGTAATTAGTAATTACCTACGTGAAATTATATACACCGAAAAGTAAATGAATATAATTCTGTTAGTTTGAAGATAATCCAATCATCATTTCGAACACATTAAGTGAATTAATTATACAATATATAGGAAGTAGGAGTTTGTTGAATTTATGATATTCAATCAACCTCAAAAATTTCGATGTACCAACACGAAATTTCCATTCTCACAGACACAACTCATTGATTTCGAGTTACTTCTAACATTTTCCAAACCTGTGTATATCTACCACTGTGTAGTTATACAGTGTGTCAAACTTTGGATCGGCATTCATATGAGTTTTAGAGGTGAAATAGTTATCTTCATTCTGTAGCCAATCCAAAGTTCTGAAATTGACACATTGATCACAGCAACAAAAACAACATATAGAAATTCACCATCATTATTTATGAAAGTTTATCCTCAATCATTCGTGCAAGTGCTCCACGGTATTTGTGTGTTTTGATCATTGTATTGATGTAGATGTTCATGTTTGACAACAAAAACCTAGAAATTTACATTTACAATTGTAAAATATTATGAATTCCGTACTCTACCTCTAACGCAGATTGAAATTGAAATTCATAGTTGGATTTTGGACATTTTCCAATTCTTACCCTTTTGATACCCTGAATCGAATAATTTTCCGAAAATTTTCAGTTGAATGCGTACCATCCGAGAACGTTTCCACACAAACCACACACTGCTTTTTTCTATCTAGTCTATCTTTTCTATCAAGTCCAAAGTCTTCAGAATTCATCTCCTATCTTCACACATTCGATTTGTGCGAATAATATTGATAGATATAATTTTTATAGGAGTGATAAATGTTCGGATGAATAATAAGTAACATACAAGTTTCGAACTTTCGAGGCAGCATCCCATGTTATTGGACCACACATCAGTTAGGCCCAGTTATCATCAATATTCCTCATATACCAAATATACTGCTCAACATATGAATTTAACAAACGAATGAATTCCTCATTACATTAAACGAACCAATCACAAGTGATTCGTTTTATACTGCATACTCGAAACCTCATCAATCGGTTTGTTTATTCTTGCCAAATGAAAAAGTGAAAAATATAAATATTCCGATAGAATTTGAAGGATTCATGATGTTTCCTCAATGGATAAATTAGGCAATTGTTGTCAGTTTGTGAATTTATTGATTGTTTTCGACTGAGTAAAATATGCAACCGCTTTACAATAACGATTGTCAAGATCAATGGAATTTACCATAATCTCAGCTATAAATAAATTAACAACCTTCAGTGTTGATGATTATCATATGAGGCACCATAAAATACAGGGTGTCCTTAAAAGGTCTTTACAAAAAACTACCACATATTCTTCAGACCAAAACAATTCGATACAAGCAAACTTACCTCAGTAAAAAGTTGCTTAGTTTGGGCGCTAGACGGCTCTGAAGTTGAAATTTTCAAATCGATTTTGCTTCATAACTTTTGAACGGCTCATGAGATTTTTTTCAAATTTGGTACGTTGGCATAGACTCATCGGGCAATGAAACTCATATCATAATCATAATGGATATCATTCCATGGGCGTAGAACTTGATTTTTTCAGTAAATAAACATCTAAAACTCCTACGCCAATGGAAAAAAATTAGTTTCAATATGAAATCTAAATTATTCAACTCATTCACTACAAAAAAGGTACTCTTGACAAAAGTCGATTCCTCTCATGGTTTCGACAAAATTTTAATTTTAGTGATTTAGAGCATAATTAATAATAAAACGATTAACAGATATTTCATAAAAATTGTTCAAAATGTTCACCATTTTCACGTATACAAAGATTTATACGACGCAAAAAGTTGAGATGTACTTTTTGCATAGGTTATTTCTATTGAAAATAAGTAGCACTGGTTTTTTTTTCTGAAGACTATTATTATCTGCTCGAAAACAGTGATATTCACATTCTTGGTTTCCATAGTTTCATCTGTGTTGATTTGTCGAGTTTTATTGACGTTGATTGTTGATATCGGACTTTTCTGATTTATCATGGCCGTACAATACACCAATGAAGAATACACCGATATGTTATTGGTATTCGGATATTGTCAAGGAAATGGTCGAGAGAGTGTGAGGGTGTATTCGGCAAGGTTTCCAAATCGTCGCGTACCAAGCCACCCAACCTTTGCTGCAGTTGAGAGACGTCTTCGGGAGACCGGTCATTTTGCTCCTAGAACTGGTGATTATGGAAGACAGCGTTATGTAAGGATTCCCGAAGTCGAAGTAGAAATTTTAGACCGTATTGAAGAAAATCCAGAATTGAGTACTAGACGGATAAGTAATGAACTAGAAGTTTCTAGGAATGCCGTTCATGAAGTACTAAGAGAACAATTATTATACCCATACCACAAGACGCCAGTTCAAGATTTATTAATCCATGATTCACAAAGTCGTCTGATGTTTTGTAGGTTCATTAATTTGCAAAGAGAAATGAATCTGAACTTTGGAAAGAATATTTTGTTCACTGATGAAGCCTGTTTCACGAGAAGAGGAATAACTAATTTTCATAATGAACACGTTTATGCAATTGAAAATCCTCATTCCATTAAAATAAACCATTTTCAACACGAATTCAAAATCAACGTTTGGGCTGGAATAATAGGAAATTTTATAATTGGTCCTGTCATACTTCCACAAAGATTAACAGGAGACATGTATTTACAACATCTACGAAATACGTTGCCAAATTTGTAGGAAGATTTAACACTCCAACATCGGGTAGATATGTGGTTTATGCACGATGGAGCTCCACCACATTTTTCGGTGGATGTTAGGAATTTTTTAAACCAACAGTACCCAGACAGATGGATAGGTAGAGGTAATGATGCACCCGTGAATTGGCCACCACGTTCTCCAGACTTAACACCGATGGATTATTTTGTATGGGGTTATCTCAAGTCTACGGTTTACAAGACCCCTGTGAATACTGTAGAACAATTATGGCAACGTATCCAACAGGCGACGAATAATCTTACAGGCGATGAAGAAGTTATGCAAAGAGTACATTTCAACTTTTTGCGTCGTATAAATCTTTGTATACGTGAAAATGGTGAACATTTTGAACAATTTTTATGAAATATCTGTTAATCGTTTTATTATTAATTATGCTCTAAATCACTAAAATTAAAATTTTGTCGAAACCATGAGAGGAATCGACTTTTGTCAAGAGTACCTTTTTTGTAGTGAATGAGTTGAATAATTTAGATTTCATATTGAAACTAATTTTTTTCCATTGGCGTAGGAGTTTTAGATGTTTATTTACTGAAAAAATCAAGTTCTACGCCCATGGAATGATATTCATTATGATTATGATATGACTTTCATTGCCCGATGAGTCTATGCCAACGTACCAAATTTGAAAAAAATCTCATGAGCCGTTCAAAAGTTATGAAGCAAAATCGATTTGAAAATTTCAACTTCAGAGCCGTCTAGCGCCCAAACTAAGCAACTTTTTACTGAGGTAAGTTTGCTTGTATCGAATTGTTTTGGTCTGAAGAATATGTGGTAGTTTTTTGTAAGGACCTTTTAAGGACACCCTGTATATTTCAATACCAGATAAATACTAAAAACTTCTAAACGTGAAACTTTCAATACATAGCGTTTTCTATTCAAACAGGGACATGAAATAGGAAGGAGATAAGGTGTTATAAAAGTAGAGTTCAAAATAGTATATTTATCATACTGGGTAGGAGTCTTTCTGTAGTTCTTATATTTGAGAAAATACAATTTTCAAAGTTTATTCAACCTAACGATATTTTATTTCGAACCACTTCATTGACCCTAAGTAACTTTTTTATTTCGAATGTCAACCTGTAGATATATTTCTCTATAGCCTTGCTCTTATTTGCTTTCAAATTCTCTATTCAACCATTAATCACGAATTGGTAGTTTCCTCAATTATCCGTTGAATCATTTCATTGAGAAACATGAAGTTTGCTGTAGAATTCGATAACAGATCTATGATGTTGATAGAAATCATTATGATGGCAGATGTCTGAAATAATAATGATCAGTAATACCAAATACCGATGTCAAGAAAATAAAAAAATGCGTATCACAAGATTTGATGAGATTTGATACGGTTCAAAATTTAAAAATTTATTTTCTCTACGACAATCTCGATAAATGTTCATTTTATAACAGTAACTTGAATCATAGACAAGCAAATTTTGTACAGAATTCTATTTTTATATATATATTTCGTGTTAGGACTCAATTGAAATGGAAGCTGATAGTGATATTGACTCAGATTTGACACCTCCGAACATAATAGAACCAGCGAAGGTAACAACACTGAATTCATTCGAAGTCGAAGAGCATGTATCAATGCGTTTATAACCTCTTTTTGGAATAGAAGGTAGATCAAAAGACAAAATCGTTTTCGAGAACGTTTTAAGGGCTTATTTCGGCGACTAAATTTAAAAGTTCTACTTTGTGGTCACACTTCTCAATGCTGGGAAAGATCTTTACATCTTTACAGCAAATAACATCGATAATTTCAGTGGATCTGATAGAAAGCCCATTAGTGGCGGATTCAGAGTATTGAAATATCATCAGTATATTTCTTTCAATGTATATGCATGTATTAAACGTGAACGATATGTTGTCATAGAAAAAGTATACTATGTAACTCGCAACAAAATGGGCATCATTTTGTGCTCATTGCATAATATACCATTTTCTTATAAGGATATATCAAAATTTCGAAAACATAATAACGATGATATCTACCGACGAGCATTGTATATTTTTTCGAGCAAAGTCGTCTCAGAACCGAGCCGCAGCGATTTCCTGGCATGATAAATGACTCTGTTTTTCAAAGAATTCATTACGGGAAGATAAAAAGCGCATTTACAAGAACTCGAAATTGATATTGATCGCGGCAGACTCGCGTGATGACAACAGAAAAATTAGCGCCATTAACACGGCCTTTTTGGACCTCGTTAGCATCTGCGAAATCTTGTTTCGTATTGATACGGTTATCGAAGAGATTCGGAGAACCACGTCGAGGAAGAATGTCAAAGTACTTTTTCTACGGCTGTCAATTAGTATGTTATTCAACAAGAATACAAAAGCCCTAATATGCAAGTAGATTTCTATAAATAGTGTCTGTGGGTGAAACGAGGAGATAGTGTGTTAATTTTTTCTTGATCTTTCGTGATCTTCATCTCTCCTCGTTACTTGAAAGGAAAATGAAAATGTTGATAATTTCTCAATTTATTCATGATCTGTCCTACAATGTAACCTTCCTTACTGGTAGAGGCCTGATAGTTTCACCTGTATAGTATTTTCCACAAACACATGGTATACTGTAAATACAACTTTTTGATGACTGTTCCAAATTTTTTGGTTTTTGTATGAGTCAAAATCAATGTATTTTCAGTATTAAACACCGTTTTCACTCGGAACTTGTCCCAAACACGTGAAAAATCTAAAAGAATCAAACGAACTATTACGAATTATACTACATCATTCGATGAATTTGCCAAAAACAAAATACATGAAAAAGGTTACAAGATAACAAAATTCCAGGTTTTTTTCGAATTCAGCTCCTAGTTAATCCTCGTCTCTAAAAAATGAAGTAGAAGTTATGAAATTATTTCAATATATTTGTAGTAAGGTCAGATTTTGTGATCTGCCCCAAAATATCACTGCGCTTTTATTTAAACCTTTAGATACCTAAAAGAAAAATTCTCAATTTGTCAGTGATCCCTCGTTTTTTGAAAATTTTGTAAATATATCGCAAAGTTGTCCTCATTTTCAAAGTTGAGTTCTTCAATTTAGATCTTTTATTTTTGAAAATCGTTTGAAGGGTTTCAAATCAAGAGGATGTTACAATTTGAAATCGCACACACTGTATATCAAAGTGTTCAGAAATGAATTTCCTCTTGAGCTGCGAATTGAGAAATAGGACATTCCACTGAAAAAACCACACATCCGTTTGTATTTGACAAATGGAACAAAATGTGATGGCAAACGAAATTATATTCTGAGAAAAACAAATTCCAATAAGAGTAATTCGAATGAACTCAATCGGGACGTCTTGTAGACTGATCATCCGGTTCGAGTCTAGGTTTTTTGTGGGATTTTTTACTGGTTGTTTCATTGTAGTTCGGTGCAATTTCTTTTTAATATCCAATATCAGTAGTATCGTGTTAAGGAGAGTGTGAAGTGCGATATCTTAACAATTCTTAAATTTTTTTAACGGAGTGTCTGATAGTGGAGAAATGATAAGATACTCGACAGTTCTTCCTTCTTTCACAAATTTCCGCGTTTCTCAGGTTAGTTGCTACTTTTATTATTATATTTACAAGACGCAAATTCTTCTCATTATCCATAGATGTGCGAGGTTTTCCCTTATATTTTTGCATCCCACCTGAAAGCTATAAGGAATTGATGAATATTTTTTTGTACAAATATTCATCAATTATTTTTACGCTTTTCCTGGATCCTACTCGATCCTAAAATTGATAAATATACATATATACTCGTAATCCGTTTGAAACACAACTTTAAATTTTCATTGTAGTGCCAATTTTATTCCTGTATATCTCATTATATATTTTGGGTTCACAAAATTTCTTGTCAGTGTATTTTTACAACACATTGTCAACTCTTTCAAAGGAAAAACTGCAAATTGTTTGGTATCTTAAAAGAGCTCTCTTTTTTTGTTCCGAAGATATATCGAAGTACTTATATTTTGATGCAACTGTTTTCAAAATTAAAAATATTCAAAAATGTAACCACCACATAGTCGGCCATGGTCCATCGTTCAAACCGTCAATCATGGTCAAAGCTCTGTCACGATAAGAAATGAAACATGGAATAATATACAGGGTATTCCATTTAAAAACACGCTTTCGATTGAGTAATTTCCTCCTCAACTGTGCCTCAATAATTCTCGATTCATTTTACGTTTGATGATATCTTTTTATATTACCATAACCATGTGTTGGGTGATAATATCTCTAACCATTCGTTCACTCATAATGTCTAAATCGACTAGTTTTAATGAACACCTTCTGGGGATTTGTCAGATAATTTAGGCATCCAGCACTTATTTGAAAATATGGAGTGTGAAAAAACAATCGCGTGAAGGTGTCACATCGATGAATCCATTTCTTTGTTGTTTATTATCATATTCATAATATTCATTCATGATTATTATCATGAATGATAAATTGATGTAAATTGCGAAACATATATAAAGTTTTTTATTTACATAAAATTAGGTATTTATCTAAACAAATGGGTTCACACTTTTTATTATACTTCAATTATCCAAACTGGCTTTGCATAAATGATCTCAATTGCTTCAAACAGCTCCATATATTAGAAGAAGAAAATGCCTATATCAATTTTCTTGCATCATATTACTATCTGGGGTTATTCGAGGGGATATTATTATAATCACTAGTATTTGCAAGCTCATCTACAATTTCAGTTTTTCTTGCCATCTTCCATGGTTGAAAGACAATGGAATCAAGTGAAGGTTTTGGAATAATTGAAGTTCTCCTGCAAACTTTGCAACTCTGCAACTTTTCCTACCATATTTTCCACGTCCCTGTTAAATTACCTGTTCAGTGAAGAAAATGACCTCGAACTTTGCTAAGATCAATTCGATTATTCAGATGAAGAGTGTACGTTTGCATTCTCCAGTATTGAATGTGGATTTTTA
The DNA here is from genome assembly GCA_963576655.1 of Gastrophysa polygoni. Lineage (NCBI taxonomy): Eukaryota > Metazoa > Arthropoda > Insecta > Coleoptera > Chrysomelidae > Gastrophysa > Gastrophysa polygoni. The sequence goes on from OY755083.1 coordinate 51,382,067, forward strand.
TGTATTTTGTTTCAAAATAAGTGATATGAAAGAGAGATTTTTCATAATCTTTTCGAAAAGTCGTACATTTCCATGGTCTGACAGGGTTACGTATTTCAAAGAAAAAACAGAAGGCAAACAGTCGAAGAAACTTGTACATAGTATCTAGTCGATGTCACAGATTATGAGAAACAAAGTGGAAGAACAATTTAACTCAAGTTACTAAACAAAGTGTCCACACATAGTTAACTTTTAGTTTATCTTTTGTGGCGTGAAGACAAAATTTATTATGAATCACGCTGTACTTATCTATATTGAGATAATGATAAAATCGGTGTTTTTGTCAACTAATGGAATGCTACATATATTTGTCAGCACAAAGAAGTAGTTTGCTTTCGATTTATCATTTTCGTACTATACAAGAATAGTCTGAGCCATAGAAAGTAGAGACTGTGAGCTATCGAATATTCTTACAGCTGAAACAGTCACATTCTATCCATATTATTACTTGTTTTCGATCTATGACAGAAAGACCAAGAAAATTCTGAAAAAAACTAGTCACTGCTCACTCGATGCCTCTACGTAACATATCATATTGTAAAAAAAAGTTGCTGACAATCTTGTCACTAGGGGTGGGAAAATTTTTCGATATATCGAGAATTATCGATAATTATCGATAATAGCGATAATAATTCGGGAAAAAATATCGATTCATCGATATTATCAATATTATCAATATAATCGATATTATCGATGTAATCGATATGATCGATATTATCGATATTATCGTTGTCTTCGAAATTATCGACATTTTCGATATCATCGATATAATTGAATCTAGTGATATTATCGATATTATTAGAAATTCCTGGAGATTCTAAAAATATCGAAATATTAGTGTTCCATTTGAAATGCTGAAGATCAGCCATTATGAAGCCAGAAGTACTGTATAAATATTCTTTTTGAACAGGCTATCAAACCTACTTTTTTATTGATTTTCTGATGCTCATTCATGCATGTGTTTCCATGTAGTAGGTATTGAATATCACAAAACTATATTAGAGGCCGAATGTTAAATCATATAACGTTTGCTCAGACTGAAAATCAGACCAAAATGATGACTCAAGGTGAATATAAGAAAATTTGAACCATTTTGCTTGATACTGTCTGTAAGTTCTTCGAGGAGGTGGAACATTCATTTTTCAGCTTTTAATGGGATTTTCTCTACTCGTTTCTAAAAAATAAAGTAGAAGTTATTAAAAATTATTTCAATATATTTGTAGTAAGGACAGATTTTGTGATCTGCCCCAAAATGTCATTTCGCTTGAAATTAAATTAAATTTTGCTTGATTTCAAACTGTTTCACAAGCTTTCACAATACATCAAAATAGTCGACGAAAGTCAACATCAGTGATACTGAGATTACCAAAACTATCAGCAGTTATCGATATTATCGAAATATCGATAAAATCCATAATTTTGAGAAAATCGATAGTATCGATAATATCGATAATATCGATAATATCGATACATTATGATTATCGATAATCGATATTTCAAAACTGTTATCGCCGACCCCTACTCGTCACTTCTTGCGTATTATTCGAATCAGACCAGTATGCATCAAGGGTAACCTAAAAAGTCTACATCGAAGTTTGAGGATTTATCTCGATCAGTTCACCTGAAGATAACGAACAACCTGTTATAGTCTTCGGACAAGGTCGAATCGCGTTTTTATCTTCGCAAAAGTCACGGTAGTTTCGACAAAAAAATGGCCTACATGTGGAGTAAGGACACGCTGTCGATCTAGAAAAGTTGGTTATCCAATCGGACCTTGTAGACGACTGCTAGTTCCTGTTGGCTCTTTTTTTAAGCTGTTATCCCGCAGTTCGATGATCTCTCAGAGGACTGTATCTACCTGTCGATGCAGATTCTGCTCATTTGGGTGTGTCAAGGATATCTACATATAGGTAGGATGAAGAATTAGACTGGGTTAGTTTCACTGTCACTGAAATTCGATGCAATCAAACTGAACAGTGTCTACTGACTTTATATGAATTTGGCAATGTCGCGTCGTCGAACTGTGAGCATTCGAATTTTATAACTCGTTTCATATACATGTCTTGCTTTCTGTTTCTTTTTGTGAAATTCGTCTCAATATATACTTCAAAACTAGTAGCTAGTATTCTATTTACAATCAAAAGAACTACAGTCCACTAAGTAATTCGACAGTCGAGTTGTTGAAGGAAGAAACACAAACTAATGACTGGACAAATTTTTGAAGGGTGATAGTATTGGTGAAGATGCAAACCAGTTCCCATGCATGAACATTTCTCCATGAAAATGGGAGCTACAGGAATCAAAAGAGTGAAATCGAAAAACTGATTCCTCCAAAATAGACAAAAATAATCTCGTACAATTAAAAGGGAAACTTCTTCCACATAGGTCGTCAATACCCATGCTGGGTGTCACCACCAACAGTGCTCTCTCATGGGACGATCATGTGAGGTCCATTTCTCTTCCGTGCGAAGAGATACTTCACATCCCAGCAACTGCTTATGATCTACAAAGCACAAATTCGACCTGTCCTGGAGTACTGTTCACATGTTTGTAGAAAGGTCGGCGATCTTTGCCTTTTTTATAGGTACTTTCACGGTCGGTGCTCAACGGAAATATCATCTATTATGCCACCACGCGCGATTCCTAGTAGACAAATCAAACGAGCTCAGGCTGGTCACCCCTACACTGTCAGGCTCGAGACCTGTCGAACAGCGCTATACCAAGCATCATTCATCAATAGAACGGCAAAGTTGTGGAATTCTTTGCCTAGTGAAGTCTTTCCTGATGCTTACAACCTCCAAACTTTCAAGAAAAATTCTAACACCTTCCTTCTCTCCCGAAATTCCACCGCTGGCTAACACGATGTTCCTCGAACATTATAGGTTTCCCTTTTGTGTTGTCAACAGATAAAAAAAATCACAAATATACTTATTGTCTCACACCCTGCATAGCGATATACATGAGATTTCGAATGACATAATCTTGTTTTTGCTTCTGATGACATCATCTCAGTATTTTCTATTTAAAACGAACTCGTTGACCAAAAAATAATCCGCTTATATAGTCTCAGTTCAGTTCATATTTATATAGATATGTTAATTATTGCATAAGAGCTCGCTATATATACAATGTCAATGATTTATGTCATTGGCAAGGCAATTGAAGTGACCAAATTTGAATATTCATACGAAAATCGACAAACATTCAATATTTATGTACGTTTATGTTTCGAAATATCCTTCCTTCGCTAATTTGTTGATATAGAATCATTATTCAATTGATATTCACTTCTTAGAAAAAACGATAGTGATCATATTCGATCATGCCTTTTGAATTCAGGCTTTTTTTTGACTTGAGACTTCTGACTTCGATTTCAAACTCTAGTCAGAGTCGTTCACTCTTTTCTATGGATGCTGTCTTTTTTTTAACTCAGACTTAACTTCCGATTCACAATTTTTCCTCTTTCCACCTATGATTCATTTTCAAATGACTTTTCTCTTTGAATTCAGACTTTTATCAATGGACTCAATCAAACTCTTTTCTTCGAGTTCATACTTTTTCTTTGGCTCCAGGCATTTTATTTACTTTAGACTCATTCCGGGATTACTTTTCGATCGTTTCCTTAACGAAACAAACACTATCATTGTTCCTTGATATTCCATCCCAGCTAATGAATATTTGAAAATCACCTAGTTGACTCATCGTGAAAATCATGAGATCGTTCCGAGATATTGACCGAGACTGTCGATCCAAATAGAGACAGAAGGTCACTCTCGATGTAATATCTGGAGAATATTTTGAAAGATACTGAGGAGTCGCTAATCATTTTCAATTATCAGGTCTACTGAGGATGGCAACTTACGTATTTAGACTCAATATTGAATAAATATCGTTGTGGTTTTCTGAGTATATTTTTATTTTGTATTTGATGAGTATTCTATCACAGTCTCCGAATTGTAACTTCAAAATCCTGAGGAATACAGGACCATTCAAACTTTCTCTTTTTTATAATACCCTTTTTTCGGCACCCGAAGTATCATGAATCGCTTATGCCTTGTGTTTCCCATATTCAACATTCTTTCTCTACGAACTTATGAGCGAGTGGTAAAAATTCGAATTCAGCACATTACAGTAAACACGAAAACCTCGAGAACATATCAGGGAGCAAAAAAAAAGTCTCTCTCAGGAAATAATGATAATTTCCTCTATTTCTGCTGATGAAACGGTTTCGTCTACGCTGCTGATGCCGTCCAATCACTGACAGGATTCATTAGTACAAAAGACACGACTGGGGAGTCCCATACCACCGCTGCGAAGTTGAAATATTACGTGGGATATGGCCCAGGAAGCTTCTAATTCGTCTTATCTGTTGGAGTGCATCTCGTGTATTCGACGTGTATTTGTTCAACGTCGATTGTTTCTCGTTTCGCCGATGTTGATTTCGATCTGAGTGGTAGATGTGAACACGACGACAGCCTTACTTTGCAGCAGGCCAGTGCATTCATACGAGATTCATTTAGTTTTAGTTTCATCTTCCGTTTTCACCTGTACCGGTGTCAGTCTGTCTGTGATCAACTCTTGCAAGTTTAATTCGACCCATTTCTCGTGAAATTTGGCAGATGTACGTAATTTTGATAAAAATGGAAATAATGATTTTTCAGTCAAACTTCGAAAATTCAACATGGCGTCCTCAAAATGGTATAATCCCCAGTAGCATAGAATATTGGCTGGAGATCGGTTCCGTATTGGCCCAATATTCAAATATAAGTACTTGGACCATTATACAAGGTGTTACAGAACCATGGGGTCAAACTTTTGTACATGATATCATCACAACAATTGTTCTAAATGTCAATGTCAATGGAGCAGTTTATTGACCTCCTAGGTCACCCGATTTAACGTCCCTATATTTTTCTCCTATGTAAACAGAGCAAGAATTACAGCAGCATTTGAAATCATTCAAAACGAGGATAAAATTTTCAGTCAAGTCCGCCGAAATGATGTGCGACGTTTAAATCGGTAATTTCAGGAAGATATTTTGAACAATTGTTGTGATGATATCATATACAAAAGGCAAAAATTGAATGCATCAAATCCTATCGAGGCAATTCATCGTCTTTCTAAATTGCAAAACCCATGTATAAATGAAGTCAACAAAATTTTCATTCCCGAAAGAATCTTCTATCAATTGTTGATAGAAATAGAACCAACAAGTTGAAAATGAGAATTATAAAGAAACACATTTTTGACAAGCTTCTATAAAAATGCACTAAGAAGTAATAGATATTTACGTTACTAGTCCGGTTTTCCAGCACGAGTGAGAGAGTGGAATTTCGAAACGAGTACTGTAAAAGTTTACCGGACGTGTGACGTATAACATTTCATTTCATACTGCTAAAAAACAAAAATGAACAGTGAAAAATAAAATATTAATCTTTGTTGAAAAAATGGGAATGTATCAGCAAGTAGCAACTCCCTAATAAATAATTCATCCAATGGAGCTCCTGGTATCCATATTCATGGGAACGAAAATTTAACGGTTAATATTAATATTAGCAATAAGTAATTTCTGTGTATTGTTTTGCTGTTGAATTTTTGATAAATGTATTCATGCTTTTGACGCATAACTGAGTTTTCAATATTTACAATCCGGTAAAATTTCATTACGGGATAGTAGCACGTAATGAAATATTACGTGCGCCTATCCTGTAAAAGTCTATTTTCCGGATTGAAATCAGGTACGTAAAGGTATGTTCTATGATGCAGTATGAAATAAAACATAATTTCTTTCATTGTTTGATGTGGTTATTCTGCGATCAACAGATACAAAAGCTTGCCGCGGATACAAAATGAGGTAATTTTGAGCTCGTGGACTCTTCCAAGTGAGTATCTAATCAGGGCCGTCTTACGGTCCTGTATGACTATGACATAGGACTATATTAGTTAAACAGTTAAAAGGAGCAGGTACCTAAGCAAAATTGAAAATGTATCCAAATGTTACTTTCATTTAAGAGGACTGTATATTAAATTTCATAGATTTTTATTGGGCCACCCAGTATAATCCGGTGTATAAATACTCTTTTAGAATTCACCATATGCGGGTTGGTACTCGGAAATCTTCGTTGATTGAAATTGAAGAGGTTTCTAGTTTCGAGATGAGCAAATCGTCAATCACTCCTTCAAAATCAATGTCTTAGATTCAGAGCACATGAAATTTTACGGACATCATTCATTCTCGAAGCATTGTAGTCCTCAATGAATTTTTCACTTAGTCAGTAGTTCTTGTTTGATCTCAGGAAACCGAATAATTTATGTGTGATATCGGATATCGGTTGATGATCTGGCAGGAACTAGGAGGCCCCGTACCTATAGGTAGGTATACGTTTCGTATCATGTCGAAATGGACGTGGCTTCGATAAACAATTCTCTCTTTGTGGGTCAAGCCGACGACAGTCGGTCGAAAAGGAAAATGTGTTGAGCCGAAATATAATCAGTACGAATCGAACAATCGGCAGTTATCGATAGTCGACCGTAAAAATCAATAACGATATCGTTGCGTAAGGCATTATTAGCGATCAGCACGAGCTTGCTGATTATTTTCCGAGATATAAATGAACGACTGCATTCTCCATACGAACGTTGAATCGAGGTCAAAAAAGTTTTTCCTCTCCATTCCTTTTCGATCCCCTCGCGAAGTCTAATGGTGGATTCATGCAGCGATTTTAAGTTATAAGTTTCAAGTCGTTAGTTTTGAGTAATAAGTCGTAAGGAGTTCAATCATTGGTTTTCAATGTTCGCATTATATACACTTCTCGTTGAGTTTTAAGTTCTCAGTCATAAGATTTAAGTCACAAGAAAGTTGGCCAAATTTTAACTCTTACGACTGAAACTGAAAACTGTTTGTATTTGCGCATGCGTGTAAAATTTCGAATGCTGTGATTTGTGCAGTTTTCATACAACATCAGCTGTCACTCAAAATTGACCAATGGGAAAAGTCATCCTTATGATATGACATTCCTTAATAATTCCTGCATAAATGTTATTTTTCTCTTTACGACTTGAAGCTTATTACTTAAAACCTACGACTTATGACTTATCTCTCATAATTGCTGCATAAATCCACTATAAAAGATGGTGTGTCGTTATACCAGCTGTGTCGTTTCAAAATCATAGATGATACATTCATTTTCCAGCTTTTTGTGGGATTTTCTCTCCTCGTTTCTAAAAAGTAGAGTAGAAGTTATCGAAAATTATTTCAATATATTTGTAGTAAAGACAGATTTTGTGATTTGCCACAAAATTAAACCTTTAGATACCTAAAAGAGAAATTTTCTATTGGTCAGTGACACCTTGTTTTTGAAAAATTTTGGAAATACAAATATATTTAATAAGAATAAAACCTCTACTCATCTTGGTGGACGTTTCGGGAACGAATCTGCCCCCGTTCTCAACACAATTAAAATATTTTTCTCTTTGCAAAAATTTTTCGATATGTCGTCGGTTTTGAAAACTGAAACGTGACAAAAGTGTCAAAACCGACAACATATTGAAAAATTTTGCAAAGAGAAAAATATTTTAATTGTGTTGATTCGTTAACGAAACGTCCACCAAGATGAGTAGAGGTTTGATTCTTATTAAATATATTTGTATTTCCAAATTTTTCAAAAACAAGGTATCACTGACCAATAGAGAATTTTTTCAAATATATTGAAATAATTTTCAATAACATCTACTCTATTTTTCAGAAACGAGGAGAGAAAATCCCACAAATAGCTGGAAAATGAATGTACCTCCTCGAAAAACTTACAGACAGTATAGATGATAATTTTGAAGATTTCATATGCCTTGTAGGTATATTATATTATTTCAGAAGTAACGTCAATGCGTACATGGAGCCAGCCTTCGTACATACAGAGTGTGGAACATCTAATATTTCATGTCCATGTTCAAGTTATCTGAACTAATGATGGTATCGAATATCAAATGGCAACGAGTAGTCTTGATACATAATATTGTATAACATCAGTAGAAGATAACGTTCCCACGCGTATTCAGACCATCTGTTATGAATTTGTAAATGCAAATTTTTAGGAAACCTCTCTCGAATGATTACATTACAAAATTCTAGATACTCAAATCTCGAAGAAGGGTTTATAAATCAGTGTCAACAGTAGAAGAATCTTCGATGAAATATCCTGTGTTCGTTCAATCCTCCAGGATATGCACCTGATGCATTCATTCGTTTATTTCTTATACTGTTCAACAGGGTGTCCCATTTACAGAACAGGGAAAATGACAAAATAGAAACATATAAGTATTGCTTCTAAAGTAAAATTTGTATATAATGTAATATTGTATGTACCTATGTGAAATAAGAAAAGAAACATCAAATATAATCTGGCTCCTGGCTAGTTTTCTACAGAATTGTAGTGAAAGGACAAAAATATCTAATGTAAAGTTATTCCACAGTTGAATATGGCTAGACATGAATGTACTACACATCTTATACAATGACGAATTTTGGTTCTTGAAAAATCTATAAGTGAACTTATCTGGAAGATGATCGAGGCAAATGAAAATTCCATTTCTTCAACAAATCTGCAGTCAATTGCATTGTTAACAACCTTATGAAAGATCTGGATAGAACTGTATCGTCTTTTTACGAACTGGCATACAAATTTGAGAGTTTTGAGACGCTCTTCATGAGGTGTTCCCAGTATTGGAGAAGGTACGGAACACAAGATCTGTAACTTGCGAACGTATAAAACAGTAGAGTTTGTTGAGAGCTTATCAAAATCATGACTATTGCGAAAATAAGTCCTTATGCTCGATATGCGTAATTCAAGATTGAGTCAATGTGAATGAAGATTGATCAAATGTTACGCCAAAAACTTTGAATGTTTTAGGTCTTAGAAAGGAATTGTTTTCAATTGAGTAATTGAATACGATCGGATCCAATTTCATTGTGAAATACATTACACAGGTAATAGGATATTTTTATACCATTGTACCATATAGTTTTAACCACCACGCAACCATATAATTCTGCAATTAAAGAATTTCCGTTTTTGAAAAGTAGTCAACGGGTTTCGAATTGAGAGAGGACGTTGCGGTTCGACATAGGACACACCGTATATCGTGGATATGATTTTCGGACTCCGCTGGTAGAGAATCGCGGAAATTATTGATCAATGCAAAATTGGCTATATTTGGTTTCGAGCTTCGTTTCCGTTGACGCAATTATTGTGCTATGAATTATATTCCGAAATGGGAACATGCGTTCCTTGAGAGTTTGTTGAAACAACAAAAGTCGATGTCAAGGCTGAATCAGTTCCTGCTGATCTTTCATCTAGAACACACGAATCGGAAATATTGACGTACAGCGCTATAAAAGATGCCGATTTTTGATAATAAGTACAAGATGGCACAACAAAACAACTGGAATAGTCAGAAAATCTGTTTGGCGAAACCCAATTTCTTAGAGAGATATGTCAATGAAGATGACTTCAATCAACGTTGCCTAACTAACCGAACAAAAAAATTGAAATGGATTACAAAATATCCATGGTATTTTATATTACAAGACACATGAAAACTCACATAGTTATATTCATGTAGGTTAATGAATTTTTGTTCACTTGGTTCATATTCTTTTGAATACCAGCTTCAATTTCTATTGATGTTTGTAGTTTTCACGGTGTATTGGAATATTACCCACTATAGCATTTCCTAAACTCACGGGAATTCATATGGTATGATTTCCGGGGAAATGAGGGAGAAGGATTTCAGCAATTTTGACGGGGATTGCAAATTTTGAAGTAATAAGGGTCGGATATCAAAATTACATACGAAGACGAAAGACGTTGTTATTCATAGTCGAACCGCGACGAATAACGTACAAAGACTCCTTAGAATCGAAGAACATAACCCTGAGTATCGTGACGGGTAACTTCATTTACATCTGTTAGTGTTCCTATATTTTTTTTATCTGTGGACAACACGAAAGGAAACCTATAATGTTCGAGGAACATTGTGTTAGCCAGCGGTGGAATTTCGGGAGAGAAGGAAGGTGTTGGAATTTTTCTTGAAAGTTTGGAGGTTGTAAGCATCAGGAAAGACTTCACTAGGCGAAGAATTCCACAACTTTGCCTAACTTGTTCCAATCCACATTAAATCAAACTACCCCTTAGAATATCATTTTACCCTGGACAAACGAAACTAAAATCTACATTCATTTCGCTATGGCGGACGAATATGAATGATTTATAGAAAACTGTAGTTGATTCAAATCCAATATCACAATTGAAAATTAGCAACAATGTAATATCAGGAATATTGTCTTGTCAATATGGATCAGTAACTTGCATCGAAATGGTCGTTCAGATAAAAATATCTTCGATGAATGTTCATGAAGGTATGCCAACTGAAACACATTAAACTTCGTGTTACAAGAATTCCTTCTTCTGTAGGACATCCTCACTTCGGAATTATTTCGACGTATCCCCAGAGGCTTACAATTGAACGTCCTCCAAGGGAAGTTTTCACCATTATTTGTCCTCCGATGTTCTCAGTATCTATGTGGAAAAAATACTTTCTCCATCAGATAATTCAAATTGCCGCGGTAACATATATCTGCCATGGTAATTTAATCAATCAGAGCTAATGAAACTCGTTGATTCTTGAGTTGATTCCATCTACGCCTAATCGATGCAAAAACTCGGCATAGCTATTGAATATTAATCAAAAGATTCTGTAAGCGCATCTCGAATCTAACATTTATAATAGCGATGCTCATCTCTACGTAGATCGGTATGTGAACTATTTCGAAATTGGACATTTATCATAGGTCACGGGCGTCCTTGAAGAGCGGCCAGAAGAGGTCGTGGCCCCCCTGAAAAAATTCCATTCCATTCCATCACATATTGCCTGTATATATTAATTTGAATTCTTTTTTGTTTCTTTCATTATTCGTTATTGATTTTTTTTCGAGCTTCATTCATCGTACTGAAGTGCATCTTGAACGGGCATGTTTAGAAAAATAAAAAAATATGATCGAAACTGTGACAATGACAATCACAACTTTCGCAGTAAGAAAAGTAGCGCAACTGGTTCTGGAAGATCATTATGATACGAACATGGTGTTGTCTCAGTAAATGCAGTGTATTAACTGAGATTAGTATGATTGCATATACAAAGTGACAATTTAGAAACTCTAGTATCTCTAGAAACTTCAGATAGTTTAGCTCTAAAGACAAAAATGGTTTAATGACGTTTCGAAACCTTCATTTTATGTTTAACTACCGACCTAGACCTTGGACGTGCGAGAAAAAACTCCTGAATTCGCAATGAATGTATCAATTTTGGAACAAAAAGAATAGCCTTGGAAGAACTTGACTATTGCGAATGATCAGTTGAGACATTTTTTTTAATTGACTGGTCATTATGCATATTAGATTAGACTCGACTCAAAATACTAGTCGGAAACATAACTATGGAAATTACCGAAAACCAGATCACAACAATCGAAAATTGAATTCATTGAAGGCCATTATCTTGTCAATATCAGCACTATGTCAATGCCGCTTAGCAATGCATTGAACTGTTTCGAAATTACGAACACTCATGAATATTCTTATCAGGTCTCTTGATTGTCGAGAAAAACTCTTTATATACAGAGTGTGCCAAAAAACTACTCATCACAATCACTTTATGCTAAACACCATTCGCGATGGAATTTCGAAAATAACATTATTACATTACATTCAAAGATTCAAGAATTGCGATCTTTGTGATTGATAGATTTGCTGCTGCTTCAAAAACAAATCCATTCTCTTTTTTAAGATGTGTTCTATCTCACCAGATCTCAATGATTTTGATGTAAAAGCTTCAAATTCCTCAAAAATACGACGAATGAGAAGAATTTACAAAGCTATTCCACATCCTGTAATAGGGAGAGTTGAGATATGGCCATGGCGAATTTTGAAACAAATTGACTTGAGAGAGTGACTGAAGAAAAATTTGAAAAATTATTAGAGAATTTTCAGAGGTGGACACTGAATCATTTGAGCCCTTTTCAATATCGAGTATGATATTGAGAAAAATATCCTATAAATGACATAACAGGAGTTGAAAATAAATAGGAAAGTTCAAATATAATTATCCTTCCATTTCAAACTACTTCCGTCGTCTGAAATAACGGTAACAATAATAAATATATCGCCATTCTCGACAAATCCATGTGAAAATGTATAAAAATTCATCGAGCAGAACTACTGTAATCATTTATTTATTGATTCAGTGAGCTGCAATTTATTGTAGTAATGGCATTTTATTTTCTTCTTCGAACACTTTCTCGTTTTCAGAACTTCAATGCCGGGAAGAAACGTTCGATCGTGTTACATTTATCTATTTATTTATTTGCGATTTCTACGCCGAATGGGAAAAAATCGCCGTGACATCGAGTAGACGATAATATACAGCGAGTCACGTGATGAGGCCTCGGTTGGAGTTTGCGGTTTCACTTTCCATAAGATAATGTAAAAATGATAAGAGGCTGGTGCTACAATGTTGCAGAATGGCAAGATTCGGATAATTGAAGAAAGTATACATGTATCATCAAAATGGTATGACTATCAAAAGACCAAGTCGGAGATACAATAAGAACTGTTCCAAAAGCTTCAGAAAATTTCCAGAAAAAAATCAGAAGTAGATATGCTTGTTTGATTCCGTTAGTTGGAAATGGAAATTGACATCACACGGACAGATATTTTGTGTTTATTATTTTATGTCCATCGCTCTTTCGGGCCTTAATACTATGTTGCCAAATTTATAAAACGATATGTCTTTGGAAGAGTTCGAGATTCCACTCCTCTGACAATACACATTGACAATATTTAAATCTATGGGTTAATCGAGGAAGTAGTGTATAATCTTTTTCTAGATTTTCTCTCCTGATAACTTTGAAATTTATCCTTCGCTTGCAATTCAACCTTCAGATACTTACAAGAGAAATTCTTTATTTGTCAGTGATACCTTGTTTTTCGAGTATTTGAAAATACAGATATATTTTTAATAAAATCAAAACTTCTACCTATCTGAGTCAACGTTTCGGGAACGAATCTGCTCTCGTTTTCAACACAATTCATATATTTTTTTTGTAATATATTCAATGTTTAGTCGTTATTGGCACTGAAGAGTGGAAATAAAAAAAATGGTCAATAATAAACTTCAATTGTTGAATCAGATTATTTAAACGACTTTTCGAACACATAAATACTGATAAGAAAATAAGAGAAAAAAACTCTGAGTCATCCCTCGAACTATAATCGTAAAGATGACTACCGAGTTCTATGCGACTGCTTTTTTCTTTATGCTGGCAAGCCTATATTAACATTTATTATTTTTTTGATTCCCAACCTATCCCCATCATCCTTTGAGAAATCTGGCGCCATATTCAACATTCAGAGTGAAAAAGTCAATAATTAATAAAAAAGAAACCATGCACTCAGCTCTCTACTTTGTCTTGAACAACAAACTTCATGCTTCATGCAACAAATACTCACGTTTTGCAATAGTTAAACAAATAGCTTAATGAGCTACAACTGACAAATAATGATTTCAATGAAAAAACAATTCAGGTTCCTCAAGTCAGTTGTTTCCGAAATATTTATGGTAATGTAAAATGTGTTTTCCCAGACTTCCTAATTTAATCTCATCTGTCAATGAAACGTATGAAAAATTGGAAATTGAAGACAATTATCTCAACCGACAAAACAATGTATCAAATGGAGATACACAAACTATCTCTAGGATACCTGAATATTCAACTAATTTGCTGTTTGAGGGTACCGCTATCATAATTTAAACATAAAACCCCTCATATGTCAACAATATCAAAACATATTCGATATAACGATAGTTGAGATGAATTATTGCTTTTGGTCCTGAAATAGATATTTACGTTACTAGTCCGGTAAGTACACTTTTACAGTACGAGTGAGATGTTTACGGACTAGGCGCAAGCCGAGTCCGGAATTTCGAAACGAGTACTGTAAAAGTTAACCGGACGTGTGACGTATAACATTTTATTTCATACTGCTAAAAAACAAAAATGAACAGTGAAAAATAAAATATCAAACTTTGTTGAAGTGCTACCACAAAAAAATGGGAATGTATCAGCAAGTAGCAACTCCCTAATAAATAATTCATCCAATGGAGCTCCTGGTATCCATATTCATGGGAACGAAAATTTAACGGTTAATATTAATATTAGCAATAAGTAATATCTGTGTATTGTTTTGCTGTTGAATTTTTAATAAATGTATTCATGCTTTTGACGCATAACTGAGTTTTCAATATTTACAATCCGGTAAAATTTCATGTAAAAGTCTATTTTCCGGATTGAAATCAGGTACGTAAAGGTATGTTCTATGATGCAGTATGAAATGAACATTCTTTTCGAAATCATGTTTCATACTAAAGTGGCCCAATGAAAACGAAACAAGGCCGATTTGGCATAGTTATCGTTCTCAGAAAAAAAAAACGCTCGAACCAGTCGATTTTTATATGGAGGGGCAAATATTTCGCGCATATTTTCAACTTTTTCACTTCAAACCCCTCGGAGGGGTGAGCTTCCAACCCTCGAATCTCGACTGGGATAAGGGGGTCAAGTGATACATCATTTTGAAGGTAATCGAAATCTCTTACCAACGCTTCCTTGTTTTTGGAATTCAATGCAGTAGTTCTCGAGAAAACACGTTCATGAAAATAATCGGCTAGTGATGGAAAGTAACGCTTTTTCCATCACTATTTCTCATTATGTAGTTGGAACGATGTTCATCTAAGAAGTGCCACATGTGTTTTTCTTTTCAAATCCTGTCCTATCCAACATTACATAAAGAATCATTCATTTCAATGTCAGTTCCTTGATCTCTCAGTAAAATGCATACTTTGTTTCGTTTTCATTGGGCCACCCTGTATTTTATCTTCATACATGTGTCAACTAATATCTGCATACCCAAGTAGTCTCGGAAGACAGCCAGTCCACTCTTTACCAATGATATATTCATGTCTGCAGGCTAAATTATGATATTAGAGTTCGTTGATGTCTACAAGAATGCTCATTGGTGTCTTTCGTTCCTGAATGCGGATGTTAACAGATGTCGTAATTGACGCACAACTCAATTACACCTACAATAGATCCAAAAAAAAAAGAAAATAAGTAGATGAAAGGCTTTTCAGACTTGCATGTGCTTTATATTAGCGTAAGGTATAAAATAAGATGAGGAGAAGAAAATTGAAGGTTAGGAACATGATAAAAAGACACCACAGAGAAATTGGTAGGGGAAAGAAAATATTTTAAGATTTCGCTCTCGATACTGCTGATTTTGGTAAAAGTGTCAGTGTGTCACCCTGTGTGTGGAAAAATTGATAGTCGTCAAAATTAATGACATTGTGGAATTCTTCGAAACAAACATCGAGATCAAATAAATGGTTCAGAGAAAAGTCGAGATGAAAATTGAGATAAATCCGTGATATTCCTTGATTATTATCAGTGTATTTCTGTTGTTATCTGTATAATCCAAATATTTCTATCGATAATCGTGTAAGGCATGATTCCATGTATATCCTGAGTTCTACTGATTCAATAATCTCTTCAAATCTTACTACTCATTTAATTTATGCAATCGAGTCCTGAATGAACAATAAATGAGATGGAAATTCACGTTCATTGCGTTAACCTTGACAATTGGAAGGTATTGATCATTGTGAATTGTTATTATAGCTATAAAAATAGGTAATTATCGTTGGGCGTGAATAAATCTATATCACGAACTGTTTATTCACGAAATATCAATTATTTTCATTACCTATCCGATTATGCTATTGACGTCTCTTGCATGAGAAGTCACTTTCTCATTCAAAATATTTTCCGAATTTCTAGCTTCGTCAGTGGCACTTTTCGTGCCTGTTGATGCTATGAAAGTGTCACATCAAATTGGTGGAAGAGTTCGAATTTACTTTCAGACCTATCAAGACGGAAAACTACTGTGGGCATTCCTTAGACGCCATGTACCAATGTTTTAACTCAAATTCAGAAACTTTTATTGTTCATTCGTTTTGTTACACCATCAACACTGGTGTTCCACAAGGTTCTGTCTTGGACCCTCTTTCGTTTCTTCTTTGATAGCCTCCAAACCGACTACTTATCTAAAGCCGCTATTCATCTGATGGAGAGAGGATATATTTGATGATCTTGCGAAAGTTTTGGAATGGGGTTATGGTAGAGTTCAGTGCAAAAAACTCGTATGAGGTCGTCAATATCCATGCTCGGTATAACCATCAACAGCGCCCTCTCATGGAAATCAAATGTTGATAATTCGAAATGTGTGATATCATAAATGTGTATTTTTTATCAACTTTGATATTTTTGATAGGTATCATAGATAAAGCCGCTGCAAAATATCTGAAAATGAATTGAATAGTAATGAATTCGTATTATTATGTTTGATCAACTTCGAATCGTTTAGTTTCAATCTGAGAAGGATTGACTGTATTTGTCGAATTGAACTGTCTCATGTTCAATTTGAGTATGTCAAATCAATTATTGGTCATCCAGTCTCAGTTCTGATTTCGTAATTCCCATTTGTCTCAATTTGAAGTTTTAAAAAAAAATAGTGAATCTGACCAGTTTTGAAGCGAAGCAGCTACTTATATATTTTCATTTGAAATTAGTTTTCCATGAGTTAGCAACAACTGCTCTTCACTCACTCGTTACGTGCAATACTTTGTTCTATACAAATGACAAAAATTGGAACTTTCGAATTTACTGCTACAAAGATTGAAAAACATCGATGCAGAACATATCAGGTTGGTAAATATCATTCAGAGGTGATTTCAATTGTAGTTGATTCACCTTGCCAAAAACACTCAATTCAACTATGTAGTAGGTGATTTTGTTGGAGAAGATGAAAGTATACATTTCAGAAGAATCGCTTCCGTACCTTTCATGAAACAATGAAACTTGTCAAATAGGTCTTTTTCCGTTCTATATTATATTATGTTTTTAATAACCTCGGAAATATCTCGATTATTATTCGTCTTTATTTATTTACTATATTCATATAACTTTTCACTATCAGTGTGGCATAACAGATCATGATATTCACTTCTCTGAAAAAACTAAGCATGAAGAATATTTCAATTGACCGACATGATCCAAGCATAGTGTGATTGTAAGGGAGATAGAAAGTTCATTGTTACTGATGAGGTTATATATGTTTGTTGATTATTTGATTCATATACTATCTATTTATGTCTTTCGCTGAGCTATGAAATAGTTCCTTTGTCGATCGAACCCAGCTGATCTCTTGCCAAATTTTGTATCTTTTAGAATTCCAAGTAGATTAGATTCCTCTTCGTCGTATATATAGTCAATGTCTTCACCTAATTTTTAGACGGACTTCCGAGGAAGTGAATTGTTCGAACAAAAGTTGAG
This sequence comes from Gastrophysa polygoni, assembly GCA_963576655.1. Taxonomy (NCBI): domain Eukaryota; kingdom Metazoa; phylum Arthropoda; class Insecta; order Coleoptera; family Chrysomelidae; genus Gastrophysa; species Gastrophysa polygoni. Next base: position 51,399,603 of record OY755083.1, read on the forward strand.
ATCAAATCCGGCGACTACGATGACCATAATAATGATGATGATGATGATGAGTGACATTTAAATTCTTAAATATAGATTTCTGGGTTCGACAATCAACTAGCGCTTCTCAGACGCATTGTAGATCCTTTTTAAATTGAACAACTTTCTTTGAGGGCATTGTTTGCCTGTTCAACATATAATCTTGATTATATTGTGCTGAAGTTCAGATGAAGAGATTATTTATTGTACAGGGTGATACCAGTTGGTGGCAAAGAATGGGTCTCTCGGTAACAGTAAGGGATTCAATGAGGTTCGTTTGACATGTATAGGGAGAAGCTGCGCCTATTATTCCTGCTTCGGAATTGAAAAAAAAAACATTGTGTGGTCCTATAAAACCATGATGCAAGTGTCACTTTTTTCGGATCGTAGACATTTACCTGAAAATTTTCGAAAAGTTCACCGAATCTCAATTTGTTAATTGGAAAATGAGGATGATGATGTGAAATCAATAGACAAGATATCCACCTATGACTCTCAATTTCAATCAGCATATAAGAGTATGGAATACATAATATTTCACAATTATTAATGTAGATTTGTGTTGTGAAACAACAATTACATCCAAAACACTGATCAAAACACACCAATACCGCAGAGCACTTGCACGAATGAGTGAGAATATAAATGCTACACGGTTAGCAGCCATGGGCGCCGCCATATTGGCCTTGACTGCTTTGCCGACCGCCTCTATCAATTGAACAAATAAAGTTGATGATGGCACCTAGAAGGAGAAACGTCAGATTTTCAATTTGATAAACACGTTTTCCAGAGAAGGAAAGTGACAATGGTGATGTGACATTCATTTCAAAATATCATTTCGAAAAAACTGTGGAAAATATGAGATCCCATGCACTAAATGGACATCTAATTTGCCACATCCTGTATTTCTTATGATGGATTTTCCAAAGACAGGATGTCTGGAGAGAGCAATAAGAATAAATGTTCCTTATAATCATGCAAATGGCGATCTATTTCAAAATTGTATCAGAACGTATAACAGATTAACAAGAAATGAATTCAATCGTGAATCATCCTCTATAGGTAGGTTCAAATGGGCATAAGGATGCACAGCATGGGGATCTATGATGATGGTTCCACGAATACGAAACGTTGGAGAAACAAATCTATATCACCACGTTGGATCATATCAAAAGTTGCTGTGTAGAAGTATTTTCAGTTTTTTTGTAGCTGTAAAAATAACGTTAATGTTTCAAATTCGATATAACTGACAAACTAAATAATTTCGAAAACTTTTTGACATGCTATTGGAAGAATGCGCAACTTCTTCCATTCAACCGAATATTCCATCAGTTGATAGTACTCACTCTAGTAATTTTCTCTAAGAGCCTAGTTTCACACGAGTTGCATACTTTTTTTTTTCGGAACAACTAGTACATAAATGAAGGAGTATTATGCGATACTATGAGGCTAACTGATCATTAATACCAATGTCAACAGAATAAAATGGAAGATACTTCGACACGCATGAATAATAACTGAAAATACCTTCCTGTATGTATCAGAACAATAGAAAATATTTGCTAGATGTGACAGTAAAAAAACGGAACAACAGCGTTATGAAAAGACCATTAAAAAAATACAATGACATTATGGAATTTCACTTTTTCCATTGTGGTCACAGAATATCCATTCACCGGCATGATAATGATCGTTATTATCAATAAATCGGGTCGATTAGTATTTATACCGGTACTGCTTCGGAATTTTCCCATCGTTATAGATGAAAATGAAGCTGCAATTTCAAAACTGGACCATCTTCGATGTCCGTGCGATCTGAATGATTCATGACTTGCAAAGGAATGTATAACTGCTTTTTAATCGATGTTACAATCGATTTTGTGGCTAATCGACCACAACGGTTTTGCAACTGAACAAGTGAATAAAAGTACTGGATAGCTCTTGTATGGAAAAAAATTGCGTTAATATTATGACATGCAAGTCATTTCGACAGAGATAGTAATAAGTAGTATGAGAATACTTATATTTTCGTCTTTGAGTTGTTCTAAAGGATACATATAGTTACGTTAACTATTGAAATGAGAATATTATATGCAGTGTGTAAAAGCCGAACGGATTATTTCGGTTACACGTCAAATTCAAATTGTAAATTGACATTCTTCAACGTCAAAATGCGATCCTTACCTTCAAATTTCCTTCGAATTTTTTTATTCTATTTCATCCTAATTGTTGCAATAAACTTGAGAACGATAACATTTTCGAATAGAGAATGAAACGATATATCAGGAACCCTTTAGGTCCAATTCAAAAGATTGAGGGTTGTAGCTGTCATTCGACGGGGTTTGAAGGTAGGGGTCGCATTTTGACGTTGAAGAATGTCATTTGATTATTTAAACTTGACGTATTTCAGGGTTTTTTCATCAAAATTCCACACATGTGATTCTTAACCAATCAGAACGTGTATTTCTGTCAGATCACCATAGCATCGGATGAATTTTATCGGGAATTTTTTCCTGGTGGGCACCCAACAGCGAATTATACTGGATTTTTTTTGACGTTCATAATGACAGAATATTTTTTTTTGACAATCTATTTTTATTTGTTTTCACATATAATAATTTTGATCAATTTCAACAAAAAGCTTAAATGTTTTCTAAATTCATGGACCATTATAATGGATGTTAATATTGAAAACGCAATTATTGTACACTATGGCAGGTTGATTCGGAGTTGTTTGCTCTTGATTTAGAGATTCTTGGACTATCTTTGCAGAAGTTGAAGCAGACCTCATTGCATCATCTGTTTTGCAAGAACTTGATAAAGACGAAAATTGATGTTGTTGGAAACACATTTGGTGTGGAATTTTCTTACCGAATACCATACGAGGTCAAATTGAATCCGGATTTTTTTTCGAGCTCATGAATATTTTGAAAATTAGTTGAAGACGAGGGATAATTCTCTAAAAATATTCATGAGCGATAATTTGACCTCTAGTGGTATTAGTAGTGAAAATGTACAGTAACTGAAATAGTGAATTTATGTAACAAATATGAAACAAAATTAGAATTATCAGGGAAAAGATCGATTATATCCAACATCATAAAAACAGGCACCACCAAGAAATATCTCAGTTTTGTTTAGAAAATACAGTACAACCTCTGGAGAATTCCCAATTGAAACCACCTTTGTAATGGTGTTCTTATACAAAAACATTATGAATCGGCACACAGCACTATCAAAAAACTCATTCAAACTGGTGACGTAATTATCCTGCCCAAGCATTTCGGCAGATCGGAGGTTAAGTGGATTTTTTCTTCTCATGTTTATTCCAACGGAGCTTCTTGCTAGTTTTGTTCATACAAGAGTATTGTTATCTCTGTCAGAAGATAAGAGTATGACATACAGACGAAGTCGATACGTTGTCGTGATAAATCAGGAAATTTCGCATTACTCTTGATTGGTTACTCTAGCAGTTCATCCCTGCTGGAGGATGATAGCCAAATGTCACGGATTTTGAGGTCATTAGGTTATGATCATTTCCTGCTACAATGAAAATCGCGAATTTCAATAAATATAGAAATAATGTAGGAATTACTTACTAGGAAAATAGGATAGTACCAGGAAGCTAGTTCGAGTGACTACTATCAAATGAAGAAATAAATTGTTCTTGCTAAACATGCCCATGATTATGAGGGGGATTTCCTGATTAGGTATTCACCCGGATTATTACGGAAGCGCTGAACGGACATACCTACAACTTTTTTGGCGTTTTTATGTAATCTCAAGATGATTCTATCAATTATGCTAATTACAAGATTGATTCTTCAATTATTTATTGACCGATTAATCTTGCATTTCAGCAAATTGCAAGATAATTCCGACATTCAATGAATCTTGCAATTGGCTTGACTGCAAGATGAATCTTCAAACTTCAATTTCCAGAACGGACTGACCAATTCTTCTCGAAATTTTCTCATTGATATCAAAGTCGAAAATCCGTTAATTGAAAACTCCCATTGCTATCACATGATAGTAGGACTGTAATTTCAAATGATAATGATGGAACAAAAACGACATTATTATTTATAGTGAAAATGAATTATGAATGAAATTAATGACCGGTTATGTCATTCAAAAATCACCAATACCTGTGGTCAATTTGGAAATGACTTGTTTTAACATCACTTCGCTCGGCTATAATACATATGGCAGTAAATTTTGCCGAATTTTTATGTCATTTTTATTTGTTCAGTGTCACAATAAACGCAATATATGGAGTCATCAACCCCACTCTGATCGGTATTTCGCCGAGGTGCTACAAAAAAACCATTAAATTTTTTATGATACTCTTATCGAGGTTTCTTTTATTATTACTATCATCTTGTCGGCTATGCAGATGTAGTGAAATTTTAATTGTGATTCATAGTTATGACATTATCAACACCCAAAAAATTTCTCAACCATCGCTTTTTTTTCTCTCACAGTTTCTCACCACGACTTCTTATTAAAGGTGAAAATATTCCGGTGAGTTACTGAAAGCTCGTCATCTGTGACGTTCGGTCTATTTGAATGCCAGTGGCGTTACCCAGATTATTCAGTCTGATGGAAAAAACATTTTTGTCTTCTCGTTCCTGAAAATCAAAATAGAAAATTTACAGACTTTAACTTGAAGTTTTTCAGCTTTTAATGGGATTCTGTCTCCTCGTTTCTAAAAAATAGAGTAGTTATTGAAAATTATTGCAATATATTTGTAGTAAGGACAGATTTAGGATCTGTCCCAAAATGTCACTGCGCTTGAAATTAAACCTTTAGATACCTAAAAGAGAAATTCTCTATTGGTCAGTGACATCTTGTTTTTGAAAAAAAATTTGGAAATACAAATATGTTTAATAAGGATAAAGCCTCTACTTATCTTGGTGGACGTTTCGAGAACGAATCAGCTCCCGTTCTCAACACAATTGAAATATTTTTCTCTTCGTAAAATGTTTTCAATGTTTCCGATTTTGACACTGAAAAGTGACAATTTGGCAGACGGAGGAATTCTGGTTACAAGGTGTTTTCATTAATTGATATCGAATTTTATCATTTTCATATTCAAGTTTCAGAATTGGATGCCAAGTTCTATCTATATCAACTGAACAAGAAGCAATATTATTGTCTCCGTTCAGGAGAATGCAAGCAGACTCTTTGATTTTCCGTTTTTGGTTGTTGTCTTCTCTTCCTATGATCTCAATATTACCCCAATCGGCCATATGTTGTCCATTTTCAGTAAGGATATGCTCAGCTAATTTTGATTTTTCGAAGAACTTACAGACAGTATTTTACTTGAAGATATGTATTAAATTCAAGGCGTATTACTGGGAGAATGTCAAGCAAAAAAGTTCATGTAGTGTCTTCAAATATCTGGTTTTTAAGATACAAGGTATCAAAGTTCCTTCTTTGGATCGATTTTTCGTTGATACTTCGAACATTTTTTTGTCCAAATTGTTGAAATTTGAACTAGTTATATGTTTTCTTTATATTCGCTTCTTCTATTCACCCTGTATTGGAATCTGTGGATTTTATTCAATTGATACAGTGATCATTCGATGAAGGACTACATCGAATACTTAAGCCCGAAGTTTTCTCGTTATAACTTCTTTACTGGTCAAACTGAAATCACTAAAGCTAAAGGAAATACTACTATGATACACATTTTTTCCGAAAATATAAAAAATAGTAATTGATTCAAAGAAAAATTCTATGCTCTCTAAGCTTTTTCATGAAGAGAACATTTTGGTGAATTCATTTATTTTCGTCAGAATTACTACATCATGATCACATCAAGCAGTCAGACGACTGGTTATTTTTTTACAGACTTTCGAAGTGTTTGTCTGTCATGAAATTTATGATAAATTTCGAATATTCCGTTGGTTCAATTACTTCGCAAAAAAAATAGTTGAGAGTATAAAAAATACTCGTCCATTAGATTATTGTTGAGTAAACTTTCAGTCGATGTATTATTTTGTAATAATTCATCAGGATGTTGAAAAAAAAGTGTCACAAAATGCAAATTTTGCATTCAAAACAATTTTTCAAAGTGTACAACAAACAATGATATTCATTTACAAACAGAAACATGAAATCAACTATCAAATAAGATTTTCAAAGTGCCCTCCCTCCATTTTAATGCAATAATGAGTCGATTCGGTGTGTCTACGAACATCGAAGATGGTCAAATTGTTGATATCTGTATGTCTATCGATACAGCGACATCTGGCGACAATTTTCTACTTTGTGAACCTAAAAACTTGGAGACAAGTTTTCTCGTCTACTTGCTAGGCAAAATTTTCTCATCAAATATACCAAATATTTCTATCTCTTATTATAGTTTGAATCAAATCATATCAAAATATACTTTATTGTCACAAGATTTTTCATCCCATTGACAAAGATTTGTAAGTATAAATATAAACATGATGTACAACCAATGATGTACACACAAAAACTGGTGAATTACAAAAAAAAATCAATAAAACACGTTCAAATACAATGAAAATAAAATGGCATTCACGTATTTTCAAATCGATTGATTAAAATACTCTTGTAGGCTATAATAGGGTCTATCAGCTAGCAAATTTCTAACTGCTTTCTTGAATTGTACATTGGTCAGATTTAGAATAGAATAGAATACTTTATTTGCCCAAAATAACAAAAGATGTTTTAGCATCGTCATATGCTTATATATAAAAAGTATATGTAGTAAGTATAAAAGTACATTCACACATTTCAAGTATGCATAGCATAGTATAAAGACATATAAAAAAAAACAGGAAAGACAATACAGTTAAAATCTTAGTAATGAGGAGAGATCTGCTTCTATGAATTCTTCGATGGTGTAGATGTTAAGTGCTAGAAGGATTTTCTTTATTTTTAATTTCAATTTTGATGTTTGAAGGTCCCTAATATGCGTTGGGAGTTTATTGAAGAGTTTAATAGAGATGTTAATAAAGCTTTTGTGAGTTAATGTTAGTCTATGTTGGGGAATTATCAAATTATTTTTATTTCTTGTGTCATGTGAATGTAAGGTATTTTGTTTTTCGAAATTGCTTTCATTAGATTTAATGTAATATAGGCAGTGATAGACAAATAAGGCTGGGAGAGTTAATATGTTTAGGTTTTTGAAGATATGTCTACATGATTCGTTGTAGGGAGTATTTGTTATTGCTCTGATAGCCTTTTTTTGCATGCTAAAAATGTTTTTCCATTCTGTGGCGTTTCCCCACATTAGTATACCATAAGAAATTTGGCTCTAAAATAGTCCCATACAGGCCACTCTGCAAATTTCTGTGGAAGCTGTTTGTGAGAGTTTTCTCAATAAAAAAGTTATACTAGCAAGTTTTTTTGTTAGAGTTTGGATATGGTGTTTCCACGTTAATTTTGTGTCAAGAAAAAGTCCAAGGAATTTTATGTTTTCTATATCCCCATTGAAATCCCTAAGGGTGAAATCTAGAGTGACTGTTTTGCTTAGATTTAGACTTAGTTGGTTTGATGTGAACCAGGGTATTATTTCTTCTCTTATATTTTGGTTTATAGTTTCTGAGTTTAATGGATCTTGGTGGGAGTGAAAGACAGTGGTGTCATCAGCGTAAAGGATGGATTTTGCACAGTTGATATTGCTTGAGAAATCATTCACATATAAAATGAAAAGTAAAGGTCCAATGATTGAGCCCTGAGGGACTCCTGCCAGTATGTTTTGTGTTGAAGATCTAACACAGTTGTGTTCCACCAGTTGTGATCTGTTACTTAAGTAAGCCTCTGTGAAATGGTAAGAGTTTCCCCTGATACCATAGAGTTCAAGCTTACCTAGGAGGATGTTATGGTTGACACAGTCAAAAGCCTTCGAAAGATCGCAGAAGGTAGTTGTTACTATTTCACCCCTTTCGAAGGCTTCTACAATGGTAGTGACTAGTTCTATTATTGCATGGTTGGTGGATAATTTTTCCCTGAAACCAAATTGTGAAGGGGATAAGAAGTTATTTTTATCCAGGTATGAGACTAATCTATTTTTGTAGGCTATTTCTATAGGTTTGGAGAGAATAGGAATTATTGATATTGATCTGTGATTGTCAAGAATATTTGCAGACCTTATATATACTGGAAAGTGATTGAATAATTTTCCACCATTATAAAAAATGTTATCTTGATTGATGTTGATTTGGGTATGGGAAGTCAGATATTGAATATGCTATCACGAGTAGCATATAAGGAGAAGAAACAAAGTCAAATATCAAGCATACAGTATGAAGAATAAAAGCGCAAAACGCGAAAGCATTTATATGATTATTGTTCAATGATCATTGTCAGAGCACAAGTTATGTTGAAATAAACTGAGGTCGGCCAGTGGGTCATTACGACTGTCTATTATGGTTATTGCTTTGTTTTTGTCGACTTTAATCGACCAATAGGGTGCAAGAATTTATTTTTGCATTTAATATCGGCTCGAACCTGATCAATAGCAGGAAAGGTGTCAATGGAATGCATGCCTTCAGATTATCATTGATTGCCGTCGTATACAGGGTAGAGAAATGTTCTAATTCAGATCGTTATCCTTCGAAGGATATAATCACTTCTATCCAACATCATTGGATCATGATGGAGTCGTATAATTATTTAGATATTTTGAACGAGTTGTGTGGTATATAACTCACTACTGGGTATTGTATCATTTTAAATCACTAGGGGATATATTGGGGGTTGTATGGAAGAGCAAGTTCGTTGAATACCGCATCCCTTATGAAATATCCCCATTCGATGAAAAATGAAGACACATTATTTTTGTTATTATTATTATATAATATCTCAGAAAACACTAGTGCGTTTTAATAACTCATAATTTCGACTAATATCGTTACTATTTCTTGACAAACATCATATCACTCCAAGTTTCATATTGATATTGGAGTTTCATTTATTGATTTTCCTAGTCAAATGCATCTGTGAACGAAATACTAACAGTTTCACTCGACTTTTCATTTGTCTTTTTATATTATTCATTATGAAACTATTGAAATTACAAATTGCTCAAGGTCTTGTAATCAACATGTAAATTTTTTCTACTTCAATGGCCTATTGTTCCGCTATATATTCTTTGCAATAGCAATTTGCTCGAAATGGACTACTGAATGTAATTTTCCGCCACTTTAGACGATTTCTACAAATACCTCTGCATTTTAGAGTAGTGTCTTGAAAAAGACAAGAAATCATGGGGAATAACCACGTTCTCATCTCCCATCACATCAACTCCAAATGGAGTTGATGTATAGTGTGATGAAGAAGAATATATAAATAGTTCAGATAAAAATTATCGAACAGTTACTCAACTTATGAGAATATGAGTGACTTGATGATACAAACAAACGTTAAAAAATTATAAATATGTCAGATAAACGTTCGCTTGATTTGAAGTGAAATAAAATATATAATTCTTCTACTTTTTTTTTATCTGTGGACATCACGAACCTATAATGTTCGAGGAACATCGTGTTAGCCAGCGGTGAAGTTTTGGGAGAGAAGGAAGGTTTGAAATTTTTCTTGAAAGTGTGGAGGTTGTAAGCATCAGAAAAGACTTCACTAGGCAAAGAATTCCACAACTTTGCCGTTCTATTGATGAATGATGCTTGGTATAGCGATGTTCGACAGGTCTCGAGCCTGACAGTGTAGGGGTGACCAGCCTGAGCTCGTCTGGTTTGTCTATTAGGAATCGCGCGTGGTGGCATAATAGATGATATTTCCGTTGAGCACCGGCCGTGGAAGTATCTATAAAAAAAGCAGAGACCGCCGACCTTTCTACGATGATCTAGAGAGGTCAATGATTTGGTGAGTGTTGTGTCTTCGACTAGGCGAATAGCTCTCTTCTGAATTGAATCCAAGAGCTTAAGCGTATGTTTGGGGGCTGAGCTCCAAACATGTGAACAGTACTCCAGGACAGGTCGAATTTGTGCTTTGTAGATCATAAGCAGTTGCTGGAATGTGAAGTATCTCTTCGCACGGAATAGAAAACCAAGTTTTTGTGAAGCAGTTTTCGCAATGGACCTCACATGATCGTCCCATGAGAGAGCACCGTTGGTGGTGACACCCAGCATGGATATTGACGACCTCATAGGAACAGTGGTACCCGACATCATCAAATTGGGCATTGTGTGATCAGCCTTCTTGGTGAACATACAAGCTTGAGTTATGTGAACGCATTTCAATATTTTCAAGTTTCCTTTTTTTTAACAAATTGAGGAAGAATGTGTAGTTGGATCAACTTGTATGGTTGTACTCTCAAGAAGGAGTATTTCATTCCTGAATTATAAGAAGTAGTAGAGGTCTTTCGGTTACGTTTTGATGAATGATCTACACCCTGTATGCGATAATACTATTAATTAAGTGGATTTGCAACAGCTAGAGGCGAAAACAAGAGAGTGAGTGTCCTGTGCTTTCTTACGCAACAGTTGGTCAGAACCATAAGTCATTCGATCTAATCAAGGCCTACTTAGCCTATCGTGCCGTACGCGAAAACAAAATGCAATCAACGATCGATCGGTGAACGGATCGCTAGCGCCTATTTGTCAGGTGTGTTTGTATTCAAAAAAAAAATATGCGTTACTTCGAGCGAATGGAATTGTCAGTCAGTGGCGTCCTCCGAAAGTTTCAACTCGAAAAATGTCCTTTTCCGTGGCAGAACTGGAAACAGTTAGAACTACAGTTTTACCAAATTTGCAATAAAAAAAAAATGGAAAATAAATGGACTATTGTTGTATGTCTGATGAAATGATGGTGAATTTATTTGAATGAGTGAAATCGAAATATTCGTTAGACATCATGGAATTTGGAACGCAAATCGTTGTGAAATAATGGCGGCCATCTTCAGAAAAACTCGCGAGTCAGCTGGGGTGAAACGGATTTGTTGTAACAAAAGCGTATCAGCATTCACTATTCTTATTTCATTATGGTTTCGATGTAGCCGAAAATGAAACGAAATGAAATAAAATCGTGATTATCATAGTTTTGCTTCGTCGTATAGATACAATCCGAATAGGAAAATTATTAATTTAGGAATCATTATTATTTATATTCGATAAATGATACTATATATAAGAAGACAGTATTATAGTATTGCACAGTACTGGCAGTAAAGAAAACTCCATAATATTGAAATATGCCTTACCATTGACTATTCAGGGTGGCCCAATGAAACCGAAACAAGGTATGCATTTTACTGAGAGATCGAGGAACTGACACCAACATAAATGATTCTTCATGTAATGGTGGATAGGACAGGATTTGAGAAAATAAACACATAAGGCACCCTTACAACTACAAAATGAGAAATAGTGATGAAAGGAAAAAAAGCGTTACTTTCCATTAATGGCCGATTATTTTCATAAACGTGTTTTCTCGAGAACTACTGCATTGAATTCCAAAAACAAGGAAGCGTTGGCGACAGATTTCGATTACCTTCAAAATGATGTATAACTCATCCAATTTGTGATTCAAGGGTTGGAGGTCACCCCTCTGAGGGGTTTGAAGTGAAAAATCTGAAAACATGCGCAAAATATTCCATCCTCGAAATAAAAATCGACCGGTTCGAGCGTTTTTTTTTTCTGAGCACGATAACTATGTCGAATCGGCCTCGTTTTGTTTTCATTGGGCCACCCAGTATGATCGTACCATAAAAGAACGTTTACTGAGGATGAACAGAAACGCTTCCAAATTTTTTGTCTCAGTATTCCACACGTTTCTGCAACAGCAATATACTGTCGAAAAGTTCTTTATTTGCTGCAGCATTCCTAGATTTGTATTGCATATCTCAAAGTTTCTTTGATGAGAGCAAAATGGGCATTGTTTTCTACCGCAAAACCAAGCTCTCTATATATAGCTGTAGTGCTGAGAGCAAAGCAACAAGAGGATAATAATTTCTTAGTTTCAAACTTCCTAATTTCTAACCAGTAAGTATATGATTTGAAGCCAAAAATTTAATATTGGTTTCAAGTGGATTATGTTGGATAATGTCTTTATCCCTAAGTGAAGGCCTGGTATTTTATATTTGGAGGTGATTAGGCACCTTTGTTTTATCGAGAAACTAATCCACTAATTTTAGGAATGTCGAAAAACTGTGGTTTCATCAGCAAACAAAGTAAACTAGCAAAAAATATCGAGAAGAGGCAGTTCATTGACACAACAGGAGAAAAAAGTTAAAGTCCTAATACTGAACATTGAGGTACTCCCCACATAATGTCCATTGTGTTTGAGGTCTGCTCAGTCTCCACAAATTGTTTTCTTCTTGTAAGATATAAGATTTCATCTACCACCCCAGACACTCACCTCCGATTCCAAAATGAGAAAGCTCTATCCCAACCCTGTATATACACCTCGATATAACTATCGTAATTCAACTTGGACGATTCGGTTGGCGCATATCAGTCTGCGATATCGGATAACGATCGTTTCATTAGCCACTGACACAGTGATTATTTGCAAGTTACTTTGTATGTAATCGCTGTGATATTATATCCTTACGTATTTATAAATGTGGTTTCTAAATACATATCCGTTTCCAACAACTGTCAAAACATTATATCGTTCTTGGTTTTATTTCTGTTATTATATTATATTAGATACATCTGAACATATCTATAATGAGCTACATTAGGTTGAAGTAGGCTAAAAGTAGATATCAGTGGCGTACCTATAAGGAACATCAACGGTTGTGGAATTATCTCCCTAGTCTCTCCTGATTCTTGAACATACAAAAATTCAAATACATTTTTCCTCTGCCAACATTCCATCATCGGTGGTTCACACGATTTGCACAAACATTCCCTTTCGTGTGGTAGGAAGATGAAAAATGCAAAACTTCGTGAGACGTGTTCCTTGTACTCACTTTCCCTATAGAGAGAAATCATGAAAACTAATGAAAAATGTTATCGGGAGTGAATATACAGAAATGCAGAAGGAATCAAATAGAATAGAATAGAATAGAATAGAATAGAATAGAATTAATTTAGTATTAGGGACAAAACATGACATTATGTTTAATACAAGTCAAGTACATACAGTAAAACACAACTAATGATAAAATCAAGAGGCATCTGAGAAATGTAATACTGGTAAACAATAAAAGGTAATACATAATTTCCTAATATTCCCTTATTGTGGAAAAGGGATATACTTGCTTCATTGATATCCTCCATTTTATAAGGTTCTATTGCAACTAATATTGATTTTATGCTTTTTTTGAAACTAGTGAAGGTTTTGATTCGTTTAATATCGTTTGGAAGCATGTTATAGAACCTTAAGCACTGATAAAAACTACCTTTCTCAAAAAGAAATGTATTATGTAGTGGAAATGAAAATGATTCATTCCGTCTCATATTGTGAGAATGAGTACGCAAGGAATCATTGAATATATGTTTGTTTCATTATACAAAATTGACACATTCAAGAATATAAGCACCTGGCAATGACAAAAGATTTAGTTTTTCGAAATAGCCTTGACAAGATTCTGCAGTTTTCAAATTGGCTACAATACGAATTGATCTTTTTTGAATGACAGATACTTCTTGGCTGTGTGAACCACCCCAAAAGACTATACTATAACACATGATCGAGTAAAACTGCTCAAAGTGAGCTGCATTAAGAGCATCGTGATCTGCAACTGTCGTGAGTGCTTTCAGAGCATAACTAGCCTTACTGAGTCTATCACAGAACAGTGTTACATGATCTACCCATCCCATATGTTTATCAATGGTAATGCCCAGAAAGTTCGTAGAGCTGGCATATGAAATAGCAATATTACTCAAATTTATTTTTTCTGGGAAAATCTGTGAGTTTTTCTGTGTCTAAAGGGAATACAGTTACTTTTAGTGATGTTTAATAGTAGAGAGTTCTCATGAGACCAGTTGGAGACTGGAAAGTAACATCCACAGTTGTTCTACGCAATCCATTAAAACACTTCTCAGCAATTATAATGATAAATACATAAATATGATACAGGTCAGAAGGAAATCCAAGAAGGTACAAGTGAGGCTCTGGATGGACCAGAACATTCATGCTGTGTAGCAAAAACTAAACGAAAAACAAGCACCAAATCATGGAAGCAAGAAAATCTCAAGAATGTTGGAATAACCCATTAGGAATGATGGGAGAACCAAGAGCTTCAAGATACAGAAGATCTGAAAATCAGTCTCTAATGAAAGCTGGTTAGACAAAGAACTGGATATGATATGTGGTATGAAAGAAAACCTGATTTCTCATTTGGATATCTTTGGGTCAAAAGGATATTTTTTCATTTTTCAAGAACTCAGGAGGAAGCTGGATCGAAAATCTCAAGAATTGACATTTGTTGGCTACGATTTACATATACTTAAGGTTATCTAATGATCGTATGATCATTAGATGGGTAACTCCCGTGTATTAGGTCAATGCTTCCAGTCAGAGCCCTTCCCAACCCCAACCACCTTTTCCAGTCTTGAAGAAAACCTTTCTTCACACTTGACGATAAAACACTGAAGGATTTCCTTTCGCGTTGTCGAGAGATAAAAAAAATCCGAACAATTTCGAGTGCCAAAAACGAGTGTTTTGAAATAGGACACGGTGTAGAAACATGATGCATGTTGTGCAGCTCACAATCTGATCTAATCTGATTCATATTCATTCAACTGACATTATCTGCACAGAGGAATTATGTTTATGAAAATTGATATTACAAACTTAGATGCGAAGAAAATGCCGATGACTGCATTGAGAGGTCATGTCATAAGATAATTTTTTTTGCAATTTATTGATGAAATAAATATTCTGCTTTTTTCAATGTTTGAATCAATATATATAGTCGCTTCGATCAATTTATTTCTCACATGACATTATATTAAGGTCAATCCCGAGAGATATATATAGAATTTTCATAGCAGACTTGCATAATAACTGTTAATTTTATTTTACAGCTCGCGCTGTAACAACATTCACTATACATATATTATTTCATTTAGTTTATAATATCGAAAGTTTCAACATATATAGGGTGCTTGAGACCACCCGTACCCCCCGGAACGGAATGAGAAACAAAAAAATACGTCCAAAATATTTTGAAATGTTCTATTCATTCTATTGAATGACACTCATCTGTCACTTATCACATAAGTTTGGTTTCATTGCGGTTATGAGCATCGAAACCATGTAAATGCATTAAAACACAAAATTAACACCCAAAAGGGTAGGTATTTAGAAAAGCCTCGAAATTATCACTTTTGATGAATCTCGTCAAGTTTTCGTTACAAGTTCAAAAAGTTCCAAATAATCTAAGGTTATTGGAAGACCAGTTCCAAAAATATACAGGGTGTCCCATAAACATACCGACAAACTCTAAGGGATGGTAGAGGACATCGAAATAAACATTTTTGCTCGATAAACATGAGTCCGGAAACTCTTCGTTTTCGAGATACAGGGTGTTTAATTTTTTTTTAAAAAATCGATTTTTTATTAATATCGTGAAAACGATTTGGTCGAATTCAATGAAATTTTTACAGATTATTGATACATTTATAAGGTATCTTCTGGAGCTATTAGAATTTGCCCAATAATGTCAGCGGCGTGCCCACGGGCTATGTCGGATAGTTTTTGTACAAAAAAAATATCGCCCAGTAGATTTTTTGTAATTATGATAATTTGTTTTAAATATAGAACTAAAAATGCAACTTTTTTTCCCTTGAAATTTTTCCGTATCTACGTTTCGAAGGAAAAAAATAAAAACCATATCTCTTACATCTATGAAAAAAAAATTAAATGCTTCAGAATTATATCTTACATTTTTTTTACTAATCATTAGTTATTATTAATGACTTTTATTCATTTTTTGTTTTGTATTTTTGGAAAATATTCGTAATTTTCAATATCTCAGAAAGAGTATCCAAAACATACCGACAAATAAAGGGTGCTAAAGCAATAAAATGTTTTGAATAAAATAAAAATAACTAAATTAACTCTCAGTTTAGTTGAACACCACTGACTTTTGTTTACATTATTTGATTTAACTAAGTTTGATGTTGGGAACGAACATTGTTTTTACAATAAAATTCCACAGATACCAATTTTAAGACTGATTCTATTTCTTAATTTAATTCAACACCCTGTATCTCGAAAACGAAGAGTTTCCGGACTTATGTTTATCGAGCAAAAATGTTTCTTTCGACGTCCTCTACCGTCCCTTAAAGTTTGTAGGTATGTTTATGGGACACCCTGTATGTTGGTGAGTGAAGTTTTTTGAATCTAGTTGCTGTATTTCGACAAGTTGGTCGATTATATTTCATGTTGAAATCATCGCAATGTATTTCGTATATTCCTGATCCAGCTACTGATGCTTCTCAGTATATCAATGTTATATGTTTCTGATGTACTGGAGTTTTCAACCACATCTACTTATAGTCACTTTAATAGAAATATATTTTTTAAAATTGTTGAATCTGACAAAGATCATATACACACAATGTTTTTTGAACAATAAATCATCATAAAACTTCTGGCCATCATAGCGTTGCATATTCAGCAAAAATTGTAACCATATTTATCCAGTAGGTCTGAATCTAGTTCGCATCCTCCCGATCTCCACCGTCTACAACTAAGAACGTGATCCATCCTGTATACCTAGGTAGCAGTTTCTCCTGAAATTCGTAATGATGTATCGGTGTCAGTTAATCCTATCGAGCATGTCATATCATGTCTCCTGTCATTCGATCCGGTCCGAGTAATTGGGACCGCTTCGTTTATCCATCTAATCTTCGCAGCGCTTCACTTATTTTCCCCTTGTCACTTGTCACTTGTCGTAGTGCGTTCTTTTGTCCAACTAGTCCCACCGGAAAAGATCGTCGTAAGTAGTACTGGGATGATAATTTATACCGAAAATATCGAGAGTAGGTAGGATGTTGGATTGGAGATTTCGATGATTGATAGGAGCGGTTGTCGTGTGTCACAGAAAAATTTAACTATACTACGACTACAACTATGCTATAATGATATATAATAATTATTGCCGAAGTTGAAATACAGGGTGGCCCAATGAAAACGACACAAGGTATGCATTTTACTGAGAGATCAAGGAACTGACTTTGAAATGAAAGAATATTTATGTAATGTTGGAAACACATAAGGCACTTCTTTGATGAACATCGTTCTAACTACAAAAAAAGAAATAGTGATAAAAGGAAAAAAAGCGTTACTTTCCATCACTAGCCGATTATTTTCATGAACGCGTTTTCTCGAGAACTACTGCATTGGATTCCAAAAACAAGGAAGCGTTGGTAAGAGATTTCGATTACCTTCAAAATGATGTATCACCTGACCTCTTGAGATTCAAGTAGTAGCTCACCCCTCCGAGGGGTTCGAAGTGGAGAAGTTGAAAACATGCGGAATAAAAATCGACCAGTTCGAGCATTTTTTTTTCCTGAAAATGATAACTTTGTCAAATCGGCCTTGTTTCGTTTTAACTGGGCCACCCAGTATCTTATTGACAAAGTCTTGGTAGAACACTCAATATATGCAAACAATATAGAGAAAAAATATAAAAATATATATATATCACATACTTTGTTCCTGAAGGAGTCAACATGTGGAAAACATAAATACATGAATGATGAAATTTCAGAAGGTCAAAATAATTGTTGCTTTTGTCTATATTTCTTCGCTGGTGAACTACATCAGAGCGATTTCGAAATCTTACCATTTATCGTCTCCTTCCGTATCTCGATTTCCGTGATTGGAATCAAAAATATTAATAGCACATTCTCAAGGCACTCTTCTGAGTAGAATGCATTACTGATGAAAGCAAAATTATGCATGTCACAGTTTTCGAAATGTCAACCTAACTTTAATTTCTCAAAATGTGACACCTTGTGAATCATTTCACCATTTGATCACAATTTCAATAAGCTTCCCAACGATATTCCACAAGTTATATTTTCTTGCAGAAGAAGTGATTGTTTTTCGAAAATCTCTATATCCAGAAAACAAATAATAATTTTCAAGTAATAAATGAATAAAAAAAACTTATATCTCATCAGAGTAAATTTTTAAATTGCTTTTCATCGACCTCTATCCACTTCTGTCGTCACTTTTCGACAGGTTTCGTCGCACTTCTGCAAATAACCTAAATAATATAAACTAAACTATAAAAAAATCAATAATTATGTTCACTAAGATAATCTGGAAGATAACAAGAAGTCTCCTCAATCCATTATCCTTTCCATAACGATCGATTACATCATCCAGAAGAATCCAACCAATGAAAACAGCAAACGGAGAGAGGCAACTAGCAGTGATCAGCTGACTGTTGGCAAAATTGCACCTTTTTTTTGTTGCACATCCAGGCGAATCGATAGCTCTTTCTTCTTCTCATGTTCGTTACAATGCTCCTCATAAGTGGATGGAGCATATAATATCATATCTTCGGTTCGAGCATTTCATCAATGTTAATCGAGAATAATATTGGCCCTAGAATTGTTCCTCGAGGCACACTACAATTTATAGTTCTAGGATGACTTGCATTTCCAATGATGTTGACGTACTGCATTTTTTTGCTCAAGTTACTTTTCGACAAGTCATTTCAGATTCCTCTAAATCTGATTCTTTCAGTTATTCCAGCAAATGCATACAGGGTGGACCAATCGTGTGGTAAAGTGAGATGAGGGCTTCGCTGTTTGAGATAGATGAACAAAAATGTCAGAAGTGGTCTAGGCTCATGAACAGCACATTTCTGAATTATTTTGCGTTATACAGGATGACTCAAAAACGCATGGCGTGTCAAAGTTATACTTTTTCTTATGGAACACCCTGAATTTTATGACATATGTCTTACAGAGTGACACTTCCAAAGCATTGAAAGAGGCATGAATGCTCATCAAATGCCAATCAGAGAGATGAAAACCGACCAAATCGAGACATGATGCTTCATATTATATTCGAACAGATATCATTTCGGAGTTGAGAGAAGAATGAGGTCGACGATCGATGGGGCGTGGCAATAAGCAAATGTTGATGAAATGTCACCGACGCAAACCACACCTGGTTGCTCTATTTGTTGATGAAAAAAAAATAATTCACGCCCCCTAAAAACGTTCCACTGAATTTCAAACAGCCTAAACTGAACACTTGGTGTCGCTATATTATGTGCTAATTATAAAGTATAATACGGAAAACGCGTTTTTTCATGCAAGCTTTGTCATCACGTCGCATACTGGGTGGTACGAGACAATCTGAGACGAAACTTGCGATAAAATAAAATTGAAACGTAAATAGACTTCGGTGCATTCGGGAAAATTCAAATGAGTGAAATCGAAACAAAATAGTTCATTATGAATATAACCAAGCTCTGCTTGTCAGCTGTCAGAATTCATTATTTTCATTACAACATTTTCGACGAACGGTCAAAAACTGATGAAATTGGTATTAGAGTTCAATTTTTGAACGGTTTGGAATATCTTTGTGATTTTTTTCTGCTTCAATGACAATCATTATCATTATTATTATTATCATCATTAGTAACCATGTTTTGAATCATTTTTTTCGTGAATCGAAGAAGATTTTCATTCATTGCCTCATATGTGTTTTTATGATAATAAATGCAATATTCTTGCGAAGTAAAAACTGCTGGCAATGAAATTCAGTATAGGTCAATTACAACTGATGAATTCGTAAAAACCGATACTCATGGTTGCCAGCAGACTAATTTTGTTGAACTTTCTCCATACTCTCAGGCAAATCACCCTGTATTGCTGGATTAATTTCATCGAACCATAAGGTCCCTGTATCTACTACATATCATCAAATACCAGGTATTGATTTGTCACGGGAGGATCTCGATTTCATTGTTTGCCAATCATTTGCATAAACAATGTCACGGGTTTTTGCACCGAAGAATATGCCTATACAATTTGATGAAATCATCTATGTCATTCATATAGATACATTCAAACTGGCTTTCTCTTCTGATATCTATATCAATATTTGGAAGTCTTTAGATGGAAATGATGAAGGAAATTATAGTTCAGAAGAAATATTCATACTTGCTGAGTAAAGAAACAAAAAAGCAATTCTGTCCTAACGAGTCCTAGACAAGGTTTTTGTTTAACGAAATAAATTCATTCTGAACAGTATATACAGGGTGTCCAATAAATATACCGACAAACTCTAAGGGATGGTAGAGGACATCAAAATGAACATTTTTGCTCGATAAACATGAGTCCGGAAACTCTTCGTTTTCGAGATACCAGGTGTTGAATTTTTTTTAAAAAATCGATTTTTCATTAATATCTTAAAAACGATTTGGTCGAATTCAATGAAATTCTTACAGATAATTGATACATTTATAAGGTATCTTTCGAAGCTATTAGAATTTGCCCAATAAGTTCAGGGGCGTGCCCACGGGCTATGTCGGATAGTTTTTGCACAAAAAAATATCGCTCAGTAGATTTTTTGTAATTATGAAATTTTTTTTCAAATGAACAACTGAAAATGCAACTTTTTTGTCCCTGGAAATTTTTCCGTATCTACGTTTTGAAGAAAAAAAATAAAACCCATATCTCTTACATCTACGAAAAAAAAAATTAAATGCTTCAAAATTATACCTTACATTTTACCAATCCGTTTATTGAAATATTGAAAAACTAATAAAACTCCCAATAACTTTTTTTACTAATCATTAATTATTAATGACTCTTAATCATTTTTTGTTTTGTATTAAATTGGAAAATATTCGTAATTTTCAATATCTTGGAAAGAGTATCCAAAACATACCGACAAATAAAGGGTGCTAAAGCAATGAAATGTTTCAAAAGAAATAAAAATAACTAAATTAACTCTCAGTTTAGTTGAATACCACTGACTTTTGTTTACATTTTTTGATTTAACTACGTTTGATGTTGGGAACAAACATTGTTTTCATCGACCAAATCATTTTCAAGATATTAATGAAAAATCGATTTTTTTTTAAAAAAATCAAACACCCTGTATCTCGAAAACGAAGAGATTCTGGACTCATGTTTATCGAGCAAAAATTTCGATGTCTTCTACCATCCCTTAGAGTTTGTCGGTATGTTTATGGGACACCCTGTATAATAGTAGAAATGAAAGAATTTGTTGTAACATGAAACCTATTTATACCTGTATGTGATGTTTTTTCACCTCCTAGATGTTGGGATGCAGAAGCGATATCAAAACTGCAACGTTGTCAATAATTATTAGTTCAATTATGTCACTGGCTGATTTCAAAACGACAGTCTCGAAACGAGACTTTGCCGTATTACACAACTTCATTTGTCGGTTATTACATAAAGTAAACGTTCAACATTGAAAACTCAAAATGTAAGACCGTATATGCAAAGATTAATATTACTTCAGGTACGTACTGAAAGCCATTGGATTCGCAATACCTATAAGGTTGTGGGTAGGACAACGACTGATCGAGATTCTCAATAACACAAATATTGTTGAAATATCGAGCATTAATCTCAATTTATCGTTATCACTTGCCCCAACTCGATCCTAATACTCGGAAATTGTAGATTGTTCATACCTGTTATTGTAAGTTACTCAACAAATTTATTTTGATGCTGATGTCCGGTTATGTAAAAGATTGAATATTCAATTTGTTTATATTATCTTTGGCAACGCATGGCTTAGGAGATGAGCTAGAAGTGCTAATTCTACTTTGAAATGATACGACTGGTTGAGACTGCTGATTGCCTGTACTTTTGTAAGATATCGTCTTATTCGTACATGAAATGAATAGTCATGAATTTCGCACTATATATTATGAATATCGACTCCTACTCATCTTTGTGGAGGTTTCTAGTCTATATTACCTTCTGTCTTCAACACAAAAATTGATTTTTATTAGCAATAACACTTTTCAGCTATCATTGATCTGTCCTTACTTATGAATATATTGAAATAATCCCAAATCCCGAGCTGGAAACCCAAGAACGTATACAAAAATCAATGGATTTTTTTTTAAATCTGTTGAAAACACGAAAGGGAAAACTATAATGTTCGAGGAACGTCGTGTTAGCTTTGGCAATATTTCAGCTAATGAAACTGACGAAAAAGTTACACAAATCAGTCTAATGAACGGCAATATTAATAAGAGTGAGACCAAGTTTATTTTCGACATTTTCGTTCACGACCAGCAAGTCCTACCGAAAGGACAGCTCTTTTGCCATGAACTATCATTCTGAAAGTACCTTTTACTTCCGGAAATACGATCGAAAGTCCTGCTGGAAGCAACTTCGGAACAAAATTTCTCTACGAATTATCATTGAAATCACCTCAATGAATATAATTCGTACTCACACAATTTCTGTCTGCAATCTCAAACTCGGTCTCGATCAACACATGCATTCGATGATCTGTGAAGAATGCGAGAATTCCATTATATGTACACATGTGTTGCTTTTTGTTTCGGTACATTGATCACCGACCTAATCAACCTATATTCGTCGGCGATATCTTTAATGAACTTTGAAAGCCGTGCAGTGGGTCGAGTATACATTTCCTGACAGCTATAGTTTCACGATCTGGAATCACCGTAAATATACACCTGTTCTTGCACCTGTTCTATATATAAACGAATTATTTTCGAAGATGTGTCGTTTGTCCATGAGTTAGGTACCGACTGTTCTTTCTATTTTTATTTTTCCGATACCATTGTCTATCTCAGTCCACTATTATTCATGATGAATGAATTGATGAGGAGAAGTAGAAGAAGAACCAAATAGTTACAGACAATGATAGTATATCACAGATTACAGCCTATTGAAATGGAAGTTTTAATGTACGCAGATGATATTGTACTGATAGCTGATACTAGAGAGAAAAATTCAAGGACTGATCAATGTATAGACAGATCATAATTAATGTATGGACAGATCAAATAGAGCAATCGAAAATGGAAATCAACACAGAGAAAAGTGAGATATTGGTGATAAATAAGAAAGAGAATACCAACACAAGTATAATATGCAGAGAAATAGAATTGGACGTAGTAACAATATATGACAACCTCGGAGTACTATCAAGGATGATGGAAATATCGAACTAAAATCAGCAAATAGAGCGAGGAAATCAGACAAGATATACTATTCATTGAATAAGATATTAGGAAAAAGAGAATTGACACAACAAACAAAACTAAGAATTTATGAAACTATTGTTATAACAACCATGCTATTTGCTAGTGAGAACTGGACAGTACAAAAGAAACACGAGAGTGAAATGAATGCAATGGAGATGAGCTACATGAGAAAAAAAGATGGAAAAACGAAGTTAGATAGAATTAGGAACGAAACAATGAGAGAAAAGAAGAAGCAGGAATCAATAACCAACAAAATAACGAAGACACAATTGAATTGAACATGATGAGAATAGCATCAAACAGAATAACAAAGAAGATACATGAAGCAAGAAAAGGAGAAGAAGGGAATACCTCGAAAGAAATGGATACAACGAATAAGAGAGGCAGGAAGAAAGAAAAGAGAAGTCATTGATAGAACCGATCAGAACTTTCTTCATGTCCTGCTATAATAGTTTATAACAATAAAATTATATACAGGGTGCTCTATTTTAGATAGACAGATATAAATAGAAGCGGAATATGTCACATCACGTGTCACATCATGTGTCACATAGGCAAGCAGGTTTTCTGTTGATATCTAGTGCGAAAGCCATATTGCCGGTCGTCCACGATTTCTGAGCTCCCTATACAATATAACAACAACAAAAATCCACGAAGCCTCAAAATACTGAATACAGTCATTAAGCTTCAATCAATTTCTACAGCATCTCACACAGTACATACATACTACTTCGAAAATACTTTTCACATATTATCAAACTATAATGGAAGGTTTTTTAACATACTCTCGGTGGTCATAATTTTTAGTTGGCGAAGTAATTACTTTTGAACAAGTTTGCAACTCTCCTTTCTGGCAATGTTGAATATTCTTCTCATGCATACAAAATCGTAAGTCGTTATATATCATGGCAGTTGAGTTCTCTCAAGAAATTCCATTCCATTTCATAGAAAATTGACGCAGCAGTTCACGTTTTCTGTTAAACCATGCAATAAAACATACATTTATTTAGAGATATCTCGTGTCAACTGATCGATAAGCATTATCCAATCTGATTTCTACTCTATTCACTCTGCGAAATCTTCATTTGATAGTTGAAATCATGATTTCTTCGAAAGATTTTGGTACGTGCCGTCATGGGATTAAAAACACCACATAATAATATCTATCAACATGCAATTTCTCTCGATAGAGAACGATCGCCGAGAGACAACTCATATATTATCTCTTTCTGTGGGTGAGTAGGCACTACTGAAGCATATCCTGGTCTCATTATATCTTTCATTTATCGGCCACAGCCTTCAGACTCATTTGCATACAATGCGACCTTCAGAAATACACCAAGATGTGGTCTTGCATGGTCTAGGTCTCATAATATATGCGATAAATATTTGAAAATGTTTCTTCTGTGTTTTTTGATACAATTATTATTTTTCTATAACTGTTTTGGTGCAATCTGTGTGCTTGAAGTGTGCAATACTATCTCATATCTCTACGGAAATGACAGAGAGAAAACTTTTTGGAGAATTAGGGCTCTACGCAATATTTCAATAAAACGAATTAGTCCCGAAAACTATGGAATTTTATTTTAATTTTTATTTTTCTCTTTCACAGTTGTAGAAAAAAAATAATTCATAAGTCATCATGCGATAAATTTTTTTTCAGATTATTGTTTTCTTGTCCTTACGAATTTTGATCTCAGGAACCAGAATTTCACAGAAAACTTCCAAGTGAGAATATGTGTCAGATTAACTAGTTTTGTAAGGAATAAGTATCCAACTTCATCAAGTATGTTAAAGAAGATGAATTCAACTCCTCCGAGGATGTTTTTATATCTTTTCAACTCCTTGAATGTTTAATAAAGATATAAAAAGTATCCTGTTTTAGGACTGGATAGTTGGTACTTATTTTCTGTATTATATTGAAAAATAGAGGTGACCACCATGTTTCATTATGAAGTTTGGGTTTCCGAGGTCGACTCACGAAAGTACCAAAAATAATTCAACAATTTCCTGCACTCCGCCTCATAAAGTATAGAGTACCACTTTGCTGACTTTTCCCTGAATTCGAAATACGTCAGCCAAAGAAACTTCGAAAAACATGGATCACATTATGAATGTGGGATTACCAAACAGTGTATGCAACACGTGATCGAAGTGTTTGCTCTTTCCGAGGCATTCCCTACTCGTGAAGTTTGATAATTTTCCATTCTGGAAAGTGCTCAAAAAATCTCCATGATACAACCGTATTGTTAACACCGAATGAAAGGATCTATAGCTACTTTAATGTAAGTCGTCTCAAAAATCTGATTATCAATGGCATATACTTACAAAAAATGAATATAGAAAGAACATACGGTATAAGTATTATGCATACTGATTATACATATCGATACTGTGCACTTAACTGCATAAATATCATGTATGACGAAAAGAATGCTCATGCTCTGATAATATATTATGTCATAATCAATATTTTGTTTCTAAACACATGACTATATCTCGTGTGGGTATATCTATATTTTTTTCCAATAGAAACTGGTTATTATTTAGACATGCAAGGACGTTTAGCGAATGAATGCATGTGATACAGTTAATTGAAAAAAACTGCGTTCCAGATCGAACCTTGAAGAAACACTCTTGATTTTCTGTTCCATTGTCGGATTGGAATCACAGCTTTTAGTAGAATGTTCAATTGTATGTTGTGTTCAGTTTACGCTTAGGGGCATGAAACATATTATTGATGATTTTTGTACACTATAGATACTAGGAGAGATCAGATGAGATCTGATGAAACAGATCGTTGATGTTCAAAAAACACGAAATTGAATCTAAGTGTGAATATTGTTACGAGATCACAACATTAGGTGAAGTTGACCCGCGCCCATTATAATTGTCGGCCGACCGAAAAGGGACAGAATCATCGCGAAATACTAGGAATCTACCTGAAGTTCGCGAGGGTTCTGGAATCATGTGTATCTCGATATAAATACGGGAATGATGTGCCGGGAGAGTAGTACGATTTAGAACTGTGAATCGAGCAATAATAAGCGAGATCGAATTAGTCTAGAAGTGAATTGTTATTGTGTTTTGTAGAATTCGTTGAATAAATCGTTTTAAGTGTTCTACGTAGTGTTTGTAGAAACCGTACCCGGACTACAACGTAACAATATATATTATATTTCAATAGAACATTACTTCAAGCTGATTTAGTGAAAATTAATTAAATGAATTGATCTATTATAGATATATAAACCGTCGGAATCCAACTGTCTTCTTGTCATTGAACATAGGTTTATAATTGGACAAAAATAAAGTATACTCTTAATTGAAGTTAGTTTGAAGTTGAATCGATGAAGTGTCAGGTTTACCCACCGTAGTAGCGAAACGATATTAGTATAGTATGCAGTAAAATTTTTCGGAAAAAATTGAATCATCTGGTATAATGCAGATCAAGAACACGAAAGAAATCTAAGAAATCATCGTTTCAGGAAAGTTGCAAAACTGTCTAAATTTTTCATTCGATGAAGAATTATAAAGTCAAATTCATGAATATAAATTAGGATCGAGCATACTCTGATGATTTGTGTGATACGTAGTGTCGTATGTTTCCATTTCCGAAATAATTAATACTTCTTTTTCGCTTTCACCATGTATAAAAACCTCGATGATTCACTGATATCTATCTTCCAAACTTCTCAATCAGACCAGGGGTGATCCGAGAGAGGATCTGATATACAGGCTGTCCAACGATCGATTCGCATTAATTTTGAGTGATTAATCTATGAGTTCATCTCTGTACGGAGGTGGCAGCCGAGTGGCACGGATATTGACGTCACTAGATCTGTTCGTTTACTCCTACTATGAAAATCGCAAATTTCAATAATTAAAAAAAAAACGTCTCAATCAAAGTAGATCAGAAACATGTCAGGAAAATCCCAAATTCCGATTCTTACAGAAACTTGGTTGTATTTCGGAAACTTTATTATCATGGGGTGTAGGAATATGATATATCATTTCTTTCAGGACAGTTGAAATTATACAGAGATGGGTATAGAAAAAAATATCCAACCAAAAGATTGAGAAAGTAAATAATAAATTCAAAAATGCAATGAAGTGTTCATTGGAGATGTCAAAATTGATGCTACTTTTTCGTGTGAGCGGCAAAGCTGCTTCGCTGATGATATTTCGATGCGTTAGATCACGAGCGATAATTAAAAAATCCAAATTATTAGAATGTCTCTTGAGACACCCTGTAGAACTGTGCATTCATTTGATCATTAGAATATTCATGTTGGAAGCAAACCGCTTGATGTCTTGACTGGCAGAACCGAATGAGATAATTAAAAGCAATGTTAATGAGCGGTCTGGAGTGGGTATTCGATTTGTTTATCATCGACGGAGATCTTTCGACCTGCTTCGATCGATCGTACACATCAGGTGACAATAAAATAGTTTCACTGTTCAATGGGAATTTTCAGTTTTAGAGAATTAGCCGCTTTTCATTCGTCAGCATTTACAAAAAGAATATTTCTCTCTACTACTAGATATTCTCTACTAGATCGAGCTCATAGAGAGAGGTATTGAATGAGAATGAGATAAAGCGATTAAATTATTTTGATCTGTCGTGCCATTGTATTGAGTACAGGTGGGCGATAACAGTTTTGAAATATCGATTATCGATAATCATAATGTATCGATATTATCGATTTATGGATATTATCGATATCATCGATATTATCGATATTATCGATATTATCGATCCATCGATATTATCGATATTATCGATATTATAGGAACTATCGGAATTAAATTCGATAGGTTTGATAGCCTGTGCAAAGAGAATATTCAGACAGTAATTTTTTTCAGTATTTCTGGCTTCACCGGCTGACTTATCTTCCATATTTCGAATGGAACACTGATATTTCTGATAATATCGATAATTTCCAAGATTATCGATAATATCAATAATGTCGATAATATCGATGAATCGATAATTTTTTCTCAAATTATTATCGATATTATCGATAATTATAATTATAATTAATTATCGATATATCGATAAGTTTTTCGACCCCTAGTATTGAGAAATACGACATTTTCAGTTATTATCATTCGAATCGAGTTAATAATGTACACTAAAATCTATCATTCAGTGGAGTTTATTGTGTTAAAACAATGAGACTCAGTTTCAATTGTTGTTCGAATATCAAAAAAAATGGTGAATAATTCCAGTTGGTTCAGCACATCGAGTCAAGGAAGGATTTCAAAACTCTTTTCGAAATGCTGTTGTCCTGATCCTGTAAGTTATTGAATGATGTTGAAAGAATTTCAAATAGACCCTGATTCGGCTATTGGTTTATATTTTCATACCGTTTATACTTCTATTTTATCATGAGTATTCATCATAGGGTTTCTTTCCTCACTAAGCATCGAAGTCTCCGTGCCTTGCGCATCCACCAAAAGCTATCATAACAGAACTATTTAGATAGGTACTGGCGATGAATATTTTTTTTCGTATACTCAGCGGATCGATAATTATTGTACAACTTATACAGAGGGTGGGCCTATTTCAGAGTGGCAAAATAAGGTACCTAGCTACTTCATTATCCAAAAATTTTTGAGTAGAACACATCAAAAAAATTGAATATGAATACCGGAAGGAATTATATACATGGATAATTGATTATAGATCAATTTATTATAAAAAATATAGGTATATTGTTGACTATGGAAGCATCAGAGTAAGGTGTCTTGCTTTATTGCTCGAGATACTATTTTATTGTGATGACGTATGTACGAACAGGTAGTGATGTATCTTTTGATAACACGGCCAGGAAAACCTATCAATGTTCGTGGAACATCGTGTGAGCCAGGGGTCGGATGTTGGGAGAGGAGGAAGGTATTGGAAGTTTTTTGGAAGTCTGGAGGTCGTGAACATCAGGAAAGACTCCCCTAGAGAGTGACTCTCACAACTTCCAAGTGAAGATAGAAGGTTTCGGAGGTGGGTCCCTAAATGCAGTTTTCTTCAATTAGCTTTGTTACCATTTGATATATAGTAATAGGAGTAATCATATCTAGGAGATTCGCATAACAAAATAGGATCCGTCGCTCAGTCCTTGTTTATTTCATTGAGAAAAAAACTTATTCACTAGGTGAATTTTTTTGGACATCAAAATGAAGAATCACACTTTCTTCGTAAAACGTAAAAGTGAAATCATATCGTGTATATTTCATCATGTTTTACATTCCTCCAAACGATTCGTGAGATCAAATTAAACGGCATTCATGGGCCTACCTCGAAAGGACTGTAGCGCCCTCAGGAAGTATCACAGACTGATGTTGGTAGGATTTTTTTTTCATTCATTTTTATCTGTACAGCTACCTTCCGGAGTATACGAACGTTATTCTGGGACACCCTGTATAATGTCACATAGTCGAGGAGCAGGTCTGCTGATGATGACTGGTAAATGAAAGTGATATTATTGCCATCACAATCGGTGTATACAGGGTGTTACAGAACTATGGGATCATACTTCTAGGGTTTTTTCAGTGCTACAGTAGAAAACATTTGAGTAGTGGGTCTCATGTCCGGAAAAGTGTCACTACGGCCCTAAGACGCGTTTAAAATTCAGGAAGACGATGAATAGCCTAAATATAGGATTCAATTTCTGCCTTTTGAAATCATCACAAAAATTGTTCAAAATGTCAAATGTTAATGTTAGAAAATTTTGTAGCTGATTATTTTGAACAATTTACCAGAGCTTAAGTTTTGTTATCTTTAAAAACGATAACAGAGATTATTTTTTGTAGCTGCCCATACCAAGACTTGATTGGACGATTTACAGCAGCATTTGAAATCATTCAAAACGAGGATCAAATTTGTTAGTCAAGTCCGCCGAAATCATGTGGCGACGTTTAAATCGGTGTATTGAGGTTGGAGGAAAAAAATTTGAAAAATTGTTGTGATGATATCATATACGCAAGACGAAAATTGAATGCATTAAGTCCTATTTATAGGCAATTCATCGTCTTCCTGAATTTTAATGCGTCTTAAGGCCGTAGTGACACTTTTCCGGACCCACTCATTTTTCAGCTTTTAATGGGATTTTCTCTCCTCGTTTCTGAAAAATAGAGTAGAAGTTATTAAAAATTATTGCAATATATTTTTAGTAAGAACAGATTTAGGATCTGTCTCAAAATGTCACTGCGCTTGAAATTAAACCTTTAGATACCTAAAAGAGAAATTCAATCATCAAAAATCAAGAACAATCATCAAAAAATTGTATTTACAGTATACCATGTGTTTGTGGAGAATATTATACCAGTGAAACCAGTAGGCCTCTATCAGTAAGGATGAAAGAGCATAAGAACGATATAAAGAGAAGATATACTGACAAATCGAAATCAGCTGAGCATATCCTTACTGAAAATGGACAACATATGGCCGATTGGGGTAATATTAAGATCATAGGAAGAGAAGACAACAACCAAAAACGGAAAATCAAAGAGTCTGCTTGCATTCTCCTGAACGGAGACAATAATATTGCTTCTTGTTCAGTTGATATAGATAGAACTTGGCATCCACTTCTGAAACTTGAATATGAAAATGGAAAATTCGATATCAATTAATGAGAACACCTTGTAACCAGAATTCCTCCGTCTGCCAAATTGTCACTTTTCAGTGTCAAAATCGACAACATTGAAAAAATTTTACGAAGAGAAAAAATATTTCAATTGTGTTGAGAACGGGAGCAGATTCGTTCCCGAAACGTCCACCAAGATAAGTAGAGGTTTTATTTTTATTAAATATATTTGTATTTCCGAATTTTTTCAAAAACAAGGTGTCACTGACCAATAGAGAATTTCTCTTTTAGGTATCTAAAGGTTTAATTTCAAGCGCAGTGACATTTTGGGACAGATCCCAAATCGGTCCTTACTACAAATATATTGCAATAATTTTTAATAACTTCGACTCTATTTTTTAGAAACGAGGAGAGAAAATCCCATGAAAAGCTGGAAAATGAATGTACCACCTCCTCGAAGAACTTACAGACAGTATGGGACCCACTACTCAAATGGTTTCTACTGTTCCACTGAATAACCCCTAGAAGTTTAACCTTTTTGGAATCTAGCTCATCTTCTAGTTAAAAGGAAACACGCCAAGTTTATGAGAAAATGTGAACAACTCACAGAGAGCTGGTGTTACACTTCTCTGATATAGTGTATGGAGGCAAAACGATATTCCAAGAATTCCTAATTAGTTTCCTAGCATTGAAATTCCTCGGCCATGCATGATCGGTTCAAGTTTACTCATACCAGCATTTCCGATGGATGATGGAGAGTTGGCGCAAGATCGAATTGTCTCGTCGCTAATGCGTTCCTTTCCCAGATTTTTTTCCTGAACACTGCACGCATATCGATTGATTTCGATCCGCTCCAGTTGCTCGCCGAGGTTCGCGTGCTTATAAATTCTATTGCCCGATCATTATCATCACACTGGACAGATCAGTTCCAGCGACCTCACGAAGGTTGGTCGAAATGGAAATGCCGAGCTATATAAAAAAAATTGGTGACACCGTTTTGAACGACTTGAATATAGACAAGTAGGTATATGTGTGGAAAACTACTCTTGCATGGTTTCTGCATCGCCGCTTTCGAGTTTTTCGCAAGGTGTATATAATCATTATTCTCATTAGACGGGATGTTTCATTGGTATTGTGAGAAATAAGAATTATTTCTTTCAAATTTTTCACTTACCCATTGAATTTTTTTAAGTGCAGGATGTCGATGTTTTCAAGAGAAGAATGATTTCTGAAATCTGATTTATTCGATTATACTTATTATTAGATACTATCGAAATTATCGATTTCATCGATATTATCCAAATTATCGATAATTTTGGAAAAATATCGATTCATCGATATTTTCTATATCGATATAACCGATATTATTGATATTATCGATATTATTAGAAATTCCAAAATATTAGTGTTCAATTTGAAATGTGGAAGATTTGTCAGCCGGTGGAGCTAGAAATAGTGAAAAAATCACTGTCTGAATATTCTTTTTGAACAGGCTATCAAACCTATTTTTTCATTAATTTTCTGATGCTCATTCATGTGTTTTCATGTAGTAGGTATTGAAAACATATATCACAAAAATATATTAGAGGCCAGATCTTGAATCATAAAACGTTTCCTCAAACTGATAATCAGATCGAAATGATATCAAAAATACAAAAAATATCTTGTTCCGAACTTTATCACAGTATGAAAAAATGCAAGCAAATTGTAATCGAAGGAAGATTTTCAAAAGCTGGGCTATGCCATGCGTCAAAATAATACTAAGTCGTCGAAAATCAACATCAGTGTATTATCGATAGTATCGATAATATCGATACATTATGATTATCGATAATCGATATTTCGAGACTGTTATCGCCCACCTCTAGTCGATTCTGCTGCGTGGGAGACGAAACCTCTGAAAACATACCAAGTGCATGCCCTTCTGCTTAGAGAGAATAAGGTTCACTACATTTGGTGTCACCAACTCGGAACCTACCGATTTCAGGAACATCTCACCCCATACAACCATGAACTTCGCAAGATGCTTACAACCTCCAAACTTTCAAGAAAAATTCCAACACCTTCCTTCTTTCCCAGAATTACACCTCTGGCTATACCTTTACGTACCTGATTTCAATCCGGAAAATAGACTTTTACAGGATAGGCGCACGTAATATTTCATTACGTGCTACTATCTCGTAATGAAATTTTACCGGATTGTAAATATTGAGAACTCAGTTATGCGTCAAAAGCATGAATACATTTATTAAAAATTCAACAGCAAAACAATTATTATTAACCGTTAAATTTTCGTTCCCATGAATATGGATACCAGGAGCTCCATTGGATGAATTATTCATTAGAGAGTTGCTACTTGCTGATACATTCCCATTTTTTTGTTGTAGCACTTCAACAAAGATTAACATTTTATTTTTCACTGTTCATTTTTGTTTTTTAGCAGTATGATATAAAATGTTATACGTCACACGTCCGGTAAACTTTCACAGTACTCGTTTCGAAATATATATAATAAATATCTATTTTTCATAGTGACAAATCGATCTCTTAACTGACGGTTGTCGAAATACCATCGCCAGTACAAAATGATAACAACATATATCACTACATTATTCTCCTCTTCAAATAAAATTTATGAATATCTTCATCAGTGTTGGACCAATTCAACTCTTCTTTCATATCGACTGATGTTTATCTCCGGAACTGTTCTATCAGCAAATGAAGTTATATCTACTGACTGATGGCTTGGATTGGTAGAGGAAGTTGAATATTCATCATCTTCTATGAAGGCAGGCTTCAATCTGTCGACAGAAAATATCCTTCTGCTGTTTTTTGCCAACAATAGTGAAGGTTTTTCAACACTATCCACTCGCTTGAAGACATAGGACGAATTCTGTAACTGTTCATGGCTAAAAATTGTCTTCCGGCCCTGACGGTCGTCAAGAAACCATCGCCATACAGAGTGATCTTCTTAAAAAATAATAACAACATGTATCACTACAATATGCTTTGATAAATAATTCGAACAAAATGATTATGTCGACTCGTATACCTACTTATTGTGCGTCATTCTTACGCATGCATACGAAGTGACGTAAAGAAAGCACAGCACTTTTTTTTTTCGGCGTGGGAAAACAGAGTCTCGTCCTCGCGATATCCATCAGGGCGGTAATTGGATGCGGCCGCAGGCCGAGAATACGATAATTATCGACATTTTCACTTATTGGCATTCGAATCGCAGAAAAGCAAAGGCGAAACCGGCAGAGAGGCCACCTACATCAATAATTCAATCGAAAAAAGGCAATTTATTCCGGACCGTACGACGTCTATACAGGGTGAGTCAAAAATGTGTACCGAGCTTTCTGGGGGTGATAGACCATTGAAAAATAAGTGTAGTTTGATGATTGAACTCATGGCCCAAAATGCATATTAAGGGAGATATATCCTTCCAAAGTTGATGGAATTAAAATAATTTCTCCGTATAACTTCTGAACGATGAAAGCCACCCGATTGAAATTTTGTGCATGAATGTATGTTGTCAAAATACATTTTTTCGTCACACTTCCACATTTCTGATATTGTTATAAAGGGTGTTTTCAGAGGGTGAGTCATGATTTTTTGTAGAAAACTTTTTTCCCTGTATTATTTTCGGTGAAAAAACAGGAGCATTCGATGGAGCGAAGAAAATTACATGAAAAAGGTACTCTTTTTCAAATACAAAAAATTAAGCCGTTCGTGAGATATTTGAGTTTTTGTAGTTACATGATATCAGCAGATTGATTTTATTCATCGCGAGATTCATCGGTATAACGATATTTCAGCAGCATTTGCATTTCCGAAGCACTCGCCAAGCATTAGAAGCATATCAGTTTGTTCAGAGAACGAATTACCTGCCATATTTCTTAAAATCTCAGTTGATGATCGCAGTGATAAATGACACAGAAAAACCACACGAACAAATCGACTACAACAATGTTGACTCGAATTTTGATGACATGAACGTCAAAATTGAGAACAAAATTATTCATCATGGCCTGCTGAAATATTGTTACCGATGAATCTCGCGATGAATAAAATCAATCTGCTGATATCATGTAACTACGATCTCACTATATCTCACGAACGGCTCAATTTTTTGTATTTGAATAAGAGTACCTTTTTCATGTAATTTTCTTCGCTCCATCGAATGCTCCTGTTTTTTCACCGAAAATAATACAGGGAAAAAAGTTTTCTACAAAAAATCATGACTCACCCTCTGAAAACACCCTTTATAACAATGTCAGAAATGTGGAAGTGTGACGAAAAAATGTATTTTGACAACATACATCATGCACAAAATTTCAATCGGGTGGCTTTCATCGTTCAGAAGTTATGCGGAGCAATTATTTTAATTTTATCATCTTTGGAAGGATATATCTCCCTTAATATTGCTTTTTGGGCCATGAGTTTAATCATCAAACTACACTCATTTTTCAATGTTCTATCACCCCCAGAAAGCTCGGTACACATTTTTGACTCACCCTGTATAAGGCAGGTGGACGTAATATCGGAACGTCGGCAGCGATTTTCTCATTCTTCTTCTTCTTCCTCGCGATGCTCGATTGCCTCTTCCTGTAAAGTGATAGTGTGCACACTTTACCAAAAATCTTTTACATAAAAGTTGCAGAATGGGAGAGTTATGGATAATATTAGATTTCAAGCTCCAAGTCAACCAAAATAGAAATTATCGGAGAAGTGCATCCTAGTATCCCAAGTACAAAAATTGGTCGAAATTGTCCCCATTTGCTTGGTTAACGCAAAGTCTTGCTCGTCGTACCCATGAGTGATTACATTTTTTTTTCAAATTCTCCATTTCTTTCTTTGGTAACTCTTATGTGAACGATTTTTGCTAAATTGGATTCTCTTCACGAGTTCTTCAATCCAAAATATATATCTCAACTTTGACAACACCCTGTATATGATTGTGATACCTATACGATGGCATTTCGTTGGGTGAATATATCCAAAATGACTGCACCCCGCAGCTTTTATCATTCATTAAACAACATTGTAAAGCTTATTATGCATCTTTTCGACCGTAAATTTTCTTACAATGCCAGAATAAACAAGATAAAAGTTGCATGCAGATAAATTTCTGGTGTTAAGAAACAAAGGAACCATAAACTTGGTGAACAGTGTATTTTCGATGGGAACGATTAATATACAGAGAGTTTCGAAAGAAACACGAGACCTCACATTTTTTTTGGGGGAAGGTATCGATTTTTTTTTGAAAAATTGGAGGTCGCAAGCATCTGGAAATACTTCACTGTACCGGGTGAGGCCAGCAGATATTTCAGTTATTTGCAGAAAAGAAAATTGAAACCATGAGCTCGTTCATGCAGCATAGCAAAATTCACCCCTTGGCAAACAACCCCCAAGAAACCATGTTCCCATGTTCGTTTTGGTTCAACTCACAGTCCATTTCATTCTTCATTCAACGATACATCATAATATGTAGTTGAAAGACCAAGCATTATTCATCAATAGAACGGCAAAGTTGTGGAATTCTTTGCCTTGTGAAGCCTTTCCTGATGCTTAGAACCTCCAAACTCAAGAAAAATTCCAACACCTTCCTACTCTCCCAAAATCTCACCGCTGGCTAACACGATGTTCCTCGAACATTATAGGTTTCCCTTTCGTGTTGTCCACAGAAGAAAAAAAATAGTGGACCTGTGGACTGGACATTTTTCCTATGGGTATATTAGAAACAAGTTGTCTTCGAAACTCAACCAATAAATATTGAAGATTCAACCCAGAGAATTTCTGAGGCTTGTAATACCGTTACTCAGGAAATGATCAGAGCTTCTTGTACTCGACGACTTGATGCAAGTGTGGCAAGTGCTGGCCAACATTTTGAACATCTTCTGTAGTATAATGTATTAATCAAAATACAGATCATTCATTTTTTTCGGCACAGGATTTCTGATTTCTCTCCTCATATAGGTATTGATCAGAAGCATATACGACGTCGATCGCCTATTATAGGCTTACGATTAACATATCATGTTTCACAAGTCTAAATTATACGGTTCGATTCCTGTGCTGGTAAAAGTTTAATGTAATCAAATAGAAGAGCCAAGAAGGGGCGTATTTTGTGCGATCACATATTGTTGAGCAATTCCTGAACTTTTAATCGAAAGTTGAGGAACACGATAGTGATGTTATACAGGGTGTCGAAACAATGGGGTGAAGTGGACGATAATGACTTGGAGGATTTGAGTAGCGTACATAATTGAAATGATAAATAAAGAAAACATGATAGTGCATCGTTCAAATCAACGATAATAAGGAATAACACAGTGATAGTACCAGCCTGTTACAAAACTAAACATTTTTCAGCTCTTCGTTGGATTTTCTCTCCTCATTTCTAAAAAATTAAGTTATCAAAAATTGTTTCAATATATTTGTAGTAAGGACATATTTTGTGATCTGCCCCGAAATGTCAATGCGCTTGAAATTAAACCTTCAGATACCTGGAAGTGAAATTTTCTATTTGTCAGTGACACCTTGTTTTTTGAAAAAAAATGGGAATATAAATATATTTTTAATAAAAACCAAACTTCTACTTATCTTAGTGGACGTTTTTGAAACGAATCTGCTCCCGTTCTCAACACTATTAGAATACTAGGTATCTAAAGGTTTAATTTCAAGTGCAGTGACAAAATCTGTAATTACTATAAATATATTGAAATAATTTGTAATAACTCCCACTTCATTTTTTAGAAACGAGGAGAGAAAATCCCTCAAAAAGCTGAAAAATGCAGATTACCTAATAGGACCTCGGTTGTACAATATTCTACAGGATTTCATAAGATATATTGATAATTTCAGTTTCAGGAAGAGAGTTAAGAAGCGAACAACGAAAACAGAAAGATCTTCTCTCATGTTATTGTGAGTCAGAATCTTGATGCATCAACTTCTTGATTTTACTTTTACTAATAATTTGTTGCAATTTATATGATTTTCACAATGTCATTTGTTTGTCATCACATAATATTTATATTTCTTGTAACTGAACATTTTTGTGTGTCCAACATCTTCATATATACAATTTTTATTATCATCATGATTCTGATGTTGAATGTTTTCAAAATGTGTTCTTCATTCGTCCAAATGAACTTATTATTAGTATTATTATTATTATTATTATTATTATGAATAATTCGAAATATATTTTGAAGAATATTTAAAAAATATACTCTCCCACTGTTTGGGGATTTTGGGTTTCATTAACTGCTGCAAAAATATTTTTTCAATCAAAATTGAGAGATGAAGGGTCAGTTTGGGAAGAGATGCGTATTTATAAGCCCGACAATATGTCGCAATGGACAGCCGCATAGAATGTGGACACTCTGTACAGTTGATAATTGATGATGAAGATGTCCAAAACTATAGTGTTGTAATAGGTCACACCTCTCAGATTGTTATTTTTGAAGTATCCTATCGCACAAAATTATGCAAAAAATCTACCTACGGAAATTCTTAGAATTCGAAAAATTCTTCATTCAGGTATTCGAGGTTATGTAATTTTCCCAAAAAGTTGTACAAGGTGTGGCGTCATCAGAGATGAGTTCGAAATAGAGTGTGTAATAGATATGATTTTTTAGGCCATCAGTAACTATATTAGTTAATTTTCAATGATGTATGCTCCAGAGTCGTATCTAAAAAAATTGGTGACTTAAGTTACTCGAATATTATTTTCCAATCATACACTCAAAGTGATCTCATTACATTAAAGTCCTTCTTATCGAGTGACAGCTAAGAATTGTGAAAGTTTCGATGGCAACTCAACTCAACAGAACTTAAAGAGACTAAAAGTTGACAAATCCGGACATATTTCAATTGAGAAAATAAAAAAAATATATGGAAAGTGATAACAGAAGTGGAACATCATTCACTTCGATGATTATGTTTATTCATTGATAATTTGTTCAAATATAACTCACCAATAGTTGATATCTCACTTTGTTAGACGGACCATTGATTAATGTTTTATATCGAATATGTGGATCTTTTTTTCGAAATGTGTGAAGCTAGCAACGAATATTCCAATAACGACGTCATACGTGTAAACTGACTGATATATAGATTTCCCAACTAAAAAATTATGCAATAAGGTATAGGATTTTATCGCAGTATATATTTTTCAGCTCCTTCCAAGTTGATAGTTATAAATAGGTACATGTCTGGTTGATTCCAGCTGAAATCTACAAACACGCTGAAATAAATGCGTACTCAAATCACTAGCATTTGACCTGTCAACAACTTCCCATGCCTTAGTCCGTCCCTGATATCCAATATTTCGGATAGGACAGTATATACCCGATGATATTTATGGACAAATTGAAATGAAGTAGGATAACGAATGCAACATCGTAATAATAAATTCTGTTAAGCGTTTAATTTATTCGCGATGTGCTGTAGACACGCTCATATAGATTATATATGAACGAATAGGTGGAAATACCTAAACAGGGTGTGACAGATTTCCTGCATTCATGATGGGTCCTTCTGGAAGATACGAAGAAATGAAAATCGCCCCGAGATAGATAAACGTTTTTAAGTGTTTCAGAAGATTTCTTTGGCTAAATTGATATTTCACTACTTTCAATTGTTTTTTTTATCTTTTTGCAACCCGAAAGGAATAAGTCCTATAACATTCGAGGAACATCGTGTTGGTGACTGGTGGAATACTGGTAGAAAGAGAGGTATTGGAGTTTCTCTTGAGATTTTGGAGATCGTGAGTAACAGGAAAGACTTCACTAGGCAAAGAATTCTACGAATTTGCCGTTCTATTGATGAATGATGCTTGGTAATGAGAACTTTGGCATGTTTCGAGCCTGACACTGAACCAAATATCTGAAATGCTTCCAGATATTTTCTTCTTTACCTTCCTTTGCACCCATCCTTGTTTCATTTCAATGATTTGTGATTTTCAAATGTTCGAATCTTTAATGGCTATAGTTCGAAGAAGAATCCAATGTTTATAATTTGAGATGTTCCACCTTATATATTACCAATATCTTGTTATGATTGGTTAGAACAATGTCACAACGTTTTAAGAAAATTTATTACGTCTATTATCGTAATTGTGTCTGTCCAACAATCTATCATTGATGGAGATTAATAATAAATTCAAATTTTGTATTGGTATACTGCGCAATATTCTAGTGTTTTCGTAATCCATCAAAATATTACTTCAAAGTCAATCGAATGAAAATTAACTCTCACCACTCGAGTGTTGTTTTTCGCGCTCAATAGACAGAAGAAATTTATGGATACAAGATCTCTGTTTCCTAGGAACGGGGTGAGATGTGAAAAAATCCCCTGAACATTTTTCAAGATGAGAGGGGGAACAATAAACAGAAATGAAAGAACCCCCATTGGTTGTGATACATTATTCAAAAGCTATATAATAAAATGCAATAACAATGTATGAGTATAAATCTGTTGGTGAGATCAAAAATAAAATGATAAAGTAATGTATATACCTATCTATGATATAATTTTGTATGTTATATAGGAACAAACAGCTGGTAGTTTTCAATGTTATTATTTTAGTGATGGAGATTATTTTTTCCAAAAGGCATTCTATGCCTCATGTCAAAAAACAATTCCAGATTTTTTTTTATCTGTGGACAACATGAAAGGGAAACCTATAATGTTCGAGGAACATCGTGTTAGCCAGCGGTGGAATTCTGGGAGAGTAGGAAGGTGTTGGAATTTTTCTCGAAAGTTTAGAGGTTGTAAGCATCAGGAAAGACTTCACTAGGTAAATAGTTCCATACCTTTATATCAATTTTATATCAATTTGTTTATTATTACTGTTACAATGTATATGCACTGTATATGCACTGAATTCGATGTTGGGCAGGCTGTTACGAATTCAATGATGAAATCATGGAAGATCCAGTAGAGTTCAAATGTAGACTGGTGTCCCGACAAAATACATAAAAGAAATTCACAATAAATTCCCTTCTTATCCTAGGAGAGGTTCAAGGCATTTTCGAAATTTTCACCTTGTATACCTAGAAATGTACGTTCTTTCTAACGCTTTCTAATATATTGACATGTTATGTCCTTATCCGGAAATGCTGTCCTAAGCACATGAAGGTAGGGCACGGGTTATGTAACAAAATTGTAACCACATATACGTAGATAACGTTTTCATTTACATTTCTCTTCACTTTTGCTCTTACCGACGACGAGTGAAAGATAAAAAAAAACCGTCGGGCATTGTTGAAACCTTTTATTGAAAAACACGTGTAGGAATAAACAATCGAGCGCATCGTTTCGATGTACCACAAAAAATCGAACAATGCAAATTGTGACGGTAATGGGTTCCGTATTTATACATTGAATTTCTATACATATATAGTGGAGAAATTGCCATGGTACTTGTAATGGTTTCTGCTAGGTTTGAATAACGCTAAGAAATAAAAAGTGTGGTGGAAAAAATAATAAACTGCGTGCTTTCACCATAATCTACAGAGCAATCCAAAGCACATGATGGGAAAGTCTAGTTGTTTCAGGCCATTCTGTATATGGAAGGAAAAAGCTGAAAATTCCAACAAAATCGAAATATATTGGGTTCTGAGAGAGAGAAAAATGTTTTGGTGCCAGTCCCTAAAAAAATGAAATGATACCTACAGAGTGATTGCGTTCCCAATATTGATGAAAACATGCGTTTGAGGGTTTCTTGCGCCAGCAATAATTTGTCTGTTCGATAATTTTTTCCGAAGAATCACAGTTTCCCGATAAAAAGCCGTTCGCAAAATAGTCATTCAGAGATATTGATTTACGACGACATCATACGTTCAGGAATATAAATTTCGAGGCGATGAATGAAAAAAGAACAGTTGTAGGAACAAGCTTAATCATGGAAAATTACCCAATCAATCCTCTAATCACCCAGAAATGCGATAGGGTGTGTCGTATCAACCCTGATTCAACCAAACGATTTTTTTTTGATTCTCAAGTTGTGGCTTGGAGTTCGCATCACATTCAAAGAAGTACTTTTTTATAATCGAAATATGTCGCTCATATAAGACCCGAAAAAAGTTCCATTTGCTCGTTGTTTCAGAAAACCACACGAATTTTTCTAATGTAAAATTGTGTCTATATAATCGGCAGTTCGAAGTAATTGCAATAAAATTTTTCATTATAGGTGAAGATATTTATGATCCTCATACTCAATATCCTTCTTGAATAATTCAATTTTATGCGAGCATATAGTTTGGAGTCGTGAAAGTTCACGAATCAATGTGAAAACCCATTTTTCCAGATGATTCTCGCGATCATCATAAACAATCACTTCTTTCCTGTTGGTACCAATTAACGCAAGAATTTCATATCCCCATAAATGACATAAACAG
Organism: Gastrophysa polygoni; assembly: GCA_963576655.1. Classification (NCBI taxonomy): domain Eukaryota; kingdom Metazoa; phylum Arthropoda; class Insecta; order Coleoptera; family Chrysomelidae; genus Gastrophysa; species Gastrophysa polygoni. The sequence continues at coordinate 51,441,764 of OY755083.1, forward strand.
TGTGTGATGAAGAATGCGCACAGATGTGCTAATTTATGTAGTGAGAATTGAAATGATAACGTTTATTTTCTAAAACTTGAAAGCGAACCGATGCTAATTAGTAGCGAAATGAATGGCATTAAGCTGGTCATATTCTTGTGGATTTATTCTGATACGATGATAAACAACTGATTTTCTGCCATCATTCATGGTGATTTCTCTGTCATTCTAATAAAATCAACTATAAACGATGCCAGAGTAACTGTTCCATGTATTTATACAGGGCGTTCCAAAATTGAACCGCACGCTTTTATGAAATGATATGTATCGATATGATTTACAATTTCCTTGGTATACAAATTTTATATTTATATATCAATATTATCGATATTATCGATATTATCGATATTATCGATAGTATCGATATTATCGATATATCGATATTATCGATATCATCGAAATTATCGATATTATAGGAATTATCAATATTATCGATATTGTCAAAATAATCGATCTCATCGATATTTCGATAATATCGATAACTGCTGATAGTTTTGATAATCTCAATATCACTGATGTTGATTTTCGTCGACTAAGTATTACTTCGACCCATGGCATTGCCCAGCTATTGTAAATCTTCCTTCGATTACAATTTCGGTAATATCGAAAATATTGATGATTTCCAAGATTATCGATGATTATCGATAAAATCGGTGAAATTGGAAGTGGAAAAGAATTCGTTTGTATGTCAAAACACGTGACGTTTATCAACTTTATGGGTCATTCCAAATTTCAATCATTCATCTCTCGAACTGAAGAAAAAAAAGGGGGTGTACCATGATCCTGTTACACCCGGTATACCGGATATCAATAGATCAGACTAGCACTTTTGTTATTATCCTGTTTTTAGGAACTATCGGAATGAAATTTGATAGGTTTGGTAGCCTGTTCAAAAAGAATATTTAGACAGTAATTTTTTCAGTATTTCTGGCTTCACCGGCTGACTAATCTTCCACATTCAAAATGGAACACTGATATCTCTGATAATCGATAATATCAATAATTTCGATTATATCGATAATATCGAAAATGTCGATAATTTCCGAGAATTATCGATATTATCGATAATATTGATAATATCGGTATTATCGATATCGATATCGATATTATCGATGTTATCGATGCATCGATAATTTTTTTTCCGGATTATTATCGATATTATCGATAATATCGATAATATCGATATCGATATCGATATCGATGCATCGATAATTTTTTTCCCAAATTATTATCGATATTATCGATGATTATCGATAATTATCGATAATTATCGATATATCGATAAATTTTCTCACCCCTAATCGCGATAATACGAGTTCTCTTTGGTTTGTGATTGGTCAGAAGTTGTGTGAGAATTTTAAGATATATCTCGTCGTGATCCGAAATTGTTCCATACATATCACTAAATTCGGAGGCTAATGTCGTTTTCAATATCCCTGATTTACATATCAAATCTCCGCATACCACCCATGGATTGGAAAAGTGTAATACCATTACCGTGTTGCTACATGTGAATGGGCCATAAATATCCTTGCGAACTCTGTTAAGTATCGTTAAAACGCAATAATAAATCCTCTGAGGCAATGCAATTAGGATTTGATTGCATGAATTGGATTGAATTCTTCGTTCGCGCCGTGACAATTTGATTGTTCGAGATTTTTCTGCAATTAACCTATATTATTCACATTTATTTTAGAAGGGAGATGAGTTTCGAGAGATCTACGCTCACACGCAAAATAAATGCAAGACGTTGATATTCGGTCAAATCCTAGGTCCCAACAACTCTTATTTCTATTTCGATTCCTACAATTCAAATAACGTTTTTATGAAGAAACCCTCATAACACAAAAACCTTCGAAGTTCTCGAAATTCGAAGTTTGCAACAATAAATTTTCTTATTTTTCTTATCTTTACATGTAAATTGTAATGATTACTTAATAAACTGGACAATGGTTGCTGCCTTTTCATTGCTAGACTAATGAACTGAGCTGTCAAACTCAAATTAATGGTCAAATAGAAAAGCTATGCCTGCCTACCATAGTTTGAGAGAATTTGGCTACGAAATTATGTCACAGGATCATTGAAAATACGGAAATACAACAGTCTTTCGATTAATATAAATGATAAGAGAAAACTTTGGCAACCAACTAACATCAAATATTGATCTGCAAGTCGTCATTTCAAAAGTTATGGAAAATGCCCAATATACCGTGTGTAAGGTATTCGAGGAGGTGGTATATTCATTTTTCTAATTTTTGTGTGAGTTTCTGAAAAATAAAAATATGAAAATATATAAAATAGATAATATAATAACTATCTCAATGCTGGTGTTCCACAAGGCTCTGTCTTGGCACCAACTTTGTTCTTGCTCCACATCAATGATTTGTTGAATGTGACCTCCAGCCCAGTTCATAGCTTTGCGGATGATAGTACACTTCATTCCGCCTTTTCCTCTAGAGCCCCTATATCATCCAACGGGGCCAGAGGTGCAAGGCGAAGACAGGTCGATGCTCTAAATGAGGATCTGACAAGAATGGGTATCTGAGAATCTAGTACAGTTCAATGCAACTAAAACTCAAGCTTGTATGTTCACCAAGAAGGCTGATCACACAATGCCCAATTTGATGATGTCGGGTACCACCACTGTTCCTATGAGGTCGTCAATATCCATGCTGGGTGTCACCACCAACAGTGCTCTCTCATGGGACGATCATGTGAGGTCCATTGCGAAGACTGCTTAACAAAAACTTGGTTTTCTATTCCGTGCGAAGAGATACTTCACATTCCAGCAACTGCTTATGATCTACAAAGCACAAATTCGACCTGTACTGGAGTACTGTTCACATATTGGAGCTCAACCCCCAAACATACGCTTAAGCTCTTAGATTCAATTCAGAAGAGAGCTATTCGCCTAGTCGATGATACAACACTCACCAAATCATTGACCTCTCTAGATCATCGTAGAAAGGTCGGCGATCTTTGCCTTTTTTATAGGTACTTTCACGGTCGGTGCTCAACGGAAATATCATCTATTATGCCACCACGCGCGATTCCTAGTAGACAGACCAGAAGAGCTCAAGCTGGTCACCGCTACACTGTCAGGCTCGAGAACTGTCGAACATCGCTATACCAAGCATCATTCATCAATAGAACGGCAAAGTTGTGGAATTCTTGCCTAGTGAAGTCTTTCCTGATGCTTACAACCTCCAAACTTTCAAGAAAAATTCCAACACCTTCCTACTCTCCCAGAATTCCACCGCTGGCTAACACAATGTTCCTCGAACATCATAGGTTTCCCTCTCGTGTTGTCCACAGATAAAAAAAAAATTGTCGTGAGGACAGACAAAATCTTACTGTGTTTGGTTTTCAACCTTCACATTCCTAAAGGAGATATTCTCTATTTGTCAGTGACACCTTGTCATCGAAAAAATGTTCGGAAGAAATGAAAATCCCGCAAAAACTAGAAATCGATCTAATATGTTTGGAAGTGGTCCAAAAATGAGGCGATAGTAACCTCATCCAATCCAACTTGCCACAGAGTGCATCTAAAAGATGTCGAAATTTCCACATAATGTGATGCTTCGTGAAACCTGGAAGCTGCTATGCCAAAACGAAAACTCTAGATATTTTATTTTGTTTCAGAGAGCAGTACATGTTCGACGTCTTCGAAGCAATAATCTCCACTCTCGAATCGAAATTGCAGCGTATCGAGAACCTAGACAAAGCCGTAGAACACTTGATGCGGCGCGTAGAGGGCCTCGACAACAGGGTGAACAGCAACATCGACAAAACCGAGTCCGTCATATCCAAACTACGCACTCTCGACTCCAAGCTCTTCCAAACCCCCAACCGACTACAGTTCGACACCAAAAAGTCCGAGGGATTCACCGAAGTCGAATCCATCGGCCTCAACAAGAAACTAGTCGCGCTCGATCGTAAAGTCAGCGACATCGATGAGAAACTCAGCGTGTTGAAGAACCAGCTGGACACCAACTCCTTGCAAGCCGACGACATCAACGCCGAGGCTAGCGAAAAGCGGTCGGTCAGCATGAACGTGGTGGAGATCACCAAAGCGCTCAACACCGAGGTGATCAACCACGTGACCAAGGAGTTGGGGGAGCTGAGAGATGCCACCAGCGGCGTGGATAGGAAGCTGCAGTTCCACATCAACCTGGTGCAGGAGAACTTGGGCAAGGTGCTGAATATGATGACCGAGTTGCATCATGCCGTAGTAGGGGATCCGGAAGGTCCACGGTAAGTTCCACTCCTGATCCGGCTTCTCAGCAAACTGTTACCCAAGTGTGAGCTTAGTTTGCTCGATTGTACATCATTCTGCATCTTTTAATTCTCATTTTCCTAAATATTTGAAGTCTTTAGGGATCTGCTGGCATAGATCTTCCACTGTTTATTCTCCTCCATCCATTATTGTTCTTTGTTTTCTTCCTTCCTCCATCCAGTTGGTGCTATGTTCAACTCAACCAGCGAAGCCAGTCTCCAAATAGGTCTGGTAACTGTGGCGAGATGTATTCTTTACTGAACACTGTAGCGGTTACACACTCAGTATATTTTGGAGTCCATCAAGTATGATGTTTGGAGGATTTTGTTATCATTATTTTTCCTTGACAAGGATTGTCAACTCACGAAATCGAGAATTACGATATTCAATGTATTAGATTGGATCATTGAATAGTTGTACCATTCTACATGTAGTCCTGATTTCCCTGTAAATGACATCTATGAACACAAAGAAGTTCAAGGATGTTCCTGGCAGAACTGACTCAATGACTGAAGATTCTGGGTTTCTCCTACCCTTTTCTTCTTCACTTGTACTTTCCAGCAGAGTTTTGCAGCTACATGAACAGATTCACTTCCATTCAGTTTGATACTCCAAATTTCAGTCTAGTTATTCATTCTATCAATGAATGTTTGTAGTTTTTGAGCAGTCTCTTCTGATTTCTTCCAAGGAAAAAAAATGCGCCATCTTCTGCAAAAATAGCGACTGTATAAACACAAAGAAGTTCAAGAATGTTCCTGGCAGGACTGACTCAATGACTGAAGATTTTGGGTTTCTCCTACCCTTTTCTCCTTCACGTGTAGTTTCCAGCAGAGTTTCGCAACTACATGAACAGATTCACTTCCATTTAGTTTGATACTCCAAATTCTAGTCCAGCTATTCATTCTATCAATGAATGTTTGTTGTTTTTGAGCAGCCTCTTCTGATTTTTTCCAAGGAAAAAAAAATGCGCCATCTTCTGCAAAAATTGCGACTATATAAACACAAAGAAGTTCAAGAATGTTTCTGGCAGGACTGACTCAATTCACTTCCATTCAGTTTGATACTCCAAATTTTAGTCTAGTTATTCATTCTATCAATGAATGTTTGTAGTTTCTGAGCAGTCTCTTCTGATTTTTTCCAAGGAGAAAAAATGAGCCATCTTCTGCCAAAATTGCGACTGTCTTCTATTCAAGAACCAGATATTACATTAGGATGAAGCAGATAGAGTACTGGACCTAGTACGCTACCTTTTGGCAATCCTGCCTTGATTTATTGCAATTCAGAAGGAACCTCTTCTTGTTTGACTTCGAAGAATCGTTCTGACAGATCTTGCGAGTTGTGAGTTTTGTCAAGGCAAAACCTCGTTCAGTTTATGAAACAGCCTACTGCGTTACATCTAAGTAGATGATTCAACAAACCTGGTTTGTAGTGGAGTGACTTTCTTATTCATAGGCTTCAGCAAGGGCTTCAGCCTTTCCAGAAGCAATTCTTCGAACAGCTTAGAGATCACAGGTAACAGCTCGAACTTCCAACTGAGTAAGACGTTTCGCTTTGCAGCTCCTTCTCGTACAACAAGACAACCACCACGACCACTCGAAGACCGGATTCCCCGACCGCCACCGACCAACTCGGTCAGCACAGCAAACCCCTGCTGACGGTGTCCGAGAAGATGGACGAGGTGTGGAACGTGGTGGTGGGCACCAAGAGCTCCGTGGACGACCTGGTGCCCAAATCCGACGAACTGCTGACGCAGACGCAGCGTCAGGAGCGAGCCATCGGCGAGATCCACAACGACCTCAAGACCAAAACCAACAAGATCATCGCCAACTTGGACAAGGTGGAGAAGCGGCTGAAGAAGCAGGAGGACGACGTTGCCACGTTGGCACAACGGCCGGTGCCTGCGGAAATCCTGCTAGGTAGGGGGCGCTGCTTTACGATACAATTCAATTGCACATGCATTTCGTGTTCCCACAGGAGGACAGTTTTTCAAGTTCTGGAGATGTCATCGATTTGAAAATTCTCTTATAGGGCTTATCGGTTGGGACGTCTGGTGGCACTTCCTTGAGTGACTGTCGAAAGATATTGTATTTGTATTTTTTCCTTATTCCTTCTCTAGATCCTGCTGGGTTGGAGAGCTTGGAAGAGTTTGAAACTGAGACGGCGTACGTGGAAGAGGCGACGTTGCCGACGCTCGTCACCACGACGGAGAAAAGGGTGGAGAAGAGGAAGGGTGGGGTGATCTTCCCCAGCGTCAAGAAGAAGCCGACCAACGTTAATTCGACGTTCGTCACGTCGGACGTTTCTCAAAACATCAAGGACGTTAAGGTATGTGGAGATTTAGGTTGTGTTGAGAATTTTTCCATTGTATTCCACATAGTACAGTTGGGATCATATGTTCTTCAGTCAATCCGAATGGTCTCCAGATATAGTGCCATTTATGATGTTTTTCAATTGAAAATTTATTTTAGCGATTTTTTCGGATGAAAATTGTGCACTCCATTGAATTTGCCGCATTTCGAATGACTCTTTACCAAATTTCATGTGGAGAAAGGTTTCGAAGAAAATCTAAGATTCTACCGTCACGCATTTGATGTCACTCATTCAGCAAATCCTTGAAAAAAAACCTTAATTATGCAAAAAAAAATGTGTAGGTATCTGTAAAAAATGTTGAGTATGTTTGAATAGCGTGGAAAAAATCTACAACAAGAATCTATGAAAGAATCATGGGAATAGCGTGAAAAAAAATCAAGAATCCGTCGCGCATATATGAAAATTATCAAACAGTATTCATCATGAGTATTTTTAAAGAATCCATCGCACATCCACGAAAAATGGCTGAACACCGTCATGCTTCAGTGACGAATCCTCGGAAAATTACCGTGAAAAACATGGAGAAACGTCACGCATACGTCAAAATGCGAATAAAGCGTGACATAGCAGTCACGCATCTCATAAAAATACGTGGAACAGTGTGGAAAAACCAAAAAAGGTGTCTCTTATCCTGAGAGAAATCGTGAAAAAAGCATCAAGCTTCCGCAGTGAATCCAGAAAAACTTGAAAAAATCGAGAAAATGCGTCATGCATAACGTGAGATAACGTGAAAACCTGAAAGAAGCATGATGGATATAAAGTGAAAAAATTCAAGAACCCGTCGCACATCCTTGAAAAATCTCAGTCACTCATCAATTAGAACTCGAAGAAAACACACGAATCAGTTCATCGCTTCAATTGAGAATCCTTGGAAAATCAACGAAAAAAACATGGCGTCACGCATACGTGAAGATGCGAAAAAAGCGTGACACTGTTTCGATGAAAATCCTCGAAAATACTCGGAAAAAACATCAAAATCATCTGTTGCGCGTCGCTAAAAACGTTAACGAAAGCATCATAGTTCCATGTATCAAATAAAATTGATTAATTGACGTGGAAGTAACGTGAGACAAATTCAAGATTCCGTCGAGCATTCATGCATGAAAAATATCACTACAGCGTCATGCTTCAGTGACGAATCCTCGGAAAATTACCGTGAAAAACATGGAGAAACGTGACGCATAAGTGAAAATGCGAATAAAGCGTGACATAGCAGTCACGCATCTCATAAAAATACGTGGAACAGTGTGAAAAAACCAAAAAAGGTGTCTCTTATCCTGAGAGAAATCGTGAAAAAAGCATCAAGCTTCCGCAGTGAATCCAGAAAAACTTGAAAAAAATCGAGAAAATGCGTCATGCATAACGTGAGATAACGTGAAAACCTGAAAGAAGCATGATGGATATAACGTGAAAAATTCAAGAACCCGTCGCACATCCTTGAAAAATCTCAGTCACTCATCAATTAGAACTCGAAGAAAACACACGAATCAGTTCATCGCTTCAATTGAGAATCCTTGGAAAATCAACGAAAAAAACATGGCGTCACGCATACGTGAAGATGCGAAAAAAGCGTGACACTGTTTCGATGAAAATCCTCGAAAATACTTGGAAAAAGCATCAAAAGCATCTGTTGCGCGTCGCTAAAAACGTTAACGAAAGCATCATAGTTCCATGTATCAAATAAAATTGATTAATTGACGTGGAAATAACGTGAAACAAATTGAAGATTCCGTCGAGCATTCATGCATGAAAAATATCACTACAGCGTCATGCTTCAGTGACGAATCCTCGGAAAATTACCGTGAAAAACATGGAGAAACGTCACGCATACGTGAAGATGCGAATAAAGCGTGACATAGCAGTCACGCATCTCATAAAAATACGTGGAACAGTGTGGAAAAACTAAAGAAAGTGTCTCTTATCCTGAAAAAAATTGTGAAAAAAGCATCAAGCTTCCGCAGTGAATCCAGAAAAACTTGAAAAAAATCGAGAAAATGCGTCATGCATAACGTGAGATAACGTGAAAACCTGAAAGAAGCATGATGGATATAACGTGAAAAAATTCAAGAACCCGTCGCACATCCTTGAAAAATCTCAGTCACTCATCAATTAGAACTCGAAGAAAACACACGAATCAGTTCATCGCTTCAATTCAGAATCCTTGGAAAATCAACGAAAAAAACATGGCGTCACGCATACGTGAAGTTGCGAAAAAAGCGTGACACTGTTTCGATGAAAATCCTCGAAAATACTTGGAAAAAGCATCAAAAGCATCTGTTGCGCGTCGCTAAAAACGTTAACGAAAGCATCATAGTTCCATGTACCAAATAAAATTGATTAATTGACATGGAAATAACGTGAAACAAATTGAAGATTCCGTCGAGCATTCATGAAAAATATCACTACAGCGTCATGCTTCAGTGACGAATCCTCGAAAAATTACCGTGAAAAACATGGAGAAACGTACGCATAAGTGAAAATGCGAATAAAGCGTGACATAGCAGTCACGCATCTCATAAAAATACGTGGAACAGTGTGGAAAAACCAAAAAAGGTGTCTCTTATCCTGAAAAAAATCGTGAAAAAAGCATCAAGCATACGTGAAGATGCGAAAAAAGCGTGACACTGCAGTCACGTTTCGATGAAAATCCTCGAAAATACTTGGAAAAAGCATCAAAAACATTAGTTGCGCGTCGCTAAAAACGTTAACGAAAGCATCATAGTTTCATGTACCAAATAAAATTGATTAATTGACGTGGAAATAACATGAAATGAACTCAAGACTCAAGAAAAATATCACAACAGTATCATGTCAGGCATCCGTAGAAGAACTTGAAGAAAGTGGAAAATACTTGAAAAATGTGGAAAACAAACTTGGTGAATCGTGTCACACTTCCGTAATGAATGTGGAGAAGAAGCTTGTGAAAAAATATGTCAAACTTTGTCAAGGATGCTCGGTGGTGTGTGACGTATTTTCCACACTTTTTTCACGAACATATTCCTTTATGCTTTTTCTCACCAATTTCTAGTAACAACTTAGTGAAAACTTGATCTGATGACAGCTTCATGACACAACAAAAAGCTTGTGATTTGTCGAAAGTCATTCATGAAGTTGATCTAGGTCTATAATTTCGACTCAAAATCCGAGCAGTGATCGCAAACAGACTGAATGCGCGCTTCGTAATGATAAAATATGAAATAATGGCTAGGCATCAGAGATTATTGTTCGTGTGTCCGGCTCGTAAATTAATCGAAGATGTCCGTCGGCGTCGTAAATATGGCCAATTAAATTTTACAGGACGTTCGGTCGCCCGATGCACACGTGTTTATTATTAACGACGGACGTGGTCTATTTATTAGCCAGTGGAAAGTACGCGAATTTTTTTTCGGCTGCACCAACTAGCTTAGCCTACTGCTGGAAGGCGAAAATTTTTCCAAAGTTTCTCTGCACGATTTGTCGCAGTACTTTTTTGGAAGTTCATGATTCAATGTACAGAATGATGACATTTATTTATAATCGCCAGTTTGACCTGACAAGCCATAATTGCCATGATTGAGTGACTACTGGGACTATACTTCTGAAAGTTTGGATACAGGAGGTTCTCGGAAAGCTGGTTTCACCAGAAATATTTTCAATGTCACTTCCGGTTATACCAGAAGTGCACTAAAACTTCGTTATCTCATATGAGACACCCTTTATACTAGGGGTGGGTGAACTCATCGATATATCGATAATTATCGATGATATCAATAATAATTTGGAAAAAAATATCGATAAAAAAAATCATCGATAATCTTGGGAATTATCGATATTTTCGATATAATCGAAATTCCGATAGCTCCTAAACACAAGATCAAAACAAAAGAGCTAGTCTAATCTATTGATATCTGGTATATTATGAATAATTAGGAGATGAAGAAGTCGAAATTAAAACATGAATCATTTTGAACAGTATATAGAAACAATATCAACAAACAATGTTCGAAAACATACAAAAACTTCGAAAATACTTTATAATTATTATAAATGTAAGTCTTACATAGAAATAAAATGTTTAGTGACAAAACGATCAACTGCTTTGCATGTTCAGTAGTGACAATATCGATCGGAAATATCATCTATTATGCCACCACGCGCGATTCCTAGTAGACAAACCAGACGAGCTCAAGCTGGTCACCCCTACACTGTCAGGCTCGAGACCTGTCGAACATCGCTATTCGCTATTATAACCATCATTCATCAGTAGAACGGCAAAGTTGTGGAATTCTTTGCCTAGTGAAGTCTTTCCTGATGCTTACAACCTCCAAACTTTCAAGAAAAATTCCAACACCTTGCTTCTCTCCCAAAATTCCACCGCTGGCTAACACGATGTTCCTCGAACATTATAGGTTTCCCTTTCGTGTTGTGCACAGATAAAAAAAATAAAAAAAAACGATAATATCGATAATTCCGATAATATCGATGATATCGATACATTATGATTATCGATAATCGATATTTCGAAACTATTATAGCCCACCCCTACTATATACTATTACATTCTTTGGAATCTACGATGAAATTCAAGTATATCTCCATCAGGAGCATGATATATCTGAAGAACTTAATTTTTCATTCAATTTTCTCTCTACTATAAAAATAAAACTTCGAAATCCAGAAGAGTTAATCCGAATTTGCCAAAGTAAGACCAACAGATCTCATCTCTGAAAACTCTTCGAAAAATATGTATACCTAAATGGTGCTCAGACAAATTTCACCAACTCGAAAATTTTGTCACTCAATTTTTTTATATACGCTGAGAAATCGGCCGATTTTGTGAATATACTCATTACTGAAATGAACAGATTTTGTATATATTTGAAACACAAAAATAAAATTAATAATCACCCAAAAACAACAATAATATTTAGAAAAGCCTACCATCGAGAGTCACTCTAGTTTTTGGGTTGGATTTATTTTGTATCTGAGAGATAGTTTGTACAAGTTCTCTTTTGAAAAAAGTGAAAATTTTTATTGTACGCCACTGACGGATACTAGTCAAATTAGTCGAAGAAAATATTCGAAAAACTCTGTCGATGATCCTCACTTCGGAGTTATTTTGTGTCATATAAACGTACGACCCTGCTTCGATTACCAGCTTAATTTGGTGAAAGTTTAATATTGAATTTGTCGGTACGATTGTTCTTTGGCGCAATAATTGAGATACCGATTTTCGGAGCATCGAGACATGCGGTATACTTATTTCAACTGGGTAATGATGGATACTATTAACGACAGAGGCGTAGTTGCAGGCGTATGTTCATAAAGTACGCATCATATTGGGAACATTAATCGTGATTTTCCTTCATTTTGATATTTTTGTGAGTGGAACTTTTGTTAGATCGCCTCAATTTTTTTCACCCATCTAGTGCATTTCGAGACCGGAATAATTCTGATATTGGTATCAGGAGAGTAGGAATTCGATGGGGAATGCCTCATCAACCCTGATTCAAAACCAATCGGGAAATGAGTATTAATCAGTAGAGCAGAAACGTCTGTGATTTCATATTCGAACACAAGTTTTCATCAGAATTTCATCAGAATCATTTCATCAGAATAATTCAGATAGTATCAGGAGAGCAGAAATGCTGTATCAATCCTGATGCAGATCGTATTAGCAGACGAAAATTCAGAATTCCATTTCGAAGACAGAATCGGGAATTGAATATTAGGATAGCAGAAGTGTGATGAGGTCTATGTGGATATTTCAGTGAAACTTTTGGATGCTTACCAATATACAACTCAGCCTTTTTCTGAATGATTTTACTTGTGGGATTATTTCTAATGTCTTGGGATAGTGAGTTGAGTATTTCTGGAGCAATATTAGTGAGAAACCTCTGGTTAATATTCCTAATATAAGAAAAGGCATACTGAAACATCATTTACCTTCGCTCGTGTATCTTCACATGGGCTGGTGTACTCTTCTGATGATGGTTTTTGTGAAAGATTACACGGTGAGCATGGAAGGAAAAACGCGATTTCAATATCCTGAATCGAATGATTTTCAGAAAATTTTCACTCAAATGCTTACGATCCGAAAAAATGGTACACTTTCATCGTGGTTTCATGAATCCACACAATGTTTTTTCATCAACTCGGGCTCTTCTCAGGACTTTTTCAGACTTTCGAAAAACGCGATTTTTCAACAAACCAATCATTGAAGAAGTCACGAATAAAAATGTTCAAGTTTATATTTGTTCTCTTTAAACATCATGAACAATCAGCTTTTGAACTTAAGTTCAGATTCCAATCATAATTGGAGCCCTGAAAGAATTTTTTTTTGCGTGTGATCTCTCAAAATTAATGTACTTCCAATTTTTCTTACAACTTATTGAATTTTTTTTTTCCGTTTCGGAAAATAAAAAAAAGAAAATATATTGATCATTTCATTATTACACATTGTTCTTCAAAATTCTGAAGAATGAGAAATTGCTTAGTTCATTCGTTTCGATTTCTTTATAAATCATAGAAAATGGCATCTCAATATCGCTTCAAATGGGTCGTGAGAAAACAACTCTATGGGACAATTAAAATGAGAATTTGACAATCATTATGCGTATGACGTCCGATTAAAAATCATTCCGACTTTACCCAACTTTTTCCGTTGAAATATATAGGTATAATGAGGAAGAAACGTTTCTTCTCACGTAAATATGTACCAACTACCGGTTATTATTTATTGTCGCCCGACATTACATTTGGACATGCGATCTGCCGAAAAGGCATGTCATTCCATGAGATAGTTACAAATTAAAGGTACGTCCAATTACGGTGGAATTATATTTAATTTGGCAATATAACAGCTCGGACTCGACTGTGGAACGCTCAATTTGGGACATCATCGTTTTCCCCATATTCAACGTGATAAATTGACGACAATCTGCCAACTCGTCAGTGCCTACGAGAACATCCAGTACAAAATTCTGCACATCAATGAAATCGTAAATTATTATGGAATTATTAAATTTATTGTTTCAAAAAAGTCATGATCTTCCTTATTTTGTGTCTACAGAGTATATTTTCAATAGATAATCCGTTCTATACAGGGTGTTACAGAACTATGGGATCGAACTTCTAGGGGTTTCGAATGATTTCAAATGCTGCTGTAATCCGTCCAATTAAGTCTTGCTCTGTTTCTTCTGGAGTTTCGTAGACCTCGTAGACTTCACACAGGAAAAAAACATCGGTTTGCCAGAGGTGGAGGAGTTTCTTGGCCTCCTAGGTTACCCGATTTAACGTCATTAGATTTTTCCTGTGGGGACATGTAAAGTCTTTGCCAGAATTTCTGACAGTGAACTTCAACTTCAACTTCAGTTCATTCGTCGAATGCACAGCTTACTAGATAAATCAATTTCAGGTAGTTGATAGTGCTGTTATGGAGTATCTGCGAAATCATTGCTTTTTCAATATAAACTATAGGGCCCATTTTCAAGAAGAAAAAAATTGGGTTCAATCTCACGTAAGGTATAATACATATTAGCGAATGATTATCTGATTCATTTCACACATTTCCGAAAAGAAATTACTTTTAATAGAGAACTTTCTCTGGAACAAATTCCATTATTAAAATAGAGTAGAAAAACCTCGTACATTAATGTAGGTAACAAATTGGTGTCTGTTGGCGATCGGTTTTTTCAATCTGCACTCGAGCAATGTGTAATATAAATTTCGAAATTATTTAGGTCAGAAAATAATACCCAGTAATTTACATTGACAATATCTAGTGGATAGTATCGCACTGCTGTAATTTTGATCGGATCGTATAATTATAATGTTTGGAATTTTTGCATTGAAACTCATTGCGAAAATCAAACTATTTGTAGGATTGATTATACAATTAAGAAAACTCACATTAATATGCGTAATCATAACTTATATGTCGGGTAAAGTGATTGTTGGTATGGTATCTGTCAGCTTCAGTTGATCACACAGTTCACTGTTATATAGGGTGTGCCATAATCAGCTTGCCAAACTGCACCAGCGATCAAAAATAGTGAAGAATGTTCGAAAAAATAAGGGTTCTGAAATGGCTCCTTCAAAGGGACTCAAATGGGTGCAATTCGGTACGGGAACTAAACTTTCTATGCCCAATTTAGTGAAATATCAATGTAGTGGAATAAATCTCAATATTTCGTGTGTGAAACGGTTACGTTAAATATTACTCAACCTTTTTCGTATGCCAATTTTCTCACGATTTGGTATCGGATTATGACTATTCAGATTATTCCACGAAAAAATAGATACAAATCGATTTCAAATTGTTGTGAGATCAACAAAGTGACTATGAAAAAATCAGCTACCTCTGTTTCATTTATTTTCATTTCCCTCTATAATCGGACTTTGGTAGAGTTCCAAGTTCAAGGAATTTTATAGAAGAATGAGAAAAATAACATATTATTAATATTGGCCCTTTTGCGCTTTTGTGAATTTTGGCACTTCGTAACAAAACTCTACATTGTAATATCAAAGACACTGAACACTGTGTCATCTAAAGTATCAAAAGTTGTCATGAGAAGTTTCTTCAGTTTTGTTCCAACTTCATTATCAACGCCTGAAAAAAAATTAAATCAAAAATCCGGAAATTTGGTTTCTTCAAAATAACTAAAAAACCGATAATCATATCATATGAGAGTCATTTTGTTGGCACTTCAATCGCGCAATTTTTCTCCCATTTGACTAAATCTGTATCTCTTGTAGTTTCCGAGATACCCATACTGGCCACAATATATAATACGATTTTTTTTACATAGTCATAATGATTCAACAACTGTTAACATTCGATTGCTCATGGAAAGTACCATGTGAAATCTTCAAGAAATCACATAAACCATGATATATTGATTTCAGAATGTAGAAAAAATAGAAAAAATGTCGAAGACAAATTCTTTCAAAATACCAATTTTTTTAAGAATCATTCCTTTCCTACATTTTGTTTTTTGGCTTATGTCTTCAAATGCGCATTTTAGATGCGCATGTTAGATGTTAGATGCGTATGTCACCCTGATTCATGACTGGCAACAATATATTGGTCAGTTTCAATAATCAATTATTACTAGGGTTATACAACAACCTTTTAATCAACCCTGTATAGAGGCGAATACGACAGCGTTGAACAAAAGACTGGATATGCAAGTTGAAAGTAGTCATTTCATGTACGGTTTGCTGAAAAAGTTATGAAAATTGAATTGCTAATGAAAAAATTGAGAAACCTCAAAGTTCGACAAACATTAACTTGTTGAGTTCTTTGCATTCGAGTTCGTCCAAATTCACGTGCTTATAGCTCTCAACAAACGTTCATAGATGAATGGAAGAGAAAATTCATTATCCTCGATTATCTACCATGGACCGTTATGTAATATTTTACATTTCTAATCAATCGGACTGTTTCCTCTTCGAGGTGTCATTAAAATCGGATACTCGTTATAAAAAGTTTCGCCAATGAAATAGCGTCTATGCCCATTTTTTCGCTAACGAAATGAATGAATTATTTCGATCTTTTAATGATATCCTTACCAAGATCGTTACACATACCCAAAAAAAAAACCGACGATAATTATAGAATTTCAGTACGGTCCGCTATGGAAAAAATAATATAAATAGAAAATAACGAGACATATACTCTGGTATCCATTACAATCCCGCCTGACACGAGACTTGCGCAACGATTCGGATTGGGTCATAGAAGGAAAAGTTATTTATTGATATCTCTAGTTGTAGCTACAATTTTTTACACTGCATACGGCGGTCGTGAGACTGGTTCATTGATACCCGTGATCAACGTCCTACAAATTATTTTTTTTCTGGATGTAACTTGAGCGTGTCGCATGAATATTCAAAACGAACACACGTATTGCGATTATTATTTTATAGAATGTCGCCTGTCGAAAACCAAATATTTGCAGTATGATATTTCAGACAATTTCTAGAGATACTTCTTACCATATTGAAGAATTCAGTTCGAATTAACCCCAATTGTATGAGTGTATCGGAAATGGATATAAAATATTCCTACATTTTAGTTTATCTTGGGCTTCAGATTGATGACACATCGAGGTTCGATATTCATATCTCAGATCTTAGGAAAAAATTGGCTTTAGGATGCTACCAACTCAGCTTCTTAAACTCTCATAAAGTCACATCTGAGCTATGCTTTTGCTTTCTATTCCTGTAATGATACATTGAAAAATGGTATATGGTATATGATATGATAGTCTGTTTTATACCAATCGTGGAAAATGCAGTTTGTAAAGATATCCAGAGAGGAGACAAACTTTCAGAGACATTTTCGCAAGATTTCGATATCGATACACGGTTTTCATCATCAAGTTTGCCATAAAAATTGACCCTCAGACACCGCCATCAGTTTTCATCGATCTAATTTGAAAATAGGACTTGAAAACCTATAAAAAATTGTTGTTTTATTTGTGTGTGTCGTTCTATAACAATATGAGTATATGGAACAAACTAAACTGGTTTTTCTTTTGATTCCAGGGATATTCATGTGTGGACTTTCTGAGTGCTGGAATGAGACAATCCGGTGTCTACTATCTCCAGATCAGAGGTACCACCTACTGGTTCTTGAAAGTGTTTTGCGAACAAGAAGTAGCAGACGGTGGATGGACTGTGAGTATTCATTCAATATTTTCAATCATATCAACAAACAAAATCAACTATTTCAAGTCGATAATTCGTTAAACATTAGGAAACAATGTTTTTTATCTCAGAATTAAAAGGATTCAATGACTGCTATAACTATGCAAAACGTCATGAAATGTATTCGAATTATACATGGTTGTATCGTGAATTTCTAGAAGTGAAAAAAATTGGTTAGTGAAAAAGGAGAAAAAGGGCAATTACTCTTCGGAAACATTTCGAAAAAATCACTCAGATAGGGATAAATAAAATATGATGAAGTTGTTAACATAAGGCTCAGATACCTACACATTTTTCCTAAAATATTATCTAAACGTAACTTTGAAAATACTGTCTGTAAGTTTTTCGAGGAGGTGGTACATTCATTTTTCAGCTTTTTGTAGGATTTTCACTCCTCGATTCTAAAAAATGAAGTAGAAGTTATTGAAACTTATTTCAATATATTTGTAGAAAGCACAAATTTGTGCTTGAAATTAAACCTTCAGATACCTAAAAGAGAAATTTTCTATTTGTCAGTGACAACTTTTTTTTCAAAAAAAAACTTGGAAATATAAATACATTTAATAAAAATGAAACTATTTATATCTCCAAATTTAATATTTAATGAAAATAAAACTATATATATTTCCAATTTTTCAAGAAACAAGGTGTCACTGACAAATAGAAAATTTCTCTTCAAGGTATCTAAAGGTTTAATTTCAAGCGCAGTGACATTTTGGGACAGATCCTAAATCCTTGCTACAAATATATTGAAATAACTTCATGACTTCTACATTATTAAACGAGGAGAGAAAATCCTACAAAAAGCTGAAAAATGAACGTTACTTTGGAGCTTATTGATATTATGTTCACTTAGATTGAGGAGTATCATTGGAACTTGTTGTACTTCAAATGGAGAAATATCGGCAAATTTGTGAAATATTTGTAGGATTGAGTGGTATTTTTCTCATTACCTAGGTTTTTTTTTCTGAAGGCATTCCAAACCTGTATCTAGAAAATGAAGAATTTGCTGACTCGTCAATATATTAGCATCATCACCATCTCAGGCAACAACAATTATTTATGTACAAGTACATGATAATCTGATATCGCTAGAAAAAGCAGTAAATTTTGATTAATTTTGACAGATTTTTGGGATTTTCTTACATATTATGATATATATTCCAATATATTTGTAGTAAGTAAAGATATATGATCTGCCCCAAAATGTCACCGCGCTTAAAATTAAAACCTCAGATACCTAAACAAGAATTTTTCTATTTGCCATATTCAACTAATATCAAAATTTTTACTCTGACGATGGACGGTGGTCGTTTAGGGACATTTCGTTTCCAACACAGTGGGAAAAATGTTCCTCTAGTTTCGCCCCTTGGTCTTTTGACACTATAAAGAAAAACAATTTGTCAGACAGAAATAATTTCGGGTACCAGGTGTTGATTTATTAATTGAAATTGTCAAGTTTCATGTAAATCAACTGAACAAGAAACAATATTATTGTCGCCGTTCAGAAAAGTGCAAGCAGATTTTTTCGATATTGTTATAAACCCTCATATAATTAATCAATATTATTTTTGCTTCTAGAATCATTGTGGATTTTTTCTCATCGATCGTAGTCGCTTGAAATATAATATAATGAGATATTCTCAGTAGACACTTGAAACTCTCATTATTATCAATCACGTAGCATCAAAAGCTCACGAAACTTCATATGATATCTTGTGAGATATCCATTTCGAAACTTACTTCAAGTACTTTAGTTCAGTCTCAGCATAATCAATTTCAGCACTTTTTTAATGGAAATAAGTATAGAGTATACTAAATGTGTCCATATGAATTGTATTTCATATTTTGTTTCTCACGTCCAGTATATTATCAAAACTTTCGTCTATAAAATTACATGCCTTCAGAGAAGCCATTTTTTAGTTAGTTAGTAAGCAACCTTTCATTTGACCACATCGCTAACTCAACTTTTGTACCGAGCACTCTGTGATTGTCTTGTGAAACTTTTACCATCATCGAAGTGAATAAACGTCTACTGAAAAATCTACCCACTATTTATTTTGGTTCACCACATTTCGCAAACCTTCTTTGTAATCACTGTGACCATTCACAGGACTCTTTTATCCAATAAAAGGGAAGATTACAACAACATTGATTTAATTCCCGAAACGTTCACCACTGAGTTGGGTAGAAATTTCGATATTTGTTGAATATATTTGTCTCCCATTTTTTCTAAACCTGATTAAACTAGATTAACCTACAGACACTATGTTGATCGATGACAGAATGAAAGATTGTCCGTATATGCTGACATACCTACATAAATAAAAAGTCCTGATATTACAATGTTGCTCATGTCTTTCCTGCATTGATTTTTTTTGCGGAAATGCTCTAGGCACCTCGAGTTGGAATATCCTATTTGGTAAAAACGGGTCGGCACGTTACTGCCGGCATGTAAATTTCTCGATAAATTATTTCGACGGAGGAAAATACTTTGCCGTTTGCCGGAACATTTTCTCGACCAGTTCCTAGTTACGTAAGTATAAACATGTGGTCGAGATTTGAAAAATATAGCTCGGTCAACATCACTTCAGTTTGATCTGCTAATCCAATCTAGGACTATTTCTCCATAATGAATATTAGTGTCTTGGGCCACTATTGCTCTGAACTTTGAAATTTTGGACTCTGATTTGTTTTTTCATTTTTCAGCTCTTTGTAGGATTTTCTCTCCTCGTTTCTGAAAAATGAAGTAAAAGTTATTGGAAATTATTTCAATATATTTGTAGTGAGGACATATTCCGTGATCTGCCCTAAAATATCACTGCGCTTGGAATTAAACCTTTAGATACCTAAAAGAGTAATTCTCTATTTGTCAGTGGCTCCTTGTTTTTCAAAATATTTGGAAACAAATATATTTGATGAAACTTCTACTCATCTCATTGGACGTTTCGGGAAGGAATCTGTTCCCGTCTTCAACATAATAAAGACACTTCAAATTCGTAAAATTTTTTCAATGTTTTCGTATTTTGACACTGAAGAGTGACAATTTGGCAGACGGAGGAATTCTCGTTACGGGAGCAGATTTGTTTCCGAAACGTCCACCGAGATGAGTAGAAGTTTTATCTTTATTAAATATATTTATATTTCCAAATTTTTCAAAAACAAGGTGTTACTGACAGATAGAGAATTTCTCTTTTAGGTATCTAAAGGTTTAATTTCAAGCGCAGTGACATTTTGAGGCAGATCACAAAATCTGTCCTGACTACAAATATATTGAAATAATTTAATAACTTCTACTCAATTTTTCAGAAACGAGGAAAGAAAATCCCACAAAAAGCTGAAAAATGAATGTACCACCTGCTCGAAAAACTCACAGACAGTATTTGAACTTTCAACTTTCAAATATAGGCTTTTTCTGCGTGATTTGAAATGACTTTTGAGAATTCTGAATTTCTGAACATCAGGGTTATTCAGCACTATCTTTCATTTCAAAATACTTTCGAGGTCATTCCACTCCCGATTATACCGGATGTCGTTATCAACTTTCTTATTTCTTATTTTGGTAGTAGGACATTTTAGCAAGGCATGCATTTTGAAATTTTTATAGTTCCTGATAGTTGATTATGGTCACGGATATATCCGCGAAAAAAATGATTTCCGAAACTCACTTGGAGAGATATTCGAAAGTGAGTATAGTTTGATAATCTTTGTCACCTATCGTTCCACACGAAATGGTGTTACCAGGTTCGAAATCCGAGGTAAAGTGTACAGTACACTGTGTCGCAAGTCCAAATATAGCTCAACAATGTTCGTCTTGTATTTTGTTACCTTTCTGTTTCCTAAGAATGATGTATAACCTATGGTGCTGTTTTTCCGAAAATCTATTTTTTTCGGATATTTCCGTGAATTTTCGGAACTTCTCGAATGTCAAGGCAATACTTTCCGAGCACTAAATAACTGATCATTACAGAACTTGTATAGGTTTTTATGAATTTGCCCACTAAAAAATAGTTCGATGAAATGTTTCTAGGCATATTTGAATTCATTTTGATGAACCACCATATCGCCAGGTCCCATTCATTGTGCATCACCCTGTATATCTAAGCGTACGTAATAGATATAATATATTCGTCAAACAGCAAGACCATCAAATAAGTGTAAACAACGACATTAAACATCTTCGTACGCGGTAAAATTAGCACATTCAAATTACGAATTTGATATTCACACTCACTTATTCGAGAGGAAATAACCTTTCGTATTCCATTAGATCAGCATACATGTATTACATATTACACCACAACTATGACAATATAACTATCAGGAATACATAACTAGTGTAATTATGAATGAACGAGCGTTTATCTATTTATCTAATAATAACGTTAACTAACGGTAATCGATGTCATTATGAGAATTTCGTTCTGATGCACAGCTTTTACTTTCTCTAAGGGAATTCAGTGGAGCTCGGATTTTTTGAAAGAAACTCTAATGGTTATCGTGCAAATTGAAAGACACATTCATAATGGGGATCAATTGAGCAAATCCCATGATATATCGTAACGATGCGTACGTAAATTCATCATATATAAGATATCAAGATCTACCATTCAATCAGATAAGAATTTTGGCAATTTAATCGACAGAAGGATGGTTTCCTAACACAATAGCACAACATTTGCAGATGCGGAGTGCGTTTGATCTACAAGACAACAATGCTTCAATCTATTATACAGCCAAAATATTTGCTGTCAAAATATCAGGTCGAGTTATATTCGAAAAATTTTTATATATTCCATGATATTATTCGAAACACAATTGTTGAAATTACAGTGTTCATAACTTCCAATCCGAATATCCTTGGGATATCCGCAAAATTCACCCAAAGTGGAAAGAGAAATGTAGGAGTCAGGAATATGAGCATCTATAGGATAGGAATTCGTATCTAGGTTATGAGTATGAGTATACTGGAAAATCGATGAAAAATTGAATAAAGTTTTGATCAGCGTTCTTGCAACATTATATTCCGATGTTACACGATAGTTGGCTGGGTCCTGGCTAATATATTTCTGTTCATATTTTCTGAAAACTATGAATTTAATACTAAAATGAGAAGCATCATCAGACACAGATATACAGGGTGGCCCAATGAAAACGATTCAAGGTATGCATTTTACTGAGAGCTCAAGGAACTGACATTGGAATGAATGATTCTTTATTTGATGTTGAATAGGACAGGATTAAAAAAAATTACATTAGACACTTCTCAGATGAACATCGTTCTAACTACGAAATGAGAAAAAGTGATGAAAGGTAAAGAAGCGTTACTTTCCATCACTAGCCGATTATTTTCATAAACGTGTTTTCTCGGGAACTACTGCATTGAATTCCAAAAACAAGGAAGCGTTGGTAAGAGATTTCGATCACCTTCAAAATGGTGTATCACTTGACCCCTTATCCCATTTGAGATTCGAGGGTTGGAGCTCACCCCTCCGAGGAGTTTGAGGTGAAAAAGTTGGAAACATGCGCAAAATATCTCCCCCTCGAAATGAAAATCGATAACTAAGCCAAATCGGCCTAGTTTCGTTTTCATTAGGCTACCCAGTGTTTCTTCAACAAGTGAGAAAGCCTTAGAGGTAAACTGATGATAGAAAGGGTGCAGGTTCAATTTCCCTTGAAGCCATTTTTTTTTGACGTCGATGAAAGATATCTTATAGACGTCCGGTTGGTGGCCTAAGGACATCTTCTGGACGTCCATGAAATATCCTTTGGATAATATTCGACTGTTTCTTCAACCAAAGTAGCAGTCCACTAGGTACAAAAATAACTATCATAGACCATATTTACCTCAGATATTTTCCGTGTATCAGGTCATTCAGAGGCGAGACGATTTCGGATATCCCCGAGAGAACTTCAACAGAGACTGGAACGACTACAAAAACGGGTTCGGAGAACCGTCCAAGGAGTTCTGGTTGGGAAACGAGAATATCTACATGCTCACCAACAACGAGGAGTACTCCCTCAGGGTGGAACTCGAAGATTTCGAAGGAAACAAGAGGTGAGAAAATACAATTTTTGTTTTTACTAAAAACTCTTAAAATGAAGCACATATGGGAGTGTTGATTTTTGGCCGAGTACGCAGGTCGAAATCGAAATACAAACAACATTTTTTATACAACTGTATTGAATATATAGAAGATAGTTTGAATAACACAATTGAGATTTCTAACAAAATATTGAATTGTCCATCTGCTTCCAAAAACAAATTGGAATATCTGAGAAGATTGTGGAAGCAACTCTTCAAGAAATATCTGACGTTACTCACCAACAATATGGAACGTTTAAGGGAATTTATGTTTATTATGTGAATTATTTTGGCAGTGAAAAAAAGTGTTTTTTCTTTCCAAAGTGAAAAAGAGTAAATATTCACGCATCAATAGAAATGCAGAAATGTCAAATGCTTTTGACAGTTGCATAAAACAGGTTTTTATTGCATGAAGAGTTAAAGTACGGTAAATTGTCGTGCGACCCATATTCTTTCGAATAATCTATGTGATATTAACGTATTTATGAATATATGAAGGAAGTTTGGACATCTTCATTTTTCATGATGATCCAGGACAGAATGTGAAAATCAACCTTAATTTGCATATTAAGTTGAACCATTAAGTTCTCCAGGGTTGTTTGCCAGTGGGTGGATTTTGCTATGCTGCATGAATGAGCTTTCTTTTCTGCAGATAACTGAAATATCTGCTGTCCTGAAAGCTCTGGGACACTCTGTATACGGGAATATTACTTCCAAAAGACTATTGTGAATCATCTGTTCTGTGAAAATAATATCTGTAGATTGAAAAAGGCGGTGATATTTCATTTTCAGCATTCATATGGGTTTTTCTATCATCATTTTTTGATATTGAATGAGAAAATATACTATATTTAATATCTGGAGTTAGGTAATGAAGAAATATTGAATAATATTCGATGAGAATATTTTTTTTAAGAATGGATGAACAATTACAAAATTATTCTAACAATATAACGCAAGAATTGCTTGCTAATAATTATAATACTAAAATAGTTACATAGATATTTTTGTAGTAAAAACAGATTAATTATCCGCTACAAAATGTCACTGCGACATTTCGGACATATCTCCTTACTACAAATATATCGAAATAATTAATATATTTTCTATCTCTATTTTTATAAAGGAAGAGATAAAATCACATGAGTTCAGAATAAAATAACCCTGTAAAATCTTCTCTTCTACGTACCAAACACCGTGTATAGGCAGTTGATATCAATTTTCATATGATTTTCTGCATGAGACATAATCAATTATTTATTAGTTTCTATTAGAGATCTTTCACATTACCGCCAACTGGAATCGTTAATTATCGAATTGCCGATGGAAAATTTATTGTTATTATGGGACGATAAGAATCAATTATCCAGATCTGAAAAAATAATTACAGTCATTCTCACAATCTGTTACCATCGGCACTTTCAATTGTCTGTTAGACAACGAGAGATCATCAATCAGTTACCACGGAATCGTATCGAGCGGTGTTTATAGTACGAGAAAAATGGGCCTAGCATTGAGTCCTTCCAAAATTTCAATTGAAGAAGAAGCAATTTTTTTTGCAGATTTTTTCAAGATCGTATTTCTCACTGAAAACTTGATTCTCTTCTTCAGTTGAAAAATCATCGGTGACAAGTTCATTTCGCTCTTGGAGACATGAAACAAATGCAAAATTCAGAAAAAGATTTTTACTTGATGAAAATTAGTATGCTGAAAGAATTTGTCTATGAAATTATTCTACAGGATATTTTATGTTTATGTTTTTTGTTCAATCCTGTATAATGACGAACCCTTCGGCATCATGAACAAAATAGTGAATATGCATGTCAAAATTAGTAATTTTATTTACAGTTTGCTACGGAATTTTATGAAAATTGAACCAAGAGTTAGATAAAATTAACAAACCTTGATTTTTTCAAATGTTGCTGTTTTTTTTGCAAGTGAGTGTTGAAAAATTGTTCGGTGAATAAGATATTTCATCTTGTGACACAAGTATTGGATAGCCAGTTTCCCTACGAGTTGTATATTATACTTTTCTGACGACCTACCTGAAAAACAAAATATGGTGGAAGGAGATATGATTATAATGGGAGTTAGTGTATTTCCTTCATCTAATTAGATAAACGGTTCTGAGTAATTCTGGATTCATCATTCAGGAAAATTGTTGGTGAAAAAAAAATGGGAGCCAAGTTTATTCTAGTTCTATCCCTGAATGCAATTTGGTTATTATCACCATTCTGTTGTAGTATGAATGGAAATGCCACAGTTGTACATTGGTTTTTTTCTTCGAAATTTTAGAAAGATAGTATATTTCAAGGAATTATCGACTCCTCAAGAGCCAATTTCTTTTTGACTAATGTTCATTCTTATGTTCCCAGTTTCTAGTTCTCTTTTTAGGGACACCCTGTATGCTCACGATGCTGTTCGAAGTGTATCAATCCCACATTATCTTTATGCAATTTATGGCAATTCATCAAATATTTATCAATGCATCGATACGCTTTCACATTAGTCCGAAGGAGGTATCTTCCTATTGCACTATATATTCGCCACTTTGGTTAGTAATCGTCTTGTTTCGAAAAGATAAACAACCAAGGTCGGAGAACGATTGGCGTAAATGATTATCCATTATTTTTATAGGCAGTTGTATCGAGGTGAAATGATTCTTGGAATTAAAATGACTGTATTTTCAACGGTGAAGTTCACTTATCGTTATCGATTGTTGATGAAATCAACAAACACCCATCAGGTTCTGCAGATTTCTGGAAAATCATTTTTTTTTGTCTAGCCCAAAACTTGAATAGTAAAATTACATAACTATTGTGGAAAGTAACATATTTCGAACAATCCGTGTAGTGGTGAGTGCGGGAATGAAACGAGTGAATGAAATAAACTTTCTAACGAGTTATGTGCACTACTTTTACTACGACCATGAATATTTCAATTATTATAATCGCAAGTTTCACCCACTGTCTATTGTCATTCGTTAAATTTTTACTAAATACGCTTACTCGAATTCAAATAAATAATCGGTTATAGCAAAAAATATGAGTTATAACGTCAAATGTACCTAAATCTGTAAGAGCTAATACTAGTAACATATACGTACACAAAAATGTACCTACTCTTCACAACAGGGGCAGAATATGAATGTTATTCCATTTGAAAATTCACATTCGATGCCCTTAACTTTTGTTCGATTTTTTTTCATCTGTGGACAACACGAAAGGCAAACCTATAATGTTCGAGGAACATCGTGTTAGCCAGCGGTGGAATTTTGGGAGAGAAGGAAGGGGTTGGAATTTTTCTTGAAAGTTTAGAGGTTGTAAGCATCAAGAAAGACTTCACTGGACACAGAATTCCACAGCTTTGCCGTTCTATTGATGAATGATGCTTGGTATAGCGATGTTCGACAGGTCTCGAACCGCACGAGGTGGCATAATATATGATATTTCCGTTGAGTACCGACCGTGGAAGTATCTATAAAAAAGGCATAGATCGCCGACCTTTCTACGATGATCTAGAGAGGTCGGTGATTTGATGAGTGCTGTATCATCGACTAGGCGAATAGCTCTCTTCTGAATTGAGACTAAGAGCTTTAGCGTATGTTCCTCTGTTTACATAATGAAATGTACAGGGAAAAAAGAGTATATATCGCAAAAAAAGTCATGCATGGGAAAGTTAATGAGGGTTTATCGATATTATTCGAAAAATTATCAGGTTATCCATGATTTTGACTGGCAAGAATTCGCAAATGGAAAACATCACAAACGACATTTGAACACCTACCTAAATGATGGTTAATGCATGGTTATCAAAAATTTTAATGATACATATATTTCATGGGATCGTGACGACCACTTGACCGTAGAAAATACTTAACTGTTGACTGATTCCATTCAAAACGAAAGTCTCATATTTATGTTTTCGTCACAGTCAAAAGACCACCTGTAATATATTATACTCATTATACATTTGATACATTCAATTATAAAGTAGGTAATATTAGAAAATTCATCGGAAAAAAATATTTTTACATGCATTTAGATGATACCTGATAGCCAAATTTTTTTCAGGTACGCTCAATATTCTCACTTCAAAATATATTCAGAGGCAGACTACTATAAACTGGAAATCGACGGTTATGAAGGAAATGCGGGGGATTCCCTTAACGATCCATGGTACGGCAGTAACAACAGTCCATTTTCAACGTATAACAGGTAAAAAAATACTCCCCTCAGTGTTCTTTTGATTCTCACTGATTTCCTTACAACTGTCAGTTTTCCCAAATAAGTCAGTCAGTCATTTCTAAAGAATTAGTTTGTTGATTTTTTGAAATCGCCAATCTGTGAAGATTTTCTTAAAGTATCGGAAAATTATGAAGTGTCCTGTCTTTTCAGCGCGAACTAGATTCGTAGCATTATTGACCTAGCGCAATCAAAATTGTTCATGGGTTTTTTCGAAAATTTTGTGTCGTTTTCTTGAATAAGCTCCGCGATATTTTCATTCACTGTATCGTTAATAATCACTGTAAGTAAAACACTGGCATTCAGTTGCTGGGGCGAACTTTATAAATATATTTAAAAACGCAATAAACAAACTCCAAACAACACAAAATGCTATTTTAAAGATCATCTTAGGTCAGTCTTAGGTTTCTCTACACAACAACTCCACTCTGAAACCAGAGTCTTGAATGTGAGGAGTCTTTACAGTATACAAAGCCTAACCTGGATTTATAAACAAAAAAATTAACTACGTTCCCAAAAATCTGGGGCTACGAGATTTTCCACCGATCTTACAATGAATATACCTAGATCCAGCAAATCTCATACGCAAAGAACCATATTTTATTTAGGCACCAAAATACATAATACAGTCTCAACAGATCAAAACTTGCAAGTAAATCATGTCTCCCAAAATCAGCATATTCTAAATATATTCGAATGAAAAAAAAAACGTTTGCTTTTGTACGATATCATCCAACAATTTCAAATTTGAAATCTAAACAAATCAGGTGAAGACACGCAAGTAGTATAAACATTGATGTAATATTGATAATATGTAATGAAACTAGTGAGTCAATTTGAAAATCCTAGTTAAATTGAGACAGGCTGGCTGAAATGGTAGAAATGCAACACAAGCCGTCCAGGCTTAGGCATATCCACCAACCATGTGATATAATTTAATTATAGATTAATAATGTGATCACAACATGTATATATCTGATCACATTACTGAATATATTAACAATGCTATATTAACAATAACGAAACAGGGTTGCTATAATAGCTGATAATTCTTGTACCTATTGTTTTCAAATTTTGATTAGTCAGCATGATAAAGATTCAAAATGAAAACATCCATCATATTTCATCAGATGTATGGTATTTTCTTCTTGAACTGGAGTGTCAAGTCTACAGTCTGTAAGTTCTTCGAGGAGGTGGTACATTCATTTTTCAGCCTTTCGTGGGATTTTCTCTCCTCGTTTCTAAAAAATAGAGTAGACGTTATTGAAAATTATTGCAATATATTTGTAGTAAGGACAGATTTTGTGATCTGCCCCAAAATGTCACTGAGCTTGAAATTGAACCTTTAGATACCTAAAAGAGAAATTCTCTATAGGTCAGTGACACCTTGTTTTTAAAAAATTTGGAAATACAAATATATTTCATACGTTCGCTAGGATTCTTCCGGCTTTTATAAACGTCCAATTTCTCCACTAGAATTTTTGAAATTTCATTGTTTATCTCTAGTCTTCAAATTCACTATTTGATCACGGTCTCTACTACGACCTGAGCAGTGATTCTTCATTCGATGCTTGTTTTTGTTGTTTTCAGAGATAACGACAGGTCCAGTTTGAATTGCGCCTCTATGCTGAAGGGTGGATGGTGGTGGAAGTCTTGTGGACGGGGGCTCAACGGACTCTATTTGAACGATCCACAGGATCTCACAGCGAGACAAGGTAAACAATAATATTCGGAAGAATGTTGAAAAATATTGATCTCGGTTACTTGCTATCTTTCATCCATGTTTTAATTCAATGATTTTTCGTATGTTTTCGAAATTACTATGGACTTTCACTCTTGGTCACTGATTGTAGGCACAGGATCTTTTGCAGCTATCGATATATTCGAAATATTCCGGTGCAATTTTTGTAAATCATTTCAATTCCCACACCTGAAAAGGTGTATTCAAGAATTCAAAAGGTTTCCTAAAAATTACATACATACTTACATGAAAAATAGCGTTTTTTGATAAGAAATATTCAAAAAAATTACAATTTTCAAGTAAGTAACATTTCAGATAGGTTTTTACAATTTCACATATGGGCATAAAATTAAATTGTATAACAACATTTTTAAAGAAATTTTTATGGTGAATTTGAAAATAATGCCACACTTTGCCCATTCGTAATAATTCTTCAAAACTGCTGCGTCATTGGTGATCACGTAATATATGTCAAAGTACATTTTTACGTATTCCCATATACCAAAATGATTCAAAAAATTGGAGAAAAGAGTATTTTCAACAAGAAATTTCGATTTGAAAAAAATAATAGTTCATCGATTCGATATTTTCCAGGTATTGTATGGTTCCGATGGAAGGGGTGGGACTACACCCTGAAGAAATCAGTGATGATGATAAAACCGAGGAGCTTCATTGGCGGTACTTAGTTTAATCTAGCCTATCACGTCGTTAGCCAATTTATAATCGCCGGTCGAATAATTATCATAAAATCATTATTTCACCACACACGATCATTCAACTATTTATAAATTTCACGAAAATTCCTATATTTACGCATAGAAATCACCTACTTTACCTCATAGGCATAGGTCGAGAAATGTTTCTCATTTTTTTACAGTATTCCGGTATCTGAAACTGACGCTGACTTGGTTTTGTCGGCCTTCGTTTTTTTTTTTTCTCGCGCTATTGTTTGTTGTAACAACTATTGAACAATGAGTTACCATTAATACCCCTCGATTTAAGTTTACCATTTAATTAGGATTAGTTTTTAAACGACACAAACCTGTCATAATTATGATATCAATCTGCACTGCCAACTCTACAAGTTCAACTGACACAGTGTTCCAGTTGAAACGTAAACTCGATCAGTTGACATTGATTAAATGAATTAAAAATGTCATTGTAATAAGTACCTATAATCACCTAGATACATCAACATACAAAAACAATCTACACACTACAATGTAATGAGATAAATGTCTTTACAAAGGGAAATATAATGATATTCGTGTCATTGTAACTACAGAACGGGACAAATGTCATCGTAATGAGATGAGTGTGAGAATAATTAACGACATCGTAATGCCATTACAACGAGGAAAATGTCATTATAATGAGACAGGTGTCATCAAAAGTACGGATGATACTGTAATGAGATGCTATCAGAACGACCTACAAAATTACACTGCAATGATATATGAAAACGCGATTGTAATTGGATAAGTGTCATTGCATCGACCCACAATACCATTCCAAAATACTATTGTAATGATTGGCATTACAACGACACAACACTAATGCTATCATAACCAGACGAATGTTATTGTATTGACACAGATGCCATCACAACGACGAACAAAAAAGATTGTAATGGTACAACGAAAAAGAAAATGTAAAGAGTTAATATTCCTACACAAAGGCACAAATGTAATCGTCATGAGATAAGTGTCATTACAACGATTACATATCGTAATTTAATAAATGTGATTACAACGGAACATAAGTCCATGTTATGGTATACGTGATGTCGTTACAACTACATGAATCAACATTGTAATGAGATATGTCATCACAACGAGACATATGAGTCAATATCAACTGATCGAAGATATAATGGAACGAAAATGCTAACAAATCCAGGAAGCCGATGATTATAAATTGGATAAACTTTTTTAAATTATTGAAAGAAAAACATGGAAAAAAGACTGTGACTTATCGTTATATGAATTTCGTCGATAAGTTTGTAATTAATTGTAGTTGTAAAATAAAATTCACAAATACGAGGCTATCGGGACATGTTTTGCAATGTTCGAATGAAGGTACGGAATCATTGTACGAATTAGAAAAATGTGTACCTTATATTATATTGTTTGTAAATAATATTATATTTTTTTTCAGAGTTGTATAGAAAATAAAGTTTATTTTAATTGTAATAAATATTGAGGTGTTGTCGTTTTATTTGTCACAATTTTACAGATATACAAAAATTCAATATGAGTATGAAACGCAACATTTTGAATTACACTTTGATTAACTCAGATAGATAAGTACTTAGTGAGTAGTACTTACTGATCTGTTAAAAAAGACGAATGACATTTCAATTACTGCATTTCATCTTGCGACTGTAATAATTATTCAAATAAATAGTGTATATAATCAAGAATACTACTGAAATGTCTACAAAAACCTCCCATGGATTCCTGAGACCAAAACAATTCGATTCAAGCAAACTTACCTCAGTACAAGTTTGCTTAGTTTGACTAGATGGCACTAGATGGCTCCTAGGTTATAATTTTCATAACTGTTTTTTCAGTGAAAACAACCAGAACTTCTGCGCCAATCGAAAGAATGAGGTTGTATGCAATTTGGAATGCGAAACTCATATACTCTTTGTTTCAATAATTATTTCAAGTAATAATTTTAGTTTCAATAATGAATGATTGATTTCATCATGATAATCGTCTTCATTTCGAAAATAAAATATATATATATATATATATATATATATATATATTTATATATATATAAAGCTAATAAAACATTGATCGAAGTAAGCTGATTCATGACTGGTAACGAAAACCGCCGGCTTTCCGAGCAGTTCAAATGTGTAACTAGACATCCTATACCATCCAGATTCGTCAAAAGAAAATCAACATCGTAACTCTGGCTTTATTCATAAAGAACAATCTGTCGATAACACTTGTGGAAAATAATCGGACAAACCAAACTCTGCGGCCATCGCAAACTCAAAAACCGCTCCCTCCGATCGCCACTCCCGTCGACGGAGACGTCGCCAGCGCCTTATCACTTCCCGACCCGTCCGGCCGAGCGGCCCGCCTAGCGCACTCTCTTCGGCCCGAAGATGAGGTCGGCGTCGGGCGCCCCCTTCGGGTGCTGGTACTTCTTGCGCTCCCTGTTCAGGTTCTGCGTCGCCGGCCGCGTCTGCTGCTGCAGCATCTCCTGGTAGTCCTCCTCCTCGAAGCGCTCGGTGATGTTGAGCGTGAGCCGCTTGACGCGCTCCTTCTCCTCCTTCTGCGCCACCTCCTGGTCCCTGAGGTTCTGCGCCAGCTCCGAGTCGACGTCCGCCTCGAACTGCTTGTACTGCTGCTTGTTGCCCTTGCGCACCATCAGGACGAAGCCGATTTTGCTTTGCTCGGTGTCGACCGATTCCTGTTGGGACAGAAGTAGTGTCACTAGGAGAGTTCGAGCCCTTCGCCGTGAAGTTAGCTGTCTAATTGTTATAGTTACTCATCTCCTTAGTTGCCGAAGCAACCCTCAGAAGCCCCGAAGGGCTAGTGCGAGTGAAGGAGACGGAAATCTACAGTTTAAACAAGTGAAACCACCAGTTGGTGATATAACTTTTTTTTCTTGTGTCACTCCTGAGGGAGATATCGGGCCACGTTAGAATTCACGTTTAACGTGAGTTTTGAACCACTTTGTGTATCGTAATGATTTTTTGATGTAACGTTTTATCAAAAAAGAGTCATAATTGCACCTTTTGAAGTTTCCTCGTATAACTGCTATATTGATATCTAATAATAATGAAGATTAAAACGAATAATATAAATTAATAATATTTTTGATGTTGCTTTTCCAAAATGAAATTATTTCCAACTTACTTGAAGCTGTTCGTAAGTCTTTTTCACATTATTCTTCAGAACGACCGGTACAGAAATATCTATATTCCCAGCTTTGACCGGTTCTTTCATCCGCTCCTGTATATTTTCAGAAACCATTTTATCCAGGGCACTCTGAAAATCCTCGTCTTCAGGACAATCTACTTTTTTAGGCCCCTTCGGAATCGCTAAAGACTCCGACACTGGTTCTTGTTCCGCCTCACTAGTCAATGGATCAACTGCAAAAAAATCACTGGATGATATAAAAAAAAAACCATTCGACAAGGATGTCGTGTTATGTCCCTATTGCCTGTTCCTTGAGATGATACTAATCAATTTCTTCATTTATCGTAACAAAAGTATTTTCATCAGTTACAAACCTTCATCATCGGAGCCTTGAGTATTGTCCACAGTTTCGTCTTCGGTGGCCGTATCATCGGTAACGGGTCCCGTGATCGCCTCCGACGTTTCGTCCTCCAAACCGTCTTCGTTGTCAGTTTCCGCGATGGTATCCAAACCGTCTTCTTCGGACACCTTATTGTCGACCTCCAATAGTTTTTCCACCCCCAAAAGAGTCCGGATGTTGTTCACCTCTTCCAAGGCGTCCTCGTAACTCTTGCACAACTTCAACTTGGGCCTGAGAGTGAGCAGAGTTTCCTTGAAGAGGTGCTCCATCATCGGGGGGAAAGCCTCTTTCCACATTTTCTTTTTGAACCAATAGTAGGCTTGCAGGAAGGTCAGGTAGTAGTCGAGCTTCTTTTTGCTGCTTCCGCTGCTGAAGTAAGTTCCTGAGGTAGCATACAAATTACAACTACACAGTAAAACTTGTTCTTCAAAACCTCCGAACAACAAACCCACTAGAAGGATCACAAAACAAATATTCTGATGCTAACATGGATTCCCAGAATTATCATAATATTAGTACCCAATCGTCGCCAGTGTTGTCATATCCAATCATCAAAAAGTGATGAATAGTCCATAATATTTAAAGTCCTTTATGAATTCATGTAGTTCAATGCACAAATATAATAATAAATTTGGGTCATGACGATTATGAATCAGTTCTGATTAATAGAAGATTGCTACATATTATTCTGAGACTCAGCAATTTTACTTTCTTGGGGGCTCGAGGACCAGCATGGGTATCGTGAATACTTTTTGCTCAACGTTGCAACACTGCCATTTGATATTGACAGTCGACGGTGATTATTGCTTTGTTTAGTATCTGTCATTATTTACGTTTCGATTTATCGATATTATTCAACTTGCGTTCAGTTTTGTGTACTCAGAATTCATCAGAAACTCAGTTTATTTTCTGTTTTGGTGATTCGATATAACGGTGAGACGTTGTGAGGTGTGTTGAAGACAATTTGAACCTGCGATCAAAACACGTCATTTCATAGGTGAGTTACCATTGTCGTATCATTCGAGATTTTGAAGCATTTTCCCAAATGGAACGGATAAAAATGAATTTGAATTGAATTGATTACATTATATCGATTATACCCATAGATCAGCTGCGACAGTGTCTTGTCATTGTTCATTTTTCCACCAAGAAATGCTGAAAAGTACTACTGAAATTGTTACGGATTTTCAATTTGGTTTCATCATGACAACACGGCACTGGTGCTGGGAGAATCAGCTCCCGCTATCCTTGTTCAGACAAAGATAGATACTATAGATGTTGCTTCCAAACAAACTGTATTGCCAGGGGTGTGGATTACTCATCTAGTCTGTTCAATGATCGAAGTTCAAAACACTCCTTTTTTTCCACCATGAAAATCAGTTATCGATAGAGTTGCAAAAATATCTTATATATGAATAAAAGTTTTCTGTCAGATGCATAAAAATAACTATTTGTTCAATGATAATATGATTTTCAAGTCAAATACAGGCGCTGTCTTATAAAACACGCCACAAGCTAAAAAAATGATTCAATAATGAATATTTCATAATCCTTTTGGACCATCATTCACTGTTATAGAACATGTCATAAATGGTGAGAAATGGTTGAAATAGTGTTCATAAAAATACATAAATATAAATAGAAGTACAATAAACCAGAAACTTGAAGGACTACTAGTCCGTGTATTACTTCGATCATTGAACAGACTAGATAAGTAATCCACAGCCCTGGCAATACAGTTTGTTTGGAAGCAACATCTATAGTATCTATCTTTGTCTAAACAAGGATAGCAGGAGCTGATTCTCCCAGCACCAGTGCCGTGTTGTGAGAGGGGTCGAATTTATTATTAATTCATGATGATGCAAAATTGAAAATCCGTAACGATTTCAGTGGTACTTTTCAGCATTTCTTGGTGGGAAAATGTACAATGACAAGACACTGTCGCAGCTGACCTATTGGTATAATCAATATAAACTAATCAATTCAATTTAAATTCATTTTTATCCATTCCATTTGGGAAAATGCTTCAAAATCTTGAATGATACGACAATGGTAACTCACCTATGAAATGACGTGTTTTGATCACCGGTTCAAATTGTCTTTAACACACCTCACAACGTCTCACCATTATATCAAATCACCAAAACAGGAAATAAACTGAGTTTCTGATGAATTCTGAGTACATAAAACTGAACACAAGTTGAATAATATCGATAAATCAAAACGTAAATAATGACAGATACCAAACAAAGCAATAAACGCCGTCGACTGTCAATATCAGATTGCGGTGTTGCAACGTTGAGCAAAAAGTATTCACGATACCCATGCTGGTCCTCGAGCCCTCAAGAAAGTAAAATTGCTGAGTCTCAAAATAATGTAGCAATCTTCTATTAATCAGAACTGATTCATAATCGTCATGACCCAAATTTATTATTATATTTGTGCATTGAACTACATGAATTCATGAAGGACTTTAAATATTATGGACTATTCATCACTTTTTGATGATTGGATATGACAACACTGGCGACGATTGGGTACTAATATTATAATTCTGGGAATTCATGTTAGCATCAGAATATTCGTTTTGTGATCCTTCTAGTGGGTTTGTTGTTCGGAGGTGTATTACAATAAACATAGCTACTTACACTAGGGAAAAATTTCTACGTCAGTTAGTGTTTCAATTTCAATTTGAAATAGATGAAATGGTTAATGCATTTTATATTCTTGCATAATCAGGATAGATTTCATAAGTGAGCTGATGAATGCTTCACTATGTATAATAAATCATCAAGAGTACTGTTTGGTGAAAATTCTGATTTCTTTTGGGCAATAAAATCTCTTGTTGCTTGCCTCCCCGCAATTGATATTAAAGAATATGTGAATGTAAACAATTGCATAATAAACATACAACATATTCATGCGTAATAGGAATAAATTCAGCTCTTAACGAATAACATCTATATTTCATCGCCAATTCATTTTTCTAACAACACTCAGAAATGTATGATGATGGGTAGAATGAATCTCCTGGTCAGTAAACCTCATCGTAAAATTGTGAATTGTTTTATTCCTGATGAAAAATTGCATGACTACAGTTTTGTTAGAATTTATCATCAATGAATTCTCACTCCATCAGGTTATGAACGAGGAAGCTATTATATTTAGTTTATTGGTAAGTTCCGTACATGATTCAGCATCCGCATAGAGAACGGTATAATTTGCAGAAACACGTTGAGGCAGGTCATTACCCTGAAGAAGAAATATCAAGAGACCTAGAATTGATCCTTGTTGCACCACACCATCAATATCTCTGAGGTCAGATGTCGAATCTCCGATTTTTACACTTGTTTGAAGTGAGTTGAAATATGATGCGAGCCATTTCGATAGTGGAAACATCAATTTCGTCGAATGCTTTTGATAAATGAAGTAAGAGGGAACCCACATATCTCGTCTTGAGTAATTTGCTATGTACACAATTCAAGAACCGAGTACAGGCAGTACAAGCCGATCTGTCAGGAAGAAAACCATGTTGATGAGTTGTTATAATATTATACTTGGAAAGACAAAATATTTTTGAACATGCACTCATCTATTAATTCACAGAATATACTTACTGTGATAAACAAATTGACTGAGTGTAACATCAGATGTAATATGTCAACGTCTTCAAGTGGCGAAAGATTTCAGAGCAAACTCCTATGGAAATTAGGCGCCATCTACTGCCACGTCAATGCATTTGTACTCACCGCAAGTTTCCAACAAAACGCAAGCCAAACGTATCCGAAACAGCTGATGCGGCGGATCCAACGGGGAGAGATCGCAGGGGTCCATCGACACCCCGAACGAGATGAGCGAGTAGAGCACCTTGAACACGTCCGAGCTCTCCACCATGCGGTAGTTGTACAGCTCGCCGAGGTACTTGACTTGCGCGATCCTGCGCTGGTTGTACTTGGGCAGGTTCACCTCCATGCCCAGGCGGATGCCTTCCAAGACGCCGTCCACCACTTTGGTGCCCACTTCTTCCTGGTAGGCCACCAGGCCGGCCAGGAGGTTGGCCAAGCACCTGGACATCATTCAAAATCACTTTTGTTTGATTGTCGCTTTTGATTGTCTGTATTACCACATGAAACTTTGTTGTTCATAATGAGGATACATGAATGAACATTCAATATACAAGTGACAAATATAAAAAAGTGAACAAAGTTGGAATATGAAATATGAATATGAAATATGAAATTCGATTATCAAAGTCTATTTTCTTGAGTTAATTTTGAATCTTTTTGCATCCTTTATATCTTCAACTCATTCAGTAATGAGTTGTATAGAACCATTCCAGTATGAGAAATTTATTGTTTGCCTATATTCGACTCAAATGTATTTGCAATTAGCAAATTTGAATTCCGTGTTTCATGAGTATGTATTGTATTGATTCAATTAAAACTATATTGATTTGGAATTTTGGATTTCTTTTCAATCAAATGAATATAACAGCACATCTTTAGTTTGTAGTGATATCAGATCCAATAACTTTTTAGGTTTGTAAAAATTCACAGCTGATTCTAGAAAATCTAAATTAAGGTGAAATAATTGTACTTCCCAAATAGATATTGCGTATAGAAACTTTGAGTAGCTAAGACAAAAATAAATACTCTTCAGGTATCCAGCAGGAAACAAATTTCGAATTTTGAAATGCCTGAAACTTGAATATGAAAATGGAAATGAAAACACCTTGTAACCAGAATTCCTCCGTCTGCCAAATTGTCACTTTTCAGTGTCAAAATCGGAAACATTGAAAAAAGTTTATGAAGAGAAAAATATTTTTATTGTGTTGAGAACGGGAGCAGATTCGTTCCCGAAACGTCCACCAAGATGAGTAGAGGATTTATTCTTATTAAATATATTTGTATTTCCAAATTTTTTCAAAAACAAGGTGTCACTGACCAATACAGAATTTCTCTTTTAGGTATCTAAAGGTTTAATTTCAAGCGCAGTGACATTTTGGGACAGATCCTAAATCTGTCCTTACTACAAATATATTGAAATAATTTTCAATAACTTCTACTCTATTCTTTAGAAACGAGGAGAGAAAATCCCATTAAAAGCTGAAAAATGCCTTTAATGGGTTTAGTTTTCTTTTCAAATGATCTGTGTTTATTACACAATAATCTTTCATCAAAATAATGAACAATTTTGACACATCTTCAATCCTTAGGTGAATCGTCCTGTTGAATTGTGAAGGAGGTTACCATCTGGGGAGCACTATCTTGATCAGAAACATATACAGGGATTTTCGCCCTTGTCGATTCATGTAGGGAAAACTAAAAATACTAAAAATCATCATCGAAATGTCAGTGCATTTGAAATTTGACATTTGGGTACCTAAAAGACCTTGCTTATGATTACAAGGCAACTTGTAATTGTAATTTCAGACGCATTATTTTTGACTTTGAGTTTTTGAGTTTGAAAAATACTCTAAATCGGTTTCCATCATTTGGAAATAGAGGTACCACCAGTCAAAGAAACTGTTGTAAAACATCATCGTTAGGTTCAAAAAAGCAATATTATCAACTATGTATCTCCTGTGAAATCCAAACTGTATGCCTAATTGATAACGATGATATCAATGATGAATTAATTTTTCAAAACCATACTCAGTAAGGGTTTGATCTTAGTTCATCTATTGGAATATCTAGTTGTCACTCACCTTATATTGAAGTATTTCAAATTTTGTGCCCCAGTGAGACACTTGACAGTGTACATGGCTATGCTCTGATTGGCCCAATCCAACTTCCTCACCAACCTCATGATTTTGTCCGTATTATTCTTCTGCAAATCCTGATAGAGCAGCTTCCTTATGAACTGGTGCATCAGCGGTCGCTCCTTTCTCGTGATGGTCACAGTTTCTGGCGGATTCACGTAGTAATAAGCGTTCTCGATTTGCGTCACGTACCTCGAATCGAGAGCCATGACGGCCTTCTTGCGCATCATTTGCTCCAGATAGACCTTGACAATAATAATAATAATATGGATAATTCATACCGCTCAGACGAATATCACTGAATGGGATAACAGACTAAAGTTACTGTATATCTTTAGACAAGAGTCTGGACTCAACTATACTTCTGTCCTGTTTTTCAAAAAATGCTGATGATCTCAAATAGTTACTATTTTTTTTAATTGATCCATCTGAAAAAAAATGTATCATAATACAGAACGTTGAAAGAAACAAGGATTTCGAAAGCTTGGGACTATGCGTCATTCATTTCTAATTGTTAATCTGATCTGCCAAAAAGGTTAATATTGTCCCTAGATGTAATAATTGGTAATCGATCGCATAAATCTACATTTACACTCAATGATAACGACGCGGCATATTCGTAATGGAACCGTTCGATTTCAAGTTGAACATCAGAGTGTCAACCTGCTTGTTCCTTTGACCTCACTTTGACATATCACTGGTTTGAGGTCGCTACTTTTCACAAATTTCACATCAACTAGACTTCAAAAACCGAGGTAAAAACCTATCATATTCCACAATGAAACCGCAAAATCGAAACCAAAGATCGAACGTTGACACAGAGATAAACACATGGCAAACAAATGAAGTAAAACTGCCCTGCCTTGTTGCCAATTTTCTATGCCATGGCTAGGTTTTCAGGAGGCTATGCAATAAGGTTAAATAACCAGTTTTGGACGAAAAATCACAGTTTAAAATAATTTATGATTTGACGATTTGATTACCTTGGTCCTCTGGTGCGAATCCGGGCTGCAGTATAAAAACCGGCCGCACACCTCTAGCAAATTGCACGCCATCTCGATGTGGTGGTGCGAAAAATCGTGTAACAGCACTTTCAGGCAATACAGCGCCTCGATCTTTGAGTACAGCTGGAACTTGACCAGCTCCCCCACGAACCTGACCACCTGAAATCAGTTTTCTTCGTTCGAATTTTTCATTTTTATCATCTATATGGGGGAGTTCAGTGACATTGAGGCTATCCGGAACGCAAAAAATTCTAAAACTGCGAGTTTGATTTCATTGCACAAGCTCAAAATTGCTCTTTTTATTTTGTCGTGAAGGAATTGAAAATATCAAAATACTAGGAAAAAATCAATATTCACAATGCATTTTACATAACACACATTTTCTGTACAACTCTGTGCAACACCGAATGAGTTGAAAAATATACAGGAAGTAAGATATAATATAAATATAATGGATGAGTTCAATTTTCCATAACTATCAAAATATTTTTTTTAATTTGTTACTTGGGTATTACATATTTGTAGGTAAATCTATTATAAACAACAATATTCTTTTGTCAGTGAAACGAGGAGAAAAAATCCCACAAAAAAGGTGAAGAATGAAAAATCGACTTGTTTGACGTTTTCTTTGAAATCATCCTGATTCAGGATTTATAATGGATCCATTCCATTTGTGCTATTTTTCAATATCACGCCGGTTCAACCGAATGCAAAAACTGTTCATTCTTCAGACAACAAATTAAATTTCGACCCAACCTTTATCTTGGACTCGATGTTGATCTGGTCCTTCTTCCTCACGTGGTACTTGAAGTCTTGTCTGAGCATCTGGCTGAGTTCGTTGCCGACTTCCGGCAGAGCCGGCTGCAAAATGGCCACGAAGCGCGCGTAAAACGGCAGCAAGTCCAAACGCGTCCTGTTCACGCCGAACAAGTTCTTGACGAGCTTCTTGCGGTTGTGTTTGTTGTTCAGCGTGACTTAAATGAGAAAATATCCTTTATATTGTTTGAAGATATGATATGATATTTTTGACTAAGTGAGGGTGCAAAATTCCAAAGTCATATTTTAGTTAGTTTAGTTTTCAGCGTGCGGAATCTGTGCTGTATCGTGCGAAACTTTGCACAAATATATTATATTGCGCCTTACAAAAATCTAAGTTAG
This sequence comes from Gastrophysa polygoni, assembly GCA_963576655.1. NCBI lineage: Eukaryota > Metazoa > Arthropoda > Insecta > Coleoptera > Chrysomelidae > Gastrophysa > Gastrophysa polygoni. The sequence goes on from OY755083.1 coordinate 51,483,415, forward strand.
GAAGATGAATATTTCTGAGTGAACAACCTTACGAAATGTGAGAACGTTCAAGCTCATTTGATGTAACTGTCACAACATAACAACTAGAAGACAATTTATTGTTGAAAGTCGAAACATGTTCATCAAATTTTGATTTTGAGTCAATATTGATACCTAGAAAATCGATGGCTGCATTGTCTATCATCTCTCTGTTGACGCAGTTTGGCAGGTTGTTGAGGAAGGCTTCCAGGACGATTTTGTTACTGGCGTTGGTGGAGGTTGGATCTTCTGGTTCGTCTTCAGCAACGGGGGTTTCTTCTGTTCTGCCTTGAATATCATAATACTCAATTTCAATAAGGTTCAAACAGGGTTTGGAAATATCTCCATTAATCAAAATATTGTATATTCATCAAATTCAGATATTTATTTCCTGATGCTGCAAATTTTTGTGACAGGAGGAATCACTTTTATTTAAAAATCATACATGCTCACAAGACAATAGAAAAATAATAATATATCAACCAATCAATTTAATTTGAACAAGCTTAGGATCAGAACAATACAGTTCCAATAAACAAATAAAAGTTGAAAAATGACTCATTCTGATGAAAATTCAATCAATATAAATGAAGTGATTTTTTTTCGAAAACGGGTCAGATGCGTCGAGGGGGGTTTCAAGAGGCAGATAATTTTTTTCATGTAGAAAATTCATTCGGGGATTTTTTACCTATGTTTCATCCCAACCTAATTTTCCTCATAACTCTGGACGATTTCAAGAATAAATTATACAAAAAATTATCAAAAATTCGAAAAATGGTCTCAGGGGTGTTGGTTTAATTAGTTATGAAGAAATTCAATGTTTTGATTCAATATTTCCCACATATGAAGAAATTAAAGTATCATTTGAGTGTATTGTGGACAAAGTATAGTATTCTACTGGCATATTATAGTTATTATATGCTGGTTAAATAATGTTCTATTTTTTCAATCACTAAAAGCAAGTTGAATCTTGATAAAACTTCAATGAATATGAAAGTTATTGTCAGGTTATATACCCTAAATGAATAATATACAGGGGAAAAAAGCTATAAGAGTCATGATTACTTATGATAATATGAAAGGTTGGAAAACTCAAAAAGGTTCTGTATAAAATCAGATCTGTCAGTTACTTCTCATATCAGAAATGCTTACTTTCTTCCTCCAAATCCTCAGCAGGTAATTCAGAATCTAAAACTTCTTCAGTAACTGTTTCTGCTGGTGGAGGTATATGACCCTTGTTCAGAAAAGCTGTTGGCAAGAAAACAGACAGCTCTGGAAGGTCACAATAGAACTTTTGGGTCTCATTATCACACCACATGTTTTCCACAGTGTTACTTCCATCTTCTATTCCAGTTCCTGAACCTGTCACTATCATGCTCTACAATTGAAAAAATTAAAAAAATGCATGTGCGAGTTATCAACTTTTTCATTTAGAATATTACTACCTCATCATTCTTAGGTAAGGATTGGGCTCTCAATGTGGGCATCTCTTCATCTAATATTTCAGAAAAACTATGGGTATTTGTCAAAAGCTTTTCATAGGCTGCCTGAAGAGTTTCTAGTTTTTCCTTTCTTTCTTGACTCAGCTCACCTTTGGTTTGAAGTATTCTTACATTCTGTTTCTCAAAATTCTGCATTTCAATGTGATCCTTCACCAAGTGTTTACACAGTGAAGTATAATATTCCTTCAGAAGGCTTCTGACATTTTGCTTTTTTTCTGATGACAAAAATGAGCTTTGTGGAATTTCAATTCCATGCTTTGCAGATAATTCTCTCATTTTCTTTGGAATCAAACCTAAAATGTGAATAATTCATGGACAATGTCGGTGATTATCAAAAATTACTCTACCTGCATATTCATCGCCACAATGTTTACAGAAACTCAGTACTATTGCAATGTTGAAGTGATCTTCCTTATCCATATTTATAAGGGTAGTCAAAACAGACCCTAATAGGGACAGTGCATTTTTGTTTGAGAAAATTCCTGCTTGTAAAAGATCTGCATAGAACCTCAGATCTACACGTAGTTTGCTAGGATTAGAAATTTTATCTCCAACTTTGACTGCCAGTGCTTTCTGCCAGTTCTCAAATAAGTGCTGAGAGAATTCTGCATAAGTTTGATGCAGGACACTACACAATTTCACTGCAGCAGGGACATCGTTCATCTTTAGCTTCGATTCTACGATTCCAGTAGATATTTCTGATATGTATTTTGATAGGTTCAAGCCTGACATGTCTTTCAAATATGCATCTACATGCATGGAAGAAAAATTCTTGATCTTCTTAACAAATGCCGTATTTTTCTTCAAGCTGGAATCAAGCTTACTGAAATGGGCATCACTTGGTCGATTGTTCACTGCATTTTGATTCGCGGTCCTCAATTCCTTTTTGGAGTTACTCTTTTCCTGAAGTTCCTCTATAAATGAGGTTAGCAAACTTTTTTCATTTTCTTCAGAGTCCCCAAGAACCTCGGTTTGGACTGAATTTAGCACTGTTGACTCGTTGATAGTCATCTTGAAAAATGTACCTATTTGTATCACGTTTTATCAATGATCATCATTCGATTTTCTAAAAAAAATTGGCATAACATCATATTTCCTCCTAAACACTACTCAACCTTTTGAGTTTTGACACTTGACCGAAAAGCAAACTTCATTCGATTGACGATCACAGAATGAATAATAGGTCCGGATCCTTTTATTTGCATGCAACACCGTTATTGTCGGTGTAGCTTCTCTTCCCTCTCCACCTGTTCAGAGAAATGAAAAAGTAGGTTACTTCTTCTTCTTCTTCTTGGATGTTGACCTCTTCCCCTTAGAAAATTAGTCAAAATAGTAGAATTCGCGAAAATCACAAACCAATAGATGGCGCTTTCCAAACGTCAAATTTCAAACTGAGTGTGAACAACAAAAACATTGCTGTATGTACCCAAGGCAAATTCGATATTTTGAACTTAGTTTTACTTATAAAAAATAGTGTTTTCAAGGGAGTTTTTCAGGGCAGAATTGATCAACAACATTATAAGAGAGTGAATAAGGTATTTTACTGGAGTTTCATCGATTATTTTTGTTTATACAAGAGATAATCTTTCAACCGCAAGTAACAGTACCTACCAGATCAAAGTATTAATTTATGTTCATTACATTCTACTATTTCAGTATACATTCGAAAATGCCCAAAATTGAGGTAAGTATTTCGAATATCATCGACTACATTGGAGATAAAATAAGACCATTGAAAGAGGGAGAGGCTGTCTATAAAGCTGGACATATTATAATGTGTGGGGTAGATGTTGAACAAACACATGTAATCAAGAGCTTGTGTCTACAGACCTCAGCTCTTACGCAGTCTCCTCATGAAATACTAATAATTCCTCTAGATAATGAATTTTGGAAATGCCATGCAAAGCAGGAAATTCAGGGTTTTGTAAGCACATAATAGGAACTCTTATTTATATAAATAGGTAAGTGCATATCTCATGTCACAGGTATGAAACGATCTCACAAAATTATAGGAATGAAGATTTGGATTACATTAGCTGTACAGACCTAACCCAAAAGTGGGGAAAAGAAAAGAAAGGTGTTGAAGACATGTATAGAGCTAAACCTTTTAACGAATTCTGTCACCCCTTGATAAAAAAAAAGAAAGTTTCCTATCATGTTACTGAGGCTATGAACAAAGAAAATTTTAATATACTTTCAGTAGGCAAGTAGTACATCAACATTTAAAACAGCTAAAAGGAGAATGGTAATTTCTCAGATAATTTTGAATAATGATATGTTGCTTTCGTATATCTCCACTTTCTTTGTCTTGGAAAAATGTTTTTTGAAATCCAATTCCATTTTTTCAGCCTCTGGAAATTCTAGCATTTGTAAGTTTCTAGGCAGAACATTAGAAATGCCGATGATAGGAAACAAAGAAGTTGAAGATTCATCGAGCTGTTTGAGTATTTCAGTTCAGACAGAAAGTCATTCTTCTGCTGAGAAGGACAGGTTGTATAATTCAATTGTTGTTTTACAGGCATATCGGCCTTCTTTAATTGGAAGCATTCCTGCTCCACATCATTATATTGGTATTCCCTTTTCTGTGTGTTTCTGTTATATTTCAGGTGTTCGTCAACTGTATTCTTGGAAAAATTATTGAGCAATGCAGAAGACAGTCCTTTTCTTAGAAAAATCTCTGAATTGATCAATTTGGACTATTCCAATTTGAAACGATGCTGCCAGGATATTTTAGAAACCCTTAAGGGCACCAACATTATGAAAGTGGCTCTTGATTATCCACAGGGGTCCGATATGTGGAAAATAGAAAGACAGCTTAGAATCACTGGTAAGCTAATTGATTAAATATTTTCACAAATTCACCTAGTTACACATGTACCTATATATATAATGAATATATTATTCATAATTTCAGGTTCTAATTGTTATTCCATTTATACATACCAGAAGGATTCCTGGGAAAACAAATCAGTCAGCTTTTTCTTCCCTAAAGGTTTTTCCAACAAATTCACTCAACATGGAATCAAATTTGAGTCTGAAGTTATCAAGTTGTTCAAGATCAAAAATAAGAATTTCGAAATTTTCCAGCCCAATTTGATTGTTTCGAAACATTTCCCTTGGTTAGGATTTTCCCCAGATGGGATAATTTTTCATGAAGGAAAACCATGGAGATTGATCGAAATGAAATGTCCTTATATCGGTTTGTGGAATATAATATGAATTTGATTTCTAATTATTCTAGGTAACTTTCAGGCAAGGAAAATGATTCCAACAAATTTGTAGATTTGTGCAATTTTTTGACTATTGGAGGTTCAGGTGTCCAATTGAAAGACAAACATTCCTACTATGGACAAGTGCAGTTAGGAATGGCTCTGTTAAATTTAAAAAAAACACATTTTTTAGTGTATTCTTCTTTTTCAAATAGTTATTTAGAGGTGATGGTAGAATTTGATGAATTGTTCTGTCAGGAATTGATTGAGACCATATCAAAAAAATATTTTGATAATATGTTACACTATTATTGTATGAATAAATAAATATAAAACATGATAACAATTCAAAATTATGGATACCTATGTATAATATAGAGAAAAATATATTGATTTCGAAACTTATTTCATTTGTTTGATATCATGTAAAAAAAGGAAAACATTTTTTTTGGAATTTGTTTAATTCATTGTTCGGATGATACATTAATGATACTAAAAAACCCAAAATTATTTACAAAAAAATTGGAAGCAAAACTAATCACACAAAACTATTATACAAAGAAGAAAACAAGCTTTGAAACAGAATGGAATATAGAATTCAAAAAATCATTAGCTGATGGATAATAGACTACAAATGTTTTCAATATCAATCGAAGTCATTTTTCTTTCTTTGCATGCATTTTTCTTCATGTGAATGTGAATCTATAGTATTGTTGATAGATATTTATTGTTATCCATTGGCATATTGCAGTCCATTAACATGAGTAAAAATTACATTGAATGAATAAAAAGCAAAATGTATATATGTGGTACGAAATTCACATAAGATACAAGTAAAGATAAAAAATAAAAAGGTAATACAATAAAAAACAGTAATAATAAGAACATCATGGATAAAAAAGAAATCAGAATAAGCTTGGTAATCTCCAATGAAACTTCTAGTACAGCATGATATGCATTATGGAATGAAAATTTAAATTTAGTATCATCATACTTTCAGCACCACTAAGAATTCAAAATTTATCATCAGCTAGTATTGGATTTTTCATATTCACTGTTGCAGCCACAATTGTGATAATGTCATCTATGTAAGGTATCAAATACCAATCTATTTGATCGTTTACAATTTTGAAATTCTTAATTTTTTCAATAGCTCGTTCTACATGAACTCTGGCCCTGGCAATGTTTGCAGTCAATTCAGCATCTTCCTTCGTTAACTGCTTCTTCTTTCTGAGGAATGGTGGCCTAATCAATTTGATGAAATTTTTCTCGCATTCAGTGTCAATTAGAACCCCCTTGTCTACCATGATTCCATCATTAGGTTCAAACTTAGTAATAAGATTTTCATTATTAAAAATTGCCTTATCTGTAGCACGACCTCCATATCCATTACTAACATAAGAAATTAATCCTGAAGGGGTAATTCCAATTAGAAATTTCATAGTATGACACCTTTTGTAATGTGAATATGATAATATGCGACAATTCAAACAATTCAATTTTTGTACTTTGACTTCTGTGCAGTCTAATATGACTCTGGTATTTCTAAATTTATGAAAACATTTCGGGAGGTTTTTCAAAATGTCTTCTTTGGATGGCCAGTAAATAATTGATTTGATACTCTGTGCCAAAAGATTAACTGTCGAGTAAAAAATTCTTGTACATGTGGAACTGCTTATACTGAAAAGAATGGCTAGACAACTGAATGAAAGATTGGTTTTCAACTTGCACAAAACCAGTATTATGTTCATTTCAATATTTGAGAGATTCAAGTTGTTTCCTGATGCTACATTTCTCACACACTTTTTGTAGGCTCCCAAAATGGTATAATCTACACCTATAAAAAAAATAAGTACATGTTATTTTTTATTCAGATGTTTCTACTGAATAGAAGTGTAGAAAGAATTGAAACAATCCATTGCAAACTTGTAATACATCTGAAAGCATGTCAGTAGACATACCTATATTATGTTTACCTGTGAAAGTCAGCAATTTCTCATCTGTGTTCAATATCTGAGGCAGTTGAAGTATATATTCCATTGTTTGTGTAGAAGTCTCAACCACCATATTACTTGCAGCACCAATTTCCAGTTCCATGTCATCATCATGTGGAATAAGTCTAGAATGACTTTCTAAAACATTTGATCCCATGGTTTCCATTTTTTCCCTACTACTTGGAACCAATTGACTGTCTGAATGTTCATGATATTCCGAATCGATGGGGCCAATTTCTCCTCTTTTTGGGGACCTTCAAATTCATTTATTTATGAAAAATCTCAATGAGTATATGATTACTTGACCGAGATTCACAATTATCATGTACTCACCGTCTGAAGCTACTCCTTTTTGTCTCATGTGATGATTTTGGAATATTCACTGATGGTACTGAAGTTTTCTTAAGGAGTTTTGGTGGTTTACGTTTTCCTTTCGATGGTCCTGGAATGAGAACCATACAATGATAGGATAAAACATTCAGAGGCAAGATCTGGATGAAACTCACCTATTGTATTCAAAAAATCTCCAGCGATGAAATGCTTACTACAAACAAACATGTTTTGTGTAATGGGTTTCCCAATTTTCAAAACGTGTTTCCACGTTTTACACAATTTCAGATCTCTAGGAAATCTGTGTAAAGAAACAGTAGGGGTAGTGTATGAAGAGCACTTTGGAACTGAACAAAATTTCCTGGATTTCGTTTCTACTGTTCTATGAACTCGCTGCATGTTTTGAAAAAACAATAACCAAATCTCAGACACAAAATAAGCAAACGATATCAAGTAATTTGCTTCCAAAACAAATATGGTTTGTTGATGTTGATCACACTCGCGAGACTTGTAAAATTCGACACCAGATGCCGCACCCTTCGTGATTCTCGCGAATACTTTTCCTCAAAATGATTGCGCAGAATGTTATCCTCTCGAGTATACGAAAAATGTTGTCTCAACAACCTTGAAATCCTTGAGGTGATTGGTTATTCCATTGGATAAAGAATGTGTACTATCGCGATGACCAGAGAATTGTCAGTTCCGTTATGATGACTTTGGTGAATTTTCAATTAAGCTTCAATCTGAAAAAAACATAGCAGCTTCACCAGAACCGTACTCACACTCAATTTCCTGATACGGAAATATGTTTTCGATGCAAGGAAGTAATATACGATGGGGAAAATATACATTTTATTTCTAAACAAAAATATCATTGCGCGATTGGAAGTAGTAAAAACTAGTACCAATCTAAACACTTCATCATCAATGCAAATATTTCCACGGCTTGCCTCTTTGAGCCTTGAAGATCAATCGATGCATCGTCCCAAAATAATCCATGTTGCGCTTATCATTCCCGAAAATGTAGGCGTACGCAGCGATCAGCGATTTCCTATCCACCATCTTCGAAGTCTCAACGAAACTCCTAAGAACCTTCAAGTGTACGTTACCGTCCTGACACCCGTGCAAGCCGAAAATGACCATATTCAACATCCTGAACAGAAAACGCTTCTCCCTGTCATCACGAGCATGCGCGTTATCAATCATCATCTTGTATTTGAAGAGCTTCTTCCTCAACAACTTGAAATCTCGACTGGCTAGAATGTCGAGTTCCTCCATTTCCTTCACGAGAAACTGGTGGACTAGGTGGAAGTGCGCGCGCTGCAAAAAGTTTCTGATTTTCGTCATCTCGACCAAGTCGATTGTCTCCCCGTCTACCAAGTGAGCGTTTGTCAAGTTGAATTCTTTAACAATCCTGGAATTTTCCGAAGCTCTCTTCGCAGGCCCCATTTGTTCCGGTAACTGCGCCTGCGCGAACAATGGACTTATAGCGAAAGGGTTAGGGACCTGCCCTTGGTTGGGAATCAGAGCAGGCAACATGTTTCTCAGGGGCAACAGGTTGGTCAAGGGTAGCAGGTTGGTGTTCGCCAGGGGCCCTCTGTAGGGGGCGAAAGATTGGGGAGCGACCGAGGTCGACGGCTCCGCTTGATTGTAAGGTCTTCTAGCGTTCGTTTGAGCTAAATTGTCGTCGTAGCGTACGATGAAGGGCGTAGTGGGGGGATATTCTCGGTTGTAATAGTTGCATTCGTGCTCTAAATGACCTTGCTGGGCGCATCCGGAGCACCACTGCCTGTCCCTCGGCAAAGGGGGCGCTTGGGATACTATTATCGGCCCTTCTTCGGTCTGAAAAACAAAATGTTATTCAAAATTTTGTTAGCAATCGCAAAATTTATTCGAGAAGTTAGACGCCTGAGCAGAATCTCTTTCAATTTCAATTTCAGATTTGAAAACAATTTATGAATTTCTGAGAATTTTCAATATTTGTGAGAATTTCTAACGGTCCGAAAACTACATTGAAATTTGATGAATTTTTGTGAGATTTGTCTCGAATTCGTGAGACTTATCTTGCGTCACAAATGTCATTCTTATCGAAAACTTCCAAAAACTCCAAACAAAGAATTTGAGGTGACGTTGACGATTCGCTCAAACCTTCAACACAGCCTTTTCTAGAACTACACAATCAAAGATACAATTATAATATTTTTCATTGAAGTTATTTCGAAGCAGGATGAACCCACACCTTGTATACCAATCAACGCAACTACCAAAAAACTTAGAGGAAGAAAATTTTAGTTGTTTGTAGACCACAGTTTACTAAAGGAATTGCAAGAAATTTCGAATAATCCCAAGGAATTCCACTTGTTTGTACAGTAAGATTCCCCAAGCGGTAAATCACGGTACACACAAAATTTCACAAGGTTCCAATGAAATGAGTACCAAATAATTTCAATGAAATCCAAGGAAATATAGTTGTTTGCAGAATTCACACCACGGTTTACCAGAGGAATTTGAATTTGGAATCAGTTTTTGTCAATAATAACATTCATGACGTCTGGACTGTCTGCTTTCATTTGGAAGTCTGATTGATAGATTTGACTTGGAATAAAGAGACTGTGAGAATATTCACGGGTGTGAAGGAACTCGAAAGACGATTTAGAGAGATTGATTCAGAACAGTTAACCGTTAGTTTTCAGGTTTTGGTGCTGAAATTCAAACAATACGGAAATATTTTCCTACGAGATATAACCGTCTCATTACCGTTGCATGATACCTTCTCCACAAGTCCGGACAGCTACTTTCCAAATGTCCTGTCATATTGCATAATTTGCAACAAGTATGTCGGAATTTGAAACATTTCCAACAATAGCTAGTTGAGAAGTTTCCTTGGTTTCCACACTAAAAACGAAACATTATATGCCACAATACAAATCAAGAACCTCAAAATAGTACATTTTATATTGTTTATACAAGTTTTATAAGACGATATTTTTTTAATTGAAGTATATACATAGGTAATATACTATTTTTGTCTATTTTGCATAAATTTTCAGTATAATCAAAGGAGTACTGTGAATGCTTGGGAACCCTGATAATGAAATCAGCCCAAATTTTGAAATATTTATTACTCACTTTGTGAGCCCACAATTTTTTAAAGAGGTGTTGAACCGGTAAGATAAGTGCATCGAATTCAAATAGTATACATAAAATATATCTGACATTTGGCTGACAGGTTGAGGTTAGTGATACTAATTTCAATAAAATTACAGCAGTGCATAGAAAATGAGCTTTCTTTATATATCTGCATTTTGGTGTAATAATGTTTTATTGAAGATGGAATATAGAAATAGCAATTTGTTTACCTAGGAAGGAAAGTAATGTTTTTTCTCAACATATCGACGAAATCCTCCAAATAATTAATAAAAAGAACTATATTGTTTCCAAATATCTCATTACCATGATGATCGGTGAGCAACCTTTCATTTTTCAATAAATAAAACCCAAATAAGGTCATTTTTGAAATGCCCATCAAACTAAAAAGAAAGAGAAGCAAATATCAAATAATTCCAACCCTATTTAGAGTAATTGTTTAATGAGATTTCGTATGTTATCTGTAGTATTGCGCAGAGAATTTCGACGTCTGTTTCAATTAAACAAAGACTTGAAAATATTATCTAAAAATGGGTTTTGATGCAGAGATGCGATGCTGATGAATTTTTATATTTCCTTCCTAGGGAGGAGATGTAACTATTGAAGTAAGGAAGGAAAAAGAAAGTTTTCAAAGGTGTTAGAAAAATATATTCACCTGAGTACATCTTTTATTTGGGCATCTCGGTTCCTGGTGATCAGGTTGTCCACAAAGATAACATCTCGGAGGATTCGGTTTCTCAGTACATTTGACGGCAAAATGGCCAAAATGTCTGCAACGATTACACCTCGGTCCTCTAGCTCTACCCATATATAAATATGGCCCTTTGTCCTTATAAGATATCTGCCATTTTTCAGGATCATCTGAGAAACAGGGTGTTAATAAACATGATTGAAAATATGTCAATTTTCTACCACAACGTAATATTTGTGAATAGCTAAGTAGTTTTGAGTTGCACAAAAGCGGTTTGTTTCAGAGATACATGATATAAATAAATAAATAAATGAAAAATAATAAAATATTGGAGTTTCTTGAATAAAATGAAATTTTTTATCACATTTTGACCCAAAGAATCATACGTTTTGTGCAACATTGATGAAACACCTTGTATTTATCGTCAATATCTCTCAGAATTTGGGTATTCAATTTTTCCAATCTTCAAATGATCTTTCTTATGATGAAGAGATATTGAAGATCGGAATTTTATAAATTATTCCCTGCTTACTGTAGAATTTCTCAAATATATTTGTTGATTCCCTAAAGAGAAAAATCCCCTGTAAAATTGTTTCATTTTCATCACAAAATTGAAAAAATAGATACAGATATTATATGACCTGTCATCCAATTCTTTATTTAGTTACCTGATTGTTTGCTTAATATATTTTCCAGATCAAAATTCTCAATATCCTTAGTATTATCAATTTTAGAAATGCTTGTACTTCCGGTATTGTCTTCCGTGGAAATAGGAATTGTTTCTCTATCAGTAACTGTAGAAGGTTGGGCTGAGCAATTAGCTAGTTCCATATCAGCTCCAACATCATCTAAGACTCGAAAATCATTGTTTTCTGATTCTGAATCAGAAGAAATGATTTCAACGTCATAATTTATTTCTATAACCTCTTGGCCATCATTTATTGATTGGGAATTGGGTATTTCTGGTTCTATAGTGGCTGAAACTGATTCTTCAACTGATATAGGCAGAGTGATGGCTGCGTCAACTGAAGGAATATGCTGATTTCGATTGTCCTCAATAGTGTCTACAGTGATATTTGGAGACGACTCAGGCAAATTTGAGTCTAATATTTCTGCTTCACAGTTATCTTGTTCATCATTAGATGTGCTGCTTTTTTTCTTCCTTCTCTTCATCTTTTCAATAGTAGAACTTTCCGACTCATCACTATTCAATGATTTTCGCTTCTTTTGTTTTCCTTCACAGGAAGTATTCAATGAATTTGAATTGTCATCACCCTCTGACTGTCGTTTCTTCTTTTTTTTCTTCTTTTCCTTGTCAGAACTCACACCTTCTTGTTTTGAAATTCCTTTACTTTTCTTTTGCTTTTTCTTCAGCTTAGGAGTTGTGTCCAATGAAGTTGAAGACTTTGTGGTCCTAGATTTTGGAGTAGCACCATCTCCAGAAAAGTCAGAAGGAATTTTCTTTTTCTTAGGAACGCTGTTTGGAGTATCAGGAGGAATCATTAGAGATAAACTTGGTAAGTTTTTGTGTCTCCCATTACTCATGGATTGATTGATAGATTCTTGATAGTCACTCTCAGAGCTTGAATCATCTGAAGAAGATTCATCTATCACAGAATTTTTAGACTGACTTTTATCAACTATTGCAGAGTCAGGACTTTGTTTTGGTTTTCTGCTGGTCCTTTTGGGAGTGATGAAAGATCCAAAACCTTCTAAATTTTTATCTGAAAAAATGTCTTCCTTTGGAAAATCAACTTCATGGAAAACTATTGTCTTGACGGTATTGCTGAAATCTCTGCTGTGCTGCTCATTTGTACTACAACTACTTTCACTTTCACAAAACTCAATTCGATTTGAAGGCTTAACAAAATCATTCTGATTATTAGTATCAGATCCTTGAAGGCTGACATTATCAAGAAAGTCATTGGATGTCTCAATGGGTGTAGAACACACTGGGCTAGACAATAATTCTTTGTGTGCTTCATCTTTGGAGGCCAGACTTTCCACATGATCTTCTGAGGGACTATTCAACTTGGCACAAGGTTGATCTTCAGAAGATGCCTGTTCGATGTCTTCTGTGTCAACATTTATAACTTCAATAGGGGGTGGGGGAATGTAAATTATCTCGTCATCATCTTCTGGCTTTTTACCACCATTAGATTCATCATATTTCTTGGGAAATTCTGTGTGTACTTTAGTAACGGTATTCTTTTCACATTCAGTTTCAACTACAACACATTCATCATCTGAATTATCTGAATCAAGAAATATAGTTACATAATTCTGTGCTTTCTTTTCGTTAGCGACTCTACGGTTGTTTCTTCTTCGATCTAAGCGTTTCTGTAATTTTTCTTTCCTTTTCCTCTTTTTGACTCTTTCAATTGCTTTCAGAGCATTCGCATGCCAAGGTGCTAAATATGATAATGGTTCAGAGGGAGATATTTCTTCAGATTGAAAAATCATTGGCGGTATTCTGAATTGGTTCACAGTTATATTATTATGTACATAAGTTGGGCCTTTGGTACTAACATCCCCAGTTTCACTTGGAATATGTTTTTGAATTGCTGGAATTGTATAATTATTTGTTTTTTTAGCTGTATTTTCAAGTGGTATATAAGATGGAAGTTGGGTTGTCCCTTGATTTTGAATATCTTTAGGCTTTTCAAAATAGCGGTATTTCTTTTTCTTCACGATATCTGTATTCATATCAAGTGTCATCTGTGGAATCATAGCATCATCTCCTCCTTCAGGAGCAGCATGGTAAATTTGGCTGTATAATCTTGATTCTAAATCTTCCCAGTCTATTTTATCATCCTGTTCTTGCACACCCGTATCCTCCTACAAGAGTTTTCAAGAATTAGAGTTTCTGAATAGTAATATTTATATACAATACCATGACAGATTTTTAAAACATCATTGCCATTGTTTCTTTCTCAATACTATTCATCTTCATCTTTAATTATTCATATGACTCACATCGGCACGTTTTCACTTCAGACTTCAGATTCACCAATCGACGAAATGTCAAAGTCGTCATACGGTGTGAGATGTTTATAAATTTGATGTATGCATTCAGTCACAGCATCCGGTCTCCTGTGGTATAATCCTTATGCTGTGATTCTATTTGGTGATACAGAACTAAATGAATCGAAACTACTAGGATTATGAGAACGGGAGGAAGGGAATAATAGAACGCGACTACTTGTCATGCAGGGACAAATACGAGTGATTAGGAAACTGTAGAGAGCGGTTGGCTAATCTCTGATACCTCTATATACATCCCATTATGAGGACATCTTTGTTTCTCTCAAAGAAATTGAAACACGTGTTTTGATGTCTTTGGTTTTTCTTAGTGTACTGAAAACAGGCAATGAATTCATTTTTATTATAGGTGGTCTCACACATTCGCTTGCTCTACAACTTTTGATTTCGAACTACTGCTTGGATAGTTAAAATAGCAAGGGCCCTGAAAAAGAAGAAGAATATCAATTCGAGCGGAAAGTTTCTTAGGTTATGTACAAATAAACAAAAACACAGGTGTTGAAATGGAGTCGTCAAAGGTTTCTTTTTATACAGAAATCTCATTAATGATGATCGGTTTTGGAGACAGCCACACACCAAACCCGGAGACGGTTAGCTTAATAGAAAGTATAACTCTGAAACAACTCAGAATTTTGACGCAGGAAGCTCTCAAATATTCTGACGGCAAAAATCTATCAGGTGAAGAATTGGTTTTCCTCATGAGACACAACAAGCACAAAATGAGGAGGTTCGTTAAGTATTTAATGAATAAACAGAACAAGTCATTGGTAAAAAAAATGCAAATGAACTTTGCCTTTGATACGGACAATGTTGAAAAACCGAAAAGTGATCTAATGGAGTTCATAGAAAGGATAGACGAATCTGGAGAGTTCACTGACTTGTCTGATGTCGATGAAGTAAAATTTCAACGTCAGCTACGAGCTGATCGAATTTCTCAAGCCCTCGATGAGAAAAGGTACTTGGAATTCTGTAAAGCCAGATGTGCTTCTTTCCATAGCAAAGATACAACCCACCGAAACTTGGATAAATTGCGCTTGTGGGTTGACCCTAAGAGGGAAATAAATTTCAAACCGGAAGCTCTAGACGTTCTTGCTTATTATGCTTATCAGACTGTAGCTGAAATTGTAGACTATGCTCTGTTGGTGAGAATGGACACGAAATGTGGCTCTGACCCATTGAAACACTTGGCAGGATCTTATTATACGGCTACAATGTTCAATGGAAAGCAATATTTGGAAGATGGAGCTGATGGGCTGCCTGACTACACCAGAATTCACAATAGTCAGCCTGCAATCAGTGTAAATGAAATCAAAGAAGTGATGAGAAGAGTGACTACACCTCAAGCTGGCAGGTTGGATTTTGGAGGAAAGCTGCCTGAAACACACTATTTGTTCGCTATTTGAAGTAACTTGTGCATACCAGCAGTGTCATTCACATGTTTTCTGGACTGAATAAACTCAACTGTGATTCATATTTTGTGGACTTCAGTGTCGAAGTATATTTTTGGTTTCAATATATTAGGTTTCAATTATTGAACTCAAGAAATAGAAATTTGTTCTGTTCGAGAAGTATGATATACTTAATTTGTGTTTCCAAGAACGGATTTGAATTCATATTTAGAATCTTCAGCTTTTATTCATGAGGCGGAAATAAAACTAAAGGTAAAATTCACTGGGGCAACATATATTTTGTAACAAACCAAAGACAGGGGTGGCTCTTTCAGATTCGCATATTATTGCTACATAATTACAAGTTACATAATTCATCCAAAACGCCTATCTCTGTTCAAAGTATACATTTCCTGGCCTCATTGTAGGGAGCAAAGTTGTACTTCTCCTCACTAGGAAGAGAACAAAGTACTTTTCCTTTCTAGTATCAGTATGAGTACTAGAACAAGTACTTCTGAGGAGTACCAGCTGTATAATAATTTTTTTAATGAAAATATCACGAAAACTGCGGTGGCTCCAGCTCTCACTTCTAGTGGTATTTAACCAACTGCCTGCCACTATCACCTAACTGCCTAACCACTGCTGAAAACTGCACGTTTAACATCAATATAAATAATTACTCTACCACATTTTAAAAATATGGAGGATGCAAGAATGAAAATAGCGCGCCCATGAGTTATACTGTACATACTTCTTAGTTTTAGCTCTTTGATAGATGTTGTTTGTTATAGTTTCATAAATAAATTATTTAAGAACAATTTTTTATTTGAGGGAGTCAGAAAAATCATATGTATAACATGAGGGTAAAATGTCTTTTCCTCCTTCGAATGATTGCTTCAACCTCCCTTGTTTTACAGATAGCTATTTTCTGAATAATAATTGCCTAATTCACAGTTGCAACTGTGAATTCGGCTAATTTACAAGTGCAACCTTATGTTAAGCCTAAGGACCTGTGAATTAGATTAATTCTCAGTGGCAACTGTGTAATACTTGGTAGGGTTTTGCAGGTTTTTTTTCACAGAAAATGTTTGCGAAATCCAAAATTTCACAAATAGGTGGGAAATTTTGCTCAATCGGTACAGAAACCTGTAAACGTATACAGTGTACCGTGCCACGGACAGATTCCGCTGGCATCAAGCAATCGAAAATCGTTGCGCATCCAGCGCGTTCGCCCGAAAATTGACAGTTTTGCGCGTGCCGTCGTAGCGGTCAGTTCAGTTTCGGTAGGGATAGTATCGTTCAAAATGGCGTTCAATGGAGATGGTCCAAATTCAAAGCGCCAGCGGATGGATATGGATTCGGCAAACAATAAAGTGAGCAATTGTAAAGAGGAATTGAGAGAGGCATAGACTATGCTTAATGTAACCTTAATATCTTGGACTTTTCGCTAGCCCAACACAGAACTGTCAACAAATGCAGATTGCCCGGTGTTATTGTTTATCTTTTAGAACAAACAGCTGATACAATTGAGATATGTTGATCAGCTGAGCAGAATAATTGATAATTTATTTACTGATCAGATTTTTGTCAAAGTTTAGGGAAGATATTTTTGATTCGGATATGATGTCGATTTTAGTTGACAGAAAGACTAGGAGTTTGACAGAATAAGTATTCAAAAAGCGATCACTTATTTCTTCTTCGTTATTTTTTCGAAGGAAAATACAACGAATTATTAAAAAACTGAACATTATTCAAGTCCTATCATATATCTATGCAAATATTAGGTGAATATTATTAAAAAAAAAAACATAAAAACATACCTGCTTCTCACGTATTTAGGGGTGAATCATGTTCCTACCATTATGTGATTTTGAAATATTATTCATGATTAGTATAACTACAAAGAATTGTTATAGAACTTGATGATTCAGTCGTAGGAACTTCTATACTGTATAAAGATTTTCTCACAACTGAAGCTACCTATACACTGTTATTTTGCTCTTGAAATTTCAGAATTGTGACGATATCTAGATATCGTAAAATCAGATAATTTTGTCTCGATTTCCATCCTATCCTATCTCCTGATAATTCCAAGAATCTGTGCAATGAAATGTTGCGGACATTGACATGCGATGTTTTTATGTTTAATTTTTTATCATGGTTTTTATATTCTATAAATGCGCTCTTGATTGTGGGCAATCATGAATTCTCCGAGCAAATCTCTGAATAACACCTATATTTATGTCCCGTTATGCACTTTACGGTGTTGTCAATAATCATCTCTCACTGCTCACTAGGATTTACAAATAAATTGATTGTTTTTTTCTATTAAACGGGTCATGTCTTCTTCATGATAAGTTTTCCTTGACTGCATCATTCTCCATCGTTTGACGAAACAGCGATTTGTTGGATTACAGTTCAGCCAGAGAAATATTCCATCATATACAGGGTGTCACTTTTTCCAGGGAAATACTGGGTACAACGCAACGACAGATGAGCCGAGACGGAAAAGGCCCGACGAAACGAAACCAAATCACGTCCTACTTTTCACCATCATAAATCCCATGTACCCAATCACAGTGGTGAGTCGATTGACTTTGTATGAGCTGTTTTGTTTTGCTTCTTTATTTTTCATGGATATATAGCCTGTCCCAAATTGGGATGTCTTAAACTGCAGTTTTCTTAATATTCATGTGGTGTTTTTAGGAATTCAATTTGTATTTTAGTTGTTTTCATTCAACTCGAAAACAGTTGAAATCCTGAATAAATGATACTTTTCGCTTTATCACAACTCTTTTCGATCCAATTCGGGATACAAGTCATATTATTTCGTTTGAGGGATGTCGGACGATATTTCAATAAAACTCTCGATAAATCTATCATTTCGTCTGATGGGAAATTGTAATTTATTGTTTCCCTCTGAACATCTAATGTATTTTGTAGTTTCACTTTTGGAGATATATCTTCTAGATGTATCAATTACCAGGTCACTACCATTTTAATTGTGCTTAATATTCACAACGTGTGCTCTGTGTCATTTCATATTCCGATGGCGTATTGTACAGTAGGATGCACGATAAATTGTCATAGTTTCTTTAACAAAGACAGTTCAGCAATTTCCTATACAGGCTGGACCAAATTTGAGGCTGATTATTGGGAGCTGTAAGAGGAACATTTCGAATGCTTCCGGAGATGTACAGAAAAAATCTAAATATATTCGTGATTGATTTTTTACAAGAATTATTTGAAGAGATAGTTGATAATGCTCAGTCTCCGAACAACAAACCCACTAGAAGGATCACAAAACAAATATTCTGATGCTAACATGAATTCCCAGAATTATCATAATATTAGTACCCAATCGTCGCCAGTGTTGTCATATCCAATCATCAAAAAGTGATAAATAGTCCATAATATTTAAAGTCCTTTATGAATTCATGTAGTTCGATGCACAAATATAATAATAAATTTGGGTCATGAGGATTATAAATCAGTTCTGATTAATAGAAGATTGCTACATTATTCTGAGACTTAGCAATTTTACTTTCTTGGGGGCTCGAGGACCAGCATGGGTATCATGAATACTTTTTGCTCAACGTTGCAACACCGCAATTTGATATTGACAGTCGACGGCGATTATTGCTTTGTTTGGTATTTGTCATTATTTACGTTTTGATTTATCGATATTATTCAACTCGTGTTCAGTTTTGTGTACTCAGAATTCCTCAGAAACTCAGTTTATTTCCTGTTTTGGTGATTTGATATAATGGTGAGACGTTGTGAGGTGTGTTGAAGACAATGTTGAACCGGCGATCAAAACACGTCATTTCATAGGTGAGTTACCATTGTCGTATCATTCCAGATTTTGAAGCATTTTCCCAAATGGAATGGATAAAAATGAATTTAAATTGAATTGATTAGATTATATTGATTATACCCATAGGTCAGCTGCGACAGTGTCTTGTGGTAAAATATGTAGCACTGATGAATGCTTCCTCATTTGTAGTCAAAATATGCGAAGCTGCTGAAAAATTTGATAAAAAATATAAGGATATTTCTATACTTCTTCTACACACAACAATGAGAAATTTACCGTTGACTGTTTTTGGAACTAATCAAACTAATTTGGAGAAATATTTCACTGTAAGACTTCATCAGGAGGCAAATAAATTGAAAGATTCAACGGAAGTTAGAGTAAGAAGTATGTTAACAAAAACAATCCTATTCGAAAATCAATAAATTATTTGTGTGATTATTCATGGTTCTTTTTCATTTCAGTCCTGTTTCAAATAAGAAACACTGCTATTCGCTGCATCTTCACATGATTCATGATTTTATTGTTGATATAACATTTCGTCATGATACTTGTCAACACATATTCATTATCGATTTTCATCTATCTACATGAAATGAAATAATCAGACATCAATGTTTCAGTATATGAATCAAAATATATGAATTCTGCTCAAGATGAAACCTCCTTCATATTTGACGATATCGTGAAATGATGTAAACAAGTTTCATCTTCAGATCTGAAAATTACGTTCAAATATGCAATCATATCTATTTGCCTTGAAAACGAGTCTTTCACTTTTTTGAAAATTATTTCCACTAGTAGGTACTGAACTTTGAAATCGTAAATATACTTACATGCACTGTCACTGATCGCCAAAGATATAAATGTTCACTATTGAAATTGAACGTTATTTATGATGAAGTATAAGTAGACAACTGTATACTGAATAGTAAGTATATTGTTTCATATGGCGTTGAGAATTGAACTTTTCTGGTGACGTGGTCATAATAAGTTTATCGATTACAAGCAAGTCACAAAAATCACCATAGGATTGTATGTATTCGAATTCCTCGTAAAAATGTGAAGGAAGTATAAAGATGTTCATTTTCCCACCAAGAAATGCTAAAAAGTACCACTGAAATTGTTACGGATTTTCAATTTGGTTTCATCATGAATTAATAATAAATTCGACCCCTCTGCCAACACGGCACTGGTGGTGGGAGAATCAGCTCCTGCTATCCTTGTTTAGACAAAGATAGATACTATAGATGTTGCTTCCAAACAAACTGTATTGCCAGGGCTGTGGATTACTTATCTAGTCTGTTCAATGATCGAAGTGCTCAGTTCATCATTGTCTTTTTTCTTCCATGATACAAGATCGCGTTCACATCTTCTTTATAGAAAGAATATTATTTTTTTGAAAATTTGTTCCCCAAGTGTCAAATTCTAATTGACGGAAATAAATTTTACAATCATCATAACCGATCATCATTAAAATTTCAATACGCTCTTTTTCACTTAATCGAACCATTCTAAATTGAACAATTTGTAAATTGTACATTTATTCATTACTATGCATACGAACAACATCAATTAGTTTATCTAAATAGTTTTTTGTTCTAATGCTAAAGTAGGTTGATTAAAGTGCTCTATTCCTCGTTTCAACAAATTTCTTCACACTGAACTCAGTATGTATGAATTCGAAATGAGGATCTCTTTCAAAATCTGTAAAAATATATAGGGTGTCCCATTTAAATTGAAGAAGTTGATGGCATTTCCGGTTAAACCGGAAGTATATTATTCATAAATAAAATGTACATCAGATGTATTTCGTTCCATTGCACTCACATGCAAATTTTTCGTTTGAAAAATATTCACTTGGTTCCATACTTTATCCCAACCCTGTATTTGGAAACCGTCTTTATCAACTGGATTCTCAAAACACAATTTTGACCTTATTTATTCAATTATCACCGACCCAGTTGAATCCCCCACCTATTTTTGATTCGAAGTATCATTTTAATCGCTTCAGTAACCTAAATGAATGAGTACAAAATGAAATTGAGAGTCGTATTTGAGAAAATGATGTTGAAGATTGCGGCCCAAAGAGGAAACGTTGTATTTCGAATATGACAACAGCGAATTATACTGGAAATTTTTTCGACGTTCATAATGACAGAATATTTTTTTTGACAATCTAATTTTTATTTGTTCTCACACATAATAATTTTGATTAATATCAACAAAAAACTTGAATGTTTCCTAAATTCATGGACCATTATGATTGATGTTTATATTAAAAACGCAATTATTGTATACTATGGGAGGTTGATTCGGAGTTGCTTGCTCTTGATTTAGAGATTCTTGGACTGTCTTTGCAGAAGTTGAAGCAGACCTCATTGCGTCAATTATATCCCGAGTCAATTTGCAGATATGGTTTTATGGAGTGACTGCTACCAAGCCCTGTTATTTTAATTAATTGTTGTTCTCCAATTCTGTTTTGCAAGAACTTGATAAAGACGAAAATTGATATTTTTGGAAACACATTTGGTGTGGAATTTTCTCACCGAATAACACACGAGGTCAAATTAAATCCGGAAATTTTCCAGGGGTATTACTAGTGAAAATCCTATCCTTTCGATAAGACAGCATTTTATTTTATTCCAGTCAAGCTTCCAGTTTACGAGATCCCAATGATATGCCTTGAATCAGGTCCAGCTTATCTTAAAGGTATACAGTGAGTTTCGAAAAGTTCGCACCAAATGAAAAATATTTTTTTATCATCCATTTTCAGGAAAATTCATTCCTGATGGAAATTGGTGCATGTATTCGATTTATCAAAATCCTACATTCTCAAACGGTATACGGTGGAGAACAAAAAATAGGAATTTTGATCAAGGAGTAAACTTTTTGAAACCCTCTGTTCATATATCGACATTTTTGCTGTCAACCTGTCTGAAACTCATTTGTTTTCTTTCAGGACGTATTACACACGATATGCCAGTCCAGTGGACAAGTATTGCGAATAGTAATTTTCAAGAAAAACGGAGTCCAGGCCATGGTAGAATATCCTTTTTCCAACAAAACATAATATAGTTTATCGATTATTTCTGAGAGGTGTGTCATTCTATTAGTTCGAAAACTTCATCGATCACCATCTATTTTTATCACTTACGATTTCCATCCACTATTTTTCCTCGACTGTTTACCTAACAACTACCTCACTATCGATTACGTTCTTGTTTGGGACCTCGAAGCATATATATTCTTGGAAACGTGACCGTATTCCTTGCGGTTTAGGTTTCAATTATACTTGGTCATACTTTTATTTAACAAGTACCGGCTTCAATTGCGAATTTTTTGTGGCTAATATCATTCACCTGGTAAATACTTCGCTGAATGTTTAGAACCTGTTCCAGTTTCACATTGTAGTTCACTTGGGAAGAAGAAAATCACTAGATTTGTTGTCTAATAATTGTCTGGTACCTAGCAATGTATTTGTCCACCACACGGCTAGTATTTACGAAGTATTCTCAGCCTAGTACCGATGAATACATGATAAAAAGTATAATAACGTATTTTTCGTTCATATTAGCCTAGTTCTATTGCCTAGTACTGGTCAAATATTTGCTTAGTGTTGACCGAGGTGTTGACCAAGTACTTTCCTGATATTGACCTAGCAATTGCCAAGTTCTGACAAACTAGTATCGATTTTACCTTATTATATTATATATTGCGATCGTATCTGCCTGTTCTTCTTGCTTTATGCTCGCCAAGTATTTGCCTGGTGCTGATCAAGTATGTGTCTAGTTTTCTTTACCAGTTCAAGTGAAGTGTTTGCTTAGTATTCACCAAGTACTTGTCTAGTTTTCTTGACTAATGTTGTAGAAGTACCTGCCCAGTATTTAGTATTTACCAGGTGCCTCATTTTCCTCACAAGTATTTGTTTGGTATCGACAAGATCCTACTAAAGAAACTAGACGGATATTGACGAAGTATTCGCGCATTTTTCTCACCAAGTTCTCGTCTAGTTTTCTTGACTAGTGCTAGTGATGTATTTTCCCAGATATTTCGTTCGTATGGTCTAGTGTTGGCAGTGATCAAGTATTTGCTTGCCTTGTGCTAGACAAGTATTTGCCTAGTATTCAACAAGTACTTGTTGAGTACTAGTAGAGTATCCAGTGTTTACCATTTATTTGTCTAGTTCTATTCACTAGTGCTCTTCAAGTATTCGCTTAGTTGTCTTGCCTAGTGCTAGTCAAGTATTCGCCTAGTAGTCACCGAGTACTTGTCAAGTTTTCTTGATTGATAGCCACTGAAAGTATTTGCCCAGTATCCAGTGTTTACCAGTTATTTGCCTTATTCTCTCTACTAGTGCTATTCAAGTACTTTCCTAGTATTTACCAAGTACTTGTCTAGTTTTCTTGACTAATGTCGTAGAAGTACCTGCCCAGTATTTAGTATTTACCAGGTATTTACCTCACAAGTATTTGTTTGGTATTGATAAGATCCTGCTAAAGAAACTACACGGATATTGACGAAGTATTCGCGCATTTTTCTCACCAAATTCTCGTCTAGTTTGCTTGACTAGTGCTAGTGATGCATTTTCCCAGATATTGCGTTCGTATGGTCTAGTGTCTGCATTGACCAAGTATTTGCTTGCCTTGTGCTAGACAAGTATTTGCCCAGTATTCAACACGTACTTGTTGAGTACTAGTGGAGTATCCAGTGTTTACCATTTATTTGCCTAGCTCTATTCACTAGTGCTAGTCAAGTATTTGCCCAGTAGTCACCAAGAACTTGTGAAGTTTTCTTGATTGATAGCAACTAAAAGTATTTGCTCAGTATCCAGTGTTTACCAGTTATTTCCTTTCTTCTCTCTTCTAGTGCTATTCAAGTACTTTCCTAGTATTTACCAAGTACTTGTCTAGTTTTCTTGACTAATGTCGTAGAAGTACCTGCCCAGTATTTAGTATTTACCAGGTGCCTCATTTTCCTCACAAGTATTCCTCAAGTATTAGTTTGGTATTGATAAGATCCTACTGAAGAAACTGCACGGATATTGACGAAGTATTCGCGCATTTTTCTCACCAAATTCTCGTCTAGTTTGCTTGACTAGTGCTAGTGATGTATTTTCCCAGATATTGCGTTTGCAGTGACCAAGTATTTGCTTGCCTTGTGCTAGACAAGTATTTGCCTAGTATTCAACAAGTACTTGTTGAGTACTAGTAGAGTATCCAGTGTTTACCACTTATTTGTCTAGTTCTATTCACTAGTGCTCTTCAAGTATTCGCTTAGTTGTCTTGCCTAGTGCTAGTCAAGTATTTGCCTAGTAGTCACCGAGTACTTGTCAAGTTTTTTTGATTGATAGCCACTGAAAGTATTTGCCCAGTATCCAGTGTTTACCAGTTATTTGCCTTATTCTCTCTACTAGTGCTATTCAAGTACTTTCCTAGTATTTACCAAGTACTTGTCTAGTTTCTTGACTAGTGCTAGCGAAATATTTACCTAGTATTCGATATTCACCAGGTGTTTGCTCATAGTTTACTTTAGTAGAGCTGGTTAAGTGTTCGCATAAAATTTTACTTCGGATTTTAGCAAGTATATTATTGTTTTTCTTAACTGTTCACACATTTGACAGCATAGAATCTGCAGTGAGGGCCAAAGATACATTAAACGGCGCAGACATATACTCGGGGTGTTGCACATTGAAGATAGACTTCGCCAAGGTGAGTACCTTTTTTTCAATAATATCGAAAATTTGTCAATTGTCTTATTGTGATCTGGGTATAAAATGCTGTGAAACCGTAGGTTCAACATATATCTTGTTTTTCACATTCTTATTGTATATGAAGTTTTTTCAATATTGAGTCGACTGTGCGTGACGTCGAGGAAGAGTTTCTTTGCCACCCTGTATACACTGTAATTCGGATTGTGAGATACGACAAAGTTTGAATTAGGATGAAGTTGCGTAGTTTGGTGTTATTTCTTGAAGTTCTGAAACATTTGATTCTCCGTAGAATGAAAATTGATCATTTCGGTTTTTTTTGGCTTCATTTGACAAGAAAATGGTTGTTTTTATTAACATCAAGATGGCAGTACCTACTTATCAAACGAGAATAGTTCGCAGAGTAGAACTATTTTCGAAATGCATCAAGAACTCTTTAGAACTCTTCGAAGCACAGCAAAAATATCATGTACAATTTTTTTGAACACAACAACACAACACAATTTTATTTCCTTTGCCTTACATCCAAGATGTTTTTCTTTTTAAAGTAGTAGCCAGCTTCACACGAGTGTGAAAATGAAGGAAAAACGTGATATGTGGAAACTCTCTTTGATAAGAATAAACAGTACAAAAATGTATGTATGAATTTTTGATGATCTTGACAAATACTGTCATCATTTAATATTTCGAGAAAAAAAAATTTCGATGGACGCGAGGCACACTATAGTGTTTTACTAGAATATTCGTGCTTTCAAGTAATCATATCATTTATCAATGATATCAGAATGAAAAGCACTATTTTTCTCTACAAAAAAAATATGAACGCCCATGGGAAAATCTGGAAGCATCACCGATTGGACGGTAAAAAGTGGCAATGAAACCGTGTTTTTAATTTTGAGCTGTTTCGTCGAATAACACTGGAAATGATAACAATACAATCATCGGAAATCGCCAAAAGTACTGGAATAATCCGACGTTTCAAAAAGCAGTTTTCCAAGTGCAGAATTTCTCAAATTCGCCCTGATTTAAACTATGATGCACCCTGTATGTGAAAGAACACAATTTCCCTTCCCAATAGCAACGACATTAGCGGGCGCTAATCGCGGTTCACCTTCTGAAAGAGCGACGATGTAATTAATTTTGCGGCATGAAAATTTGTATGGAGTTATAGTTGGTATGTACACAAAGAAAAAGTGATTTGCGAGTTTATACCCACACCGGGAGAGGTGTTTTGTTTTTGACGGCGATGAATCACGAACACGCCCCTCCAACTCTATTGGCCTGTCCTACAATTATTATTACATTGCAGTGACGGCTCGTGCCTTTCGTTTTTGTTCAACATGATGAAATTAACAGTTTCTGCTAGAATGAAATGACTCTCTAGCGAAAAATATTCTGTTGAAAACGTAACGTCAACTCAAAGAGAAAAACAAGATGATTCTCAAACGAAAAACAAAAATGAATCCTCGTGAAATCCTAACGTAAACTCATGAATATATTCGTGTCAATATATCGTTTCAATTCACCGTTTTTCTAAACGAGCATGTGCAAAAAAAAATATCTCACCTCTGATGGACGATGTCTTAGATTCGCCTTCCTAGATTCGCCGTTCCTTATGCTTTTTATGAGATGCCAGATAATATACAGGGTGGCCCAGTGAAAACGAAACAAGGCCGATTTGACATAGATATCGTTCTATGAAAAAAAAAACGATCGAATCGTTCGATTTTTATTTCGAGGAGAGAATATTTTGTGCATGTTTTCAACTTTTTCACTTCAAACCCCTCGGAGGGGTGAGCTCCAACCCTTGAATCTCAAATGGGATAAGGAGACAAGTGATTTTTTTTGAGGGGATAGAATCTCTCACCAACGCTTCCTTGTTTTTTGGAATTCAATGCAGTAGTTCTCGAGAAAACACGTTTATGAAAATAATCTGCTAGTGATGGAAAATAACGTCTTCTTCCCTTTCATCACTATTTCTCATTTTGTAGTCAGAACGATGGTGTTATTTTCTTAATCCTGTCCTATCCAACATTACATAAAGAATCACTCATTTCAATGACACTTTCTTGACCTCTCAGTAAAATGCATACCTTGTTTCGTTTTCATTGGGCCACCCTGTACACTGAAACTCCTACATGTATTGTCGTTGCATGAAATATATGGAAAGTTCTATATTTATATAACTAAAGCCTTCTATGATGTTTTCTAATACTTGACTCTTGTTGTTGGCAAAATAATTGTGCTGAAAGCTGTAAAATTTTTGACAGTGATTTTAGGATTTTATCAGCAAGTGCTTATGATTCAAATTCGAAAATGATGTATGTCAAATAACTCTCGGAACGAAAAGTGCTGATACATCAGGCTTCGATAAGTGTTTACACCCCTATTGGTCCTAGTAGGTTAATGAGGGTTGTCTCGAGATGCAAATCGTGTGTGGCTTTGCTAACTTATTCAGTACAAAAAAATGTCAAGGACTGAGTAAAACACTCGTAAAGTCGCAGCTCATTTATCATTCTCTGTAGAAAGCCTCGTGCAACCGAAACGAATCATTCAGCAAATCTTCGCGAATAAAAACGATATGGAAATATTATTATCCTTCGGAGCATTCCGATTTTGCCTTGTATTCCGCACCGTTCCGACGCGATTGTTGTTCATCCAGACGAATCCCGCATCCAGGATACCGGATCCTATCGGACTGTCTCATGTATGCATAATGGGAACGAGAGATTTTTCGCCTCGGAGCTTCGAGGATTCGAATGAGAACGCTTATACGAAAAGATAATAGAGAATTCTTGAAATGTTCTCGACGGACGATGCATGGAATTGTTATATCGATTATAGAGAGTGGGTGACAAAATAACCGATTATTCAGCCGTTCCGCGGACAAAATAGATGTTTTCTCAACAAGAGTGCAAAGTGTTACTTCCCGCACGCTAATATAGTAAGAATGTCGACTCGATGTGGAGTTCGGAAAAGTTTTTGTGTGCGGAGAAGGCACTTTGCCTTTCATGATGTATTGACATTTTACAAACACATACAGGGTGGCCCAATGAAAACGAAACGAGCTATGCATTTTACTGAGAGATAAAGGAACTGACATTAAAATGAAATCTCTATGTATACTGTTGGCTAGGATAGGATTTGAAAAAAACACATAAGGCACTTCTCAGATGAACATCGTTCTAACTATAAAATGGGAAATAGTGATGGAAGGGAAAAAAGCGTTACTCTGTCCATCACTAGCCGATTATTTTCATAAACATGTTTTCTCGAGAACTACTGCATTGAATTCCAAAAAAACAGAAGCGTTGGTAAGAGATTTCGATTACCTTCAAAATGATGTATCACTTGACCTATATCCCATTCGAGATTCGAGGGTTGGAGCTTACCCCTCCGAGGGGTTTGAAGTGGAAAAGTCGAAAACATGGGCAAAATATTTCCCCCTCCAAATAAAAATCGACCAGTTGAGGCGTTTTTTTTTTCTGAGAACGATGACTATGCCAAATCGGCTTTGTTTCGTTTTCATTTGGCCGCCCAGTATGTTCAAATTACATTATAGGTATGCAGCGGTGATCCATCATTTTCTTTTTGATTATACAATTTGTTGGCATCAATGGAATCAGCAAAAATGCTCTATTGACCTATCGAAAAATATTCATGGTGTTCCGTTTGGAAAAGGAAACTTGATATCCATTTCTGAGAAATAAAATATCGTTTGTACCAGAAAATATCTTGGAATTGAAAATCAACTATTACATGCATATCTGAAACAATAGTTGAGGAAGATTCAATTTTAAGGCTCGCCGTGTATATGATTTGAAATTTTCATTGATGTTGTACTATATATGTAGAAAAAGTTGACTGATTTCCTCCCAAATTATTATCATTGAAAAATATATCTTCACGCAAATGTTTGAACAGAAAGATAGAAAATTGATAGCAAATGAAAATGAATTGTTATTTTCATTAACACAATATCGATAAAAGTTTCTCAATAGTTGGAGAGGAAAATAAATGCGGAATCTTAATTTCTCATAAAAAAATGTACTTTCCATTCGAAAACACCGGAATTGTCATACTTGCTGAATTGTACATCCCTAACATCGTATTGATGTATCAAATTTGAAATATCCAATCAAATCACAACAATATTCTCATATTCCACCGAAAATGCTGTTAGTGGAAAATAAAACCGGGTGATTTTCTAACCCCTCAGGAGTGAATTTTCCAGTTTAATTGCCACACATATACAGCTATTCATATCTGTGTATTCGGTACCTATATCGATTATTCGGTAACTGGCCATCATATTTGGTGAATTATTCCGGTGTGAGCTCAAATGCTCCTGTCCCTAGTGTAGATTAATTTAATTGATAGCTGATTCAATACTACACATCCATCAAATATAACCTACATTCGAATTATATTTAGATATTGTCCACGTGTACTTTATTCGATAGGGATAAAGAGCGGTCAAGAGAAAGCAGTGCGTGTTCATTTTCGAATCATCTCCTAAACAAGGTCAAAAAACAAGACTTTTTGAAATGGCAGTGTTTTTTGCTTTCATATATTTTTCTTGCACCCTGTATAATCTGGAGCGGAACTACGGATGAACACCGATTTCATATTTTTTTAGTAATTTTGGAAGCACTGATTTTCCGGCAGTACTTTTCATTTCCTATCGTGTGGCATTATATTTTTTTCTTTCGCCATCAGTGGTCATCACGTCATTTTGTTTTGAAAGAGTATAGCGAGCTTTTTTTTTTAACTGTGGACAACACGAAAGGGGAACCTATGATGTTCGAGGAACATCGTGTTAGCCAGCGGTGGAATTTTGGGAGAGTAGGAAGGTGTTGGAATTTTTCTTGAAAGTTTGGAGGTTGTAATCTTCAAAGCTCTTATATATTAGTGTTTTATTTTTCCGGGATATCAAAAATTACGACACTCCTTCGGGTCACTCTCCTCTTCTTTTTCCATATTCCTGTCAAAACAACGGGAGACGATATATTTATTATCTTTCGGATTCGATAAAGGTTTGTTTATTCGTGAACGAAATTTGTATGTCGTGTGAATTGAAAGGCATTCGATATTTTTTGGAAGCAGACCAACAGACACACCTCTCGTCTGCCAAATCGAATTTTCCGTGTTAGATGTGCAAGTTTCCAACTGCAAGTATGAATCAGCGGTGACGAATTAGAAATATTTACACGGCTAAAACATGTTCGTAACGAATTATACAGAGCGGACGATCTCACACTGGGCACCCATTGATTATTTTCACATCATAAATGGTCAAGTTTTACCAAAAAATAAAGATTGAAGATGGCGCAATTATCTTCAATACAAAATATATCTCGCATAGTCATTGTTTGCTGAAAAGTCAATTGCGATTCTTCAGTATATCGCTTTTAAATGTGATGGTTTCTATTTTCTATTCCTCCTCAATTTATGATTGGATAAATATAATCGAAACCACCATATTTTCGATTTTATATTTCGACTCCTGATTGGTTGGGTATTTTGATTAAGAAATGACTTACCATGCAAATGCATGCACACTTTAATAATATTTCCCATTTCCATTGATAATCACACTCTATTAGTATCCATCAGCTTCACAATTTTCCACAAATTTTGGATAATCGTAGCACTCAAAGAATCACTAACCTATAGCCACAAACTGTGACCTATTATGAAACATAATAATAAGGTTAGTGGTGCATTCCGCAAGGTATTGTTGGTTGCATACAATTCTCGGAGAAAATTTGATTTCAGTAGTAGGCTGTGTCACGGTTAATCATGAAATAATCTGAACAGATACAACTCGTGATATTGATGATTATCGATTATCTTTTTCTGAACAAATCGAAGGCATTCGTGCTTCGACAATCATCAATATACTTGTTATATAACATAAGAAAATCGTCGTACCTACATTATAGGTATTCCTTTTTTGCACAAGAGACTAGTGTCATGAGTTGAAATGCAGAAAATCAAATATCATACCTCATGGAAAGTCGCGGCATAAATCATTGGGTTTTCCATTCGAACGAAAAATCCGACTCGGACCACCCTGTATATTCCTGCGACGTGATTTATTCAGCGACGATGCATGTCATCTTAAATATAGAGTGTACGTACGATGAATAATTTCACGCACCGCGTTTTGATTGATGATGTCGGTCTAAGCTACAAGTGACAACATCATTCATTCAATCTATCTTCGTATACGATTTTACTTTATGACAATTTTTCTTCTACAACTCACTGAATTTTGCGATTGTGAACTTTTTTCTATAGTGCTATAATGCAAAACTACTTTCACGTTACTGTTTTTGACTAAGTGTTTGAGGAAACAATGAGATACATTGTATCATTATAAATTGAATCCGTTCTTTTTGATAGTATCGAATTTGATGGTCCAGTAACTATGCAGATTTGAGGTTCAACTTATTACTGTTGTTATCATTCCGTAGCCGTAGAATAAGTTTATGATATAGCTCGCTCTGGAAACTCATTTCTCACTCTTATGATTTGCATCGCGAGATGCTCCTGTTGATTGATATTGCGACACCCTGTATATTTCGGTAATAAGAGAATTTTCCACGGCGTGTGGGTGTTTTGATTATTTACAAAATTTCAAATATGGCTGATGATTATTCGCCTACTTCGATGCGGGTATGAAAGTCGAACATTTCGCAATAATGAGATTTATTATTTTGTTTTTGTTGTTTGCCAATCTATTTTGAGTGGCGTATACAGGGTTGTTCATTCTAATTTGACATCCACTTGCAGCTGCTATATCTGTAGGAAAAAATTGGCTTTCTGAAGTCGAGATCATTGAATGAATTAGTTTTTGATATTAGCTGAGATGAACGGAACTTCCCTCGTGATTTTAGGTGTTTAGTATGAGTATTTATCAACTTTCAATGATCCTCATTCGAGTACAATACTTTTTGCCTCATCTGAAAATGTTTTGTCTATTTTTTGACGAATATCACGAATGTTTAGTATTTCTTTACTTACAACATTGACTTGCGTAGGCGTAATTCTGACTCCAGTTTCATAGCTAGTCAATCTGAATATTTCATAAAACAATTTCTGCTACCGAGAAAAGTCTCTTCAGTCCTCAAAGCCTCATTAATTATGGACCAAAGGAAAATCTGAATAGTCGAGCACGGTAGAGAAAATACGGACTTTTATTTCGTACATATTCCTACTAAATTCATCGAGGATCCGAGTAGAATTGAGTTCCTTATTGAAACATCTCTATGAGAAATGAACACAAAAAATGACACGTGGCTCCAAATTGTTTCGATCGAATATCAAAATCGAACGGTTTCTCTTTGTCCTTTGACAACTCGACAATAACACCTATGATGTTGGTAGAATATCGTGTAAGCCAGAGTGGATTGTTGGGAGAGGAGGAGGATATCAAAATTTCGCCAGAAAATATTTAGAAAATAAGTAGGAATACGCATTTCAGTTATCATACTCCAGACTTACCATTACTCCAAGAATTACCATCGAGAGAGATTGTCGGTATTCATAAGTCATAATCCAATAACCGTTTCAATTCAGTAAAACAGTCAAAACGACAAATCGAATAATCGAGACTATGGAATAGGGCCAAGGTCTTGGTCCATTATTTGGTTGTTATTACAATGAATGAAAATACTTTATTTCATACATCATAGAACATACCTTTACGTACCTGATTTCAATCCGGAAAATAGACTTTTACAGGATAGGCGCACGTAATATTTCATTACGTGCTACTATCCCGTAATGAAATTTTACCGGATTGTAAATATTGAAAACTCAGTTATGCGTCAAAAGCATGAATACATTTATTAAAAATTCAACAGCAAAACAATACGCAGAAATTACTTATTGCTAATATTAATATTAACTGTAAATTTTCGTTCCCATGAATATGGATACCAGGAGCTCCATTGGATGAATTATTTATTAGGGAGTTGCTACTTGCTGATACATTCCCATTTTTTTGTTGTAGCACTTCAACAAAGATTAATATTTTATTTTTCACTGTTCATTTTTGTTTCTTAGCAGTATGAAATAAAATGTTAAACGTCACACGTCCGGTAAACTTTTACAGTGTACTTACCGGACTAGTAACATAAATATCTATTCCAGTTCTCGATTGTTCGTTACATGTTTAAGAATTTGCAAATTGTCTAAGGTAATTGTATGACTGGTCTCAAGAATATGTTGGGAAACTTTGTCGAACCGATTGTACCTGAAATGAGCAATATGTTCGACGAATTTGTCCAAAATATTTCATGGTACATTCATCGCAATGTCTTTCATATTTTCCTGATTTCTCATTCAGATTGACTTTGTTTTAGGGTTATTCAATAAACAATGAATTGTATTTTTCGTAAAGTCAAGTCCAGAGTGGTGGTTCATTTTTTGTCACCATATTCTTGAAATCTATGATAATCGATTAAATATTGAAAAAGTGTATTCGAGTATTTAACCACAGTACTATAATAATAAGGTAGTATAATGGTTATTTAGGCCAAAAATTGAATATATCGCAAAGACATTAAACGATGACTCACTAGTGTATTTAATAGTTCTAAGGGTTGGTCAAACCTTGCTGATTTATTGCCACGTTTCAAGTCCGTGTCATTTTTTGTATGCCAAAAAGCTTCAATTCTGCTATACCGTGAACATTCCTCATTTTTTGAATAATTCCATCAGTGGAGTAGCATTGTTGTCAAACAGTTGGCTGTGGTGTAGGCGGGGATCGAAACAAAGAAAACAAAACGAGCCCGAAACAAATGCGAACATATGAGATGCACGATTTAGATAACGAAAACAGAGCATTCAGACGGATCCTTTTACATTGAAGCTCGTTTGGGTCGGTTGGAATTATAGCTGAACGATCGTGATTTGAATAATTTTTATTGTTTCACGTAATGAAGTGGTGAAATAAAGAAGTTGGATAAGGTAGGCTATGTCATACAAAAGCGATGAATTACATACCAAAATAACACATTTCAACTTAATAATTGTTTATCATCTCAGAATTCTTCAGTTTCACGACATAGTATTTTAGAATTTTGAAATGGTTGGTTAGAGTTTTCCTACGACAACGAGCATGGAATGGGACTTTTTCGCCGAAGCTGGTGCTGCGAAATCGTGTGAATTCTACACTATACTTCTTCCACGGCTATAATGTCCCATCGACAAATGATTTCACAACTCAATTATTGATAATGTTCTTATTGATTGCCATAGCAACGCAGTTTGAGATTGGTGTCGCGCTACTACGGATCGGATAGTTATAAATTGTCATATTTGATTTTTCCCGTAGAAATAAATCATTCCACGCCAAAATTGTGAGATACTATGTCGAAACTCCCTCACTTAAACTGTGATAGAAAAAATGAAGGCTGCTACATTTTGTCTCCCGTCTCGTTACTGTCACCCGTCATAGGCATGCCTACAATGTATATACAATACATTTTCATATTCCCGAAGCACAAAAAAATCATCGTGTTTCGAAACAAGTTTCCAACGATGTTCCCGACATTTCTTACATACGTTCACGTGTCTCTAGAAGCACAACACGTGATAAATATCACTCCTTCTAGACGCATCCGCCTTAATATTAATAGATCTTCTTTCTCATTTTTCTCCGTGATAAAGATTGGATCACGAAAGATGAGTGATTCTTATAATCGTCCGTACAGGGTGTATCTCAAATGATGCGTGAAAAAGTTCGTGTGAACGTGTGTTTCTTCGTTTTTTCGCAGTCGATGTTGACAGTTGACAAACCACGAACCAGAATCTGGGTTTTTGTACTACAGTTACCTTACTGATTTTTATTGGGAGAATATTTTTACGCCACTGTTTTCTTCTAAGTTTGATATCTATTCTTAGATTGGACAATTAAAAATACAACTTTCTTGCAAGCTGAGTTTTTTTTTGATATATCGCTTTGTTCGAGAGGAAAGAAAAGGATTTGATTCTTCCCAAGTTTTGCCAAAATATGACCAGAAATCAATGTCATCATTCGAGACACACCCTGCATTTGCAGCAAGAGCTGACACTTTTATTTCTTCTACAATGTCTTCCGTGTTGGAAGGAAAATTTGCATCTCTCAGGAGAATAGTCAATTTATTAGAAAATTTGATCATTTTGTACCGTTTTCCAACCGCACATAAACGTCAAATAATTCACGTTGATGACTAGTTTCGCGTTATTCATTACCCATAACGAAAAATTGCCGTAAAATAGGTTTGTCGCATGTTCAACTCGATAGCTTCGGAATAAAATTAAGTATTCCTTTCGTTGGAACTCGTTAAATATAGATTTAGATTGTTGTACGATACTTCCCGTGAATTAATGTGAACTCGGTCGTTCTTGTAACCTGTACCAATACGCAGTGCCACAACAACAAACAAAATCATTAACGTAAAATCAATACCATCATCATTTCGACGGTACTGAGTAGTGCCAACTGAATAGTATATTTTAGTAGTGATAGTTTTGGAATCATCCATAAGTACTCCGAGGATCAGAACATATTATTCAATATGACGACCATCTTAAACCAGAAATTTTTTAAGGTTCTCGGAGTGTGACTGTAGGCTAAAGATATGATATTATATATTCATTTATTTAACAATTCTCAATTATCAATCAACAACTTATAGATCAATAAACTTTGCTGAACAATAGATTTCAGTTCATAATTTTACACTATCAACTCGATTCCAATGGAAATAACTGACTTGACCTAGTAGAGAATATACACTGTGTCCGAGAAAAGGAGGGCTAGTATGGGTATCTCGAAAACTACAAGAGATACAGATTTGGTTAAATGGGAGAAAAGTTGCGCGATTGAAGGGTCAACAAAATGACTCTCAAAAATCTGTGATATCACCTTTCTCTTTTTGGAGTTATTTTCGAAAAACTGAATTTGCGGATTCTCAATTTTTTTTTCTGACTAGTATCGATGGAACATCTCTAGGGCAACTTTTGATGGTATTCAATTTAGCATTATCGATTTTTTGATCCAACGTTTCGTCTTTAAGCAACCATCATCAACTTCATTTTTTCAAACACGGCCCTGATAACTCGATATTAATTTCGAATAGCCTTTACCACTCTGACACATTGTGGTTTTGAAGCATTTCGAGCCTATTTATTCATTCGAAGAGTGATAAGTTTTTATCACCGCATTGATTTTTTCTTGAATAAACTAAAAAAGGGATAAAAGGGATAAACTGAGAAAAGGCCATGCTACGAAATCTGAGCTGGCAACAATGTTTCACCATGGTAAGATTGTCTTTGCGGGCTCTCTTTAGCTGCATTTCCGGCTGGAGCACAAAGAAAACGGCGTGGTTTTGGGGGAGAATAAGGGGTGGGATGGGGGTGGAAGTGATGAAACGAGCACCTGCGAAACGGTTGTTTCCGTAATTTGATAATAGGGGGAGGGGGTGGCCATTAGTTGGGCCTCCGGAACAATTGAGAGCACGATCGTAGGGGTGTAATAAAAGATGAAACGGATTCTTACCGGTGGATGTGTTGAGATCGAGGATTATTGGATTATTTAAGATTCTGCCACTCGAGTTGACATCTCTAGAACATCGTAGTGAGGTGGGCGATCTCTCCCTTTTCTATTGATAATTCCGTGATCGATGTTCCTCGGAGATCTCACTATTATTCCACCAGGTAGAGAAACTAGACGAGCCTGGACAAACGTGCGGGTGAAATTTGAAAAACAAAAGTCAGGGGTGGTGTCTCGGGGGGTCGTTTGCCAGAGGGTGGACTTTGCTATATGCTGCATGAACGAGCTTATGGTCTCCCACGACACGTATTTTTTTCTCAATTTTCTCTCCTGCACATAACTGAAATATCTGCTGGCCTCAAAGCTCTGCGACACCCGGTATAGTTCACGATGCGCACTTCGAACAAAGCCTCGACGTTTGTCAAAGTAATCGTCCGTTAATTGTGAATAGATGAAATGTTCTAAAAATACATATCGAATAACGTTACAAACGATCATTCTTCTTGAATGTTGTCTCGTTTCATTAAATTCGAACGACGAAGACCCACCACCATAAATTTCGCCTTGTTTATAAGGTGACATTATAGACAGGCATCAGACGGAAATAGATCGGGTCCCGAATATTTAAAATAACTCTGCAGCGAGTCGCCAAACAAGAATAGCCCTCTGGATTTTACTGCTAATTTTTTGTTGTTGTTTTCATTTGTGTCATGTGCTTGATTATAATCGGTTCAAACGCGCTTTTCCTAAATAAAAACCGTGTTTATGGTAAACATATGGTCGTTTTATATTTCGATGGGCGATAAATTCGAGAGGTATACCGGGTGACTGATATAGGAGACGTCCGTCTGGCAGTCCGTTTCTTCGTTCGTCGAGCTGAAAATTCGAAATTCACGTCGAAATAGAAGCTAGTGTTTCATTTGCAAAGAATATTTTTCACAGTGTAAAAAAAAATGTATTATTCAGATCGTAGCCATCGTAGCTTTGAACCGAATTCTAAAAACGTTGTGTTGCTACAGTTTTTTGTGTACACCCAGTAGAAACCCCCTGTTTCGAATGAAACTAATCGAAAGGAACACATAATTCAACGAATGAAATTAATAAGTGCGATAATCAAACATATAATAGATCTTTGAAATGAAGAAAGAAAATATTAGGAAAATTTTTCGCTACGAGATCCTAACACTGGTTGCCAGAGTTCAAACTGTATATCACGAATATGGAAAATGGTAGTTTTTGACATATTCGAATGAAGACTATTTTTTTTGCATATTTTTTCTTCGTCAAGTTCATCAATAAAATGAGAACAAATTTCAAATATTACATTTTTATGGTCTACTGGAGGAGTGAAATTTTTTTTTTAGAAAAAATAAACAGCCTATTCGATTCTGCCATATCTTGAATACCCCCATACTGAATTTGAACGCAAATCACATATAGGGACTTTGTAATTTTGAGCAAATTTCAAAATTTGTCCATTTTCTATTCACCCTGTATTGGAATCTGTCCAATAGTTCATTTAACTGGTGAAATGGTCATTTAATGGAGTTGTGGAATTATTTACCTAGTGAAGTCTTTCCTGATGCTTACAACCTCCAAACTTTCAAGAAAAATTCCAACACCTTCCTTCTCTCTCGAAATACCACCGCTGGCTAACACGATGTTTCTCGAACATTATAGGTTTCTCTTTCGTGTTGTCGGCATATATACCAAAAAAAAATATTGAAGGAACACATCGAACACTTAGGTACGAAGTTACATCGTAGCTTCTATAGGAAGATGTAGGTCAACCAGAAAACAATATTTCGTTAATGTGTTATTTTGTTTTCTGTATTTCCTGTATCTAGTATTGTGTCTTTTCAGTCAGAAATATAACAAAACTGGCCAGAGGACACTTGAGAAGAAACTTGTGTCTCAAATATATATGAAAGTTCCATGATTAAGTTTTTATTATTATATCACTGTTGGAAAATTTCCAGTTGTCTCTACTAAACAAAAGTCAGTATGAAAGTTTCATTTGATCCGTTTTTCTTAGTGTATATTCCCAAAAAGAGAAATGGTCTACTCAATTCAACTGTCTTGATTATTCCCTACTGATGTAATTACCTCTTTCGCATGAGATATCAGCTTGATTATTACCATCGGATTATTAAATCAGCTGGTGTGCTATATTAATTTTTCATAACATCAGGTATATAAGTACAGGAAGTCGTTATTTTCAGGTTTATCTATCAGAATTCGTAACGAAAATCGACAAGCTAGAAGCGAATCGGTTCGGATAATAATATGGTACGGATGATCGATCTCTGCATTGTTATGTATGTGTATTGTCCAAGAATTATTAGCATTGAATAAATGATGATTCGAACATGACAAAATGAATACTTATTCACATGGTATTTCGAAATTCGAATAATTTGATGCATTTCACTGTCTCCCTAAATACAGCTCATTTTTTAATTACTCACTTATCACGGAAATGATTCGTTTCCATACTTATGTTTATATGGACTTCTTCGATATTTTGACACAAAAAATCTGACCTTGAAGTTTCGTGCAACATTAATGGAACACCCTGTATGTTGTGAATTTATAGAAAGTGCTAGAGCGCTCTGTAAAACATTGATTTTTTTTCAATTCGAACCTATCGCGGTTTGTTTCAATTGATCGAAAAGGTGTTCTGATATGTTGAGGGTTTTCCCGTATATTTTTGCTTCCCACCTACAGGGGTATTACGAAAGATATCAGAAAATAGTGAATTTTCAAAACTATTGTAAATTTTTTTTTCTGAATCCTCAGAATTCCTTGTCAGAAGTTCTAATGTATGTCGGGAAATGTCATATTTTGACATGATTTCATGTCAACTTTTTCAAAAGATATATACATTTCATGCATAGGTTTGGAAATATGAGCGCTCAGATTTTTTGTAAGGCACAAGAACGTGCTCAACAGGAAAATGAGAATGTTGTTGGAGAATGCCATTTTTATTGTTTACTTATAAAATATACAAGTCAGTAAGTTTTCTCGGATTTATATACTGGGTGGCCCAATGAAAACGAAACAAGGCCGATTCGAAATAGGTATCGTTCTCAGAAAAAAAAAAACGCTCGAACCGGTCGATTTTTATTTCGAGGGGGAAATATTTTGCGCATGTTTTCAACAAATTTACTTCGAATCCCTCGGAGGAGTGAGCTCCAACCCTTGAATCTCGAATGAGATAAGGGGTCGAGTGATACATCATTTTGAAGTTAGTCGAAATCTCTTACCAACGCTTCCTTGTTGTTGGAATTCGATGCAGTAGTTCTCGAGAAAACACGTTTATGAAAATAATCGGCTAGTGATGGAAAGTAACGCTTCTTTACCTTCCATCACTTTTTCTCATTCTGTAGTTAGAACGATGCTCATCTAAGAAGTGCCTTATGTGTTTTTTTCTTCAATCTTGTCCCATCCAACATTACATAAAGAATCATTTATTTCAATGTCAGTTCCTTGATCTCTCAGTGAAATACATACCTTGTTTTGTACTAATTTATTATGTATATACAGTCTGTCCAAGATAAGGTTGCACAGCATGGGGATCTCGGAAACGGTAGGAGATACCTAGTCTGTTAAATGAGGAAAAAGTTGCGCATTCGGAGGCTCATACCAACAGCCTTCGAAAATTTCCAAAATTGTTTTTAGTTTTTCAGTTATATCGAAAAAAGTGAATTTTTGAAATATCTATTTTATTTTTTTTCTCCGTTATTATTAGAGATACAGAAAAACTGAAAATACTTTTTCATAGCAACTTTTGATGACGTTCAACGAGGTGATACCGATTTTTCTATGCGACATTTCGTATTCGTAGAACCATCATCAACTCTTGTTTTTTAAATACGGCCCTGATAATTCTTTCACAGATTCTGAAAGCTTTTTTCATTCTGAATTCAACCATGTATTATACAAGGTGGTTTGAATGTGTTTCGAACTATTTTTAGCCATCATCAGTGTTTTTTTCGAAATTCCAAAGGAGAAAAACATTTAAAAAACAAGAGTTGATGATGGTTCTACGAATACGAAATGTCGCATAGAAAAATCGGTATCACCTCGTTGAACGTCATCAAAAGTTGCTATGAAAAAGTATTTTCAGTTTTTCTGTATCTCTAATAATAACGGAGAAAAAAAAATAAAATAGATATTTCAAAAATTCACTTTTTTCGATATAACTGAAAAACTAAAAACAATTTTGGAAATTTTCGAAGGCTGTTGGTATGAGCCTCCGAATGCGCAACTTTTTCCCCATTTAACAGACTACGTATCTCCTACCGTTTCCGAGATCCCCATGCTGTGCAACCTTATCTTGGACAGACTGTATGTATTAATTTAGATTTGTCAAACTATCTTGAACTAAGGAAAACTTTCCATATCTGAAATAATATATAGGTTGTTCCATTGGAAAAAATTGCCAATAAGTCACAATATGACATTGGCGGAAATAGTTTGAATTTGTGATTCACAAGGAATGAAACTTTCGTATGCACTATTGTCTGAAAATTTTCGAAATTACCCTCGTATGTGGGGAAAAGGAAAACACGTTCATTGAAGAAGAAGCGATGGAACGACTTTTCGAAACGCGAACTAATCTACTTGAATGGCACTAAAACATCATTTGCATCGCACCAATATGCATTTTCGTGAAAAAGGACCGTTTCCAACGTGCCTGAAGTGAAGTGCATGACATTTTTTTGGTCCGCCACTTGTCAGCAGAAAACAAACGAAGAGCGAACGTCGAAAAAAGAAACGTCGAAAAAAGGACAGTCGTTCGTTCCATTAGGCGCCGTCTCTGGTACAGTGCCATTCATTTGCTCAATCATGGATCCGACGAGAATGGATGTTTTGCATTTCCACGAGAGAAAACTAAATAGGGGTTTTCCCTCGGGCGTCACCACATTCGGGCCGGCCAAATCCTGTGGAATGTTTCTTCACGCGTGGAACGATTGCAATTTGTTTGTCTTCGCAATTGGTTTACTCCTCGATCTGTATCATGTTTTTTCGTGTCGAAAAACTTATCGTTTGATCGAACTGAAACCAAAAAAATCTCCGGGTGATGACGATATTCGATCTGAAACTCTTAAAGAAATAGTAAATGAAATCAAAGGCCCACTGACCCATTTAATAAATCGGTGTTTGGATACAGGGTACTTTCCGAAAATCCTGAAAACAGGACTAATCAAACCAACTGTATAATCAATCAACTATATAAAAATGGAGATAAAAATATTGTCTTTTCTGAACAAACATCAAGTTCTCTCGGATAAACAATATGGATTCAGAGAAGGAAAATCGACGGAAGATGCAATACTCGCTTTATCATCCTATATTTATGAAGCACTGGATAAGAAAAAACGTACCTTGTGCATATTCGTTGATCTTTCGAAAGCATTCGACACTGTTTGCCACAATACATTATTGAAAAAAATATCCTCATATGGACTAAGAGGAAATATTCATAGGATTCTTAAAAGTTATCTGGCTGATAGAAAACAGAGGGTGAGCATCAATGGTGAAACCAGCCAATACGAGAATGTTTCCTATGGAGTCCCACAAGGTACTGTACTGGGACCATTATTATTTACTATCTATATTAACGGCCTACTCGACATGAAAACACAAGGAAATATTCTGAGCTTTGCAGACGATACAGCCATACTGTATAAATCCAATACATGGCCGGAACTGAAGGATCTTGTAGAAACTGATTTTCTGAAAATAGAAAAATGGTTTAGAGCTAATAAATTAACACTGAATTTTACAAAAACTAATTACTTGCCTTTCTGTTCCTACACAAATGGACTACCAAATATGGGACCTATAAAAATAGGAGAAAGTTATGAAATACCAGAAGGAAAGTCGATGAAATATCTCGGCATCCAAATAGACCGGCATTTGAGATGGAACATGCAAATTGACAATATAGTAAAAAAATTGAGGGGAATGCTATACAAATTCAAATATATGAGAGATTTTCTGGATACCCCAAATTTGAGAATATTATATTTTGCATTAGTTGAATCGCAATTACAATACGGTATAGTGGGATGGGGTGGAGTAAGTGATAATTATTTGGAAAAATTGAATGTCTTACAAAAATATATAATAAAAATTATTTATCATAAGGTTCACACTTACCCAAGTGATAACTTGTTCAAAGAATCCAGTCTTCTCGATATCAGACAACTCTTCTGTTGGAATATTTTGAAAAATGTCAAAAAAGGAAATATCATCTTAGAACATCCAAACTACAGTCATAACACAAGAAATAAAAATAAAAGCGTA
Organism: Gastrophysa polygoni; assembly: GCA_963576655.1. Classification (NCBI taxonomy): domain Eukaryota; kingdom Metazoa; phylum Arthropoda; class Insecta; order Coleoptera; family Chrysomelidae; genus Gastrophysa; species Gastrophysa polygoni. The sequence goes on from OY755083.1 coordinate 51,526,123, forward strand.
ATACCGTGCTGTAACAAAACCATAGGTCAGTGGAATGCAACATACCTAGGACCTAGGTTATATAATATGGTACCGGATTACCTGAAGAATTACTATAACATGTCCAAATTCAAAAAAAAAGGTAAAAATGTGGATTGTGGAAAATGGGAGATCACCTTTTCATGAACTTGTTAATCAAAAAATGTATTAATGATTGAAACATAATTTATACCATTGGTAACAATATATGTATGTATATGTATGTGTGTATATGTATGTATATATACATGTATGTATATGTATGTGTGTATATATGTATGTATATATATTTGTCTCGTCATGATGCATAAGTCTCAGTTACTCATCAATTTTGCTAGTTTGGTCTTTATTATTTTTTTCCACAAAAACTCAGTGAATGTAGGTATATTAACACAATTTTAACATGATGAATGTATTTTAATGAATATATCCATTTTTAACTGACATAATTGTTGGATTATTTTATATGATTTTAGCTTAGTTTTTTGAACTGAAATTCTACATTTATTGTTGGATTATTTTATATAATTTTACTTTCGTTTTTGAGATTTTATTACATTTATTATATATATTTTTAGATATTTTTTAATTCAATACTCATTGATAGTGTCATTCCTATTTTTAACTGTAATCTATATTGTTCGTTCATTTACATATATTTATTTTGTTAATTTATATATTATGTTATTCCTCAACTAACAAAAACCTTCATAATTTCTTTCTGTAATAATATTTCAATGTGTAGTAGCATATATAGTCACGCACAAGTAGTATAACAACTCATAGTTGTTATACACTTCTGTGACTCAACCATGTTTATTGCATTTCACCTGAGTGTAAACATTTTTTATTTATGTCAATAAACATTATTATTATTATTATTATTATTATTATTATTATAATCGAACTGACCGGAGACAACGTGTATTATCTCGGAAACACCTTTCAATTTTCAATCTTGTTTGGTGTTTCAACTTTTGATCTTTTACACTATGAAACCGTGGTAAAGCAGAAAGTCGATTACTGATGTAGTCCTAAACGTTGAAATGTATAACTTTGCTTGCGATCGTTTTCGAGAGGTGAGCAGTGGTCAAAATTGCGTACGCCAAACTTCAAGTTCACAAGGAATGCTGAAAAATTCCAAGGAATTTCAAGGAATTACAGGGAATTCCAAAGATCTCCGAGGAATTGAAGTTGTTTGTGTGAACCAGAATTTCACCGCGTTCAACCCACGAAATTCCAAACAACTACAAGAAATTTCAAAGAATATCAAGGAACTTCAATTGATACCAGGAAAAACTGTTTGTGGGTATATTAATTGTTCTAGATTTCCTGGGATTTTGTCTCGTTTCTAAAAATAAAAAAAAATATATTCTGAAAAAAATCATCAATTATAATCATTTCAAAATATTTATATACAGTAGGGACAGATTCATGATCTACCCGAAAATGTGATTGCGCTTGAAATGTTATTTTCAAGTAAACCTAGCTCAAATAGAAATTCTCTATTCATGACTGGCACCTTGTTTTATTTTCTATTTTTTGAAAAGACATATATTTTTAAACAATATTAGAATTATTATCATCTTAGTAGATCATGCAACCATCCTATAAACATATTGTAATAATTATAATTTCTTTTTTGATTATTAGAAACGATGAGAGAAAATCCCATAAAATCTAGAAAAATCAAACTTCAAATAATTCCAAGAAATCCCAGGAGATTCTAGCACTCTCACAAAGAATCCTATAGGAATTTTCACGAATTCCTAGGAAATCCAAATAATAACAATGAGTTACAATTACTTCCGAGAAATTTGAAGGAGCTCCCGAGAATTTCCACAGAATTTACAATGAATCCAGGGAATACCAAGTAATTTAAAAGTTTTTAGACTAGAATCAAGCTGCGGGGTTCACGAAGGAATTCAAAAAATATTAAAGAAATTCCAGAAACCTCCCAAGGAGTTCCAGCGAATTCCAATTGTTTGTAAGCCAGAATTCCACCGCGGTTTGTAATGATAATAATAATAATAATAGGTTTTTCTTTCCCATAATCAGGGTACAAAAAGATAAAGAAACGAAATAAAACAAAATGATATGACGAAAAGTATCGATATGGGAAAACGCCGAATTTCAAGTGGTCAATATTATTCTGTTAGGGAGAAAAAAAATCCAAAAAAAGTTACGAATTCATACATTCATAAACGTTGACACACTCATACAACACCGCTTCCAAAAACATATTTATGATGAAAGTGGCCAAGAGAAATCTCTGTAAATTATTTTCGTGTTTCCAGGACGGCTGCTAGAGGGCGTAATTGCATTGGCAAGGTAAAAAAAAGCGGGTTTTTAGGAGAATTTGATATATTGAGACATCGAAAAACGTTATTCATGATGTCGACATGATTTCCAATCATTTCGATCAGAAAAAAATTGCGCTAGCTCTTTAAATGAAAGAGGGAGGGGAGGATGAATAGCATTATGAAAAAACTCTTATTTCTTCAGTTTGGTTTAACGGAATTCAACGAACTTGGTCTCATTATGAAGGAGTTTCAGCTCTTCCAGATAAATCACGAATCGAGTCGATTCAAATCTCGTGGTGGCCGCTAGATGGCACCCTTTGAGAACACCGACAATTTTCCATTATTTTTCGAGAATTCCAAATGGAAAGTTGAAAATAATTTCCAGAGATTTCTCTTGGCCGCTCTCATAATAATTATTTTCTTCCTAAACCTGTGCGGCAAATGGTTTCCTTTCTTTCTTAGTGGTACACCCGGTACATATACCTCATTGCATTCCCGCAATCTGCCAATATCTACTCGTGCGTCAGTTTCCACACTCGTGGTGTATTGTACCATTTCGAGAGACCTGCATGGAAAATCTGTCATTGGCTCATTGGGTTGGGCGATTAAATCAATAGCTATCACAATGCACAAACGAATGAATAGCTGAAAATTGGCTGAATTAAAGCCCCATTTTGCTATATGCGCCGAAATGAAATTTCCCTGCAAGCGAATAAAAATTACTCACGATTACCGAAGCATTTAATTTCAAAGTTATTGCGAATTCAATATGTGAGCTAGCTCTAGCACCTAGTGAAGCCTCATCCGAGAACTGGCTGAACCCCATTCGAATAATTGCCTCACCGTGCCATTGGCGTACGAATTTATCTGATGCACAGGCTGGGTATTTTTTTTCAGGTGCTATCACCCAAGTTATTGGACTTTTTTTTTAACTGTTGACAACACGAAAGGGAAACCTATAATGTTCGAGGAACATCGTGTTAGCCAGCGGTGGAATTTTGAGTTAGGAGGACAATTGGATCAGAAAAAAGTTGGCTCCTATCTAATCTAAAGTTGGCTTTTTTTAATCTTGTAGAGGACAATTCGAATCTTTAAATTCGTTAACTGTACCTGGTATATTTTTTTCTGAATGTGTAAACTTCGTTTTCAAAAATAAACATTTTTTCAAAGGTGTACTGTCTACCCATTTTCATGATACAAGGCACAAAGATAATTCGTTTTCATTGGGCCACCCTGTATATTTCGATAGTTGATAACCTTTCGATCGCCATATTGGGGGATCCTTTTATAATAACTCGTTTGCGTGTTTCTATATTTTTTCTCATTTACCAGATGGATGGAAAAATGAATTATTGAGAATGATTATTTCCATCACGCTATCGTGCTCCCTTATTGACAGTTTTCTGTTAAATATCAATAATAATAACACCTTGAGTCTCAGGCAGTAAATACTAAAATCCCCCTAAAAAATTCCGTATATGACTGAAAATATACCATTTTAGAATGGTATGCTATGTTAGCTCCGTTCTCAGTTTCCTGTGATTTACGTTGAGGTGAATTTACTTTTTATTTTTACTTTCAAATTTCGCACTGATTGCGGATAATTAATTCTCATGTTATAGATATCATGAACAAATAATTCCATTTTCTATTTCTTCAGTGTTTTTCAATTTTTTGTTCTATATTTCTTTTTATTTTGTTTAATTGAAAATTATTGGGTAAATCATGTATTAATCCAAACTTGCTTGATATTTCACGTGCTCCGATTTCGACCTGAAAATGAACATGATTTTATTGGTTAACAAATAGGCGCTATACGAAGATTGGAAACGGCCTCATTTACTAGTCCGAAAGGGATCGATTTCAGATTTTGGTTGTATACCAACAGGAATGGTAAACGTTCCGCACGCCTTTTATCATGCCCCGGAGTGAAATAATTGAGAGATATTGCGGATTCGAGGGCGATAATCAGCTATTTTTTATGTGGGATCGACTGCTGCGTGCAATATCAAGCGCTCGCAAGGATTGGTTTATTTCCCGAAAGACGTGAAAATCTAATTAATACGACGCCGCAGTCGATGTTGGATTTATTTATCGATGAGGATATTCGGATTTCCACTGAACATAACAGAGTGTATCAGTTTGAACTATTTTTACTTCGACAATCGATGGAAACGATTGAAATTTTATGCACGTATTTTTCCGCTGAAGTTTTTTGTTTTCGATTCAATTTCTATTGATACAAAAGCTGACGGTTTGAAATTCAATGAGCTACTCACTATCGGCAGGGGTTTTATATGAGTGTTGATAGGATGGGTCTGCTTATGTACAGGGTGGACCAAAATCGATGGGATTTGAGGTTTCCTCTGGAACCGAACTAAAGAGGAAATTTTACCATTTATCGTCGACCTCCGTATCTCGATTTCCGTGAGTCAAATCAGAAAATGAATAACAAGGTCTCAAAGCACTCCCTCGAGTAGAATTCATCACTGACGAAAGCGAAATTATGCATGTCACGGTTTTCGAGATGTCATCACAACTTTTTTTTTTCTAATGGGACACCCTGTAGTTCATTTCATCATTCGATCACAGTTTTGATTAGTTTTCCAACGATATATCACGAGTGATATTTTCTCGTAGTATTTCTGAACATCGAAATAAAGGCAAATCGATAACAATAACAAATTCACCATGGAAATCTAATGAAAAAAACTATTTTCTCAATATCCTATGATAACCCGCGTTCAATACCAACTGATATTACCGAATGTGTAAAGGTTGTTCGAGTGGAAGAACATTTGCAAATAAGAACTGTCAACTGTCTTGTTGAACAGGCGATGACAAGCGATTACCTCCAGTTCTGTTTGAGATGTCGTGCTGAGGTTGTCAAAACTTGAATTGCCGAGTATTATTTTCGTGATCAGATGGTAATTAATATTGTCTACACTCGTCTACACCTACATCACGTATCGGCAGTTGCCGAAGTCCCTGCAAGGTCAATGTTCCCATCATGGGCGTGCACTGCATATTGAATATAAGGCATTTCTTATGACGATTCATTGAATTATTTCTCAATTTCAATTGGCTCACACTTCGTTCCATGATTGAATGAATCTAATTTGAGATGTCGTACCTTTCGGTATCGCCCTGTAGGTGGCGCCGCTGCAACAGCAGCAAGTCGGTGTATGGGTATCTCCACGGGGCATACATATAACGACCTCGTACGTCATTCTTGCGGCTTCCCGGATTATCCTCGATTCAGTTACATAAATCAAAAGTTCATCGATTAATCCTGCTTTTCGAGAAACATACTCGATAGCTACACGTTCGGCTTTCGATCGGATCGCGAGAATTTACGAGTTACAGAAACTGTAAAAAGGCGGCCTCGATATGTGAGGAGATAACGTACAGGGCGAGATCATTCTGTAATAAAGAAAAGATTAATTCAGTGGAATGTTCCCACCAAAGGAAGTATGAACGCAGAGAAATTAAAAAAAGTAATAATGAAAATAAAAAAAGTATGTAATAGGGCAATGCACGCCTATGATGGAACGATGACCCTGCAGAGACTTCGGTGACTGCCGAAACGTGATGTAGGTATACGTATGAATTTGTGTACGGCCGTTTCACATTCGCGCACACCAAACTTATAAAAATAGTAATATTGTGGTCAATATAAACGAAACCATACTAATGGGAAATGAGCATACCGTGCGGGTTAAACGATGTACTTTTTCTACAGCTATAAAATTTATAAAATTCGAGATAATCATCTGAATTATGGTTTTTATCGAGGGTTTGTAGGATTCTCCGTATTTTCCTTTCGATAATTCTGGGATCAAATTTACACATGCCTCATTTGTGGCAAGAGTTATTTCTGGAGGAGTTAGTTCTAAATCACTCTCGCTGCTCATCATCATGCTTGTTTTACACGTCTGACACAATCGTCGAATTATACTGTCATCGCTATCATCAGTAGTATTCATTGCATGGATTTCAGGAGATGTGATTTATTGCATAGAACTAATAACACAATGATCACGTTATTGTTTCATCTGGTAAGGAAGTAAAATTAAAGACATGAATTGTAAATGAGAAAGCAGTTGAGAAAGATCAGTTTTGTGTTATAGCCTTAGAAAGGAATCGATTATCAATTGGTGATTACATGCAGGGTGGCCCAATGAAAACGAAACAAGGTATGCATTTTACTGAGAGGTCAAGAAAGTGTCAATGAAATAAGTGATTCTTTATGTAATGTTGGATAGGACAGGATTTAAAAAAAAAACACATAAGGCACTTCTCAGATGAATATCATTCTAAATACAAAATGGGAAATAGTGATGAAAGGGAAAAAAGCGTTGCCTTTCCATTACTACCCGATTATTTTCATAAACGTGTTTTCTCGTGAACTACTGCATTGAATTCCAAAAACAAGGAAGCGTTGGTGAGAGATTTCGATTACCTTCAAAATGATGTATCACTTGACCCCTTACCCCATTCGAGATTCAAGGGTTGGACCTCACCCCTCCGAGGGGTTTGGAGTGAAAAAGTTGAAAACATAATAATAATAATAATAATAATAATAATACATTGCCTTTATTTTATCTGGCGGAATTCAGCTGATGCTGCTCTTCCACTCAACCAGAGACAATCCCTGAACAAATATAATAATGAATAATGATATGAAACTTAATTAAAAAAAATGAACTTTTGACTACTTTAGATTACTATAGATCACTGTTTATCGAGTAGAAACTTCTTCATTTTTCTTTGAATGACACAATAGTTTGAATTTTCATATGTTCATGATATGTATTGAATTTTGATGCTGATTGGTATGAAAAAGATCGTTCGTAAAATACTGATGAGTGCTTAGAGATGGTAAAAGTATCATTGGTTCGTAAATCTCTGTTGTGTACATGATGGCGTGATATGAGTTTGTTAGCTAATGTTTCAGGTATTCTATAGTGCCACAGAGTTTAAATAGAAAACATAACTGGTGCAATTCTCTTCTGTTGTACATTTCCAACCATCCAATTTATTTTATAAAAGGGGTTACATGCGCAAAATATTTCCTCCTCGAAATAAAAATCGACCGCGTTGAGCGTTTTTTTTTCTTGGAACGATAACTATGTCCAATCGGCTTCGTTTCGTTTTCATACACAGGGTGAGTCAAAAATGTGTACCGAGCTTTCTGGGGGTGATAGACCATTGAGAAATAAGTGTAGTTTGATCATTAAACTCATGGCCCAAAATGCATATTAAGGGAGATATATCCTTCCAAAGTTGATAAAATTAAGATAATTTCTCTGCATAACTTCTGAACGATGAAAGCTCCCCGATTGAAATTTTGTCAAAATACATTTTTTCGTCACACTTCCACATTTCTGATATTGTTATAAAGGGTGTTTTCAGAGGGTGAGTCATTGATTTTTTGTAGAAAACTTTTTTCCCTGTATTATTTTCGGTGAAAAAACAGATGCATTCGATGGAGCGAAGAAAATTACATGAAAAAGGTGTACTCTTATTCAAATACAAAAAATTGAGCCGTTCGTGAGATATTTGAGTTTTTTTAGTTACATGATATCAGCAGATTGATTTTATTCATCGCGAGATTCATCGGTATAACGATATTTCAGCAGCATTTGCATTTCCGAAGCACTCGCCAAGCATTAGAAGCATATCAGTTTTTTCAGAGAACGAATAACCTGCCATATTTCTTAAAATCTCAGTTGATAATCGCAGTGATAAATGACACAGAAAAACCACACGAACAAATCGACTACCTACAACAATGTTGACTCGAATGTTGATGACATGAACGTCAAAATTGAGAACAAAATTATTCATCATGGCCTGCTAAAATATTGTTACCGATGTAACTACATGTAACTACAAAAACTCAAATATTTCACGAACGGCTCAATTTTTTGTATTTGAATAAGAGTACCTTTTTCATGTAATTTTCTTCGTTCCATCAAATGCTCTTGTTTTTTCACCGAAAATAATACAGGGAAAAAAGTTTTCTACATAAAATAATGACTCACCCTTGGAAAACACCCTTTATAACAATATCAGAAGTGTGGAAGTGTGAGGAAAAAATGTATTTTGACAACATACATTCATGCACAAAATTTCAATCGGGTGGCTTTCATCGTTCAGAAGTTATGCGGAGAAATTATTTCAATTTCATCAACTTTGGAAGGATATATCTCCCTTAATATGCATTTTGGGCCATGAGTCTTATCATCAAACTACACTTATTTTCCAATGGTCTATCACCCCCAGAAAGCTCGGTACACATTTTTGACTCACCCTGTATAACTGTTATGTGCGTATTTTCTTGTACGAAAAAATGGCATGTGTCGTTCGCGGAAGTTAACGACTCTGTTCATCTCGATTTTCATTGCATCGATGAAAACTCGATGTCCCATCAGTGTGTCGTCAAATGTTACATTAGACATCGGGTTGTATGTAAGTGTACCAATTTACATGCGGTCGACACATGAAATATGTTTTCGTAGCTACTAAAACCGTCAACCACTCATATCTATAAACATCATGCATCGTCGGAACCGAATTCAATCCCATCCAATAATAATAATAATGAGTGCATTTTAATGTGCCGAAATTCATAACCGATTGGCACCCAGCCAATGCTTCCTATACGAACGTTTTTCCGATCGATTCGTACTAGCCGTGGCAATTTTCGATTGATACATGAATTTTGTTTACCGGGTGACACCTGGTATATTTTTTCCTGAAACAGGGATCCCCTGTAACTTTCTTGGTTGAAGAAGTGTAATGACAAAATTGCCACGAGCAAATCAATATAAAAGTGTAACTCATTGATATCTTCACTTGATATCTTCAAGTGAAAGAAGGAATCAATGTTTGTTTTTCGACAACCTGTATATTCATTTGCTTATTCTTATTCTGCGTCGAATTGAATTTAATTACAAATTGTGTCAAGATTATCCGAATGGAATAAAAAAGGTCAATAATAAGGATTATAACGAGAATAACGAATGCCTTCTTTCAAGTGTCAAAAACAACTAAACATGAAAGTATTCATAAACTGAAAGTATTATGAAGAGAAAATATATAAATTGTGTTGAAAATGAGAGCAGATTCGTTCCCGAAACGACCACTAAGATTAGTAGAAGTTTTGTTTTTATTGAACATATATTTGTTTTTCCAAATTTTTGAAAAACTTGACTTGTCACTGACATTAGAGAGTTTATCTTTCAACTGTCTGAAGGTTAAATCTCAAGCGCAGTGACATTTTGGGGCAGATCACAAATCTGTCCTTACTACAAATAAATATATTTATTTTTCGAAACGAGCAGTGAAAATCCCCGAAAATCTACAAAAAAAAAAACAATGACTTTGATGTGAAGGTTATCGCAGATTTTTGCGTCGAAACAAGCCAAAACTTCTGAACAAGCGTCTCTTTCTTGGAATCATAGATTTATCATCTCTGGAGTGATCATATTGATCGATATGATGAAAACAAGACAGAGACAATGATGTTCATTCGAAAACAACACAATATTTTCCTTCCAAGCGTGCGCAAAGTAGTGCTTTTCCGCACGCATTTTAGTGTGCAAAGTTACACTCTGAGTGCGGAAAATTCCTCAATTTTTCGTTCTACAGTTTCTTTTATGTTTTGTTGAAAAGTATAGAGTAGATTATAATTCTTGTATTTTTGTGTTATCTCACAAATTTTGTTCACTTGCGCAAAAACTCATACGAACTCCTATTCGCCAACTGCATTTGTGTGCGAAAAAGTAACTCTTTGCACACTTGTCAGGAAAATAACCTGGTGAATAACTATTTCCGCACGATTTTTATATTGTTGAAAATGAAGATATTTAGGACTAACTGAATGATCTATGTAAATATTCTGTCTTATGTGTCATTTTGTAGCATTATTATAAAATCTTTTTTGATAAAGACCTTTTCATGCACTAGTGCTGAAAAAGTTACTTTTCCGCACTAATGCTGAAAAAGTTACTTTTCCGCACGATTCTTGTATTGTTGAGAATGAGGATATTTAGGACTAACCAAATGATCTATGTAACTATTCTGTCTTATGTGTCATTTTGTAGCATTATTATAAAATCTCGTTTAATAAAAACCTTTTTTTTCATGAATAAGATGTACAAGAACACTCGTAGGAAAAACATCGTACCTAACTCTTGCGGAAAAGTACTCTGATTTCCGCACTTGTTAGGTAAATAACTATTTCAGTTCATTCGATGCATGTCTGTATTTCTTTTTGATTGCATGATAGCAGGCGCAAAATCAAATGACACGAAAAAATAAATAAAACAAAATAAAATATATACACTATCCACGAAATGAGAAATATTTCTTATATTTCATATTTCGTGCTAGATTGCTATCTTTGAAACAGCTCGGTTATGACGTTTACTCAAAGTGCCTTTACGGCGTTGCCATATATAACATGGTTTCTGAGATATCAAGATACAAGGACAATGTGAAAACTGCCAACAACTGAATTTTAATATTTTCCTGAAACCATCCGTCACAGAGACGAAGTGTTGATTACAAAGTGGCATAATTAATCAGTTTCTGCTCAACGTTTATGGTGGTCGACCTCTGCCCTGACCGAGCGACGTAATTCCTCGACCGTCGTAGCTGTCAAATCCGAAATCAACCCCCTGCTTGTTTGGTGGAATTGGAAACGATCTACGGTCGAGGATGTTGTACCGCCAGGAGGATCCCACTAATTGGTACAGCTATTCTACCAGGCGATTACGTGGGTGATTCGAAATATCTCGCCCATCTCTTGTTGTATCGTCCAGAATAGTGATGGAGAATTCTGGAGAACAGAAAAGAATGTTCTTGATTATGAAACGACGTACAAATTCGACAGTCGTTGAATGCATTTCTTTGACATTACATTTTTACATTTTTACAAAAGGGTCTCCATACTACAGGAAATTACGTATTACGTAAGTTAAAATATCAATTAGTCTAATTATAATCAATGTAAAACAAGAACCGAAGATTTAGAATATTGACGAAATACAACAAATTATTGATTTTCCAGCTTTTTGTGGGATTTTCTCTCCTCGTTTCTGAAAGATAGAGTAGAAGTTATTGAAAATTATTTCAATATATTTGTAGTAAGGACAGATTTTGTGATCTGCCCCAAAATGTCACTGCGCTTGAAATTAAACCTTTAGATACCTAAAAGAGAAATTCTCTATTCGCCAGTGACACTTTGTTTTTGAGAAATTTGGAAATACAAATTCATTCAGTAAGAATGAAACCTCTACTTATCTTGGTGGACGTTTCGTGAACAAATCTGCTCCCGTTCTTAACACAATTAAAATATTTTTATCTTCGCAAATTTTTTTTCTCAATATGTTGTCGGTTTTGACACATATTGAGAACGGGAGCAGATTCGTTCCCGAAACGTCCACCATAATAACTTCTACTCTATTTTTTAGAAACGGAGAGAAAATCCCACAAAAAGCTGGAAAATGAATGTACCACCTCCTCGAAAAATTTACAGATAGTAAAACAAATTATCTTCTAAATTCTGATGAATCAAAAACCACAATATCTGAAGAGCAGAAAAAACGTCCATGCGTAATTTTTGAGAAAATTACCGCAAGAAAATTTTTGTTTTCGAGAATATTTTTTTGAGAATACACATCTTCAATCCTGAGTTTCTGAATTACGCTGATTTGCCAGACAAAAAAAAATAATAAAAATAAAGTTCATATCAGCATACAAGGTGTGCGATTTTAACACCTCTCAATTTGGAACATCTTGAATCAACGGCTTTTCGTCGAGAGGGGCAAATCAGAAATATTATATTTTCAAGGCCTCACTCAGAAGGGATTGAAATCTCAGAATTAGATAGGTAAGAGAAATAGATCGACGAGATATTTTTTTCGGAAGAAATGGCTAGCTTATTCAGGTCAGTCATTGCTGAAATACTGATCGCATAAAAAAATTGAAGGTTCTATGGTGGTCTCGACATTCAATGGAAAACTATTATTAGAACTCATATTTCATTATGAAAGTTCAAAAAAAAATAGCAGTTGATATATTCAAGGGAATATTCTTCATACTATAAGCATTTTTACAAAGTCCTCTGAAGTTTTGACGAATTCATTCCATTTCGACACATGACACATCAATCAGCCATGAAGCAGGCTTTGGAAAGTAATTGTCTGCCATTTTTTTGTGTTATATTTGGAATGAATTCGCCCGAATTTGAGATGACTGCGATATTGCTTGGAGTATGGAGAATAGCAGAAATATGGATCATTCGATTCTTTTTCAACTTTTGATTCATCAATTTTCGGTAAACCTAGGGACATATCTTCATATTATGATTTTTTTCTTATTTCTTCCTGAGGATTGAGCTCACGAGGGAATTCAGTAACACCCTGTTCATTTTGGTATCCACACAGCTATTTGTTTTCGAATTAGAGAGGGCGCTTTGGGACCAACCCTTCCTGTCCGTCTTAATTAAGGGTATCCATCTAGCTGGCTGATCCGGATTCGAGTCAAACAACAACCGGATCATATGCTCTGGCCTGACATTATGAAATGCATTATACCGGGTGGCATTCGTCAGTCTGAAGTTTTTATATTCGAGAATTTGTAAATTCAAGGGGAGTTCGAAAATGCTACAAAATCGATTATATGCCTAGAGATCTTGGGAGCTGTCAGAGATACAATGCGAAGTTCAAATGGAGGCTGAGTTGTTTAATTAGAAGCCCGATAAAATAGCGGCAGAACTGTCGAAAAATCGATTATTTCAGATCAAGTATGTACCAGAGTATGAGTGAGTTTGAGACAAAAAGTTAATGTAAAGATGTATCCTAACCTACTTCGAATTATTCGATTATCTCAAGCAAGCCATCAAGGCATATGGAATAATCCAAGCGTATCCAGAAGAAAGATGGGATAGAATTATTATTGAAGTCAATTCGGGTGTGAATTCCAATATATGCGACCGAGATTCAATCTTTTTAAAATTCAGCGTCTTTTTAGGGAATCCGGGACGTTATAGTCCGTGCATATCGGAGACAAAAAGGAAACAGGCGAATCTAATAAGAATGAATATTTTTTTGAGATTTTTGTGCTTCCGTGCGTATAGTGCATGATTTGGGCCCACAGAAGAGAAAAAAGGCTAACGATATTACCATACCATTACGTTGAGAGAATTCTCGATTACGCTGTTTTTTATCATTTCCTTTCGGCACGCCCCTGGAAATCCATTACCATCATATTAGGGGGGCCAAAGAAAAATCTCCTGCGTCGGAGAATGAAACAAAAAAGGCTCGGATCATTCTTTTTCGCCCTAATGGACCCTTGATGCCAATTTACGAGTTCCAAATGAAACACCCTGTATTTCAGTGAGGATTGTAATTTGGTTGCCATACATCATTCGGGTGGAACATAACCCAACCGGAACATGATATCGTTGAATTCCTAATGGTAATTCATAACTAAATATTGAATGATAACAGGGCGTTCCATATTTAGAAACTTGGAAATTGCTAATTGTTTCATTAGGATCAGTGGTTCCAATTTATGTTACAAAACTCTTACCCACTATTGGAGAATTTTCGAAGGTTACAAAATGATATTATACAGGGTGTTTCCAAAATTGGATCGTTGAATTAAAGGGGGTTTCCTGTGAGCCATGATGACAGAATGAAGAGCAGAAAAAAGTTTGAACGATTGGGTCGACTCTCGCACTGTTCCCAGTTTATTTTTATTTCGTGAACTTCACGAAATCGGCGTCATCCTTGTCTCTAAAGACATCTTCGAATTCCTAAAGTGATCTTCATAAAATTCATTTAATTCAATATTTTATCAGAATGAATGAACATGAAAACATTTTCTTGTTAACCCCAAGAAGAACATGTTGATGTATAACAATTTTTTGGTTTCACGTCATAATTTTTTTTTAAACCGTTGTTTCCAATTAACGAATGCTTTTTTACAAGCTTGTAATGAGACATTTTTTTTTCTACTTGCATAACATCGTATTCCTGATTGTGAGTAGAAAAAGCATTTCAATTAAAAACAAACCATCGCCAACTTTTTGAAGGTTATTTTCATGATTGGAATTTTAGAAGTGTTCTACATTATTATATCGGGTGAATATTTAACTGAAATTATTTCGTAAACAAAGACTTGAATCAAAATTTCACGAGAGTTTGACTCCTGAAGATTGACTTCCTCTTCTGAATTGATCAAGGAATCCGATTCAATCCAAAAAATATTTAATGGCGTTGAAAATAGGGCGGGGAAAGTGAAACTACCCTCCTGTATTTACCCCAATAGACAATCTTGATGAGTTACTTACGTCAAGTAAGGAATACCATTTCATAAGTACTCATGAGATTCATGAAATTTTGAATTTGATCAAATCCTCCTCTTAGAATTATCCAGAGACAACTCAGTTTTCTGAGACTGGGTGATACACTGGGTGTTCTACAAGCTGCCGCAGTTTGTTCTCAAGAAACAATTGTATTTTTAGTGTACGTTGAATGAAAAGAGATAGATTTCGACTGTGCTGTCGTTTTTTTTTTATTCTTTGTGGATCCATTGTTGGGTATATCTGCAGAAGCAATTTTTTTTGGGTCACCCAGTTGAATGTACTTATAAATAGATGCAACACCTGTTTCTTATCAACTAACAGGTTTGATAAATCGCCGGCTCAGACTGTAGAGATCACCGCATTCACCCACTAAACGTTGTTAAACACGTGTTCCGTAGTATTTCGATCAAAACAATCGGGGATTCAGCAGAAATTTTCTGCCTCGATCTCCGCTGTGAGGAAATAAAGTTCTCGAAATAACGGAGGAATTATACAGGGTGGCTTTTTTTGGCGCGTATTAATTACTACCACCGAAACGGCTATAGTTGTGATTTCCGTGTTATCGGAAACGAGTTGGCTTTTTGGAAGTTCAATCAATGGTGTTGACATGTTTTGCGTGGTGTCTGGAAAGTGCCAGAATTTCATTCTAATAATATTTCATGTTCCTGAAAGTTGGAAAGTGTTGATTACAAAGTTGCATAATTTGCCAGTTCCTATAGAATAATAACAGAGTTATTATTATCAACTTATAATTTTTCCACTTTCCAATTCTTGAATATTGAACATAGTGAAACCACGAAATTCCAGATGTTTCAATTCTGCTTGAGATATCGGGTTGATTGTTGTCATAAATTGATTTGCGATGTATTATAACAAAAAAGATGATCGAAGTACAAAATGAATGAGATAACAAAAAATACATTGTGTGTTTTTATTAAACCACTATGCAACTGAAGCCTCTTTCGGATCGTAGGCATTTGACTGGAAATTATTCGATTTAGGGTATTGAAATCGCGTTTTTGATCTAAATAATTGGAAAATGCGAATGATAATGAAAAATGAATAGTAGACAAAATATCCAACTATCAATTCGAATTTCAATCAGCATATATAAGAGTACGGAATCCATTATATTTTACAATTTCAAATGTAGATTTGTGTTGTCAAACAACAACATTTACATAAATACACTGGTCTCAACACATAAATACCACGGAGGTCTTGCACGGATAAGTGAGAATTAAAATGCTCCTCGGTTAGCTGATGCGTGCCATGGGCGCCGCCATATCGGCCTCGGCTGCTGTGCCGACCTCCCTTCGCCACCGCTGCAATGAAAGTTTCACTTTGAAAAAATATCACGAAAAGAACAAAAATTTTAAATCACCCAAGATCAGGGTGCATAATACAGTAATCTCTTTCATTATCCTAATTATTTTCGTGATCAGTTATTCATTAGTAGTATTTTTATGCAGATTGCTACGTCGTGATGATGATAAGAACTGTTTTCGTGAATATGTTGGAAGAAATTTGCCGAAAGTTAACAGGTTCCACCTACCAATACAATTTTGATTGGATATGGATTTCCATTCGTGGGGTTACATGAATCTTGGTTTGCGCCAATCTATATCATTATGACACAGAAAGTGACAACGTTCGGAATCGAACTCGATGTGAAGCAGCCGTTCACAAATAAATTATACCTACATCACGTATCGGCAGTCTCTGCAAGGTGAATGTTTCGATCATGGGCGTGCTTTACCTAAGAAGGTGTTTTTCATCTGATGGTTTATATTACTATTATGATTATGTAACCATACAAGGTATCAAGTGGAGAGCAAAAATGGACTATTTCTTACTTGGAGAAAAAAAAAAGGGGATTTCGAGTAGATATAGCTGCTTGAGGGGCGCCCTTGTGGTCCGGATCCTGTTATGATGGTAAACAGACCAAAAGGGTCCCACACGATACAATCGTGTTTGCCAGAAAAAAGTAGAAGTGGCGAAAAATAAGCAGACAGTTGATCAATTAGAAATATCGTTCGTCGAAGGAAACTTACAATGAATATATTCAATTTTGAATACTGAAATTCAACAACAAATATTGGTTCCCACTTCGTTAGGTGGGAATAATCCGCTCAATGAATCTCTTCATTCTTAGATAAAACACCCTATATACGCCTTTCTAGTGAATAGAAAAATAATATTACGACGTCTCGAAATAAAATTTTGGTCCCTGGTTAATAATGAAATTCTCTTTATCTTGGTATATAAATATCTATTTCATATACCCAGCTTGATTTACTCCAAATGTGAAAAACCAAAATAATCCACTAGTAGGCACGTGGTTATTCGAAAATTCGTCTGCTTTCCTACCAAACGTGTGAGCATACTGAATAGAATGAAAGATCGCGAAATGCATGGAAAGAACGGAAAAAACAAAATGTTCAGACCAAGGCTGGAGAGAACTTTTTTTTGCATGTACAAAATGTTTGAATTGATGTGGTTCAATATTTTAATTCAATGCATACTGGGTGGCCCAATGAAATCGAAATAAGGTCGATTCAGCATATTTATCGTTCTCAGAATGAAACAAAAAGATGGAACCGGTCGATTTTTATTTCGAGGGGGAAATATTTTGTCCATGATTTCAACTTTTTCACTTCAAACCTCTCGGAGGGGTGAACTCCAACCCTTGAATCTCAAATGGGATAAGGTGTCAAGTGATACATCATTCTGAAGGTGATCGAAACCTCTCACCAACGCTTCCTTGTTTTCCAAATTCAATGCAGTAGTTCTCGAGAAAACACGTTTATGAAAATAATCGGCTAGTGATGGAAAATAACGCTTTTTTCCCTTTCATCACTATTTCTCATCTTGTAGTTAGAATGATGTTCATCTAAGCATCTAAGCCTTATGTTTTTTTTTTAAATCCTGTCCTATCCAACATTACATAAAGAATCATCAATTTCAATGTCAGTTCCTTGATCTCTCAGTGACATGCATACTTTGTTTCGTTTTCATTGGGCCACCTTGTATTTATGGACAATGTGATGATCAATTGGTCATTATTTATAATCTCCGGGCAATTTGAAAATGATCCTTTCATCTGAGCTCATATATATATTGTTTTAAATGTTCGTGATGAAGCATTTTATCATCGAATGTGATCCTTTCACATATTCTTTCATTTTATCTTATTGAACGATTGAATAATTTTGAGAAAGTATCTTTCTCAAATCTCCGCAGCATTATAAATAATACCTAAATAATCACATTGTCCATAACATATATATTCATTTTTCAGCTTTTCATGGGATTTTCTCTCCTCGTTTCTAAAAAATATAGTAGAAGTTATTAAAAATTATTGCAATATATTTGTAGTAAGGGCAGATTGGGGATCTGTCCCAAAATGTCACTGCGCTTGAAATTAAACCTGTAGATACCTAAAAGAGAAATTCTCTATTGGTCAGTGACACCTTGTTTTTGAAAAAATTTGGAAATACAAATATATTTGATAAGAATGAAACCTCTACTTATCTTGGTGGACGTTTCGGGAACGAATCTGCTCCCGTTCTCAACACAATTAAAATATTTTTCTCTTCCTAAAATTTTTCAATGTTTTCGATTTTGACACTGAAAAGTGACAATTTGGTAACCAGAATTCCTCCGTCTACCAAATTGTCATTTTTCAGTGTCAAAATCGAAAACATTGAAAAATTTTAGGAAGAATTTACAGACAGTATTTAACATATATATTATTTTGGAATACTCTGAAATTCGTTTTCATGTAACAACCTCAATAATCGCAGATTTGCAGTAGAAAATTCACGTTTCGTTCTCGAAAATTCACATCGAATATGCAGAAGTAATGGAGTGTTTCAATAAGCAAACCAAATAATGAATATTTATGGTTCGAATAGTTATTATGTAATGGTTCGATAACGGTAGATGAATTTATAATTAAAACGAGTTTCAAAACATTTCAATAATGAGATAGACAGTATGCTCTGCCTGGCCCTGTCGAATAATTATTTCAGGATCATAACGTCGTTATTTATCGACGCAAAACAAATCATTAATGGATTTCGTAGTATAAGTACGGCAGTTTAGAATATGTATATCTGATGCATGTTATACGTCATACATCATTTAAATGCTTTAGCGTACGAAAATAGACTGTGCGATATCGACAGGATATATTGGATTTATTTTCGCTAATTGTTCAACTCATTGTAATTGTCAGTTTGACAACGGCAAAAGCTACGACAAATGCACTAGTGTTTTTTTTTCACTTATTCATTTTGTTCATCAAGTAACGCTGGGTTGGTTAGCAAAATAAATAGTTTGACATGTTTGTCAATAACTCATGAATTAAACTAGGACTGAAAATGTGTGTCCACGAACGTACAGTTTAGAAATTGTACAAATTAGAATGGTTCAATCAAGTAAAAAAGAGCGTATTGAAATTCTAATGATGATCGGTTATGGTGATTGTGAAATTTATTTCCGTCAATTAGAATTTGATACTTGGAAAACAAAAGAGTACTCGTTTATTTATAACTATGCAAACAAACAACATCAATTAGTTTATCTGAATAGTTTTTAGCTATATTCCTCCTTTTTACAATTTTTTCTTACACTTAACTCACTATGTATGACAATCTCTTCCAAAATCTGTAAAAATATATAGGGTGTCCCATTTAAATTGGAGAAGTTGATGGCATTTCCGGCTAAACCGGAAGTATATTATCAACAAAAAAATGTACATGAGATGCATTTTGTTTCACCTGCAAATTTTCATGAATATCGTTCTGTTCGTTTAAAAGATATTTACTTGGTTCCATACTTTATCCCAATCCTGTATACAGGCCCATTCAAATTTGAGAGTAATCATAAATATTGTGAAAAAAATAGAAATAGATTCCTTGCTGAAAACTATGAAATGAGTTCAAAAACTTCTTTCTAAAGACTCGTAGATTTCGAGATCACAAAAAAACGCACATCTAACATTTGTTTGGAATACTTTCGATATTCTTTGATTTTGTTTGCTTGCAATGGTTTCAATAGTGATACTGAAAATATCGAACAAATGAAAATAATAAAGACAATAATTGTTAGTTAGTTAGCAGATACGATATGAAATAGGTTCATTTGGAATTACTCAATATTGAAAAAATATTCACTTTGAAATTTGGAATTTGAATAAATTGCAGAAAACACCGTTTGCATAGAAATGTTTTATATTCTATATTTCGAAATTCACGTGTCTTTGGGAAGAAGTTAACGAGAACTATTTCATTACTTTTTAGCAAGGAATCTATCTATGTATATAATATTTGATTTTGTTACAATATTGATGAAACACAGATTTCAAACAAAAGAGTTATGAATTGAGTTGAAGGTGAGTACCAGAACAATATCATAGGGTTTCATATTTATCACCGAGTTTATCACCACTGTCGCTGGATTAGTACTTTTCTAATGAAATATCGATTTCGAGTGTATTTTATGAAGATTAATGCAACTCTGTGACGAGTGACATTTTCTTCAATCTCTCTCAACGATTTTCTGCTAAATCTTGCCATTTCGAAAAGACTTATAATCGAACGGAAAACAAATTCTTTTGCATTGGTAGTATTGACGACAGATATATATAGGTAGGTAGATAAAAGCTGAAATGTCTGTCTGATCTGACGTTCGATTTGCTGATTATGACACATTTGAAAACTCTCCTTGCTCAGTGAAATATGTGAATTAACGAAGATGAATTGATTGTTAAGAAAATAGTGGGACACCCTGTAGTTACAGATTATCCATAACCAATACATCCTGAGTAGGTATTGGATGTAAATGCTGCTCAAAATATGTAAATATCCGTGTTCTGGTTTATGCAAATTCATACTATCGTTTCATTCAAACATTTTAGATAGGAAATAGTGTTTTTATAGACACACAAGTCAGGGTGAGAAAATGACCAATCGTTGGCCGTATTCCAGGAACTTGGCAGATGAATGTCAAAACAGAATAATTCAAAATCGTTCGAGTAACAAGGTCTCTAATTAAACGGGTTCTCTTCAATACGTAATTTCTCATTAAACTAACATATTCGTGTGTCTACGCGAAAGATCAAACGGTGTATTCATGAATGTATTCGTACGTCTTTGTGATGTTTTTATTCGAATAAGAACTCCACAACATTGTCGTTTTATTGATGAAAATGTTGGTGGAATAAAAGACGAAATTTCTGTCTGTACCGACCATGGCAACAATAAAATGGATCTTTAGATTCCTATTTGCCGGATCATCATTCATAGTATCGACATGGAAATTGTATCTTATTATGAGACATCATCTACCACCACATCAGTCTGGTTAGGAAAAAAATATTTGAAACTAATACCTTACCTATCTACAGGGTGAGTCAAAAATGTGTACCGAGCATTCTGGGGGTGATAGACCATTGAAAAATAAGTGTAGCTTGATGATTAAACTCATGGCCCAAAATGCATATTAAGGGAGATATAGCCTTCCAAAGTTGATGAAATTAAAATAATTTCTCCGCATAACTTCTGAACGATGAAAGCCACCCGATTGAAATTTTGTGCATGAATGTATGTTGTCAAAATACATTTTTTCGTCACACTTCCTCATTTCTGATATTGTTATAAAGGGTGTTATCAGAGGGTGAGTCATGATTTTTTGTAGAAAACTTTTTTCCCTGTATTATTTTCGGTGAAAAAACAGGAGCATTCGATGGAGCGAAGAAAATTACATGAAAAAGGTACTCTTATTCAAATACAAAAAATTGAGCCGTTCGTGAGATATTTGAGTTTTTGTAGTTACATGATATGAGCAGATTGATTTTATTCATCGCGAGATTCATCGGTATAACGATATTTCAGCAGGCCATGATGAATAATTTTGTTCTCAATTTTGACGTTCATGTCATCAACATTCGAGTCAACATTGTTGTAGTCGATTTGTTCGTGTGGTTTTTCTGTGTCATTTATCACTGCGATTATCAACTGAGATTTTAAGAAATATGGCAGGTTATTCGTTCTCTGAACAAATTGATATGCTTCTAATGCTTGGCGAGTGCTTCGGAAATGCAAATGCTGCTGAAATATCGATGAATCTCGCGATAAATAAAATCAATCTGCTGATATCATGTAACTACAAAAACTCAAATATCTCACGAACGGCTCAATTTTTTGTATTTGATTAAAAGCACCTTTTTCATGTAATTTTCTTCGCTCCATCGAATGCTCCTGTTTTTTCACCGAAAATAATACAGGGAAAAAAGTTTTCTACAAAAAATCATGACTCACCCTCTGAAAACACCCTTTATAACAATATCAGAAATGTGGAAGTGTGACGAAAGAATGTATTTTGACAACATACATTCATGCACAAAATTTCAATCGGGTGGCTTTCATCGTTCAGAAGTTATGGGGAGAAATTATTTTAATTTTATCAACTTTGGAAGGATATATCTCCCTTAATATGCATTTTGGGCCATGAGTTTAATCATCAAACTACACTTATTTTTCAATGTTCTATCACCCCCAGAAAGCTCGGTACACATTTTTGACTCACCCTGTATATAACGCCGCTGTTTTACACCTAATGACTGCAGTCCTTGCTGGTCTGATGGAACCAACAGTATCAGATCATATAAAATAAACATTACATTACATTATTCATGCACTTCATAGTCTCAGTTTATTTTGCTGAAATTGTATATTTTGTTACATTATGCTTCAAAAGAAATATCTCGTATAATGTTTCAGTGGAAGAAGTGTTTGGATTCCGTTGAAAAGTTGACTTTTCGACTATTTCATAAAAGTCTTGACTAATTCCAACCCTGGTTTTCATTCAATGTAAACACGCGAAATTTGACTAATTAATTTCAATGCTGGAAATACGATTCATTCGAATCGTTTTCAGACACACCCAATTAATGCTTCAAAGGCAAATGTAATTTCGTGCCTGGATTTCTGCTCCAGACTCTCTGCCAAACTATACGGTTTGGGCGTCCCAGAAATGCAAAACTGCAGTTTTTTGGCGTGAGATGTGTCATACAGGGAGTCAAGAAAAATGTATACCAAGCAATTATCGACAGTTACATTCATGTGTTTTGTTGTTTCAGCCTGAAAAACTGAATGTACACAAAAATGACTCTGAGAGCTGGGACTACACCATATCATTATGTGAGTACTTTTTAAAATCTTTTATGAGCGTTTTATACTCGTCAGACATTTATTTTATGCTCTCTGTTAATCAATTGATCTGACTTTCATGTGATGAAATTTTTCCATTCTGGACCCAATATAATGGCACCCCTATGCATTTCGAAATCGTTCGGACTCCTCAAGATGGAGAACCCTCAAGATTTTCTTTTGATTTCGTGTCTAGATTTTTATACCCTTTGTTCCATTTCAGAATTTCATCTTATTGTGCGTTCACATTCAAAAATTATTTCGATTTCTAGGATACTTTAGGAATTCAGTTACATTTTTGAGCGGGAATATCATTGTCCTGAAACCGACACTGAAACGCATAGTTTGTGGAAGAATTAATTTTATTTCTGAAAAATTCGGGGATACCGCATTTGGATGATAGAGGGAAACAAGTTGTCGAACCAAATTTAATAACAAGTCAGTCAGTTGGGATGAAAAGATTGAAATACATTCGACATTGCAGATTCGCAAAGAAAATTGATTTTTTTGAGTACGCATTTTTCAAGTCATATCAGAAATGAGCTGGATGAGTTGACAGAAGAATTGACAGTTTTTCAAATGGAAACCCCTTTATTTCATTCCATATTCGCATAGTGATTACCATTTCAAGTTCAACGATGCCTGGCTTTGAATAGGGTTATGTCGGACGACTATTGGGGAATATTGGGGATTCTGTTGTGAATATGCCTTTCGATATAACCCTGTCAAACTTGGAATCTTTGAATTCATAATGAATGTCCCTATCCGAAAGTGGAATAAAATAGTGGGGTGTCCATTTGAAGAAACTTCGACTTTGCTTCGCAAACACTTCGCAAACACTTTGTATAAAGGAAATATCGGATTCATTCAAACCTTTTCTTCCTTACTGTACAATATTCAGGTAATACGACTAAGATAATATCTATTCCTAATAATACCATGAACTTCAAAGTTATTACACATATCTGACAATAATTATTCATTTATAATATCTCCTCATTAGATTGAGCTCACACTCGCCAGTGTTTGAGTTCATTTTTCAAAATATTTTTTTCGAGCACTCACGGACAAGTTGTCGCAGTAAGTTGAGAGTAATCTCGAGAGAGTCGAAGTTCTTTCGACTCGAGAAGGTTTCCTTGGCTATATGCTATATGCTATATGCTATATGCTTGGCTATTTACTCTAGTGAGATTTCATTTCATCGGGTTCCCAGCGTCGGAAATCTTCTCTCAAATGAGCTCTGGAGAGTCCAGAGAAGGGTTCTGGACCGGGAAATTGTATGTTTGCTCCTTCCTTGACAAGACAGTATGCTTCCTCATCGTCTCTAATATCTCGTGGCCTGACACCCACATCAAAGTGACTGGTGTTGGTGATGGTACCCAGCATGGATATCGACGACTTCATACGAACATTGGACATTGTGTGATCCGCCTTCTTGGTGAAGATACAAGCTTGAGTTTTTGCTGCATTCAACTGCGAACTCAGAACTAGATTTTCAGGTCCTCATTTGAAAATTCTTCCTTGCCAGATCTTTATTTACTTATCGACCTGTTTGCTTGTGGCCTCACCAGATGATATAGATTAGGTTCAGAGAAGCAGGAGGCGGTTTGAATTGTACTATCATATCATCTGCAAAGCTATGGACTAGGCAGGAGTCACATCCAACAGATCATTGATGGTGGAGCAAAAACAAAGCTGGTATGGTGGCAAAGCATAATTGGTAATCATTGTATCAGACGAGACTTGTTCTACTCCCACATGGAGTGAAGAAAATCCATTGCGAACGGTTCGTTTTGGATCATTTCAAGATACGTATTTCCATGAATTCTTCCAGCGATTAACATAAGCACAATATATAACGTGGCGTTAAAGAATCTCTATACGGTAGCCAGTTTTTTCTCAACTTTTTTTCCATACTTTGGCGACTTGGTATCTCGTTCGCGACAAATGAAGACGGTGTAAATCTCGACACGGTCCCGTCTAACGACGTCGTTAGTGTTCGTGTGCTAGAAATCCGTGTCGTCTCATTGATATCGACCACGAGCGTTATACAGAGCGCGAACCGAGTCGATTCTGCGGTCGAAAAAAAAAAAAACAAAAAAGGAAAACCTCGGACGGGATTTCGAGAGACGTGCGTCGCTTCTTGTCGGAAACGGCCACCAGAGGGCGTGATGGATAGCTCGTCGGAGGGAATTTGTCCCGAGGAAATGCGATCGGGTGGATGATGATGATGATGGATAGGGGTTGTTGCGATGGACCAGAGGCGGCTCGTGAGATATTCGCGAGGGGGAAGCGAAACTTTTTGAATAGGTGTATACTGTGGTATTTGAGTATTGGTTGAATTGAGGAGGAAAAGTCGTGATGTGAACAAAATACGTATTTATAACACGTTTATAATTGTACAGGGTTTTTTGCGGTCAGAAATAACTTTATAAATCTGAATTTTAGGGTTATTCAACATTCTCTTTCGTCCTAAAAATATTTTCAAGGTCATAACACTATCGGCTATATCGGATGTCATCATCAGCTTTGTCATTTTGAATTGAACACTCGGTATATGATTCCATCCATGGATTCCTGGGGAAATTGCACTCATGATGAGTTTCATCAGGTTTCTTTATACACCTATTTTCAACTGTTTCTTAGATATCTTGATTGTTTCGGAAGAAGAAGCACAGGAATGATACTTTCGAAATCCACATCACCAATTGATTTATCTCATACAGGGTATTCAGAATTGGACGACCGATTACATTCTTTTCAATGTTGGAAAAGTTCGTTCTCTCAAACGTGACACCCTGTATTTATCGGATGGTCGAATGCAGAAGTTGGTTTTGCATCGACCCGTTATAATTTTCCCTGTACCTATTTCCAACGGTTTCCTTGATGATCCATATTTTTTATTTTGATATGGTTTTTGGCAGAAACTCAAATGTGACACCCTGTAGAATTTGATGCTGTATTGATTCGCTATAACTGTTCCTTTACCTTTTCCTAACGCTATTCTCGTTCGTTTCGAGAGTTGAAAAATGTATCAAAGTATATTTCTTAAGCTGTGATACGAGATAACCCTGTATCTATTGATTGTTTTTCACCATGTAGCAATAAAATTTGTATGCTTACGTTTCAACTGATTGGCTCATATCGATTATTCGGACTCGAAAACAGTTTTTTTTTATCTTTCGTAGATCAATTAATCGAGTGTAGAAAGATCATAGGGAATAACTAATTACATCGAACTGTAAAGCAATCGAATTCCATGTTTTCGGTAATTTTACATGATCGTTCTGATTGAATCTAGAATTTTAATGAACAGCTCGATGAACTGCTGGAAATCTTGTAAACCGAATGTCCCGAAATATCGTGTTATCCCAGAGAATATTTTTATGTTGAAAAATATTGTTATAGGAAATTCAGCTCAAGATTTCGATATATCCAGTATTGTTTCCATCATCTTGAGTACTTACAGGCTGTCCGAAATGAGCTCCAATATTCCCAACTCATCCTCAAATCGACCTGATATTTCCAGAAAAATAAAAATAGGAACAGGATGTTCCATGAAAAGTGGCATACCAGTCGCTATAGCTTCACGTACTGCAATCTAGCACTGATAATTTTTTTTCTCAACTTCAACTCTAATGACTGCGACATTCTTAATTTTCTGTCAATTGGTAACATACAGAGTAGATCATTATTGTGACACTGCTATTCTAGATAGAAGAACGACATTTTGACAGGAGTTGTTAGTTAATGAAAGGCCTTTTCACAGGATTCATTTTCTTTGTCCAGACTGACCAAACAAAGCGTGGCGTTTCGAAATTATATTTCTCCAAGTGGAACACCCTGTATACTTTGACATACATATGATTTTTGTTTTTGAAAATCTGACGCGGAAAAATGCTGAAATCCATGATCCAAACTTGCATGATTATCGATAGTCAATATCATATTCTATAACATGAAACTTTCATCCTCTTCCTAGAATGTACAGGGTGGTCAGAATAACACTTCAACTGTCTCGAATTTCAAACGGTCGTAACTTATTTTTTTCTTGTACACACCTTGTATCATTCTAGACTATTCCACAGCTATCTCGATAAGCTTATTATAGTTCAGCAGTTATATTGAGAACTTTCTCATTTTTGAACACCCTGTATGATTAAAATACATGGAAGATTTCTAATTTGTCTATATTTGTCACGAATGACGTGGAATTTCAATTACCTACAAAAATTTGGCCATGATAAGGAAATGCATTGTTCTTGTACTGATATATAAATAAAAATTACGAGAGGATTTTTCATTTTATATTTCATAATCGTGGCCAAATTCTTGTGCCTCATGGAAAAATCATGTTACTCGTGATAGAAAATATAGAAGAAAAAACTTTCACGCATGCATTTTGATCATACAGGGTGTTGAAATGAGAAAAACTCTCA
This sequence comes from Gastrophysa polygoni, assembly GCA_963576655.1. NCBI lineage: Eukaryota > Metazoa > Arthropoda > Insecta > Coleoptera > Chrysomelidae > Gastrophysa > Gastrophysa polygoni. The sequence continues at coordinate 51,553,481 of OY755083.1, forward strand.
ATTAAATAGCAGCTAAACTATGATGTTTAGATGTATCAAATCAGTGATCTGTCAACAGAGCAATTGTTTCAGTTTGCCACATTGATGATCCACCCTGTGTGTTGTTGAACAAAAATATTGTTAGTGCCATCTTGTACCTTGAGGAGTTATTTCATCTGCTTTTTCTTTTCCAAAAATCGGTCAGTTAATGTGCATATTCTTTTCCTGGGTGTTATACTATCCCAATGAAGCTTGTTTTTTTTTGTCGAAAATGCTAGTTGCAATTCAATTAGTGATCACTGTACTTTTTTCGATCGATTTCCTGATGTTAAACTGTTCGAATCAAGAGTGTTTGTTGTATTATTTAGGTTTGTTTAATTGCCGATCCAGATAATTTCGAATTCATGCGATGCTTTGAACGCTTTGTACGCAAGTTATTTTCGAACTCGTTATAAATAAACTGCCAATTGACAGATCCTAATTGGTATTTAGGCATTCCTAAATCATTAAAATTCGGCGTATGGAATTAAAATTAGTCGATTGTCAGGTTTATTTTTACAATAGATTCAAAATGGTGCGTGCTCTACTTGTGCATATGCGTACCTACGAGGTGGTCAGAAATTTAGGAGCTATACAAGATGTTCTCAAAGGTGTGAGATATTTTTTTTTTGTCAACGGGAAATTGAACATAACAAAGAATAATAATATTTCCGGAAATCATTCATTCAGACAGTTGGAAGAATTTTGCTCAGTTTGGTTCAAAAATGTGATGCGAATAGTTTTTAGGAGATGAATAGCGGTAGAGGAGAAACAGTGAAGAAAGCGAAGAGAAGACGCTTAGTACTTATTTTACGCCTATCATCATTCATCATCATCAGTACCGTATCATCTGCTATTTTTCTAACTCCTTTATTTTACAACTTTTATGAAGTCGTTTTTCGGTAATGTTGTTTGCTTGGATTAGTTTTATATGTGCTTCTATATGTAGTTGGGGCCTTATTTTAGTTTTTTTTTTTTCAGCTTTTGATGGGATTTTCTCTCCTCGTTTCTAAAAAATAGAGTAGAAGTTATTAAAAATTATTGCAATATATTTGTAGTAAGGACAGATTTAGGATCTGTCCCAAAATGTCACTGCGCTTGAAATTAAACCTTTAGATAACTTAAACAGAAATTCTCTATTGGTCAGTGACACCTTGTTTTTGAAAAAATTTGGAAATACAAATATATTTAATAATAATAAAACCTCTACTTATAAGTTAAACCAAGATAAGTAGAGGTTTTATTATTATTAAATATATTTGTATTTCCAAATTTTTTCAAAAACAAGGTGTCACTGACCAATAGAGAATTTCTCTTTTAGGTATCTAAAGGTTTAATTTCAAGCGCAGTGACATTTTGGGACAGATCCTAAATCTGTCCTTACTACAAATATATTGCAATAATTTTTAATAACTTCTACTCTATTTTTTAGAAACGAGGAGAGAAAATCCCATCAAAAGCTGAAAAATGAATGTACCACCTCCTCGAAGAACTTACAGACCTTATTTTAGTGTTTTATGTTGGGTTCATTTATGGTGAAGTTTTTCATAGAACCCCCAAAATGCCACATTGGGCTTGTTACGTCATATCCTGGGCATACATCATAGGCATAGGGAATATTGATACAGTTCGATATGGAAATCCATCTTTTATTTAGTGAAATGAAAAATAAGGCATTCTGAGAAAAAAAAAGAGTTATGGCTATTTGAAGTTCCTCAAATCTTTCCCGAAACTTGGAAGATTTCCAATTGTTTTCCCTCGATTATGGATTGATCACAAGGAAAATCTATTTCTTCTCTTGCTGTTGCTCGAAAATAACTCCGTTACAAAAAAATGACCTAGTTATCGATTTTCAACGATGACGGTGTCTACTTCCGGTATAACCGGAAGTGCCACCATCTTGAAAACATTTTCATTAATCAGCGAATCGTGATTATGGCTCTCCAGAAAATTTCAGAGTGCTATCATCATTGTAACCTAGAAAACTTCTATTGTGCGCTGTAAATGATGAAGAGAAGCGGTCCCAGTATTGAGCCTTGCGGTAAACCTTCGATTCAAAGCGAACTCAAGCTTCGACAATTATATATAATCTCACATGAGTATTCCTTCCTAAACATTTTTAGATGATGTTTGAAACTAACTAGGGTTCGTCAAGTGTTTACCAGGTATACCTAAGATATTTTCGTGAGCTGAGAAAAGGAAAAAAAAGATAGTCCTTGACCCATTTTCCATGAGACGTGTCTATGATAATTTCGTGCTTCGATTGAGACATGGTCGTTATGCTCCGGCATCCGTGGAAATTAATAAAAAACGCAATGACAAATCATCGACGATCAACTTAACTGGGAACCTCGTTTCGCGGTATTGGGTCACGCGTGCACTAATTAAAACATGCTCTCAGGCCCGGTGCCAAGCAGACTTTCCACCTGATTTTAATCCGGCGACGACGATCGTATACTTCGTTGAACGGACAAGACGCTGCTCAGATGGAATGTCAGTCTGAATCATGCCAAATCAGTTTCGAAATGTACGACAAAAGATGTGCCGTATTTTTTTTGCTTTGAATTTGTTCCACTTTGAACTGGCTGTGAATTTATTACTTTTTGAATGAGATGGTTGACTGAAAGCACAATTGTACGATTTTGCATGAAGTTTTAGAGTGTTATAGTAACAGAAAATAACTCGAATTCATCGAGATAAATTACTTATGCCAGCTCAGAATAATGCCACACATGCTGGTTCTTTCATTCAGCAAGACCAAAGACGGAGACAGATCAGTGCTATGAATAATCTGGCAAGAATTCAATGCAACGAAAACTCAAGCTTGTAATATCTTCTCCTGGAAGGCAGATCGCATAGTTTCTCTCTTAAGTATCTAAAGGTTAATCTCAAGCGCAGTGACATTTCGGGGCAGATCACGAATCTGTCCTTACTAAAAATATATAAATTCTATTATATTTTTTGGAAACGAGTAGAGAAAATCCCACGAAAAGCAGGAAAAATGAACTGACATCCCTTTTGAATTTTTTGATTTAGAGATACCATTTTGATGAGAGAACTTTCGTATGGATGCCAAAAAAAATAGTTCTCTAGAGCTTGTAGTGAAGGGATTCTGCTATGAAATATCGAACATTTCCATCTGAGATTCTGATATCGTATAGCTAATTGCAAGACGTTTCAAATGAAGAAACTCTTCTAGCAAGGTCTATGACGTTTATCTGGACAACCTCAATATATCTGCAGATTGAAAATATAATAATATAAACGTCGTCAATAAACGAGCCTGGTGGTTTTACTGCGCCCATTACTAAAGAACGGATCTTGGCCAATAATGGCAATTAGAGGAATTGGAATCGGTTTTATGTTGTCAATAAAATTTGGAATATTTATTTCTGTTCATTGTCCTTTCTAATATATTTCTGATTGGTTAGAGTCTATTGATCGTTAAATGCATTGTGGTTCCGTCGGTATCAGTCGTATGGAAAAAATATTTATTCACAAAACTCTAAAGGAAATTTTGTCTTCTACAATATTGACAGTAGGTATTTTTCACCTTGAAAGTACCTGTAAAAAGATAATGTGAAATATAACGATTTTTGGGCGTCATTTTTCGCGATTTCTCTTCATATTTCCTCTATCCCACTTGAGGTCTTGGGACTCTCTTGAGAATCATCCTGTGAGGTATCTGAACTTATTGTGAAAAGTCAGGAGTCAAAAGTATTTCCAAATAGTCATTTGGATTTCAAAGAGCATCATTTTGATTTCAAAATTGTTTGTTGTATCTCAAAGAATATTAACATATTTCATGAATCGTGAATTTTGTTTCAAAATAGCAATTCGTATTCAAAAATAGTCATTCGAATTTCAAGAAGTATCAGTCGAATCAATGAAATAAACTAACAGTTCAATTTCTGAAATGGTAATTTTTATTGAGTATGTCAAACGTATTTTATAAAGAATGATTCATATTGTTACTACATCTACAAATTATAGTAGCATTTAGACTACAGTGGATCACTTTCAAAGTAAAATACTACAAATATATTGCAATAATTTTTAATAACTTCTACTCTATTTTTTAGAAACGAGGAGAGAAAATCCCATCAAAAGCTGAAAAATGAATGTACCACCTCCTCGAAGAACTTACAGACAGTATTTATAAAATAGATAAGTTTCGATATTGTGAAAATGAATATTGAAATTGAAATCACTTTTCATTCGATATGAGGAATTTGAAATACATTTGACGTTTTTCGAAATTGAATTGATTATTTCAAAATACATATGATACTTTTTGAAATTGAATCGACTAATTTGAAATACAATTGACGCATTCTGAACTAAAATTGGAAAAGGTGTAGATGTATTGTAGATGGCTATTGATAAACACTATAGTGAAGTCTCCTCCATTTATATTTTTGGCATCTACGAAAGTTCTCCTCCTTTCAAAATGATATCTCGTGAAGAATTTTAAATACTCAAATGAGCTGTTAGTTGGTGGTATAAATCATTACTTCATAGTTACTTTATGAACACATAGTCCAGAATGATATATTTGGAAAAATCGTGTGATTTTTTTTCAAGATGTTTTGTTCGATAGTTATTCTGGGTGGTTTGTTTCAAACGGAACGCACTGTAGATTACGTGAATCGCAAAATGATAATGTATTATCCGGCACTGTTGATAACGGATGAGTTGGCAGGTGCAGCTTTTTGTTTAGCAGCAATCCAATTATTGTGGTATTTCGTTTGTCGCACTAAATATCCTTTGTTAATTAGTGTTATTTATTACGTGAAAGAGCGATCTCAATTGCAGAAACAGCACCAACATACAATATAATAATATGTTTTGTAATTAATTTAACAAATGTACCAGTTTTTCAATTTTCATTTTAGAATGTTGGCAGTGAAGTTGACTAGTGATATAACGTACTCACGATATATATACAATATTCACAGTCAACCTATATTTATATTGATAGTCACATGAAATTGATTATCGTTCCAATGTCCAGAATGTGAGTGATTTTTTTCAGTCCGGTAATTGAATTTTTTTTGCCACCTATATAAATATATAGAAATCAATTGCCCTGCGTATTTTTCTACGACCACAAATACAGTGTCGAAGATTCACGCCATATAGTCAATATCATCGTTTCGTTAATATCATCAAATTTCTGAATTTCAGAACGGCATGCAAGGGCGAAAAATTGAAGTTTAGATTAATTGTAAGGTATCATTATTTTTTACATTGAAAAAGAGTTCATTCAGGAAACTTGTTTATGATTGGAAACAATATCCATATTTCAAACTAACACTATTTATGTGATATTATTGGGTATCCCTTGAGATTTGAACTCACGATCATTGGATTCCTAGACCTAACCTAACCTAACGTAACCTAACCTAACCAGCGCAGTCACCAAGTTATTTAGATTTCGTAATGAATGAACTGGTCAAATCTGAAATGCGCAACTATTGACTCACATATCATTGGAATCATCATGGATGATATATAATACAATTGAAATATAGAAAATGAACTCTATAAAATTAACTGACTCTCTAAAATGAACTAGATGTTTAGTAGTTTAACCAATTAACGTCACTGTCAGATCAGTGTCATGTCATGACATCAATTAGTTCATCTGAATAGTTTTTCTCTCTAATGCCAAAAACTCAAAGAAGGTTGATTAAAGTGCTACATTCCTCGTTTTTACAATTTTTTTCATACTAAACTCAGTATATATGCATGAATTCAAAATAACAAGCTCTTACACAATCTGTTGAAATATACAGGGTGTCCCATTTGAATCAAAGAAGTTGATGGCATTTCCGGTTAAACCGGGAGTATATTATCAACAAAAAATGTGCATCAGATTCATATTGTTCCATTGCATTTACCTGCAAATTTTCATAAATATCGTTCTTTTCGTTTAAAAGATATTTACTTGGTTCCATACTTCATCCCATAACCCTATATAAACGCGTCTGATATGAAATTTGATTGGTTGACCATGACGTATTCGAAAACTCTCATCCGCCGTCGAAACGAGCATGTATCAATCGATGAAGAATCGATCTCTCGCGTATCTGCCTCAGAAAAAACGTCTACTCGATGCAGAAGCATGCACGAACTTCATAAAACTCCTTCTCTTCATCCATTAATTATCACGGCCTCGTCGGGGCAGTTTACATTTCCGGGCGTAGGCTTATGGCAACTTATATACTTACGCATAAATAAGCCGCCTCGTTTGTCCCAAACCGAAAATGGAAGTTGAAGGGCGGAGATTAACGAAGTTGGCGGCTGGCGAAACTTTGGATTTCGCGAAGTTCTCTCGAGTCGGTCCTCGATGCTCGTGGAGACGGTTTAGATTGATGATCGAGATTGGCTTGATTTCATTCGATTTTGTTCCTCAACGTCTGCAGAGGCTGTCGTTTTCAGTTTTTGCCATTTACAAAACGCCATTTAATGGGCATGTTTAGCAAAAAAAAATTCATCATCTGATAGTACTCAGTCAAACTAGCTTCCCGACAAAATCCGATTTTCTTCGAGTTATTCCGACGTTTTTAGTGACGTCAACTGATAGATCAACCACTCAAAATTGATATGCGAAAGTTCCTCATTCATCACGACATACGTTTCGACCATATTTGTATGTCATACTCATAGTTTCTGACAGAGATAATAATACTCTCTTGGCTGAAAGTCACGAAGCTTTGACATGAGTCTAGCGTCTAGCGGTAATACATGAAGAGGAACGACAACTGCATGATGATTACGTCACCAGTTCGAATGGGTTATTGAATAAGGCCTCAATTTGGATTTGAAAATGAAGCATGTGTGTTAACTTTCACAACGAATGATGTCGTTACATGATGTTTTCGTATGAGAACATCATTACCAAGGTGGTTTCAGTTGGAAATTCGATTAGTGCGTAATATACCCCTATGGCCATTTTAGTTGAATATTTGGAGTTTAAGAAGGGGTTTTTATCGCTCTTTGAGACTCTCTATTGACATTGAAAAATAATTTTTTCTGGTTTTTCCGGAATTTTCGATAATACCCTTATATATGTTTATCTTCAAAGTGAAACTCTTTCTACATTGTATAGTTCATACTTGGATATCTTGTCGCAATATAGATTTCACATTATCATTAACATTTTCCAATCATTGAGTCAAGATTAAAAACGTGATGTTGATTCCCTGAATCGAATAATTTTTCGAAAATTTTCAATTTCATGACTATTATCCGTGCATTGTGGTTTCATGAAATCATACAATATTTCTTTCAATTCATTCGTTTCATTTTGATGTTTCTTGATGAACTGATATTTGATCATTTTTCTGTTTTTCTCAATTTTCCAAAGCCTTCCTATGGATAGGGTGTCGAAAATTCACGAGCCAACACGAGGAACTCATTAACCGTTAGAAATACAGGGTCAGTCAAATTTGAAAAAAGTTTTGTTTTTATATGCGTAAGAAAATTCCATGAAGAAGTAATCGAAAATATTTTTTCTGTAACTATTCAAATGAAGTTAATGAAAACGAATCAATTGGTTTTTATAAGATATCTTCAAATTCAAATTTTATTCGTGGCGCTTCACTAGAATCTCGATTTCAATAGGTGATACAAATTTCGACTAAGTTGGGTAATTTGGTGTATGCCATTTCGGAAATTGTGGAAATATCCGTGAAAAAAATGAATTTCGTAAAATCATTGCCACTTTTTCTACAACGTTTTTCTTTTTGGACCATCTTATTTAAATTTAAATGGACAACATATGGCCGATTGGGGTAATATTAAGATCATAGGAAAAGAAGACAACAACCAAAAACGGAAAATCAAAGAGTCTGCTTGTATTCTCCTGAACGGAGACAATAATATTGCTTCTTGTTCAGTTGATATAGATAGAACTTGGCATCCACTTCTGAAACTTGAATATGAAAATGGAAAATTTGATATCAATTAATGAAAATACCTTGTAACCAGAATTCCTCCGTCTGCCAAATTGTCACTTTACAGTGTCAAAATCGAAAACATTAAAAAAAAAAATTACGAAGAGAAAAATATTTCAATTGTGTTGAGAACGGGAGCAGATTCGTTCCCGAAACGTTCACCAAGATAAGTAGAGGTTTTTATTCTTATTAAATATATTTGTATTTCCAAATTTTTTCAAAAACAAGGTGTCACTGGCCAATAGAGAATTTCTCTTTTAGGTATCTAAAGGTTTAATTTCAAGCGCAGTGACATTTTGGGACAGATCCTAAATCTGTCCTTACTACAAATATATTGCTATAATTTTTAATAACTTCTACTCTATTTTTTAGAAACGAGGAGAGAAAATCCCATTAAAAGCTGAAAAATGAATATACCACCTCCTCGAAGAACTTACAGACAGCATCTTATTTAAACTCAGCATATGAAAAAACCATCAGATATACTCGAAAATGTATGAGGTATATTTCTTTCATCAGGAAATATCGATTTTATTCACATCTCACGAAAGCACTGTATTCTTCAGAGGCTCGATGAACACGTTTCTGATGTGAAAAATGAATCATTTTGTTCCGTTGCGCAAACAACACGAAATGAAAGCAAATGCCCGCACGTCTAGTTCGAGAGTGTCATTCTTATTGAAAAAAAAAAGAAGTGGTTGAAGCAGATGTTCGTACAAATCAATGTCTCTTGCCATCGTCAGAGAACATATTCGCATTTTCATTTTCCATTTCGGTTGAGTCCTAGTCGCCTGTGTCCATAGTCTCCTATGGTCCTATAGACTAGTTGAGAATATTGGATAGTATGGCACTGTGTGTGACACGATTCGGGAATGTTTCTTGTCTCTCTGACATGTTCTTAGTAATGAAACATCCAACAGTAAATCCAACATTATATACTGCTGGGACCGCGAATTATTAATGAAGAAGCTGTGGAGTTTACGAATTGATGCAGCATGCACTATATATCATGGTTAACCTCTTGGCAAACGGATGACATACAGGGACCTGCCTTCGATCATTGAACAGACTAGATGAGTAATCCACAGCCCTGGCAATACAGTTTGTTTGGAAGCAACATCTATAGTATCTATCGTTGTCTAAACAAGGATAGCAGGAGCTGATTCTCCCAGCACCAGTGCCGTGTGTTGTCAGAGGGGTCGAATTTATTATTAATTCATGATGGAACCAAATTGAAAATCCGTAACAATTTCACTAGTACTTTTCAGCATTTCTTGGTGGGAAAATGAACAATGACGAGACACTGTCGCAGCTGACCAATGGGTATAATCGATATAATCTAATCAAATCAATTTAAATTCATTTTTATCCGTTCCATTTGGGAAAATGCTTCAAAATCTCGAATGATACGACAATGGTAACTCACCTATGAAATGACGTGTTTTGATCGCCAGTTCAAATTGTCTTTAACACACCTCACAACGTCTCACCATTATAACAAATCACCAAAACAGGAAATAAACTGAGTTTCTGATGAATTCTGAGTACACAAAATTGAACACAAGTTGAACAATACCGATAATTCGAAACCTAAATAATGACAGATACCAAACAAAGCAATAATCGCCGTCGACTGTCAATATCAAATTGCGGTGTTGCAACGTTGAGCAAAAAGTATTCATGATACCCATGCTGGTCCTCGAGCCCCCAAGAAAGTAAAATTGCTAAGTCTCAGAATAATGTAGCAATCTTCTATCAATCAGAACTGATTCATAATCGTCATGACCCAAATTTATTATTATATATTATATTTATACTTTAAATAATATGGACTATTCATCACTTTTTGATGATTGGATATGACAACACTGGCGACGATTGGGTACTAATATTATGATAAATAATCCTGGGAATCCATGTTAGCATCAGAATATTTGTTCTGTGATCCTTCTAGTGGGTTTGTTGTTCGGCGGGACCTGCAAATACTGGCCTAGTTCCATAAGTCTCCGTTGAAGATACCGATAAATTGGCCTTTTTCATCATGTTGCATGATTTTTATCGAATTTTCGGATTCTATTTAAAATTCTATGTAATATTGAGGACGCTTACTTTTAGAACGTACCTAACTGAGGATATTGACGGTTTTTCCACGATATACATCACCATACAAAGTGCGGAAAATACGATGCCAAACATGTGCAAGGCAAACTTCGGAAAACTTTCGACTTTGGATAAGTTCATGATGTATATATAGACTGGTGTCCCAACTCCTTTTACCCAGCCACTAGAATAAGTTGCAGATTTATGCCTACTTGATTATGTTGAGTTTCAATACCTTACTAAGGCTTCTCAAGTTCGAAACTATAGGTGGAAACTAAGGAAGACACGATTCGAATTCGAAATTCAACAGGAATGCAAGATTTGACGATAGTATTGCCATTTATAATCAAGCGGTTGTTTGAAAGGTCTACTTGTTTAGGAGAGAAACAATTCCTATATATTAACCTTGGATGAATTATATTGTTCCTTTTGATTGAAAAGTTGTAATTTGAACTGTTTCGACTTGTCAAAACCTTAGTCATTTCACCGTGAAGCTCATGGGGGTTGAATGTCGTTGTAGGGTGAAGTACTTTCATTGCTGTGATTTTTATGATGTATTTTTTATAATACAAATCCATTTTTCACTATTTTTTTTTTCAAAAAATCTCATACCTCATTTTCTGAACAGTTCGAAAATTTGTTCTCTATCCTCCTCAGGAATTTTATTCCATTTGAGGACTGATTTCGAGGTGAATTCAACAGTTGAATCTCTGTTATTTTCATCAAAACGAAAATATTCAATGGGTAATGGACACCTTTTGGGATTCATTACAATGAAATATCAATTTTTCAACCTGTATTTCGGGAATACAACATAGATACTTCACTTTCCGAGGGAAATTACCATTTTCTGATTCAGTTTCTAAAAAAACAGTTCAAATTGCGGGATGATACCATTCAGGTGCGAACAAATTTCATGAAAATTCATGTGAGGGAAACTTCCCATAACATGCACTGTTTCGTGGTATCAAATTTCCGACGAGCGATATATGCAAATTTCGGGCGTCGGGAAATTGAAAATGAATAAATAAGAAGAAACACGTTCGGGTACAGGATGTTGTATCATGCTCGACCCTCCCGCATAAATGAGTTTGATCAATTATTTGATAGACCACCAGTGTTCGATCGCTCCAAGTTAGTTGAATGGCGAAACTTGTTTTGTTTGTTGAGTTGTTTTGAAATTCGACCGGAAATTCGACATTGAACTATTTCATCCAATCCGTACTTTTTTCATCATTTTTATTTGACGCAGGATATAGTGAGAATCAGCACACAGGGCGTTACGGAACTATGGGATCAAACTTCTGGGGGGTCTGTAACACCCTGTATATTTTTTTTCTCCCGAAGGAAACTTTGAAGTACTTTGCCACTCTGGCCTTTTAATACTTTCAGAGAGCGGTGGTCACTTCTATGTCGAAAACGTTATAGAGTGGTGTATATTGGCGGATTCCGGAAACTTTTTTGTATTCCAGTTTGGGCAAAGTGGAATGCGAATGGAAAACCCCTCTCTGAGTCGTTCCTCCACACCGAGTGCATTAACTAAATTTTTCGCGCACAATGCCTGGGGCATCTGCAGGGTTACACAGGGTGGAAGAAATATTGGACTCATTCAAAACCAAACATAACAACCATTAGTCATAGTTATTCATTACTGTGTTGCTCGACAAACTCTTGAAATGATATTTTTTGATCTCGGAAAGTAGTCCATTTTCATTGTGAAGAGATAAAGCTCGAGATGTACATTAAAAATACTGTCTGTGAGTTCTGTTCGAGAAGGTTCTAGTTTTGGTAGGATTTTCTCTCCTCGTTTCTAAAAAACAAAATTAAAACATATAATGATTATCTCAATATATTTGTAGTAAGGACAGATCTGCCACAAATTTCACTGCGCTTGGAATTCGTCCTTCAGGAACCTAAAAGAGAAATTCCCTATTTGTCAGTGAAACCTTGTTCTCGAAAAAAATGTTTGGAAGACAAATATATTTGATAAATATCAAGATTTCTACCATGATGTTGTGGACATTTCCCGTTTTAAACACAATGAATAAATAATATTACTCTTATTTTTGGATACCACGTGTCTTGTTTTTCCTCAATTGATCTTAAATTCACCTTTTTCGTATTCAGTTTCAAGAAGTGGATGCCAAGTTCTATCCATATCAACTGAACAAGAAGCAATATTATTGTCTGTGTTCAGATCTTAAATTCACCATTTTCGTATTCAGTTTCAAGAAGTGAATGCCAAGTTCCATCTATATCAACTGAACAAGAAGCAATATTATTGTCTCAGTTCAGGAGAATGCGAGCAGACTCTTCGATTTTCCGTTTTTGGTTGTTGTCTTCTTTTCCTATGATCTTAATATCACCCAATCGGCCATATGTTGTCCATTTTCTTTATATTCTACCGAGTATTCTACTCATGCTCTTTCATCCTTACTGATAGAGGCCTGCTAGTTTCACCGGTATAATATTCTCCATGAACACATATTGGTTTTTATGAGAATTGATCTCCCTGTATTTTCAGTTTCTATTCAATAAATGAATTCGGCATTAGAATAATGTTACTGTTTTTGGTTTTCAATAAATAGGTAATTGTTTTTTAAATACTCAATTTATAACACCACCACTTCATTATTTCCAAATCAGAAGAGAAAAAGAATATACATTGTCGTAAAATCTCATAGCATAGTGAAGTATCGATGTAATATTTTTGGGGTACCCGCTCACTATACACATAGCCAATTTTCTTGTGGATTCTCCTACGAGTGATACATAATATGCTGTAAGATGCTTCTAGCAACCAATTAAGGTTTTATCGTACAGTGTATCGTCACGAGGCGTGTTTTCTTGGCTCAATTAGCATGTAATTACCCGATTTCGCAGAGATAGCCGAAAGTTTAATTACCTACCGAACTGATAGCGATGACATACTCGACTATAAATCCGCTCCAAAACTCAAGTAGCTTCTGCTTCATCGAGGACGAGATTTGGGTACTTGAGAAATTCGAGAGTGATCAAAATATTTCATCTACTTTATTCATTATGTCAGAATGTTGTATTGCTTGAAATGGGCATGTTTAGCAAAAAAATATTTCATAATCAGGTAAAAATTTATCCTTGCACACAAAATACAACTTCACAATATTATAGCTCTCCCACATTCACAAATTTGTTCGACCCTATTATTTAATTTGCCACAGTATAAAATCAATCGAATGGATAAAAATACAAAACAGAGCAATGAGACAGATTTCAAAATGTACTTGGTATACGCCAATTGAATATATGCTAAGTGTCCTAAATATGTTGTCTGTGAATCAAAGGGTTATGTTCAATGTGTATTTGTTTATTTTTAAGCTTAAACATAATTTGTTACCTAACTATCTATGTGACAGATTGAAGATCTTCAGCGATATACATAGTTATCACACCAGAAATCGAAGCGATTTTATTTTGCCTGAACGGTGCAATTCATTTCGGTTTTGCACAAGAGTCTATTTGAATTCAACAAGTTACCTGTAAAAATAAAAATTTGTGATAACCTAAGCTATTTCAAACGGCTCCTGCGAGAATTCGTTTCAGATATGTGTTAGTGGTTGTATTTTATCTACTTCAATTTTACACATTTTTAGCCGGATTTTTCCTGTTCATATTGTAATCAGGCAAATTGTTCTTATATGTAGCTATAATGCTAAATAAACTTTCATAGTAGCAGGAAATGAACAGATGATAAATTACCCACTCAAATTTATGCGAAAATTCCTGATTTATCACGACATACGTTTCGACTATATTTGTATGTCATATTCATAGTTTTTGACAGCGATGACAATACTCTTGTATAGTAACGGCGGGCTAGAAGTGTTGATGTAGATGTAGATGTTTTTATATTAGAATATCAATAGAATCAAACAATATGAATCACTCAAAATATTAATATCATACAATAATCCCAGTCAAAAATCAGAACAATTCAGTTCTTATGGAGTCCCAACTGGAGCAGAATGTGGAGCATTTCATGAACAGATGAATAAAATTTACCATTAGTGTGACAAACCGGAAGATGGAAAGTTTTGTTTCTTTGGGATGTGAGTCGAGGAATATGAAACTTTTAACATCTCCACAATGCATATGCTTTCTGAAGTGTTGTGAATAAGATTTAGAAGGACTATGAAAGTGACGAGATCCGAGTGAATCAACTGAAGATCATGTGGATAACCTACATCTGGGTAGATGTCATCAAGTTTTGAACATAAATACTCGATTTTTCGTAGGATATTTTGTAAATTAGATATGTATATATCTGATAAAATGAGGTGCTCAAACTATAAATTCGATCTAAAGAACGTAAAATATAATTCCAGAAAAGTTTCAGTATGTCTTCCAAAATCTATCGATATTATCTTATGCTCAATGTGGTTTCCAAGAGACGACATTGTCCAGTCTAGAATTGTATAGACAAAACATGACATGACAATCATTAATAAACATTAGGAAGGGCCCGAGGTTAGGCTCTTGTGGAACACCTGATAGAGGTAAGGTAAGCGTATGACCATAGAAGCTGACATGCGACTTTGGGGTTAGTCCAAAATTCGACAGTTTATGGAGGAGAACTCTTTGGTCAATCCATGTTAAGTGGGGGTAATTTGAAGCCTAATATATAATTCCAAAAGTTTTTCAAATATTAGGGCGTTATTTGCAAATATCTGATGAAGCCTCCTTCTTGTAGACTGGTAATATTTTGATTCTTTCCATAGTGTGAATATTAGTTGAGAGACATTGATTCAATAAGGTACGAATCGGATTCACGAAGAATGGAGTTGAATCCAGACGAGGATATTCGTTGAAAATCGTGTGAGCCTGCGGCGGGATGTTGGGAGAGGAGGCAGGTTTTCGATTTTTTCTGGAAAGTTTGGAGGTTGTGAGCATCAGAAAACACTTCACTCGACTGTCAGTTCCATAAATTTGTCGTTCTATTGATCGCGATTCAGGAAACGAAAGTGTGATGGGTGATAATATGCCACATTAAGAATCGACCCGAATACTTGGAGCTTTTCAAGGATTCCGACTTTTCGCTTTTAGTCTTGTGCGAAGAGAGAATGGTCTGATTTGCGAAAGCCAACACAGGTGTTTGACCTAAACAGGTAAATTTTATACCGGGCGGCACACGCACATCGCACACGCACTTTTTTCATTAGTTCATTATAATCTACTCAGTACAGAATATCTAGACTCAACGCATGAATTTGTTGCATGATAGATACCATTTCAATGTGTTACCTAATGAGTTTCAGTCTCCAGACATGAGTATAAGTACTTGTGGAGTGAAAATCAAGAACATTCTTTTGAAAAATAAATGCCTTTTACACATTTGAAGAATATTTTGATTATTTCGACCCTTAAACGTATTTGTTGCGTGCCTAATAACAGATAAATATATGTATATTTTCCACCTCTATTTCTTTGATTTCACGTCTGTATTCATTGTATTTGACTGTACATTCACTGTACACTGTATTTTTTTTTTCGGTTGTTATAACGATTTCAATATATACTACTACTATGTATCACTATTGACGTATGCAAAAACTATTTTTGTATGTACTGCACGAATAAATTCTATTCTATTCTCTCCAAATCACAATATAGTGAAAACAGACGAAGAAAACAAAAGTAAGGATGTTCTGCCTTCTTATCAAAACTGATTGTCTAGACTCATTGAGTAACCTCGACTGACAATGATGATGTTCTCAAATTACTCATAATCATAAACCGTTATTTCATTCATAATATAGATATAATCATCTTACATATCACATTGAACAAATATTATGATTCCCAAATTCAGATCTTAGTTAAGACGATAAAATATGTGTAGAAAATTATTTTCAGCTGATAAATCTATTGTGAACTCTTCGAATGAAGCGTGTATCGAATAGATATTTGTAATGTATTTTTTGCTACCACAGGTTGAGAAAAATCTACTGAAATATCGTTCACTAATGTTCTTTCCAATGAAATGTGGCAGAAAATGAAGAAAAAACAGAAACTAAGCTCACACAAGCTGTTTCACGCTCGATTAATTCTCGTGCACCGTTCAGAAGAAAAATAGCTCGTCATCTCCGGAATCTGCAGGGGCGAAGAGTTCTATCGATAAAAGTTCTATTCGATAGGTATATATTCGTTGCTTAACTATCTTGCGTTTGATACCAATCACGAGCAGAAATAGAGTTTCCTCTTATCGATTTCAGACCAGTCGTTTTTTTTTCCTAGAAACATTGAAAAATGTACAATACCGTTCCGATGAGGATTGAGACATAAGCATAGTATATTACTATTTTGAACATTTAAACATATATTTGAACATGGGGAGTCTCTGGCTGCAGCCTTGGATATCTCCAAAGCATTTGACCGAGTTTGGTACCAAGGCCTCCTAGCAAAACTTCCGTCATATGGTTTGCCGCCCCAACTGTGTCTTTAACTATCGAGTTTTCTTGCAGATAGATCACTCTACGTGGTGGTAGACGGGGTCTCGTCTGATACAATGACGATCAATGCTGGTGTTCCACAAGGCTCTGTCTTGGCACCAATTTTGTTTTTGCTCCACATCAATGATTTGTTGAATGTGACCTCTAGCCTAGTTTATAGCTTTGCGGATGATAGTACACTTCATTCCGCCTTTTCCTCTAGAGCCCCTATATCATCCAATGAGGCCAGAGGTGCAAGGCGAAGACAGGTTGATGCTTTAAATGAGGATCTGACAAGAATTCTGAAATGGGGATCTGAGAATCTAGTACAGTTCAATGCAACTAAAACTCAAGCTTGTATGTTCACCAAGAAGGCTGATCACACAATGCCCAATTTGATGATGTCGGGTACCACTGTTCCTATGAAGTCGTCGATATCCATGCTGGGTGTCACCACCAACAGTGCACTCTCATGGGACGATCATGTGAGGTCCATTGCGAAAACTGCTTCACAAAAACTCGGTTTTCTTTTCCGTGCGAAGAGATACTCACATCCCAGCAACTGCTTATGATCTACAAAGCACAAATTCGACCTGTCCTGGAGTACTGTTCACATGTTTGGACCTCAGCCCCCAAACATACGCTAAAGCTCTTAGATTCAATTCAGAAGAGAGCTATTCGCCTAGTCGATGACACAACACTCACCAAATCATTGACCTCTCTAGATCATCGTAGAAAGGTCGGCGATCTTTGCCTTTTTTATAGGTACTTTCACGGTCGGTGCTCAACGGAAATATCATCTATTATGCCACCACGCGCGATTCCTAGTAGACAAACCAGACGAGCTCAGGCTGGTCACCCCTACACTGTCAGGCTCGAGACCTGTCGAACATCGCTATACCAAGCATCATTCATCAATAGAACGGCAAAGTTGTGGAATTCTTTGCCTAGTGAAGTCTTTCCTGATGCTTACAACCTCCAAACATTCAAGAAAAATTCCAACACCTTCCTTCTTTCCCAAAATTCCAACGCTGGCTAACACGATGTTCCTCGAACATCATAGGTTTCCCTTTCGTGTTGTCCACAGATGAAAAAAAAATGTGAGTTATTCGAAGAAAACGAAAAAAATAGAGGTCCATCAAATATTGAAAAACGAATTTGAGAATCCTCGGAAAGGATTGTAGGATATTTGATCACCCTGTACACACTTGGGAACGTTGTAAATGACACAGTCGGGGTTTGCTTCACCTGAGCAAACTCGATTCGATCTCGTTTATCGACATTGTTTTCAGGCTAATTTCCCATTTTCCCGATTTCCCAATCAAACGGTGGCGGGTCGACCAATCCGAGCGAGCGATAGCCGAGTGATAGATATTCATGCTCGTTTTCAATCCAGGGAAAACGATAGTCTCGTCACAGGGGTCCGGCGAAAATACGACGGAAAATTCCCTCTAATCGAACGCGATTCAGAGTGATTGATGGAGTCGTTGTGGAAAAACAACTAACTGATTCGGATATTTGGGTGACGAACCGAAAAAGTTCTATAAGAGTTGCATTCTTGCAATCTTCGTTATATTGATTTTCCAGCTTTTCGTGGGATTTTCTCTCGTCGTTTCTAAAAAATAGAGTAGAAGTTATTGAAAATTATTTCAATATATTTGTAGTAAGGACAGATTTTGTGATACACTCATCAGTGTCAAAACCGACAACATATTGAAGAAATTTTCCGGAGAGAAAAATATTTTAATTGTGTTGAGAACGGGAGCAGATTCGTTCCCGAAACGTCCACCAAGATAAGTAGAGGTTTTATTCTTATTAAATAGAGAAAAAATCCCACAAAGAGCTGGAAAAATAATGTACAACCTCCTCGAAAAACTTACAGACAGTATGCTTTATATTGATTTTCATCTTTTTCCGACAATACTTTCTGCTATCTTCCAAATTCGACTTTGCCAAGGGTTTCTCAAAAACCCATAAAGTCTTTCACATACCACCAAAAATTAATTTCTATTCGATTTGTACTGTGCATCGTAGACCAAAAAAACCCGACGTCTTGAGAAGTGGTGGTGTTTCCTCTTCCCTAGTAGCTTAATATGCAATTCGAATTTTTCAAGAAAACATACGATGTTACATGATGAAAGTTTGAAATCACATAAGAAAGTTCAGATTTTACGAGATCTTCAAAATGATATCAAAAACATCCAACTTAATTAGAACCTGCAGAAATTCGCAAAAACTGCGAAATTTCCAAACGTTACAGAAATTGCTAGTTGAAGACATTTGCGACGTCAAACATTTTCCAGCATGTTAATTCTGTTTGATAAGTAAAATGTTTGATAAGTTCTACTCTATTTTTTAGGAACGATGATAGAAAATCCCACAAAAAGCTGGAAAATGAATGTACCACCTCCTCGAAAAACTCACAAACAGTATACCCTTGGATTGCTTCACAATATTATTAAAGGAACACTCTGAATAGCGGACTAAAAGTGACTTGATTTGCCTTATTCATCAACTGTTTCATTTATATTCACATATATTTCATAAAAAGTAGTTTCCGTCATGACCAATGAAATTCTTGTTTAACAATAAAATTGGTTGACTGAAGTTTTCACACCGATACTGTCAGTCTAATGGAACTAGCCTTGTAATAGAATCCATCACGTCAAAAACACCCGAGAGATTTCGCACCTTAGCTTGTAGGCGTCAGGAAATGTTCGAAATGAAACTCGATTCTTTTCGTCAGTAACATGCCAGCCAGCTGCATTCAGTTCCTTAGGATATACAGCGTGTGCCAGGTTTCGATAGCAGGGATAACTCATTCCGAAAAAAAATCTGTGTATCTAGATAATAAGTGTGTGAGATTTTGAACCCGCAATACCTTCGGGGGTTTGAAAACCGATTTTCGATAAACAAATTTTATGATGGTTATGTGAATAGTTAGAATGCACTGCATCAGATACAATCAATAGTTCAAGTACAAATAATGAACAACAAAAAAACAGAAACAATATTATATTATTATGAATGATAATTTACATATCAAAATATTCGTCCAAGGTGTGAAGGCATTCATTAATCGAAATGTTTTTGGATTTGTATCAATCTTTCACATCTTTGTGGTATGAAATTGATTCTAAAATGTAACAGACTTACACCTATAATTCAAATGCAAGGAACTCTACAGTGGCAATCGGTAAATAAAAGACTAATATATTATGCAATGATATTTATTTTTAAAATAGTTAAAGGATTAATGCCAGCATATTTCGATCAGTTCATCAAATTCAATCACGAAATTCACGAACACTATACAAGAAGCGCTAACAATTTTCACATAGAGAAAGTCAATACTAAAAGAGGTATGAACTCATTATTTGTAAAAGGACTGAATGAATATAATGCTATCCCAAATGAAATTAAAGCCTGTGATACTCTCGTAGCTTTCAAGAAAAACCTTTTGAAATATCTGTGATTTTATTCATTTATAAATTTGTAGGTATTGTTTGATTTGTTTTCATATTTCTAATAGTTTACTTATATAAGCTATAATAGATAAATTTATTTTTATTGTTATATATGAATGTGTTATTATTGTAAATTGTATAACAATTCATTTTTCAGCTTTTAATGGGATTTTCTCTCCTCGTTTCTAAAAAATAGAGTAGAAGTTATTGAAAATTATTTCAATATATTTGTAGTGAGGACAGATTTTGTGATCTGTCCCAAAATGTCACTGCGCTTGAAATTAAACCTTTAGATACCTAAAAGAGGAATTCTCTATTTGTCAGTGACACCTTGTTTTTTAAAAAATTGGAAAAATAAATATATTTAATAAGAATAAAACCTCTACTTATCTTGGTGGACGTTTCGTTGTTGAGAACGGGAGCAGATTCGTTCCCGAAACGT
The DNA here is from genome assembly GCA_963576655.1 of Gastrophysa polygoni. Taxonomy (NCBI): domain Eukaryota; kingdom Metazoa; phylum Arthropoda; class Insecta; order Coleoptera; family Chrysomelidae; genus Gastrophysa; species Gastrophysa polygoni. The sequence continues at coordinate 51,573,936 of OY755083.1, forward strand.
CCACCAAGATGAGTAGAGGTTTTATTCTTATTAAATATATTTGTATTTCCAAAATTTTTTCCAAAAACAAGGTGTCACTGACCAATAGAGAATTTCTCTCTTAGGTATCTAAAGGTTTAATTTCAAGCGCAGTGACATTTTGGGATAGATCCTAAATCTGTCCTTACTACAAATATATTGCAATAATTTTTAATAACTTCTACTCTATTTGTTAGAAACGAGGAGAGAAAATCCCATTAAAAGCTGAAAAATGAATATACCATCTCCTCGAAGAACTTACAGACAGTGTATAACAATTGTATTGTGAATATTAGGATTTCCTATTCATCAATAAACTTACTTATTTACTTTTATGTTCTGAGGTGAATGATTGAAAACTTGTGGATCCAGAATTTTAGGTGAATGACATGCAACCTTATACAGGCTGTTCCATCTAAAGCTCACATTAGAAGTTTTTGGAGAGCCATAATCGATGATTTTCTGATCAATGTTTTCAAGATTGTGGCACTTTCGGTTATACCGGAAGTAGATACCAAATTCGTTGTTTCAAATGGAATGCTATATTTTTCATTGCGTTTCGAGATTCTTTAGGTTTTTTAGCATGACCTTCATCAGCCTTCGCTATAACTATGTCTAGTCGTTTTCGAATTATTCGGACTTGAAGAAAAAAAATTCATCGTTGAAAATCGATAACTCAAGTCATTTTTGAATTTATCGGAATCGTTTTCGAGCAACAGAGGAAATATGGATCTTCTTTGTGCTTAATTCATAATTGGGGAAAGCAATTGGAAATCCTCCAAGTTTGGGGAAAGATTTTAGGAAGTTCATATAGCCATGACTCTTCTTTTTCTAAGCGAATCGAATCAAATCAGGTCTGAAATCACTTTCACTAACTCTGTTTTGTCAAAGAATGTTGTGGATATTTTAACATTTTTTTTTATCTATGCGAGCAAATTTTTGAAGAAATATCGAAAATCGTCATCATCAAAATATGCTCATACTAATATGTCAATAATAACTATGTTATTCATTGCTATGTAGTGAATATTCATTACATGGGTAAAGATGTATGTATAGGAAATTGGATAATTTTCCTGAATGATTATTTGCGTTTCCATTTCGAATAACAACTCGATTGGTATGACTTATTGTGCTATTTCATGTGCTGTCGTAATGAAATTCAACTCATGTCAAGCAGCGATTTATTATAGCTCTATTAATCTTCTGGATGAGTGTGATAGGTATGCAATTCATGAAAAGTCAAAACACAATAAATTATTTTTCCTCATGATTTATGACTTCAAGCGCCACACTTTCCAATTAAATAACGCGAAGATAACAAAGTTACTGGGTATAGTTTCAATTCTTCGAATCTTCGACTGACATTGAAAGAATAAATGATGATGATAGTAATCAATATCACTCAATATGTCTGTATTATGATGTGCAATATTAACTTTTCACTTCAAACTATCTCAAATCAATGATTTCATGTTCATCATTAAGTGATATCCAAGTGATTTCGATCATTATCGACACAAGTGATGTTAGGTTAGAATAAAAAAGAACAAGCTTTTCAGATGATCTCACAACGTTGTGAAGAAACTCTAGGTGTCCCACTCCAATTGTCCTACAGGATAAAATCAGTGATCTATCTATGCGGAAATAACATCACATTTAAGAACATTTCGCAACGCCTGCGTGAATCACTCTGTATACCACGATCGACCTGCTTCATCTCTGATTAGAAACGATAAACGCTACTGCATCAAATCTCCATAAATCTTTTATATATAATATAAGAAATCTCAGCAACACCCTTTTTGATTATCCTCGCTCGAGACTGGGATTCTATATATCAGGACTGAATTATTTTCTGAATTTGAATATTCGATTGGGAGCGCGAGGTGAAACTGCCGAATCTATACGGGTCATTGGCGTAGAAAAATATTCCGGAATCGACCGTGAAATTGGAAATATCATAGATTTATCAGTAGATTTATTGGAACGCCCTGTAACAATAGTGGTAGGATTGCCAGCATTATTATTACCGGACATTACTAAAATACCGGAAAATTTTTGAAAATAGAATTAAATGAGTGACATACCTTTGTGGGGCATCATAGTAGGCTGCGGTAAACTAAAATCCACTACAACATCAATGAAAATCAATAACAATAGTTTGTCTTTTTCTTTTCTAATTCCTCCGTGCTTATTGAAGCACTACTACTCATATCACACAATTTCATCGTAGAATAAGAATAGAATAGAATAGAGTTTTTCTACGACTATCTCGATAAATGTTCATTTTATAATCGTAACTTTAATCATAAACAAGGATATTTCGTACAAAATTTCATTTTTGTATCGGTTTCTAGGCAAGTTGCTAAGCAACAAATGCGAAATGGAATGAATATTTCGTGTTAGGTCTGGGTTCACTCTGAAATCATTCATTCATTCGAAGTCGAAGAGTATGTGTAACCTCTTTTTGGAATGGAACGTGGATCGAAAGACAAAATCGTTTTCCGAGAACGTTTTGATGGTCTATTTTGGCGACTTCGCCAAAAATTAAAATTTCCACTTTGTGGGCACACTCCCCGATGCTGAGAACGACTCTTAGTATCTGTAATGATATAGATATCGCCAAATATTTGAAACCGAAAGTATACCTCAAGCGACAGTCTAACGGCTACAAACCACCAAAAAAGTCAAAGATCTTTACAGCAAATGATATCGATAATCTCTTCAATTTATATATTTTAATTCTGATAGAAAGATACAATTATAGTTCAATCGCAAATTTACATGAACAACGAGACGACACAATTCCCTAGTACTAGAGGAAAGGAAAAAAAAAATAGGTATACTCCTATCGGACGCTAATGAACTTTTATATCTATGACACCGTTTCCATTATTTGTTCGATATTCATTCATTCGTTAATCTCCGCAGACACTATAAGTCATGGATTATTCATTATGAAACTTGCCAAATTTCGGTGACAACTGTTGACAATATATTCCAATCATTTCCATGCATTCCTCACTCTCGATTCTGCAAAGTAATAATCTTATTTTGAATGAAACCTGTTTCAGTTTCATGATAAACCTACGAGTCAGTGAACTTCTATACTCAGTAATAACTGCTACTGTTAGCTCAGTTAGGAAACTTGCAATCAATAACCTGTTAGTTTTCCATGAGTAGATAAATAAATAGATGAATAAATAAATATTCAATAAAAATGATTAGGTATACAGGCTGTCCCAGAGCTTTTGGGCCAGCAGCTATTTCAGTTATTAGCAGAAATGAAAATTAGAAAAAAAATAGGTGTCCTAGGAGACCATAGCGAAATCCACCCCCTGGCAAACAACCCACGAGAAGAAGAAGAATTTTTTTTTCAAATTGCACCCCCATGTCTGTTTCGATTCAACTTACAGACCGTTTCATTTCTCATTCAATGATGTATCATGGTAGCTAGAATGGCATGCAAAATTATGTGGCAAATGAAAATACAAATGAATAATTTTGAATAATACAGTATACTAAAGAAATTGTTCGAAAAGTAGAGGAAGCTCTAATCATCTCCCATAGGAAAAAGTCCAGTGGCGTGAGATCTGGAGAAATGCACTGTAAGTTGAACCGAAACAAACATATGGGGGTGCAATTCGAAAAACAAATGTAAGGGGTGGTTTCTCGGGGGTCGTTTGCCAGTTTTCTTCATATAATTCGAAAATGATCGTAGTAAGCTCGGATTTCCCAAAAAAATCAAATTGACCTTCAGTGAACTCTCAACGCCTTCTCTGATTTGACCCAGCTCTCTATTTCTGATAGTTTTCCGAGATCCCATCGGATTTGGGACACACTGTCAAATCAGACGCAAAACTTATACAATAGAGTGTCCACTGGAAAATATGGGCAGTCTTTCTTTAGCTATACTGCTAACTGTCGGAAGTTGGAGCGGAAGTTTTGCGAAAGGAGCAACAATTCATCCGAGCATGAATTTCGGCATCGAGAAAATGAATGTTTCTTATGCCTCGTTCCCTGTGTGTGTATGCTGATGTCTTGATATAAATTCCCGCTGATGGAACATCTCGCGAACTCGAAGTTGCAAAATTAAAGTTTAATTAAACACGCTGTCGAGCTGTTATCAACTCGGCTGCTTGACGCGAAGGAAACATTTTTCTCTGTTTCGGCACTTTAATAGGCACGATTTTTCCTGTATTTATGAGCTCATTTGATACACGATTTTTAGGTGTTTTTGTTTTTGGTTTTTCAAAGATTGGTATGCCTGCAAGTAATGAATATCGACATCGACGAATAATCGACAGTTCAAACATGGCTGTGACCTTCGCTATCCGAAATATTGAAAATAATAGCAATGATCATCAGCTCATATTTTTTTCAATTGAAATACTGTTGGAAGTATAGGAATACGTTTCGTAACATAGGCAGGTGATTGTTGTTTTAGTTGAAACATCAGGTGAAATTAACAACGAAGCAATGATACTGACTGTATATTTTTCTTGAAGGTGGTACATCCATTTTGCAGCTTTCTGCGGGATTTTCTCTCCTCGTTTCTAAAGAATAAAGTAGCAGTTTGTAAATTATTTCAATTTTTTTGTAGTAAGGACAGATTTTGTGATCTGCCCGAAAATGTCACTGCGCTTGAAATAAAACCTTTAGATACCTAAAAGAGGAATTCTCTATTTGTCAGTGTCACCTTGTTTTTGAAAAATTTGGAAATACAAATATGTTTAATGAGAATAAAACCTCTACTTATCTTGGTGGACGTTTCGGAAAGGAATCTGCTCTCGTTCTCAACACAATTAAATTTTTTCAATGTGCTGTTGGTTTTGACACTGAAAAGTGACAATTTGGCAGACGGAGGAATTCTGTTCACAAGGTGTTTCCATTAATTGATATTCAATTCTCCATTTTCATATTCAATTTTCAGAAGTGGTTGCCAAGTTCCATCTATATCAACTGAACAAGAAGCAATATTATTGTCTCAGTTCAGGAGAATGCAAGCAGACTCTTTTCCGTTTTTGGTTATCTTCTTTTCCTATGATCTTAATATTACAGTTTCCACAGTTGTTTGTTTGATTCTAGGTTAGGATAAGTCAGGAATGTACACAACTGAAATAAAAATACAAAAAGAAATGAAACGTTGTACATTCTGATTTGATTTTCAGACCCATTTTGGTTCTCATTTCGTGCTATTTGCTGATGCAGCAAATATCCAAATAAAGTTTATAAAAATGCTAATCGCATCCCAACCCACTGTCCTATACAAGTTAATTTATGCTCCGAAAGAATATCCGAGATTGAATTAAATCCGAAATCTTCAGAGTCTGTGCCAGCCGGATAAAAATGGTTTCGTTCTTATTAAAGTTTAACGTAGCGCGTTCGAAGCACTCTCGATGTGAACTAGCTGGAAATTTCTATTATTCAAAATGCCGTTTGCTCCGGGCGAGATACTGACAAGACTTCTGCCGAATGTAATTGCCGCTGCGATTTCATTATTCACTGTAGGTACAGGGTTTTCCCGAATATTTTTGCACCACGTCTACGAGGGGTCGATATTTCGAAAGTAGTTGTTTGGAAAGTTTTTCTGAATCACCAGAATGTTCTGTCAAAAATTCACAATTACTTCGGTAAATATCATATTTTGATGTGTTGTCAATCTTTTCAAAGGCACTATTTTCTGATTTCTAACATATAAATAATTTGATGACAAATAACAGTGATGTAATAAATAGATGCACAGATCAAAAACTTGTTCGAACGTAAAAGTTGATGGGATACATATAGTATGGCTTGATGATCATTTTTTCACAGAATTGTAATGAATTCGGTTCCATATTCCAATAATTACTTGATGATGGTCAAAGTAGGCTCGAAACGCATCAAAACTATAATGTGCAGCATTATCGTCGAAATCAGAATGAGAAGTGCTATTGAAATCTAATATTGAGTTCGTATTTGGAAAAAAAAAGTTGATGATGGTGATGTTGGTTGGTGAGGAAGACGAAGCGTTGGATCAGAAAATCGATAATACCAAATCAATAACATCAAAATTTGCCATGACGATGTTTCTTCAGCTTTGTTCTAACTTCATTATCAACGCCAGAAAAAAAAATGAACTGAAAATCGGGAAACTTTGAAAATATTTTTTTTTCTGTTGACAACACGAAAGGAAAGCCTATAATGTTTGAGGAACATTGTGTTAGCCAACGGTGGAATTTTGGGAGAAAAGCATGCCAATACTGGCTTTCCTCATCTCGGGCCCAAAATAAGCTTTTTTAGATATGAGATTAACATATACGACATTTGCGAAATAATTTTGAATTTTCGATAAGATTTACAATCACCTGTGTATGTCGGGTGCAAAAAATTATGCGTAAACCCTGTACATGGATACCTCTAGTATGTACACAGAACAGGAAATTGAATTCGTTGATGAACGAAGGTTCATCATTATTCGCTATTCCACGAAAATGGGAATGAATTTGCACAGAGGAGTTGAATGATGTCGAATTTACGCCGATGGAATGAAAATGTTTCGAGGTTTTTGCAAGGGAGACCTGTCAGGATTGACCAAGAAGTTTTGATGTTCTTCGGACAATTATGCGTTGTTTCTTTTAGAATTTTTGGGATTTTCTCTCCTCAATTCCAAAAATAAGACTAGAAATTATTATAATGATTCTTTCAATAAATTTTTAGTAAGGGTAGATTTTGTGATCTGCCCCAAAATGTCACTGCGCTTGAAATTAAACTTTCAGATTTCAGATTCAGACAAATATGAAGTGCTCAACAAATTGAGTGAACCAAATTGAGTGATGGAAATGGAGTGGAATTATTTTGACAATTTTCAAGTTTTCATGATTTGCATTTTTACCAAGAACAGAAAGTTTCAATGGTCCCACACAAAGAAAAATTATAGCTCCACTAACAAAAGTTCCATTTAGCATAGGCCCAACCAGGGTCGCAAAATTTCAACATTCAGCATAACATCTCACAACAGAGTTTCCCTCAGATGTTTCCCATTGCTTCACAGTGCATTATGATTTGAATATCTTCTATAATTTTCTCAAATCATAAGGCATTCGTGAAAATAGAGAAAATTTGAAGAAATCGAGATCTCACATCCTGTATGAGATGAAACGAAAACTACAAATCCGTTTCGCGATATTGACTCAAATATTTGAAATAAGTGATTCACAAGAAAATCTGTGGAATGTGGGACCATTTAAATTGTCTGTTGTTAGTGATACACTTTCTGAACACCTCGGTATAATCGGTATAATTTGATTGATTGAAGTTTTGAGCGATGCGTTTTCGGCAGAAAAAATGTAGCTTCCGAATACCGAAAACCGTCGAAATAATTTGTGGTCCACTTCATTCAATTTATATCAAAATTTCTACTTATCTCCGGGTAGTTATGTAACTTACCAAAAGTATTCATTTTCCAGATTTTCGTGGGATTTTCTCTCCTCGTTTCTGGAAAATAGAGTAGAAGTTATTGAAAATCATTCAATATATTTATTTTTCAGTTTTTTATGGGATTTTCTCTCCTCGTTTCTAAAAAATAGAGTAGAAGTTATTAAAAATTATTGCAATATATTTGTAGTAAGTTATAGTAATAGTAAGTTCGTTCCCGAAACGTCCACCAAGATAAGTAGAGGTTTTATTATTATTAAATATATTTGTATTTCCAAATTTTTTTTCAAAAACAAGGTGTCACTGACCAATAGAGAATTTCTCTTTTAGGTATCTAAAGGTTTAATTTCAAGCGCAGTGGCATTTTGGGACAGATCCTAAATCTGTCCTTACTACAAATATATTGCAATAATTTTTAATAACTTCTACTCTATTTTTTAGAAACGAGGAGAGAAAATCCCATAAAAAACTGAAAAATGAATGTACCACCTCCTCGAAGAACTTACAGACAGTATTCAATATATTTGTAGTAAGGACAGATTTTTTCATCTGTCATCTGTCATTTGTCATTTTGTCACTGCGCTTGAAATTGAACCTTTAGATAACTAAAAGAGAAATTCTCTTCAGTGAAACCTTGTGTTTGAAAAATTTGGAAATACAAATATATTTAATGAGAATAAAACCTCTACTTATCTTGGTGGACGTTTCGGGAACGAATCTGCTCCCGTTCTCAACACAATTTTCTGTTCGCAAAATTTTTCAAGATGTTGTCGGTTTTAACACGATTTCACCCCTCTCGTTCCTGTAATCTAATCAACAGCTTCATTCTCAAGTTAGTCCGATCATGAATATCTCCTCGAATTGTTCTGTCCCTGTCTAACAATGCACAAACTATACACAATGGAGTATTCCGTTGGTCGAAATCCAATTATCCAACAAACAATTATTTTGCTGCCATATAGTATTGTCATTATGTGGCGAGTCTTTCCCTGCCACGTCCCGTTTACGTTTCCAGTGGGGATTAACATGGAAAGTTCAACACAAAAGGCGGCAATTACACGTGTTTAAGTTGAATTATGGCTGCCTGAAAATCCGAAAATGCCACAAAACGTATGTGGTCGGTGTACTGACGCCTCCAAATTCGTTTTTCAGCCAATCATCGTCGAGTTATGAGGTTGTGCGAATCGTGGACGAGCATTTTGATGAGAGTTTGGATAGTTTCTGACACACTACAGATTGCATGAATAAACTGAAAATGCTCTAAACCACTGTGAAGCTTCAATAGTATGGTAAAACATCAATGATTCGTTGAATGTGACCTCCAGCCCAGTTCACAGCTTTGCGGTTGATAGTACACTTCATTCCGCCTTTTCCTCTAGAGCCCCTATATCATCCAACGAGGCCAGAGGCGCAAGGCGAAGACAGGTCGATGCTTTAAATGAGGATCTGACAAGAATTCTAAAATGGGGATCTGAGAATCTAGTACAGTTCAATGCAACTGAAACTCAAGCTTGAATGTTCACCAAGAAGGCTGATCACACAATGCCCAATTTGATGATGTCGGGTACCACTGTTCCTATGAGGTCGTCAATATCCATGCTGGGTGTCACCACCAACAGTGCTCTCTCATGGGACGATCATGTGAGGTCCATTGCGAAGACTGCTTCACAAAAACTCGGTTTTCTTTTCCGTGCGAAGAGATACTTCACATCCCAGCAACTGCTTATGATCTACAAAGCACAAATTCGACATGTCCTGGACCTGTACTGTTCACATGTTCGGAGCTCAGCCCCCAAACATACGCTTAAGCTCTTAGATTCAATTCAGAAGAGAGCTATTCGCCTAGTCGATGACACAACACTCACCAAATCATTGACCTCTCTAGATCATCGTAGAAAGGTCGGCGATCTTTGCCTTTTTTAAAGGTACTTTCACGGACGGTGCTCAACGGAAATATCATCTATTATGCCACCACGCGCGATTCCTAGTAGACAAACCAGACGAGCTCAAGCTGGTCACCCCTATACTGTCAGACTCGAGACCTGTCGAACATCGCTATACCAAGCATCATTCATCAATAGAACGGCAAAGTTGTGGAATTCTTTGCCTAGTGAAGTCTTTCCTGATGCTTACAACCTCCAAACATTCAAGAAAAATTCCAACACCTTCCTTCTTTCCCAAAATTCCACCGCTGGCTAACACGATGTTCCCGAACATCATAGATTTCCCTTTCGTCTTGTCCACAGATAAAAAAAAAGTTACAGTAGTACGAATCTGAATCTGAGTGCTTGAATTGCTTGTGCTGTAACGAATGTTTTCTGGCATCGATTTCGAACTCGTGCAAATTTTTTGTTTCGCTGATGTGACATCATCATCGCTGATGTGACATCATCACAAAGATTGTTTTAGTTGAAAAATGCACTCGCGATATTTCCTATAGAAGATCCCTCTGCGAAATCGATAATGAATCTGGCCTGGTCAGAAAGTTTACGCTATAAAAATGAAAATAAAAACCGTTACGGCCCTTGTGGACTATAAGGATTTATCAGCGCGAGCTGATAAAAAAAAACGTACGGGCATCTAATCTATATATTCATTGCTGCCGGAAAGTTTCGTACGACGATATCGTACTTTATCATCGCGCTGATGGCAAATGTTCTCCGGAGCCGGAAGATAGGAATACCGGAAGGATGATGGAGCGAACGAACGTCTCGTAGTCGAGGCCGACGAAATCGTTCGCGAGATGCTGGCTGTACAGGGTGTCTCTCACTCATCAAAGCACAAAAGTGCATAACGTTGTGAGGAACGTGTGGGGAATGCTCATGTAAGGGGAAAGTTTTCTTCAGCGAGAATACTAAGAGTTATTCCAGTGTATATTCCAGAGTCTCTTGTTTTTCACTGAGAAAAGAGAGTTATCCTCAACCTCAGAAGAAACCTCACCTACAGTTATCTTGCACATACAGTAATATAATGGCAGTAATATAACATGATGCTTTTTCAATGAGTTACCAGAAACAATCAAATCAATATTAACAAGTAAATTTTTTTGAAAATGAGATCTGAAAACTCTTAATGCACCTAGAGCCGTATTCCATGAGCGATTGTTAAGATTCACATGTAGATCGACGATTAGCTACAATATTACTACTACCTAATTAATATTCGTTAATATTCGTTATTCTTATAGTGATGATATTGTGTGTTTTGACGAGCTTTCGTTTCTTTCACCTTTTAGATGTTGATTATCGTAGCTGGTTGATTTCTCGAATGGAGATTATTATTATTATTTTTTCTTTTTTTTTATCTCACATTACTATGATGATATTTCAATGCAAAAATTGGTCCAATTCATTATTCATCGATGAAAAAATTCGACCCGTTCAGAAGAAACTTCGATATTATAATACAAATAATAAATAATAATAAAGTACTTTCAATGAGGCACGAGAAAATATACCAGATACTCGAAAAAACTATTAGAATGTGTAACTCATCTCCTGTAGGACTGTATTCTTGCAATTCATTGAGAAACTGCATAGAAAATTTTAGAGCAACCCAAGTAATGAAAAAGTTTCACGATCAAAAACAGTTGTGTCTGCCACCTCATACAACACGTGTATAGAAGATCAGGAATGATTTACCTCGTGAATACACGTTAGATGAGTTCGCCAACGGGAAAAGTCTATGACTCAGAAAGTGAGAGAGTGACGTTCGGAATCGAATTTGACGTGAATTAGCTGTACACACATACATACTTACGTATACCTACATCACGTGTCGGCAGTTGCCGAAGTCCCTGCGAGGTCAATGTTCCCATCATGGGCGTGCCTTGTCTATTAATTATATTTAGGTTATTTCGATATACTGATTACGTGTTTTTTGTTTTGTTAATTTTACTTGGTTTACACTTCCTTCAGTGGACACAACCCACTGAATAAATCTTTGCACTCTCAGGTGATTCAGCCTGTGTATACATGGAATTTGAAAAAATATACCACTCACATGAACCTACCAAAAAAAAAACCCTGCCAACCATGCACCCAGAACACAAAACATAAAAACAACCATCAAATATCCCTCCTTGACTCTATCTCTCTAATGCGCGCCTGCCCTGCATACAGACAAACATCATGCACATCACCAACCAAATATAGACCAAAGAAAAATCAAGAGAAAAATCCAGTAAAAGCAAGAAAAAGATCTTAAAAGTCTTTGTCTGTGTGCAGGTGGCCGCAGCAGAGTCGGCGCCTCGGGGTAGATGACGCACGGTCGAGTCGTTGCCCCCCCCACCACCACCACCACCAACGTCTGCGCCTACGGTTGCGTCATCTTATGCCGGACACGCCCACTGCGACGTCATCGCTGCCGACGACGAACGATGCTGATCGAGCTGGTAAGTGTTGTGACGTCACGTCAAGGAGGAGGGGACCATTGGGCGTGGGAAACCATTGGGCGTGCCCCAAGGATCTATATTGAGCCTCGCTTGACAGATTGTGCCAGCTACATTCACAATTTGTGCAGATGATATTTCGCTCATTTCGCTATTTTTAAACGTTGAAAAGACACGTTCGATTGGATTTCATAGTCGTCGAAAATCGTGTGATATCGTTCGATCAAGTGAACTCTGAACATATTAGTTGAGCAGTAATTTTACAGTATTGTCGTTGTTGTCATTGCTATGAAAAATGCAAAATAATATTACGAATGAGTTACAACAAACAAAATTTTATGTTCATGCTGTTAAATTTCAAAAAGTTATTGATACTATTTTATATGGCGTGTTCATCTTTTGGTTTTTACTATCTGTTGTCGTGTGTTGTGTAGGGTGTTGCAGTATCATGGTTCCCCTCTTTTTTCCTTTAGATTCACAGATGACTAAATTATTGAATTCTGAAAAGACCCGTATAGTTGATAAACGTCATGATTTGACATACAAACCCATTTTTTTCCACTTGCGGTTTCATCGGAACTGTTAGTAACTTCCGGTTCTCAAATGGAACACCCTGTTTTTTAATGCATTTTCGAATACTGCGTATCTTTCTGAATCGAATGATACCATATAGGTGACATTTCGAACATCAATATTAGTTTTGAATCCATTGTTGATTTTCGTGATGCTAGAACAAATTAAAGCCTGTCGAAAACGTCAAATTTCATGATTTATCAACAAATTGAGTTCATCAAAATGGTTCCCGCAACAAAACAACACTTTTTCTTAAGGAACCATATTGGCACAATTCGAGAGTACTCATAATAAGGAGTTCATTCATGATTTGCTATATTGAAGTTCGCGTCATCGCACGCTTAAATATAAAATTCAATCATTATTCATTTAATTAATATATGTTCGAAATTCCACTTGTGTGGTATCATTGGATTCAGAAAATCACGCAGAATTCGAAAATGCGATGATTCACAGGGTTGAAAATCAGTTCCAGCGAAACCGTGACGTGACGCAAAACGTGACGTTAATCAACTATATAGAGCATTTCAAATGTCAATCCTTTATCTCTAGAACGAAGGATAAAAAGGAGGGGGGGTACCATGATCCTGTAACACCCGGTATAGTTGCTGGTCGGTCGTAATAAAGGTCCATTCGGGCTATCCTGTGAGAGTCAAGTTGACTTTGAAACGAAAGGTTCAAGATAAATGATGTTGCTGTTCGACCTACTGTTCCTCCTTTTTTGTGTTCATTCACGAGGATATGTCACGTGCTACTCATTATATCCGGCGTTGTTTTGTGGAGATCCGGTCTGACAACCTGCCGGTTTTTTGGATCATTTGGATTCGTTGAGATCGTGATTTTATAATCAGACGGTTTATGGGGGTGTGCTATTCGTTTGGTGGATCGAGAAAACTGGAAGCTACAATCGAGTGATCTACAACACAAATTCGATATCTTCTTAATGTTCAAAAAATTTTCAAGATCACAGATCAGAACTTTGAATGAATCAAAATTTACAGCTCGAAAACTTCTGCTCCACGGAACTGAACCTCTCATTAACTTTTGATTTTTGATTTCATGACGATTCTCATAGAATCGTGAAGTCATCATTTGCAGAGGTTTTTTTTCAAATATATATCGAAGTTGCAACTATTTCTCGGGAGAAGCGGCAACTCCGCATTGTCTGTTCGCATTTTCGAAATATGTAAGGTAGTTGAAACACATCCATTCATGCATAGATCTACTAAATTTTCAGTACGATCTATCGGTTAGTTCTTCCGAAACGTCAACTAACGCTCATCGTGGATAACCCTTTGTATGTTAATATCTGATCCAGAAGTATGAAACCATGAAAAGCTAAGAAAATTATGGGGAACAAAATGATAAAGGCCAGTTCCTGATTGGCTGATAGATACCTATGTGCTGATGTGTTTTCGTTTTTGTATTTGGTTTCCTTATTGGTTGGTCAGTTCAATTGAAAAATGAAATTTTCCATCTTCCTTATAAAGAAATGACACTACAGCAAATTCAGCCAGTACCGTGATGATCACACATTATTAATATCTATCAACCTCACAATTTACTACAAATTCTGGATAATCATAGCATTCATAGAATCACTATTACATATCTGAGGACATAACATCTGTGACCTCACATGGAACGTTTTTAGGTCAGTGGTGCATTCCGCAAGGTATTGTTGGTTGCATAACTTGCGGCGAACCAATGCGTTCTGTATAAAAATACAAAAAATCAAAGTGGTTTCGATTTTATTCATGAAATAATCTGAACAAATACAACTCGCGGTATTGATGATTATCGAACATTCCTTCTTTTTCGGAACAAATCTAGTGAAGTCTTTCCTGATGCTTACAACCTCCAAACATTCAAGAAAAATTCCAACACCTTCCTTCTTTCCCAAAATTCCACCGCTGGCTAACACGATGTTCCTCGAACATCATAGGTTTCCCTTTCGTGTTGTCCAGAGATAAAAAAAAAAAAATCATATTGCTTTGGGAAACCACACGAGCACATGTTTTGTTTCTCAAAATCAAAGGAATATGTGTTTCGATGAGCATCAATACATATTGAGTTAAGCATCAACGTACTGAGCCATGAGCCTTGGAAATGACTGAACTGACGGAAATATCGAATAATATCCATATAAGGGACAGCTTTCGTGATGTGGCTGGTATTAATTCACGATTATCGCAGTGACAAATATTGCTCACTTAACTGAATGCACGTATACGAAACCGACACACTCACTGTCCGATGCAGATTCGATTCGAATGCGGGTTGGAAACGTCGAATCAATTCATGAGTGAAATCGGAATTGTGCTGGATATACCCGAAGTGCTCGTACACTACTACAAGGTGGTCACTGCACTTTTCCATAGATTAGTAAAGTTCCTACACTGAAGAATGAAATCAGTCGAAATGTCTATGCTACTATACAGGGTGGTTCGAAATCAATGTAATTATTTCAAGGACGTATTGTTGGGATGAATATAAGAAAGAAATACAAGATTATTTCATGCTAATCGAATTCAGGGTTTCTCTTTTTAAACATTTGGGTCAATAAAAGTGTGGACCCACCCCAACTCCTCCGAAACTGGATTCACATATTTTTTGAAGCAGAAAAGAAATAGAGTGCCTGGAAAAACAGGGGAATGCCAGTTTTCAGATGATTTGATTTGTTATTATAGTCACATTTTAGATGATCTTTTTTCTACGCAACTAACAGTAGCTGTATATCTGACCTTCTACTTGCAAACTCCACGAACTCGTGCAAAAACTTTCCTGTACAAAAATATTCAGAAATTATAATGACCGTTGCTAAGCTATTGAAATTTCTCATACAACTATTCAAGAAATAAGGTTTGTCTTCTTTTATTATAGGCGATAGTTGTAAACTAACATTGATTACGCTATCATTTATTGTATATACAAATTGTCTCGGACTCCTTAGTTTCTAACTGAATTCACTCTGTAAACTGAGTATATACATAAATAAATAAAAATGAATAAATTTCGGTCCATATTCGATTGAGTGGATTGATCACTTACCATCATCTTTTACTCATTTCATTGGGGTGTACACCCCTATTAAATTTCCAACTGAAACCACCTTTTCAATGATATTCTCATGAGTGATTCATTTTTGAATCAGGTTTCGACTTGGCCATATTGGCTGGCAACAAAAAAAAAGCCTTAGTGTTCGAGGTATTTTGGTTTCACCTTATCGTTCTCGTGACACCGTATTTTTTCTAAACGATTCGTAAAAGAAATCACGATATATGTGTGGACTGTATTTATTTCATTTGATGAACTGACGTATAACTAATTGCATCATACGATCTACTTGAATAATTACTACATGCCACAAACTAACACTCGACAAAATTGAGAATCGTGACATGATACAAAAAAAAACACCCTTTTTTCGAACAGTTTCAGATTCAGCGCGAAATGTCAATATTACTAACAGACCCGGTCAGAACACGAGGAACATCGTGTTGCTACAACCGGGACCATCCTGTATATAAATAACTATTTTTGCTACAACCGGGACCATCCTGTATATAAATAACTATTTTTGGTGCAGGAATCTGCAGCTATTCCATTTCCCCTTTGATCTACCGATTATCATGGAAAGAACCATCCCGTATCATCGAATTTCCTCTCACGGAATGAAAGTCCCATTTTCAGTTCGCAAACTCTGCAGTCCGGATCTCGACGGACATATCCGGTTTGTCCGGGACATGTAACTAAATGCGGCGGAAGATTTCGCTGACTTCTTCGAAACGTCGTAGCGAGCTTATGAAATTCCTCGTTAGTAAGTTGCGATGTCGTGATCTGGATGGAAGATTTCGTTTCATATTTTCTTTATCTCGATTTTTATTTGCGGTTGTGTTTTTGATTGCACTCAATTCAGACGAATGAAAGTTCCAGTTGCCTTCTTTTCAACTTTGGACTTTGTCAAGTTAGGTTTTGGACAATTGTTGGAAATCCAACGTGTTCCATGTTTGGTCGATGTTGGAAAAAATAATAAGGAGATCTTTCAAATGTCGTTTCGAGCTCATGATATTCTTCGTTGCAACATCTCGATCTGGATGAATGCTCATAATATGTGTGTCTCTCATATATTCTTCAACCCCATTTGAATTTCTTGTTGTTTTTTTTAATTGCACTCAATTCAGACGGAAATTCTTATCGACGCCTTTTCAACTTTGAACTTTGTCAAGTGAGGTGTTGAATAATTGTTCCAAATTCAACGTCTTCCAGATTTAATTGATGTTGGAACAAAATATCATCTAGGAGATTGTTCTATGAGGAGATTGTTCTCTTACTATTTTTTAACGATCGTGCAATAAGTTTTTACATTTTACAGAGTCAAAATTTACTTTTAAAATAACAAATGAAAAAAATAGCATAACATAGAGAAACTGGCTAGTTCTCCAAAAGCAAATAGTGAAAGGTTTCAACAGGGTTCGATATCAGATGGTTTTCAAAAAATAACAACAGTGTAGCATGATCGTGTCGAAATGGATTTTATATACAGTGTGTGCGATTTCGAACCTCAACACCTTCTTATTTGAATCCGTTTCGATCCGTTGAGTGATTTTCAAAAACAAAAATTCTTCAATGTAGTACTGGTATTGCAAATGAGTACTCACTAGTTATCTAACCAGCAAGAATATTAATCGCTTTTTAATATAGGTACTACTTGGTTATGAGTTTTTTTCGTCAACGTTTTTTACATTGATTTTGTCAGATTTTTCAGATTTTCTCCTCATTTCTAGAAAATAAAGTAGAAGTTATTTAAAATTATTTCAATATATTTGTAGTAAGGACAGACTTTGTGATTTGCCCCAAGATGCCACTGCACTTGAAATAAAACCTTTAGATATCTAAAAGAGAAATTCTCTATTTGTCAGTGACACCTTGTTTTCTGAAGAATTTGGAAATATAAATATATTTATGATAGAACTTCTACTTATATCAGTGTATGTTTCGGGAACGAAGCTGCTCCCGTTCTCAACACAAATTAGAACAATTTTCTCTGCAAAATTTTTCAATGTTTAGTTGGTTTTGACACTGGGAAGTGACTGTAGTAAGGACAGATTTTGTGAAAACTAGATCAACAAGAATCGCCTAAACATTCTACAAGCTGTTTGAACATGTAAAATCTTTGATATCCATTTTTCAATCATGCTTCAATAGAGAAATTGATCGTTCATATGAGTCATCGACTATCAATTTCATAAACTTTGGACAGACTTGTTAAAACGAGGTCCACGTAAAATATTATTTTAAACTTTACAATCGATTTTCGAAGTTTAACAAGTTGAACTGACACACCCTGTACAAAGCTCAAAGAAAATGCGAACATTTTTTGGTAGGCCTTGATTAGGTTCATAATCGTGTACGTGTTCGGAAAATTTCGTGTTTTCTTTCACATTGAAGAAGACCGCCTCACGTGAATGATTATGTTCTCGAGAATCCAATATTCGGTGAGAACTTGGAAATCGTCCCGGCGAGTAGGAATTATTCGGATGACGTCAACCTTTTTCATTTTAATCGAAGACATTCGTCATGGTGCCTTCAGGACGTCTGTAGGCGATTTTTCACGTCTGCTAGACGGAAATTTCAAATTACAGCTTTCGAGCCGTTTCTGTTAATGTCGAACAATTAATTATACGAAGATCCCTGAGGAATTGTTCAATTGAAACTGAAAAATGGAAGTTCGAAATTAATATTGGCGGTGAGATGATCTTCGCAGTCCTGAACTGGATATTCGAAGTGCCAGGAAGAGTTATTGTGTGTCAAGTCAATGGAACAATCTGTAGAAACACTTTGCAGCAATGAATGCAACAATCTGCAATTTTGACTGTTGAACTCAATGAAGTTGTTGGTTGAGTTTTATTTTGAACGAATAAAAAATGGTTGACAATATTCAGTTGTTTGGATATGATTTGCTTATTTGTATACATATTTAGTGAACAAAAAATGTTTGTTTCGATCTCCCCTATCACCTCTCATGTTTTTGGGCCATATTGTATATGTTCTATATTTCTGAGAAATCTCCGCATGAAAATACAAATCTATCGTTGAATTTGTAATTCATCTCCATAATTCAAGACGAAATAATACCTATACCAGGTCAATAACTTCTTATTCTGTTTCATCGAATGAAATACCGAGATTTGAGTTCAAAAAAGCTGTGTATAATTTAATCTAAATTCATAGCCAGAATTTTCTCCTTTGAGTTCAAGTTTTTCTTTCATTTTCTCTCCGCTTCTGAAATGACCATTTCCTTCGATTAGTGCCTAGCCTAGAATGTCCGTCGCATTCGAGAAAGCAATATCAGCTTTCACACGATATGCCAAAACCACTATTTCTATGCATCAGAAATGAAATAACAAACCGTTATAATTGCTGGCTGCAATTATGTGTGGCGTAGAAATGTTATTTCATCGATTCGGTGAAAAAAAGTAGCATCAACTGGTTGGAACGGAACTGCCTAGTATCGGATGAAATGAAAAAAATTGGCACGTACTTTGAGATAATTGAGATTTGAGAAATGTGCTCCAGTTCTTTGCAGGTTGTTCACCCTTTCATACAAATTTGGTCTATTCCTCAATCGAGCAATGCTCAATTGACTCCACAGTTATTTGCTTTTCATCCGAATGAGGTTGCCTCCCTTTATATGTCTTCAAAAATTAACTGAAAGAGTCTCTATGATCAAATACAAGAAAAACCATACTCAAGTTCATTTCTCTTTCACTGATAGTTAATTAAATAGCTTATTGAAATTAATTTTTGTACATACTATTGTCTCGTCCATTATGTTTTAATTGTATAATTTCTAATCAATTATCTGTCGCAATTTGTTGGAACGCTCGGTTTTATAACTCATTTTTTCTCCTGTTCAGCTTCGCACAAGTTCAATTATTGGAGCATACGTTTTCGTTTACTCCAATCGATTTCTTATATTGTAACTCCTATTCGAATAAAACACAATTCATGATTATCACAGTCAGAAAGCTAAAAATAATAAGGCTATGTTTCATTACTCAATTTTTTTTCACCATTCTATTAACAGTGGGAACTCAACTATGAGTTATTTGGCATCATCCGAGTGCGATGTAGTAATCTGTATGCCGTATATTATTCATAGTCTGCTGTTCGCATTATGGCTCATTTGAACACTGCCTCAGCTACTTTTCACGATGAATATTTCAATAGCACTGACGAATTTCCCTCGGTTATACGACCGGTTTATTACCGTAACTAATGTCTCAGCGAGGTCCAATTTGGTCAGCAATCACTGTTCCTGAATTGTTTTGGAACTCTTCGGGAGAAATTCATCGATGTAATATGAGACGCATCAATCTTTCTCCGTTCGGAATTGAACTGCAAACTGCAAAGTCAAAAAATATTGAGTTTGATCGGTAATTCGTATCAATCATTTATTATTATTTTTTTGGCAGGATAAGGAAAATTGCTTCATCCTGTTGATAGTTTTGTGGACCTGAGCTATCCATTATCTTCAGCTTGAGCTCCAGCGTATGTTTGGAAGATGAATTCTACATTGAGATTTTATCACAATATAGATGAAACACCCTGTATATCATGGATAATCATTGAGAAAGTAGAATTAGCAGTGATATATCAACAAATGATTATCATCATGAAAAATAAATATACGACTTTCGTCACCATTATTTTCCATTCGTTTTCAATAAAATCAATGATTTTCGGAATAGAACTAAAATAGAGCAATATATATTTTTATTTATTGTGGCTTACTAAAGTTCAATCTGGTTACGGTGAATGATAACGATGGAATATCACTTCATAGACGAATTTCCAACGATACTCACAGTGACTGAAGTATTTTGATATCATCTTCATTCATTCAATCTAAAAATCGACATAATCAATATTTTTTTGGTTGTTCATGTTCATTTTCTACTATGGATCATCCGGTGAACTTCGTATTATTACCTGATATTGATTTGATATTAATTCTTTATAAGCGATTGACAATCTTAATCTCTATCAATATCAATCTTCAACCCTAATCCATTGAAAGAGATAATATTGGCCGCATTGTGGTAATGTCTTACCCTGTAAAGTCAATTTACCTTAGACTGAAATCGCAAATGTAATTAAATTCGCTTTAACCAAATCTATTCTCAAAATCCCCTGTACTGTTTTTACGAAAAAAATAATTTCGAATGTAGATGTTTCAATGTTTTATATATATATATATATACTGGATATACATATATCAAAATATTTTCGAATCCTAGATCTTTGTATTTTTTTGGCACGTTTTGCACAATTCAGTCATGAAAAGAGACACTAATCACATGAAAAATTATGTGGACATATGCAGTTACACAATGATTTATTATGTAAAATAATTTTCACCCCGTTGAATATTTCCATGTGATTGTTACTTTCAATACTGTATTATGCCACGGTTTTTTTGATGCAGTAACAATCAAAGTAATTGTTCAAGAAATTAGAGTCGCTGCAATCATTTGTTCCCTAACCTTATTGCTTTCAAAGTATCTGCTTACTGATTATATACATTGTTTAGAGCCCTCGAGAGTTGAATTGGAACATGATTACATATTCATATTGTTTAATGTCTATTTGTTTTGTTCGAACTACCGCTGTCTATCGTCAAAGGAACTTCGGGAATTAATTCTGTATAGTTTCGCGTAAACCATTTCCCATCTCACGACTAAGATATATCGTTACAGATCTCACAGTACCTTGCATCACGATCAAAACGACCCGCGATTAATCATGACGAATTCGTCCCATACCGGGTGATAACGAAATCGGTTCACAAGACGCCGTTTGAGAAAGGAATTTTGCGAATTTTCAATGGATCAACGATCTGTTGGATGTGACTCCTGCCTAGTCCATAGCTTTGCAGATGATATAATACAATTCATACCGCCTGCTCCTCTGAACCTAACCTATATCATCTAGTGAGGCCACAAGCAAATAGTTCGATAAGTAGATAAATATCTGGCAAGAAAGAATTTTCAAATGAGGACCCGAAAATCTAGTTCTGAGTTCTCAGTTGAATGCAGCAAAAACTTAAGCTTGTATCTTCACCAGGAAGGCGGATCACACAATGTCCAATGTTCGTATGAAGTCGTCGATATCCATGCTGGGTACCATCACCAACAGTCACTTTGATGTGGGCGTCAGGCCACGTGACATTAGAGACAATGAGGAAGCAAACTGCCTTGCCAAGGAAGGGGCAAACATACAATTTCCCGGTCCAGAACCCTTCTCTGGACTCTCCAGAGCTCATTTGAGAGAAGATTTCCGACGCTGGGAACCCAATGAAATGAAATCTCACTAGAGTAAAGTGCCTGCATGGACAAAGACAAGCGAAAAGGCTAGTCTATTCAGTCTATCTAGAGCATATAGCCAAAGAAACCTTCTCGAGTTGAAAGAACTTTCACTCTAGAGATTACTTTAGACTTACTTCGACAACATTGCTTTTTCTGTATGTGCACGAAAAAAATGTTTTGAAAAATGAACTCAAACACTGGCGAGTGTGAGCTCAATCTAATGAGGAGATATTATAAATGAACAATTATTGTCAGATATGTGTAATCACTTTAAAGTTCATGGTTTTATTAGGAATAGATATTATCTTAGTCGTATCACCTGAATATTGTACAGTAAGGAAGAAAAGGTTTCAATGAATCCGATATTTCCTCTACACAGAGTGTTTGCGAAGCAAAGTCGAAGTTTCTTCAAATGGACACCCCATTCATTATGTATTCAACGATACCAGGTTTGACAGGGATATGTCGAAAGACATATATGTCCTCATGAAGCCGTCAATATTAATGTTCGATATCATCACCAACAGCGTTCTCTCATTGGACGACCATTTGAGGTCTATTGCAAGAACTGCTTCGAGTGCCAAGAGGTATTTCACAACCCAGCAGTTTCTCATGATCTACAAAGCACAATATCGACTTTTCCCTAGTCGGAGGTTCACAAGATGGTCCTCGAACATGTTTCCTTACGTGTTGTCATGAGATGAAGAAAAATTGGTACGATTCGGTTTCTTGCCATCCGGTATAGCGACCTCAGCGTGTATGATGTACGTTCGGAGCAAGGATATACTCTCATACGTCACTGGCGTATCTTGGAGAGGAGTTTTCTGGAAAGTTTCACGTATAAATAGCTACATCTGAGTTTCGGTGACTGAAATTGATATAAAACTTGGTCTGTACATCCAGGCGATTCCTACAAAACTAGAAATACTGTTCCCATAAAAGTTAGTCCTCTATTCAAGTATATTTTCTTTTGTTCGTCGGAGTCGGAAGACTAAGTGGTTTGAACAGTTATTTTATAACTTCAATGAAGAACTCTGGAAATATTCACTCTGAAATTCGATGATTCGTTTTGAAATAATTCTGCGAAAGCGGAATAATAGGATATTCCTTCACTCAGATCGATTCGTGACGAATAAATCCAACTGAAAACAAGCTATCAAATAATTTATATGTGTTGAGATCATTTTAAGGTAACACAATGAGCATCAGAAGTGTTATTACCCCCCTATCTAACTCGTTACTGGACTCTTTAGGAAAGTCATCGAGACACTTTTGATTTTTACAACGTACATTTTTGCATGATTTAGTTCTCATTGTATAGCTGGTCGAGTTTTTTGGGTTCAGGTCTACGGTAGTAATTTGGATTCCATACAGATCGTTCTGGAATGTCAGCGTCCATGCAAGAAAAAAATTTTTTTGGAAATTTTGAAGTTCAACATGGGTTTTTTTTTGCTTTGAAAAAAGAAAAATAGTCTACTCGAACGATGTCACGCGCCTTTCGCTACCTAAGAATTGGCTAATTTGTTTCAATTTAAAAAATCACGGAAAGTGTTCTTTCTATTCTGATTCTGCAGGTATGTCTCAAATGTCAACGTTCTGTTGAAACTTTGTTTTTCTCATTTTTCAATATTCACGACATCACGGAAAGGATTGACCGCGACAAAACTGTTTCATAGTGGCAACTCTATATTTTACTATAACTCTCACTTATTAAATATCGATGGAAATATATTTTTTTCAAAGAAAATCAAAATATCGCTCTAAACTTTTGTTAGCTCTGATGCAAAGTTGATGATCATCAGAAATTTGAGGTGAATATTCATTCAAATGGATTTTCCGATAGGTACCAAAATGATGCCGGATATATCATCAAATTGTTCACGAAATGTAATTTTGTATCTATTGAAATGAAAGTTGTCAATATTCTGAAAAACACTAAATATGGGGGAAAATGGTTTGTTTCAATAATATTATATTATGTTTTTTCAGTTTTCGTTTTTATTCATTTCTGAGGATGTCAGCTTTTAATTCCATGTGTATACAGGGTGGCTCGATAAAAAAACAAGGTATGCATTTTACTGATATATCAAGAAACTCACATTGAATTAAATGACTATGTAATGTTGGATAGGACAGGATTTGAAAAAAAAACACATAGGCCCTTTTTAGATGAACATCGATCTAACTACAAAATGAGAAATAGTGATGAAATGAAAAAAAGGGTTACTTTCCATCATACTAACCGATTATTTTCATAAACGTTTTTTCTCGAGAACTACTGCCTTGAATTCCAAAAACAACAAAGCGTCGGTAAAAGATTTCGACTACCTTCAAAATGATGTATCACTTGACCCCCTATTTCCATTCGAGATTCGAGGGTTGGAGCTTACCCCTACGAAGGGTTTGTAGTGAAAAAGTTGAAAACATGCGCAAAATATTTCCCCCTCGAAATAAAAATCGACCGGTTCGAGCGTTTTTTTCTTTCCGAGAACGATAACTATATCAAATTGGCCTTGATTTGTTTTCATTGGGCCACCCAATATACAATCTATTGATGATTTTGTTAATTTCGGACCTTTGTATCATTACTTTCCATTCTAACCTTCAAAACTCTCCTGCTTCCATCATGATAGCTATTTTAATAATCAATTATTGAAAAATGCGTCTCATGGAAAGCTTTTTCATACACAACTTTCACATCGATTTGATATTCGAAACATCGTTGATTTTATATTGTTTCGAAGTGTGGCCGACGGGGAAAGTTTCTAGCTGTTCAATGAAGTTCGAAGAAAAAACTTCGGAATTAATAGTAGCCGCAGCTTCGGTACAACTTTTCGAGCGGTTGAATACTTTGTCTGAATAATTAAATAAGGGGAACACGTGGTCGATGAAGCTTCGAACGATTGTTATTCATTCATTCTCGGCATTTCTGATACCGAAACTCCTGACCAAATATTCAAATTTGATTATAAAAATAACGTTGCACGAATGTAGGAATTTTTTAATGATGAATAATAATACCGCTGGGGATTTTTCAAAGCTCACAACATTTCGAAAATTATCCCAAGTTGATAGAGAAATGAAAATTTGTGTAACTCACAGTTAATGTTTTTAATTCGATGGAATTGTATTTGTAACTAGCTCTGAATTCACATTCGGGATGACAGCTTTGACAAGCGACTTTGAGTTATTTTTTATCTGTTTATAGTATTTGTTGGATACGAACGTTTTTCTAAGTGAACATGATAATGATAATGAAAGAATATCTAGGTCAATAACGAAAAACTCAACATGTATCACTCATCTATCGCAGTATGTTTTCGTTTTGCAACCTACAAATCATTCATTATTCATCCAGTTTCAGAACAAGATTGAACTCCAAAATTCACTACATAAAATTGGATTAGGGTTATTGAGGTATAAAAGAAATTATTGAGAATGAGTCATCTGGAAAATGGATCTGGACGACGTTCAGTATAATGGGAACCAAAACAGTCATCGAAAATAAGTCATTTCCACACGAGGAGCCTTTTTTTATCTGTGGACAACACGAAAGGGAAACCTTCAATGTTCGAGGAACATAGTGTTAGCCAGCGGTGGAATTTTGGGAGAGTAGGAAGGTGTTGGAATTTTTCTTCAAAGTTTGGGGGCTGTAAGCATCAGGAAAGACTTCACTAGGCAAAGAATTCCACAACTTTGCCGTTCTATTGATGAATGATGCTTGGTATAGCGATGTTCGACAGGTCTCGAGCCTGACAGTGTAGGGATGACCAGCCTGAGCTCGTCTGGTTTGTCTACTAGGAATCGCGCGTGGTGGCATAATAGATGATATTTCCGTTGAGCACCGACCGTGAAAGTACCTATAAAAAAGGCAGAGATCGCCGACCTTTCAACGATGATCTAGAGACGTCAATGATTTGGTGAGTGTTGTATCATCGACTAGGCGGATAGTTCTCTTCTGAATTGAATCTAAAAGCTTCAGCGTATGTTTGGGGGCTGAGCTCCAAACATGTGAACAGTACTCCAGGACAGGTCGAATTTGTGCTTTGTAGATCATGAACAGTTGCTGGGATGTGAAGTATCTCTTCGCACGGGATAGAAAACCAAGTTTTTGTGAAGCAGTTTTCGCAATGGACCTCACATGATCGTCCCATGAGAGAGCACTGTTGGTGGTGACACCCAGCATGGATATTGACGACCTCATAGGAACAGTGGTGGTACCCGACATCATCAAATTGGGCATTGTGTGATCAGCCTGATGCGAATCGTCCTGTTGTGGAAAATCAATCAAACGACCCACTCCCGTAATAGATATAATTGCAATTTTATGATATGGAAAAAATAATTGGCAACTGAAACAGAAATCTTGTATCTATAGAGAAAAATGAAGTTTTCAATGATGAGAAATGAAATCTTTCATTGCAAGCACACTTCATGCATAAATATCTATTGACACTTCACATCGAATGGATGTGGAATCAGAATGACAAATGATATCAGACTGTTCTTGCCAAATTTTTCCCGAAATAATGCTTCCTTTTGTAACGTTATAATTCAATGACCATTACTCGATTATTTCAACACATCAGATGATGTAAAAGGTGTACTTTTTGAAATTCCACAGTCGGTTCTGGTTACCAAAACACTGCCCACATTGTTTCCGAATCTGGCGAATGCAATCGTTGGATCAAGTGAGCTGTTTGACAACGAAGGAAGCAGTTTGTTTTCCTTCACTTAAGGGAAAATCAGGTTTCCAATATACTCTAACGACACACCAACGGTCGATTCGTGTTTTTCTCGCACAACAACGGTCTCTTAGGAATGTTGTTTTTCCTTCCTTCAGAAGCAATCGATCTATAATGAGTTTTTTTTTGTTGCAGTAAAAGAAAACACCAATGGTAGGCCACAACCCCTACTTCAGGAACCACATTTCGGATCCAGACCGCAACCATACAGTGAGTTTTTTATTTTGTATTTGCATAAATGAAACTGCCGGTGTTCAAATATTGGAATTACGAATTTTCTCTTCCATTTATGCGTTATTTTCAAGAGAAATATCATACACCATACACCATGTATACAGGTTTGTCCAAAAATATGTTATACATGGTTCAAAATATGTACAGGGTGATTCAATAAGGGTGACGAGGTACTGTATCTCAGGAACTAATATAGTCATAAAAGTTTGGGAAAAAAAACCTTCATGGGAAATCGACCAAGAAAAGCTACTATCAAAGCTATCACGCCCCTAGCGGTAGACTTTTATGAATTCGAAAAATATTTCGAGCAATTTTTCTTTATCGATTTTCCCTAATTATCCCCACATACCAATCTATAGTTTTCTTGTTATTATTTCCGTTCAGGAACACTTTTCATATTTCTTCGAGTATCCTTCTCGAGGATCAATACATATAAGATATTTTTTTCATCGATGAATACACGTTCAATTGGATGAAAAGTTTATTGTTATGGCAAACAATTGAGAAACTAGGGGGTCGATGAATTTTCTCTACTTCCCTTGATTCTAGATTTTTTGACGAATGAAAATGGAATTCAAATACAATTTGAAATCTATTTATCTAACGAATAATATGTCGAATGTATTTTAGGGACATTTTAGTTCAATACACAACTACATTATGAAGACAATTCAGTAAGAGATGCAATGTCTGCAAATGGATTGAATTTTCGGGCGTTTTGTCTATAGTACTTCTCTCTTTATAACGCATTCTTCATAATCTTCACCATCAGCTCTCTTCATATTGAAAGTCTTTTGGTTATTATTATCGGAATAACACCACA
This sequence comes from Gastrophysa polygoni, assembly GCA_963576655.1. Lineage (NCBI taxonomy): Eukaryota > Metazoa > Arthropoda > Insecta > Coleoptera > Chrysomelidae > Gastrophysa > Gastrophysa polygoni. Next base: position 51,601,512 of record OY755083.1, read on the forward strand.
GTTTTATCGATATTTCCTAGAGGTTCTTGATCATACCTTGCTATTTCGGAACGACGTTGTGTTGTTGAGAAAACTTGTAAATAATCTGACACTGACAGCTGTCAAAGTATAGTTGCTGAAAGCGAGAAGAAATTCTCTAAAACTCATCGGTTGAAATTGTTGATTGGACGATTTCATTTCAGTCCTGAACTATTTCCTAGTTATTCCGGAACTCTCTGTATAAAGTAGTCGAAGTTTTCGACACGAACACCACTTTGTCGATTTCACCGATATGTCGCTCTCGGAAGATATAGAGTTTCATTGGAAATTGAGTATTCAAGAGGAACGTAAAACTTGCCCCATAGTCGAGGGGTTGGGTGGAGTGAACAACCCTTATTTCCGTCTATTTGAATGACAATCCACGCGTGAATGTGTTGGCGAGATGTTCTGAAAGTTGGAAAAGTCCTGCGAGATTCCATATGTTGATTTATATATGAGGGTTTTTGTATATATGAAAAGGATCTACATTCGGTTTTATTCAATTGATCCTTCTATCACGCGTTGTTTCTGTATCCTACATTTTGTTTTCATTTGACATATTTTTCTGAGAACTCTTTCTATTTCCCTACTTATGGAGGTTCTTCCAAATGCAATTGAGTTTTCGTGATGAATCATCTCATGATCAATTCAAATCATTCTGCATTGATCTACATCGAATAGATAGAGCTGAGTGTAGTTGATTGAGCTTTAAGAAGGGATTTTTTTCGAATTATTCCTCTGAAGAGCTTTAAAAGTGTCCGTTCAAAATCATTTCGTTTTTCTTTGGAGAGTAGATACCTATACAGGGTGTTCTATTTGAAATATCAAAGCTGCTACTACTTTTTGGTAGAAGCGGCGGTTTGTTTATAAGATCATCCAAACTTTCAGAACGATCCCTGGGCCGGTTCGTTAGGAACGTCTCATGAACCGTTTCAATCAATCACCCTGTATATAGCTCGTGAATGTATTGAAATCAATTCCCGTGCGATAATCGATGGCAAATACACGAGAAATCTCGACCGATTTGAATATTCTCTTTGGTTTTTTTTGCTCCATACTGTGATGGTTTAGGAATAACGAATATCAGGACAACCCAAAGAAATAGCGAAAAATCGAAATAATGGCAATTGCCATTTCGGATTACTTTCAATTGGTGACGGTGTCAAATTGTTAGGCGGTTCGGTGACAGTAGTGGTTTTTGAGAATAGATTTGGATGAAGCGAACGAAAAACGTAGTTAATCATGACGTTTCACATTGACTTTCAATTTATCTGCATTTATGTTCCATGTGAATAAAATACATTGAATTCATTGTAGTTGGTTTGATAATCGGTTTTGAAGAATTAGAATCCAATCAATTTCATGTGGTATACGAAGTTCACCGGACATCGAGTAGTATTTTTTCCTTGACATTGTGATTTGTTTGTTCATCATTCCTTGTTACTTAAAAAGTACAGCTATTTTCGCTCGTGAATTCATTCAAGATATCAAATATTCTCGAGAAATTCCCATGTAATAAACTATAGTATTTCTGAAATAACAGAACATAACCAAGAAATGGTACTTTTCAGGGATCGATATCGTATTTCTATACCAAGAGGACCTTTCGAAAAAATATAACATATATCAACAATTCACGGCTGATACTTAGCACACTTTCTTTCGTCACGCTGGCGGACAAGTTTTTTTTTTCTATGAATCAACATTGAAATGAAGTGAAAACGAAATTGAGATCTGTTTTTTGATTGGGGAGTTACAATTTTATAATTATTGATCATTTTATATACGGTTTATTTATGTGGCGTTTGGGAGACACATGGTCAGTTCAAACTTGACGCTTTTTCAAATCTACTATCACTATTTTTGTTTGATTCTCATTCGATAGTAACTTTCAAATTTTGTATATGAAAAATTTTGATTTCGGACTCATCTCAAAAACCACTGAATTCATTCCAATTGTTGGGTGGTAAATATCATGACCAAGTATGCTACATAATAGCGGGAGAATCTCAATTTGGACAATCATAATCCTCGTTTCGATCGAACACAACAGGATTTATAGCCAATTTCATATTCAGAGCGAGGCGCCGAATGAAAGAAAACTGCGAGGGAAAATGAAACGGCACTTGCGTTTGAAGAAAAGCTTTTTTACAGGGTCATACACTGGTTGGGAGTGGAAATGAATTCGATATTGTCCCTGAACACAGTGTTTCTGATGACGTTTTTATCAGGACTTGAATATTGAATTCATCATCGTCATTTCACATCATCCCAACTCATTATGGTGACGTTCATTATCTGAAGGATCTTCTCACGACTTCAGGTAAATCACCCTATATATCACCCGCTCCGAAATAATGAATAATGATAATAATTGATGATCCCATTCTATTATGAGGAGTGGGCAACTATAGATAGTCACGTGAAGTTTTCGTGAATAATAACGATATTACGGAGAATAATGCCGACGATCTGGAGGGTGTACAGGGTGGCCCAATGGAAACGAAACGAGGTATGCAGTTTACTGTGAGATCAAGGAACTGATAATGAAATAAACGATTCTTTATGTGATATTGGATAGGAGAAGATTTGAAAAAACACATAAGGCACCTCTTAGATGATGTTCTAACTACAAAATGAGAAATAATAGTGTTGAAAGAGAAAAAAGCGTTACTTTCCATCACTTGACCCCTTATCCCATTTGAGATTCAAGGGTAGGAGCTCACCCCTCCGAGGGGCTTGAAGTGAAAAAGTTGAAATCATGCACAAAATATTTCCCCCTCAAAATAAAAATCGACCGGCTCGAGCGTTTTTTTTTTCTGAGACCGATAACTATGTCGAATCGGCCTTGTTTCGTTTTCATTGGGCCACCCAGTATAGTACTCACGCTATGAACGTTTGTCGAATTATAATTATTATCGGAATTCAATAGAGGATTTCTGTTCAAGCGTCGTTCGAATTCTATCGCTTTCGAGTTCCTATTTGTATAACGATGTTATGCATTTGTCTATTTCGATTACGAAATTTATACAGGATGGCTTGATGGTATAGTCGGTTCGATCAAAAAGGAAATCGCGTCTGGTGAATCTTATTTGGGATAGTTTCACAGCGTTGTCATTGTAATGGTGACAATCATTTAATATCAGTTCACACTCACAGGTATGAAAAGACACGAGTTAATTTATGGTAAAATTTTAGGTGTCAAAATTTGTTTTCGTCAGTCTTGTTGGATGACTAACTTAAACCCACATATGCAGTGTTTCACACAACTTTTACATACAAGTACTCAGAAGAAGGTTAAGAAGAGGGGCCTGTTTCGGGTTTATGAAGAACTCTTCTTCAGCCTGTGTAAAGATATCGAAATTATTGAGAACTCATTACAACAAAACGAGCAAAACTACCTACTCAAAGAGATGAAAATTCTTGAAATATACTTCTTGTGGATCCACAGTGATACCCAGTAGTGATGATGATGATTTTATCTGTCCGAACACACATACTGAGCATCATCAAATCAAATCAAATATACTTTATTGTCAAAGATTAATACATCTTATGGACAAAGCAAATATAAAACTAAGTGTCAATAGGACAAATAATTAATAATAATAATAATAATAATAATAATAGGTCTTTATTTTCGAGAAGTACAGAGTAGGTACACTAGAAAAACGCCGAAGATCAGATGGAGTCACGCATGGAAATGCGTGAAACCTCTGTTATTATTTCAAAGGTAATACAGATTGAAATCTTAAAATGAAATAAGTCAATCAATAAAAATACACAGAGAATAGGCATTTATAAAATCAGAAAACATCTCAAATTCTTTCCTCAAAAAATTCGCGAATCTCATAGTATGGTCTACAAAGTAAAAATTCTTTAACCGCTTTCCTGAATAGTACATAGGCTCTTATATTTTTTATCATCAATAGAGAGTTGTGTGATTATTGGTTTGCCTAGAGAAGTCATTCTTGATGCTTGCGACCTCCAAACTTTCAAGAAAAATTCAAATCACATCATTTCACCGCTAGCTAACACGATGTTCCGACGACACAACGTTATCGTTAACTCGATTGAGTGAAGTTGGCTACCAAAGATTTGTAGCTGGAATATCCGGAATTCATAGGCGTACACATTTATTTTCATGAAATCGACAATTATCGAAAGGCTTCGGACGAAGTTTTGAATAACTTTCGAATTCGAGTATATAGGCGTATTTATTGAAATTTCAATGAATGACTATGGACATGGGTGGAACTTGGTCGTAGAAAAAATAGTGTACATAACTCGTTGGAAGTTGTATTTCGAGCACTCGTTACAATTCCGCACTCGTCGCTTGTGCTGAATATCAACTAGTGCGAAATAAGTCACTTTCCACACTTGTTGTGTAATATACTATTCTGATGATGAAAGTACGATTAAAATATCGGCGCACTCCGCCCTCTTGCCATTAGGAGACAAATAATCGCCACTGTTTCGTTTCGTATTGCGAACACTGCTTCACAAAAACTCGGTTTTCTATTCCGTGCGAAGAGATACTTCACATCCCAGCAACTACTTATGATCTACAAAGCACAAATTCGACCTGTCCTGGAGTACTGTTCACATGTTTGGAGCTCAGCCCCCAAACATACGCTTAAGCTCTTAGATTCAATTCAGAAGAGAGCTATTCGCCTAGTCGATGACACAACACTCACCAAATCATTAACCTCTTTAGATCATCGTAGAAAGGTCGGCGATCTTTGCCTTTTTTATAGGTACTTTCACGGTCGGTGCTCAACGGAAATATCATCTATTATGCCACCACGCGCGATTCCTAGTAGACAAACCAGACGAGCTCAAGCTGGTCACTCTTACACTGTCAGGCTCGAGACCTGTCGAACTGTCACTATACCAAGCATCATTCATCAATAGAACGGCAATGTTGTGGAATTCTTTGCCTAGTGAAGTCTTTCCTGATGCTTACAACCTCCAAACTTACAAGAAAGATTCCTTCTCTCCCAAAATTCCACCGCTGGCTAACACGATGTTCCCCGAACATTATAGGTTTCCCTTTCGTGTTGTCCACAGATTAAAAAAAAAATAAAGCCACTTCAACTCAAACTCCTCTCCTTGGAGGTTCGATATAGGTGCACCCTGTATAACTGCTTCGACCAATTGCCTCGCTTTACGATTGACGCATGATTGACCGGTTAATATAGCTCCAATCCAGAAATAAGTTCGAGCCATATTACTAATTGACAGGTTTTCTGATGGCCATTGCCATCCGAACGATTTTTCACAAAGACCAATTATTTCTAATCGAGCGACGTATTTCCAGTTGCTTTTCGCAGATCGAACGTCAAAATGATGAAGACGTTGTGCCGGTGAAACTGATTTCCGTCATTATCACGTTCAGTCTATCAAAAGTTGTTTGAGGAGATCAAAACGCACGAGAAGATTCCGTGAGAGCGATTTCATGTTCATATCGATATCGAAGATCTTATACGTGATGTATCGTGTATATGTCAGAGTGGTGTTCCATTATGGGCTAGACAGGTTAGGTCTGAAAATGCGGTTCATAGGAAAGTTCTTGGTTTTTTCACCCTACTTGTTTTTTGGGTTTCTGAATAGGGATCTGGGGTTTGCTGACAGAAATTTGGTTTTTGACTTTTCACCAAAATTTTGGCACATTTTTCTTCTGTTGACGCATATCTCGTAAAGTATGCGAAGTCGACAAGATTTCCTGCATTTTTCATGCCTAAAGTTATTCTGTACGACCGATTATTTCATTGCAAGGTGTTTAAAAGTGTTCAAAATGCAAAATGCACAATTCTCCTCCTCTTCGCCCGCCGCCATATTGGGTATTTTTTAGGGTGATCTTCAACAGCCTAAGTTTAGTCGTTTACAAAATATTCGGTCTTGAAGAATTGAAAGGCAATAAAAAAATACAGCATTCCATTCGAAATAACGAGGTTGGTGTCTACTTCTGGTATAACCGGAAGTGCCACCATCTTGAAAACAAAGCAACCATCGAATATATGTATATCGAATTCAAGTCTTGAAATTTTCGTACAGTATTGATAGACATTTCGACGAACCAGGTGGTCCATAATCGATTGTGACTGCTACTTTTTTATGGAATTTTATATGTACTGATATGTGATGGTTCATACATTATGGTTGAAATACACCATATTTTATGACACCGCAAAGACATATCGTGCCCTCTATCGTTTCCTGGCAATATCATTTTATAATTTCATAACCGTTCAGGCTATAAAAAAAAGTGAGTGAATCATTAAAATTTACATATTTGACGTTTACAGTACCTAGCAAAGAGTCTAGTACAGGTGTATGAATATTTAATTTGTTTACTTGTCTATAAAGGTTCGATAAATTATTATTCGACTAGTTCTTTCGCTTGAAAATGATGAGGCAAAGGCAAGACTGATACACTAGAATTGTTGCTCGCTTCGTTTGCAACTGTAAAGTTGTTCTTCTACTTTCTAACATTGCAGAAAACGGGTGTTCGAACGACTCTGCAGCGTCGTACAAAGCCAAAAAAAACACCTCACTTGTTGCGATTTTTCGTAGCGCAATCTTTCAGAAATGGCAAAACAGGAAGGATCGTGATGTTCGTATACAGGGTTAACAAATATCAGACGAAAATAATCAGATGGTGACTCAAATAAAACCAATATAATGAAAACAAAACGAGCTCAGCTTGGTATTTTTTTAAGAACATCGTTTTATACAAAGAGTAAATCGATTCATCTCAAAAACCGTTAATTGCATCGAAATAAAGGAAAATTACTTTTTTCGGTCAAAAATCTCAAGAGTATCCAAAAATGTCTTTTGTAAATGAAAAAAATGACTTTTGTCAAAGTTTAAATAAATCAAGTGTTACGGTCCAGTCCGTTCCTGTCTTTCTGCTGAGAACAGAAACTTGGTTTTGGTGTCGAATTTTGGCACTTCTTTGATGAAACAGTACACAAGAAATCATGACGATATACAAAGTGGTTCAAAACTTACAGCCACGAACGTTAATTCTAAGGTATGTGTTATATGACCAGCTATTGTTGTTTCGACCTCACATGTATGCTCCTGAGAGATTGTCAAAGGACACCTTGTATATTATGAACGGTATTGATTTCTTCTGATTATAACATTCAACAGAGCAGTTTAGTGCGGATTCGATCCAAAAATCGAACTCCTGTAGTCGGCCAATTTTTTCTTGCTTCTCGAGTAGAAAATTCAAATCTATTTGTGACTTCTTATTACCCTCAGGAGAAAAACCCCGAGTCAGGATTTAGTTCCAAGTTTTGAAGGATTCTGTTCCAGGCTGCTCCAATCTTCCTCTACCTAATTACTTGGCTATATACGAGAAGATGTTTCATTGTTTAGAGAAGGTGAAAAACTTACATCATATCGAGTTTTCAACAGCAAAGCTAGTTTCCATTTATTACAATTCTCTACAGTTTATGCGACTTCGAGTAGCAATAATTATTTTACTTCTCGAAAGTTTCCAGTCGCCGTGCCATAAAACATTCCATGCTAATGGGCTATTGAAGAGAGCAGCAATGGAAAGTAAGCTCCTCGTTCAGGAAATCAATGTCATCAGGAATGGCAATACGGTGAAGAAAGCAATTTAGCTAGTATATCTATATAGAGGGTGGTACGGTTTGGGACAGAAAATCGTCTTTATTTCATACTGCATCATAGAACATACCTTTACGTACCCGATTTCAATCCGGAAAATAGACTTTTACAGGATAGGCGCACGTAATATTTCATTACGTGCCACTATCCCGTAATGAAATTTTACCGGATTGTAAATATTGAAAACTCAGTTATGCGTCAAAAGCATGAATACATTTATTAAAAATTCAACAGCAAAACAATACACAGAAATTACTTATTGCTAATATCAATATTAACCGTTAAATTTTCGTTCCCATGAATATGGATACCAGGATCTCCATTGGATGAATTATTTATTAGGGAGTTGCTACTTGCTGATACATTCCCATTTTTTTGTTGTAGCACTTCAACAAAGATTAATATTTTATTTTTCACTGTTCATTTGTGTTTCTTAGCAGTATGAAATAAAATGTTAAACGTCACACGTCCGGTAAACTTTTACAGTACTCGTTTCGAAATTCCGGACTCGGCTTGCGCCTCGTCCGTAAACATCTCACTCGTACTGTAAAAGTGTACTTACCGGACTAGTAACGTAAATATCTATTATCGGCTCACAAATATATATACAGGGTGTAACTAAATAAGTGTAAAACATTCCCATGTTAAAATACAGCCCCTTGAATGGGGTACATATTATGCATGCGTAATGTCTGAAGGTAGACATAATGAACATTTACTATGATTTCTACATGTTGTTTTTTTTATTAATAAATTAATCGTTTAATGCAGATAGTTACTACGAAATAACAATGAATCCAGTTTGCATTTATTACGATTTATGTCTGTAGTTGTTTGTAAAATAATTTTTTGCTGCGAACTGCTTCATTTTGGGCAAAAAATTCAACGCACATTTTTTGTTTAGAATGGAACAGGCTATCGGAAATAAATGTTCGAATGGTAAACAAATAATGAGACAAAAATTTACATCAGAAATAAATTTTAGGGGTTGCGTTTTCCACCCCTTACAACCATGGGGTAAACCAAATAAATTACTGGCTTAGTGTCTTTTTTGTAGTAGAAAATGTCAGGTTAATTTCAATACTGTAACTTTCTTAGTGCTCGTGAAAAAAATTGTCAAACAAATTTTATGTACCCACTTCAAGGGGCTGTATCTCAATATGCGATGCTTCTTTTCACCTCCTTAAATGATCTAGACTTATTTAGTTACACCTTGTATAAGACCACAATATTATACAGAAATGCTTGAATTGAGGTTAAGTAGAGGGATTTCGGCAACGAACTTGTTGCATTTTCAGGAAACCTAAAGAATGAAAATTTTAGCTGATTCCTTGAATTCCCTGCTTGGTTTTCCTCAAGAAGCTCTTCAGAAATTACCGTCGAAAGTGATTGTTGATTTCATGTGATTTTTATCACACGCAATTTTCGATTATTATCAAAATTTTGTTTTAGTCGTTCGAAAATAATGTTCCTTGGGATTTGAAAATGAAGATAAAGATATATTCGAGATATCTATAGAATCATGAAACGTAGTCATGTTGAAGCAGATCAAACCATATGGAATTTGGAAAAAAGAAATTAGGAAAAGTCAGTGGCGTACATCTTTGGTCAAAAATATTAGATGAAAGATGCCGTTCGGGACGCCACTGGACTTGATGAATTCGATCGAGTTACCAAATCACAACAAAATTGGGTAAAGGATATTAAGATATCCGCACGTAAAAAATATTTTTTTTGAAAATTCCTTGAGAACTAAGTATCTTCAAAACGAAGCAAAACAAACTTTTCGTCTCAAAAACAACCATAGAATCGAATGGTGAACATATGGTATGAACTCAATTAACACCCTGTATTTCATAATTCAGTCATTGCAAAGTGTTTCATTACTTCTTGAAGATTAACTCTCTAATGCTCTTCCAGAATGGCTATTGTTGATTTCGTGTAATTCTTCTTTATTACGGTTTTGTTACTTGGCATGGCCTACTGTTTCAGTAATGCAATTAGAATCCTAACAAACGTTTCAATAGAAAGTCTGAATAACTGGAGAACCTTCAGAGGTGGATATAGGAAACCTAATATCAATTGAAGTAGAATTCGATCATGGAGTCATCCATTCGAAAATTTACCTGGCGTTTCATTTGAAACGAATGGATGTCATGTTTTTTTTGAAGACCTTCGGATGGCCGCGGACTTTTGAAGACACTGTATTACTTTTGATGAGTTCTTCCAATCCGAAGATGTGAGTTCAATGTCGTGGTAATTTGACAGTTCCAGTGTCGAAATTTTGATATGTGAGAATTACTGTACGTAATTCGAAAACGATCGTATAATAGTATGGTATAAATTATTGACAATATTGGTTAAATTACACTAATTGATCTGAAATCAAGCGTAAAATTGATAACTTTCAATGAACCAGTTGAGGGACTATAAACCCTCTTGAAGTGAAACAGGATATTGCGGACATCAAGGGCATATGATACAAATGCTATCGATATTTTATTAGGATGAAATTGAAGTGGAATATGCTGTAGCTGTTTTTGACGATCTATAGAGGGTATCAGAGTATGTGGGCAATATCTAGGTTTCAGACAGACCCAAAAAAAAAATACCACGAATGACTTATATTTTTCTTCTACGAAGATAAGCGTCTCAAAACCTGGATAGGAAAACCTGACAAACCTTTTTTTATTTTTATTATGGTATTCATTACATAATTTTGCATTTCGATACAATATAAGATCTTCAAATAAATCACAAAATTGGTCATATACTTCAACATTAGTTCTCATATTTTGCATTTAGTTCAATAATCCAGCTGCCTGAAAATATCAAGGATATGCCTTCATCATAGAGGGTGTTGTTGAAGAGTCCACTCTCATAGTATCCTCATCATTGGGAAACATTTCATGTAGTTCTTATAATATTATCGAGTAATTAAAAAGAAAACAGTTTCCAAAGTTCATTGGAAATTATTTTTTCTCTGAATATCTGTATCTGAATATAGGAGGAATACTCTGTATATCAAGGATAGCAAGTTCGATAGAATGCATTCACTTTGCTGGCATCAAGATCACCGTTAGGAGAAAAATTTACGGTACATTATGAATGATTATACTATGTTATATTGGAATGTTTCATCTATCACGAACTAGTTAGATGAGTTGAGAAGATGTTGATTTTTTTTCATAATGCTAATGATCAGCATCAATGCTTTCATCCACTGTTGCCGACTTGTGGAAATTTCCCCATTTTATGGGATCAAGAGAAAACATGAAAATGTGAACAAATTTGAGAAAACATTATTGATATCATGATTTTTCAATAGTTTGATTGTGAAAGAGAATTTATTCGATAAATGTTCATCATGGCGAATTTTTTCCATGATATATTTCTCAATTTTCAAGGTCAATAATTAGTTTGAAACGAAAGTTATGAATTCGACTTCAGTTATAAAATGTTCTTCTAGAGAATGAATGAAATAGAATCTCATTTCATTCTTTGGAATTCAATCAATTCGGTACACACTCGGGTACAATAAAATGAAACGTAGTCTTCATTTCAAATTGAGTGCGATTATGAAACTGATGCAACAATGATTATTTTTATTTTCGAAAGGGAAGGTGTGTAGCCTGGGTAGACAGTTGAATAAATCAAAATCCATCGAATTCCTACTCTATTGGCAACACTGCTTTCATCAACCCTGAGGATTACGTGCAAATCGCTTGCTATTAGGCCGTATTTCCATGATGAGCAGTATGTGTACACAACAAAGGATCGAATAATATCTGATGTCTGTTCTTGCATCATCCAGATTATCGTGGTATTGTTTCCAGAATCGATTAGCAATTCATATGGAACAATGCTTCGCCATTTATGCTGTGGTTGATCATCTAGAATCCGTATACTATGTAATGTTGATGGTACTTATCTATCTTCGAGATCTGTTTGTGTAGACGCTAGATATATTTTGCAGGTCGACAGCTGCGTATTCGAATTCAACTTTTGTAGGGGTTGAAACATCCCTTCAGTTCCCACAACTACCCTCACGTTATCTTATTCTCTGAAAATCATGCTAGTTGGTCGAAGTTGTTCATTTCATTTTTTATTTCTTCTAGTACAGCTCGCCTGTACAGTGGGGAGCACATTTTTCAGCTCTTTCTTTTGCTACTTTTCTCGATATCTTCTCTCTTTTGGAGATGGGAATTGATCAAGTCTATTTTTGATTATAACCGAAAGTCGTTATTTCTCCAATATTGTCAAATGGATGAAATGAAATATATATGAATATATGTAGGTGCATAATTTTCGAGATCTGAGCTGTCTCAGTTTTCAAGATAAAAAAACCGATTCATATGAATATCTGCTAGATTGTGCGCCACTGGAACATTCAGAAGAACTCCTATTGATCTGAAGAATTTTATTGTTTTTTTTTTCCTAAATTGGAATGTGTCTACCCCTGGCCTTTTTGAATAATATCGAAACATACTTGCATAGTATAGCATAGTTACGTAGCTATAAAAAACCTCGTATCCAAGCTTCACCATAATCTTATTATTTCTTCCTATTTTTTATTGAAGCTTATTGATAATTTCTGAGGCCGATATAAAAAATTCATTTTGTTTCAGGTAAGTTTCCACTGGATGGTAGGAAAAGTTTACAGAACCAGATACGCGATTGTTGTAAGTTTTGTTTTATTTAATTTTTTATTTCTATTCTGTTCCTTTCTTCATCCTTCCGGGTTTTTTACTCTATACATTTCTATTTCTGAAATTTCAAATGACACTTTTACAAATAATTTTATATTCATTTCGTTATCACTGACAATGCATTGCTTTTTAAATATTATTTGGGGAATAACTACAAATCACTAATTTTATGAATTATGAATATTTTATGAATTCATTATTTATGTCACATGTTGTGGATGCATTACTGCTCAGTTGTCGATAAAAATTCTGTTCATATGAAGTACAATTGTGTTAGGAAGTAGAACTTAATAAAGAATCGGTTTCTAAAATTAAATTTTGTGATGAAACTCCCACCAAGTGGTCTTAATGTTCTTAAAGCAAATTTTATTCAGATATCTCTGGATATAATATCTTTCACATATCCACTGTGTGAAAGATTATCAGACAGATTATCAGAATGTTTGGATTGCGGGAGAATTCGAGTAACAAGAATATCTATGTATTCATTTTGCACCTTTCAAAATTGCAAACTACTCCATCTCAAAATAGTCCTCACAGTATTTTTGCAACATGTACTCTTTGTTCAAATAATCTTCACCGTAGGTTTCGAAGCACAATAAAATCCTCAAATTTCTTCAGGCCCATGTCATACAGCTGTTCTCTGCAGTATCTGGTCTCATTTCCTCGGTATAGTTTTTGGCTCTGATATTTCTGTCCCTTCAGTACATCTTTGTACATATTCGTCAGTCTGTTTGCTTGATTTTTAAGCAAGACGATCTCGCTTATCAGGCAAGATTGAAAAAATGAATATACTGGCACCCAAACGCATTCGTATACTTTCTTGTGAAGCATCAATTGCAGGTGAAAGATTCTTCCACGATGATTGAATCAATCAATTATTTCCATAGAACGACTTTCTGGAAGTCATTTTGGACCATCGTCTGCAGAAAAGATGTGCGGTTTGGTGATGAGGACATGGTTTGAAATCCCATCGTTTGATCTAGTTCTTGCTCGATTGGTTTTTCAGCAAAGTTTGATATTTTCATAAATTTATTCAGAGGATTGATGAGACTCTACTGTACATATTATTTACGTAACGTTAGATTTGAATCGGTATTAATGATCGGTCTTTCATAGATTGATTTGTCACTCTACATTCCAAACAGAGTATAGTCGATTATTGATTCGATCAAAATAATCAAGAAAGTGTTTCGAAAGTTCCCCGCAAGTCGACCAGCAATCCGAATTTTCTATCTTCCTCTCGCGATTGTTAATTAAGATTTGTATTTTCCCGATAATCTCATTATTTACTTTTCTGAGCAGCTTACGGTTCTAACAAATTAACGAAGTTTTCGGCTCACCGCAACTTTAAATTCTTTCTTCGGTATTATATTGATTTAGATAGGCACTTGGTAGGATGCTATTGCTCTCAAACTTCTCTTTCCATTCCATATTTGCATGGATATTTGAATTTTTGGCCGACTTCAACATTAACTAATCGGATGTAAAATGCGATTTTTATTTGAAATGTATATATTCTTCAGATAAATCGGGACAACTTGTATCTCTATAACTTCAGATGAAAATTTTAGAACTATTCGAAAAAAAAATATATACATATATAGCTACTATTGTGAAAGTTAAGTGGAGTTTATTTACTGAATGAAACAACTTTTGCATTCGCTGTAACCACACGGAAGTTTTTTTTGCCATCCAAATTGTGATTCAGGGTATATGATCCCTCTGTGCATGAAAACATTCAATTATTGTTTTCTTATTGAGTATCATCAGCTTGGCAAGAATCCTCTAGCTTCAGTAATTTTTAAATTCCTCTCATACGTGATTTTTTGCCACAACCTGAACAACAATTTATGATAACTATATCTGAAAAATTTATCTCGAGTGAATTTATTTGCCATTTTGAAAGACATTGATTGACAAAGTAATTTTTCGAATTTTAACATTTGATTTGTCATTAGTTTCATAACTGATGATGAAATGTTTATATCGTACTTTTGGATTTACCGGAATCATATAATCTTCGATATAACTGTGTACAGGTTTTCCTGTCTATTTTTGCACCCCACCTGAAGGGATTATTTCGAGAGTTATCAAAAAATACTGAGAACGAAATTTTCGTAAATGAGACGAATGAGAAGATCACAAAAGCTAGAGGATTTTTGCCACTCTAATAAAAAACTAAACGACAGAAAACAACGATCAAGCATGTACTCATATACATGGTGATTCACGAGAAAAGTTACATAGTCAAATGGTGTATAGAGCGGACCAAGACGAGTCTGTGTAATTTTATCTAAAGTTTTCATAAAACGTCTTTTCATGTGATTATACCAAATCAGTAAATAATCTTCCCAAACACCACTCGATTTTCACAAGGAGGCCGGCTGATCAAAGATTGTAGCTCTCGGGCTTCAATCAGATTATCACTGCTTGATAAGTTATCTCTGAAGTTATCGAGCAGCAAGACTTCTCGATGAATTATTCGGAAAAATCTCTGGCTGAAATCGTGAGAGTCTTCCTAAGATTTCGAATGAAAATCGTACTTTATATTCGATTGGTTGGACTCAAGATAGGTTTGATCCAAGTGACTGATGGTGTTTTGTTTCGCCAAAAACGCTAACGTCATTTCCCGCTATGATGGCATGATAGTTATGAAACTCCCCTGAAGGTAGCGACATTTTTGTAGATATCTGTACAATTTGTTGGTGATTTGAGATTTCAATCATGTAATTCGACCATTGAAAATGAGTATAAATTGAAATTTTCTACATGAATGTATATTGTCAAGATTCCTTTTTTTTTTTCATCACACTTCTACCTTTCTGATATTGTTACAAAGGGTGTTTTCAGAAGGTGAGTCATGATTTTTTGTAGAAAACTTTTCCGCCTGTATTATTTTCGGTGAAAAAAACAGGAGCATTTGATGGAGCGAAGAAAATTACATGAAAAATGTACTCTTATTCAAATACAATAGCATTTGCATTTCCGAAGCACTCGCCAAGCATTAGAAGCATATCAGTTTGTTCAGCGAACGAATAACCTGCCATATTTCTTAAAATCTCAGTTGATAATCGCAGTGATAAATGACACAGAAAAACCACACGAACAAATCGACTACAACAATGTTGACTCGAATGTTGATGACATGAACGTCAAAATTGAGAACAAAATTATTCATCATGGCCTGCTGAAATATCGTTATACCGATGAATCCCGCGATGAATAAAATCAATCTGCTGATATCATGTAACTACAAAAACTCAAATATCTCACGAACGGCTCAATTTTTTGTATTTGAATAAGAGTACCTTTTTCATGTAATTTTCTTCGCTCCATCGAATGCTCCTGTTTTTTCACCGAAAATAATACAGGAAAAAAAGTTTTCTACAAAAAATCATGACTCACCCTCTGATAACACCCTTTATAACAATATCAGAAATGTGGAAGTGTGACGAAAAAATGTATTTTGACAACATACATTCATGCACAAAATTTCAATCGGGTGGCTTTCATCGTTCAGAAGTTATACGGAGAAATTATTTTAATTTTATCAACTTTGGAAGGATATATCTCCCTTAATATGCATTTTGGGCCATGAGTTTAATCATCAAACTACACTTATTTTTCAATGTTCTATCACCCCCAGAAACCTCGGTACACATTTTTGACTCACCCTGTATATATAAACAGGTGATATTCCGCCATAATGAATGAAATGCTCGAGTTGGCTATATACGTTAGAGTTTTGGCATAATGAATCAGATGGAATTCGAGAGCCATATATCGTGATCCATATGGGATAAAACAAGCTATTTAGGAAAATTTAGGCTAAATATACCTATTACAGTTGATAGTTGTTATTGAAATAGATACTTCGCGCGTTTGGAAAAGCAAGGTGCATTTTCATCAATTATTTCGAATGGTACGTAACTCTTCATCGTTAATAATGTCTACTGAGACAATTGATTGGTTGATTATGACACATGCGGACGTTGGAAAAGTTGTCGGAGAAGTTGAATGGCGTTAACGATAGGTATAATGACTATTTGCCTTCGCGATCATGAAAAATGAGCGGATTCGTTGCAAGTGAATATGATTGATGCAATCGGTCACAGGATGTTGGAGAATCTGTAAATTGGCTCCTGAAATGCGGCCAAAAGGTGAATCACTAGACTGTAATTTCGATGCACCTCAAAAAGCGGCCAGCTCGACATTAGTCATCTCTGAGATTTTCTATCTATTTATCGCTAGATGAACGAGTGAGAACAGCATTACTATAACGCCAGATTTAAGTGTGGACGATACAATATATCAATGTTCGAATGAGCTTAGACAGAATTATATGGAATTGTCACTCGAAATCGTTTATTTTATTATCATCTGTGAAGCCAATTTCGATTTCACTAAATAGGTATCTGTCTCTTGAGATGTTATATTGAACTTCGGTAAACCGACCATTAGGTATCCGATGTAGATCGACCTTTAGTGCATTGACGCGACTGGGAATGACATCTGACCATGATCTGACACCTGACGAATGCATGAGATTATTTTTCGAAGCATAAAGTAAAATGGCGTGTACTTAGATTTTCATAAATCTGAAAATTATTTGTATCATTCGGCCTGCTCGCTTGTGTTTGTAACTTTCTCAAGTTACCACGGTCTGCTGTTTTGTATTAGGTGGGTACAAGTCTTTTCCTGGAATAGTGATTGAAATAGTTGTGTTTGCTTTTTCATATACAGGGTGGCCCAATGAATACGAAACAAGGTATGAGAGATCGAGGAACTGACATTGAAATGAATGATTCTTTATATGTTGGATAGGACAGGATTTGAAGAAAAAACACATAAGGCACTTCTTAGATAGCGTTACTGTAGCCGATTATTTTCATAAACGTGTTTTCTCGAAAACAAGGAAGCGTTGGTAAGAGATTCCGATCACCTTCAAAATGATGTATCACTTGACCTCTTATCCCATTTGAGATTCAAGGGTTGGAGCTCACCCTTCCGAGGGGTTCGAAGTGAAAAAGTTGGAAACATGCGAAAAATATTTCCCCCTCGAAATCGACCGTTTCTTTCTGAGAAAGATAACTATGTCAAATCGGTCTTGTTTCTTTTTCATTGGGCCAACCAGTTATATACTGTTCTTATCTCTGGGTGTTTTATAGCAAATAAGATTGGGAATCGTATCGTATCGAAAATCAACGGCCACGAATAAAATCTGGTCTCAAATCTGGTCTCAAACTTTACGATCGATTATTTCGACAGATAGGGAAATCCAAGTTGAATTTCAAAATTAATTAAAATAATAATAATTCAGAACTCTGACTTGCAAGTCGGAATTGAATAGAAAAAAAAATCGTTGACACTTCGTACATAAAATAAGGAACGAGTAAATTATTCATTGAGAAAAAAATCGAATCTTCTGCCATTGTTGTTCCAAATCATCCCAAATTCTTTTGCTGATGGCTACCGAAATATGACAATTGATATCACAAATGATTGATAATCATTCATTCGTCCCCTGTTTTCTCAGCGTGAAGAGAATATACAGGAGAATCTCAGTATAGATGATTTTGATTTGAATTTCCTATCGAAAGACCGATAAATCCGCGGTCTCTTCAGAGACGCTTCCGTAGGAAGGAAGTTGAAGTTTTCCGTTGCATTTTTCAAACTCCCAATGACGATCATCTAGAGTTATCGTTCACGTTCGCACAAAGGCTTCAAGAACTTGTTTCGGTTGAGCCTCAGGCGATGATAATAATCACCACGTTATAATACGAAAGCATCCTGGAATAAAAACGACAGGGGAGGCGGGTCGCGCTTTGCTTTTGTTCGCCGGAAACTCATTAGAACTCATGAGGCAACAGCTTTGATTCCATTGTCGGGCCAATTTACGACAACGATATATTTTGCGTGTGAAATTTCCATATAGAGAATGTATCAATAACATCACTGACATTATAATAGAAACTTGAAACGTTTACGCGAAGGAATGAGGTAACGAGCGTAATATGATGATCCAGGAAGATGAAACTTGTAGCATGAGCTGAAGGCCAATATCAATCTTCGACTTTACAACCGAATGCCCGAAAATATGAGAATGATGGAATATGAGCGATTGACATATGACAGCCATAAATATTTTCATCTCCGTTGGAGGAACACCTGAGTGCTCTTTTTTTATCTGTGGACAACACGAAAGGGAAACCTATGATGTTCGAGGAACATCGTGTTAGCCAGCGGTGGAATTTTGGGAAAGAAGGAAGGTGTTGGAATTTTTCTTGAATGTTTGGAGGTTGTAAGCATCAGGAAAGACTTCACTAGGCAAAGAATTCCACAACTTTGCCGTTCTATTGATGAATGATGCTTGGTATAGCGATGTTCGACAGGTCTCGAGCCTGACAGTGTAGGGGTGACCAGCTTGAGCTCGTCTGGTTTGTCTACTAGGAATCGCGCGTGGTGGCATAATAGATGATATTTCCGTTGAGCACCGACCATGGAAGTACCTATAAAAAAGGCATAGATCGCCGACCTTTCTACGATGATCTAGAGAGGTCAATGATTTGGTGAGTGTTGTATCATCGAATAGGCGAATAGCTCTCTTCTGAATTGAATCTAAGAGCTTAAGCGTATATCTTTGGGGGCTGAGCTCCAAACATGTGAACAGTACTCCAGGACAGGTCGAATTTGTGCTTTGTAGATCATGAGCAGTTGCTGGGATGTGAAGAAAAGAAAAGAAAAGAAAACCGAGTTTTTGTGAAGCAGTTTTCGCAATGGACCTCACATGATCGTCCCATGAGAGAGCACTGTTGGTGGTGACACCCAGCATGGATATTTACGACCTCATAGGAACAGTGGTACCCGACATCATCAAATTGGGCATTGTGTGATCAGCTTTCTTGGTGAACATACAAGCTTTAGTTTCAGTTGCATTGAACTGTACTCAGATTCTCAGATCACCATTTCAGAATTCTTGTCAGATCCTCATTTGAAGCTTCGTCTTGCACTTCTGGCCTCGTTGGATGATATGGATCACGTAACTTTAATCAAATATATTCCTGTTGATTCCCATTACAAAAATTCATTAAACAATGCGTGATAAAATGAAAGTTGCTCCAATGAAGAAAGGTACAAGCAATTGAGGCTGCAACTATATGAAAATCAAATATGTTCTGAAAATGAAAAGGATTCCAGTTGATTGATCGAATCTCACGCAGAAATGGTGATTTTTAAAACAAATATAAGATTCTTATGAGCTTGAGATAATTTTCTTAAGTAGAGTTGAACTTGGAAACGAACATTGAGGTAAAGATATAATTCGTTATTCGACTGGTTTAGTGATTTTAGTATGGATTACGGAACCTTCGTTTCCTAATGAACTCTTTTAGATATTGAGAGTGTCATATTCCATGGATATGACTGAAATGAGTGTTATATACGGTATCAGAAATGAGAAACTTGACGTTTTTCGAAGAGTTATCGGAACTTGATAATTTTTTTTCTTCAATTAGCAGATATCCAATTGCTAGCTAATGATTATTATTTTCAATTATTGGCGAAGGCGAAAATGGTTTCGTCAATATTTCCATTAGTTTCACTACACACTTCATTCAGATTAATTGTTTTTTACAGAATATTGATGAATCACTCGGATCTTCGTAGTCGGGACTTGAAAAGAATTGCGCTATAAGGAGATCAAATTACATTTTTCAGATGACTGACAACTACTTGTGACAAACTACTAGTTCATAAAACGTGAAAAACTCCCTTGGTGAAAAAATTCTATCGTTGCGAAGTCATTTTCTTTCTGATAGAACGAAAAGATAATACATAAAAAGCACTTCAACTTTTCCATTCTAACGGTTGATAGTAGGAGTCAACTGTTGAGCTGTTTAGACCCGCCCGCATTGTTGTTGTGGGCTACATCGAGGTTGTTTCCGTAGAACGTTGAACTTCTCTCGTTATAATACATTATTAATCTTGCCAGGGCTAGCGGATATGATTTACAACGGAAAAGGGAGCGAGTACAGCGAAAAAATAATAGCGGAGCTTTAAAGCTCTGAAGATAAATGGCAAATTCGAAACGTCCACTTAATTAATAAATGCGCTGTGGGAATGCAGATAGAGGTTTTATGAATACTGTTCATAGATGGAAGGAATGAATTTGAAGAATAATAATCAGAAGCTACACTGAGAGGATGTTTTCATCACCATGATTTTCCATGATTCCATGATTTCCATGATATGCTATGGCTTTACTGGGTGTCCCAGAGCAGATATTTCAGATATTTGCAAAAAAAAAATGGAATAAGAACTTGTCGTAGGAGACCATAAGCTCGTTCATACAGCATAGCGAAATCCACCCCCTGGCAAACGACCCACAAGAAACCACCCCCTACTTTCGTTTTTCGAATCGCACCTCATGTTTGTTTTGGTTCAACGAGTCCCAAAGTATTCCAAGTGAAATATTCGAAGTTTTGGTGGATGCACTATTTCTGAAACATCCATTAGTTGAAGCGATTCTTCTAGAAAACACAAAAAAGTTAATTGTAGCTTCTTTGTACGAAATTATTCTAAACGTTCGTTGATGTCACCCAAACTCGTCAAGTGAAATGTCAAAAAATTGAGTCATTAGTTTAGTGGAAACTTGAATTCGAAAGTTCTCGATTGAGAATCAATTTATTAGATTTCGATTATATATAGTGGTTGTATCTAATAACTTACGAAAAGTTACATGTCATAAATTTGGTAAGTGCAATAATAGATCAATAATCGATCGACACCCGTTGATAGTAATTTTGTTTGTCTTGAAATCAGACCCTTCCAGTATCAAAATTCATGTGCTGTCCTACTATGCTGTGGAGAAATATCGATTCAGTAGAACCCAACTAAGAATATCGATTTTTAATAAAGAAGCATTTTGTGCCTTCGCACAATAGTGGAGATCTAGATCGATTTGAATGAAGGATTATGCATTCATAAATAGATATAAAGAGCAACAAATGAATCGACCTTCAATGGAAGTCACTGGTTGATCTGAATAAATTGAATGTAAATAATCAAACTACTTGTGCTCTCCTTTTTCTACCAAAGTAGTTATTATTCAATACACGGTGTCCCAACGAAAACTTTCCACACGGATTAACTGGGAAATGACAAATTATTTTCGGAAACGCTGAAACACGTCGATTTTGATTTCTAGTGGGACACATGTCAGTGATGAATTTAGTCATGCAACTTCATCCCCCTGACAGGGGCGGCTACCCCCTTGCGAATCATCATAGGGAACGTGGGTCGAGTGATACATCATCTGAAAGCTCTCTTCATTCTCTATCCAAACGTTTATTATTTTTTCAAAATCGAATGACTGCTACTTGAGATTAGTGTGGTAATAGGTTTAATTTAAATAATTAATATCGTACCTGTTCTTATCGCAATTCAATTCATTATTTGCTCGAAATGAGCCCCTCCTACCTCCATACAATGATAAAGTCTACTTTCGAAACTATTAGGAACGTTTTCCAATACTTCTGGAGTTATGCTGCCGCACTCGTTTACAATTCGACCACGTAAATCCTCTAGTGACTCTGGCGGAGTGGCAAAAACTTTGCTTTTGAGATGCCCTAATAAAAAATAATCCAACGGGTTGAGGTCCGGTGATCTAGCTGGCCACTCAATTGGTCCTCGTCGCCCTATCCAATGATTGGTATATCGTTCATCCAGAAAGTTTCTAACCGCTACTGCATAGTGAGGTGGTGCTCCATCTTGTTGGAAATGGAGGTTGTCTGCCGAATAATCTCCATCGTTTTCGATAATATCCGTTATCATGGGATCGATGGCATTCTCAAGAAGATGTAAATACATTTCGGTTCACCTCTGTGGAGGAGGTTCCTTTGGACGTTTCGCTCACAATTGGGGTGAGCATCTTCCGCTTGTATTGTTGTATTCCCGAATTTAAAGATCTTCGCAATTAATAGTCCCAGCCTGACTACTTACTTTGTTTTGACTAATTTGTTTTCGTTTTTCGTGTGGTGACTGGGTTCCCTGACCGGAAATTTTCGTTGGGACACCCTGTATACTGTGCCTATGTTTGAACATTTACTTCGTACCAAAGCGATAATTCTACAAAAAAAGAAATTCTAGTAATTGTCAATGTGTGATGGTCTAAAGAGATATACTTTCTCATATAGATTTTTTTTTGGAAAAGAGTTGATTTGGTGAAATTTCGACAACTAAAATAACTCTGGTTAGAATTCAACCAACAGTTAGAGAGAAAAATGTATAAATAATCTCATTTGGTGACCTTGTTGACTCTGTTTTTGAATGTTCACTTCTCCAATATCATCATATGAACGAATACCTGGATATTCGAACGATAAATCACCGAACGGTCCACATAATAGAGAATAGCAGAAGTTTCGGACCGAGTCTATGAAATCGTTCGATGCTGGACGCATTAAAAGTTCCCCCACGTGACCGCCAGACTGTACGTTCATTTAAACTGGAAGTTCGGAACTCGCAACTGCACTTCCATTAGGAATACTCCGGGATGGTGTTGTCGCAAGTCGAGATCGATTGTCCACCATGCATAGAACGAAATGACGATTCGGTGGCACAGTTTTCTATTTGAAATCCAATAAATTTCGTGGGTCTGTTGAATAAATTCTGCAACTTTTTTTCGCAAAAAAACAAAACGTTTATATGTCATGTATTGTACATTGTTGGAGAGCATGGACTTCATATCTATTCATTTCATACCCTGAGGGGAAAAACACGGCGAGAAAAGTGTACGTCAAGCTTTCCTATAGTTCGGAACTTCCAAAGTTCCTCGAACTTCCCAAACTTCTCACGTCGCTCTCAGGTAGCGTATATACGTCGAATTTTCTGAAATTTCCACAGACTTCCTAAAATTTCCCAGAACTTCCCCAAACAATCTTGAACTGTCCCGAACTTCCCCATACTTTCTGAACTGCTCGAACTTTCTCAAACTTCCTGTCATCTGTATACCAAACTTCTCAAGTGGCTCGCAGTATGCGTACGACCTTCCTATGAGTAGGAACTTCCTAAACTTCCCTGTACTCATCCAAACTTATCCTTGAACTTCCCTGAACCTCCCCGGACTTCCCCAAACTCCGCCAAACTCCCCTGAACTTTCCCAAACTCCCCCGAACCCCTCCAAACGTCCCCGAACTCCATCGAACTTCCTATCATCTGTACATGCACCCAACAGGTTTACATTTGAGAATACGAAAATAATTGTGTTCACTTTGAACAGCAATTATGAGGTTGGAACGTTATTTAGGTTTTATAAATTTTCATTGTAATTTTCTTTCGGTTTCCTGAAATTTCATTGATTGAAACATTTCGTTTCATAACCTTCTACATTTGAAATGGAGATGACAACTGCATTACATAGCGAAAGCACGTTTTTTCGTGTCTTTTGAAGTGACAGTATCAATATACTGAACATGGATGTAGAGGGAAACATTTACTCTTTCAGATGGCGTGATAAACAATTTAGGCGTCCTTAATGAGAACGAAAGTAATTTAGCATATTTCTGAAATTATAAAATATACTCAACAACAATCGAGTGTACAAATGTTTTTTTTTTCACATCAACAGAGGAAATCACTGAGAAGAAAAACAAAGATTTTCAGTTTCTTTCAAAATATCTCAAGAACCCTTGGATTTTGTCTCAACTTCCTTTAATTAATATATATGGATTCGTATACGGACCTTGTTCAGGCTAATACAGATGGATATCAACATATAGTGAATATCCCTGTACAATGGAGGAAATGAAAGATCGGGATACAAATCGGATAACAAATTATATGTTGACACATTTCTCCACATCGATTTGATCACGCAAAATGGTCATAACATATCATCATTTGTGTAAGCAGAACGCAAAATGATAGTTTGTTTGGATGATTTCCAAGAATCAAGCATATATTTGTCTTGAAAATTTGTGCGCTTTATTACCCTTAGACATAATAACCAGAACCATCTGGAATGAATGAGGAAATATATCGAGTTAGTCTGATCAAAACAGGAATTTTCTAATGTCTCCGAGGCAGAATCAATCAAGTTATAGGAAAATCCAAGGAATAAATACGTGATAAAAACAGGCGCGTGCCGATTCTCGAATGGAATGAGAGTGCACCGCAGGGTATATTGATGGCCCTAGCGGTAATTATTCGGGCAGAAATGACGTCATTTCTCCCAAAAAATAGAACAATACACTGGAATATCGCATCCGTTTGATTAAGTGGATTTTTGACTCCACCGGAAAATGATAAATTGAACTTGGTGACTCGATCAGAGCTGATCAAATTCACGTCATTTCTTTTCCAGTGTCAATCAACTCATTGCGGATCGAATATATCATCACGAATTTATTAATCTAGAATCAGTGCACTCAAACTCATTGTTGGCTGAATATTTCTACAATATATAGAGTATAGTAATCGTCAGGATAATCTGCAAATAAAAAAACACAAAGTAAAGCCGCTTAGTGATGAATATATCGATGAATAAAGGCTGAAACGCGTGCCAGTATCGTTCTAAAACACTGCTCAAAAGTTTCCGCATGTTCGTATACCACTCAGTATAAGTTATTGTTTTCATGTATATGAGACATTAACATATAGTGGTTGAATTTGCATTGTTAATTTAATTGCATCGATATTTGAGTTGAATTTCATCCAATATTCAATGATTTACAATTATTCAAGTGTACGTTCGTTCATCATTCGGATATTGAACGCAATTTATCATATTTTATGATGTTTGACATCCATCACAATCATGTTTGCTGTCGGGAATTCATATTTTTTGATCAATTGTTATTCGAGTATCTACTCATTCAGCATAGTTTGAATAAACGAAAATATAATGTAATAATGGGACAATATAATAATAATTTCGAAATATATGAATTTATATCAGAACATTTCTCGACTATCCATTTTGATTTGGGTCATATATAATTATATATCACTCAACAAGTGTTATGAAAGTCGTTTTCCTAACGTCTATTTTGCCTGAACTCTCGTTTTCTCTAAACTCTCGAAACAACCAAAGGTATGAATTAGAACTGATATCAAACAGTGCCCACATGTGGAAGTGAGTTGCCATAGTAACATGTTCAACTCAGTTGACTTGGTGACGTTTTCAACATTTGCCAAAGCCACGATTGTGAATCTGTGTTTAATCAATAATATTCGAGCATGGTCAATAGTTTAGTGGTAATTTGTTGGAAATCTAAATTATCAATTATTCACACTTCAATCATAGTTCGAGTTTCCTTTTTTACAGCAAATGCAAATTGAAGTTTCCTCTTCATTTACCGGACTGTCATTCATACCTTTCAGTATTTCGCGTTTCACACTTCTTTATGGGCCTGTTCATCAATGATCAGCGTTTATTCGTGTTTTTTTATTTGCAAATTATCGTGACGACTACTATACCTCAATTTGAAAAAATCATATTAGGTACTGACACCACTTCATAAGCATGCAAGTAGTTGAAGTGCCTTGACTTTGACACTCACAAAAAGAACTGTGAATGGGATTGTGATTGCGATAGAGTGGATGCACCAGTTCATTTCTTTTTCTTTCGTTTAGCTCACTATTTGTCAGGTGCACTCAGAACTGTGTGATTTTCAGCTGGTATTCGCACATTTAGTGAATGGATATAGTGGAATTCGACAAGACAGAGTCGACCAGTTCATTTGGATCTCTTTCTGAATTTGTTTTGAATATCGTCATAAAAGTAAAAAATTGTGAATACTCCGAATTTCGATTGAAAGTCAAACAAAAATTGAAAGCCGATCGTTGACTCATTAATAATAAATATAGTCAGTTACTCGGAGGCTTTAAAGGCGATTTTCTATTGCAAATAACGTGATATTGATATTGGATCTTGTTCTCTACTAAAAGTTGGGGAAATTATTAGGGATGATTCCGTCTCGATTCAGAGTATCTCTCTAATTTTTTTAGTGAACGAACTATAACCTCTCAATCACGAACGCACCAAAACAAATTGATGTGATGTCACCAGAGTGACGTCAGCATCGACAGCCCGATGAGTCGAGTCACGTTTTATAGTATGTGATGTAGCTCATAGACCTAAATGATAATCTATCTTATAAATACTTGATATAGAGAGCAGGTGGCCATGAATCACGTAATTTTTCGTGATCGGCTAGCAGGTTTCAGTAAAGTAGAAAATTGCTAGATTGAGCACGCCACTGCTCACCTCATCGAATCTCTCCTTGACACTCGTAAGCCTTCGAGTGATTCTTCTTCTGTTCAGGGTCTTTGACACTTGTCTATGAGTACACGGTATTCCCGCTTTTTGAGAGCCCTTCGGTGGCTGTGACGGATTGAGGCATGTCATTATCGAGTGCTAGGGTCATTATATTTCTGAGGTTGGTTAGCCTTCACCAGGCCTGTTGCATGGCCAATATTCCACAGTGACTAGGATTTCGGATTTCTCGAGATTTCAGGAAAATTATGGATTTTTTTATTAATTTTTGAGGAAATGGTCACGAAATTCAGATATTCATTTCTCAAATGTAATTGTTTTTTCTTCGCCTTCCTCGTATGGAAAGATAAATCCTCCAGTTTTGTAACTACAACAACACCCACTACATGCAAGTAACACAATATCGAAATAACATAGAATTAAAATAATAATATAATAAATAATAAATAATACCCTTGATATTGGAAAAATACCTGAGCTCCTAAAAAGAATTCAATATATAACAAAACACACAACAAAATGAAAAGTAGAAATGTGAAAAAATAAAGAATCATCGCACTCAGTTGATTGGGGTCACCCTAATTTTGAACACCTCTTCTGAACTCGATCATTTATCGATCTCAAGCCGAATTTGTTTATTTATTTATCTATTTTTCCATTTATTCATATAATTATACATCCAACAGACCCAATGATAGGAGTATTTTACAAGAATTGAGGTGAAACACATATGATAGGTATATGAAAAATAATCGAATAATTAGTTTGGAATTATACGTGAGATTTCCTTTTTAGAAGTTCGTAAGGGCATGGTGATGGTGTAATGAATTGGATCTTACCAGGTGAAAGGTTGTGTTTGTCCTAGAAGTAATTCGTGGTACATTGAAATCAACTGATGTTAAGAGATTTGGAGAATCAATACCATTATTGATGAGTTTGTATAGAAATACAAGTTTAACAATTTCCCTTTGTTTTTTCAGAGAATGCTTGTTGAATTTTTCTAATATTGAATTATAATCATATCCCCTCTCAGGATAGGTGCCATGTTTCTTGAAAAATGCAAATTTCAAAAACTTTTCCTGCACAGTTTCCAGTATATCTACGTATTTCGTGTAGTGAGGGTTCCAAATCAAGCTACAATACTCCAGTTAACTTCTAACCATAGAGTAGTAAATGTTACGTAAAGCATCAAAAGATCAGAATTCCGTACAATTTCTAATAAGAAAGCCTTGGTCCCTGGTCGTCTGGCATATAATGATCTACGAAGGTTAGCTTTCCGTCAAACGTAATGCCTAAATCTTTGCATTCGGATACACGTGTTAATAGTTGATTCTCCACACAATAGTCAAAAGTGAGGGGAACTTGTATGCGACAAAAAGTCATCACTTTACACTTGGTGGGATTCAGAAGTAATTTGTTATCAATAATCATTCAGAGTCACTAAATCTTTTCGTAAAAGTTCACAATCACAGATATCATTGATCTCATGTTGAAGCATCAAATCATCAGCGTACAAGATAGTTTTGGAGTTAAGAGAATTACATATGTCAATGACGAATAGCAGAAACAAGAGTGGTTAGCTGGTAAAGTTTACGAAATGAAAATAAACTGGAAAAGCGCTGGAAAGCCAGTATGTATTTCATTAACTTTCCTGATATGCTTGATGAACAAGATCATCTTTCGTGACAACCAACATGATCTCGCTTATCATATGTTGAGAAGTTGGTATTGTCAAACAAATAGTCGAGAATCTTTGATCGCTCAAACTTTTTTTTGACTCATTTAATTTGTCACTCCGATTTCGGAGAAGCATACCAGACATTTAATTTCTAGGTGTCAGAAAAAGTACCATTCCGTTGTCAAACCTTTTATGTTTTACCGAAGTAGAGATGTTTAATCAGGTGAATTTAGAAAAATCGCCCTGTACCGTCGCGGTCCAGGGGAGCATATCATCCGTTATGGTCCATCTCACTAGATAATTTATATCTTTGCTCATCTTGACAACGAACGGTCCATGTAGCGAAATTGGAGATAAAACTGGCATCGAATAAAACATGTCGCCTTTTTCGATCAGATAGAACACGAAATGGAAATTGAGTCGTCACGAACTGTGTTCCTTTTTTTATTATTTGTACAATGCTGAGCGTTCCGATCTTTATATTCTCATTGTTTCCATTCATTCGGAAAAGGCAGTCTAGATACAAAAATAAATTCAATTCGGATGAAAATTCTAACGGATTTTATTTTATTTTTTCCGATATTCATGATGAAAATGACGATATTCAAACTCGACAACTATCTAATATTGAATTGTATAATTTTTCTTCTTCTGATGACCGTGGAATGATTTTCTCTCTCGTCGCAATTTTTTTCTACAGACTCCATTTTTACAGCAAGGGAGAATATTTTGGTCACAAAGGCTCATATAGATTCAATCATTCGTTTCATAATTTTTATTGTACCTGCATCTGTAAAGCTTGTAAGCAAAGCCCCAACCATGTCTTTCACTATTGACTTTCCTTACAGATTGATCAATCTATATAATGCTGTATAGAGTCTATCTATCAATGCTGGTGTTCCACAAGGATCGGTCTTGGTACCAACTTCGTTTTTGCTCCACATCAATGATTCGTTGGAGGTGACCTCTAGTCAAGTCCAAAGCTTTGCGGATGATGGTACAATTCATACTGTTGAATCAGATCGAATCGTTTTTACCTGTCTTTCTTTTTTCATTCCGAACCCAAGAATAATTCAGGTCTATACTGGGTGGCCCAATGGAAACGAAACAAGGCCGATTCGACATAGTTGTCGTTCTCGATTAAAAAAAAAACGCTCGAACAGGTCGATTTTTATTTCGAGGGGGAAATATTTTGCGCATGTTTTCAACTTTTTCACTTCAAATCCCTCGAGAGGGTGAGCTCCAACCCTTCAATCTCAAATGGGATAAGGGGTCGAGTGATAAATCATTTTAAAGGTAATCGAAATCTCTTACCAATGCTTCCTTGTTTTGGGAATCAAATGCAGTAGTTCTCGAGAAGACACGTTTATGAAAATAATTGGCTAGCGATGGACAGTAAAGCTTTTTTCCCTTTCATCACTATATTTTTCATTTTTTAGTTAGAACGATGTTCATCTTAGAACTGCCTCGTGTGTTTTTCTTTAAATCCTATCCTATCCAACATTACATAAAGAATCATTTATGTTAATGTCAGTTCCTTGATCTCTCAGTAAAATACATACCTCGTTTCGTTTTCATTGGGCCACCCTCTATATGATCTCTCTTTATCCTGCGAAAGAAATTGAATCAGTGAACTGCAATTTTCTGAACATCATCATCATCAGCCAGGCATTTCACCATTTGCAAAGAGAAGTAGCTTTTCGACATTTAAATCGACCAGAACTTCTTTTATGTTTTTTTATGAAACACATTTCCAGAGGCTTTCTTATGTATCTAGATGCGATGAATACGATTATGCAATGCCATATTGGTGAAATTATACGAGATCAATGTGAACGAAAATAGAAGAGTATAAAAGAATTAAAGTTATTTGGAACTCAAAAAAAATACACGTGTTTAAAACTGTTGAATGTGATTCTGCCAAGTCCATACCTTTCTAGATGATAGGACTGCTTCACGAAAACTTGGCTTGGCTTGGCTTTCTGTTTCGTGCGAAGAGGTATTTGATACTCCATCAGCTATACAAATCGCCAAGTCGACCTATTCTGGAGCACTGTTCACATTTTTGCTTCCAAACATATGCTGAATCACTCTATACAGATTCTATTCAAGAAAGGGTTATTCGCCTAGTCGATGATACAACACTCACCGAATCATTGACCTCTCTAGAACATCGTAGAAAGGTCGGCGATCTCTGCCTTTTTTTATTGACACGTCCACGTCAGTGACTCCTACATTGTCTACCAGTTGAATAATTGAGAAGAAGAACTTTATTTCCAAATAGGCAAGCCTAATATAAACATAATTAACATACTTTTTTTACACATACATAAAAATCAAAATATTTGTCTATTTCAACAAAATCACAATAAATAACAGAGAACTATATCACATAAATTCTATAAAGTAAACTATCTTATCTATTTATTCTAACAAAGTCGTAGTTAATAATATATTTTAAATATGAGTTCGCTTCCATTCAATTCGTTGTTATGGATGTTAACAAGTCCCTTGAATGAACGGATAGAAGAAGAATTTTCTATATTATTCGGCAGTTTATTGAAACTATCCAAACCCTTGAAAAATAATGAGTTCATACTGCTTCGTGAATTTGTCCTTGGAATGTAGAAATTGGTATTCGATCAGGTATTATGATGATGTACTTCATTGTTCGTGATTAGAAGGTTTTCTAAATATGTTGGTTGCAATTTATTTATTATTTTGAATATAAATATCATAGTTAGATAGTAAAGTCGTTGAGAAACTGTAATCTACAAAGCATATCTTGTATAGGTGTCATTCTATTGCAGCGTAGTATTATTCGCATTCCACGATTCTACAACTTTTGTAATCGGTTTAATTTGTTCTGATTAATTGATTGAGTATTTCCTGACGCTTGAAAAATCTAACATCTTCCTTTTCTCCCAACATTCCACACGATCTTCCACGAACTTTCTAGGTTATTCTTCAGTGTCGACAGATTCATTTCGTGCTGATCAAAGAGACGGACATTTCTTTATAGACGCGTGTCGATATTATCGTATCCATCGTCTGATATTAAAAAGAGGCATAAACAGGTGAAGCCATTATCTTTTATGGAAGCCGTTCGGCATTAGAAGGATGTTGGGGCTTCGCAGCGGCATCGGATAATGCGGTGCTTATGATTAATGGCACGTGGACGTGAAAGCCGTAGCGATATTATACGACCGAGTCCGTCCATTCTGATGGACTGTGTCTAGCTAGATCGTTTGAGCAGGAGCCGAGGCTCTATTCCGTAAAATTGTCCGTCATGTGGCAATCTTTTTTTTAATCTGTGGACAACACGAAAGGGAAACCTATAATGTTCGAGGAACATCGTGTTAGCCAGCGGTGGAATTTTGGGAGAGAAAAAATTTTTCTTGAAAGTTTGGAGGTTGTAAGCATCAGGAAAGACTTCACTAGGCGAAGAATTCCACAACTTTGCCGTTCTATTGATGAATGATGCTTGGTATAGCGATGTTCGACAGGTCTCGAGCCTGACAGTGTAGGGGTGACCAGCTTGAGCTCGTCTGGTTTGTCTACTAGGAATCGCGCGTGGTGGCATAATAGATGGTATTTCCGTTGAGCACTGACCGTGAAAGTACCTATAAAAAAGGCAAAGATCGCCGACCTTTCTACGATGATCTAGAGAGGTCAATGATTTTGTGAGTGTTGTATCATCGACTAGGCGAATAGCTCTCTTCTGAATTGAATCTAAGAGCTTCAGCGTATGTTTTGGGGGCTGAGCTCCAAACATGTGAACAGTACTCCAGGACAGGTCGAATTTGTGCTTTGTAGATCATAATCAGTTGCTGGGATGTGAAGTATCTCTTCGCACGGAAAAGAAAACCGAGTTTTTGTGAAGCACTTTTCGCAATGGACCTCACATGATCGTCCCATGAGAGAGCACTGTTGGTGGTGACACCCAGCATGGATATTGACGACCTCATAGGAACAGTGGTGGTACCCGACATCATCAAATTGGGCATATTGTCTGATCAGCCTTCTTGGTGAACATACAAGCTTTATTATTATTAAATGCGGATTCTATAAAGTTGAACGGACTCGTATACAATTTTTTTCAGTTGAAACATTTATCTGTCAATTATTAGTCTACATTAATAATTATAATTTAGAAATTCTTTCTAGTTATCCCTGATATTTTTCAATATTGGAACCTCATTTCAATTTTTGAATATACAGGGTGATTCACATATGAATGCAAAGAAAGATATGGTGTATCAGTTTGGCAGCAGGGAAAGTGCCTGCAAAATTTCAGAGCGATCCGAATGAATTTATGGAAGTTCTACACAGTGAAACCCTGAAGTTGACTTGATCAAGTTTTCGACTGAAAAGTAGGCGTTGAAAACTGTTTGATGTTTCGAGATCTGGAATAATTAGTCGTCTCTAAATTTTGAATAATGGGAGATCTCACGAGCTGAACGCTTCATATAGTCGATTACTACGTCGATTCATATAAAAAGTTGTTGTCAAAAAGTATGATCAGTTTTTCTAGTAACATCTCAGGGGTAGTTTTGATGGGGGGTTCGAATTATCTAGTCTGTTAGATCCCACTAGACCTCACTTTCATCGAATAACGACTCAAATGTCCCAAAATATTGACATACAACTAATTATGAATGAATTTCAGGACGATCCCAAGGCAAGTATCCTCGAAACGTTCATGATGAGGAAATGTTTTTGCAACTCGTGGTCGATCAAATAAAAAACGAAGTGAACAACTTTTTCAATTATTCGCGTATGATGTGAATAGTTTTTGTTGCTCTAGAGTCCAAACGGCTCATTTGCGAACATATATTTACATTACAACAAAAATGCTCATTTTGATGTCCCCTTTCACCCCTTGGAGTTTTGGTATACAGGGTGAGTCAAAAATGTATACCGAGCTTTCTGGGGGTGATAGAACATTGAAAAATAAGTGTAGTTAGATGATTAAACTCATGGCCCAAAATGCATATTAAGGGAGATATATCCTTCCAAAGTTGATAAAATTAAAATAATTTCTCCGCATAACTTCTGAACGATGAAAGCCACCTGATTGAAATTTTGTGCATGAATGTATGTTGTCAAAATACATTTTTTCGTCACACTTCCACATTTCTGATATTGTTATAAAGGGTGTTTTCCAAGGGTGAGTCATGATTTTTTGTAGAAAACTTTTTTCCCTGTATTATTTTCGGTGAAAAAAGCAGCAGCAGCATTTGCATTTCCGAAGCACTCGCCAAGCATTAGAAGCATATCAGTTTGTTCAGAGAACGAATAACCTGCCATATTTCTTAAAATCTCAGTTGATAATCGCAGTGATAAATGACACAGAAAAACCACACGAACAAATCGACTACAACAATGTTGACTCGAATGTTGATGACATGAACGTTAAAATTGAGAACAAAATTATTCATCATGGCCTGCTAAAATATTGTTACCGATGAATCTCGCGATGAATAAAATCAATCTGCTGATGATATCATGTAACTACAAAAACTCAAATATCTCACGAACGGCTCAATTTTTTGTATTTGAATGAGAGTACCTTTTTCATGTAATTTTCTTCGCTCCATCGAATGCTCCTGTTTTTTCATCGAAAATAATACAGGGAAAAAAGTTTTCTACAAAAAATCATGACTCACCCTCTGAAAACACCCTTTATAACAATATCAGAAATGTGGAAGTGTGACGAAAAGATGTATTTTGACAACATATATTCATGCACAAAATTTCAATCGGGTGGCTTTCATCGTTCATAAGTTATGCGGAGAAATTATTTTAATTTTATCAACTTTGGAAGGATATATCTCCCTTAATATGCATTTTGGGCCATGAGTTTAATCATCAAACTACACTTATTTTTCAATGTTCTATCACCCCCAGAATGCTCGGTACACATTTTTGACTCACCCTGTATATCAGATTGTAATCCAGAACGAAGATACTTGTTCTTCGCAAAATTCCTCAACATCGTCCTCCTATTGTTCCAGACCCGTACCCGAGCGAGCCGACGCGCGGCGCCTACGACGACCTGTGCGCCGCCGCCGCCGTCGCGGCGCCCCCCTTCGGCGCCGACGCCTTCGCCGCCGGCGACGCCTTCCGCAAGGGCGGCGGCGGCGGGGGAGGCGCGGGCGGCGGGCCGGCCGGCGCCGGCGCCGGCGTCGCGCCGGCCGAGCAGCGCGGCGCGCAATTTGCGCAGCCCGGCGCGGTGTTGATGGTCTACGGGCTGGACGCGTTGAGGACCAACGCCGACAAGCTGTTCAATTTGATGTGCTTGTATGGCAACGTCGCTCGGGTGAGTCGAGTTTTTTCATATATATATATATATATATATACAGGGTGTCCTTAAAAGGTCTTTACAAAAAGCTACCACATATTCTTCAGACCAAAACAATTCGATACAAGCAAACTTACCTCAGTAAAAAGTTGCTTAGTTTGGGCGCTAGACGGCTCTGAAGTTGAAATTTTCAAATCGATTTTGCTTCATAACTTTTGAACGGCTCATGCGATTTTTTTCAAATTTGGTACGTTGGCATAGACTCATCGGGCACTGAAACTCATATCATAATCATAATGAATATCATTCCATGGGCGTAGAACTTGATTTTTTCAGTAAATAAACATCTAAAACTCCTACGCCAATGGAAAAAAATTAGTTTCAATATGATATCTAAATTATTCAACTCATTCACTACAAAAAAGGTACTCTTGACAAAAGTCGATTCCTCTCATGGTTTCGACAAAATTTTAATTTTAGTGATTTAGAGCATAATTAATAATAAAACGATTAACAGATATTTCATAAAAATTGTTCAAAATGTTCACCATTTTCACGTATACAAAGATTTATACGACGCAAAAAGTTGAAATGTACTCTTTGCATAACTTCTTCATCGCCTGTAAGATTATTCGTCGCCTGTTGGATACGTTGCCATATTTGTTCTACAGTATTCACAGGGGTCTTGTAAACCGTAGACTTGAGATAACCCCATACAAAATAATCCATCGGTGTTAAGTCTGGAGAACGTGGTGGCCAATTCACGGGTGCATCATTACCTCTACCTATCCATCTGTCTGGGTACTGTTGGTTTAAAAAATTCCTAACATCCACCGAAAAATGTGGTGGAGCTCCATCGTGCATAAACCACATATCTACCCGATGTTGGAGTGGTGAATCTTCCAACAAATTTGGCAACGTATTTCGTAGATGTTGTAAATACATGTCTCCTGTTAATCTTTGTGGAAGTATGACAGGACCAATTATAAAATTTCCTATTATTCCAGCCCAAACGTTGATTTTGAATTCGTGTTGAAAATGACCGGTCTCCCGAAGACGTCTCTCAACTGCAGCAAAGGTTGGGTGGCTTGGTACGCGACGATTTGGAAACCTTGCCGAATACACCCTCACACTCTCTCGACCATTTCCTTGACAATATCCGAATACCAATAACATATCGGTGTATTCTTCATTGGTGTATTGTACGGCCATGATAAATCAGAAAAGTCCGATATCAACAATCAACGTCAATAAAACTCGACAAATCAACACAGATGAAACTATGGAAACCAAGAATGTGAATATCACTGTTTTCGAGCAGATAATAATAGTCTTCAGAAAAAAAAACCAGTGCTACTTATTTTCAATAGAAATAACCTATGCAAAAAGTACATCTCAACTTTTTGCGTCGTATAAATCTTTGTATACGTGAAAATGGTGAACATTTTGAACAATTTTTATGAAATATCTGTTAATCGTTTTATTATTAATTATGCTCTAAATCACTAAAATTAAAATTTTGTCGAAACCATGAGAGGAATCGACTTTTGTCAAGAGTACCTTTTTTGTAGTGAATGAGTTGAATAATTTAGATTTCATATTGAAACTAATTTTTTTCCATTGGCGTAGGAGTTTTAGATGTTTATTTACTGAAAAAATCAAGTTCTACGCCCATGGAATGATATTCATTATGATTATGATATGAGTTTCATTGCCCGATGAGTCTATGCCAACGTACCAAATTTGAAAAAAATCTCATGAGCCGTTCAAAAGTTATGAAGCAAAATCGATTTGAAAATTTCAACTTCAGAGCCGTCTAGCGCCCAAACTAAGCAACTTTTTACTGAGGTAAGTTTGCTTGTATCGAATTGTTTTGGTCTGAAGAATATGTGGTAGCTTTTTGTAAAGACCTTTTAAGGACACCCTGTATATTTGATGATGGTATCTTGAATTTCTTCTATATCAATTGGGAACCCTATTTGATTATTTGAATACTGTTTATAAGTCTCATAAGTCTCATAAACATACCGACAAACTCTAAGGGATGGTAGAGGACATCAAAATGAACATTTTTGCTCCATAAACATAAGTCCGGAAACTCTTCGTTTTCGAGATACAGGGTGTTAAATTTTTTTTTAAAAAATCGATTTTTTATTGATATCGTAAAAACGATTTGGTCGAATTCAATGAAATTCTCACAGATTATTGATACATTCATGAGGTATCTTTTGGAGCTATTAGAATTTGCCCAATAATATCAGGGGCGTGCCCACGGGCCATATCGGATAGTTTTTGCACAAAAAAAAATATCGCCCAGTAGATTTTTTGTAATAATGATATTTTTTTTTAAATGAACAATTTTAAATGCAACTTTTTTGTCCCTTGAAATTTTTCCGTATCTACGTTTTAAAGAAGAAAAATAAAAACCATATCTCTTACATCTATGAAAAAAAAAATTGAATGCTTCAAAATTATACCTTACATTTTACCATTGCGTTTATTGAAATATTGAAAAACTAATGAAACTTCCAATAACTTTTTATTACTAATCATTAATTATTATTATTATTAATCATTTTTTGTTTTGTATTTAATTGGAAAATATCCGTAATTTTTAACATCTTGGAAAGAGTATCCAAAACATACCGACAAATAAAGGGTGCTAAAGCAATGAAATGTTTTAAATGAAATAAAACAAACAAAAACACCCTGTATTTCGAAAACGAAGAGTTTCCGGAGTTTATCGATCAAAAATGTTTATTTTGATGTTCTCTACCATCCCTTGAAGTTTGTCGGTATGTTTATGAGACACCCTGTATGTATATATATTTTTGATGATCGTATCTTGAATTTTTTTCTTCAATTGGTAACTCTAGAATATTTGAATACTGTCTATAAGTTATCTGTCCGTAATCATAATTATGATACCAGATATTGTGATCACCTATGTATTCCGACAGACAGACACAAGACTGCAAAATTTGAACATAGTTCCAATCTAAATAATAGGAAATAATAAGCTTCCAATAGCCATTAGAAGCATAAGTTCCTCCAGTAGTTTCAAGAAGACAATACAATTTTTTTTACAAATAAATGCTTCTATAGTAACAAATATTATCTCGATGTGATAGCTTGTAGGAACTTTATTCTTTTTATTTTTTCACTTGTCCTACATATTTTGTAATGTCTCAAAGGATTGAAGAAATATTTCAATTTCGAGGAGGTGCTATATTATGTGGGATCTCCTCTCCTCTCTTTCAAAAAATGAAAATAATGATGAATGAATAATAATAATAATAAATCCAATAATGTTTGTGTCTCACAACTGTCACTGTTTACTGTCAAAGACGAAAATCACGAACTTCACGAAGAGAAACATTATTCAGTCATTGTGTTGAAAACGGGAGCAGACTCGTTACCAAAACATTTAATACATTAGGATAAGCAGAAATTTTTATATTCATTAAATATATTTGTCTTCCAAACATTTTTGAAAAATAAGATGTCTAAAATTTGAATTCCAAGAACAGTGACATTTTGAGGCTGATCATAAGTCTCACCAAAAATAAATCGAGGAAATTATATTTCTATTCTTATTTATTTTTTTTTTTTTTGAGAAGAAATGGAAAACCTATAATAGTCATTTGCATTTTTGCATTTTGCACATTTTTTAT
This sequence comes from Gastrophysa polygoni, assembly GCA_963576655.1. Lineage (NCBI taxonomy): Eukaryota > Metazoa > Arthropoda > Insecta > Coleoptera > Chrysomelidae > Gastrophysa > Gastrophysa polygoni. The sequence goes on from OY755083.1 coordinate 51,639,814, forward strand.
ACATCAACTTTGCATCAAAGATAACAAAATTTTGAGGTTGTGTTTTGATTTTCTTAAAAAAAAAAACGTATTTTCATCGAGTCACTAGCATGATATGATAAAGCTACTACTACGAAGGAGCTTTATCGAATATGCTTCAGTTTTCGTCTCCCTGAAATTCTCAAAATAATGAGAAACAATTGTCAATACTGAAAGTTGTAATAGAAGGTTAAAATATGAGACTCGCGTGCAATTTTTTTTCAATTCGAATTTTGAAATTCAAACGAATAGGCGGGCATATTCCGAATGTTACTTTCAACAGGTACTAATAATAAATGAAATAATAAAATAAAATGAATTGTGGACCAAAGTTGTTCCCTTCTGGACCATTGGTATAAATAAACACATATTATTATTATTATTATATGATATGATACATGTCCTCTTGCAGATCAAGTTTCTGAAATCGAAAGAGGGCACCGCCATGGTGCAGATGGGCGACAGCGTCGCCGTCGAAAGATGCGTCCAAAATCTCAACAACGTCTCCATAGGCATCACGGGGGCCGTTCCGCTGACGCACCGATCCAACAACATGGCAGAACAGCACCAGGACGATTCCGCCAAGGTAGAGCATAGTAGAGCACAGGATGTCGAACTTTTTTCAACCACCGCCCACTGTGAGATTGAAAAAAATGTAGTGCCCCCCACCCACCCCCACATATTTTATTAACTTACCGTCTGCTGCGTATATATCTCAAAAAGACATGAAAAAAATGCATTGTTGTAAATTTTCATTGAAGTAAAACAAAGTATTATACACTGTCTGTGAGTTCTTCGAGGAGGTGGTACATTCATTTTCCAGCTTTTCGTGGGATTTTCTCTCCTCGTTTCTAAAAAATAGAGCAGAAGTTATTGAAAATTATTTCAATATATTTGTAGTGAGGACAGATTTTGTGATCTGCCCCAAAATGTCACTGCATTTCAAATCAAACCTTTAGATACCTAAAAGAGAAATTCTCTATTGGTCAGTGACACCTTGATTTTGAAAAATTTGGAAATGCAAATATATTTAATAATAATAAAACCTCTACTTATCTTGGTGGACGTTTCGGGAACGAATCTGCTCCCGTTCTCAATACAATTAAAATATTTTTCTTTTCGCAAAATTTTTCAATATGTTGTCGGTTTTGACACTGAAAAGTGACAATTTGGTAGACGGAGGAATTCTGGTTACAAGGTGTTTTCATTAATTGATATCGAATTTTCCATTTTCATATTCAAGTTTCAGAAGTGGATGCCAAGTTCTATCGATATCAACTGAACAAGAAGCAATATTATTGTCTCCGTTCAGGAGAATGCAAGCAGACTCTTTGATTTTTCCGTTTTTGGTTGTTGTTTTCTTTTCCTATGATCTTAATATCACCCCAATCGGCCATATGTTGTCCATTTTCAGTAAGGATATGCTCAGCTAATTTTGATTTGTCGGTATGTCTTCTCTTCATATTGTTCTTATGCTCTTTCATCCTCACTGATAGAGGCCTGCTGGTTTCACCGGTATAATATTTTCCACTTCTGAAAATTGAATATGAAAATGGAAAATTCGATATCGATTAATGAAAACACCTTGTAACCAGAATTCCTCGGTCTACCAAATTGTCACCTGTCAGTGTCGAAACCGACAACATCTCGAAAAATTTTGCGAAGAGAAAAATATTTTAATTGTGTTGACAACGGGAGCAGATTCGTTCCCGAAACGTTCACCAAGATAAGTAGAGGTTTCATTCTTATTAAATATATCTGTCCTTACTACAAATATATTGAAATAATTTTTAATAACTTCTACTCTATTTTTTAGAAACGAGGAGAGAAAAGCCCACAAAAAGCTGGAAAATGAAAGTATTATGCATTTATTATTTATTATTATTCATTTCACATACTGAGGTCTCTACGGTCTGACCCCTAATTTTCTCTGAACCTTCTACTGCCACCCCCCAAACGTTACAGTGCCAGCAAGGGGGCGTGATCGCCCCCTTTGAGCAAGACTGAGGTAGAGTGAACAGTGAGGTAGGGCCAAAGATATGATATTATACAGTCAGTGTGTAATTTAAATGAAAAGAAAAATTGTTGACTCGTGGAAAATGATAGCAACATCTTTTTTTGTTTACTATCTAGATTATTGTTTTTTCTTTCAAATTCCAATGTATACAAATTATCCCAGTCAATACATTCAATACATTTTCCGACTTGAAAAATTTATTATTTGGCAGTTATGTACAACTTTACTCAACCTTCAAAAATGCCCTATTCAAGAAATAGGTCGATGACGTCATACCTTCAAATTGGGACACTTTGTATACATTATTATGGTATGCAAAAGAGCGCAATTAGGAGTACTAATCGACGTGTCCGAGTATTTCTCAAAAAAAGTACTAATTTTCAAACTAATGATTTTGTTCCAAATGACAGACTGGATGTGCAACGAAGGATGGTACAATTTTGCCAACACTCAGTTGATCACTGCTAGATTTGAGTGAATAATCTCCCACTATCAACTTGATTCGAATGAAAATAACTGACAATGTCGTATTTCTCAATGCAAATAAGTGAAAATGGCATATTATGGCACATCGAAATGTTTTGCCAACAGTCAGCTGATTTTTGATCGCTGCGTTTCAATTCCTCTCTCTCTCTAAGCTCGATCTAGTAGAGAATAATACATAATATCGAATCTTTGGGTAGAATCTTTCGAATACAGAGTGTTTCGAAAAAGCGAAATAATGGCCCCGTTGCCAGGATACGTAAAACCCTGCGAAATAAGTTTGGTTTGCTCAGTAAATAAATTTCGTTACGGTATCCGTATTCAGATACTGGGCCTTGAAAAAAAAATGGGATAAAAAAATGTTTTGGAAGCTGACAAATCGCACGAATTTGTTTTCATATCTGACTCTCATAGAGGCCGCTAGAGTATTTTCAAACGTAACCTTTTTGAGGTTAGATTTTCTAGTCTCAATTTATGTGAATTCGAACATGATTCTCAATTTTAACTCGACTACTCCTGAAATCGTATAAAACCGAACGATTGCCAAGGATTACGCATTGGTCTCGGTCGAAAGTAGAAAACTGGCATATTTCGACTTGTAGAAAAATAATGAATGTGTTAACTTCAAGGAGCACAAGCTGCAGTTGGCATTCAGCAAGCAGCCGTACCTGAGCGAAGTCACCAACCCTTATCCGCTGCCTGACAAATCGCCCTCCTACAAACTGTACGTCAACAACAAGAACAACAGATTCATGAATCCTGCCATGGCCAGCAAAAACAGAATACAACCACCTAGCAAGGTAAAAATCAACGATCCAACACCACCCACCGCTAAGGTCTGTCCTCATTCAATAGTTAATTCATGAATTGTCACTTTGACAGTTCATGAATAACAATATAATAATTATCAACAGTACCGGTTATTCTCCCTTGGTTTTTCGTAAAATAATGAATATGCCAGGGTCATTATTTCATGACTTGTACAACTTACACGAATGAAACACATGAGCGTCTATTACTATAATTGATTAACTGTCACTATTACCAAAAAACTCTTGAATCAGAGATTTCATAGGGTCAGGTGAAATAAATGTTGATCTATATCTGTAAATTTGTCTTACTATCGAATGAATGCTTCATATTCATTTTGATGCCATCATCTGTCTGAATATTTCACTGTTCACATGTTTGGAGCTCAGCCCAAAAACATACGCTAAAGCTCTCAGATTCAATTCAGAAGAGAGCTATTCGCCTAGTCGATGATACAGCACTCATCAAATCACCGACCTCTCTAGATCATCGTAGAAAGGTCGGCGATCTATGCCTTTTTTATAGGTACTTTCATGGTCGGTGCTCAACGGAAATATCATATATTATGCCACCTCGTGCGGTTCTTAGTAGACAAACCAAAAGAGCTCAAGCTGGTCACCCCTACACTGTCAGGCTCGAGACCCGTCGAACATCGCTATACCAAGCATCATTCATCAATAGAACGGCAAAGTTATGGAATTCTTTGCCTAGTGAAGTCTTTCCTGATGCTTACAACCTCCAAACTTTCAAGAAAAATTCCAACACCTTCCTACTCTCTCAAAATTCCACCGCTGGCTAACACGATGTTCCTCGAACATCATAGGTTTCCCTTTCGTGTTGTCCACAGATAAAAAAAAATATTCTGTTCTGGATTTTTTTTTTTCTCTTTTCAAATGGAAAAAGAGTTTGGTAACTCATTTTTTGTAAATTTAAGCAACAGAATTTCTGAAGATCATCAAGAAGTACTGAATATAAGTACTTGTGCTTGGGTTCTCTTCTTTCTTATCGAAGGAACACAATATATTTAGGTACCCGTATATTTTCAAATGGAAAATACTGTATATAACCTCTATAACTGTATTGTTATTTACTAGATTTTTATTTTGGAATAAAATGAATCGAAATGATAATCACATTGTTTTGGAAGCAAGACCAACTCACTTCCAACCGTGTCGGAGGAGGTTAGGCGTGCGGGTTAATATTTTTTAAAAATTCAATCTTCATAGAGAACAAAAAAGGTAATGGATGGCCATGTGCCCTATAGTTTTTGCCTGCAATTTTTGTATTTTTATTTAAGTGGGTCATCAACAGTTGTGATAATATAATTGCATCAGGTCTGATTGGATTTATTTATATTTTTTTGGCTGATCTTTTGGTTTTCTCCTAATTTAATTTTTTTTTGTATTAACCATTTTCGAGTTTTCGTCAGATGAATGTACAGCAATAGATTTTTACATACATAGATATGATCAGGAACTTTATTACACGGAACACAACTTTGCAGAGGTTGAATCGAGATTGAGATACATGTTTGTAGGGTAGTGGGACAAAAATGTTTTAATCAACGAAGATATATTTCAAGTTTCATTTCTAGTACTTCCAAAGTATCTCTATGTAGAACTTTCTCACCTCTTATGGGTTTTCAACCTTCGTTAGTTAATATATCTATCAAGTGGAAGCTTATATTTCCAGTAAGAGAGATGATAACAAATCAAATGAATACTGTCTGTAAGTTATTCGAGGAGGTGGTACATTCATTTTTCAGCTTTTCGTGGGATTTCCTCTCCTCGTTTCAAATCTGTCCTTTCTACAAATTTATTGAAATAATTTTTAATAACTTCTCTACTCTATTTTTTAGAAACGAGGAGAGAAAATCCCACGAAAAGCTGAAAAATAAATCAAATGAAGTTTCACACAATATCAATACCTGAGAGAGAAATGAAATTGACATTACCGAGTTATATCTTATAGTTTGAATATTGTTTTCACACCATAGAAGAATTTCATTGATTCGGGACTGCTCAGGTGATTGGCAGATTATATTTCACTGTTTTAGTGCGACTTGTTACTTCGTACAGGGTTATTCATCGAGAAGGCCCACCCTTAAATTTTCTTATACCCTCATCAGATTTCTCATTTCTACCATTTCTACTAGTTCTACTAAAAAAAAAAAAAAATAGTGCACTGTTTTGATTCGTTGAAAACTCACGTTTCTCGTCGTACAGATCCTGCACTTCTTCAACACGCCGCCGCAAGTGACGGAAGAGGAGTTGGTGCAAGTTTTCAAGGACTACGACGTGGTGCCGCCGAAGGCTGTGAAATTGTTCCCGATGAAGTCCGAACGGTCCAGTTCGGGACTGTTGGAGTTCGAGAACACGACGGAAGCGGTGGCCGCGGTGATGGCTTGCAATCATGCCGCCATCGAGAGTCCAGGTGAGGAGAACCTTTTGCATGTCGTTTTGGAACTTTTACCATTTTTTTTTCAAGTCCCTGTTTGGTATTTTCTCATTTTTTTGCCGTCACCGATAACGTCACTTTTCTTATCTTATTGTATGTAAGAATATTAAATAGAACGAGAAGTTTTCGCGAAGAAAAAACTTGTTCGGGTCTGATAAATGTAGTAAACCTTTTCTCATCTAATCCTCCCGGTGCGTTTGACTAGGCCCAAAGCACTCTCCCATTCGGTATCGAATCTCTTGTCAGTAGTAAACAAAAGTTAAAAGAGAACGTTTCAATCACGGCAAAGTTGTGGAATTCTTTGCCTAGTGAAGTCTTTCCCGATGCTAACAACCTCTAAACTTTCAAGAAAAATTCCAACACCTCCCAAAATGATCCTCGAACAAAAATGTTTGTCTTTTTTTCGTTATATCACCCATATAGAGTGTCTGAAGGTATGATGTGTATCTAGTCCCATCAAAACCCAAGGATATCTCAATCTCACAATGATACTCCATCGAGTTTGGCGTACCCTGTATTATTCGTCCCACTTCGATACCCTAGTTCGTTTTCCGCACTCCATAAATCGAGTTATGAATATTATAATACATTTTCATTTTCAGAGTAGCAAGCAGTATAAATCGTACTAATCCCGCTGTTTTCAGGAATGAAGTTCCCGTTCATAATGAAACTGTGTTTCTCTTCGTCTCGCAGTATGACCATTAAAAATGAAGAAAACAATGGCGGCGAGCCAGGCGATAAATAGGATCAGTAATCGCGCCCTCTCCTCCACCCACCATTACATATCTTTTTCGTGAAATGTTGTGTAAATTCGGAACAATGTTGAACTTGTGTTACTACTTTAGTACTTACGTGCAAGGTTAGTTTCATCTATGTGAACGAACGTTTATTTCGTCAACTCGAAACATTTCTAAATTGGTTCGATGCAATTTTTTTTTGAATGATATTGACAGTGTTGCAATACCAAAGTACGCAAAAATAACGAGTTTTTAGCGAAACGTTTTGCGAATTTCGATAGATCTCAATATCCTGATGTCTTGTATGATTTTCTCAATATCCGTTTCCATTTTATCAAAAAGGTTTTTGTGAAGAACATATCAAAATTATGTGAAATTCAACAATGACAGAGCATATAAAACACTGGACCAATCAGAATACTTATAGTAACATTATTAATATTAATTTTTCGAATAAATGTTGGTGCATTACGGAAAACGACAATTAGAATAATCAACTTTCTGAATTTTTCAATGTATATAGGGGAGAGCAAGAAGTAGGAATTTTGATCATGAGTGAAGTACTGTTATTATCAAAAATTTCAAAAAAGATCATTCAGAACTGAAAAGGATATACAGCCCCCCACATTTTCTTATAGTCAATACTTCAGTAGTAACTTTCAAGTTAACAATATTAAGATTATTCATGAACTTAGATTCATATCAATTAATTGTTCAGTTAAAATTCGTTAATTAATTCACTCGTATTCTCAAAAATCACAATGATTAATCAATCAAATCAACAATTTTACTAACTTTAAAAATTACAAAAATAAACGATCATCAACTAAGGAAAATCATCTAATAATGCATAGTGGATTATGGTTTGAAAAATGGATATTGATTTTAATCATGATCATCAGAATCATTAATCATCTGAATAAACAATGTTGATATTGTTCGAATTGTATTTTACTCTTGGTCAATTTGGTATACTACTCGGAAGTTACTATAGATAATAAGTAACAGATAAGATAATAAAAGAATTACCCATAGGATTCGAACGTTTCAACACACATTGTTCATCCAAAATTCAAGAAAAAAGTCGATAAGATATATACATAGTGTTCGTTGTATATTCGATGAAATATTGCAACAATTGAGATTGTTCGAAAAACCAATGTTGAAATTTTCCGTCTTTATAAAAATGTGGTTCACATTAATGAAGCTAATCCTGTACAATATTGATTTATTGTTACTTCCTACAGGAATCTCGTAGACAGGATTTCGTTTCGATTCGTTTCGAATGTTTGTTGTTATTTTTTCGTTTAGTACCCTAGTCCATACATATCCTGATGAAATAACTATGTATTTCGGTTGAAAATTTGTGTGAAACACACCTATTTAGCGCAATTCGATATTTTACTTGCAACGATTAGTGTTACGACTTTTTACAAATTAGATTAACTAAGTAATATTTAAATAATTGTAGCAGGTACTTATTACGTATTATTATTATTATGTATTTCGTTGATGGGAGCGATGGTGATACACCAGACCAGGTAGGTTAGGTTAGCATTGGAGCTTCGATTTTATTTTCGTTTAATCGATGACATCACGTTCAATCGTCAAATTTTTATGTTGCAATTTTTCTAGGGGTGTCTCACTGTGCAAAGCTGGTGTATAGGGTCTCAATGAAGATGCGAGTCGATTTGTAAATGGAATACTCTTGTCACTTTTATTCTGGTAATTTCTTTGCAAGGGGTTTCCAAAAGGTTCGTTTCAGCTGTCTATCACTTTCAGTTATACTGGAAATGGACCTCAACATCATTATTCTGAATGGAATACCCTATATGTTATTGCATTTTTGGAATCTACGATCCAGGGGGCTTCATTTTTTTGTCATTTCAGTTTTTCCCAATTTTTTTTGGTGGATAATAAAATAATATTACCAAAGAATAAGAACACTGTTGCTCTTAGTTAGGCAAATCCAAGAGATTCTTCAGATATGTTTTGTCTCGAATGGAATTGGAAATCACCTAGATTCCAAAAATGCAATAATATATAGGGTATCGAACTTGAATTACTTCTGGTATAATCGGAAGTGTGAGAAAACTTGTATACAACTTTTCAAAAAAATAGACCCAATGTTTTTATACATACCGACTCAGATCTTCGTAAAAGACCATGTGCATACACTTCGCTTATCAAATCTAAAATATATAGGATTTAGAAATCTATGCTGGAGGAGCATGAATAACATTCACATAACCGTAAAGTTATACAAACTTTAAAAAATTTCAATGTGAACTTTTTCAATTATCCAATAATTATCCTCTTACACACATGTTGCTTCACACTGCTATTGGATTTTTTCCTAGATTTTCAAAACGCCCCGTGGCGTATCGGTAGTATCAAGAACAAATTGAAACAAGAATCAACGCTAATAACTACAGGGCGTTATGAATATCTTGAGAAAATTCAAAATCACTGGAAACAAGGTGCTATTGTGAGAAAATTATCGAATAGTGAAAAAACAAATGAAGTAAATCTCGATATTGCTAAAGAATATTTTGACAATCTTAGAAATCTACGGTTGGATATATGAATCCGTGAATCTGTCAATGACTCTTTCGAATATACAAAAATTCCATCAAAACTGACAATCCACGGTTGGGCCGAAAGTCCCTGAAATATTGACGAATCTCACAAAAAAAAATACATCAAATCGAAATATTGAGAATCAGTTGTTGATAAATCTTGCAGATATGTTAGAAATTCCTGAAAATATTGATGAACCTTTGAAAGATCCAACAAAATTTGATAATTATTCTCAAATCTGTCAATGCTAAAAAAATCTGGAAAAAAAATCTCGAATTTTTTACTGAAGAAAAATGAACTCAAACTCACAATCCAGATGTTGAAGTGAGACACCCCTTTCAATATTTTCATCCTGCAATTGTCCTCACCCATTAAAATTATTTTCAAATTTTTATACTATGACACTGGAGTCAATACATATTTTAATACATGTCTGGCAACATACATATTAACTAGGTACTTGAGGATCAATGAGTTATCCAAAGAAATTAAACATATTTTAGGTACATATCAGTGCAATGAATTACTTTCCTAAGATCATATCAAAAGAATTATCGATGAAATCGCTATTTGACATTTATTCGATGGGTTCCATATCATTTACAGCTTACTGAAAATGTTCGTCCCGTAGAATGAGAAAAAAATGATACTTAATACTTTTAGGTTGAATGTCTTCCTAATTATGTAGGCCTCAGTATAGATCATTATCAATATCGGTGTCATTTATCATAGTGTTTGTGAATGGCGAAAATTGATTGCAATAAATACATTTTTGCAAAACTTTTACGACGTCGTGAAAGTTGAATCATAAAAGACAAATAGATAGGTCATATCACATAGTATTATATTTATAGTTGTAGAGTATTTATTTTATGTTTTGTTCATCCTTCGCGATTATTCTGAATTTCCTTTCACATGCATGAATTTTGGTGGTAACCGATTGAAAATTTTCTATAACAATGTTTAACAAATGCTTCCTAAAAAATATGATCATATTACCGTTTCAATATCAACTGTATTTATTGATAGAACTTTTCAAAAAGTTCATGACACTAACCGAGCAGTACTTTTTGAAATGAATATTAATGGTGTCAAATTTCTGAGTCTCTATTTTGAATGAATGATTTTGAATGATGTTTAAAAAAATGCAGAATAGTCGTGATCGTGATTAGTTGTTGTTTTAGATAATAGACATTTATCGAATTAGAGATTATCGAAATCGTTTGTTCACACCTGTTATTTCTAATTCATCTTTTCATTCAATCGGTCAAAAAATAATCTTATTCTATATCGATTTATTTATCTTGTAGTGTTCATGCAGAATCTGCAACATTCTGCATTACATAAAATATATGTCGTGAGAGAAATACAATTAGTTGAGTCAATTATCTGTGCCTCTAGCCGTGGTAGTCTTTCTCTGTCTATCACAATCCAAAAACTCTTACCTAACCTCACCAGCTTGTTTCTCTCTGTGCGCTGTGATAATTTCCATTCGAAATATAATCAGGAGACTGTCGAATACTTGAGAAGAATCACTGATTTGTAATATTTTCGTGAAGATCAGATAACAAAGTGGTGATAGCTCTGGCACTAGAAACATTTTGACAGATACAGTGCATCTGTCAAAATGTGCAGCGAATGTGCTGCCATCTTCAGTAGGTCCGAAACGCAGGTATCTCAAATGAAACTCTTGCTTCGTTCGATTTTGACACAACAGAGTTTTATATCATATCTCGGAAACGGTTGGTTTTAGAATAAAAAACATGCTGATATTTTTCTGGAGGTAATTAGATTCCTGATCTTCTTTGAATCACACTTCTGTCAATCTGATATTCAACTGTTGATTTCTTAGCGAGTTTCAGAGGAAAAAAGAACACTCAACACTGAACAAGCTGTGATTAAAAAACGATGATGTGAATGAGAAGAATAAAGAAATAAAAAAGACGAGGAATCTAATTATCTACATGAAAGTCTTTATATTTCGATCTTTAAAGAGCAATCTTAGAGATATGATGTGAAAACGTTTTTCTAAGATGGCGACAACCGCCAGAAGGTTGTAACTTTTTATTTGAGATCCTGATGTGACAATAAAATGTATCTATAGCAATATTGGAAAAGATTTTCCAGAATTTTGCAAGTTTCGACTTTTCCGAAGTGAACTAGTAACTGGGAAAACTAAGTTCAGATGATGTTAACTGAACGAGGAATTAAAAAATGATACCATTTAATTTTGTAATAACGCACCGCCCTTGACGGCAATCATCATTTTTGCGAATAGACTGCTGTTGTTATCACTAGTTTGTTATCTTTCTCATTTCCGCCAAGTTTCATCCCCTTTCGAGACTTCCTCGAGCATTCTGAAGACTCAACTCAGCACGTGTAGGAAGGAAGGACTGGATAATGGATAATCGGAGCGAAACTTCACCGGGTCATGAACATTACACAAAGTTTGATCGACTTCGAACGAACCAGGGTTCGAAAAATATACATGCAGGGTGGCAAATTGTGAGGCAAAGTCCAATAATTCTGTCTCTTGAAGATGTAGAAGAGCATTTTCGATTACAAAAATAATAGACACACCTGCTATATCGCATGTGATAGAATCAGTATTCCCCAATGAAGGAAACGGTGTACAATTTGTAATGATCTATCTAGAATATTTTATGGGGTTTCCATGCACAATGATCATTATTGTAATTACCAAATTATGAACCAAAATAATTTAGAGACTGATAATGAGGAAGAAATCTATTTAAAAAAATAAGTAACATATTTTTACTAATGGATATTTTCCAATCCACTCCATATATTGTGAAATAATGCTAATTTCCACAAAGAATGTAAATAGTATAACTGAATTTGGTTGAAACGAATCTCAAAGTCTCATTTATTCAGCTTATCAATCACTGACAGCATAACATCAAATTTCAAAATGCACCCCAAATTCACAATAATAATTCTAAGTAATTATTAAAATTATCCAAAATGTATCAACTGTATTATTGACAAATGTAGTCGAGTTTTGGTCGAGCTTTTTCAAGGGAGCATGGGCAAATTTTGAATTCTAGTCTTTATTGTATAGTTTTAATGGTTCCGTTCTATTTAGAGATGTTCAATTTATTGTTGAGTTTTTGTTGGAAATTGATGTTGATAAATATATTTATTGAGATTGAAGACCAATCTATTGAAGATTTACTTGAAGAAATTGTATTGTATTATTTACTCACATAGAGTTATTTTGTACATTATGGCATCAGCTGATATGGAAGATTTGTTCTTGATTGATGTCTGTATATAAAAAGTGAACAATTTTTACCACAGAGGGAGACAAAATACACGATAAACCAAACCAACCCACCCACACGTTCAAAAATACATAATCACACATACAAAGAGACACAAAAAATAATAATGTTAAGTAAATGTACGTATTTTCTGAAGCTGTGTGTGTATATATATTTCGGAATAATTTGAAAGTATTATAAATGCGATTGTATGCCAAATAAATCTAGGATTTTGTTATTGTAATGGACTTGACAATGAAATAATGAGAATGGGGACAAATATTACACATTACGATAATACATTTCCTAGTTCCAGTATTACTGATGAGTCAATTCATTTTTTCCTTTGGATAATGTAAATAAGTTATGTTTCAGCGCTGAAGTAAAGTAATTACAAATGATATTATGTGTTTTTGAACTGTGAGTTTCCCAATCCGTCCTTTTTTTCAATAAGGTATTCATTAGACCTAGTGAACCAAACAACGGATCACTTTGAAAATTCGATAGAGAGCGAATTCACTAACATTTTCAACAATGCGGTGGTGCCAGTTTTGTTAGAATGCGGCACAACTTTGATATTTCAAATGGGATACTCTGTATCATATTATTTTTAGAATCTTCAATAAATTCTCGTTACTTCTCTTGATGCTTTGTTATACCTGTTACCGTTTTCGAAATGAATATTATTTTCTTCGCAGTACATGACCTAAATATCGTATCGAATAGAGCTGATGTGATGGAGCCCCCAGTATCACCTTTCTTCAAAATACATGTTGATACCATAATATTTCTGAACTCGAAGATATCAGCATTCCTAGAAAAACCAAATTGATTTCATTTCGAAATCGGTTACGTACAGGGGTATATGGAAATATCAAGAGAAATTGATGAGAATTCTAAAGTAGATATTCACAATATAAGTATCGTACAGACTCATATTACGATATGAGATGGGAAGTTTGTCATCCCATCGATTATCGTAATATGAATTTACGATACGAATATAGTAGTAGTTAGTATGCAGGGTGTTCTGTTTGAAATATCAAAGTTGCTACTGCTTTCTAATCGAATTTTCCGAAAGTGTGTCGTTGCCCGCTTTACCAGAAACGTCTAAGGTCCCTCAATCAGCCATTGTGATCCAATTCCAACTCTGAAGTTACTCGAAGTGTCCATCGCTGGGATATTCTCAGCGAAGTCATAGCGACATCCCACATGAGAATTCACAATTATCACCATTTGGCGAGTTCTCTGCTATATCATAGACGATTCGCATTTACAGCCTGGCGAGTACTTCACAGAGTAATCGCATTGATAGCCTGGAAGCAAGTTTATTTTGATATTTGCACTGATAGCCTGACCATTGTCGGCTAAATATGGTGAAAAAATCTAGTGATCTGTATGTTCTGATCTGTCCAATATGCGCAAATCAACTACAGGCTTCTGTAGCCGATACAGTGCTGCCGTCATACGGTCAGTTCGAGGAAACGATGATATCAGCTGTTTTCCTGTCAAACATTTGTCAAAACTATATAACCTAGAAAATTGAAATCAAACTGTATCTCATCTCTCAGCGTAATTCAGTCACGGCCATAGTCACGGTCATTTCAAGTTTAGATTTTATAAATAGTTCATGTTCAGCTTTTTGTCTCTCCTCTTTTCTGAAAAATAAAGTAGAAGTTATTAGTAGAAGTTTTTTTATGTGCAGATTTTGAAGTTTTCGAAACTGGTGATTGATGTCAGGCCCATACCTATTTGTTAAATACTTCCTGTAAGTTATTCGAGGAGGTGATACATTAATTTTCCAGCTTTTTGTGGGAATTCCTCTCCTCGTTTCTAAAAAATTGAGTAGAAGTTATTGAAATAATTTTCAATTGAAAGTTTCCAAAAAGTGATCAGAAGGTTTATCAAAATTCAACAAAATTCTCATAATTTATCATAATACGAATCTTTCACCTTTTTAGTAATAATACTGTCAAGCCTAGGAGATTTCCATCATTTAATAATCTTACACCTTGGTGCTCATGGGTAGGGAGATTTCTCAAAAAATAAAATAGGTTGTCACATTTTCATATCTGTACAGCTTGGAACGAGTGCGATTTGGTGGTATTGGTGGTTCAAGGTTTTCTCGTTCATAGCAGCTCAAGCTTCAATTCCTTCAAGAGATTCACAATTTTGAGGGAGCCTATTTACAAATCTCGTCAATGCTCTCAGACTTCTTCTGCTGAGGATATCGTTTATCTACAAATAATCAGTATTTGACATCTTTAATAAAGAGTTTCAGCTCAGATTGACCCTAGAACTATTTCCTTCCTCATCAAATATACTGCTTGGGATGAGAACATCAAATAATTCTTTGATCAATAATCGATTCATCAAATTCAATCAGCAGTACACCAACATTTCGTTTTCAAAACCTTCTAAGTTCTCTTCCAGGAAGTAATAGCACAATCATAGTAGACACTATCAGGAAACTCTCCATTGAGGTACAAAAAGTACCAGTCATTTCAATTTTCCATTAGTTGAAGAAGTAGACTTGGTGGTGTTGTGAGTGTATCAGCTTCTGAGGTTCTTCGTCAAGAACCCCACGAAGCAAGACATCTTCTAAGCGTCGCAAGGTGAGTGCAATAGTTGCAAAGTGTGTCTATCATCATATGCGTTCTTCATTTCCTACTTTATTGGTACTTTGGCCGTATTTTCATTGGAACCTTACCCACCCGACCTGTCAAATTCGGTGAGACAATTCAGTTGAATTAATTACCGATAAGAAGGTGGAGTTTGACAGAGGTGTATTCAATCAACAAATCCCAAATCGGGGGATATGCCTGAATCAGTCGAGTGTCTGCTTGTGGGATTTAGGATACAGTAAAAAAAGATTGATTCGCATCCTTCAGAACATCCGTAGTAAACCTGGAAACATCCTGTGTTCATTATCGATCGACATATCGTACTTCCTCATCGACCAAACAACCGATTCGGTGAACAAACTCTTCAATTGTTTCTTTCCAAACCATGTAGACCTGTCAAACAACCTTACTAAGGCCGCACCCCTCGAGTAGGAGCGATCCTGTAAAGTCAAATCCGCTTGTACTGATAATGACGGATATCTGTGAGTGATGAATACCAAACGGTTCGATTTTGCATTCGTGTTGAATCTCGAATTCGATTCATGTCTTCCATAGTTTCCAAGGTAACCATGGAGAGGACGCCACCTAGTCGATCTTGAGATGCCATAGTGAGGCATCATAACCGAGAAGGCGAAAGTCTGCAACTCTTTCTAGCGGCCGGGTGAAGGAGTTGAGATACCAGTCTACATTCACGTCACGCCTGTCACCTGTCATTTCCCGACGAACGTGTCCGTCACCATGAAAGCCGACTCGCCCGCAGACGAAGCGGTCGAACCGTCGGGGACGTCGGCGCTGTTCAAGAACGGCCTGCGAGAGGTGATCGTCGAGGAGTACTCGGACAGCGAGCCGTCGTCAGCGGCTGGCAGCAGCGACGACGAGGACCAGCGTCCGGAGCGGCCCAAGACCGACATTCCGCCAGGTAACTTCGCGATTGTCAGCCGAACGGTCATTTTTTTTTCGAAGATTTCTGCCGTCCGGAACTCGAATTTCACGATGAGAACGCACGCTAACCTATGTTTCTCGAGATCATCGAGGAAAAAAGTGGGAAAATCTAGCCCCTTCGGCTGTGGGTAGCATCAAAAGATGTGATCTACTACTAGATGCACCCTTGCCCAATCGACTTACGAGGAGTATTGAAACGAGCATGATAAAAACAAAGAGTAATTTTGCACTCATCATGCGATGGGTTTTTTTCGACTTTTTTTCTTGGTACTCACGTATTTCGACCTCAGGAACCCGAATTTCACAATGAAAACATGCGCTAACCTATATTTCTCGAGATCATCGAGGAAAAAAGTGGGAAAATCTAGCCCCTTCGGCTGTGAGTAGCATCAAAAGATGTGATCTACTACTAGATGCACCCTTGCCCAATCGACTTACGAGGAGCATTGAAACGAGCATGATAAAAAGAAAGGGTAATTTTGCACTGGGTTTTCTTTCGATTTTTTTCCTTGGTACTCAAGTATTTCGACCTCAGGAACCCGAATTTCACAATGAAAACGTGCGCAAACTTATATTTTTCGAGATATTCCAGGAAAATGTATGAAAATACCCTTGTCGTTTCGGCCTGTTTTGGGTAGGCACCATAGCCATTCGACGTTTCATTTCTCACATAAGATACTCTCAATATCTTCCTTATACATTCTAGAAGCTCAAAAGGAGGAGAAACTTCCTCTAAGAAGTTCAATTCATCGTCTTTAGCATCTTTGATGAATCCTTCTTTCATATGGATGGCGCTGTCAAATGTCAATCTGTGATATTTTTACTCACAGAACTAGTGATTCTGACGTAGATTTTCATTTGACAGCGCCGTCCATATGAAAAATGCTGGGTCCACCTTCCTCCAGGATGCTGAAGAACGTTGATTCAACTAATTCGAGGATGGTTTCCCTACTTTTTGACTTCTTGAATGTTCAAGGAAGGTAAAAGAAGTATCCTGTGTGAGAAAAGAAACTCCATGCCTACCCAAAACGAGCCGTGTAAAGAAGGATAATTTTCATACTTTTTCCTGGAATATCTCGAAAAATATAAGTTTGCGCACTTGTTCATTGTGTAATTAGGGTTCCTGAGCTCGAAATACAAGAGTACCAAGAAAAAAAATCGAAAAAAAAACCCATCGCATGATAAGTGCAAAATTACCAAAGAAAGAGCCATCCATTCGTCTGGATGTGCGACAAAGAAAGGTGCAATGCTGCCAACAAGTCATCCGATCACTGCTGGTTGCTTCTCTCTCGTTTGCTGATTTCATTGGTTGGATTTTTCTGCCTTTCTCTAGGCTCGAACTGAGGTCTATTTGAAATTTCTTCAACATTATTCAATGAGTCACCTAGGAAATGATATATTGATCTTTTTTAATCTGTTAGTTGAGATAGGCTGAACAGGGTAACACCACTTCGAGTAAAGTTCAAACATCCTTCTTTGACTTTGACCAATTTTCAATATCCGAATAACAAGCAAGAATGAGTGTCTTTGTTTCAAAATACACTAATGGATCGATGAACTTTGCTGAACAATAGATTTTCTTCGTGAAATTCCTGAGGTCAAAATTCGTGGGTACCAAAACTGATTTTCGAAAGAAAATATAACATGATGACTGCAAAACATCCTTCCTCCAGAATATTGGCACATCCAGAAGCTGATCAAGTACCTGAAGACTGGAAACCAGACGGCCACGGTGGTAGCGCTGTGTTGCCTCAAGGACCACGACTTGACCACCGACATCAACCAGTTGGCCATACAGGTAAAGGTTGGGGAAAGACTCGATTCTGTCCTGATAACAGGAAAATCAGTAGAGACTTGGAGGATCTGCAATCGACCATCTCCTCAATGCATTGTGACATCTTTCAAGGTTACATGAAGTAACCATAACCATAACGTAACCATGCTGACCCTCTCAGTAAAATAAAACTATGATAAAAATAGTTTGGAATCTAGTAAATAAGGAAACAGGTAGGAAAAAGCAAAGTGACACCATGATAGTCAGGCGCAAAAAAATTGGTGAGTCATTTGGCTAACATTTCCAAATATAATGTCATTGAAAATTCCAGAACACTTTTTCTACTACCAAAATTCCAGTTCACTCATGAAGAGGTCACAGATATAATTCGTTACTTGACGAACAAATTTTCCACTGAGCCAAGTTCAACTTTGCAATTCCCCTTCTTGATTGATGAGAGATTTGATATGGAAAATTACATCCAGGAGATTGGCGGGCTGGAGATACTGATCAACCTGCTGGACACCAAGGACTTGAAGTGCAAACTGGGAGCTCTGGGGGTTCTCACCGAGCTGTCGCACAACCAGGACATCCGACGGTCCATCGCTGACCTCGGCGGGATCGATCTGCTGGTCAAGAATCTCACGGAACCGGCTAGGGATCTGCAGGTGAGCTACCAGTTCGATTATTATTATTATTATTATTATTATTATGATTGTTTATTATCCCAACAAGGATGTATATGGAATAAATACATATACATAATTAATGCATGATAATCTAATTTTTGACATTGACATTCACGAAGAATTATTGTACTGATTGAGAGTGAACTTATGAATTTGAAAACAAGATGATATTTTTTTGAAATCACCCTCTTTCACATTTCTCGAGAAGTATATCAATGTTGTATAAACTGCAAATAATTTGAAATTACTAATCTTACGGATATCTATTTCTTGTCCAATTCTGGTAGGGGATATCCCTGGATTTGGAATGTACATCCATAAGATATTCATCGCAGGATTTGAAATGGATATCTTCCAGTAGATATTCTATAGATATCGATAAGATTGCAAGATTGATTTCAATTGTGTAAACTTCTAAGTATCTTTTTCTACATGGATTGTATCATTCTGAAAACAATCTCATCCTTTTTTATCCTACTGTATTCGAAAAGGATATCCTATGGAAGTCCATGAGATATCTGAAGCAAGTAAAGATGAGTTTGGATTAAGATTGAATCGCAAGATTGGTTTTCATGGTTATCCTTCAAAGGATATCTGACGGAAATTTGAAAGATGGAAGTCTTTGAAGAATGTCTCATGGACTTCCTTGAAGGATATTCTGCGGATGTACAGATTAGTGCGCTCTGGACATCCATGAGATATCTCCCGACTTTAATAAGATACACCCAAGAAATTCAGGAAGGATGTCCAGTGGATATCCATAGGACGTCCATGTGTTATCTATCTGTGGTTCAGAAATCTGTCGATCCACAGATCCTCGTGGCCGAGACCATATACAACGTAGCACAAATACGGAAAGCTCGCAAGCACGTGCGAAAATGCAACGGCATCCCCAAGCTGGTGGACTTCCTGGACGTCAATGAAGTCTCTCTGAGAACGCCCAAGGACCAGCTGAGCGTCGACGACGTGGAGCTGGTCAATATCGCCCGCGCCGCGGCACGAGCCCTGTGGTCGGTGTCCAAGAGCAGGAGGAACATCCAGGTGTGATTATTTATATTTTCTCCAGATTTTTCTTTGTTGGTAGATATCAAGTTTTTCCTACATCAACTTCCAACTCGACTTTCTTCCCAGTCATCCAAATTCGTTCATTGAACATTTTTATTCGTTGCTATACAAAACCGAAGTGAAATAAATCTTAGATATCGTTCTTGTATGTACTAGAATGAACTCGATTGTATTAGAATGTACTATAATGTTCATGAAAGTATAAGAATGTTCTTGAATGAATATGAAGCACTAGAATATTTTCGAATGCATTAGAATGTACTTGAATGAACTAAAATGTTCTTGAATATACTGGAATGTTCTCGTATGTACTAGAATGAACTTCCAATGCATTAGAATGTACTATAATGTTCATGGAAGTATAAGAATGTTCTTGTATGAATTTGAATGTACTTTGAAGTCCTAGAATGTTTTAGAATGCATTAGAATGTACTTGAATGAACTAAAATGTTCTTGAATGTACTGGAATGTTCTCGAATGTACTAGAATGAACTTCCAATGCATTAGAATGTACCATAATGTTCATGGAAGTATAAGAATGTTCTTGTATGAATTTGAATGTACTTTGAAGTCCTAGAATGTTTTAGAATGCATTAGAATGTACTCGAATGAACTAAAATATTATTGAATGTACTGGAATGTTCTCGAATGTACTAGAATATACTATAATTTCCTTGAAAGTACTAGAATTTTCTCGAATGTACTACTATAATGTTCTTGAAAGCACTGGACCGTTATTGAATGTACCAGAAAATTCTCGAATTTATTGTAACGTCATCGAATGGACTAGAATGTTCTTGAAAGTACTGAAATGTTCTCGAATGTTTTCAAATGCACTATAAAGTTATGGATTATACTAGAATATTCTCCGATGAATCATAATGGCATCGAATGTGCTAAAATGATCTCGAATTGACTACAATATTCTCGAAAGTTTGAGAATGTTCTTGAAAGTACTGGACCGTTGTTGAATGCACTAGAAAATTTTTGAATGTATTTCAACGTCATCGAATGGACTAGAACTTAAAAGTACTAAAGTACTGAGATGTTCTCGAATGTTTCGAAATGTACTATAAAGTTATGGATCATACTAGAATATTCTCCAATATACTTTAATGGCATTGAATGTGCTAGAATGATCTAGAATTGACTAGACTATTCTCGAAGGTTTAAGAATGTAATATAATGTTCTTGAAAGTACTATAATGATCTCGAATGCACTGCAGTGATCTCGGGATACGAATGTACTATCATGCTCTAGAATGTACTAGACTGTTTTCGTAGGTACTATCATGTTATCTAACGAACTTGGAGAATGTTTTAGAATCTACTAGAACATTTTGAATGTACTATAATGTTCTAGAATGTGCTACAATGTTCCCACAAGTACCATAATGTTCTCATAACGTACTAGAGGATGTTCTAGGATTTTACTTGAATGCTCTCGAATATACCAAAATGTTCTCGCCTCGAATGTACTAATTTCTAACTTGTAACGATTTCGATGCTAGGTGATGATGAAGAGCGGCTCCGTGCCTTTGCTCTCCAGACTGCTCAAGTCCGTGCACATGGACGTGGTGATACCGACGATAGGCACCATCTCGCAGTGCGTCGACGACCCCAACTACCAGCTGGCGCTGCAGACGGAAGGCATGATCAAGGACATCGTCAGGCATCTGTCGGCCGACGAGTATCCGGCCTTGAGGAGGTAGGTACCGAAACAGAGATCTACACCTGTGGAATTCTTTGCCTAGTGAAGTCTTTCCTGATGCTTACAACCTCCAAACATTCAAGAAAAATTCCAACACCTTCCTTCTTTCCCAAAATTCCACCGCTGGCTAACACGATGTTCCTCGAACATCATAGGTTTCCCTTTCGTGTTGTCCACAGGATAAAAAAAAACACCTACAGGTCTCTATAGACACTATACCAGAGCTTCCAGGCCAACAGATATTTCCGTTATTTACATAGCAAAATCCACCCTCTCCCCCCTAGAAACCACCCCTAACTTTTGTTTTTCAAATCACATCCTAATATGTAGTTGTGAAGAGCAGGGTTGATCGAGGAAATTCGTTAGTGGGTAGATCGGAAATAGTGGACCTGTTCGATATGGCCTGCACGTTCTCCAGATCTCACGCCACTGGACTTTTTCCTATGAGGATATAATTGATGATCTGATTGAATTCTTCGATGGATGATTTCCGATTCAACAACTCTTTGACAGTTTGACGTGTACTCAGGTATTGCGCAGAGACCATCTTCAAGTGTTGCGAGAACGCGGCGGCTAGGAACATGGTGCGGCATTCGGGAGGTTTGGATCCTCTGGTGAACATGGCACGGGATCCGAAGACCAAGGAGGACAAACCGCTGCTGGCCGCGGTCACTGGGGCCATCTGGAAGACGGCCATCAGCCCGGAGAACGTCGAGAGGTTCGATCAGCTCAAGACGGTCGAGGTAAAAAAAATATTTATTCATTTATTCATTTATTCATTTATTCATTTATTCATTTATTCATTTATTCATTTATTCATTTATTCATTTATTCATTTATTCATTTATTCATTTATTCATTTATTCATTTATTCATTCATTCATTTATTCATTTATTCTTTATTCGTTTATTCGTTTATTCATCTATTCATTTATTCATATATTCATATATTCATTTATTCATTTATTCATTTATTCATTTATTCATTTATTCATTTATTCATTTATTCATTTATTAATTTATTCATTTATTTATTTATTCATTTATTAATTTATTCATCTATTCATTTATTCATTTATTCATCCCTCACACTGTTTCAAAAGTTACTCAATTCACAGACTAAGGAGAAGGAACAAAAATAAACTCACTAAAATGGTTTAGCAGACCCTTTTTGTGGAGACCTTCCTGGCCTTGTTATGTATTGAATCCCGAAACTGATTGAATTATCGTGATGAGGAAGGTTCAAACCAGGGAATCATTTTTTTTTCGAGTCAAAACTCTTCCATTGAAAAAAGTTAGGGGTGATTGAAAAATGTTAACATTGGAAAATTGTGTGTCCAGGCTACTTGATCTTCCACTGCTTCATCTCTACTTCAACTCCTCCTCCATGTTACTCCACGATAATCTCTTCCAGGTGCTGGTGAAGCTGCTGGAGAACGTCGAGGAAGACGAACGAGTGCTGAGCAACGTCGTCGGTGCCCTGGGCGAATGCCTGAAATTCGAGCACAACAGAACCACGTTGAGAAGAGCCAACGGCATACCGCACCTGGTGAACTTGCTCAACTACACGTACCCCCCTCTGCTGGAGAACGTGCCCATGGTGCTCAGAGAGTGCGCTGAAGACGAGGACTCGATGCGGATCATCGAGGAGCTGGACGGAGTCAGGCTGATTTGGTCGCTGCTGAAGAACGACTCGACCAAGGTACATAGACCTTCGAGTTGATGGATTCATTGGTTGAAACAGACTCCACTGTGTCTAAAGGGGGTCTGAATATGTTATAGAGTCCAATGCAACAATAACTCTCGGGTAGATGATATCAAACCTCATCGAGTGTCCGTATGGTTTTTGTTCGTTTTGGACTTTTGTCGAGGCATTTGGGAGGAATTTCACTTCCAGCTCAATCTCGTCCCTCACGAAGGATGATACATTAGCTACAACACCACAAGAAGAAGAGAACAACTTTGCCAACATTTTCGCAGGAAATTCTACTATTCAATATCGCTACCGTCGCTAACTATATGCTTGAGATCATGTTTCGTAAACGTACATATATCCTGTTTGGCCCTAATGCCAAGAAGTTTGTCTATAGTTTGAAAGATGTGCCAAAGAACTAACACCAGCTCTTTGAAGGTTGTTCAACCTTTCATACAAACTTGGTGTATTTTCTTCCAACGGCAAGATAGTTAGAATCCAACCGATTCCATAAAGGACAAGAAAACCCTTTCTAACCATATACCTATTGCACTACTCATAGATAGGACAGAGCATATTGGTCGTGTTATGTATATGGTTTTTCAGTCTGTTTTTTTTTGTTTTTGTTATCCCTCCTCCTACGTCGTAATCCAACGTCCCATAAGCCGAAGCTTGGGCGGGTTGAGAGGAGCGGGAGGAGTTTTTATAGTGGACTCCACCAACCACTCCTAGGGGACCGTGTCCGAAACTGCCAGATCGATGTCAGGATTGAAATAGCTGAACCTACTTAATTTTTAATGAAAAATTAACAGCCGTGGCCGGATTCGAACCCACTACCGTACCAGCAGCTCGATCGAAATTCAAACACCTCGACCACTGTGCTACGGCTCCCTTTGTAGATGGTAATGGACGTTATTTATGTGTTTGCTCAGACCTCGAATGTTATAGAGGTCCATTTTCGACTTTATATATTGCGATGGAGTATTTCTGAAACCTCTCGCTCGGAAATAAGAAAGGAAAAGTCTTTTAATTCCGGAGTGTTGGACTCTAGGAGGATTCATCACCTAGATCATTAGTAAGACTTCAAAGGGTGCTTCGGGTTGGGAAGGAGAAAACTAGGTATGCGACTATATATAGGAGTTATACAAAAGCAGCAGTTTATAGAGTTTCGAATACATTTGACAATGGAATCAATGAATCCTACACGTTGTGAATATAATGGCTCCCAAAATACAAGCCACCCCTCCTGGTCCCTAGGAGGAGATTTCCACTAACATTTCCTTCGGTGTTGTCAAGACACAGAAGCAAAAAATAATCCTCTCCGATGATGACCCCCAGGTGCAAGCCAACGCCGCCTGGTCGCTAGTTCCCTGCATCCGGCACGCGGCCGACTCGGGCGAGATGGTGCGCTGCTTCGTCGGCGGACTCGAGCTCATCGTCAACCTGCTCAAGTCCGGCGACAACCACGTGCTGGCCAGCGTGTGCGCCGCCATCGCCGAGGTGGCCAAGGACATCGAGAACCTGGCCGTCATCACCGACCACGGCGTGGTGCCCATGCTGGTGAACCTGGTGAACACCGAGGACGTGCAGATGCGGCAGCATCTGGCCTCGGCGATAGCGTACTGTTGCGCCTGGGGATCCAACTGCAAGATGTTCGGCAGGTTCGAAAATGTTCGCTTATAAGATGGTGCACGTTTTTTTTTTTCGTTTCCAACTTGGCGTTGGGCTTGGGAAAGTTTTCCTAACCCTTCTCATCCCAGCCAACTATGTGATCCAAGCATGATGTAAATAAAGACTGGTGTCTCAACTCCCTATACCCAGCCACTAGAAAAAGTTGTAGACCTTCGCCTACTTGATTTTGTCGGATTTCAATACCTTACTAAGGCGTCCCAAGATCGAAACTAGGTGGCGTCACCTATGCCGATCTCGAAGGTTATCTTGGAAATGCTGGAAACACGATGTGGATTTGAAATTCAACATAAATGTAAAAACTGAACTGTTAGCTATCCATCACTGTCAGGTATCCGTCATTATCAGTAAAAGCGGATTTGACTTCACCGGATCGACGATCGTATCGCCATCTATACTCAAGTGGTGCGGCCTTAGTGAGGTCGTTTGACAGGTCTACATGTTTTGGAAAGAAACAATTGAAGAGTTATTTCACCATCCTATATCCACCTTGGATCCAAGATACAAAATGTGTGGGGACAAATCTGAAATTTAAAGGTGTCCTCCCATCGGAACCCATATTTGAGTTAATTTGTTGTGTGCTGAGAAGACACTGAGTTCTTCTGATGCTGTCACTTGGATTGATGAGAGTCTTTAGTGATCTTTCCTGTGCATATTTTGATCCATGCGTTGCACACTTTCGTCTCGTTGTTTTCTCTCGGTCATTGCATCACAGTATATGGAAATATTTGTTCCCATCAGTGAGTACCTCAGTTGGGAGTTTCTCCCTTCACTGTATATTCACTTTTCAGTTACCTCCTTGGTATTGGATTCGTCTCTGTGCCAGATCCTCTCGCCAGGTTTGCTTCTCTGTCTATTACCTTCGATCTTGCATGACCACCTCGGGGTAGATGTTGAAAAAGTACATAGGAGTCATGTGGTCTGTTGGTTCCATCTCAAGGATGTTACTTTCCACTAACTCTTTCATCTCGTGGTCCGATCTGTGGCTCGTATTGTGTAGCCTTCGTTTTACCATTCTTGCCTCCCTGAGGAAGGTCCAGTATCGCTTCCATGGCTGCTTTGGGTGTTGATTTCACAGTCCTCGTTATACTGAGGCAGGCGAGTCTCTCTGTACCTCGCTCAACTCAGTCATGGCTGTTTTTTGGGTTATCTTCATCCACCATACCAAAGATGCACACAGATGGGGGTCACCACAGTGTTGTCCAATACGCTCCCTTGTTTTTCCGTGTGCTCGTATGGCTACCATTGCTTCTATCTCCTTCTTCACGTTTACTAGTTGTTGTTTTCAGGTGAATTTCGAGTCTGAAATTACCCTGGGATATTCAACTTTCCCCGACAGCTGCATGTAGGTCTCTAGGAAGGTAAGAGGGCCTAAATCCTGTATCTTCCTTCTTCGGGTGAAAGGAAGAGGTTGATTTGGAGGGACTGATATTAAGGCTATCTCCATCTGTCCGCGTACTAACCATATTTAGCACCATCTGGATTCTCTCCCTAACTATGGTACTGAATTTTCCTTGGCCTGTGATGACTATGTCGTCTGTATATTCAAGTGTCGTGTATCCGTTCCATTCCGTTACCTAGTGTGTCCCTGGTGATCTCGTTTCTCACACTATGGAGAGGAGTGGATTATTCTCTCTCGCAGCATTCAGTCTATCCACCTGCAACAGGTCTCATTGATGCTTTCTCTTCTTGATACCCTTGAGATTGCGCTAAGAGATGTATTGTCCTCACCTAGTGCTGTTTCTGTAGATTCGCCTGTTGCGTATTCATATAGGTCCTTGTTGAGGTCAATTTAAGAGTTCACGGTTGCAGGTTGGGCGCAATCACGCCTCTAGTTCAATACATGGCCGACGGCGACCCCGAGGTGCACCGAACCACCGCCTTGGCGCTCTTCCACCTCTCCAAGAACCCCTTCAACTGCATCACGATGCACGAGAGCGGCGTCGTCACGTTCCTGCTCAAGGCCGTCTCGTCGAGCAACTGGAGCCTGCAGGAGGCCGCCGCCGGGTGTTTGGCCAACATCAGGAAGTTGGCGCTGGAAGCCGAGACGGTGCATCTGGTCAGGAAGAAGGACGATTCCAGCGAGGAGGAGAATTGACAAGGAATGTTGTGACGGCGTGCGATCGTCAGTGGTGTTTCGGCGACGCCCTGTACAGGGTCTCCCGTATTTTATCAGACGTTTATTATTATTATACGTTTATATTAGAGTGGAACTTTTATTACATCGCCTCGACTTCGTCCATCTATCTTAGCTTTACAGCCAACCGCGTAGTAGGAGTGAAGCGAAAAGTGGTCGGCAGAGCTGGGCCTACTTTATCTTGCCGGGCCAGATAACGTCGTCGTAACGTCACACTAACAGGTAGATAATCGAGGCAGGGGAAATCGATGTGCTGATGCATTGATGTGCTGTGAGTAGATAAAATTTGTAGAGAACAGAATTTGCTAACAGATGAATCAAAATTCGCCTACGATAAAATGAAATGAAATATACTATTCAACACAGAGCACAGAACATCAGATCAACAGCCTAATGAGAGGATATTTTTAGTAGGGCCTATAGCCCCTTGGAACACCTTGTATCTATTCGTGAATTATTCTGAAATCAATTGAACTTATAATTTAGTATCAATTGAATAATTGCCCTCTGGATTATTATATGAACTTGTAACAGTTATTGCACCTTTGTGTACTCACTAATTGCAGCGGTTATCAAACCGATCATCGAATATCAAACTTTGAGAATCAAAGTATCATGATTGACTATAATCAACTGATCTCCAAGTTGGCTATCAACTTTTAATATCCTAACAACTACTGCGTTCATCTTTCAACATAACAATTTTGATAATAAAAAAAATTCCACTCATCTAACTGATTTTATGGTTCATCATTTTTGAAATTTATTCGCATATGTCGTCGAAGTACACCCTGTATATGTACATCCTGTGGTAACGCCTCTTTGACATCTTCAGTAGTTGATTGAAATTATCATTGCCTACATACTTGCTATTAACAGACATTGTAATGATGGTGAATCGCAAGAATTTTCACTGTAGATGAGATCGTATCGACTATACAGGGTGGTCACATTTTGTAAGCCAATTTCTTTTGTACTGTAATAAGTCTCAAGAAATTTTACAATAAGTAGGCATAATCACATATGAACAAACCATTTTGGTATCATGGACCTATGAACTATGATTGGTCTTTTGTTGACACTTCACATTTACAGCTACAAATTGAGACTTAGTCGTCTAGAATAATTCAGGATGATTCACCTATTAGGGTAAGATAAATCAAAATAAAGTATGAACCAACCAAATAATGAAAAAAAATGAAGGAAATGAAAAAATATCATATAATAATTATTAGGCAATGCACGCCCATGATGGCAGACGTTGATCTTGTGGTGACTGCCGATACGTAATGTAGGTATACATATCCTCAAATATTGAAATAGTTCAAGAGAAAGTCGAATTGTAAGGACTATGAATATAAGATATCAACTCATTTTTGTGATTCCTCATGAGCAATGTATTCGAGAAAGCCAGTCTGCTATTGATCAACGTAGACAAGAAATCGTTTGATTGCACTTCTTGGCATCAAAAAAAGCAAATGGAGAATACTGGACGAATCTCTTCACCTAATTTTCAAATCTTTTTTGATACAAATTTTATTTTTTTGCTTGTGAATGGAACCTCATGGAGCTTCAGCGTATGTAAAGAGGCTGAACTCCAAACATGTGAACAGTACTCCAAGACAGGTAGAATTTGTGCTCTGTAGATCATTAGCAGATGCTGGGGTGTGAAATACCTAACAAAAGTTCTATTTAGTATGGGTACAACCAGATTTTCTCATTCCTGTGACAATTTTTTATGGTAACCATAACAATATTCTGGTCATTTTAATGATAAAACATTGTGGAGATGCCAAGATCATATGTTTTTGCCTATATAAACCAGACAGATTTTTGAGTGGTGAGGGTCACATCCAACAAATCATTGATATGGAGCATGAACAAAGTTGGTGACAAAACAGAGCCTTGTGGAACACCAGCATTGATCGTCATCGTATCAGACGAGACCCCGTCTACCACCACGTAGAGTGATCTATCTGCAAGGAAAGTCGATAGTTAAAGACACAGTTGGGGCGGCAAACCATAAGAAGGAAATTTCGCTAGGAGAGCTTGGGGTCAAACTTGGAGATACCCAAAAATTGACACCTGACAAGCAGGTCACCAAATGAGCAATGAATGTGAAGAAGTTCCTTGTTTATTTGAAACCAATTTATGCAAAGTTAGTCAATCTAATATTGAGTAAATCTATTTTACATTTCCTGTGAATAATAACATCACATCAACTCAAACCAATATTTCTCCTTCATCAAGTTTGATGAGTGCCTAATCAAATTAATGAAATTGAGGGAATTTTCACGGTGAAATCGGACCACCCAGTATACTCATCGCCTAAGCTAAGCGAAGTCCATCTCCCACTGTCACTTTCCCAGACGAATTCCGACTAGCTACAGCCATAGTTTACCTTGTCTTTGCCGGCGTTGGTACGGTCAAAGGAGGCCGTGGTAACTTGCTGGAAGTGAGATCCGATCGTCGCGCGAGTTTTTCCGAAATGCACGGTCCGACTTCCGGTTTGATGGCGCTCGCGCTGTTAGCTTGCCAGTGGATTTCCGCCACAGGAGGCGGCGGATTCAAAGACACTGCCAGCGGTGAGTCAAACGTCTCTGCGAACGTCGCAACCTCGAGCCAAATCACCCACGAAACGAAGTGGTAATTTTCCACTTATCATCGAACTTCAATAAAAATGACTGATCTAAAAATTCTATATCCTTTTCTAATCATCAGAAATTTTGAATGTCATATTCTGAAATGTTGCTAATTTTTTCAATGGTTCACACTGTATATTATCTCATATCTAACAAGAACTCCGTTTCTTAATTTCAATTATATATATATATACATACATGTTGACAGACCCTGGCGCCATTCTTGTTTTGTTCAACTATTGATTGTTGATTTTGATTGATTATCATTTTTTTGATAATTCTTCGAATAACCCCTGTTCATCATACCAAAACTAGGGTTATTGTTGTCAAAAAATCATGAATCAATAAAAACTCACATTTACAGGTGAACAAAAAAAATGGCGCCTGATCCTGTCATTTCCATTGCGTTTTGAACATGGCTAACTATATTCAAGGCTTGAATTTGTACAACGTTTGGATGAGATAATATACGCAGGGTGTTCTATTGAAAAAATAATGACGAAAAGTCGCCATTTGAGATTTTCAATTCAAAATAATAATTATTCAGAAAGAAAACTTTTTTATTCACTATTCTTGGAGAACTTCTGAAATAACCCCTGTAGGGAGAAGTGCAACAATATACGGGAGAACCCTTCATGTATTTCGACCTCAGGAACCCGAATTTCACAACAAAGTGAAGGTGAAAACCACTATATTGCGAGATAATCCAGAAAAAGTGCGAATATTCATCTTATTTGCCATCTTAAATATCACTCCTTCATTGTGGAATTCGGGCTTATGAGGTCCGATTATAAGGGTGAAATTATCGAAATATTTCAGCATTATCTCTGACATAGTGTCAAATTCATTTGTTCATGTAAGGTGGAACGAATATATCGACCTAATGTGTTCCTCGATTGATTCCGTATCCTCAAAAATATCATGCCTTCGGAACTTTCGAAGAAAACATGTCATGTATTGGTACAGCTTGCTGCTGATCAACATAAAAGAATTATAAGTCCTTGCAATGTGCAATCACAAGTATAGTACAAAGGAGACCAATCACGAAACTAATGTTTTATTCCGAACTCTGGAAAAGCCATTTCAAAAAATAACATTCTTCATGTTTTGGCCAACGTTTACTACTATATTCGTGTACATAATGTCTAGGATTAATATTCTTTCAAATTACGAACATTTCCTAGTTGTGACAGGTTCATAATGACTGAAATGAAAAAATCCTTCCTTCTGTAGCAAAGTATTTGAAGAAGAAATCTCATAAACTTCTCAATGATAAATGTCTTCGGCCCAAAACAGAGAGAATGAAATTCATTTATTTCGCCAGATGTTAAATATAATCGTAAACATTCACTAATGTGAAGAATAATTCATCGACATTCAAAAGAGTGACATACGGAAAACAAGTTTTTTCCGTGGATGAATGAACCTGACTAAACGACCTCCAGACTGTTTCATGATCATCTTATTTTATTGACAATAAAGCATCTACAAAAAATTAAGTAGTCATTCGTTGTACGATCGATTGTGCGATAGTGTATCAGCCTTAAGCCTTTAGGCAGAGTGAACTTATTTCCTCAAGGAACCTTGTGCAATACTGAATTTCATCCAAATATCTCAAAATGAATTTGAAAATGGCTGAAATGTCATCGATCATTTATTGATCTCTGATTTCATCATCAAGTAACACTCATAGACGAAGTGATTTTAGCTGTACAGGGTGAATCTCAAAGTGAGTTTTTTAACAGGGTATACCGGGTGTCCCAGAGCTTTTAGGCCAGCAGATATTTCAGTTATTTGCAGGAAAAAAAGCTCGTTCATGCAGCATAGAAATCTACCCCCTGGCAAACAATCCCCGAGACACCACCCCTGGCTTTTGGTTTTCCAATTGCACCTCCATGTTTGTTTTGGTTTAATGAATGATTTCGAAATTTCATTCAGGAATGAATCAAACAAAGTGACACTACGTTGAATATCACTCTAACTTTTTCGTACACAGAATTTCTGACAGTTTGGTTTCCAATTATGAATATTTACATTATTTTACGAAACAACGTGCTGTTGATATGTATCGATTAAATGCGACAATCGATTTGTAAATTAAACGATACATATACTGTGTAATGAACTGTTTTTCAATTATCGCTAGAATGGAATAGAATAGTCAACTTTTGCAAACGTACCACGTTGATGGTCCTTATGTTGCGTAATTTTCTTCAAATTTGTTTTGGCCACGCTGTAAATAGCTACTTAGAATGTGTAAACAGGCTCCATGTGTCGCACGCTCTGATTCACATAAAAAATATCACCAAGTTTTGTCCCGAGGCGATAGCAAATTAACGTGCAGATCGCGAAAAGTCCACATTGCATTTCACTTCCTTGGTTGTTGGATAAGTAGCCGGACCAGATACACATATTGGACGACTTAAAGTGTGCTGTCAATTAGAGCCGCAAACTTAGCTGTTTGCTTTCGCATAATTATTGACGGATCTGAATTCAAGACATCATTTTTTTATCGATATCTTTTAACACTCTTAATTACAGGAAAGTTTTGACAGGATGGCAAATGGTCCAAGCATTCCACGGGTCTGATATTTCTTACCAAATAATGAGTTGAATATATTTTCCAATATCTTTTTCGCCATCTGCCAAATTTAAACGATCATCATTTAACCAGGACATAGTTCACCCATAGATTGAACGCAAATGTACTCACCTAACTCAATTATTTTCAAAATTTTTGCAAATTTTCTAACCGCCATGTCTATGTCAAATTGAGTTTTTTTTTACATTTCGTCAATCGGTCAACTCACAAGTAGAGTATGGGGACAGCTCTGTCTCATTCATATTACCCCCCCACTGACCTTTTTTTTCGCATTTCTGCAGGCAGTGGGATTCGATCCCACGACCAAGAAGTGGCTACCTTATAATCACTGCGCCTTTGCGCTCATCGCCACCTCGGCCACATCTAACCGAGTTACTGTTTTTGATGTTATCTAAAAACTAAGGGAGGGTTGCATAAAACCTCCCGTTACCGGAGGAATCTCTCCTAACTCGTCACCTAAGGCATGCGTTGCTATGGATACAAATTGAATCTTTGATCGTCTGTTAAATATTTTATGCAACCGGCCTTGAGTATATTGTTGCACTTGTATCTTAAGACTCACAAAACCAACAGCTATCGTGGTTTATATGATTTGTTTACCTATCATGTCCCATTATATCATACGCAAAACAATGATATTAACGAGGATATTAATGATTTATAGACTCGAAGAATTTCATTTAGGAATGCAGCAAACGGAATGCGACTCTACGTTATAATGTAAAAGTCCTCCGTAACGGTGGAATAAGTCGCATTTTATGCATTATGCAATTTTCCGAATAGCTTTTGATTCAATTAACCCAAATCATTATCCTCGTTGTGATCCGCCGACATTCAATTGCAGGAAATTGTGATCTAGCAATCACTGCTATCGCAGCTCTCGATCAAGTACAATAGAAAAGGCCATTGTTCTCCGAAGACCATTTTGTTGGACGATTCAGTATTTGCGAAACGAACGGAATCCAAATATTGACGACTCGTCGAGAATTTCAAATAGATTAGTTCTTTTTTTTTCTAATCAGATTTGGTTTTATTGCAAACCAATGACATCCTTCTGTATGGAAATCCTTCTCTAAAATTGTAGATTTGCTTCTATACAGTCCCAATATTTTAGCAAAGAGATCGAAGAAAATATTTTTGACAGTTGTACATTTATGAGAGTTTCAAATATGTTTCAAAAGTATTTTCCATTTCATTGTTAACCTAATACAGCGTCGCGTATCAAGCTTATTACCTTTGTTTATTGAAACACCATGTACAGGGTGTCTTCAATATAAGAGCTGCACTGTGATGTTCTGATGTACCAAAAATCATATCAGTGAGAAGCCTATTGAAATATCTGTCGAACAGTACACGATGTGCCAATTCTCATTCTTTCATATCCAACTTATATCCAAGCTTATTGACCTCCTCATACATTTCAGCAAGAGTATACGATTGCCTCGTTAGTAGTAGAAGTAGTGGTTTTTCCTTACACGATGGTATGAAGTGAGAATAATCAAGAGGGATGCGCCACGCTTAGTTAGATGACACTGTATAATGTAAACCTACAAGTCTCAACAAAAATGTTTCTTTCTATTCCATATATCAGAGCAGCCATCTTGTTTTGCCACACTATTTGGTCCACCTTCGATCGAAGAATGAAAAAATTGTCCAATCACCCATTCTAATATTGTCTTGAATGGTGACCAGATTGTGTTGTGATATTTCGAAATCTACTGACCGATGAATGATTTTAATTGTTGCGTGCATAAGAGAAATCTTGCCAATTATTTCAAAACGTGGAAACTGTAAATACACGAATTTGCAAATTTTCAACGATTCGATTTGACTGGGTACTAAAATGATTAATTTCGCATTATCATAATTCATATCATATCAATATCTGAATTCAATTCATTAAACTAGCATATTAGCACTTTCGTCTGATATCAATCACCTGAAAGAGTTGTCATTAATTATAGCTGAATGGGTGCATATAACTCGATTCAATTTCAGCTGCATTCCACAGAGTGCCTCTTACGACCAATGTCCAGATGAAAATTGTAACAGAGTGAAAGTTGGCTGATCTGGTTCTAGAATGGATTTGATATCTTCGTGTAATATTTTGCAGACACTGATATCTTGTAGCTCACCTTTCTCGAAAATCGAGTCGACACTGAAATATTTATACCTTGTGAATAAGTAACCAGTATTTGTTTCAATGCGATTTCACTTATTTGAAAAAACATCACGAGATGTCGATTATATAATGATTTGGAATGGATATAGATACTATAGGTATATTCTGCCTGAAATGAGTCATTAGGTGGTTTGTTTGCGAATACATTTTTCCAAGGACATCCAAGGAACATGGAATTCCAAGGAATTTCGAAAAATACCAAAGAATTCCAGTTTGATCAGCCAAAAAATCCT
Source organism: Gastrophysa polygoni (assembly GCA_963576655.1). NCBI lineage: Eukaryota > Metazoa > Arthropoda > Insecta > Coleoptera > Chrysomelidae > Gastrophysa > Gastrophysa polygoni. The sequence continues at coordinate 51,674,183 of OY755083.1, forward strand.
GAAGGATTCGAAGGAAGTCCAAAGAATCGCAGGAAAGTCCAAAGGAATCCAAAGAAAACCAACAAAGATATTTCAAGGACTCACAGAAAATCACAAATGATCCCAAGCAATTACAGGGAATTCCCGTTGTTTGCATACCAGAACTTCACCGCATCCAATGATTCCTCCACTAGGGAATCCCAAAGACAAGAAATTCAAAAGAATTCCAAGGAATTCAAAAGAATTCTAAGAAATCAATGAACTCCATTAAACATCAAACACTTAATACACACTAAATAACTGAAAGAAAGAAAAATATCGAGATTAGGAATTTGGAGGTTATGTCGTCTTCTTTGTTCTGTTCTGCAGCTCAAATCAGCATATTATTTCTTTACAGTTTCTTGAATTCCATTTCTTGGATACCTGTATCCAACATGTCTGACATCTTGATAGTTTTTCTTTGCGAAATAATCCTAAATTCCCATAATTAGTCCCCAGATTAGTGTCAATAAATCTCAGGATCCTCTATCTCCTCCATCTACGCCCATGATGATGTTTGTTTGAATAATATCTGTCGTTCTTGATTTTCAGTTAAGCATCTTTGTGGGCAAAATCGTTGCATCAAAAATGCGCTTCACCTTCACACACTTGGCTTCATAATCACAAAGGATGGTATCTAACGTTCGTTCGTTTTAAAGCGGTTTCGAGATCAATGTTAATGGCAAATCAACAATTCCATGTTCATCATTAGACGCGAAATGACAACCACAAATAGCAGTGAAGAAAGATTCATGAAGCGAAAACATAATGGAAAAATAATTTACAGAAGCAGATAACTGATTGCAACTGAGTTTTGACTCACCTAATTTATCTACACACTCACTCGATTTGTCACTTGTCAACGTCAGTGAGTTCAATATCGAATTTAAGTTACACTGTGATATTCCACCACCTTCCTTCTCTCCCAAAATTTCACCGCTGGCTAACACGTTTGTCAACAGATAAAAAAAAATCTCACCTAAAACCTATGCTGACTAATTTCGTTTGACAAGTACTGTCATCTAATGTTTATAAAAAAAAATATGGAGCCAACTTCAACCGAGGTAGTATTAGTTTTACTTGAATATTTGTGCTTTCAAGAGATCAAATCATAACAAATTATATAATTTGTATTAGTTATACTGGGTGGGCCAACGAAACAAGGCCGATTTGATAGTTATCGTTCGAGGGGAAAATCTTTCGCGCTTGTTTTCCACTTTTCGACTTCAAAACCCTCGAAGGGGTGAGCTCCAACCCTTGAATCTCAAATGGGATAAGGGGTCAAGTGATACATCATTTTGAAGGCAATCGAAATCTCTAACCAACGCTTTTTTGTTTTTGGAATTCAATGCAGTAGTTCTCGAAAAAACACGTTCATGAAAATAATTGGCTATAGTGATGGAAAGTAACGCTTTTCCTCTTTAATCCCTATTGCTCATTTTGTAGTTAGAACGATATTCATCTGAGAAGTGCCATATGTGTTTCTACTTTCAAATCCTGTCCTATCCAACATTACATAAAGAATCATTTATTTTGATGTCATCAGTTCCATGATCTTTCAGTAAAATGCATACCTCGTTTCGTTTTCATTGGGCCACCCTGTAAACATTTTACATCAATGAAAAACTTCGAAAAAGGACAGTCGTTGTTGATAGAGTTGGATTTGGAAGAAAAAAAATGCAGTCCTGCTAATGGTGATTTTTGATAATAAGCAACAATAAAAATCCATGGATCACACTACTCACATGTAGTATTTACTGCTTGTAATTCGTCAAAACATTTCTGCAAATCTACAAATATTTAGAAAGTGCCATACCCCAGTATAGGCGAACATTTGTATCGAAAATAAAGTTTCATACGTGCGCGTATTTAGACCAATGGAACAACATTAATTGAGTTGATTAATAAAAACTGCATTCTTAACCTATGAATACAGCAAAAATAATGTGGCTATCAATAATGCAACACCCTACCCACTTCTACTCATGTCCATTTGAAATAAATTTTATCTATATTTTTTCAATACAAATCAATCTTGATTTAATGCTGACTTATTGTTTGACTAACGTTTTCGAAGAAAAATCATCAGACAGAGTCATATATGTATTAACTACAATATTGACCAAACGCCATAAGAGCAATTTTAGAAAAGTGTTGCTTCATTATATACGTCTTTCCTTGTCTGATTGGCAACGATGATCGAGGGCGCATGCGCAAAATTCTAATTTCATTCAGAATTCATTTTGGCGCATGCGCATAAATAAATCCTTGCTAATTGCACTCTTTTATTTTGACATCAGATAGGCTGTCCTTATTATCAATATTCGTAGTTAATACATATATGTCAATGAATGTGGAGTTCAAATGACTGACACGAACAATCAACCCTATTCTTCACCGATTATTTCATGATATTTTTGTTAAGGTGTATCTATATACAACTGCATCTCTATTTTGGCATAAATTACTGTCGTATACATACATAAAATATCACATATAAAGTGACCATTCAAGAACTTCTGACAACCTCATTTATTTCCCGATATGTTAGATTTTTCATCTGAAATGTATGGTGCCCAAATTCAGAATGAAATTCGGTATTTCAAGACCTCCATCCAGTTTTGATTTTCACAGAAAAATCAAAAAGTTCAATCAGTTCTTCTCAATGAAATGTGACTTGATTATTGCTCGGATTATTGTGATTCATTTGAAATATTTGTCATTTTGTAGAGGTACTCCGCTTTTGAATGAATGAATTTTATTTGGATAATAGGAAAATATAATATACATAAACAGCTTGTAGTTACAAATCAGTTGGAATGTTTAACCAAGCAAAATTAATTACATGGGAAAAACACAAAAATAATTAGTGGATACAAAACAATCATAGAGTTTGAATGAAGTCAAGAAGTCGAATGAATGATATTATTTCACCTGAATTAGCAGTTTATCTTCTAATATGCATACACAGATCCCTTCTAACCTCTACAATCGTTACAGAATCTTAGATAATCACAAGTAATTCGTTATATTCCTTCAATCCCTGATAGAAGAGTTCATTGTAGGTATTACTCACATATCGACACGTGTTGAAAATTGTGTTTGCTTCTCGTATGATAACCATGAACTTGACTGTTGAATTCGAAAAATTCATTGCGGTAACATGTTGTCATTTTGAAAATGTAAATCATAGCATTTAATTTGTCACAAACTGGTAGCCATAGCAGTGTTTCTAGCATAAGGGATATGCTAGTATATCTGTTACATCTCAATATTATCATCATTTGGAGCCTTTGTAATGCATTCATTGTTTGTTGAACAGATAGAGAGATTTTTTGAAATTCTACTGAAGAATAATGGTTTTCGCATATTTCCTGTGAATGAGCAGCTTTTTATGTATTCCTTCCAATTGTCCCAATGTAGGTTTCTCCACTTGGGAGCTATAGTCGTTGATATGATACAGGATGATTAATAAACCCCAGCAGAACACACGAAATATTCGCCTTGAAACAATCTTGTGAGATAATTAGTTCTTTCTGCCAGAAAATGGATCTGACCTTTTTCTGATGGAATTGCAGATGATTCTTCGGGCAGATGATTATATACCTGAATCATGAATGATAGCGACCTTGATGTTATCGTTGTTAGTATGAAGAGTTACATAACTGGTATAGATGCAGTCTCGGTATTATTTCGATTCTTCTTAATAAGACAGATTCATTACACCAGCTTACCAAAGTTCAATCTTTCAGTCACAAATTCCATTTGAACATCGATTTCCGATCTCAGATCTATATCTATCATATCGTTACCATAAATTCACGTTTTTATTCATGTTTCAATGCTTATTCTCAACCTCTTACCGTGAAGTAGATCATACGATACTTTGCGAGCTCATGCAAATATCTGATACGGATAATAGCCAAAAGAATTTGTATTTCATCCACATCAGTGATTTATTAATAGCAGTAATCTCACGATAACGTGTCCTAACTACCAATTCATTCGATGCAAATTATAGTCCAGATGCACTAACTCTGGCTAGATATACCCTTTTACTTTTACTAGTTCACAGAAATAATGATAACCGATACTTTTCAACAGTACCAGTATACAATGAAGTATCCATCATTGGTTCCTTTGTTCTTATTAATGATCAAAGTTGTTTGAATCAGCAAACTATCAGTATACTGTCTGTAAGTTTCTCGAGGAGGTGGTACATTCATTTTCCAGCTTTTTGTGGGATTTTCTCTCCTCGTTTCTAAAGAATAAAGTAGCAGTTTAAAAATTATTTCAATTTATTTGTAGTAAGGACCGATTTCGTGATCTACCCGAAAATGTCACTGCGCTTGGAATTAAACCTTTAAGATACCTAAAAGAGAAATTCTCTATTTGTCAGTGACCCTTGTTTTTGAAAAATTTGGAAATACAAATATGTTTGATGAGAATAAAACCTCTTCTTATCTTTTTTTTTTTTTTTTTTTTTTTATCTGTGGACGTTTCGGAAAGAATCTGCTCCCGTTGTCAATACAATAAAAATATTTTTCTCTTCGCAAAATTTTTTCAATATGTTGTCGGTTTCGACACTGAAAAGTGACAATTTGGTAGACGGAGGAATTCTGGTTACAAGGTGCTTTCATCAATTGATATTGAATTTTCAATTTTCATATTCAATTTTCAGAAGTGGGTGCCAAGTTCTATCTATATAAACTGAACAAGAAGCAATATTATTGTCTCCGTTCAGGAGAATGCAAGCAGACTCTTTGATTTTCCGTTTTTGGTTGTTGTCTTCTTTTTCTATGATCCTAATATTACCCCAATCGGCCATATATTGTCCATTTTCAGTATTTTTGGAGGGAACAAAACTGAGCATCGCTTTCTGGAGTTTGGACGAAAAATTATTATATATCTTCAAATAAAAACCATTGCCCATCATGTTTTGTTATCACTTCAAGTTTTAAACAAGAAAACTCATTTATTCGTTTTCTATATCTATAGCAGAAATCAGTTTCAACAATAAAAATAAAGAGAGATGAATCAATTGTACAAAGCATGTCAAAATATTCCTATCGTATAACAATTTGAAAAATAAACAATGAAATACACCAAACAATTCAAATAAACAATTTCTACTGTAGAGTTTCTTCACGAAATTCTTACACATTGCAATATAGGCTTTCTTGATTCAGACTATAATTCAGACTCAATTTCAAAGACTATATATTTCAGACTATAATTCAGACTCAATTTTAAAGACTATATATTTCAGACTCTAATTCAGACTCAATTTTAAAGACTATATATTTCAGACTATAATTCAGACTCAATTTAGATTTTTACAATTCTGAGAGAAGGACTCATTGTAAATAAGCTTCTCACTTTCATAGATCGGAGAATTATTTGTCAAGGTCAATCTTGGAATGGGAGAGGATATTTTTTATATTTTATTTGACGGGTAATGATATGTTTTCATTATGTCGGATTCAGAAACAAATTCAAGAATGAAAAGAAATGTTACAATTTGTCCTTTTAAAATCCCTGTTCGAATGAGTGGGACCCCTCTCAGTGATGACAGACCATTTTTGTTACAGTTGAAGTCAGTCTATTTGAAACACTATCGAATTTCATAACATCCTGATGCAAATTTCCTTGTCAGTGTTGCAAACCATACGTTATTCTTACAACTTCCGAAACTGCTCACCCTGTGCAGACATCCATAGAAAGACAACACAATATCTTAGATTCTCACGTTTGATAGTCATATTTTTTGCATGATGTAAATATGACTAGAATGTGCAAGGTTGAATTTCAATCAATTCAATCAAACGGTTACTAGAATACATATAAGGAAAATCAATAGCAGAAGTTCATTGTTAGGACTTCATTTACGTTTTCATGCTTATAGAAAAAGTAGGAGAAAATTGGACAGGCTGGTGAAATATCGTCAATACAAATATGTAGATGGAAATACGATCTGAGGAAAATTCATTATGCATTTAATATAAACGATCCATTATGAAATCAGTGAATCTATTTATTTTTCGAAATAATTTCAAGATGAGAATCGTCGGAATTAGGAATAAATAAAAAAAAGGCTAATTTTCTCATCTCTATGAAGCTATTATTACCAGTAAAAGTATGAATCGAAGTTTAGACAATTATAGTGTTTGTAATTCTGAGAGAGAGAGTCACTACTCATAATAATTGTATGGTGGATTGTTGACATAATTCATCACACTCACAGACCTCATATACTTATTGAAATACGCGTATGGGTGAGGCATCTACTTCATCCTAGTAGAGAATTCATCAAAATAGACGATCCGCACTGAGAAAATGAAAAATAGTATATTATATGAAAAACGCCTGTTCAATAAATACGTTGACATCCAGTATAGGTACCGGCAGATTCATCACCCCGTATATTGCGACATTTGAAATCGACGAGTGTTTTTTCCCACACAAAACAAAAACCTAATTATTTTGGTAATTATGTTATCTTGTAATTTCAAATAGTCATTATGCATTATGCAAATATTCCTTTGGAGTAAGGTAAGTTGAAATTTGATGTTGATTGTTTGATGACAAGTAATAGCAGACTCATAAAACAACGAAATCAATTATTCACATTCCAGGTCATACAAATTATCTATACTACACGAATCATACAGAAATGAGGATGATGATATTCCGACACACATTTCAATTTTCTGAGACTGTTGATTAACTGAGGAGATAAATCATGCAAAAACAACAAAATTCATTGACCTACTTGGCTGAAAAATTAATTTTTGATTGAATACTTGAACGAAGATTAACAACATCCACATCTCGCGTTCAGCTAAAAATGTTTATATGCGTTTCACTCTCTAAATACAATGCAGTGTTTTCAATAAAATACTGTAATTTGCAAAAAGTATAAGAAAAACCTCCAGAATTTTCAGTGTTGGGTGTTTCTCATGAAAGTTAGAGATGCCGTTTGTATGCATATTTCTACTAGAGCTAGGATAAAAAAAAATTATGTTCTAATGAAAACTTGGTGTAGATCTTCTCGAGAACCATTTCGATGCTTGAGATCTTTTTTTGACAACTTTCCAAATCATCTTTGTACGAAAACCTTGAACATGGTGAACGGATCTAGTTGAAAATTTATAAGGCCAAAAATATGTCATGAACAAGTCATTCGGAAGATTTTTGTTTTTTTTTAATTGATTTCGAAAAACCAAGTTTTGGATTTTTTTAACTTAATTTTGATTGACTTTATTTCAAGAGTTATAGAAAAACGGAAGGCACTTTTTCGGAGCTATCTTTCCTCCTCTATAATACGACAGTATAGAATTTTGAAACCCGATATTGAAGTCCGAATTTGATGAAATACCTAGTTACAAAACTCCTACTTCAATCTCGAAATCTTATTGAATTGCTTCAAACTCGGAATTCAATAAAATCCCGACATTTAAGTCGGAATTTAATGATTTTTTTAAGACCAATTTGTGGACCCTCTACGCTACCGTACAAAATACATTTCCGACGATTCAGTCGTCGAAATCCATAGTTAATCTTGAAATAAAGTCGATAAAAATAAAAAAAAAATCCTAAAATATCTCAAAAACCAAAAATGTTTTTGACGACTTCTCTACGGCATATTGTTCGAATGACCCTGTATCTCTAACAGTCACCGAGTTCCTCATGCGGGCCAGCGCATTCTGAAGAAACCTGACCCTGACGATTCTGGTGGTTTTCAGGTATCCTCGACCTGCGCGAAATCCAAAGACAGAACCAAATCACGACGCAGATCTTGCAAAATTACATCGAAAAAAAACTGTTCGGTCAGAATCGATCGTCGCGTCCTCCTAGCATCTGGGACATCCTGCCGATGCGGACCAGAAGAAAACCACCGAGGGTGAATAACATCCGAGAGGCCATCAACAACCCCAACGACAACGAGACTCTGGTTAGCGGGGAATCGGAAACAGTCTCCGCCTACCAGGATTACGAAGATCGCGAGGAAGAAGGCAAGTTGTAGTAATCTCAACCGGAATTTTTCACTGCAACAAAAGAGTTAACCTTCATACCACGCTGTATATCACCCAATCAAACTGCACGCTGAAAACACGCTGGGAAGGCGCTGTGTGAAAATGTCCTGCCAAAAATATAACATCAAACTAAGCCGCATTAAAATCGAACTGAGCAGGGCCTACTCTATTGGCGATTTCAACTACCGAAGAGGGCGCTACGAGACGTAAACAAATATGGCGGATAGTGAGTAATCTCTCTGTTGTTGTGTGTATGTTTTAGTTGTTTTCGAACGTTGAACAAGTGATATCTTGGATTTTCGTGTGTGTTTTGGACAATTGTTGATAGTGTGTTGAAGAACTATCATATCGAGAGGTAATGTAACGCTTTACAATGTCTAATAAAATGAACAAAATGAAGGAAACAAACTCGAATGAAGTGAGTCACAGGTTTTCCGATCAACAAAGCATTTGTCCATGCTTTTCTTCGATCAACTTTCTCAAGTATACCATAATCATTCTTGACATGGACTTTAAGAGCATCCTTCTTGGGAACGCATCTGACTGTCCTATATTTATTTTTTTTTCAAACATAACAGTTGGTGTTATGCAATGTCTTCCTAGTTGTGCCAGTATTTTGACTCGGTTCTCCACTCACTATTATTTTGAGTATCTCAACCATGAAACTATGTAGGTTTATGAAAGTACCCAAAGCATAATTTCATTCCTGTGAATACCTTTCGAGTTTGGGTTATCCCAAAAACTATTCGCTTAAAGTCCTACTCTTGAAGTTCGCTCGACACACAGATCTACAAATATAATGAGAACACAAGATAATCCACCAATAATCTCTGATATCGCACAAGCACGCCGAAATAACGATGATTCATTGATAAAACGCACACGTATCCATTATTGATTACTCACTAAGTAGATTCACAATTTAGCCACCAGAGGTCGTCCAGACTTTTGGATTAGCGAATAGTAACGGGCCAGAGCAACGCTTTCGTGACGTCACACTAGTAGGGACAAAATCGAGGCAGTGGCAGTATCTCTCTCTACGATTTGATATACCATGGGAAAACGGTTATAATTAGAACAAAATATGAACCGATATAATTTGTAGAGAATATAATTTATCAAGAGATGAATCAACATTCATTAACACTCACTAATATAAAAGTGATAGTTTGGGAAATATCGCATATCAGAAGGATTTGACTCAATTCGAACTTGTCGTTTTTCAAACGGCTGCTAAAATTCAAATCTTCGATTCACAGAAAGAAATTAAGCTCTACGAAGACTCCTCATAGTGTCTAGATTGACTGTGACTTTTTGCAAAATTCTTGAATTCTTGAGTTCTGTCGCCTCCCACGATAAACCGATCAACTGTGGATATACAGTGTGGAACAGCCAAATGGAATGAATTCGACAACAAATAAATGAGGGTGTGTTGGGAAAAATGCTCGGACACGTCGATTTGTATTTTGGAATACACATTTTTTTCAAGGAAATCAAATTATATAGAGTGTGTCATGTGACAGTGGCCAATAACAATTTCCTTATTACAAATGGAACACACTTGGGGTCTAGCGGAAATGATTACAGTTGTGAAAAATCGAAATTTTTCAACGTAATGAATTTTTTGTGTCGAAACTATTCATAATTGGTCGAAACGACTCACATGTCTCTATCTCAATTTTCGATATACTATCTACTGACATTTCTTTGGGACAGATACAGGATGATCAATTTTCTGAATTCTGCACCACCCTATATTTGTTTCAATCAAATGACAGTAGGTAGTAAATCAGAAGTTGAGACAGGGAAATGTAAGCCGTTTTGACCAATAATGAATAGTTCCGACACAAAAAAATCGTCGAGCTGAAAAATCTCGATTTTTCACACCCTATATCTCTGTAATCATTTCCGATAGACCCCAAGTGTGGTGTATCGATGAGATCAGCTCTTCGGGGAGAATTAAAAAAAGGAATGAAAAAATACAGATCGACGTGTCCAAGCGTTTTTATCAAGTTTTTCCCAACACACCCTCATTCATTTGTTGTCGAATTTATTCCATTTGACTGTTCCACACTGTATGCTGTCACTGACTTTTTTGTACTGAAATTTTATTGCCTATAAATCGATATCATACACTTTCACTTCACCTCGAAGGATTTGAGAAACGTTTACGTCTGAAGCTTTAAAAATGGAGTTTCTTTATAACTCTATAATTCCGTAATGATTTATCCTAATGAATATGACTGACTCGACTTGTTCTCATTTTTTGAGTGGATGAGCGATAGCTTTTCAATCACGCACGCACCAATACGAATCAATGTGAAAACTCAACCTACTGGTGTGACGTCAGCATCGAGATAAAGGAGATAGACTGCGGCCCGTGAGATAGAGTAGGCCCTGAACTGCGCCTCAGTAGGATACTTACTTCGTCAAACTCCACCGTAGGAAAATGACTGTTAGACAGCGCCGAAAAAAATAATAACAACTCATGGCTGTGCCACAAAAGAAGGCACCACGTTGAACAGTACCGCAGGTGAGAAACCTTTACAAACTGCGCCGGGAAAAAGACATTACACGGCAGCAAGATATACACATCATCAAACTGCACCGTACAAAAACGTTTCAACCTGCACCTTCGAAAAATTCATCAAATGATATCAGAGGAAAAACCTCATTCAACCGCGCCGTTGAACAGGGCGCTCTTCTCATAAATAAACATACTTCATGGAACTGTAGTACCATGATGAGGTGCAAAGAGCAGCAGAAAAAAATATCTCACTGAACTGGGACGCAGCAAAAACACGACTTGGCAAAATACACAGTAGAAACATGCTCCATGTTGAACAGCACCGCAGAAAATTTCATTCAACTGCGCTCGTAGAATACGGTGTTATAGAAAACAGGGCCCCTGAAAAAAATACCTCACTGAAAAAAATATCTTATATAGAACTGAGCCGCGAGAAAAAATATCTCTTTGGCAAAAAGGTAGTAACAAACCTCATCAAACTACACCATACAGAAAATTGTCGTCTAATGGGGCGCAGTGTATAAAACAAACCAAAAATAGTTCTTATCAAACTGTGTTGTATAAAATAGCTCTTCACGAAAATTTGGAGGATGATCTTGACAACAAAAACTGCACTAATGATGAATTGAATTCAGAAGAATGTGTTGCCTTAATGGGAAGTGTTGTATTCCTCCAGTTTCAGTGGATATTACTGTCAAATGTATATTAAAGGTATATTAATTTTTACAGATGATGAAAGCACTTGGAGAAATCAAGATGGTTCCACATCACCTATTTTTCAAGGTGCGTTTATAGAAATACTTTGCCAAATGCTATGAGTTACGTGTTCTCGACTTGCTTGTGAAAACATCAAAAGACAAACTATAATTCTTCAACTATGATAGAAAATAATCATAACTTATTATGATTCTGCGAAAGAATAATTGTGTACATTCTTGTAACAGAAAAAGTGGCTATAAATGTCATCACATAAAGTAATCAAATATGAACATTTATGAGTGTGATAAGGTTAATGATACGTGAAATCGGAGATCGATAATAATTTGGTATTCATGAATAGAATATTATCGAGTGGCCGTGGCAAAAACATTTTTATTACTGGGAAGAAAACTATTCCTCAATGATGATCACCCATTTTCACTTTATATAACATAATTAACATCCCCCAGTTCACAATGAAACTACTCCTGAGCGACAGTGAGAAATTTTACTGAATTATTTTTCGGATCGTAGCTATGGGGGAGACACAGGATCTCAGCCATAGCATCAAACTTATGCTTTCTACAGAGATACAATCGTCCCTGACCTAACCTCGCGTCTTAAGGGAGCTCCAATTATAAAATAAGGCCTTCTTGAACGGGATCTGAACCCCAAGCCGAAGATTGAAAAGCACGATTCCTACCCAACAGGCTATTTAACTTATAGTAGGCAAAGTTTATTTATATGACAAGATAAAATAATTTAGATGAACAAACGTTTTGAGAGTATTTCGATAAGGTCAAAATGTGACGTAGAGCAGTATACCTATAATAAAATATTAATATTTTTTCCCGATTCTGTCTTGGAAATGGAATTATTTTCGTTTGGTTGACTCAGGGTTGATACGACATACCCTATCGCATTTTTCAGCATTCGCAGCTTTTCTGATACGTATATCAGAATTACTCTGTTTTCGATAGGGCTGTAACGCGATATACAATAAATGGATGAAAAAAATTGAGGCGATGTAATGAAAGTTTCAGTTCAACGATCATATTGCTCTAGCAAGTGTCAACCAGTACTTGAGAATGAATAAACTCTTAAATTAACTTTTACCACATTTACTATATCCCTTCTATAGCTCATTTGCATAAATCTATCTATCTAGCTAGATTTCGAAAAAACAATCACACGTTCACAACAAGAATAGTTTTATCAGTTTTCATTTGCATTTGAGGAATTTGATATTACCCAAGACGATCCTTGTTCGAATAAACAATGGATACCACTCGAAAAAAATAAAGTTCTGTTTCACCCTGTGCATTTTCGATATCATCTTATTCTATTGAATATAGGTAGGAAGGTAGGTATGTGGGTCGATCAATTTCACTTTTGGATTTGTCATAACTAGTGCCAAAATACATCATCAAACAACCATAACAAACATCATTTAATAGATAGGTAGCTAATTACCATATAATACTTGCACTACAGAAAAATAATTTCTCTTTATTCAAAGATCACCATACATCTAGATGTTTGCCTACACACTTTCATTCATGGAAAGACAATATTTATTCTGATCTTCAATGATGAGATGAATATAAAACTACTCAATGTGATATCATCACAGTTAAGGTTTGTCATAATATTTTGGGGACCCCCTTGACTATTTCATTATGAGAGCTGAAAGAGAATTGGATGAAGAAGTTGAAGGATTTCATACATATATATTTTCCTAAAATACTATGAAAAAGCGATATAAAAATACTTTTTTCGAATAGATATCTTCCACTTCTTTGAAATAGTACCCAGGGATTATTTCAAAGGTAAGTGCAGCTAGGCTTCGATTTATGACATCAACATTGTTGATTCGATGTTTGTTGGTATCAACTTGAAATGGGTAAGACAGAAGCCGCCAAGTTTGAAATGTTTTTCTTGCAAATAAAAAAACAATGAAAAATCGGCAAAAAGAGAATTTATAGCAGTATATCCTAATTAATCAGCTCCCAGTGAGAACACTTGAATAGCCATTCTGTATAGTTTTTTTGAAGCCTAGAGCCCTAATGCAAATGCAAAATTTATTCATTGATATTTTTCTATTTTTCATTGAAGAAGAAATTTATTCAAACTTTTCGGCTTTTGGGTAATAATACGTCAAATAATATACGTAATATACGTCAAATATCATTAATTTGGTTTGATTTTCGTGAGGAGTTTTGTATGTCAATAATAACTTCAATAGCCACTCTACAATGAATGTAGAGTCTTGAAGAAACATTTCCAAAATATCAAATCATTTTTTCGAGGAAACGACAACTGTTCTACGGAATTTCTCATACGTTAAGGCAGCATATCATCGAGCTCCACAATTCAACCCACTGGTTTACGTAATCCCAATGATACGTCTCGAATTCAATCCAGCCTGTATATTCTTCTCTGGTCAGTCGTTCGTACCCACTATCCAATCCACCTGTCGGTTCAGATTCCTCCACTTCTGATCCGTCACCGCTTTCTCTTCTACCACCAAGAAGACGGCAAGGCCGTTTCGTTTTCCGACCGACACACCATGCGAGGTCTGCGCCAACAACACCGCAGTCCGCTCCCAAAAACGCAACAAGTGGTTCTGCTACTGTGCGTTCCGTGGTCCGCTCCCAAAAACGCAACAAGTGGTTCTGCGACTGTGCGTTCCGTGGAGACGCAACAAGTGGTTCTGTGCTCGGGTGTTTCGTGGTTGCGCGCGGGCTTTTCGAACTGGTCCGTTATAGTGCCGCCTGAGAGACATGTTGGCAGGGCTGCTGGTGTACTGGGTGTTCGTTTTGGGCACCCTCTCGGCAGCGGGACCGTCGATAAGGACAGCTTCTACGTCACATATCACAGGTTCTCATCAATTTGAATATTCGCAGACTGGTGAAATGCATAAATAAGTAGCAATATTAGCAAATTCTTTCACTGATTGATTGCTGACCCAAAAGAGAATATAATTTGAATAAATTTCGAATGACCAGCTAACTACTTGGCATTTTTCAACATATTTCTGTGGAATAGCTTGGAAAATATAGGTATAGGCAAAATGATTGCAGAAATACGTATTTGGGCATTTCTCGGAAGTATAGCCTTGTTGTTTTTGGGTATTCATTTGGTAATCGACAGGTTCTTTTGAAAATTATGGAAATTCGCGTTTGATCCTGTGAAAGATTGATCTATCGTACAATAATAATAATAATTATCCATTATTGCCAAACAGGTTACACCCAATCACAGGACATAATTAAATTCAAATATATTATTTTTCAAATTTGTAATATCTATACTACAAACTATATATAAGCACTCAGGTATGAATAAAGAAAGAAGCAAAAAATTTACTCTATTTCGATTTATATCAGCTTTTTCAATGCTATATTTTTTATATGTGTTTGAGCATTGATGTCACAAAAACTACAGATAGAATTAAAGTTCTCACACATATTCTTAATAGGCGACAGTAAAATGAGACATTTTGTCGTGACGCAAATCTTGGTACCCTGAAGCATCGAGAAGCATTGTGATCAGAACATCTTGATGGATATGTTCCATGGCATTTGAAAAATATGAATTTTAAGAATTTCCTCGGGTATATTCATAGCAGAAATAGTAAGGACTCCAAATGATTGAACAGTATTATAATTTCGATCTCACATATGAGTAATACAGTATTTTGAGTACATTTATATTTGTGAATTGTTGGCAATTTTTTATAATGAAGCCGATCATTTTGTTGGCTTCGGAAGTTTCTTTGTTGATGTTATCTGCAAAAGACATCTTTGGATCAAAGAATAAGTCTTTAGATTCCTCACATCGATTTAGAATGGTGCCTCGAATGCTATATGGATATTCAACAGGAGCATGTTTTCTGGTGAACGTCATGACTTTGCATTTTTCAATATTAAGATGTAAGTTGTTATTTGAACACCACGTGTGCAAGTTAACTAAGTTTTGCTAAAGTATCGTATCTAGAAGATGACTAAATATTCTCCGAAAAGTTCTCAGAGAGAATCATGATATCGCCTTTATTATTCATTAAAAAAATGTTAATCGATATGGTGGTTTCAAAATGGTATTTAATTGCACCTACAAGTTTCATAATATGTTATTTGGAAGTTCGAGATTCTCGCAGTACAAAGAAAAACTCCTAATTTGTTAAGTTCGCTACTGCATTTTGAAGTTTCTCCTTCCATTC
This sequence comes from Gastrophysa polygoni, assembly GCA_963576655.1. Lineage (NCBI taxonomy): Eukaryota > Metazoa > Arthropoda > Insecta > Coleoptera > Chrysomelidae > Gastrophysa > Gastrophysa polygoni. The sequence continues at coordinate 51,689,685 of OY755083.1, forward strand.
TCTTTCCCAATTTTACATGAGAAAAAGTTCACCTTGTGTAGTTCCGTTCGGTTGCACCATTCTGCGTAATCACTGGAATCTGTCTTCCTTTCTATGTTTTTTCGAAAAAGAAATATCCTGCTATTGCGGAATGTTTCAAGATATCCATCGTTATGACATCAAAACAATTATGCGTAAGGCTAGAAGAAGAAATACTTGACTTTCCAAATTGTTCATTCAATCATAATCATCAAGATCAGTGAAGGAAATACTAAAATGACTAAGCAAATAGGATCATCGACAGGTACTTTTTTCTGGGTACCGGTTTCTTACAATGTCTAAATGAAGGCCAACATCTCATCGAATTCGGTTTAATCTAGGAGATTGTTGGATATATGTTGCTTGACTCAGATTCCAAGGAATCGTTAAAAAATCGGTGTCAAATTCCTTTTTATTAACCCTGCACACTACTGTTGAAACAAACAATTTGTATCAACATGTTACTAAGAGTTCGAAAATATCCACAATTTTGTTTTGGAGGGGAAAAATGCTTTCAGAAAAAAAAGAAATTATGTTATATCTCCAAAACGGTTACAGATCAGGTGAACTGAAGAATGAGTTCTCATACAGATGAAATAAATATCAATTTCACGTTGTAAAACCAGATAGATAACAGAGTTCGACTATTAAGGTAAGTAGAGTGTATACTTCATGTTGCGTATGAAGGATTCAACTTGGAATTGATAGTAGGTAATCAAATTGTACGTAACTCCAGCGAAATGATTGATCTTGAAACGAACATATGTATAAACATGATTTCACGTACACCACAGTCGAGAGCACACTAACATTGACCTATTGAAGTCAACATTGGAACAAATTCACTACCCGATAATGATCAGATCACGCGTGAAAAAGGTTATGTATGATCTGACCATGCAAGTTTCGTCGAATATTATAAAAGAAAGTTGTATAGGTAGGCGGGATACTAGTTATGCTAAACTACACGGATTGAGTTATTTATATGGCACATAACTTTCTTCGATTTGGAAACTGCCAATCGAAGATGTTACAGCAAGAAATTCCTTTTGAACTTCCGTATGATGCGACCGTTTGCATACCCCAAATCCATTTCACATTATTTTATAGCAGACGCAAAAAATGATTACACATTCCATCGTTCATTATGGACGAAATTAACTAATTCTTCTTTGAAAGTTTGTAGAAAACAAAATTTGCTATGATGATTCATGTCACATGATTTCATAGCAGGCGCAAAAAATGATTACACATTCCATCGTTCATTATGGACGAAATTAACTAATTCTTCTTTGAAAGTTTGTAGAAAACAAAATTTGCTATGATGATTCATGTCACATGATTTCATAGCAGGCGCAAAAAATGATTACACATTCCATCGTTCATTATGGACGAAATTAACTAATTCTTCTTTGAAAGATTGTAGAAAACAAAATTTGCTATGATGATTCATGTCACATGATTTCATAGCAGGCGCAAAAAATGATTACACATTCCATCGTTCATTATGGACGAAATTAACTAATTCTTCTTTGAAAGTTTGTAGAAAACAAAATTTGCTACGATGATTCATGTCACATGATTTCATAGCAGACGCAAAAAATGATTACACATTCCATCGTTCATTATGGACGAAATTAACTAATTCTTCTTTGAAAGTTTGTAGAAAACAAAATTTGCTACGATGATTCATGTCACATGATTTCATAGCAGACGCAAAAAATGATTACACATTCCATCGTTCATTATGGACGAAATTAACTAATTCTTCTTTGAAAGTTTGTAGAAAACAAAATTTGCTATGATGATTCATGTCACATGATTTCATAGCAGGCGCAAAAAATTATTACACATTCCATCGTTCATTATGGACGAAATTAACTAATTCTTCTTTGAAAGTTTGTAGAAAACAAAATTTGCTACGATGATTCATGTCACATGATTTCATAGCAGACGCAAAAAATGATTACACATTCCATCGTTCATTATGGACGAAATTAACTAATTCTTCTTTGAAAGTTTGTAGGAAACAAAATTTGCTATGATGATTCATGTCACATGATTTCATAGCAGACGCAAAAAATGATTACACATTCCATCGTTCATTATGGACGAAATTAACTAATTCTTCTTTGAAAGTTTGTAGAAAACAAAATTTGCTACGATGATTCATGTCACATGATTTCATAGCAGACGCAAAAAATGATTACACATTCCATCGTTCATTATGGACGAAATTAACTAATTCTTCTTTGAAAGTTTGTAGGAAACAAAATTTGCTACGATGATTCATGTCACATGATTTCATAGCAGACGCAAAAAATGATTACACATTCCATCGTTCATTATGGACGAAATTAACTAATTCTTCTTTGAAAGTTTGTAGAAAACAAAATTTGCTACGATGATTCATGTCACATGATTTCATAGCAGACGCAAAAAATGATTACACATTCCATCGTTCATTATGGACGAAATTAACTAATTCTTCTTTGAAAGTTTGTAGGAAACAAAATTTGCTACGATGATTCATGTCACATGATTTCATAGCAGACGCAAAAAATGATTACACATTCCATCGTTCATTATGGACGAAATTAACTAATTCTTCTTTGAAAGTTTGTAGAAAACAAAATTTGCTACGATGATTCATGTCACATGATTTCATAGCAGACGCAAAAAATGATTACACATTCCATCGTTCATTATGGACGAAATTAACTAATTCTTCTTTGAAAGTTTGTAGGAAACAAAATTTGCTACGATGATTCATGTCACATGATTTCATAGCAGACGCAAAAAATGATTACACATTCCATCGTTCATTATGGACGAAATTAACTAATTCTTCTTTGAAAGTTTGTAGAAAACAAAATTTGCTACGATGATTCATGTCACATGATTTCATAGCAGACGCAAAAAATGATTACACATTCCATCGTTCATTATGGACGAAATTAACTAATTCTTCTTTGAAAGTTTGTAGGAAACAAAATTTGCTACGATGATTCATGTCACATGATTTCATAGCAGACGCAAAAAATGATTACACATTCCATCGTTCATTATGGACGAAATTAACTAATTCTTCTTTGAAAGTTTGTAGAAAACAAAATTTGCTACGATGATTCATGTCACATGATTTCATAGCAGACGCAAAAAATGATTACACATTCCATCGTTCATTATGGACGAAATTAACTAATTCTTCTTTGAAAGTTTGTAGGAAACAAAATTTGCTACGATGATTCATGTCACATGATTTCATAGCAGACGCAAAAAATGATTACACATTCCATCGTTCATTATGGACGAAATTAACTAATTCTTCTTTGAAAGTTTGTAGAAAACAAAATTTGCTACGATGATTCATGTCACATGATTTCATAGCAGACGCAAAAAATGATTACACATTCCATCGTTCATTATGGACGAAATTAACTAATTCTTCTTTGAAAGTTTGTAGGAAACAAAATTTGCTACGATGATTCATGTCACATGATTTCATAGCAGACGCAAAAAATGATTACACATTCCATCGTTCATTATGGACGAAATTAACTAATTCTTCTTTGAAAGTTTGTAGAAAACAAAATTTGCTACGATGATTCATGTCACATGATTTCATAGCAGACGCAAAAAATGATTACACATTCCATCGTTCATTATGGACGAAATTAACTAATTCTTCTTTGAAAGTTTGTAGGAAACAAAATTTGCTACGATGATTCATGTCACATGATTTCATAGCAGACGCAAAAAATGATTACACATTCCATCGTTCATTATGGACGAAATTAACTAATTCTTCTTTGAAAGTTTGTAGAAAACAAAATTTGCTACGATGATTCATGTCACATGATTTCATAGCAGACGCAAAAAATGATTACACATTCCATCGTTCATTATGGACGAAATTAACTAATTCTTCTTTGAAAGTTTGTAGGAAACAAAATTTGCTACGATGATTCATGTCACATGATTTCATAGCAGACGCAAAAAATGATTACACATTCCATCGTTCATTATGGACGAAATTAACTAATTCTTCTTTGAAAGTTTGTAGAAAACAAAATTTGCTACGATGATTCATGTCACATGATTTCATAGCAGACGCAAAAAATGATTACACATTCCATCGTTCATTATGGACGAAATTAACTAATTCTTCTTTGAAAGTTTGTAGGAAACAAAATTTGCTACGATGATTCATGTCACATGATTTCATAGCAGACGCAAAAAATGATTACACATTCCATCGTTCATTATGGACGAAATTAACTAATTCTTCTTTGAAAGTTTGTAGAAAACAAAATTTGCTACGATGATTCATGTCACATGATTTCATAGCAGACGCAAAAAATGATTACACATTCCATCGTTCATTATGGACGAAATTAACTAATTCTTCTTTGAAAGTTTGTAGGAAACAAAATTTGCTACGATGATTCATGTCACATGATTTCATAGCAGACGCAAAAAATGATTACACATTCCATCGTTCATTATGGACGAAATTAACTAATTCTTCTTTGAAAGTTTGTAGAAAACAAAATTTGCTACGATGATTCATGTCACATGATTTCATAGCAGACGCAAAAAATGATTACACATTCCATCGTTCATTATGGACGAAATTAACTAATTCTTCTTTGAAAGTTTGTAGGAAACAAAATTTGCTACGATGATTCATGTCACATGATTTCATAGCAGACGCAAAAAATGATTACACATTCCATCGTTCATTATGGACGAAATTAACTAATTCTTCTTTGAAAGTTTGTAGAAAACAAAATTTGCTACGATGATTCATGTCACATGATTTCATAGCAGACGCAAAAAATGATTACACATTCCATCGTTCATTATGGACGAAATTAACTAATTCTTCTTTGAAAGTTTGTAGGAAACAAAATTTGCTACGATGATTCATGTCACATGATTTCATAGCAGACGCAAAAAATGATTACACATTCCATCGTTCATTATGGACGAAATTAACTAATTCTTCTTTGAAAGTTTGTAGAAAACAAAATTTGCTACGATGATTCATGTCACATGATTTCATAGCAGACGCAAAAAATGATTACACATTCCATCGTTCATTATGGACGAAATTAACTAATTCTTCTTTGAAAGTTTGTAGGAAACAAAATTTGCTACGATGATTCATGTCACATGATTTCATAGCAGACGCAAAAAATGATTACACATTCCATCGTTCATTATGGACGAAATTAACTAATTCTTCTTTGAAAGTTTGTAGAAAACAAAATTTGCTACGATGATTCATGTCACATGATTTCATAGCAGACGCAAAAAATGATTACACATTCCATCGTTCATTATGGACGAAATTAACTAATTCTTCTTTGAAAGTTTGTAGGAAACAAAATTTGCTACGATGATTCATGTCACATGATTTCATAGCAGACGCAAAAAATGATTACACATTCCATCGTTCATTATGGACGAAATTAACTAATTCTTCTTTGAAAGTTTGTAGAAAACAAAATTTGCTACGATGATTCATGTCACATGATTTCATAGCAGACGCAAAAAATGATTACACATTCCATCGTTCATTATGGACGAAATTAACTAATTCTTCTTTGAAAGTTTGTAGGAAACAAAATTTGCTATGATGATTCATGTCACATGATTTCATAGCAGGCGCAAAAAATGATTACACATTCCATCGTTCATTATGGACGAAATTAACTAATTCTTCTTTGAAAGTTTGTAGAAAACAAAATTTGCTACGATGATTCATGTCACATGATTTCATAGCAGACGCAAAAAATGATTACACATTCCATCGTTCATTATGGACGAAATTAACTAATTCTTCTTTGAAAGTTTGTAGGAAACAAAATTTGCTATGATGATTCATGTCACATGATTTCATAGCAGGCGCAAAAAATGATTACACATTCCATCGTTCATTATGGACGAAATTAACTAATTCTTCTTTGAAAGTTTGTAGAAAACAAAATTTGCTATGATGATTCATGTCACATGATTTCATAGCAGGCGCAAAAAATGATTACACATTCCATCGTTCATTATGGACGAAATTAACTAATTCTTCTTTGAAAGTTTGTAGAAAACAAAATTTGCTACGATGATTCATGTCACATGATTTCATAGCAGACGCAAAAAATGATTACACATTCCATCGTTCATTATGGACGAAATTAACTAATTCTTCTTTGAAAGTTTGTAGGAAACAAAATTTGCTACGATGATTCATGTCACATGATTTCATAGCAGACGCAAAAAATGATTACACATTCCATCGTTCATTATGGACGAAATTAACTAATTCTTCTTTGAAAGTTTGTAGGAAACAAAATTTGCTCTGATGATCCACTCCAAAAACTACTGAAATATCCAATTTCTGAGACCATCATATATCGATCTCCTTCAATACATTACAGGGTTGGAGCTGAAAAGTTTTGACGGAGTGATTACTCTAAGAGTGGAACCTCAGTCAATAATATACTTCCGGTTCAACCGGAAATGAAATCAACTTCTTCAATTCAAATGGGACACCCTATATATTTTTGAAGATTTTGAAAGAGCTTGTTATTTCGAACTTATACATACTGAGTTTAGTGTGGAAAAATCTCAAAAAACGAGGAATATAGCACTTTAATCAACCTCCTTTGAGTTTTTTGCATTAGAGCAAAAACCTATTCGAATGGACTAGTTCCGGTTAAACCGGAAGTATATTATTCACAAAAAATGTACATCAGATGCATTTCGTTCCATTGTACTTACCTGTAAATTTCAATAAATATCGTTCTCTTCGTTTAAAATATATTTACTCGGTTCCATACTTTATCCCAACGCTCACGAGAAATCACAAGACTGTTGGCATTGTGAAAACATAGAGAAATACGACATTTTCAGTTATTTCCATTCGAATCGAATCGAATTTTCTCAAGTTATTGTTTACCGAAATTTATTGTTCCATGAGTTTGTTACTCATGGACCTACTAATAGTACTGTAGTAGTACTAGTACTAGTGTAATAGTACTGTAGTTTCGCAACTGGTTGACTCATATCGCAGAAGAAATAAACTCGATATTAAGAAATGAATTTTCAGTTCAAGGTGTGATTTACCTTGTCGAAAAGGACGTAGTTCCATGGTCCATAGATACAGATCTTTTCTACCAAATTTACGTACCTCTTGCATGATTACGCACGCACCTGCATGTGAAACCCACTTTAATTTTATTTTCAGTTGAATATTGAGTATTTATTGAAGTAATTTTGATACTCAATCGCGTTTCGAAATCGCTTCTCTTTCGATACGCATCATTGATGAAAGGCGGAGCTTCTGCTCCGTTTTGAAAAAAAATCAATGTTTCCAACACTAAATTAATATAATAATAATAATAATTCGAAGAAGCATTGAATAATGCAAAGTTTTCTGAAGAAGAAAATGAGAACGAAAATGCAGAAATACAGTTTATCCGCGATATTTCTAAAAGTAACCAAAATATTGAATTGAATTTTTCTCAAATTATAATTTTAAAAAAAAAACAGAGTACCGGTGAGGGCAAAAATCTGATAGTTCAGTTAATGAAAACAGGACTTCACCGAAAAATAACTGGACATGCATTGTTTATTCCCATTATTGTATTCTCATTAATCATATATTATCACTGTCAGTATCCATCGGTCTGATAACGGATACTCGAAGTGATTTTCATGAAATTCAATGAATTTAGTATTTCAACCGAGAGATTATTAGCGAATGGATTTATTTTAAAAAAAGGACGCCCAACACACACCCAATGTTTGCCACCTCACTTAACAAACTTGAGAACAGAAAATAGTGAGTTCATTTTCCAGTTTTTCGTGGGATTTTCTCTCCTCGTTTCTAAAAAATAGAGTAGAAGTTATTGAAAATTATTTCAATATATTTGTAGTAAGGACAGATTTTGTGATCTGCTCCAAAATGTCACTGCGTTTGAAATTAAACCTTCAGATACCTAAAAGAGAAATTCTAAAATGAATGTACCACCTCCTCGAAAAACCTCGACAGACAGTATTTAGAAAATAGTGAGATATTCAATGATGGAATGATTATTTTGTTACTATTTGTTTTAGATTGCCCGAACTGTATAGAAGATCAACTTCCCACGCCAAATAGATGGACGATGCCACTTTTGAAGCTGGGAGAAAAACGATATTATTTAGGAATATTTTTCAAGGTAAAGCACTCCAAGATCCAAGATTCAGGCCATAAATTATCAAATTTTATATCTACACCTTCTCTTCTTCCAAAACTGGAAGTATCTATTAATATATCTATCATTATTCATTCGAAAAAAGTATCGTATACAATCTGGGCAAACTGAAAAAAAAACCTACTCACATGATTCGATGAATCTTCGTTTTTTTTTATTCATCACAAAACCACTTTCAAATTTTTTTGGTGAATTTTTGAGTGAAGTAATTGCATACATATAGCTTCATAACCTGACATCAATAGTTATATTCAGGAACTTGTTCATGGTTATATATTATTTTTTTTTCTCCCAACAGTGCAAGACAATCGATATGTCTGGAATTCGTATCTTTTTTTTTTTTATGCAACTCATCTGACAGCTATGGCGCATGTTCAAGGTCAACAAAATTGTTGATGAAAAGCTATGAATATCATTCGAGGAAATCAAAATTCGGACGTGAAGAAGCAGATTAGACTATAATGTTATTATCAAAGAAAACTATTGAATTATTCATAGGGCAAAAAAAACTGTTTCGTAGATATTATCGACAAATGAATTATGGTTTACAATAACTGTTCGAAATGTTGTGCATTTACTTCAATCAAACCGTTTTCACCCGTCGGGTGTGTCATCTTTTGAAATATTCTGTGAATAACTTGGGAATAGATCGGTACAACTCGCCATTATCCTTGCTAACAGATCTTCCTCATAACGATCAGGTGTTTCGTGGACTGGACGTTCGAGATAACCCCAAAGAAAAAAAAATCTAGAGGGTTGAGATCAGGAGAACGCGCGGGCCAGGTCAGGGGACCTCTTCTATACCAATCCAGCGTTGGGGAAATCGCTGATCTAAATACGTTATTAGACGCTACAACTATTTGCCATTTTAAATGCGAATTTTCAGATTAATAGACAACTGAGTCAATATTGTATCAGCAATTATTCACGAATAATGAATTTCACGACGATGCCAATGTAGGATTTTTCGAAATGTTCAAGATAAGGAAATGTTTTTGCAGCTCGTGGTCAAGTAAATGAAAAACCGATTAAAAGAATTCCTAAAATTTTTCGCGTATGGTTTACGGACATACGTTTAAAAAAAACGAAAGTTCTTGTTTCGATGCCCCCATCATCCCTTGAAGTTTGACGGTACCTTCTCGAGACACCCTGTATATAGACAGCAACAATCACTTTAAAATCGAGTAATGATATCACAATGATCATCAATATTCAAACGTACAATTAAATCACTGAATATGAATACTCATTGATAGTGAAGCATGTGTCATAAATTTGTCAAATATCATCTTATTGTCTGTTTTCAGGCGAACTACTTTCGAGCAACGCAGTATTGCCGATTCCATGGCATGCATTTGGCCAGCATAACGTCACAAGAAGAAAACGATAAATTAGAAAAATACATCAAAGATTTTGGTGAGTGCAATTCATAGACCATTTTTTCTAGATCATTCTTTTCAAATATATTTCGAATAGAATCAAAACCTCTACTAATCTCATATCAACTTAATAAGAAGCGATATTTATTGTCTCCGTTAAGAATAATGCATTATCGTTCTCAAATATATAGAAATAATCATTTTTAATTCATGAAAAAAATTTAGACAAGGTGTGCCATGGTTGACAAGAGTTCAGATGTATTCACGAATTCGATAATTTTTCAATTTTTCATCATTTATATCCAGAAAAATCAAAAGCACCCATTTTTCTTCTTTTTCAGTTCTTTTGTGGGATTTTTCTCTCATCGTTTCCAAAAAATGAAGTAGAAGTTTTCGAAAATTATTTCAATATATTTATAGTAAGGACAGATTTTGTGATCTGCCCCAAAATGCCGGAAATACAAATATATTCAATAAGTATAAATTATATATTGAAATATCTTCGCAAAATTTTTCAATGTGAAGTTGGTTTTGGATTTTTCAGTTTTTTATGGGATTTTCTCTCCTCGTTTCTAAAAAATAGAGTAGAAGTTATTAAAAATTATTGCAATATATTTGTAGTAAGGACAGATTTAGGATCTGTCCCAAAATGCCACTGCGCTTGAAATTAAACCTTTAGATACCTAAAAGAGAAATTCTCTATTGGTCAGTGACACCTTGTTTTTGAAAAAAATTTGGAAATACAAATATATTTAATAATAATAAAACCTCTACTTATCTTGGTGGACGTTTCGGGAACGAATCTGCTCCCGTTCTCAACACAATTGAAATATTTTTCTTCGTAAACTTTTAAAAAATAATATTTCAATTGTGTTGAGAACGGGAGCAGATTCGTTCCCGAAACGTCCACCAAGATAAGTAGAGGTTTTATTATTATTAAATATATTTGTATTTCCAAATTTTTTCAAAAACAAGGTGTCACTGACCAATAGAGAATTTCTCTTTTAGGTATCTAAAGGTTTAATTTCAAGCGCAGTGACATTTTGGGACAGATCCTAAATCTGTCCTTACTACAAATATATTGCAATAATTTTTAATAACTTCTACTCTATTTTTTAGAAACGAGGAGAGAAAATCCCATAAAAAACTGAAAAATGAATGTACCACCTCCTCGAAGAACTTACAGACAGTATTTGGTTTTGGATGTTTTAATATTGTTAAGAACAGGAGCAGATTCGTTCCTGGAACGTCCACTAAGATGAGTAGAAGTTTTATTCTTATTGAATATATTTGTATTTCCGAATTTTTCAAAAACAAGGTGTCACTGACAAAAAAAGAATTTCTCTTTTAGGTAAAGGTTTGATTTCAAGCGCAGTGACATTTTCGGGCAGATCACAAAACCTGTCCTTACTACAAATATATTGAAATAATTCTCAATAACTTCTACTATAATTTGCAAAAACGAGGATAGAAAAAAATCCCACAAAACACTGAAAAATGAATGTACCACCTCCTCGAAAAACTTACAGACAGTACCCATTTTTTTGTCTCAAAACTATGTGATCGTACTCAGAATCGACCGCAAAATTCAAAAAAGTAATCATGTATACCGGAAGTGATGAGAGAATATCGAGTATTGAAAATTGTTTCCAATTCTTCAATCTAGCGCCCTATCAAGTTTGAATATCATACACTCCGACATCTGGAAACCATGGCTGATATAATTTCTATATTTCATATTGATTTCAGATAGTATTTTTCGAGAAAGGGTATATTCGCAAATTATCAGAAAAGAATCAGTAGCATTTCAAATCCATATTGATATTTCATCAGACTTGAAATGGAATATATAGAATAGTTTTCCAGAAACCACGATACTTTCTCTCTCAAAAATCAGTTGACATATTTTTCAAAATCTCGAGAATTATTTTTCTCTCATAGACATCAACCACAAGTTTGACAATGGTGATTTCTATCTCAAACGAAGATCTCTATGTTGACCTATGCATTTACTCAAATTTGCAACTATCGAAGCCATTAAGAGAAATTACTATATGATCTATTATGGAAAGCGGATTGTCGTGTCATCCTAAGGTTATTGTCTTCATAGCGGACTGAAGTTCTTTGAAGTCCATATTAGATATGTCCAATTTACAAACATGGTTCGACTGATCGTCACGATCACATTCGACAATCTATACGATTTTCGCATTCTCAGTCAATTTGGTCCACCCACACGCAATATGCCAAGTATTCTGAATTCTGGCACCATTCTCAAACGCAAATATCGATATCAACAAATAACAAAAGAATTCGTATTGAATACCAGGAAGGCTTCATAGCCTCAACAACCCACAATCATCATCAGAATCGAGAATACATCTCCGTTTCAGACTCAACAACTTGTATTATTATCACAACACATCATGAGATGAGAATTTCCTGATATGAAATGAAGAAATATGAAATTCAGTAGAATTACACAAATTCGTGTAAAATCACATCAATCGATGTAAAATCACATAATTATTTGAAATCACATGATTATGATATTTTTCCTGATATGAAATGAAGAAATATGACATTCAGTAGAATTACACAAGTTCGTGTAAAATTACATAAATCGATGTGAAATCACATAATTATGTGAAATCACATAATTATGTTATGTTTCCTGATATGAAATGAAGAAATATGAAATTCAGTAGAATTACACAAATTCGTGTAAAATCACATCAATCGATGTAAAATCACATAATTATGTGAAATCACATGGTTATGATATGTTTCCTGATATGAAATGAAGAAATATGACATTCATTGGAATTACACAAGTTCGTGTAAAATTACATAAATCGATGTAAAATCACATAATTATGTTATGTGTCCTGATATGAAATGAAGAAATATGAAATTCAGTAGAATTACACAAATTCGTGTAAAATCACATAAATATGGGAAATCACATAATTATGTTATGTTTCCTGATATATAAAATGAATAAATATGAAATTCAGTAGAATTACACAAGTTCGTGTAAAATCACATGAATCGATGAAAAATCACATAATTATGTGTGAAATCACATAATATCTCGTGGAATCCCGTAGGTTTCGGCAACGACCACTTCTGGACGTCGGGCACGGATCTGGCCTCCGAAGGCAACTTCTTCTGGATGTCGACCGGCAGGCCGATCACGTTCACCAACTGGAACGCCGGCGAGCCGAACAACTTCGAGTACGAGAACGGCGAGCAGGAGCACTGCCTCGAGCTGTGGAACAGGGACGGCAAAGGGCTCAAGTGGAACGATTCGCCCTGCTCCTTCGAGACCTACTTCGTGTGCGAAGTGCAGTCCTGAAGCAGATGACTGAAGACGGACGATCGCGAAACGTCGAGGACGTAACATTCCATTTCATGTATCGAGAATGTTTCGATGGTTCGACGATTCGATGTTGCAAACAAATGTGGACTGCCAGGTTTCTCGATTGTTATTGAAGATGGAGCCTTCCGGTTTTCACGTTCTGTCCTACTTTTCATCGAAACTGGAAATGGTGCAATCAGATTTTCCTCCATCAAGGTGGAAATCATCTCTTCGATAGTTTCTTTCCAAGAAATGTAGACCAGTCGAACAACCTCACTAAGGTCGCACTGCTTGTGTGTAGATTTCGATCTTGTGAATTTAAATCCAATTTTCCTCACAATGACGGATATCTGAGAGTGATTCATAACTGACGGTTCACTTTTTGCATTCTTGTTGAAATTTTGTGAATTTTGTGTACTCTCTTATAGGAGAATCAAAAATGGAAATTCCTCAATTGGAACCTCTTTCATATGGAAAATCAGTGGCCTACTAGAATAATTTTATGTAATGATTTACATCATTTTGAATGGAAAAAATTTACAGGGTGTTCCATTGAAAAAATATAAGTTTGTGTCGTAACTCGCCCTGTATCTCTCGAACGGTAACAGTTATGCAAAATCTGATCGGATCATCTTGCGCTTCAAGAAGAAAAAAAGGACTGGAACATAAAACCGGAAGGCTCCAACTTCAATAACAACCGAGAGACTTGGCAGTCTCAACCAAAATGGGATGCACTGAATATATATGGTTTTGCCGTATATTTTTGCACATCATCCACATGGGTTATATCGGAAATTACCTGATTTATATTTTTTTGAAATGATTGAACACTTTTATTTTGAAGACGGAAAAATTAAATCAGCCACCTGTAGAAAGACATATCTGGAATCAGAGAAAATTCTCTCTTTAGATATCTTTATTACTTATTCCGTTTACGAGGGAACAATGAACGTTTCCATGAGACTCACTGTATATTGCTGCTGAAAATCGATTTGGTTACGTCCCCATTTTTGCGTGGTTAATTTGGTGTCAAAATACAAATTTTCTGTTGGTCGGTCAGTATCAAAAATAAATGACAGTGCAAGACTCGAGACAATTTGTGATATCTGACGCGCACTGTATGCATACACTGCTATTGTGATTTTCGCTTTCTCGATATCGATAAGGAGGAGAAAAGTTTCAGGAGAAGATAGAACGAAATGATTTTGAGAGAATCTAGTCTCTTTGAATTGATTATTTCATTCTATAATACATGAGCTCTTTGTATATACTGCGTTGTATAACTGTTGTAGGATATTCTGTGAACCATTTTTTTTCCGAAAAAATGAACACATTGTTGGTAATGTGACTAGCTATTCAAAATTTATATTTTATTATCGTAAGTGTATTTATTTTCTATGTCCATCTTTTTCGTTATTATATTGAGTTACAATAGGTTGTTGAAAAATAATGTGAATAAATATTAAAAATACGAATAATTTATTCATTCCATAACTGTATTCACTAGAGATTAATAAGTTTCATCATTCACATATCTGTCAAGCTTCCAAGTGGAATCCCAAATTCATCATGTCAAATCAGAATTCAAACTTCAAACGTCCACCAAGATAAGTAGAGGTTTTATTCTTATTAAATATATTTGTGTTTCCAAATTTTTCAAGAACAAGGTGTCACTGACAAATAGAGAATTTCTCTTTTAGGTATCTAAAGGTTCAATTTCAAGCGCAGTGACATTTTGGGGCAGATCACAAAATCTGTCCTTACTACAAATATATTGCAATAATTTTTAATAACTTCTACTCTATTTTTTAGAAACGAGGAGAGAAAATCCCACAAAAAGCTGGTAAATGAATGTACCACCTCCTCAAAAGCCTTACAGACAGTATTTAAATCTACAGTGTTCCTTATACATACGATATTCACAATATGAAATAGCATTGATTGGTCTTACTTTCTTAATATTAATATTGATTAACATTTTGATATTTACTTCATTGCAGATTTAACTACGAGAAAAATAACCAATGAACAAAAATAGTAAACAATTTGTGAATTAGAATTGACAAACGATAATAACATGAAGGTTGAAATAGTTTGTTGATCAATCAAAGATTTCGATCCAAGTTTCTGATTTTTTTCTCAACATATGTCGAGGTTTTATATCATTATATTAATTTTTCGTTCATTGGGCAGAAAATTGAAGATTATTGGAATGTGGTGAGATATATTTAATTTCCCGATTTTTCCACTACTCAGAGATGTTTCAACGTGATCTTCTTCTTTTTCCTAGTTCCTAAGTTCCTAATTTCACTTTTTCCGCCGTTTATACTGGGTGGCCCAATGAAAACGAAACAAGGTCGATTTGATATAGTTATCGTTCTCAGAAAAAAAAACGCTCGAACCGGTCGATTTTTATTTCGAGGGGGAAATATTTTGCGTATGTTTTCAACTTTTTCACTTCAAACCCCTTGGAGGGATGAGCTCCAACTCTTGGATTTCAAATAGGATAAGGGGTCAAGTGATACATCATTTTGAAGGTAATCGAAATCTCTTACCAACGATTCCTTGTGTTTGGAGTTCAATACAGTAGTTCTCGAGAAAACACTTGGAAACAATTGGGTAGTGATGGAAAGTAACGCTGTTTTTCCCTTTCATCACTATTTCTCATTTTGTAGTTAGAACGATGTTCATCTAAGAAGTGCCTTATGTGTTTTTCTCTAAATCCTGTCCTATCCAACATAACATAAAGAATCATTTATTTGAATTTCAGTTCCTTGATCTTTCGTTTACATTTGGCCACCCTGTATATTAATGTTTGAGGAGATTTCATCGATGAGGTTATTGGTGGTTGTTGTTAATATAATAGCTTTCGTTTCAGTGGTATGCAATATGAGTTTAATTATATTGAAATGTTTGAATAATATATTTACATACATATCCACAACGTCATTCTTCATTACTGCTCTTTTCTCTTCTTCAATCTGGTAGATGTTAATTTCACGACCGGTGACTTAACAATATCGATTTCCTGTTGAACGTAAAAAAGCAAATCGACGTCAGACGAACTTCAAAGTTCTCCCTTCAAAGTTCTACACCCCCACTAGATTGTAAAGGTTCGGAACGAGTCTGCTGCCGACATGAATTTTAATAATATTATGGATGAATTGTGACGAGAAATCGATGAGTTCGAAATGTGCGGAATTGGATTTTGCGATAACGGTGATTATTCCCTTCATGCTTTAGATGCAATCCAGGCTCTCATCTGACGATGTATATCTGCGGCTGTTATTTTATAGTACCTGATGAAAATTTTTACATCGATAGAATTGTGAGTGGATCAAAGTCAGCTAATACGGAACGGAGCGAAAGCTATTTCATTCATTGAATAATGTTTACAAGATAGTAATGTGTCTCGTCTATTTTTTCAATTGGGTACTCCACTCGTATACTGGGTGGCCCAATGAAAACGAAACAAGGCCGATTTGACATAGTTATCGTTCTCTGAAAAAAAAACGCTCTAACCGGTCGATTTTTATTTCTAGGGGAAAATATTTTGAGCATGTTTTCAACTTTTTCACTTCAAACCCCTCGGAGGAATGAGCTCCAACCCTTGAATCTCGAATGGGATAAGGGGTCAAGTGATACATTATTTTGAAGGTAATCGAAATCTCTCACCAACGATTCCTTGTTTTTGGAATTCAATGCAGTAGTTCTCCAGAAAACACTTTTGTGAAAATAATCGGCTAGTGATGGACAGAGTAACGTTTTTTCACTTTCATCACTATTTCTCATTTCGTAGTTAGAACGATGTTCATCTAAGAAATGCCGTATGTGTATTTTTTTCGAAACCTGTCTTATCCAACATTACAAAAAAAATTATTCATTTTAAAGTCAGTCCCTCCCTTGATCTCTCAGGGCCGGTTTATCAAGTTCCAGATTTATCTGTTAGTTATGTACCCGTAAGATATGAGTAACCTGCAGATATAGTTTGAGTTTGGTTTTTCCATTACTTTTTATCCAATAGTTTGTTAACTGACAGGTGAGGTATGTTGGCAATAGTGATAAATAAATATAAAGGACTTGATTGGTTGATTGTTTCCACCCACCAATAGAAAGTCTGTTCAAAGTCTGTCTTCGAAAATATGTATTGCTGTTGTTTTGTTTGGTTCTGGGCCGGTTTAACGAGTTCCAGATCAATATACTTTTGAATAGAAGATGGATTTTGTGGAGGATTACATATTCGACAGTGATGAAGACTTGGATATTGTGGAAGTTCTTCAACACGAACGGAGGCCTTATATCGTAAGGGAAAGAGTTGATAATTTCGAGAAATGGGATGACCATGATTTTCATGCAATATTAGAAATATTGAAAAACTACATCGAAACATTCAAAACACAACAACACTTCATTTAAGTTTATCTATGAACAACACTTCCACAAGTGTATCGTCTGTCGTCTGACGTTTTCGTGTCACGTTCTGTGATATTTTCGTGAGCTATCCTCTAGTTACCTACTTATCCACCAGTTGAAACTCATAGATATTTATCTGGTAGTTTAACTGCCAGATGAGAGTTATCCTGTCATTGATAAACTCACCTTCTCATTATAACTGACAGTTAGGCATTATCTCACAAATAATTTGTGATTGATAAACCGGCCCTCAGTAAAATGCATAACTTGTTTCGTTTTCATTGGGCCACCCTGTACAATGAATCACATCTCCCATGGAATGTCAAATTTCAAGCAATGAATCCTATTGATGACAGTTCTGTTCAATTCGAATGTGTCAAATTTTCGGAAGAAGAATATCGAAGATCCTAGAAGAAATCAGAAAATGTTTTGTACGCATAATTCAGTGAATTATCTCAGAAATTATGCGAATATATTATGGCCGTAGAAAAAGTATGGTGTAGAACTCGCACAGTAGATGATAGTCAACTAGCAGAAGCTTAGCTATGTGATTTATGATGTAAGGTGTGTAGACCTTTAGTTTAATTGGGAGAACCAGTGTAGTGCAAGATGAGAATTCTTCCGACATCAAGTACTACTTTCCTTTAAAATCGATGGAGAATCATCCGGAAATCGGTACCTAATATTCGAACATTCATATCTTCTATGAGATTCTGCGTCCATAAAGTTAACTTTCGAACGTTTCGTAATTATTTTCACTTTTTTCAAAATTTCTCCTGTGCGCGGATCCTTCAAATGGAATCGGGGGTATAATAATAATAATAATAATAATAATAATAATAATAATGATAATAATAATGATAATAATAATAATAATAATAATAATAATAATAATAATGATAATGATAATGATAATGATAATAATAATAATAATAATAATAATAATAATAATAATAATGATAATGATAATAATAATAATAATAATAATAATAATATTTATTCAATTCCAATTTATTATTCCAATTTTATATCAAAAAAAAATCACAAAGATATTTAGAAAAGCCTAAATACGTATTCATCTACAGTAGACCTACAGAGTGAGAAAGTGTTGCGACTCTTTTTAGTATCTTCCAAGATATTGTCCATAAATTACCATCGAGAGAACACTCAGCAAAGAGAACAATGAATATTTTCGTCGGAAATTCTGGTATCGTATAGAGAATTGAATAGAGTTTCAAATGAGCTAACACTCGACCCTTCATTCCATTCGAGCAAATATTACAAAATGGCTCAACTTAGGCGCCATTTTCATAATTTTCCACCGTACCGAATGTACCTACGATTCGAGCAAAAAAAATCCGAAAAAATCCAGAAAATCTACGAAGAATATGTAGGAATTTGACCACTGCACAGCTATTGACATTTTTCTTACAACAATCAGACCTGTCTCCTTTCATTACAAGCAATACTTGTAGAATAACGTTAATTATGCTATCTATCATTCATATGATATAGAGGTACAAAAATAAACTTGTACCCCCTAGTTTGTAACTGGACTCACCCTGTAAACTGAGTAAATGATGAATATAAATAAATAAATGAATGAATATTGAGTTATGTGTCATCGGGATCAGATGCACCAAAGATACACTCGATATATTAGCAATGTCACCGTTCCGATGATACCCTGTATATCGAGTTCGGACTACTACTTCCTTGTATTGCGGTCGATGAAGAATGAAGAATGAGTCTATTGTATAAACAATTTCCCACTGCGAATGTGAATCCCATCTCGATCCAAAAGAATTGAAATCATAAACAGACAAGAAAATTCATCAGTCAATCAAACTCGCGAGTGTAACATCAAGTGTGTTATCAAGTAACGAGCGATTGTTGGATATGTTGACCGGCACTTGTTTACTGATTATCTCGAATGTTTTCCTTATAGTATACGTGGCAGGTCAAGACGATGTTGCGTTCACTTCTGCCGTTTTATCGAAAAAAACCGCCAATAACTTTCTAGAATTCGCAGGCCAAAAATACTACTTCAACACAGCCTCTAAGGTAAAGAGATATCATCTAGTTCTAATGGAATTTGATGGAATGATACTGGAAAGATGCATTCGATGTGATATTTTGGTTATTCCAAATTCCAATCTATACAGTGTATGTCACGACGAGCTTACCTTATCTTCTATATTTAGAATCACTCATACGAAGATTTTTAAAAATATACATAGTGAAGATTATGATTCAACTCGAAAATAGTTATTTTCTTGGTAGTTATAGCTTTGATAATACTCAAGGGTTATAGTTAGGTATAGCATCAGCATCCAAGATTAATAAACATACGCAGGGCGTTTCATTTGGAAAAAATCGACTTTCGGCCACTTTTTCAAGTGAACTTTTCACCACCTCAGCATTTTTGGAAGTGCTGTTTTCCGCAATAAATCACTATATCAAAAACTGTCAGAGATGAGTGTGGAAAAATATCAGGCAGATATATCGAGGATTTGAATGAGATTCTGTAAAATGATTATCTAAATAAAATATTTCACGTGGACAATAAGAGTTTATCGATCGAAATTGTTCATCAGGCTAACTTTTTCGGAGCGATGGTATACTGCAAACAACAAGGCATGGAACTGCTGAGCATAGAAAGTCAGGCTGAGAACCGCAGGATAGAATTATTCTTGGTCGAGAACGGTAAGGAAATAATTTTCATGGTATAGTAGTCGACACGATATCCTGTGAAAAAAAAATCACAAAGAAACTCCGCTCATTGGGAAATATATCGATGAAAAAGTTTAGAAACGATATAGTTTGAAGCTGAACCACAAATATTAGGAATTGAGATTACGATTAGAAACTGAGAAGATACACTTGCATTGCATGAAATAGTTTACAGGTGCTGAAGTGAATAACATATGAAATTTTCCCTACCAATGAGATTTGTGAGTTTTTTTTCGCACTCGGTGCGGAAAAGTTCTATTTGCGCACGCTCATCGGAAATAGTATATCACATGACTGATATAGAAAGGAATACATTTCTCACGAGATGATATTGAGCATGAGAATGGAAGCAAATGTGCATGAGAGCAGACTTTCCAACGAGTTATATACGCTATTTTTCTTACGACAATAATTTTGTTCGTTTCGTAAAATATCCATAATGCATGTGTTTCCTCAATGCATTAGGATTTCCACAATTCACTTGTGAATTATGAGATCCTAATTCAATGGTATGTAAATGTGAGCTTTTCGTAACGTTCATAGCTTTCAAACGAGAAGAGATATGAAAAAAGTGAAGAGAACCTTTCTTTGTAGAAGTCCAAGTCGCATAGCCCATAGACGTACAAAAAAATGGACAAAATGAAAAGTTGAAAGATCAGGAAATTATTTTTGCATGACGGTATGACTTTTCGCGAGGAACAACATGGGCTTCCGAATTTTTATATTGGGTTGAGAATTCGAAAAAAAAATCGTATCGGAAAATGAACATTACACGTGCATCGAGATGGTTTTAAAGGGCCAATCTTGTTTTCATGACAGGTTTATTCGGAGAATCTTTTACATATTTTTCGTCCTAGTCTCACAGTCATTTTTCAGTAGTTTGGGAGATTTTGAGGGGTAGTAGAAATGTTTTTCGAGAAAAATCGAAAACAGTCACTCACCGGCTCACGTTGTGAAATATTGTAATATATTGGAAAAATGATAACGACACTAAAAATTATTCAATATTCAGGGTGTTCCTTTCGACTGATGAACTCGACGTTCTTATAAGTAGAAAATCATATAGGAAAACTATTATTGATCTGATTGAAGGCTTGACTTACGGCCATTTTTGGACATCAGCGACCAAATCGGTGGACAACCAACACTGGAAATGGTTGACAACCGGAAGAGACGTCGTCTACACGAACTGGTACTGGTCGGAACCCAACAATATACCGATCATTTGGGAGAACTGCATCGAAATCAGGATCGAGAGCACCACCGGTCTCACCTGGAACGACCTGCCTTGCTCCAGGGAGCTGCTTTTCATTTGCGAAGCGCCGAAAACATGTCAATGTTGATTTTTCGGTTTATTCGCTTATTAATCTATGAAGATTCTCGTTTTATAGACATTTGAATTTGAATTTGAATTTATTGCTCACATAATATACATTAATAACATATGTACAAAGACTATGGAAATAATAAATTGCATTTGTATTTTTCTTTTGCACCTAAGTGTATAACACTTGTATGTGCAAGTATCGGTTAACAAGAATATAGTAATTTGAGACATATGATGCCTAGTTGCGTATTTAAAGGTTCACTTACTGAGTCTCTGATTTTTACAGAATGTTTTCTATTATTGAGGTAGTTCTTGAAAATTTCTGATACGGTTCCACGGATCCCGTAATTTTCTAGTACTCCAAGGAGTTTATCATGTGGGACCGTGTCAAACGCCTTTGCTAGATCTAGGAACACTGCAATACATTTTTTATTTCTTTCCAGGCTGTCTTTTATTGAGTTAACCACTTCATACATTGCGTCAGAGGTACTTTTACTTTCCCTAAATCCAAATTGATTATTATGTAATATTTGATGCCTATTTAGATGATCCAGCATGAGCCTAATTTTTAGGCATTTTTCGAAAATTTTGGAAAAATTGCTTATTATACTAATGGGTCTGGAATTAGAGATATCTGTCACATTACCATTCTTATAGATCGGGGTTATCATTGAGGTTTTAAATTTGTCTGGCACTATGCCCGTTTCAAATATTAGGTTGATTATATATAAGAGTGGAGATATAATATAAGAGTGTATGAGTTTTAATGTTTAATTGAACAGCTGTTTAATCGCCAATGTATATGTGTAGAATTTTTGATGATTTTTGTAGTCTCATTGATATTTTTCATCAAAACATCACGTCTGTCAAAACAACTGTTGAAGAAGCTATTGTCACACAATAGTGGGTGATATTTTCATCTAGTATATACTGTGTGGCACAATGAAAACGAAACAAGGCCGATTTGACATAGTAATCGTTCTCAGAAAAAAAAACACTCGGAGCGTCGATTTTTATTTCGAGGGGGATATATTTCGCACATGTTTTCAAATTTTTCACTCCAAACACCTCGGAGGGGTGAGCTCCAACCCTTGAATAATCTCAAATGCGATAAGTGATATATCATTTTGAAGATAATCGAAATCTCTTACCAACGCTTCCTTGTTTTTGGAACTGAATGAAATAGTTCTCCAGAAAATAATCGGCTAGTGATGGAAAGTAACGCTTTTTTCCCTTTCATAACTATTTCTCATTGTGTAGTTAGAACGATGTGCCTTATGTGTTTTTTTTTCAAATCCTGTCCTATCCAACATAACATACAGAACCATTTATTTTGATGTCGATTCCTCGATATCTCAGTGAAATGTATACCTTGTTTCGTTTTCATTGGGCCACCCTCTATCTATATGATTCAATGCTATAACCACTTTGCTCTTCCATTATTCTGAAACTAGTTATGCACTCCTTTTCAATTTGATTCCTATCTCAATGGTTTCGTTATAGTATTTTGTTTGTAGTCTCATAACATAATCTAGTAGTATATTTTTTTCGAGACTTAACACTTTGTATATTTTTCGACGTATACCTTTACTTTAAATTCTGTCCTATAAGTGGGTCTGTACCTGTTTGGACAATGAAGGATTTTTTTATATTCAAAAAATCAGCTTGTTTCAGCAAAAGACAAATAAGCTATTTTTATCACCGTTCTCACATAACTATTCAACCATATCACAGAATAATATCAACGTTTTGTGCTTAGAATTTCTAAAGTGATCAGCCAAATATTTCTCACATATTTAGGATCGAAACTATTCGACTGTTTGCCACCCCAAATCAAGATCAATTCTTACAACCTGTTCAAAACTAGTTAGTTATGAACTGGATAAAAAATATCAAGAGGGGAGACATTTGTTTCAATTCATTCACACAGAGGAACTTTATTTTCTGATTGTCGATTCTTAAGGAGGTTCAGTAATATTTTCAAATTTATATTTCATGCTTAATATTTCATGCTTCAATTCGAACCAATTATTTGATCATTTTTAATTTCATCAAGATAAAAACTATTTCGAGATATGACCTGATTGATACTATTGTAAATGAATAAAACCTACCCACAAACAAATTTTCTTCAGTGGTAAAAGTTCTATTTGTTTACCGACAAAATATATTAGTGTTCACTTGAATAAACCATAATCATTGTATGAATTTCTTCAAGTATTGAATAAAATTATCATTATTATTATTATTATTATTATTATTATTATTATTATTACCCCAAGAAACATTCCTGTTTATGATAGGGATATAAGAAATGAATACATACACATGCATAACAACCCATGTAAGGAAATATTATTTATTATAACAATTATGATGATGTTACAACAACAATAAAATACAAATGATAGATAATCAATTAAACACAATTGAAACAAGAATACATTTCATTATTAAATTCTTTCATTTCATTTCTCCTAATCGGAGTGTTCTGTGCAAGTATTTTCTGTTGCTGATACTTCTAGATATTTTAGATCAGTTCAATAAAGAAGTAACCTCATTTTTTTTTTCACAATATTCAGATCTAAAACGAAATCTGGCAATTTCGCACCACCACGTACGGAAGGGCGATGATATATGATATGATTATTGAATTCTGGATATCATCGAAAACCGACACCGCTGTCAAACCGACCCATACTCAAATAAGTTTTCCGTCATTTCTTGGTCGTTATTAAAATTCGCCGACGGATTTGGGGACGCAAAGGGCACCTGATTTTCGTCACTGGGACCCTTCAAACTCGAGGGAGTTATTAGGTTCCGCTCGACTCGATAGATATTGATACCGTCGTATTTGATTTTCCTGCATGAATAATTTGAAAGGAAGAGATAATCTCCCATCGATTTAGTACATGCACTGAAAGAACAGTTTATTCATAGTTAACAAAATTAATTAACATCTAATAAATTATTTATTCGAATATCGCGGAATAAACGTTTATTTATCAGAAACAAATAATGCATTAAAATTATTTAAATATTCCTCATTAATAGTTAATTCAGATTTATTTCCAATACATATAGGTCTCACTATAGATTTATGAACTGTAAATAAAACATTATTTATAATAAATAAAGGATATTCATTAATATTTTATACTTCATTACCATTTACTAAGCACATTTTTATTATTAATATTTTTTATTCATTGAAAATAAACGTTTGTACATAACAAACCTCAGCATTTTTTCCAAATGAATAAAGAATATTTATTAACGTTACATATTTCATTATCAATAAAAAAATATCCTCATATAGTAATTATATGTTTTTTTATCAATAATAAGGTTTGTGTATAATGTGTTGAGCATTATTCATAATAATTTTTGTGTTTTTTCTATATAATTAAATATATATGTATATATTTTTATAGTTAATAAATGTTCAAGGATAGATGATACAGGGTACTCTACTCACTTGGGGCCAGTTTCTTCATATTTCAGTGAAGTTTGATTATTTTCATTCCTCCTTGAAACTTGATACTTGACATTTGTATTATGCTTTATACATAACTGAAAAGCCAAGTTTCCGAATAAAAATGACCAAACTTCAACCGAAGATCACGAAACTCCTTCTTTCTCTTTTATTTCATTTATTTCGTATGAAAACATAATTGGTACATATATATTTCTTCGACCCAGTATATGAAGATAAATGATGGGTGTAGGATTCAAAATACATTAGGGTTACTATACAACTAAAGCTGAACAGCAAATAAACAAATAGATATTGTCTCTGACAACATTTTATTGCAAAATAAACTTTGATAAAAAAAACAGAAAATAAAAACAGGTACATTCTAAAAATAAAGCAATATAAATATGTGGTGAATTTTCTGTCGGTGGTCATAAGTACTATTCCATTTTTCTACTACATCGGACCATGGCTCCTGATTATTTCTTAACCAAATGATATCTTCCTTGTGGATATCCTCACCTGAATAACAAATGATATGGTATGATACATATATGAAGTTTGATAGAGCTAATTAACTAGTATTAACATACTGTGACGGTTTCATCAAACCGAAACCAAAACTATTGAACTAACACAATGAAAGAAAACTATTCCACCATGATGACGTAGCCAAATGTTGATAGTCGATGGCCATTGGGACATAGTTTATTTCATTGTGCATTGTGGAGATTGATAAAATTATCCCTGTATTACCTTCTTCAATATTTTCTGCAATATCATGATCTTCATTTATTTCTGAAGGACATCTAGAAGACGACAAAATACCAGCTTCTCTCAAAAACGTCAATCTATTCCTAAATTTGTCAACTAATTTGCCTCTAGCAATTCCACTTCTGTTGTCTCTTGAATTCCGTTTTTTTATTGGGGAAGTAAAGTATACTTGAGGCAATTCTTTGGGGAATTCTTGAACTATTAGTTTTGCTATGTTACGAAAATCTTCATTAGTCAATCTTCTGTAATAAAAAACAGTTTTGTTTAAAAAAAAATAAAAATGAGAAAATATTATAATTCAACAAAGGAACAGAGATGATGAATACTAGACTGGATTTTTTTTGTTATGATTTCTTGTTTTGAATTTCAAAAACTCTGGTACAACCTTCAATTATATGATTTTACATTGACAGCAATTTTTATATAATCATTTTATATAACTGTCAATACCAATAATAATTAACGTTCAGAGGCTTGAATCCATACCATTTTTTTTGCACCACTGTACCTACCTATCAAAATCGAAAAGTAACACTTTTTCACAGGAGTGCAAACAGGAAGTGCTTTAGACACAAATGCAAAAAAGACACTTTGGGAACGTTATAGGAATGCATTTTTATTCAAATCACTTCAAATGATAAAAAAAACCTCGTCTGAAGATCTGATTCGAAACTTAGATTGTTATTCAGCCACGTTTTTGAAACAATTATTGTAGTGATATACCAACTCTTTTGAGTGCGTCGAAACGAACTCTTTTTACACTAGTGCATATACAATAATCATATTGACTATTACACAAAAAAAAAACAAATTCAAATGAGAACCTACATAAAATAAAATTTTTGATATCTAGAGGTGATTGAAAAAAGTAGCACAGCTCTAAAGTATATACCTAATAGTACTATACAAAATGTCTTACCTAAATGGAACTGCATTTATAAAGTGTTGTACCACGATCTCCACTAGATACGATTGACACTTAGAACTTAAACATTGTTTCAATTTATATAGCTCTTTTATTGCTCTGCCCATAGAAGTTTTTCCCAATAATTCCGATAAATTAAAATCATCTAATGATGATTCAGTACTGATGGTTCTACTTGGGGCTTTGAAAGAGGTAGATGTTGAGCCACATTCGTCATTTTCCTCAATATGACTGGGACCTGCTGTAGACTGATCAATATCTACAATATATATTTTATTGGGTGGCTCACATTCTTCAATATAATGATCGGTGTCGTCATAGTCAGATCTAAAAAAAAAAGACTGTAATGCTACATTTACGTATATTATCCAATTGCAATTTGTAAATTCAAAATAGACATGTAGGTACTCACATAATAATATTATTAGCCTGTTCTTGGGAATGTTCAAAAAGCAACAGCTTGGATTTCAACTTAATCCTTTGCCCTAACTGGGGCACTAATTCTTTATATTCGTTAGGTTCACGAACAATTTCTTTGAGTGTCGTTATGCTATCGACGCCATTTGCTACAAATACAATTTTCTGTTAAACAAAGGATATATTAATTAAATAAGTAAGTTGTTGATACCTAATCAGGTATTATTATTTAATGTATAGCTTGATATCAAATTTATGAATAAAAGATTGGGCTTTTTTGTTATGAAAAAATATTATTAATTATTAATAAACCAATAGGACGCAAGATGAGCCTTCTGAAATCGAAAATTCAATATGGAAGGAATTGGAATTAATTCTGGTGGATTCATGAAACATCATTATAATTATATTTCCACTAATAATGACGATTTCAAAGTCGAACAGCTGTATAGTGACGAATCTGATGCCGTCACAAAGTCAATAAACAATTCCATAATACTAATCCAAATTACCTTTACATATATTTATCAATTCCACAAAACTGTTGTCATTCAGAAACTTTTCCAGCTCCTGGACCTGATCCATTACGGCGCAACACAGCCGCCTTGATAAACTGCGTTAGATAGGTACTTGTATATAACTTTTACACTTTTATAACAGAAGCTATACACAACACACAATACACGTGGCACCACACAACTACAAACAACGAAACTCGACCCCGACGTACGACGTAGCAATGACGAGACACGTGGCCCATTTTATAGCGAAGCCACCGTGCACGGCACCTATCGAGGAGATCTTATAATAATGGTCAGCGCGGTATTTTCAATGAATAAGTATTTATTATCTGGCACTAATACTCATTCACTTTAAATGAACTTAAAATTATTAATGAATACAGTTTTGGTAATATCACCCAACAAACGGTTTCATTAGGAATAAATTTATATTGTTAATTATAAATATATCGACCTCAAACAAACTATTAATTTTTTATTAATGAATCATATTATCGCGTTTACTAATATTAAATAAAATTACCTAATACAAAATAGAATTTTCTTCCCTTTATTCATTGTAAATAAAAGGCACCCAAACAAATATTTATTAACTATGAGCCCTATCTTTTTTTTCAGTGTGGCGATTATATCCGCAGACTTTGTGAACAGCATTCTTTCAATAAAATATTAGATGAGTTTTATAAGTCATTTTTTGGCACTCGACTTTCACGAGAGTATTCTATTTCCCAATTCAATTCCTCTACCAGGAATTCTGCCTTCTTAGCATATGAGTGCCGTATTCTTTCCGTCGTGCGGCAACGCCGATTTCCGTAGAACCCCGGAAATTCGCGCCGATCCGGCAACGGCGCGCGGACGCGTCGCGGTGCGCCGCGGCAAGTAGGCCGCGGCAACGCGACGCCCGACGTCGGCCGCTCGCCCATGCGAAGCCTACTTTCCTTCGAATAGAGCTCGGTGCGGCAGGAAATCGGCCAGCTAGATTGATTGATCAATCGCCGTCGCGATTTTCGGGAAACAAACGACGATCGCAGATCGGGTCATGGATGTCGCGATGTGCCGGGAAGCCAATCGGAGGGCCGTCTGAGAAGATTTTTGGATTCACCTACATCTACAGTTCGTTCCCGCAGGTGAGTATTTTTAGTCTCAGTTAGGGATAGACTGCTGTGTCGCATTTCCAATGATAACCTGTGTGTTTTCACGTGGTTTTTGTTGGAGGGGTCGGGTTGCATGGGGGTTCTATTGAAATGGGGTAGATTCCCAGGAAATGGCTCAGTTTTTGACCTTTGACCTACTCAGGTGATCGCGTAAGGTACACTGTGATATCCAATCGAGCACAAAATTATTACGTTCGCAAATAATTCAGAGATTTATGGAAATGCACTCACTTCTATACATGGTGTTACAGAACTATGGGATCGAACTTCTGGGGGTTATTCAGTGCAACAGTAGAAAAAATTTGAGTAGTGGGTCCCATGTCCGGAAAAGTGTCAAATTTAGAAAGACGATGAATCGCCTAAATAGGATTTAATGCATTGAATGTTTGCCTTTTGTACATGATATCATCAGAACATTGTTGAAATTGTCTTCCTCCAACCTGAATACACCGATTTAAACGTCGCCACATGATTTCGGCGGACTTGACTAAAAATTTGATCCTCGTTTTGAATGATTCCAAATGCTGCTGTAATTCATCCAATTGACCAAAGACCAAAGACTCGACATGTCCCCACAGGAAAAAAATCAGCGACGTCGACGTCGCTGATTTTTTCCTGTAAAGTCTTTCTAAATTTGAACGCGTCTTAAGGCCGTAGTGACACTTTTCCGGATATGGGACCCATTACTCAAATGTTTTCTACTGTTGCACTGAATAATCCCTAGAAGTTTGATCCCATAGTTCTGTAACACCCAGTAGATATTCGCACCGTATTTTTACTGGCTATTTGGAAAATTACCAAAATAAAATAAACATTAATACTTCTTGAAAATCTTTGTTATTCAAGTTTCTTCTTCTTTATGTAGAGGGTGAATTTCTGCCCGACAATATCTTTTGTTCACAGGTCTTCAAGAGCATCTTCAGAAGAATAACTAAAGTGACATTTTCACCCTGATAACAAGCCAGAGCAACAACATTAACGCACCAAAATATTTTTTTCAGGGTTGAAAAATCGGTGAAAAAAATTAATATTTGTCGGAAAATGAGGTGAACTTTTTTTCGAAAAAAATATTCACAGTTCATAGTGCTAGATGATTGACTGTATAATGTGAGTATTGAAAATTCCATTCGCATAATAGTTCACGTTTTTCATTGAAAATATCATCGAAGAGGTGAAGTTGTCCTAGAAGTTGGAATGCTCATGTGGTTTATGCCTTTCCAAATGGCGTATATACATGTCATTTTGTCTGTTTTTTTTTTTGACAGATGAACTTAATTGGAAAAAAATATCTATGCAAGATGTCCATTGGTGTGTTCTCAAGGTGGAAATGTGACCGAAAGAGATTTTTTTTGAAAAACACGACATTTTCGAAAAACTTGAGAATGGTGACACTTCAAACCGAGTTATGCCTGGCTCATTGAGCTCCCCTCTCACCTTTAAATCAAGCTTTGGAACACCCTGTATATATAACTCATAACAAATAATCTTCATCGGACTATTTTCGTTGCAACTGGCCTTCTCGTTCACCCTGTATATTCACACAGGATCGAGCACCGTATACTCTCGATAGAAAAGTGAAAAAATGCAATCACCTCAGAGCAGCGAAAGGCTTTCTACTTCTGTGCAAAGGGAACTAGGCCGACTGGAACCTCCGGAATGTCAATTTTGTAGTGAATATTTAAACAGGCCTCGCCGGTTTCCTTAGCCCTTTCGGAGGCCAGGCCTTTTTACGTGCGTCACAAATTCGGCACACATACGTGGCAAACTGGAGGAACTTACAAGGTTTTCCTGTATATTTTTGCACCCCACCTACAAGGATTATTTCCATAATTAGTTTTCTCAATTATTTTAGCAAATGTCATATTTTGACTTATTCTCAATTATTTCGAATGGAGCATCCGGTATATAATCACATATCTGATGAAAACAATTTTGTCTGATTCATACACATATATTCATTTCATCTATCCGTTTTTGAAATGAAACTGTTCAAATATTATGAATGAAATGTAAATTGATCTGCTCTAAAGCATAATTTGCCATACTTCGATGTTATTTTTGATGTATTTATAATTTTCTAATCAATTTCCGACTAATCCTTGTTTTTAGGGACTAAAAAACCCTGTACTTATACTGGGTGGCCCAATGAAAACGAAACATGGCCGATTTGACATAGTTATCGTTCTCAGAAAAAAAGAACGCTCGAGGCGGTCGATTTTCATTTCGAGTGGGAAATATTTTGCGCATGTTTTCAACTTTTTCACTTCGAACCCCACGATAGAGAGAAACTCTTTCTCATTTTGTAGTTGTTCGATGTTCATCCAAGAAATGCCTTATATGTTTTTTTGAATCTCGTCCTATCCAACATAACATTGAGAGTCATTTATTTTAATGTCAGTTCCTTGATCTCTCAGCAAAATGCATACCTTGTGTCGTTTTCATTGTAAGTTACTCGATAAGATTGATGTTTGTAAAAAAAATCAAGTTCATTGTTCATATTTTTACATTTTCTTACAACCCCTTGTCAACTATATGTTCGGTTCCTTTGGGAACACAGATGGATACTTCTGAACAGTCTCAATGCTCGTGTCACACACTCCTTGAAATAATATAATTGAATGAGAGTAATAATGATAATCATATACAGGCTGATGAAGCTCAAGTCGGCACTCTTGCAAACTCCTTCATTATTGAAGATACGAGGTCGTTTCAATTTTAATCGATTGTCGATTGCTAACTCCATTCGGAACATGAATGATTATGAATCCCATCCTAAAACTACGAATAACGGAAGTTTATGCGCCAAGTATACAGGGTGGCCCAATGAAAACGAAACAAGGTATGCATTTTACTGAGAGATCAAGGAACTGACATTAAAATGAATGATTCTTTATGTAATGTTGGATAGGACAGGATTCAAAGAAGACACATAAGGCACTTCTAACTATAAAATGAGAAATAGTGATGAAAGGGAAATAAGCGTTACTTTTCATCACTAGCCGATTATTTTCATAAACGTGTTTCATCAAGAACTACTGCATGGAATTCCAAAAACAAGGAAGCGTTGGTAAGAGATTTCGATAACCTTCAAAATGATGTATCACTTGACCCCTTATTCTATTCGAGATTCGAGGGTTGGAGCTTACCCCTACGAAGGGTTTGTAGTGGAAAAGTTGAAAACATGTGCAAAATATTTCCCCCTCGAAATAAAAATCGATCGGTCCGAGCGTTTTTTTTTTTCTGAGAACGATAACTATGTCACATCGGCCTTGTTTCGTTTTCATTGGGCCACCCAGTATACAGTTTTTTGAGCAATTCAAAAAAGAGTTTGTTGATTGCGAAGAATAAATGTAAATTTAATATACGTATGTACCAAACACCATCTATATCCCAGTTAAAACCTAGAGTTGTTTCATTAGCATAATATTGAACTGAACAATAGTTATTTCTCAGCAATATAGGTTTTTTGGCGCTCCCAGTATACCAATTCTAGGAAACTCGGGGTTGAGCTTAGTATTCCATTTTGTATATTGTTCGGATGGTCAGTTGGATGAAAATCTATGGGCTATGGACTATTGAGCCTCGAAGAGAATTGATAAATATTGGTAGGGACTCGAGTATATCAGATTACATCAGACGAAATTGTATATCCCCAGTTCGTTCCATAGGGGTTGGAACAGGCCTATACATTCAACTCATTCCATGAACTATGTCAGACGACGCTGAGATAACACTCTACATTTTTGAACATTTCACAGATAATCGAATGGTATTTAAATTTTCTGGTAGTATCCATACCGAGTGTATCAAATTCGCTTCTCGACATCGCTCAAACTTACCATATATTGGATATTGTATCATCAGCATGTTTGGACCATAGAAAACTATATATGTATGTATGTATGTTTATATGTATTTATGTACAGAAAACTATCAATATTCTAAATCTTCAAACATTCTCAATATCAATAGCGTTGGTGTTAATTTTCATTGATATATTTGATATTCGTGCTTGAGTTTGATATAAGGTATGTACTTGTAAGTACAAAGGTACATACAAGTGAGTAGAATTACCAAAATTTGTGGTTTTCATTTGAAACAATACCATTACAAGCAAATTTGTCACAATCATCATATACGCTATCCCTAGTGGGTGGAGATTCTTGATGAAGATGAGTATATTTGGAATTTGGAAACTGATCATGAGAATGAGAATTATTTCAGGAAATGTTGCTAAATACTTTCTGTCAACATTGTAAGATGGACACCAGATTGACATATACAAATTCTGTCTTAAAACGGAGATAGGAATTGAAGAGAGTAATAGTGTGTCCAATTCATTGAAATCATGATAGAATAAGTTAGTAATGTACTGGGTGATGCAAAACATTGAATAGAAGAATTTCACAAATTGTTTAAAGTTATTGATGATTGTTTTTTTTTTTAACCGGTATGAGCCTATTGATAGCGACGGATTCGAGATATTTGAGATTGTATTTATATGAATGTCACTACATTCCCGGGATTTCTCGGATCCAAAGAAAGATTGACAGATTCGAACAGAGATTTATGATATTTTGAAGGCTGGAATGGAACTATAACCAAGATTCGAGGCAGATTTGGAGCCAAGTATTGCCAATTGCCAAGCCCAAGAAGATGAATGTGTACAGGGTGACAGTCGATGCAAAGTCTTCAATGTTTAGCGAACATGATTTCAGACCTATTCCAAAGAAAATTTATCGCAGGTCATTATCAATAGGACCTCGTTAAGTGACAAGCTATAACTGTAATTTCGCGTGTATAATTAGTCGAAATGATGCGCTTTAACGTTCCAAAGCTATTTTCAGAACGTTATTTAACAACTTCAGTCGATCTGCACACAGTTTCTATCTACCTGTCGGAAATTAGGTTAACTGACAATAAACAAAGTGATCGAGTAATTTAATTATCCTATTATGAAGGCATAGAGTTTGCTCCAAGTTATTTTCGCCTCGATGTCATTTATAAATGTGCCAAAGCAGGTTTCGGCAAGGTTATACCTTTCGATTGGAGATTAGGTGGATATGCTGCAGGATATACTGTTCATGATGGAAAAGAATCGATCATCATCGAATTAGGAAGGTGATTGCAAGAGCTCTCATGCGATAGGTAATATCGATATAGTCGATATAATATGGTATGGCTTTGAAAAGTCCGTTGAGAATTCTAAATTTTCAAGCAAAAAGTCTATTTTGACTTGCGATATTATTATGACTCTTTACATTCCACTGAATTTTTGTTGTTAAAACCACACGATAAAATTTTTCGAACAACTTATATTGTCTGTAAGTTTTTCGAGGAGGTGGTACATTCATTTTTCAGTTTTTCAAGGGATTTTCTCTCCTCGTTTCTGAAAAATGAAGTAGAAGTTACAAATGTAATCCCATACATTCCCGGAGTATCTGAGGAAATCAAACGTGTTGGTGACAAGTTTCGAGTGAAAACAGTGTTCAAGACAGAAAATACAATGAGATCGATTTTGACTCATGCGAAACCGAAAAATGAAGAGCAATCATCGAAAAATTGTATTTAGAGTATACCTTGTGTTTTTGGACGATATTATACCGGTGAAACTAGTAGACATATATCAGTAAGGATGAAAAAGCATAAGAACAATAGGAAGAGAAGATATACTGACAAATCAAAATTAGCTGAACATATCCTTACTGAAAATGGACAATATATGGCCAATTGAGGTAATATTAAATGGAAGGAAAAGAAGACAACAACCAAAAACAGAAAAGAGTCTGCTTGCATTCTCCTGAACGGAGACAATAGTATTGTTTCTTGTTCAGTTGATATAGAGAGAACTTGGCACCCACTTCTGAAAATTGAATATGAAAATGGGAAATTCAGTATCAATTATTAAAAACACCTTCTAACCAGAATTCCTCCGTCTGTCAAATTATCACTTTCCAGTGTCAAAACCAACTGAACATTGAAAAAGTTTACGAAGAAAAATATTTCAATTGTGTTGAGAACGGGAGCAGATTCGTTCTCGAAACGTCCACTAAGATCAGTAGAAGTTTTATTATTATTAAATATATTTGTATTTCCAAATTTTTTTCAAGAAAAAGGTGTCACTGACAAATAGAGAATTTCTCTTTTAGGTATCTAAAGGTTTAATTTCAAGCGCAGTGACATTTTGGGACAGATCTAAAATCTGTCCTTACTACAAATATATTGCAATAATTTTTAATAACTTCTACTCTATTTTTTAGAAACGAGGAGAGAAAATCCCATCAAAAGCTGAAAAATGAATGTACCACCTCCTCGAAGAACTTACAGACAGTATTTATAAAGTCATTACAATCGTTGAATTCGTTCCTTATGATTTATTGCCTTGCTTTGCTCCAATAAGATCAACAAGAGATATTTCTCTTTTCCATACATTATTCGATTCAGTGCCAATGACAGCAGAACTAAATGAACACTTTTACCCCATATTCTCAGTATATTGGGAAATATGACAGTGACATTTTGGGGCAAATCCCAAAATCTGTCCTTACTACAAATATATCGAAATAATTTTATAACTTCTACTTCATTTTTTAGAAGCGAGGAGAGAAAATCCCAAGAGAATCTGAAAAATGAACAACCTATACCATTATGCCAACTTTAATATAGAAAAAATCTATTGTACTAACATTGATCATGTTTGAACGTGAATGCTCAAAATGTCAAGAAATTTATATGCATTTCCTACATTTCTCTGTGAATTTTTCTTTCTTGTCACTAGATTTATATTTCAGGTCCAAATAAGAAGTATAAGTTCATTTTTTTTATTGACCTGTGAAGTGTGCTGTGTGAATTTAGGAGCAGTTTTTAGACACAACAATGAAACAAATATTTCCCAAGCCTGGCTCTAGATATTTTTCTTCATACCGACTCGTTTTGATTCAATCTATCCACCATTCGTCTATCGAACTTTAATCATGAATCATCCTGTATAATATCTGACATGTTATGTCTGAATTGTGAAAATTAAAATAAGGCATATCGGATAGTTGAGAAAATGTTCCAATTCGATTTGATTCAATCTGTGTACTTGTAGAATTCTCATCATTGTTTTTTCCATTGTTTCAGGAATGAAGTCATACTACATAACTCATATCCATATTATATTATGAGTGAGCTGCAATCGACCGTAGAATTTTCGATCGAGTTATTCAAATTCTACAATGTCGACTTGTTTCAAAGAGGGTGAGTGAATCGAATCCTTTCTTCGTCGTTCTATTCAAAATGTCACCGAAAAACATTATCTCCCATTGTACGTATCTTCCTTCCTCTCTTTTCAATCACATGTTCCCATGAGATTGGAGACCTTGATTATTCCAGTAACAGCACTGGATTATCCATCCTTGTCTTTCTCGATCGACATAGAACTGAACTTACCCATACGTAGATCTAGATGCTTTTTTGGAGTTTTCATTGATGGACCCGAGCTCATAATATCTGAGTACAGACCTAGAATATCCCGTTTCTTTCTATGGACTATCTAATCCTCAGACTTGGACATCCAATCTCATCGTCAGTTTTAGACTTAGAATATCGAGATTCTCATAAATTGATGGACCTCGAGACTATCTAATTCTCTGACTCAGAATATCTTCTCCATCCAATTATCTAACTTCTAGTCAAAGTCAAGAGTTTAGTCTCCAAGATTGATCGAAATATGTCCAAACCTAACTAAATCATCCACTTGCAGTATCTTGATGAACACCTACACCTGAATTTTCGAGAATGTTCGGAAATATCCAAATTCAAAACCTGAATCACAAAGTTACATATCATATCTCATGAAGTACCAAACAGAGTATGTAGACCCTCGTATATTGGTGGATCTAGACTTGACTGATTCCCACTCAGATCAACCAATTATAATGCTAAAACAAAATATTGATTGTTAGTTTTAGTATAGTACAAGACCTGAGTTTCTGAGATTGATCAGAATATGTCCAAATTTGAGACTGATGAATCCAAATCCAAGATCTTGATCATTAAATCACATTAAATTATATGGATTATGTCATGATGTAGGCAAGTTTTAGACCTAGAGTATGTAGATTCTCATGTACTGATGACGCTATCTTTAATCTTTTCAGACTCGGCATGTTCCAATATTTTTGTTATCAATAGGCCCATCCAAATCTCAGACCTAAAAATATTCACTTCCAGTCAGGACTTGAATTTTAAAGGAAATGATCGGATCGTGTCCAAATCTAAGACGCATTGTTTCTGACGGAGAGAAGTATTAGTGTCATAAAATCTTATATGACTCATCTAAATTTTCAATCCTTAGACCTAGAGTGACCCTGATGACCTAAACCCAGCCATAAATTTGACATTAGTCATGAAGTATTTCTCGATGAGAATCGTTTTTCAGGATGTACCAAGTTCGTTGTTCTTTGCGAGTATGTTCGAAAATGAGTATCGAAATCGAAGTTACCACGCCAGAGGTTACTACAGGTCTGGGAACAGCGATAGTTTTGGGCAACTACGGCGCCTGTCGACCGTTCCAGATACTCTACAGAAACGAGGAGGTCATCCTGAAGGATGTCGTCCTGTTCCGGTATGTATAGATATACAGGGTGGTCCAGGTCCTAGTAGCAAAAATTCTTCACTACTAAAATAAGTGGATATAGCATGACACGATATATTGATTTCCAAAAAAGCTGGATCTCTCTAAAAAAGAGATCCAGCTCTTCAAAGTTGTTTTAAAAATCTTGTTTCCTCCATAACTTTCAGGAAATTGAAGCGTTTTCCACTAAAAATGGTACTTAGTAATACTAATACTACTTATACTAATGTTACTCGACATGAGTAGCTCTTGTCAAAATTGTCCAGTGGTGTAGATACAAGGGGCTTGTTTCACTTTTCGCGAAGAAATATCATTTGATACTGACCTTAATTTATGGTTTATTTTAATGTGATGAATGAAAACAAAAGTAACACAACCTCAACAGCAAAAGTTAAAACATGGTTATCAGTGAACCTCAACGAACTTTTCCCAACTGCCGACTTCAACCACAGTATAGAGAATACTAACAGTAGACCTCCGAACAACAAACCCACTAGAAGGATCACAAAACAAATATTCTGATGCTAACATGAATTCCCAGAATTATCATAATATTAGTACCCAATCGTCGCCAGTGTTGTCATATTCAATCATCAAAAAGTGATGAATAGTCCATAATTTTCAAAGTCCCTTATGAATTCATGTAGTTCAATGCACAAATATAATAATAAATTTGGGTCATGACGATTATGAATCAGTTCTGATTAATAGAAGATTGCCACATTATTCTGAGACTTAGCAATTTTACTTTCTTGGGGGCTCGAGGACCAGCATGGGTATTGTGAATACTTTTTGCTCAACGTTGCAACACCGCAATCTGATATTGACAGTCGACGGCGATTATTGCTTTGTTTGGTATCTGTCATTATTTACGTTTTGATTTATCGATATTATTCAACTTGTGTTCAGTTTTGTGTACTCAGAATTCTTCAGAAACTCAGTTTATTTCCTGTTTTGGTGATTTGATATAATGGTGAGACGTTTTGAGGTGTGTTAAAGACAATTTGAACCGGCGATCAAAACACGTCATTTCATAGGTGAGTTACCATTGTCGTATCATTCGAGATTTTGATACATTTTCCCAAATGGAATGGATAAAAATAAATGAAATTGAATTGAATTGATTAGATTATATTGATTATACCCATAGGTCAGCTGCGACATTGTCTTGTGGTAAAATATGTAGCACTGATAAATGCTTCCTTATTTGTAGTCAAAATATGCGAAGCTGCTGAAAAATCACTGAGAATAATGATGAACTCAATTAATATTTTTGATAAGAGATATAAGGATATTTCTACACTTCTTGTAGACACAACAATGAGAAATTCACCGTTGAAGGTTTTTGGAACTAGTCAAACTAATTTGGAGAAATATTTCACTGTGAGACTCCATCGTGAGGCAAATAAATTGAAAGATTCAACGGAAGTTAGAGTAAGAAATATGTTAACAAAAACAATCCTATTCAAAAATAAATAAATTATTTGTGTGATTATCCATGATCTTTTTTCATTTCAGTCCTGTTTTAAATAAGAAACACTGCTATTTGCTACATCTTCACATGATGATGATGATTTTATTGTTGATATAACATTTCGTCATAATACTTGTCAACACATATTCATTATCGATTTTCACCTATCTACATGAAATGAAATAATCAGACATCAATTTTCTGCGTCAAAATATATTATTCTGATTCATTTTTAACGATATCGTGAAATGATATAAAAAAGTTTCATCTTCAGATTTGAAAATTACATTCAAATATGCAATCATAACTATATGCCTTGAAAACAAGTTTTTCACTTTTTTGAAAATTATTTCCACTAGTTAGTAATGAACTTTGAAATCGTAAATATACTTACATGCACTGTCAATGATCGCCAAAGATATAAATGTTCATTATTGAAATTGAACGTTATTTATGATGAAGTATAAGTAGACAGCTGTATACTGAATAGTAAGTATATTGTTTCATATGGCGTTGAGAATTGAACTTTTCTTGTGACGTGGTCATGATAAGTTCATTGATTACAAGCAAGTTACAAAAATCACCATAGGATTGTATGTATTCGAATTTTTCGTAACAATGTGAAGGAAGTATAAAGATGTTCATTTTCCCACCAAGAAATGCTAAAAAGTACCACTGAAATTGTTACGGATTTTCCATTTTGGTTTCATCATGAATTAATAATAAATTCGACCCCTCTGACAACACGGCACTGGTGCTGGGAGAATCAGCTCCTGCTATCCTTGTTTAGACAAAGATAGATACTATAGATGTTGCTTCCAAACAAACTGTATTGCCAGGGCTATGGATTACTTATCTAGTCTGTTCAATGATCGAAGGATGCTACAATGTGATAGTTCACAAAATGAATATTCGGTAATTCCAACGTGTACATTTCAGGTTTTCATTATATATAAAAATACCGTTCAGAAAAATGTCCCATTGAGACTGTATTACTTGCAATACAGTGAAAAATGATATGAACGTGTCAATAATTATTGCGAATATCGTTCTCAATATGGCAACGACACTTTCCAATCGGTCCCAATAGTATCCTACAGTGGACCAGATATTGGCAATGTCTGATCTTCTTTAAATGTAAATAGTTCCGTCTCCTCAGGATAATAAGTCTATGCTGGTAACAAATGTTGAGGTGTTATTGCTGATGAATGTTATGTTGATGCGGTTCCCGCCAAGATGTCACATGCTGGTGGACGGGTCGAACTTGCGCGATTCGCTCGACCGCGCCGAATTCTCGCTGCTCGTCGAGCTGTGGTTCGGAGAGTCGCCGTCGGCCGCGGCGATGGCGCTGGCGTCGACGCGCACGCTGCGGCTGCACGTGTCGCCTGTCGACGGGCTGCACTACCATTTGCCGGTCCTCTTCGACTACTTCCATCTGTCGGCCGTCTCGATAACCGTGCACGCGGCGCTCACCGCCTTGCACCAGCCGTCGGTCAGGTGAGTCGGGAATGGGGCGTCGATATCCTGTTTGTTTTTTTTTTCCTCCACGCCGAGTTGGGAAATTGTGCGACAAAAATCGAGAAAATATTGTTTGAAGTTCTCTTGCGAATTTTCTTCGAAAACTCCCGGATAAGGAAGTTTCAGTTAATTTCCTCGGATTAACATTTTTTTCATAACTTTTTTTGTATGGATTATTTTGAAATGTGGCACGCTCAGTACTATTCTCACTCTGCATCCTTGGACCCTCCGAACAACAAACCCACT
The DNA here is from genome assembly GCA_963576655.1 of Gastrophysa polygoni. NCBI lineage: Eukaryota > Metazoa > Arthropoda > Insecta > Coleoptera > Chrysomelidae > Gastrophysa > Gastrophysa polygoni. The sequence goes on from OY755083.1 coordinate 51,730,301, forward strand.
AGAAGGATCACAAAACAAATATTCTGATGCTAACATGGATTCCCAGAATTATCATAATATTAGTACTCAATCGTCGCCAGTGTTGTCATATCCAATCATCAAAAAGTGATTAATAGTCCATAATATTTAAAGTCCTTTATGAATTCATGTAGTTCAATGCACAAATATAATTATCAATTTGGGTCATGACGATTATGAATCAGTTCTGATTAATAGAAGATTGCTACATTATTCTGAGACTTAGCAATTTTACTTTCTTGGGGGCTCGACGACCAGCATGGGTATCGTGAATACTTTTTGCTCAACGTTACAACACCGCAATTTGATATTGACAGTCGACGGCGATTATTGCTTTGTATGGTATCTGTCATTATTTACGTTTTGATTTATCGATATTATTCAACTTGTGTTCAGTTTTGTGTACTTAGAATTCCTCAGAAACTCAGTTTATTTTCTGTTTTGGTGATTTGATATAATGGTGAGACGTTGTGAGGTGTGTTAAAGACAATTTGAACTGGCGATCAAAACACGTCATTTCATAGGTGAGTTACCATTGTCGTATCATTCGAAATTTTGAAGCATTTTCCCAAATGGAATGGATAAAAATGAATTTGAATTGAATTGATTAGATTATATCGATTATACCCATAGGTCAGCTGCGACAGTGTCTTGTCATTGTTCATTTTACCACCAAGAAATGCTGAAAAGTACCACTGAAATTGTTACGGATTTTCAATTTGGTTTCATCATGAATTAATAATAAATTCGACCCCCTCTGACAACACGGCACTGGTGCTGGGAGAATTAGCTCCTGCTATCCTTGTTCAAACAAAGATAGATACTATAGATGTTGCTTCCAAACAAACTGTCAGGGCTGTGGATTACTTATCTAGTCTCTTCAATGATCGAAGCTTGGACTGAATGATTCTCGAATTCCTCAAAGCCAAAGGGCCTTAACTACCCTTGACTTCCAAAAAGAAGCCCACAACTTTTGTCACAATATTTCATATGGATTTTGAGGAGGTAGAATCGAAGAACATACAAAAATACTCAAAGAAGCTCTCAGTGTTTTATCTCGATAAAATAAGCCTTTTCCGAGACAATTTGCTGGCCCTAAATCTGACCAACATTAATTCTTATAATTTTTATCAATAGCAAAGCATGATTTCGAAACAATAGCCAGCTACATACTACTCACTAACTACTAGTTTTTTTACCGATCATAACCGTAGCGCTAACAGAAAAACAATTGAATATCGCGTTCTCCATTTATTCAAAAAAATATATTTTTTTTAAATGGGATACCCTGTATATTCGATGTATTCATATGGTTATTATGAATTCCATCATGGAATCACAAATAACGGAGAGTTATGCTTCTTTATTGCAACCGACACTATTATTTTGTTAGAATTTTCAATTTCATGACAGACATTTCAAGCAGTTGAAAACCTAAAAAGACGCATAAATCCGTTATTTGTGGTTTTAGTAAGAAATTTATGTTCCAGATGGAGATGATAATCGATTGGAATTTAAATAGACAAGGTGTTCCATTGAAAATTAATATTTTTTCTGATAAATCGAAAACGCGCTATAAAATTGTTTTTCTTTTAGCACTACGGTTATCAGCGGGAAAAAATTATTAGTAGTAGCCAACTTGAGTTTGATTAGCCTATATACAGGGTGGCCCTAAGAAAAACACATAAGGCACTCCTTAGATCAACATCGTTGTAACTACAAAATGAGAAATAGCGATGAAAAGAAAAAAAGCGTTAATTTCCATCACTAGCCGATTATTGTTCATGAACGTGTTTTCTCGAGAACTACTGCATTGAATTCCAAAAACAAAGAAGCAATCCTAAGAGATTTCGATTGCCTTCAAAATGATGTATCATCTGATCTCTTGAGATTCAAGGGTTGGAGCTCACCCCACCGAGGAGTTTGAAGTGAAAAGGTTGAAAACATGCGCGAAATATTTCCCTCTCGAAATAAAAATCGATCGGTTCGAGCGTTTTTTTTTTCTGAGAACGATAACTATGTCAAATCAGCCGTGTTTCGTTTTCATTAGGCCACCCAGTATATGACAGTATCTCCTCAATTTGGCCAATTTATTTGCTGACAAATATTTGATTGTCATTTTGTCAGATTTTTTGGGACTTTCTTCAAAGAATTTGGTTCGAAAAGAAACGAAGCCAAACGATTACAAAGAATAATGTTTTTCATTGTGTTTGTTCAAAATATATGTGTCTTCTGAATTCTTTGAAAAACAAAGTGTCACTGACAACTAAAGAATTTCTGTTTTAGGTATATGAAGGTTGAATTTCAAGCGCAGCGACATTTTGGGGCACAATATAATCATTATAATTTCTATTTTTATTTTCAAAGAGAAAATCCCAAAAAAATCTAGAAAAATTATTATACCACAGCCTCGATTTACCCACAGACACTATTTGATTGTCATTTTGAAATCACTCTATGACCTCATGCTTCCGATAGCTAGTGGAAGTCTATTGTAAATTTTCGTTCCCATATACCGGGTGATACAGTTGCAGCCCGTAGTTTTTCGAGAGATGATCATTTCAAATTAACAATAGTCATACACAATGTTTGAACGAAAGTGATCCCAACTTTGTGTTTTCAAATATCGCCTTGTAATTTTACCTAGCTAGGAAATCTCATTTGTCTTGAAATCCTCCATTCTCAATCCAACCATGTATCATAAATTAATATACGTTCATTGATTGGACGTTGAATTACATAGTATTGAAAGTTGAAATTGAAAGTTGGCTGTGACCAGAAGTCAAAGATAGCACGATGTTATTTCGATGTTAAGTAGGCTTCGAAATCGATAATAGAGTAATTTGAGTGATATTTTCACATACTGGTATCGGATATAAATTTCATGTCGAAACATTTCAACCAACGTATTTTCGAATTCGTCCTGCTATCAGTAAAGGGACATCCTGTTCAATAATTAACGTAATTTTCGTTACAGAAAAGGACTACTCCGATACATGCAGAGCTGGTGAGTATATGCATCAACAAAATTTCGACTCTGACAATTGACACATAGTTTCGAAACTGACAAGATTACACAAAAGTGAAACAATGATTTCCCAAATTGTTTCTCACCAATACATTTCCACTAGTAGTCTGAAATCTAGTAGACACATTATATATTTCATATTTCACATATTTCATTTAACTATACAAATATGGCGTCTCCTTCTAGGCATGAACTACTGAAGGTAAACGATTTGCACCTAGAAATTAAATACAACCTACTTTCTTCTTTCCATCAGTCTCAGTTCAGTTTGAAAAATGATATTCATCAACATCCCCATCTGAAAAGTGTCTGAGATATAAATGGATTCCACTTCTGAAAAATCACCCCGTACTCACTTTACTAATGTTGAATTTTTTCCAATCCTGACCTGAGGAATCACCATTATTAGAAGTAACACCTTTTTGACCTAGGGAAATATATAATGATGAAAAAATACCCAGATCATTAACGAAAAACTGTCAGGATATATCGCAGTTTGTCTTTGTAACCAACAAATCATCATTTACACAGTGAAAAGGATTAGGTATTGAAGCTACGAAGGAATTGATAATCGGATTTGTGAATAATCAATTATGAAAATGTAACAAATCATTCGCGATCTGTATCATGTTTTAAGAGGATTGTAGATGGACAATATAGGCATATCGCTTGACAGTTATTATAACTGATTATGGAATCTGAAAAGTTCAGGACATTTTCCAAATTCAATCAAATCGTATTTCATTTTAGTCTGACATCTGGACTCTTGAGCTACTTGAACTATAAGAATATTCAAAATATGCTCAATAGAGTTGATTGTTGCGTGTGGCAACACAGCATTGTTGCCAGATCTCTCATATTCTGTGATCGATCACAAACATCTACTCGACGTGCATGATAATGTACGATTTCCAGTGCGCCGAAAAGTTCTAAATCGAAACCGGTGCAATATTCCTCGACGAATCCCATCCCGCCGATGACCAGCAACAAAATATACAACAGCAGACTGAACGAATCGCAAAAAATCCACTCGGAAGCGTACAACGTCTTGCTGGACTCGAGGAACAACCTCAAATCGACCATCAGGCACTACAAGAAGCTGATGCAGGAAAGAGAAGAATCGGTCTCGGAAAATTACGACACTCTCATCGTCAAGCATAACGAATATGACAGCACCAAGGTGAGAATCACTATATTACATAACTAGTGTGGAAAGTGAGGTATTTCGCACGAGTAGATATTCAGCTATATTCGTGTGTGCGTATACCCTTTCCGACGAGTTATGTACAATATTTTTCCAACGACCATCAGTGATAAACGGTTTCATTTCTTTCATTTTCAGCTGATGAAAAAGAGGCCCCATAAGCAAAACTCCGAATTGGCCGACGTTTGCGCGGAAAACATAAAGCTGTGGAACTATTTTCTTCTGACGTTCAGCTGCAAAATAGCCATCCAACAATACCTGAGCCGTAAACATCACGACCTCAGAGTCAGGAGATTCGCAGAATTGTTTTTTATGATCTACAACCCCCGGAAAACGGCTTACGGCTGTTTCGATACCAATTATCAAAATTACCTTGTGATAGCTGAAGTTGCCAGAAGGTACAGTCACTCAATATCGAATCTCTCAGGGGTATAACCACGGAATCCTCTTTGATCACCATGTAACCACATGAAATCACCATGTAATCTCATGAAATCACCATGTAATCCCATTGAATAACCATGTAATCCACTTGAATCACCATGTAATCCACTTGAATCACCATGTGAACCCAAGAAATCATCATTTAATCCTATGAAATCATCGTGTGTAATATCATGTAATAACTATTCAATAACATGAAATCCCATGTGATCTCATGAAATCATTATATAATCCTAAGAAATCACCATGTCATATCATGAAATCACCATGTAATTCCATGAGATATATATGCTATCTAAGTGTAATCCTATTAAATCACCATGCATCACATGTATCATGTTATTAGACGATATCGCAAGAAATCACCTCGTTATCACTCGCCAGCACCAATTAATCACATGGAATTATGCAATTCTATGAAATCACCATGTAATCCCATGAAATCACCGTTGAATCCTCATGTATTCCTACGAAATCAGTCTGAAAAATCATGAAATCACCATGTTATCCAATTGAATCACCATGTTAACCCACGCGCGAAATCATCATAATAAAATCCTGAGAAATCACCATATAATCACAGGAAATCACCATGTAATTCCAGGAAATCACTGTTTGATCACATGGAATCGCATTGCGATTGATTACATGGAATCACCACATCATCATATCATCCATGAAATCATCATGTTTTATCATGAAATCCTGATGTAATCCTTTAAATCACCATGTAATCCCATGAAATGATGATGATATCATCGTGTAATCCTATTGAATCACCATGCATCACATATGTATCATGTTATCAGGCGATATCACATTTTTATCTCATGCAACCATTCAATCCCATGAGATTAAGCAATCCTATGTAACCACCATGTAATCCCATGAAATCACCGTTATAATTCTAGTGTATTCCTATGAAATCACTATGAAAATCAATGAAATCAGCATTTAATCCCATGTAACCACCATATAATCCCATGAAATCACCATGTTATCTCAAAAAATCATCATGTAATTCCATTAAATCATCATCTTGAAATTGTTTTTAATCGTTATGTATCAGTGGTTACTCTCTAGCTTCATTCCTCAACATTTAGTAGTAACTGTTGTTTTTCCATTTTCTTTTCATAGATCAAAATATATGCAGATGTTACCCCCTCTGCCAATTCATTGTATAGCCCTAGATGGAGAATGTGCCACAATGCCTGTGATCTTCGAGGACCACTATCAGGATCCCTTCGATTTCACGAAAGAAAACCCCATCAAGGACAACGACTCAAAATCGATACGAAATATTGGTAGGTACCACGAAAAAATATTATGCACACCAACACAGGATGTATGTTCAATGTTCTAAGCATGTGTGTCTAGAGTACGAAAGCGCAGAACGGACATGATAACTTTTTTATAATTGCCAGTTTAAACTGGAAATTAGGTCAAATTGTCAGTTTGAACTGGCAATTATGGCTAATTGACAGTTCAAATTGGCATTTATCCCTAATTGGCCGTTCAAACTGCCATTTATTCCTAATTGCCAGTTTGAACTGTCAGTTAGCCCTACGTGTCAGTTTAAACTGGCAATTAGCCATAAATGCCAGTTCAAACTGGCAATTATTAGCCCTTAATGCCAGTTCAAACTGACAATTTGCCTTGATCGTCAGTTTAAACTGGCAATTAGCCATAATTGCCAGTTCAAACTGGCAATTAGCCCTAATTGCCAGTTCAAACTGGCAATTTCGAAAAAAAAATCATGTCCGTTCAGCGAACATAATGATATATTTTTTATAATTGCCAGTTTAAACTGGCACTTAGGGGTTATTGCCATTTTCAACTGGCAATTAGTGCTAATTGACAGTTTGAACTGGCAATTATGGCTAATTGCCAGTTCGAACTGATAATTAGGTCTAGTTTGCCAGTTTGAACTGGCAATTAGGGATAAATGCCAGTTTAAACTGGCAATTAGGGATACATGCCAGTTCAAACTGGCAATCAAGGATAAATGCCAGTTCAAACTGACAATTAGCCTTAATCGTAAGTTTAAACTGGCATTTATCCCTAATTGCCAGTTCAAACTGGCAAACTAGACCTAATTATCAGTTCGAACTGGCAATTAGCCATAATTGCCAGTTCAAACTGGAAATTAGCCCTAATTGCCAATTCAAACTGGCAATTTCGAAAAAAAAAATCATGTCCGTTCAGCGAACATAATGATATATTTTCTTTATAATTGCCATTTTCAACTGGCAATTAGTGCTAATTGCCAGTTCGAACTGATAATTAGGTCTAATTTGCCAGTTCAAACTGGCAATTAGAGATAAATACGTTTAAACTAGCAATTAGGGATAAATGCCAGTTTGAAGTGGCAATTAGCCAGTTCAAACTTGCAATTATAAATATCAGCTCTTTCGTACTAGAGCGTATGATTCGAATAGTTTTTTTTTGCTCTACAGTTGCCTTCCTTTCGTCTGCTGTTTCCATTGGTTGGTTTCTGGCCGCAATTTAGGTTCTATTCGAAATTTCAACATGTTAAATCGTTGTGATGATATCTATAACCGTGTTGTGGCTTTTTAATATCACACATTACCATTCGATCACTCGATACCATTGAGACAATATGTTCTCATCATTTTTGCATTCGTTAATGCGCTCTTAATGACCGCCAGGCTAATCAGAACATCACCGTTGTGTACAAAGATTTTCATCCGTCGCTTTCCCTCATCAGACTTAGACTTATTGGTGAAGCCGTCCAAGTCCCTGGACCTAGAACAAACCTGCACCTGCGGCATCGGCAACCTCTGGGAAACCCGCAGGAAAACCACCGAGACCGTTCTCGGCGACGATCAAACGTTCTCCGTGCCGGGCAGACACTGCAAATCGCTGGATCAACTGCGAATCCGAACGAAATCCTCGTCGCATCACTCGCTGACCAACATTCGAGACAATCGAGACGCGTGCAGCTGGTCCATGAGGAAAGCCGGGAAATCCCCGAACAAAGGCGCGTGCGCGGATCGGATGAAATCATCGCATCCGCAAAACTGTCAGACGATGATTGTGAAATCATCCAGCGCGATTGGTTCAGGTGGTTCCAGGAATTTCATCCGGCGCAAATCGGAACAGGGAATCGTAGCCAACGGGCATAGCGAGACGATGTGTCGGAAGGAATCGAAAAAATATCCAGGGTACGTACGATTGTTATGTTTGATTCGACAGATTACGATCAATATCTGTCGTAATCTGATGAGACTCGAGATGAAAGTTTGAAATATTCAAAAATTCTCTCAGATATTCTAGAACTCTCCCGGACTTCCCAGAACTTTCACTGCTAGAACACCCTCGGATTTTCCCGAACTCTCCTTGAGCTTCTAATTTCCCAAAAACTTTTTTTAAACTTCCCAGAATGTCTCCAAATCCTATAAGTTCACAAACATCTCAAAATTTCACGATTTCGTTCAAGTTCACTAGAACTTTGCAATCTTACCCAAACTTGATTGAATTCCTCACATTTTCTCGAACGAGTACTTCCCCAGACCTCTACGAATTCCTGAAATTTCGCAAAACTTCCTCAAACTTCCTAAAAATCCCCTAATTTACTCGATTTGTCCAAACTTTCTCAAGTTCTTTCGAACTTCCCGGAACCACCCCAGTTTTCGTAATCTCCCAGTACTCCTTCAACTCTCTCGGATTCTCCTGAATTTTCTCAAACTCCTTTTCCTTCTTGATCATCCACACCTCGGGAAAGGTTGATGTTTTCATGAAAATCTGGTCCTTCAAGTATCATATGTCAAAACGTCGTTGCGGCCATCTTGTCTTGATTCCGATCTAATTACTCTACTGAACTCTAGTTCTTCCTATTTCCGAAATTCCCTAAATATCATTACATTTTCCATTCCCTTAATACCTTTATACTTGTCCGGACTTTCTCGAACTTCCTACGATTACTTCGCACTTTCCTCGAACTTCCTAGAACTTCTCATACATTTCTGAAACCTTCATATTTCCCAAATTTCCTTGAAATGTACTAAATCCTCTCAAACTTTCCACAAACTCACTCTTACTTGTGCACTAATTTCCCATGGTTATTTTTTTCACCTGTATGATATATGACGTATGACATATAACGTATGACATTTGATCTATGGCATATGACGTATGATACATGACATAAGACAAATGACGTGTGAAAACAATGTAGCAAAGAGTAAAAAACATGAAAAACATGAGAGAAGAAGGGTGTAAAACGTGAAAAACAGATCGAAGCGGATATTTCATACTCTCCCTCATGTTTTCTCCTCATTCAATCTGTTTAACATCAAATGTCAGACCTGTCATAAGTGAATACTGACCTAATTATTCATTATTTTAATTATTATGTATTATCCACAATCGTCTGACTTTTTCTTACAAACGGAGTTAATTTATTCGATTTGTTGTTGTTGAAGTATACTTTATAATTGTTTGAGAGTGTTCTTGGTTCCTTAAAACTTTATTTTGTAATGTTTTTCCTCTTTATCGTCGTTGTGTCTTTTCAATTATAAAACGAACAATATTATTTGAATGACCAAAGAAGGAAAATAAAAAAAAACTCATTTGAGAATTGAATGGCGTGACATATTGAAAAAAAGTTGGATAATTAGAAGCTGTGAGTTTCGATATTGCCAAAAAAAAAGTGACTTCCTCCAGGTCCAAAACGAACGGCCGACATTGGCAGACCACCTCCCCGAGCACTTCGACAGAGAGCATAAATCTCGAAAACCCACCGACAGGCCTGACAGCCGGGCCGAACGATCGCCGGCCCGCGCGAAGGAGTCGCAGCACGCCGTGCCTGGCGCCGGACCAGCGCCGGCCGGACCGGCGCCGGCCTGCCGGCTCGGCCACCGAATCGCTGCCGAACATCGTCGCCAAGTTCGAGGAGGGACTCTATCCGGAATTGGAGTTTTACGGCTCTTCCAGCTCCGCTACCAGCGAAAGGAGCGAGTGGTTATCTTCTAACAGTAGTTCAGTAGGTGAGTGCCAGGAAATACATTCCGGATTCGGGATATTTCGTTGATCCTCGACTCAAAATTCATGATGAACCGAAGATCTCTGGCAAATTGAAATCAACTGTGAATTCTGTCTCTGAACCATTGGTTATGAACTATCTGAAGTGAACTGTTTTTGAACGTCAACTTTTTTTCATATCCATACCAATTTTTTTTTGTCAAGATACTTGGAAACTTATGAAAGCGCTGAACATGATGGATTTTTTTTTAAAACCGTCAGTTTGAACTGGCAATTATGGCTAATTGCCACTTAAAACTGGCATTTATCCCTAATTGCCAGTTTGAACTGGCAATTAGACCCAATTGTCAGTTTTGCAGAACAGCCAAAGTCATGATATGTTTTTTATAATTACCAGTTTGAACTGGCAATTGGGGCTAATTGCCATTTTGAACTGGCAATTATGGCTAATGGCCAGTTTAAACTGAAACTTTAGGGCTAATTGCCAGTTTAAACTGGCAATTAGGGATACATGCCAGTTCGAACTGACAATTATGGCTAATTTTCATTTTAAACTGACAATTAGTGCTAATTGCCAGTTCAAACTGGCAATTATAAAAAAAAATCACCATGTCCGCTCAGCGCTTTCGTAGAAACTCCTTTCCTCACTAATTATCCCAATTCGTAGCTCATGTAAAGAATGCTGAATATGAACAATGCGAAAAATATGGTCAGCATGTTGAACATACTTTCACTTTTGATAGCAAGTCTCGCTTTCTAAATGTTTTTTTTGATGCAATTAATATTAGTATGCACTGGTCGCAGACTTTTTTGGTGATTAGTTTCATGATTGAGATATTGGTTTTTCATGTACTGGAATTAAAGTATAAACTGACTCAAATATTCTTATACCTCTCGATTTAGCTTTTTCCTCAATAATATTGGTTCTTTATAATACCTTCTATTGATTATTCTGCCCTCTTTACGTTTAATCTTGAGCTACTATGTTCTGCTGTTGTATTTTTTTATATGGTCATCCAATTTCCAAATTTCATTTTTTTGTTCACTGAACTCTTTCCTGATGTTTACAACCTCCAAAATCTTATGAAAAATTCCATTACCTGCTTCCTCTCCCAACAATCTACCTTTGGCTCACACTATGTTTCTTAGTTATTTCAGGTTTTCCTTTCCTGCTGTCAAAAGATAAATAAATGATGATCGAACAAAAAGAAGTGCAAGAAGTTTTTTAATAGAAGAAATATATTTTTCAGCATCCAGTTCAGATGTAATGAACCCCATTGCTGCCATATTGAATGTCGGAATGATCCAAAAGAAGCTGTACTCCAATTCGGTTGGCAAGAGGAGCAAAAGCAAAAAAGCTCGAAGCGAAACTTCATCAAATGACAAATCAAAAAAGCTTATTGTAGATAGCGACAGTTCGAACAACGGCACTAGCACATTTTATCAAAAACAACTTGTATTTCCTTCTTCGATAAAAGGTACGTTTTGCACAGCATGATCGTTAAATTCAAATGGCTTTTCTATTTTGGCTAGAATTGAGTATATAAGCGAGCGTTAAAACTGAAATCAATAATGAAATTAAAAAAAAAATTACTTTTGTAAAAAAAGTCTTTATCAGTCCATTTAGTTCTCTGAACAATCCTCGGAAATAACATCCCAACAGGAAGTTCAAAAGTTATTTCTGATATGAAATCCTTTGACTATTAAATATAATAGCCGTAGAAAAAGTATAGTGTAAAACTCGCCGCCCAGAATCCCTCATTCCGTACTCGTTGTATAATACACTAATTTTCAATTTCAAAAATGTTGTCTATTCCTAGGCTGTGAATCCAATCAAAATAGCGTATATGAAGTGTTCGCCCTACCGCCGCCCAAACAATTCAGGGACCTGGAGGAATCTCCCTCCAGTTCGGCAACCAACGGCACTAACAACGAGGAGGAGGAGGAGGAGGAAATCAACGCGGTAGATAACCTCCTGTACCACGTGGTGGACACTAGAACGAACCTCCAACGTTCGCCAAGAGTTCAGAAACGTCGAAGTCAAACAGAAGGTGAACAACCCGAAATCAATCAATCAATTAATCAATCAATCAATCAATCAATCAATCAATGAATCAATCAATTAATCAATCAGTCAATCAATCAATTAATCAATCAATATACAGGGTGTTCCGGTGATCATGTTACAAACTTCTAGGGTAGATGAAACACACGAAAATAATTCATATTTCAACGTAATAATTGGTATAAGACCAATAATTTATTATTGATTGGATTTAGCCATTTTCGGAGGAAACGGTGACAGATAGCGATTTTTACAAGAGTACCTTTTTTATGTAAACGGCATTGGAGAATCATAATCAGATATAAAAATGGTAAGAAATTGAAGCCTAAGAGGAGTAGGGTCAAATTTGCCCAAATACCCCCCTGGTTTGTACGCCCCTGGTTAAAGGTGACAAAATCCGGAAGGCTCAATTTGATGAACCTACGAACTAGATTTCATGTCCGAAAAATGGTTGCGATAGCTGCAATAGTACCGAAGCTATAAAACGAAAAGTAGTTTTTGGAGGTCATCTTCGAAGGGCCCTAGCTCCCTGGAGAAGCGTTTCCAGACCCATGTTCACATGAACTTTTTTTCTTATTTTCGTGTGTTTCATCTACCCTAGAAGTTTGTAACATGATCAACGGAACACCCTGTATACATCCATAACAGTGAATCTATTAATAAATCAAACAATTGATGGATGGATCATCGATCGATCAATAGATTATTCAAGCAATCATTCAATCGATCGATTTATCAATTATTCAATCAATAATTTTTTCACTAGCAGATATCATGAGAAAGAAAAATTAACACTTCATTTCTGTATTTGCTCACTACTCTGAATTGATGCACCGACATTGTGTTCGTTAACAAGAGTGTTTCTTCTTCTAGCTCTTAATCTAAATGTAAAATCCACCTCAATGAATCTCATCAAAGTATGTTTTCGGAATATAAACGAATAAATGTGAGGGAGTAGAAAAACATTCCCATAAAACCAACTTATGGAAAACTCTTCGAATTCCTTCGTGAAACTGTCATTAGATTAGAATAACGTAGATCTACTAAGTAAATCACTTTGTTCCGAGACATAATCTTCCTTCCAGATCACACTTTCCGCAAAGACCACCCAGACGTCCTGGAGACCTTCATCGAAGCCAAAACAGAGTTCAAGCGTCAATTAAACTTCCCCGGCCTGCTGTACTCCGATCTAGACAGATTCGCCTCCACGGTGCCGTATTTCCACATCAGCGACGAGTTCCGAATATTCTCGCCCGAGGGCATGCACCTCGTGGTGTGCGTCCACGGGCTGGACGGCAACAGCGCCGATCTGCGATTGGTCAAGACCTATCTGGAGCTGGGCCTGCCGGGAGCCTACTTGGACTTCCTCATGTCGGAGATGAACCAAGGCGATACTTTCAGCGACTTTGAAACCATGACTGATCGGTGAGTTTTCATTTGGAATGAAGAACATCCTGTACCTTCATCTCCTTCATGTATTGTGACTGAATCTGAAGTTTGTAGTCGTTAGATTCACCAAGAAAGTTGTCAAATCGTTCCTTATCTTGCTGGTTTCTTCAGTTCCATTCAGTCAATTCCATGAATTCTAGCCACCATTGTGTCTTTCTCATTCGAATGGTTCTTGTCCGTTTTGGACCTTCACAAGGCGATTGGAAGGAATTTCACTTCCGGCACAAGAAAAAGCCAAAATGTTTGCAGAAAATTCTTGAAAACTCCAGATCCACGAGGCCAAGACCATTCCAATATCTCTTCCATCGATAACCATATATGCTTGAGATTGTCCTTGGTTCTCGAAAAATGTGCGCCGGGACCAACACCAGTTCTTTGCAAGTTGTTCACTCATTCATACAAACTTGGTTCATTTATTTCTAACGGGAAAAGAGGTAGATTCCAACCTATTCCAAAAAAGGGGAAATAAATTCCTGCCTACAATCGAGAAACATGGGTAGTCCCTGGCAAAGCATTTGACGTTTGGCACCAAGGCCGCCTAGAGAAACTTTTTTGTCATATGGTTCCCCAACTATGTCGATATTTCTATCGATTTTCCTCGCAGATAGATCTTTCTATATGTATATAAAAACTGGACCTGGTCTTTTGATTCTTTCCACAGAAGACTCTATTCTATCCCATTCTGATATAAAAATGACGTTGGTAGAGTATGTACCCAACAAATGTCGAAAATGTCACAAATCAAATTTGGGGAAAATAGTAACGCCAAAATCATTCATTGGAAATGAGATCATACTGATCTGATAATAATAATAATATTTATTCGTCCTTCAAGATCATTTACATGATATAGGATAAGTCATATCTATAGTTATGAGTCACTAAAGTAAGAAGTATATATATACTCGAAAAGTAAATAAATAGAGGTATATAAAACTGTAGAAACTAAAAATCCACACAACATTCACGAATACAAAATAAAGTGAAATACATGGTAATCATCATCAAACAGCTCGATGATAGTCATCAACATCATGAAAACACGCATCCACTAAGAAAGATTTCAGTTTTTTTTTGAAAATATTGATATTCTTTATTGATTTGATATATTCTAGTAGGTGGTTGTAAAACTTGACACCAATGAAATCTGGTGATCTTTCAAAAAGTGCTGTTGAATGCTTCGGTACTGTTAGAAAGCTTCTCTTCCTGGTTGAGTATTTATGGTAATCCGAGTTGGATGTGAATTTTTTTACATTACGTTTGACGTACAAGAAAGTTTTATACGTATATATAGAAGGAAGTGTTAAATTATTATGGCTTCTGAAATGTATTCTACAGGTTCGTATCCTTTCTATATTGAATATCATTCTAATTATTCTCTTCTGTAGAATGAAAACTTTATTTGTGTTTACTACATCTCCCCAAAGTATGATATTGTAAGACATATGTGAATATACTAGAGCGTAGTAACAAATTCAGTAACTGATCAGGAGTAGAAATTGATTTCAGTTTAAGAATTGCGAAATAAGCACTATTCAGTTTTTTGCAGACGTGTTCTACATGTGATTTCCACTTCATATCACTGTCCAAAAGTACTCCCAAGAACTTAGTTTTATCAGATAACATTAAAATCTCAGTATTCGCCATTATATTATAAAATTGCATGCATATAGTTTTTTTTGAGTTGACAATTGAAGAATTTCTATAGCACCAGGTTGTGAATTCTTTTGATAACTTATTCACGTTTGTTACAAATTCAGAAGGAGATGAAGCACAAGTCTGCATATAAAACCATGTTTTCGGAATTGATGTGATCCGGCATATCATTTATATATCACAAGACTATTAAAGGACCTAAAATTGAGCCTTGAGGTACCCCAACCTCAATGTTTCCTAGTGAAGATTCGATATTTCCAATTTTGACATAAATTTGTCAATAGTGCAAGTAACCAAGACGAGAAATTACATTTTGCTGTTGGTCTCGTTTGTGAACGTTCGATTTTCCATAGGTTGATTAGCGAAATCTTGCACTATCTCGACGTCAGCAGCATCAGGCCAACGAGAATCAGCTTCGTCGGACATTCCTTGGGCAACATCATCATCAGGTCGGCGTTGACGAGGCCCCAGATGAAATTTCTGCTGCCGAGGTTGCACACATTTCTGTCGTTATCAGGACCGCATTTAGGGACGCTGTACAATAGCAGCGGATTGGTCAACATGGGTGAGGATATTTTGTAGAATGAACTCAATGTTAACTTGGAATCATCAGAACAGCTACAGCGACCACTGAGACAATTCAATCTCAGTCTGATCTCATCCGTAGCTTCTTAATACGTCCTTTTTATACCCACTAGATTTGTCAAGAATTGTTCCAGTCAAGAATTTAGGCAAACCCAACATACTCTTGCTAGATCTGGTGGAAGAAATTTTTGTCATACGGTTACCGCCTCAGCTATTTTCCTGATATTTACGACCACCAAACTTCCAAGAAAGATTCCAATACTTTACCCCTTTCTGAACATTCTACTGCTAGCTCACAAGATGTTCTATGAACATCGAAGGTTTTCTTCGTGTGTGATCGAAACAGAAAAAAATCTGTTATGATTTTTCAGAATTTCCGTTACATGAACACTATTTATCCAAAGAAAACTCTCAACTGGTGATATCTGCGATTTTTCATTTCTTTTGAAATGATAGCAATTCGTGTAATGCTTGAAAATTTCGCATATTTGTGAATTTTTGGAAGTCCTACGTATGCTAATCGGATGTTTTTGGTGGCATTTTGAGAATCTCTTCAGATCTAAACTTTCTGATGTGGTTTAAAAATGAAGACGGGGTGAAAATACGGGTGTTGAAACAGTTTTAATCTTAAACAAAAGCGTTCGTTGGTGTAACAACAAAAACATACGAAAGCGCTGAACGGACATGATGACCTTTTTTTATAATTGCCAGTTTGAACTGGCAATTAGCACTACATGTCAGTTTGAACTGGCAATTAGCCCTAAGTGTCAGTTTAATTTGGCAATTAGCCATAAATGCCACTTCAAACTGTCAATTAGCCCCAATTGCCTTAATTAGCCTTAATTAGGGCTAATTGCCCATTTGAACTGGCAATTAAGGATAAATGCCAATTTGAAGTGACAATTAGCCATAATTGCCAGTTTAAACTGACAATTAGGTCTAATTGTCATTGTAACTAATTGTAATTGGACCTAATTGTCAGTTTAATCTGACAATCAGTGCTAATTGCCAGTTCAAACTGGCAATTATAAAAAAAAAGTCATCATGTCCGTTTAGCGCTTTCGTGCAAACATATTTTTGGAAAAATTCAAAATGATTATAGGGCTAGTCGGAAAGAGGATGAAACAAATATTTCCTTTCGGTTCAGGCGAACAACCAAACCTCTCGATTTTGTGTTCCAGGTATGTGGTTCATGCAGAAATGGAAGAAATCCGGCTCGCTCTTGCAACTCTGCATGAAAGATTCGTTAGATCCGAGGCAGTCTTTTTTGTACAGGCTCAGCCAACTGAGCACTCTGCATCATTTCAAAAATATCCTGTTGTGCGGTTCAAGTCAAGACAGGTGAGTTTTTGCAAGAAGAAAGAAAGAGGGTTCTTCGTTCTTCAAGCGCAAAATCAAACAATACTATCGATATATCGATAAACAGGGTGATTCATCTAAGAATGCGAATAAAAGAATCAGTATCACGAGAATTCTGGTTTGTTGGTGGACTTTGGTGCTAGTCTTAGTACAATCAAAGGACACGGTGGATGGAAGTCCAGTACAGTACATTGCGGATCAAATATTAGCAAAAACTTCGGCGGATAACATTGCTTTCTACCATCTGGTACAACTTTTACAAAAATAAATTCTTTCACATCTACCCATGAGACTGGCCATGGAGTTTGTTCTTATAATTGTAGTTTCACTAATTGTACGTTCAATTGAATAAACACTTCATTTCGAAATAAAAATAAATCAGCACTAGTGCTAAAAGTGTCATAAAATTTCAGACACTGATAGCATGCTTTGAAAATTATACTTTTATTGACGTTTGTAGAAATAATGAATCAGAATGAGACTTGCAAAAACAGATGAAATTGGTAGGCAATACGGGAAACCTCAACACAAATCGGAAGCTCCAACTCAGGTCTAGGAGAATTCCCGCAGACGAGCTCAAGCTGGTCACCCCTACACTGTCAGGCTCGAGACCTGTCGAACATCGCTATACCAAGCATCGTTCATCATTAGAACGGCAAATTTGTGGAATTCTTTGCCTAGTGAAGTCTTTCCTGATGCTTACAACCTCTAAACTTTCGAGAAAAATTCGATGTTCCTCAAACATTATAGGTTTCCCTTTCGTGTCGTCAACAGATAAAAAAAAATCCTTCTTTCCTCCGAAGTACCGTCGAAATGGACCGATCCATCTATCTACCTCTTCCAGATACGTCCCGCTACATTCGGCGCGCATCGAGCTGTGTCGAGACTCTCTCAAAGACACCTCCGACCAGGGGGGCGTTTACCGCGACATGGTGCGCAACATCCTCGCGCCCATCGTCGCCCAGAAGCAGCTGAAGCTGCTGCGCTACGACGTCCACCACGCCCTGCCCAACACCGCCAACGCCCTCATCGGCAGGGCCGCCCACATCGCGGTGCTCGACTCGGAGTTGTTCATCGAGAAGTTCATGGTCGTCGTCGGCATCAAGTACTTCCGCTAGACCGGACTTTGGTTAATTTTTATAAATAAAGGTCTTCTTCGTCGAAGCTGTTTTTTCTTTGTTCTTTGCCGAGGCGATTCACGCGATAGGCTTCTCGAGCTTAGGAACCGAGGATATAAAATTTAAAAAAGACGGGGCCGTAGCACAATGGTCGAGGTGTTTGATTCGCGATCGAGCTGCCGGTACGGTAGTGGGTTCAAATCCGGCCGCGGCTGTTGATTTTTTCTCTAAAATTAAGCAAGGGTTCAGCGATTTCGATCCTGGGAGTGTCGATACACATTCCTCCCCAGGAGTGGTTGGCGGAGTTCACTATAAAAACTCCTCCCGCTCTTAAGCTTCGGCTTATGGGAAGTTGGATTACGACGTAGAAGAAGCGATTGATAAAAAAAAATAATAATATTCTCTACTAGATGCGTCCCATCGACACTCATGAGTAGCATTGAAACGACAAGAAAAAGAAAAAACTGTCGATTCGTCTGAACGTGCAACGAAGAAGGTGCGTTTTTGCCAACAGTCAGTTGTCAATTTGAAATTTGTTCGACAATATTCGATAACTCACCTATAAAATGATATATTCGGATATTTTTTGAATCTATAGTACAATTCATCTCGTTCAAAGTTTGAAAATTCTTCCTTGACTTGATGGGCTGAACGAACTAGAATTTTTGATAATCAAACAATAAGTAAAACTGAGTCTCTCTCTTTTAAGACACTTAAGGATCAATAAACTTCGTTAATCAATAGAGTTGAGTGAATAATCTCACACTATCAACTCGATTCGGATAAAAATAAGTGATAATGTCGTATTTCACAATGGCATGACACATCCAATTGTTTTGACAACGCCAACAGCCAGACGATTTCTGATCGCTGCTTTTCTTTCTTATAGTCATTTCAGTCAATCTAGTAGAGAAACTATATTATCATATCTTTGTTAGAAACATCTGAAAGAAAGTTAAGGACTTCAAAAGGCTACTGGAGCCAATGAAAATATTAAAAACGCAGATTGGGATAGGCTTCATAGGCACTACCAGTCACTGGAAATATTTGTGTGCTTGTGAAAGTCTAGTCGAGCCTGTGGAACATATAAGAAAACTGGAAACTGGAAAAGGCACCGTAGGCTTTGCCTTGGGAACTGCCAGCTACTAGTATCGTCAGCATCAAGTGCCTCCGGGAGACCGGATTTTGGTTGATTTTATAAAAAAAAAATCGTATTCTTTGTTGCAGCTGGTGGCTGTTTTTTTTTATATTCCTTTCCTAAAATTTCGACATCTATGACCAATTCACCAATTTTTGATCTCGAATAGAATTTTCTGACAAATGGATATTAAAAAAGTTACACGTATGGTGCAATCTTTTCAAAACGGTATGTTGATAATGCTTGATGATCTGTTCAATAAACAATTATTTTCTAGGAAATCGTTATCATATCTCGAAATTCATAGACTGCAAGATCAGACAAAAGATGTATCATCACGTATACTTTAGATTTTATCGTTTTTCCATAAAACCGAAATCCGTTTCATTTGATACAAAACAATGTGAGAGAAAAAAAGCAATCAGGATGAGCGACTAGTGCATGAACATTAAAAGGCTAGTTGGATTTTGTCCATATCCTGAATGACCTAGCTGAGTAAGACCATTGATATCCCGAACGTTTATACTTCGTTGAAACAAAACGAGGATTTGGAGATTTAGATTTTTTAGCTATTAAACTCGAATGGAATCTATGATGTATTTTTCCAACCTAAAAAAGGTTACAGCAGATTTCAAAAGCAACATGAAAAATTATAAAAAAATGTTATATGTTATTATACAAATGAATTTAATGACATTATAATACATGAATGTTCAAAAACTTGGTCATTGAAACGTATAATCCGTATAAACCTGAAGCATAAAAATGTCGGCAAAAACGGCAATTCCCTTTTCAATGTTTTGCCGGTCGTGAGTATATTTTTGTTCTATCAAATTTGATAATTTTTTTTCGATGCATCAAATCTATTCCTCGCTTTTTGCACCAAATAATCCGTTTACAAAGGCGTTTTTTTTTCGGGAACGATAACTATGTCAAATCGGCCTTGTTTCGTTTTCATTGAGCCACCCAGTATACTTGAAACGGTCAAAAACTCGGGGATCACAAGTGCTAACCACAAATGATGGTAGAGAGGTAGTAGTACCGTTTGCCACATGATGAAAGCTATGATATTCGCAAAAACGAATCGATTAGCTTCGTCTCAAAAATTAAAATAATGACCTCATACCTTATTGCACTTATTACCTTTCATTTTTCAGATCAATACAAGAAAAATGTATTAAAAATAAATTTTACTCATTTTCAATATTAACGAATCCCTTCGAAGAATCAGTTTTCTACTACATATTTGTCTCAATAGTAGACCAAAACATGAAATTTCAACTAGCTTTTTACATACAATGGCAATTGGACTCACAGAGCTGCTGTTGAACTTGAATTGTGACAAATTGAGTGATGTAATTTTGAGAGAGGAGGAAGGAATTTGAAATACTTCACGAGGTAAAGAATTCCACTTATTATCAGTGGGTACACTGTACGCTTATATGGGTACACTGTACGCTTATATTTCCCATTTTGTGGAAATATCGCTGATTCGTGGGAGCAAGGAAAAACACATAAAAGTTGGAGAAAATTATGATATTTTTTTTTCATCTCTGTCCTGAAATTCCAAAATATACAATTTGAAAGTAGACAGCATCCCTAAGATATCTCTAGAACATCAAGACATGCCAAGGCCATGAATTTGTCACGTTTCGTCAAAAAAATAAAATAAAATAATAAAAATAATTGAAAATAATGGATTGAAAAATTTTGATGGTGACTCAAGTTTGGAACTTTGTCAATGCCTCTCACTCAAATGCTGAGTATGAACGAATTTTTCCATAGTTTCTGATGTGACTTGGGAATTCTGATATCAATGAGACTGTTCTTAGGTACCATTTAATTAAATATTTAAATAAAATAAATATAACACTCATTCCCTAAAACGAACAGAGAACAAAAAAATACACTTAGCTGAGTATTCAAATATGACACTTAGTCTTTTTGAAAGTGAAAGACATCTCATCGAATACCTTATTAGTCATCTATTACCACAGCTGGAGTTAAACCTGTGATTAAACCTTTGGACTCTATTGGGCACTCCATTTTCCACAAAAGTATCGGGCAAACTAGGACCTGGATCCTGAAAAATAAAACAAAAATAGGAAACAACTATCTATCAGTGCAAAAACGTTTGCTATTATATTTTTCAGTAAAAGCTTCAAAATGTTTTCATGAATTAATGTATTAATATGACAATTCCGATTCCGACTCCTGATCAATACTTGAGATTGAGTCAAAGGTCAAAATCAACTCAACCAACCATACATGTTAACCAACCTCAGCACTATCACCATCACTCGATTCTGTTATCAGCAAAAGCTTGTTCTCTTCTGCCTCAATATCAATAATGCCACCCTTCTTCTTCTGATAAATGAACAGCTGCCTCATATCTTCCTGCAATTTTCTCAAATCGCTGGTCATTTGGAAATTTTGAGCATTTTCTAGATCTTTGGGTGGAAGAGCAGATTTCAGTACTTCCTCATCACAATTGATGATTTCTCTACAAACCGGACAGATTGCCTGAGAAAAAATTAACATGAATCAATCTTCAACATATATTCCTCTGAAGTTCCTTGAAGTTAGTTTACTCTCTGCCAAATTGCCTGATTGAAGAAACTGCAGTTACAAGCAAGAATTTCTGAAAACGAAAAATATTTGCCAGCAAGCAATGCTGGTAAGTACAACTGTTTTGTTTTGAAATGGTCAACAATGACAGTCATTTCCTCACCCTGGCTCAAAGGATAAAAGAGGCTGTGAGTGAATATTCACCTCAAATTCTTTGGCAGACTTTTGCCAAGCAGGTAATTTATCCTGTTCCTCTTGAAAATGTTTCTTTGTGATGATAAGATGATTGGCCAAACAATAGGAATGGAAATAGTGGAAACATGGAGTTTTGGTGAAGACATCTCCGTCTGAAAAACCGTACAAGCACACTGCACATTGACAGGTAGGCAAGTTGCTCTCAGTCAGACATTCTCTAATCAACTGAAAAATAAATCAATACAATTGAGTTTGCTCTGCTAATGCAAAAATAATATGTAATTATTCTTGCACACCATATACATGTAAGAGTAATTTTTTTCTTGAAGCGTGAACCTGAAGTTCAGAAAATAGATCATCCAAATTGTAACTGATTTTGTAACAAGACGTTGAATGCATTATGTTGAATAATTATTCTTACTTCAATGAGTTCATACAGAACAGGCTGTCCTAAGAATTCTCTACATTTGTCTTTGATGGCTTTTTGGATACTGTTAATTGTGGAATCATCCAAACCTCTGGGATTTCTCAGTTGGACGAAAGGTTCGCAATCAGGATAGTTTTCAGGCAGGTTCACTTCCAAAGTCACACAAACATATTGTTTATCTACTTCATTGGCAGTCGAGGGAAATATTGTAGTCTTGACTAGTTCTGGACGATTCCTAGAAGGTGTTGAGTTGAAAATGCGATTAAACTCAGGTGTATTACATACTCATCGTCGTAGGAAATGGTAATATCATCCAACAAAATAGCTTCCAATACTTCCAATTCCTCTCGAACACTGAAAATCTTATGTACATTAATTTTTCATGAATTTTATCGTCTTACCTTTCATTCAGCGACATTCTACCAGTTGGTAAAGCAAAACGGGATCAATCGATACAATTTTTAAAGTAGAAATAAACATCACAAACCCTTACCAACCCAACCACACATCAATAATAAAAACCATGAACCAAAACTCATATGTCATATAATCGAAATGACATTGACTTCAATGACACCTACCTGCTAGAACTGAGATGTTTACAAGATGGTATCCATAGATCTTGTATTGCCTTTTTACCTTCTTAGAAAATTTACTGTGATGCTTCTCGATCTCCTCCGACTTTTTTCGATGGAATGTTTACTTCATTTTCCAAATAATAGCACAGAAGCTTTGATAATAGTGTGTAATTTGTGCACACACGTCTTAATGGTACGTGATGGTGCGCTGGGTTTCCTTGAGATCTGACAACACTCCTAGAGACATGCCATAGACTAGAGATGGGCACATAGATCAAAAAACATTGAAACTCGAAAATGTCATCTAGAAATACAAGATATCGATGTTCCTCATTATCGATGATAAGTTGCTCAATACCAGTGTGTGTGGAAATACTACTATATAATACCACTGATATCCAAAGAATATGATATGATATTTAAATTATTAGGAAGCCCAAATCACGATATATAATCACTAGGGCCGGTTGTTCAATGGAAGTTGAACCGCTGATTAAGTGAACCAGGTTTGGTTAATGTTACTATAAATGAAAGCATCATGCATCTTTGGGTTATGTCTGATTTGAGTCTGATTGAACAACCGGATATTATTTACCCACCTCTACTTCGGACAAGGCGAAGGTCATGATGAGGTAATTCATGAGAGTTAACATTTTTAGCGAATAAAAATTGAAACATGTTATTTTTTATTTGGGGACTGTACAAGATTCGACTCGTTCAAGGTCTCGTCTCTCGAGGACTATGGTCTAGACATGTTGTCTTTATTATTACCGTTATCAGTGTCATCATAGATCACCCTATAGTCGGCTTCTTGGACCGTTATCTTTTGGTTCCTGATAATTCCTCAGGAAGATAAGCATAGACTGATTTTCATATAAGTCTATGGAAGGTAGGAATTCCTCATACCTGGTCCTGAAGTTCAATTTACCAGTTCATCCTGCCTTGCGGAAGGTTATATTTCAAGATCTCTGTCCTGACGTTAGTCATCTTCTCGACCACTACTACTAGCCATTAATTCATTGAAAATACAATTCAATAATAGTACTTGAAACATGGATGAGATGGATGGGAACTGCATCGGCAGGGGGAAACAAGAAGCAGCATGCAGGTGAAGAAATCTTTATACACTAAATATAGTTGGAGTATGTGCTAGTACATCATATTTCTATTTTCAATAACAATGTCATATTTTGACATGACATTTTTTTAATATAACACCCTGTATATTATATCATATCTCAATAGATGAATTTGTTTCTGTTTCCATATTAATTATCAATAAAATATTTTGAGAAAAGTAAATTAATGTGTACCAACTAAGAAATTATGGTTAATAAGAAAAAAATATCAAACTTTTGTATTCACTATTTTCTGCTAACTTTCTGAAAAAAACTCTGTAGGTGGGGCGGGAAAATATAATAAGAGAAATATAGTAGAGGCCTTGGATTTTCAAGTTTTTTCGAACACATCATTTCAGAACAAAATTAAAATCGATAAATAAATAAAATTGTGGACCACACTGTACGAACATTAGTATGAAAATTTGGGTTGCTCACCAATGTCCTTAGGATTTGTTCCAAAATTAAAATCACGAGTTGTATAGTTATATGTTATATTATTGAGTTAATTATATTTTGCAATTTCAGTGACACAGGTGATATCAATAGGAGTGGTCAAATTAGAACTATAGAACTGCCAAAAGGGACAGCTCTCATGTCTTCCAGTGAACATGCCTTGTATTACAATATGAGTCACGAAAGGAGAGGACTGGCATACATATTCAATCACGAAAAATTTGACAAATGCCCAGAACGTCACGGTACTGATGTTGATTCCAAAAAACTGGCATCGTGTTTCAGATCACTGCAGTTTGATGTACATTCTTTCAGAGATCTCAAATTGGCTGAAGTCAAAAACCACGTAAGCATGGGTAAGATTTGATGAAAGAATAAGTGTTTGTAGTGGAATCCATGTCTTGGAAAAAAATATATATATATTCTAGGTATGAGAAAAGAGATATTTCTCGCACAATATTCTTTCTACAACGTCAAAAAAGAAATTTATAAGTTTTGCACTCATTATGGGCGGATTTTTTTCATCTTTTTGACAACACGAAAGGTAAATCTATAATGTTCAAGGTATTAGTCAGCAGTAGAATGTTATAATTGATTTGTTTATGAATTTAATAAAATGAGAAAAACTACCTGGTATAGATCTATCTATTTGCGCCTTGAACAGATAGTATTTGAATGAATTCAATGAATTTTCATTACATAGACACTACTGGATATAATTTCACATGAGCCCTATTATAGTTTTATATGCAACTTTTATTATGGTTAGAACCAGTTCTACATTTAATGCCGTTTATCTTACTCACTAGTAAGGGAAAAAAATCAGCGGGAGAAAAAAGTTGTGTTTCCATAAACAAACTAGATGCATGATTAATACACTTCAATATATATCTGTCCCAAGAAAATTCCATCAAACCGATTATATTTAACTTGTTTCTCAATAATAATAATAATAATAATATGTCTTTATTTATACCAATGGTACAAAAGGGCGGAATTCAGCCACACACATTCGAAGAATGTAGGAGGCTGCCTATTCGATATCGATGATTTCTCTGAAATCACTCTAATCTTATCAAAGATAATACGAAATTTGATTGAAAAAAATATTCATTTCCGCGAAAACCGTTTCATTTTTCTTTGACAAAGTTACAAAAACAAACCGAATCAAAAAATAACGAATTTATCTATACGAGTCACTGTGGGACGAGTGATTTATTAATTTTTTCAACTCATTTGTAAGAAAAATAATACCACCATATATGATAATACCACATCAGTATTTTATCAAACTTAACGAAGAAATCTCACTACAGATATTACAATTCCACTCAAATCGTATGCGAGCATATGATCGTATTTTGAATAGGACCGCTAGAAATCATACGATTCTGAGAGTAATGTGTGTTGCATACCTTCTGTACGTCAATTTCAGGACATTGTTGAAACATCTAGAAGTCATTTAATCTCAATGATATTTCTTCCGAAAGTGTACAAAATATCATACTTTGGGACAAGATCAGATAGAGATTAATCGGGTCACTTTTGTCAAGAAAACTTTTGTGTGGTTATCCTAGGGTACGCATTGCTATTCGCTTGAAGAATAAAAACGTCAGCTCTTGACATGTGAAAAATATACTTATGAACAGAGAGTAATTTACTCTCTGGTATCAAGTCAGAACACTTTTTTTTCTCATCGAACATATGAACATGGTCATTTAGTATATACGTCCAAAATTTCATTTATTTTGACAGACGCATTATATTCTTCAGAGATAATGTAATCATTTTAATATAAAAATTAATTTCAGCTGTCAACTCTAATCACGAAAATTATGACTGTTTCGTAATGGTAATCCTTACACATGGGGATGTAGATATACTGTGGGCACAAGATAAGAGCTACAATCCTAAAATAGAGATTTTCAATGAGTTCACTTCGGACAAATGTCCGAATCTAGCAGGTAAGGTGAAGCATTTTGTTTTAAAATATAACACAAACTCACTGATCAAAAAATAATTATTTTCTTGTATTCGAGTACACTCACCCTTGGTTGACACTTATTTATCGGATGATTGAACTTACCTGTAAGGAAAACTCAAATTAGCTGGAAAGTTACATACAGCAAGATAAATATTTATAACGGACAGATCTCTATGGAAAATTTTCATCATCAAATTCACTCTATGGATACTGAATATTCTAGATTAAACAATTTCAAATTGTCCTGAAAACAAAGCTCTTTCATATTAGGTAGAGATTTGTCCCTTTCAGTTTCTTTTACAAACTTATACCTTAACTCTCCGAATGCATTCAGGAATCCTCAAAACGTAGGCACACAAAAGATATCTGGTACACACACTTTAGGTTAATGAAAATGTCCATTTATTTTATCACCTTATTTAGAAACTTTGGTAGGTCCTCATCATCTTTTGTTTCACGAAATTTTCGATTCGACAAAAAACCGAGTCACACCCGAACGAAGTAATAATCTATACCTGCTATTGAAATCAACACTACAATAACTTATTTTGAATTCACGAAAATCACTACACCGCAAATATACTACCGAAATTATGCATTTCAACAAGCTTTATTTCTATCGACTTGATTATAAGTAACAAATTTCGCACAAAAATTCAATTGAAGAAAGAATGTTTTTAGTTTCGAACCAGTTGACTTGATTCTGGAAGGTTATGACATATCGGCAACAAAAAACACTGAATTAAACAAAACAAACTGTTGGTACAGTCTGGGACAAATATTGTATTTTGTGACTGAACTCTAAAACGATTCTACATATAACCTATAGCATGTAGAGGGTGTTCCAGTTCGAAAAGAATATAGAAGAATTACTGATTAGACAAAAGTGGGGTGGAAAAAATTGAAAAAAAATATTTTTTATTTCATAATCAATCATAAAAATTCGTGATATTATAGATATGTGGCGACATAGAGAGGAATTATATATTATCAATATATTATTAATAACAGTCGCGACATAGAGAGGTATTATAAGTCTGTTTTTGCAAGAAAAGTGTTTTTATATGGAAATGAAAATGCACAGCTTACTAGAAAAATCAAAATTTTAGGCAGTTAATTTGCAAAATTAAGTACTCATATCAGAATAACAGAATAATGGGTATAGGGAAGTGAATTATAACTAGCGCACCTTGTAAAATATTTGGTGGTCGTGGTTATGGTGAGTGATCCATTCAACCTTCAATATTCATGATTGACTAACTGTGAATCACTGAAAATTAGAATTCACATGAAAATGGCGTGTGTTTGATAGGCTACATTTGTCACATTTTCCAGAAAACTGGAATCTAGAAACCCAAAAACGATTCATTTTAGGTATGGGTTATGATACATGAATTTGAATCAGATTGTGAATTGTGCTTAGATTTTCTTCAATAAATCAAAAACTCAAAATGCCAGTTTTTCTAGAAATTTTTACTATCAACCGCTGTCTCTATAGGTATTATAGCAATTTTCTAAATTTTCTATGGCTACTGACTATCGATCGATTTCTAAATCATAAATGTTCGCACTATTTATTGATGTACACTTTCTGCAACTATTGTATAACAAAATTGTTTTCAGGACGAAGATAAAATGACGGCGATTATTCGTTGATAGGTAATCTTTTGGGATGTTATAATTTCATCGCTTCCAATCACTTCAAAGTCTGTTTAAGTAGGGTAGTTATTTGCACGTAGTAGTTATTCTCAGTTGTTTGTTCATTTTTGAAGCACTGAAAAAGGGTCTTTGAGAAACATTCGACTATTCTAGGCAAACCCAAGCTGTTTTTCATACAAGCTTGTCAAGGAAGTGGTTTGGACTCAGGCACTACGCTAATTGATGTGGACAGGAGATTCCCCAGAACTGAAACCGATGGACTGAGAAAGTCTTACAGAATCCCGGTGTTGTCAGATTTCCTCATAATGTTTGCTACTTCTCAAGGTATGTTGACAATTCTTTCATGTAAGGGAATTTCAATCGGAAAATAAAATGATTTTCTCTCTTTTCTAGGCCAATATGCTTTCCGAAATGATGTATCAGGAGCTTACTTCATCCGTGTTCTGTGTGAAGAACTAGTGAATACTTGTCAGACAAGAGAACTGTTGACGATACTCACAGTTGTCATACGTCGAGTTGCTGTAGAATTCGAGAGTAACAATAATAGAAATAAGGAATACCACGATAGAAAACAAACTCCTTATTTCCAAAGTACATTGACTAGATTGGTACAATTCACAAAAGAGAAATCTGATATGAACAGTGTACCTGAAAGAAAATTCATTTCATTGTCCAAAAAGTGATCATCCTGAAATGATTTGATTTGATTTGAATCTGAGCAATATTGGTTTTGTAATACGCTGATTCCAATTTTGGATCGTGAAAAGAAAAACCCATTAAGTACCTTTTCATATCTCATACGAAATATCTCTGGAAAATATGAAAAACTCCGAAGCCAATAGGAGTGATGAATTATCAGGACATTTCCAGTAGTTTTCTCTAAGATTTTGCCATATTTTTTCCAGAGTTGAACCGTTATATGAAAAGAGTCAATTTTATTTTCAAATATTTTATTACACGTCATTTTACTCACTAGACATATGAAATGTGCATTATCTACAGTATATCTATGAGAAAATATATATATTTTTTGCTTTCAGTGATATTAATGTATAATAATCGATAATTATTTCACCTTTTTATTTGTGTTAATGATATTAGCTATCAAGGTATTATAATTCTAACAAAATCATGAAATTTCCTGAAATTTGTAGCTTTTTGCAGCAATCTGCTCACTATGGAAACTGGAATATCGGACACTGCAAAAAAATGATGAATTAATCTCGACAAAATTGTTTTTTCCACTTATTAATGCCTGAGTATGATTGGACAGAAAATATATTTTCGCCATCAACTAGTAATACTTTTAGTAATAGGTAATCGTAATTGAACATCATAAAACATATATTTTTCTCTCATAATTTTTTCTCTTCTTTCATAATTTTCTCCATAAACTTGTACAGAGTAACATGTTATGATTTGACAGATAAACGAATTTTTTCGGAGAAATTACAGGGAGCAGAAAAAAATACCTCCTTCGAAATATTAATTTTTCTCATCATATGGATGTAATAAAATAAAACAAAATAACTTAACGTACGTATGACGTATTTCAAGAAATACTGAAGATGAATAAAATATATTGATATTAATAAAATTAATAATCTCTTGTGAAACTGTTTTACTCATATTTTTTTATCATCAAAAATGAAAAAGTCATAGGGAGTGATGATCATTTATATAACTGATCACCCGTTACACTGTACCTCACGAACAGGAGCATTCTATAATCAATTTTCACGATAATTCACTTTCGCGAAATGAAATTTTATATTGTTTATTAGCAAAATTTTTATTTATGTTGAATATATATGTTTTTGGATGTAACTAGAAATACACGTTAATAATGAATTTGAATACAATATTCTGAGAATTACCCACATCTCTTTGTATACCTACTTTACAAAAAACAAAATCTTTCATCTACAATTACCATTGAATTATGACAGAACGTTCAAGTTGAAATTATCATTTTGTCCACGCAAATTCTACCTCCGTTGGTGATGCTATATCATGATGTGATTATTTTCAGTAAACCTACTCACCTCTTCATCTTTTTCAACTACAGAGAGACATTTCATGTACTCTCTGGATATATCGCATTTTGTTTGGGGCTGATTGGAATCATCTTTAACCTTATCTGGAAAAATTAAAAAGATGGTTCAAGACATAGAGCCCTCTTGGAAATTGTCATGCTCACCTTCAGACGTTATGCCCACATTGTCAGCCAGAAAATAATTCCCAGACACTGAAACAATACTATAGTTGTTCGAGAATACACTCAACAAAAGTATTTTTCTACAGCTATAAGACAAAATTGCTTTTTCTCTCAACTATTTTTTATGAAACAATAGTATGTCTTCAATTTATTATCTTTACAAAAACGAAACAATGAGTTTATTGTGATATAATCGTTAGTTTTACATACACGTCGTAAAGAGGATGGTGAAATTATCTGACCTATTGTCAATTAATTTCATGCCGGAATTTTCAAAAGAAACATGGAAAAGTCCACAAATCCTCCACACATTCAAAAATTCAGACCTGTATTTGTGAAATGTTTCCACTGTTATATGTTATAGCGGTAGAAAAATTGTAGTGTATAACTTCCTCTAATAAAATGTAATCTTACTGGTTGAGTTTGTCAGTTCTCCGGTACACATTTGGATCCTGTCCAATAAAATGTTGGCTTGATCGTGGATGACATTTTTCTTCACCCAGTTTGACGTTCTATCAATGCAAGGAACGTCATAAGTTGGATTCAACTGTCAAAAATGTATTATATATTCACTATACACATGTACTGTGAACGATTTATTTATACATACCAGTTTCATTTCTTGAAAGATGCAGTAATAATATTCACACTGGAAAACAAGTGAATTTTTAGTACATGGTAATATTCAAAAAAAAGCACTATCAATATTTACAAGGTGTTTTATTAGTCTTGTGGAAGGTTAGATTCCTTGCAAAAAATATGGAGAGGGATCTCAAAAGCTTTTTTCGAGGCTCATAATTTTCAAAATGGAGAGGGGATTAGAAAGTTCTCAGAAAAAAAAATAAATACTCAACAAAACTGACTATTTATTAGCGTAGAGATTTCATGATATTGAGAGTAATTTCCTATTTATAAAACATCACCCAGAAAATCTATGGGTTACTTGAGAAAACGAACAGTTGAAATTCGATCTTTATGACCCTTGTTATGATGAATGCATGCTAAAGATCCTATTCTGACCTACTTTCAGCAAATCCTATAAAACCGCGTTGAACAAGATCAATAAGAGATGAAAATAAAGTGAAAAAAAGTTTATAAGGACTATTTTCTTGTTTGGATTTTTTTACAATAGTAAATGAAACACCTTGTATATTGAATAAAGAATGAAGAGACTATATTCCCTGCTTCAGCGAAGTATCGACCTTGAGAATGGACTTTTTTGTCATAGGAGAAAGGCAATAGAGAGGAACGAAAAATATATAGGGTATTGAAAAAAAAATATATAAAATTGTTGGTGACTTTAAAAAAAGGAACGGAAAAACCTGGCATTATTTTCCATGCGATTTTTGAATTGTGTCTTTCCAGATATTCAGAGGTTTTCATACTCCTTCCTAACTCTGTATATACAAGTCATACAAAAGTTTCAAGAGAAAGTCATGTATTATGTGTATACTCATATTTACTTTCTGGGGTTCACTTGGCTCATCAACATCCATCCCCAACTTCCTCTTAGCGAAGTTGACAACTTTCTGCTCTGCCTGTTGGAGTTTTTCACCGATGTCCACGTGCTTTGTCCAACAATAATCTTCTACGCCCCTGACTTCCAATGGTCTTTCGCAGCCGCATCTAACCTAGGTTGAAGAAAGAAAAAAAAAGAAGAAAAAAAGAAAAGAAGAAAGAAAAAAAAACCGGTCAATTTCTATCACAGAATAGTACGAAAGCGCTGAACGGACATGATGACTTTTTTTTTATTGCTAATTGCCAGTTCGAAATGGCAATTAGCACTAATTGTCAGTTTAAACTGGCAATTAGCACTAAATTGTCAGTTTAAACTGGCAATTAAACAGAATTGTCAGTTCAAACTGGCATTTATCTCTAATTGCCAGTTTGAATTGGCAATTAGCACTAATTGTCAGTTTTAACTGGCAATTAGCACTAAATTGTCAGTTTAAACTGGCAATTAAACAAAATTGTCAGTTCAAACTGGCATTTATCTCTAATTGCCAGTTTGAATTGGCAATCAGCACTAATTGTCAGTTTTAACTGGCAATCAGCACTAAATTGTCAGTTTAAACTGGCAATTAAACAAAATTGTCAGTTCAAACTGGCATTTATCTCTAATTGCCAGTTTGAATTGGCAATTAGCACTAATTGTCAGTTTTAACTGGCAATTAGCACTAAATTGTCAGTTTAAACTGACAATTAAACAAAATTGTCAGTTCAAACTGGCATTTATCTCTAATTGCCAGTTTGAATTGGCAATTAGCACTAATTGTCAGTTTTAACTGGCAATTAGCACTGATTTTCAGTTTAAACTGGCAATTAGCACTAAATTGTCAGTTCAAACTGGCATTTATCCCTGATTGCCAGTTTTAATTGGCAATTAGCACTAATTTTCAGTTTAAACTGGCAATTAGCACTAAATTGCCAGTTCAAACTGACAATTACAAAAAAAAATCATAATGTCCGTTCAGCGCTGAACGAACATGATGGTATGCCAGTTGGAACTGGCAATTATGGCTAATTGCCAGTTTAAAGTGACAATTAGGTCTAATTGCCAGTTTAAACTGGCAATTACGGATAAATGCCAGTTTGATATTCATGAAAATTTGCAGGTGAGTGCAATGGAACAAAATACATCTGATGTGAATTTTTTTGTTGATAGTATACTTCCAGTTAAACCGAAAATGCCATCAACTTCATCAATTTAAATGGGAAACCCAATATAATTTCACAGATTTTGAAAGAGCTTGTTATTGTTATAATAATGTAGTGTTGCCGATTCTACCAAAAAGTAGTAGCAACTTTGATATTTCAAATAGAACACCCAATATATAATATAATTTTTAGAATCTCCAAAAATTTTCTGTCAACTTCTTCTGGTATTTCTCTATACCTATCTGTAAGCGTTTTAGAGTAAATAATTATTTTTTTTTTCTTACAAAACATGACTTTCCAAAAAAGTTTATATTTTCCAGCTGTGACTTACTGAGAAGATGTAATTTGATCCGGAGTCTAGGGGTTACAGTCCTTTGACTTTTGCTTATCTCACCTAAAGCTACAGATAATCTTTATAATTAATACTTCATTCCAGTCACATTTAAGATTAGGACAATGGAAATATTTCCGTCACTAAAATAGACAAATTTCAGTTATATAAGTTGAGTGATATAACTTTCGCGGTAACTGTTAAATAACCAAAAATGTTTTCCGAGTGTAATTCAAATAAGAGGTTTCGAAATTGCACATACGTTTGTGATAATAAACACTTTATATACTAACTATATAATAAACACTATATAGAAGGCTTCTACAATTACTTACTTGATTAATAACAGAGATCAAAGTGAAAATTGCGACGAAAAAATTCATTTTTCGCTATCTTTCTGTCAGATCAGTTACTGTAACCACTGGTCGAGTGATGAAAAAGGTGAAATTATAGACTGATATAACTGGATGGATGCGTGTGTCCTTCTGCTATTCCCTAATTATGAGTAATTTTCAGAAATAATTCCATATTTTCATATACCACAATCATCGTTGATACCAGATATATCCTGTTTGATGTTATTATACTCACATTTTTCATGGGATTTGAATGGGACCCTAATTGGATACTCATATAATAATTCTAAGTGGTTGGACTTTAGGTGAATGATATACACTGTGTCGAATTCAAAAGTTGGCTGAAAGAATATTTCGGAAACGAAAAAAGATATTGAGAGATTCCCAAACCCATTTCCAGGCGAATAAATAGAAGGAGCTACCTCAACCCCCACTTCAGAAGTTCGAATGGCAACCCCCATAACTGTATAGCTCTCAAAAAAT
The DNA here is from genome assembly GCA_963576655.1 of Gastrophysa polygoni. Taxonomy (NCBI): domain Eukaryota; kingdom Metazoa; phylum Arthropoda; class Insecta; order Coleoptera; family Chrysomelidae; genus Gastrophysa; species Gastrophysa polygoni. The sequence continues at coordinate 51,764,400 of OY755083.1, forward strand.
TGGTATCACTAAAACGCGAAGATGATTTTAGAGTTGACAGACTGTATGTGAGTATATTTATATACTGATATATACTGATAAGTTTGATAGTTTTTGAAAATTACAATTCAACTCATTTGAAAAAGAATCACACTATCTGGAGTTATCAGAATTAACAACAAAAACATGATTTCGACTTGTTATGACTTGACATGTCTTGATTGTAACCCAATAAACACTTACTTTCATATAACAGTTACCGTGAAAATTATATCACCTACCTTGAATATCTTCAATTTGTCTGTTTTAGTAAGAACTATTTCCGTTACCCCAATAAACCCTTTGAAGAGCTTAAATTTTAATTTCGAGAAGATTTCATCGAGTTTTCGAAGAATTCCATCCATCAATTTGAATAAAATTCCCCAAAGACTTGCCATCCAACCCCTGCTCCTCCTCACGTCATATTTTTTGAAACCTTCTTCGCCGTGAACGTAAATGTGGGAGCAGAGCTTTTTGACTTTTACAGTCTCGCTTTCTCTTGCTTTCTGCTAATGTCGTTTATGTGGAGTGAATGGTTTTGGAACAAGCAATAACTGTAAACATTCTATCTGTAAATGTTGCGATTACTTGTTCTCAGTAACGGTACATATAGGTTTAGGTTTGATTACCAAAAGTAACAGTGCTGTTGAAGTAACTTTTATTTAAAACTGTTATTATTAAAACTGTTATTAATGTTCTTACAGCCCTTATAAAAACGTATTCTATCAAATCTAACATATCGATCTGAATATTTACTAAGAAACAAGAACACAAGAGATGAGATGATAATTATATCCATCTAAAAGTGTGTTGCAAAAAAAACTACGGCTTGATACCAAAGGAAAAACCCTTACATACTTTGCCTATAAAGGTTTCATTCTCCTGTTCTCGCTTCTGTCATTTTTGCTTTCGCTATATAGGCATATGAGTCTCATTCTCTTTCTTTGACACATTAATATTTTCTACAGGGTGGCCCAATGAAAACGAAACAAGGTATGCATTTTTCTGAGACATCAAGGTTCTTGAAACAAATGATTCTTCTAGTAATGTTGGATAGGACAGGATTTAAAAAAAACACATAAGGCACTTCTTAGATGAACATCATCGTTCTAAGTACAAAATGGGAAATAGTGATGAAAGGGAAAAAAAAGCGGTACTTTATCACTAGTCGATAAAAGTGTTCTCTCGAGAATTACTGCATTGAATTCCAAAAACGAGGAAGCGTTGGTAAGAGATTTAGATTACCTTCAAAATGACCCCTCATCCCATTTGAGATTCAAGGGTTGGAGCTCACCCCTCCGAGGGGTTTGAAGTGAAAAAGTTGACAACATGCGCAAAATAATTCCCTCTCGAAATAAAAATCGACCGACTGGAGCGTTTTTTTTTTTGGTAATTTCTGACTGCACACATCCTGATCCTGTTTGAAATCTCCTTTTTTATTATTGGCATATGTTTGGAGCCATTTCAAGGTACTTTGCGACGAAATGAAATGCTGTGCTCAATTTTCTTCCACTTACCTCTCTTTTTGTTATTAAAAAAGTAAAGAAAGAAAGGATATACAAGGAAAGAATATGAATTCCAAATTCCACTCAGGGTAACGCAAGGATTTGGAACTAATTAATAAGATCACCTGTATATTTATACACATGCCCAGAGGTTACAGAAACTTTATATAACAAATATAAAACCATGTTACAGAATGGTCTGCTCACAAATCTCCTTCAACTTCTAATACAATTCACTCAAGTTTACCTATTTATTATATGCTTTACTACATATAGGCTTCACTATGACTTGCGGAAAATGTTTATTGAAACATTAAATATTAGTTTATAGTTCAAGCATTATCAAAAGAGATACTCTAAATTAAGTTAATCATCTTATACAAATATATCTACTCCTTTTTATTAGTTGACAGGTTACGTCATCCAACAACCCAACTTGCAACCAGCTCTGTTATCCTAGCTAAGACGAATTTCACAACAAACTTCACAGCTTTATTGAAAATTCCTTCTTCTGATGATTTTTCATCATCTGGGTCTGCTGATTGTCTTTTATTTACAAAATGCGAATTTTCATCTGGAAAATAAAACCACAACTACGTTTGGCTAGTGTATTGTTAACATTTTCTTTATAAAAATCAATAAACTTATGGAAAACAATATTTTGCAGAAAGAAGTCAATGAATTTCGAATCATTCAACATTCAAGCTCATTAAAATATAATATAAGTAACGATGCAATTATTCTATTAATGAAATAAAAGTGCTGGCAAATTCAATTCTTCATTTTTAACTGATATCACATAAGAATTATTTTCGAGAATAGAAATTTCACGAAAAAAAAGAGAGTGGCTCAGCTGCTATCTGACGAGTTTATCCATTTGAGAAAACGTTGAAGTAGATCTACCACGAACTTGGCTGCCCTATCAAAAAAACCCTCTTTTTGTTCCAGCGTATCGTTATCAATGTTATCAATATCCATTCCATCCATCTCAGATTGTCTTCTTTGTCTAATTAACATAGGGCGATCAACTGAAAAAAAATTACAATGATTATCCGTAAAGGGATGATGAAAATGATTGTTGGTTAATGTGGAAGTAAAAGTTATAACATAACTATAAAAGTTTATGTTTCTAGCAAAAATATGGAAAAAGTCGTCAAAGAAATTTAGATGAAATCGAAAGATTTTAAAAATTATTTATTTAGTTTTTCAGTTATCAAAAGGTGAATTTTTCGAAAATCTTTCTTAATTTTTAACCTTATTATTAGAAATACATGAAAACTAAAAATACTTTTACATATAGCAACTTTTGATAGTGATATAATTCAACATTTCGTGTATAATTAATTTCAAATGAAAAACTGATAAGGATGTTTATTTATGAGAAAATCCAATTATGACAAGTTCACAATAATAAAATGAAGTTTCATCATCCAATTACTATTTTGCAGAAGTGGAAACTTCGTGGTTTCTACATTTCCTTCAATGGTACTATTCTGAAATAATGTTTCACCAAATCGATCAAGAAATAATAAGGCTATATCATGCTATGTAGGTAGTGAAGTAATGCTTGTGTTACTAACAAAAAAATACATCACAATATGAATTTGAATTATATCAAAGTCTCATTATCATTTGGCGAAAAGACTCATATAAATCAATCATATGTGATCTGTGTTAAAAAAAAATGATCTTTTGTGTTTTATTAGCGTTTGAAATTCTGCAAAATATTGCTTTCTTATACAAATGATTAAAAGATTAGTGAATTGTATGGAGAAGTTTAGAAAAATGTCTCCACATAAAACAAAGTGAACAGATAAAGTCTGATACTGATCGCTGTGAGTATTCAGAAAATTCTTTTCGTTTTCATTACTTCCCCATAATTTCGAAAAAAAAAGTCTTACCCAGTACCGCAGATTTTTCCAGTGCGGTTAAGAATTCGTCATCTTGGGAAAGAAATTCTACCACGCTTTTTCTCAAATCTTGTTCATTTTTGATTGCCCTAGGAGCCTGAAAAAAACGTTCATGGATATATACAGTATGTCCCAAATTCGGTTCCTACCAGAGGTAGGAAGAATATATATGATTCAATTGCGAATTTGAATTCATCAAGAAATCAGATATTGTTTTCGAGTGTTGTGAAAAAAACTGAAAGTTTGTTCAGCTTATTTAGTTTGATATTCTGTTTTTTATGAATCATTATGTATCGTTAAATTGTCAAATTCTCGAGACAGTAGATAAAACTAGACTTTTTGGTTATGGACGTTATTGTCAATATCTACAGAAAATATTCCAAAGAAGAACTGACCCTTTGCAATGAAAGGAAATTTTCTTCCTTCACAACAAAACCAAATATACAAAATCTTATGTGACTCAAAAACAATCGTAGTTAACCTTGATTTTGAAGGATTTGAATTCACCATTGAATTTGCTACATTGGTAAATTATTCACTCAAATTTGGAATACATATATTATTGAACAATATTGAAAATATTGTCAACTCACCCCAAGAACGAGTACGAGTGAAACCAATGACAGTAAAACAACGAAAAACAATTTCAACAACATTTTCCGATCTTTACCTCGTCAAATCACCGATAGATTCTCAAATGAGAGCTAATTAAAAAACTCCTCTTTATATCTAGAAGAGAGGAACTCCAGTGGCGTAACAAAAAAGAACCTCAAAGGGTCCTTAGGCGTGGAATCCAATAAATATTGATGATGTTGTAGAATCGAAGATGTCGTGATAGAAAACATGTGCTCTTAGTCAACAAATCAGTGAAAGTCATTGTTTTTATACATAAATATGGGATATAAATCCCAGCATCGGGTGGTTTGAGTTGTAAAATCTCTAAAGCTGTTTCAGATATTTTCGAAACAATTCGGATACATCATTCATCGACAGACAAACAATTACACTTTTTTGATTAGTGTAACTTTTTATAATCAACATATAGTTTAAGTTTTTCTATCCTTAAGATCGAGATAAAATTTTGATTCATTTCTAAGATCTGATAGCGAAGTCTCACTATACAGGAGACGCCATGAAGTGTAGTGAGAAGTGTCGTTGTTGACAAACAACTAGACTTTATACAGGGTAGCTTCTTCAGGAAAGTACCATATGGCCGATAATGAAAAAGTTGATTTTTGTGGATCTGGTCGAGATGCATTCATGGCGTTGCCACATTTGCATGGTTTCTGAGATATTCAGGAAATTGTGTCAAAAATTTCTGAAACTATCCGTTGTAGAGTAGAATTTTTCATTAGCACAGTAAATAATTCATCAGTACTTTTAATGTGACGTTCCTGTGAGATTTGATATCCACTGTCAATTTTTTTTATTTTTTCACTGACCTAGAATTTTGCGAAAAAAAAATACAGTCAACGCCCTTTGGGATACCACTGGCTTCTGCATGTCACCCTGACCGTGAATGGTTACATAATGGTATAGAATTAAATCAATGATTCGATTTACTTGGAATTGAATGCTACAGTAGCAACTTCTTCCGGTGTATCATCGGATTTGTCCCCAAATTGACATTGAATTAGGCAGTGGATGATTCGATTGGTTGGTAGAATTATACAAACAAATTATCGGTTTTCAGGATTTTTCGTATTTCCGGTTCACACAGGTAATCATTGTTTATTCTGTAGATATACTCAGTTGATCAACATAATTGAATACTCTTTCGATTCCTTCAGCTAAAACCCAGATTGAAAAATTCATCAGCTTCATCACAAATAAATGAGATCACAAACTATATACGTGAGCGAAACGACTGATTGATCGGTCAGTATGGTCGAAAAAGCACGAATGGGATGCCAAAACACAGTATATTATACTGGGTGTACCGAAGAGATACCGACAAACTTTAAGTGGTTATGGAAACTATCATTTACTGCAGCATCCTATGAAAACTATCAAGCCTCTATCAGTAAGGATGAAAGAGCATAAGAACAATATGAAGAAAAGATATACCGACAAATCAAAATTAGCTGAACAAATCATATGGCCGATTGGAGTAATATTAAGATCATAGGAAAAGAAGACAACAACCAAAAACCAAAAACGGAAAATCAAAGAGTCTGCTTGCATTCTCCTGAACGGAGACATTAATATTGCTTCTTGTTCAGTTGATATAGATAGAACTTGGCATCCACTTCTCAAAACTGAATATGAAAATGACAAATTCAATATTAATCAATAAAAACACCTTGTAACCAGAAATCATCTGTCAACTTTCAGTGTCAAAACGACTAGCATTGAAACATTTTGCGAGGATAAAGTGTTCGAATTGTGTTTAAAATGGGAGAAGATTCGTTCCCGAAACGTCCACTAGTTTTGTTTTTATCAATAATATATTTGTATTCCCGATTTTTTAAAAAACAAGAAGTCCCTGACAAATAGAGAATGTCTCTTTTAATCGTAATGTCTGTCGATAACGATGTACAGAAGAATCTGGTGCAGTCACTGACGACATTTTTGCAGATTCCTGTATATGAAGTTGATTGACCTAAATTACTACTTCTGAATCAACGTTTTCATAACACTCATTGTGCAATTATCGATAATACTGATTTTGTTGTTATTTTGTGCTGGTATATAATAACTATAACATATGAGTGATTTTCCGATATATTGAATAAAATGCTGCTATCAAGTTGGCTGTACGTTAGAGTTTTGGTTGAAGAAATCGGATAGTCAAATGGACAGACGCAAAATGTCAATGTGAACAAATAATTATCGAAGGAAGTGTGGGATATGTGATGCAAAGTCGTAGATAAAGTACAGTAGACAACTCTGTATAATGACTATATTATTTCTTCGCTCTTGTATATTCGCATTGTACCTAGATTGTTGTAAAATAAAGGTACTAATGAATGGATCGACGATGGTTGGATTATGATGATTGACTATAGATATAGTTCGAAAACTGCACAGTATCACGAAATCCAGCCACCAGACCTGTGACTAGACATCATAGTTGTCATAAAATTTGTATACCCATAACAATATTACCAGAAGGTTCTCAGTTGTGCTTAGCTTTTAATTTTCAGTAGGCGTAGTGAGTTAACCGAACATGAAAAGACAAAAACCTGAAAAACATGTTTGAAAGCAGTGTTTCCAGATCACCTCTAAGCATATCAGTATCGGTGAATTATAACAAGAATAACTTTTGATTTTTGATATTCAACTACCAAACCAATATGAGAGAATGAGAGCCATGAAAAAGTTCGAATAAATGGTGGATGCGAGGAACTATTGCGAGTTTGCCAATTAAAAAGGAAACATCACCAGCTAAGGAAATTAAATTAAGTCTACTGACGTTGAATAGATCTGGCAAAACTGTCTGGAAAATATCGTTCTTCATTGCGCTTGCGCCATAATCCGCGCCGCTCCGTAATGCATCTGTTTCAAACATACGTTGTTATATTCCGCGCCACGCAACAAACAAAGACGGCAATTGTGAAGATAGGCGTAGCATAGAAGCAGGTCACGAAAGCGAACAGCGGTAAAAAACCTATTTCATTTGTGAGTTGGCTGTGATAGTGGTCGTGTCCGTCGATTCGAACCGGAACGGTTTCGCAAATCCCAACAAATCGGTACTTTTCGTGATAAAATGCAGTAGATCTGTCGGTGCTGTAGCTATATGTTTGTGCGTTGTGTTAAGTTCATCTCTTAGGTGATGGCTCTAGGAAACGGGAGCACCCCAAACGGGGGTGTCACCCAGGAAAAAGCCCCAGTCGTCAACGGCTCTAACATGGAAACTCTGCCGAGGACAGCCAAACAGGTAAGCCTCAATGGACAGCTGTCTAGGCCTGCTCAATATGCGATGCAATGACCCTTGCGACGTTTTCTTCTTTACGCAACGGCAAACGGCTTTTATTATAACCTTAAAAGGAGAATTATGTAAACTCGAACGGTTTTGATCCAAACGACCGCCGATGCTGGATGCGAATTATCACATTAATATATAAGCAAACCGGCTGTTATTAATAATACGCGATCTAAATATAATCTTCGGTGGCTTACCTACCTACACGCTATACTCGATTGTTTTTCTTTTGACAGTTCGCTAACCTCTATTTTTCGCATGATACTAAAACGAGGAATAGTATAGTATCATGTATTTTTCGGAAGGGCGAAAATATTTTGAAATGGGTTGAATTTATTGAAAAGAGAGGTTATTCAATAGTTACGAACGTCACCTCAAGGTGTGTTGCTTATTATCAGCAATTATGAGCTGTAAGTTATGAGACTACAATTTGATTTGCATAATCTACATTTTCAAAATTGGCAATGACCATACCTTTTTTTCGAGGTCAATGCAGGATGCTGCCAGCAGTAAACGTACAAACTGACCAAATCTGTTCTCAAATAACATTGAAGTATACGGCTCTTGTGAATTGGTAAACCAGTGACATCACCTTTTCCATTTGCATCAACAAAATACGGAACAGTAGGTATGAAATTTGTGAATTGGGTTCTAGATTTATGAACCATTACAGTAATGTCCGTTGCTTTACAAATTTCGAAACTCATGAGCATGAATAACTACATGTAGGCATTATGCCAATTATTCAATATTTATTCTGACTCCCTTTTTTGTGGGAGCGGCATCTAAGCACACAAACATTGACACCATGAGCGTAGCCAGCATGGGGTGAGGGTGGGCACGATCCCCTATTATATCTAGTAACCCCCTCTCTTTCGAAAACAACCACAACTTCGCCTTTTCTATTAAATTCGGAATATTCCCTTGAATCAATCACTTTTGTTGGTATTTCAAGCAAAAAATATGGATCGTAATAATAATTTTTTCAACTTTAATTCAAGAAATAAAATCTTATTATTTAATCTAATCATTATAATCTTATTATTATTTTAATTGATTTTTGGTTGAGCTTAGTATCTGAGTATTTGATGGGTTCCTCCATTGAATGATCACTTCATAAATTATATAAACTCTTTACATTTTCATACAGAGTGACTCGAAAGAGCAAAAATTTTCAAATTTGTTTTTGAATAACTTACATCCTATGTGAGATAATGCATTCGAATTTTGTGTGGGGGTATTTTAGCTATGCCTGAATCGAAAAGGCTGCTCATTGTTTCGAAAAAAAATGCCTAGTAGTCGTTTTCGAAATAATAAATAATACTCTAATAAATGGTATTGTTATGGAATTGATACTATTTATGGACAATTACTTTTTGAAATATTTACCCATGAAAGTTTTCGTGAAAGTCGAAAACGGAAATTACCGGAAATATGAGTGCAGGGTTGCCAAATACTCGAAATTCCCACCGATTCCAGGATATCCCAAGAAAATTACTGATTTACAAAAAAAAATAAATCCGAGGTCGAGTCCGAGGTTATATCTATTGTTCCACTTCAACTGGATTTCGACAATTACACGACAATTTTTGGTCACAAAGCGATTTGATATTCAATTGAGAGCTAACTTCTATATAAAGATACTAAATAAAGTGATTTTATAACAGTTATTAGTGCAGATTTTGGTAAAACTAAGGACTCGACAATTTTTGTTCTTTCACGACAAATTCTCGTCAATTATTGAACTCGATTTCATCGATTTTTCTATAAGTTTGATCTGCTGAGTTTACAAATGTCATTTTACAAGTCAACAAGTAAAAACATACATATAAAAAACATAAAGTTGCTCAACATAAATTGAGCAAATTTGAGTACTTATAACCAGAAAATTGAAATTTGTTTTTCATTCAAGATTTCATTTAATTTCTAGAGAATACATGAAAAAATATTCATTGAGATTGTAGTTTGTGCAATAGTGCTCGCGAAGAGACTATAGAAGTATTTTGAGAAAAGTCAGACCCCCTTGGAAAAAATCCTGGCTACGCCAACTATCAACACACCTGTCCCAAAAACGAGGGCAATCGTCATTCTCCCCCTACCTATTTTTTCTATTATCCAGGAGTAATTCCAGCCCTTTTGAAGGGTGTGTGAGCAATTTTAATCAAGAGACGACCTATTTAATGATTCACACGCGATAGAATACCATACACCACATAATATAATATGCTGCACACATGCCATTGTCTTGTGTGGTGGAAAATGTAAATAGCAGATGTTCACGTAATGCTTCTTTAAACCAGTTACTAAATGAACTAGAATGTGCCGGTCAAACTTGCGGATTAATTATTATTACTATACTGCTTCAGAGGAATAATGAAAATTCCCACGTAATTGAGACAAAGTCTCGAGGAACTTGTTCGGACAGTAATTCTGCGTTTTGAGTTTTTTATTTCGCCGCTGTACGTTTCTCTCTGGAGCATCGTAGAAAGGTGGGCGATCTCTCCTTTTTTACAAATATCTAGGTCTAGACAAACTAGAACTTTGCTCTACCGTCATCATTAGAACGGCAAAGTTGTTGAATTCTTTCCTGATGATTGCGACCTCTATAGTGTCAAGAAAAATTTCAATGTACAGGGTGGCAAAATGAAAACGAAACAGGGTATGCATTTTACTGAGAGATCAAGGAACTGACATTGAGATAAATGAAAAAAAAACACATTAGGCACTTCTTGTTCGTTCTAACTACAAAATGAGAAATAGTGATGAAAGGAAAAAAAAGCGCTACTTTCCATCACTAGCCGATTATTTTCATTAACGTGTTTTCTCGAGAACTACTGCATTGAATTCCAAAAACAAGGAAGCGTTGGTGAGAGATTTCGATTTCCTTCAAAATGATGTATCACCTGACCTCTTGAGATTCAAGGGTTGGAGTTCACCCCTCCGAGGAGTTTGAAGTGAAAAAGTTGAAAACATGTGCAAAATATTTCGCTCTCGAAATGAAAATCGACCGGTTCGAGCATTTTTTTTTTCTGAGAACGATAACTATGTCAAATCAGCCTTGTTTCGTTTTCATTGGGCCACCCAGTATCTCCTTCTAGTTGTCGAAACATGAAAAAATTTGTCCAATAAATTGTGTAGGTACATTCGTGGGATTTGTGGAATTTTGAGCGAAAATTGACAAAATATTCACTATTATATTCATCGAGAGTTTGCTGGGAATGTCAATAAAATTTTCTCGGAATTTTCACGGTTCACAAGATTTATCAAGATTTGATAAACGGTTTGCAAGATTTGTCAAAGAATTCTTCAAGAATATGTTTGAGATGTATCTCATGGCTTCTATAAGGAATCTCCTTGTAAAAGACTGGAGGATTTCCTCGAGGATTTCTAAAAAATTCATCAATGTTCGGATATTTACAAATAATTTGCAAGATTTGCAACATTCTTCTTGTCTCCAAAATTTATTCATAATTTCCGGCAATGAATTATACTGGAAAACAAATTGAGATATTTGTGATTGGAATTGGAAGATTTCATAACCCCTGCAGGTGGAGTGCAAAAAATATTCCCTGCAGCACCCTGTAGAAATTCATACCGTATAGGTTGGATTGATTTCCTTGATTTTCCATCATGTGATGGGCATTCAATACTTTAGTGAAACACTCTCAATGTCAACACTGCTATTAAAATTATTAAAGGCACGTATACAACTTGGAAAAATCGACCACAAAATAAACATAGCTATACACGAGGCTATACATAAATAGCTATACTTCGAAATGAGGTAATGAAGGTGAATTCATCGCACCGACAGGATTCTCCCACACATTTGTATAATAATCTTGTTTTCAGTTTAAATTCGAAATAATATTCACGCCAGAGTTCAACCAAAGAGTATACAGAATCAAACAAAATCAATGTTGGTTCTGTTAGTGTATTTGGAAGAAATGTGAAACGGAAACTTTGCCTTCTTGTTCTGGCTTCAACAAAAGGTATTTACATTGTACGCAACACGCACGATGATGAGTTTTTTTGGACTCACAGACTTCCAAGACTCGCCTATGGCTCGTCCTAGAGTTTAGTCTATTCGACAAAAAAACCCTATTTTCCTATTATTGTTAAGTAAATTACTATTTCTTAAACTTTACATGTGCCGTGATTCATAATTCTATCTTCCTTCAAATGCTAGTTAGATGCATATTGTTAGATATTTTACAGAATATTCATTGTTGAATCTGAACCACCTGTATAAATTAGGAAAGTATGGCAGACAATATTTTTAGTGTGGACTCGTTCTACCTAAACGCCCTTTTTGTTTGTCCAATTGAAGAATCATGCTCAATGACGTCCTTCCTTATTAGGCATTCCATTTGAGTATCTGTAACAATCTCCTATAAATGGAATGTGATGTAAGGTTAGGAATGAATTCTGAAGGACAATCCCATGTGTGATACTTTAGAGTGATTTTTTTTCTAGTTTGAAAAGATAAAGAATTCTTTCAAGGTATCCTGAAGGGCATGTTAGCTACGTGGTTTGCTCAGATGATTTTCATGCAGAAATTTGCGAAAAGTCGAAATAATTAAAAATGAAAATTGTCGAGTTTTTCAACAAAAGAGAAGAGCCAAAAATTCGAGAATAGGGTGATATGAATTAGCCTAAAATGAACTCGCATGAATTTCGTGTGTGGTTTTGCCAAGGGTTTTGCTGTTTATTATAAAAATCTGGAAACCTCTAAATCTCAAAAAAATCCAGTGATTCCTTTTATAATCTCATCATTGACATTGCAATTACCATGTATTCGAAAGCATTACGTCACTCATTTAGTGTTATTTATTATCGCATATTTTGCATAATTATCAAACCCGTATTTACAGGTCAAGGTTCGTTACTTTTTCAAGACATATTCTAGAACAAACACATTACTTGCAATCTGCTTAGTTGAGAATTGGGTTAATAGACGTATAATATACAAGGCATCATTAAGATCTAACATCTACATTAGAAAAATGAGCATTTTTTTGCCGTGTGACAAAATAGCCACATTCTATTTTGGTAAATGCATCTGTGCGTTGTTTTCCGTGTAATGACATCAGAACAGTTATTTCATACAACAAAAATGTTTTGTTACTCTCATGACCTACGAAGAGACGGTACGCTTTATTACTCTACCATGAAGAGGTAAATGTACTCAAACCACCAAAATATTGTCGATAGCTAGGTACAAAAAGAAGACGTATATAAAGTATTTGCAAGACATAGCAAATTTCAACACTCATTTCTTTCTTATCAAACGTTATGCAATGAATTTAATAATAGTCTCAAAAGATTATAACCCAGATTATATCGGATTACAAGAAAATACGAATTTTCCCAAGATTTTTTCTCGTCCATAGATATGGCCTGTAGCTACAAATGAAGGAAAGTGACAAAAATGTGGGAATAGGTGATGAACTTGGCTAAAATTTGCTCGATAACTCGCCTCATCATCATCGAAAAACATCGTCATTCAAAAGTGGTTTTGCTAAGTTTTCCTGAAGCTAGAATAGCCGCATATTTTTCCATGAGAGGGAGGGTTAGAAGATCTGTATATATGATAATAAATAAGCCTAAAATGATGAGCCTAACATTTTTGTGTGGCTTCAATGACTCATTTAGTATGCTTATTGTTATAAAAGTGTGTTTTTTACGTTCATGTAATGGTATTCAATTCTTTTGACACCCTTTCTAGTGCTGATGTACCATTTCTTTCATGTGTTTGGATAATTAAGAGGTGTAATAAATAGTTATGTTTATACTAAGGGCCAAGCTCTTTCAAAATCTGTAAAATATATAGGGTGTCCCATTTAAATTAAAGAAGTTGATGGTACTTACCTGCAAATTTTCATAAATATAGTTCTTTTCGTTTGGTTCCATATTTTTTTTGTTTTTTTACATTGTGCTGTAATTTGAGTTCGAAAATGAAGCTTGTGCGATAACTTTTAGAACGAATGATGCCGATTCATGATGTTTTTGTATGACATCTTCATTACGAGGACCCTTATCCTCTTGATTAGGTTGATGCCCTTGGCTACGAGACGGGCCAGAGAAGTAGGTTAAAGGGATGGAACCGCAAGAGAAATGGGTCAGGTCACACACTCGATCGATCTCGTTATGTAAACGTTTCACTTGTGATCAGGAGGAGCAAGGATTAGCTCAGACTTTTCGTAGTACCGGGTGATTTAATATATTGCGACACCAACACTTGTAGGTGAACACATCGAAATCAAAATTTGTTGGGTTTTATTTATTATCTTACAGAGATATCGGAATGGAAAAAAATTGCTACGCAACGATATTCTAAAAATTTGCACCATATGAGAAACTTTTTTACAGTCCATTTGTCAGGAAATTTTGTTTTTTATAATAATTGGTGCATCGCAAATACCTTCCATCTGAGATGTCGAAATTCTGAATTTCTAAATTTCTAAAACGGTGCACAGGGGAGGAACAAAAATTAGGAATTTTGATTACAAAAAAAGTTTATTCCGAAAACTTGAAAACAACCTACTCAACAATTTTTTTTTTTGCTTATTCTTCATGGTTCTAGTTTCGTGACGACTAATAGTACCTCATAATTAATTATCTGAATGCAAAAGTTGGTGCAATTTCGTACTAGAATTCTGTACAAAGTGAAATATCATATTTGCATCAAGAAAATTCGAAAATTCAGACTCTTTTCTATAGTACGAATAATAAATCGGGCTATTTTTTTATTGAAATAATTATAGCATTATAAGGTAGACGCCTAAGGTATATTATGATGTACTGATAAAAAAATTGGAAAAAAATTGCTGTGATTTCAAATCTGAATATTGTGAATAAACTTTTTTGATAATGTCGAGAATAAAGGTCATTTTGAAATGATTCTTTCTCCAAATTATTATATTATCGAAGCACCTAGTTATGGAATTCTTTGCCTAGTGAAGTCTTTCCTGATGCTTACAACCTCCAAACTTTCAAGAAAAATTCCAACACCTTCCTACTCTCCCAAAATTCTACCGCTGGCTAACACGATGTTCCTCGAACATCATAGGCAATGTTGGAATATTCTTTCGTCCTATTGAAATATTTTATATATTCATTATGAGAAAGTATCATTTTCGAATTGCCCGTGCGTTATAACAAATGCCCGATTATTTACAATATGCCCGTAACATTCACATAGAGCGTGTATTCTGAGTAGACGCTTCAACAAAAAAAAAACACTTTTATGGTGGGATAATCTGTTTTTAATGACTACCAACTGTTACAAGAATATACAGAAATATACAGCATCGGTTGATGCAGTATTTAGAATTATTCAAAAATAGAAGGACCGTTCTAGTCGACGTATCAACCAAGCGATAGTACACGGGGAGTTTCTTAATATTGTGAAAAAAACAAGGGTAGATTTCTCACAAAAACCCACCTGTAGTAAGTGAGTTTCCCCATTATTGGTGATGCGAATACTTCGTCATATTTAACACATAAATCTATTACAAGTGCATGTCATATCACATGGCATCTACAATATCAAAACAAAGGAGAAATAAAAAAAAATCTAAGAAAAAAAATTGAAATGCCTTTTGAACCCTGTCACATAATATTTTGGGAATATTCGTTCGTTTCTCTTCAAAATATACAATTGAATATATATTTATTTGAGGGAGTTAATATGAAGAGTTTTCGCTGTCGCTGTCTCAAATTTTCTCTTTTCGCATCATGTATTTAGAATATTTTCAGGCAGATTCATTGTGATATACTGTCACAATAAATCGTGCGATTGAAAAGTTTCGAAAAATCGCTTGGAAAGCACTGGTACGATTCCTCAGTCCATAACAAGCTGCTGCTGATATTGTGTTCACCTCGCACTGTTTTCAGTTTATTTTTATTTCGTAAACTTTACCAGTCAACATATTCGACTTGAGGTTGATGAATGAGGACACGTGATTTGAGTGCACAACAGGTGTTCAAAATTAGCCCCACCGCGGTCGTTAACCTCTAGTCAGTGGTGAACAAAAGTTATAGAATAGAGAAACTTTTTTATTCCTTTATGATTCTTCGTCTTCCATTATACCCATTTCAATTTCGGAAACACCTTATAGTCCTGCTTCCACCATCAAAAGCAGACATCCTGATACATCCTTTATAAGTTATATCGACAATCTTCAAGAACATCTCATCGAACCTTGACTTTTGTCAGCAAATATCATTATCGAATAGTTACTTCGACCTGTGAAAAAAACCAACTAACGAATTCGTACACGAAACAGGTGGAACTGTCATCGTAGCTAATTTATTCACGCTCAGTTGGCTGTGGACATAGACTTATTATCCTGAGGAGACCGAACATCTCATTCATAAAACTGCTTTTGTTTTGAAGCAATGATTGAAAATGAACTGCACAAGTATGAGAAAGATTACCGATCGAACCTCTTTGTCTTCACCATCTTGTTGGCAACGCTGTTATGTTTATGTGTCTTGTTTCCCTGATTTCAGCCAGTGGCGTACCGTCCTAATGGTTCCATGACTTGGAAATATATTTTATCTATAACTATATTATTGAATATTGTTCTGTACGGAGTGGAAGCGTCGTGTTTGTTAGTTAGGAAGACAAACAAATTCCTTTTGATTATGAACAAGCTACGAATGTACTCTCAATGGAAACATGTAATTTCTCTCTGTATTTGTCAATCAACATTCTGAAAAATGAAACATCATTGGAAATATATAACCAGATTCTTGTCAGTACCTGTAATTCCCGATATTATGTTCAACTGAAACAAGTGCAATATCATATGCATTCAGACAGTTGTATAAAATTGAATTTCCTTATAATTTGCACACAGATTTCTCCGCTTTGATAAAAACAAAAAACACAGCTTTCATACTTTTAATATTCATATAATACAACAAATTTATTCGGATAATGATGACACATTTTGATTCATTACTGGAAAGAAGGTGTTGGTTCAAATTGAACTGCAAATAATTTTTGGATTTTTATACAAAACAATATATCATTAAATACAATGACAATTCAAAAAGAAAATAAATGATGTCGCTCGTGAACATAGTTTGTTGTTTTTCTGTACTGTATTGGAAAAATGTGATGTTGAAACAATGGAGTATTAACTGCAAATTACCTATCAGATGCGAACTGAAACGCTGAATGGCATGGTAGTGGATTTGCATCTGGCCTCAAGTATTTGTTACCACTTTTCTTTGTTATGACATCCTCGAATCGAGATGATCAGAACATACATAAAGATATTTGCTCAGACAATTCTCCTGCCAGCCAAGAAGAGATGCCCAAATTTTCCTTTTTTCACTATCAGCGGGAAACCTGAAGTAATAGAGAAATAGGTTAACAGGAATAAGTTGCTTAGAATTGCTTAGAAGAAAGTCTATGCCATGGAAACATGAACACTACCTAAATCATTAACAATCATGAATAAACAGTACCTAATCATCATATATTCACGCCACTGGAATAACAAACAAATTTGGAGGTTAGGTATTCCAACTTACTTGTGAAAAGAAACATCAGGGCTGGAAATGTCAAGTTTTTTGCACACTCGGCAGTGACGGACCATATTGTCCAAAAATCCACTCTGAATTCCACAATATCTATTCAAAGTCACTAAAAACAACACTTCAAAACACAAGATCACTCGTCTACAACACCGCAACGAGAAATGGGCAGATCGTAGTTTCGTAGTAAAAATCATTCATACAATAGGCGTGGCCTGGACGCGCCGATGTCGCTTTGCGGGTAACAAATCCTATGATGCTACAATGTGATAGTTCACAAAATGAATATTCGGTAATTCCAACGTGTACATTTCAGGTTTTTATTATGTATAAAAATACCGTTCAGAAAAATGTTCCATCGAGACTGTATTACTTGCAATACAATGAAAAAATGATATGAACGTGTCAATAATTATTGCAAATCTCGTTCTCAATCTGGAAATATGGCAACGACACTTTCCAATCGGTCACAATAGTATCCTACAGTGGACCAGATATTGGCAATGTCTGATCTTCTTTAAATGTAAATAGTTCCGTCTCCTCAGGATAATAAGTCTATGGCTGTGGAAGATGGTGAAAACAAGTGAATGGCGCCAGTCACGTGAATCTCCTATGTTTTGATTCGTACGCTCGATCCTACAGCTATATAAATAAATGTAATGGTTGTCCTATTCCAAGAGACCGCCACAGCGTAGAAAATAGTTTATCTCGGCCAATTTTCATTTTTCTCTTTTTTGTTAAGTTTTTTTCCACATTTTAGGGCACAAGAATTTCCGAAGAGGGACAATATAATTGCCAGGATTTCAAACGTTAAGCTGCATAGATCACCACCCTACTTTTCACATAATCTGCACAAGGTTCAAGCTCTCCAAAAAAATCACACGTTTTTTTCACGTACATGTAATGTTTCTGTTACTCCACAGTATATAACCAGGTCTCGTCAGCCTAAATGTCTTGAAAATGGTCATTTGTCAAAATTTTTTTTGTCTTCAAACACTCATGCGGTTAGAATTATTGGAAATAGTCTTTCTGCAGGTGAAATACACTATTTTTCTCAACGTATTCTATGATAAGATGCAAATCTTAGCATTATTGAGTTCATTCAATTTTTACAAGAATTTCATAAAATCATGTTCAGAAGATTTCACAAATATTGAAAATTCCCAGAATCTTCGCGGTTTTTTGTGAATCTCACCATAATATTTATAAATCCCGCGAACCTAGAAAAGTTGCACAAATCATCACATGATTCTTTGGGAAAACTCCACAAATCCAGATGAACATCCAGAACTCCTCAATATTTGATAAATCTCACAGTTCGTTGAAAAATCCAAAAGAAAAATTGACAGTCGACAGTATAATTTCAGTTTGAGAAAATCCCATATTGTTTGTCTGAAGAATTCGTTTTTCACTCTGTATATCGATGGAATACTTGACCATCTTTCGGCAAAATATTTCAACATGAAAAAAAAAACATGTTATTCATTATACATTCTATTTATAGCCCATTACGTAATGTTGTATTTACTGTAGTTAATTATTAACATAGTGATTCGCACTTTATTGGTCTAATGTACAGGATGTCGGACTTTAGTCTCGCTAATGTTTTCCACCAAGATAATCTCGAAGATATTCTGATTCATAGATTGTATACTGGGTGTTCAATTATATCCTGCTGCAACTTTTGTAGTATGTATCAATAAGGAAGACCTTTTCAACTGAAATGTCTCTTTAATTAAAGGTTTTTCGTGATTTATGTATTGTTTCGAAAATATTTACAGAGTTTTTGAGAGCTTTGCAGAATACTGCGAGGTTCAGTGAGATAGAACCTAAAATTTCAATAAGTCACGTTTTAAATTCATGTAATATATGTATATGAATAGCATTCATCGAAAAATTGTATTTAAAGTATTCCAAGCCTCTATCAAAAGGATGAAAGAACATTAGAAAAAATATACAGGGTTTCCCAATGCAAACGAAACAAGGTATGTATTTTACGAAAACTATGTCAAATCGGCCTTGTTTCGTTTTCATTGGGCCACCTACTATAAATTGTGTTGAAAACGGGAGCAGATTCGTTCCCGAAACTTCCACTAAGAGGGGTAGAAATTCTCAGGAATGAATTTTACAGGATTTAAGATTAACAATTCACACTATA
Source organism: Gastrophysa polygoni (assembly GCA_963576655.1). Taxonomy (NCBI): domain Eukaryota; kingdom Metazoa; phylum Arthropoda; class Insecta; order Coleoptera; family Chrysomelidae; genus Gastrophysa; species Gastrophysa polygoni. Next base: position 51,783,468 of record OY755083.1, read on the forward strand.
AGTACATACCTTTCAATAATTTTTTCGAAACACGTCCTGTTCTGTCCAATACTATATTGATGTACTTTTCTATCTGGGTGTCTTTTCCTATTCTGTCTCCTTCAGAATTAAATTTCCAATTATTATCGACATTACGCAAACTAGTCCAACCACACTAAAATTTCCACTATAAACTGTTTCATTATTTTTGCATGGAAGACTTGATTGTTATAATGAATTGATGAACACAAAAAGTATAGTGCATTTTTCACAATAAAATCATTATATTAGTTCAAAGTTCTCAATGAAATTTGATACTGGCCCGTTTTGTGCATGATTTTTTCCAAACAAACAAATCTGTAAAAATTCGATTGCGAATGTTTACCAAATATTCGAATACTTTCCAAAAGCTGTCAAGTAGTAAATTAGACATAAATTTGGAAACTGTACAGTTTCGTATCATCATGCATATTGATTCAAGCTCGATGATTGACAGCTTCTAAACATCGTACATAAACACTAAAGCTATTGGGATTGATACAGGATCTTCACTGTTCGAAAACATCTGCTTCTAAAACTGTAAAATTCTCAATTTCATGCACAGGGAGCTTCAGATTTGAAAAGGCATTCTTCAACAGTGAGTTTCAAAAAGTTTGTGCATAGTATTTTTTCATCAACTTTGGAAACTTTTTTAATATCTCTTTGTCAGACTGAGAATGAAACTTTTTTTTAAAAAAAAAAAGATCATTTCGAACAATGTGTAGTATTAAATCTTCGGTTCTGTTCATATGCAGCTGATATCATTCTATCTGAACACTTTGTATATGCATTGAAATTGATCTTGAGGCTTTGTGACCAAAAACTCGATTTCTGTTATTGCATGAAATTTTGTAATCGGCTTTGCGGTGAGAATAAAAAATGAGCTCAACGAACACCATTAGCGATAGAAAAAAATAAATATTATTCGTAACCAGGCATAACTACATAATAATGCGAACAAAAATGATGGTTTATCTCAAGGTCAGAATACATTTTCTACGTGAGTACAACTTGATTGTCGTTTTATAATTGAATGCGTCATTTTGTTTTGTTTCTTATATCGGCAACGGCTTGCTTGTTATTTTCTATGTAGCATCACTCACTTATTTTTCGAATTATTCGTAATAATTCTGTATGTAGGTTAATCGTATGTTCATTTTTCAGTCTTCATTGAATTCTCTCTCATCGTTTCAAAAATGAAAATAGAAAATAGAGGTATAACCATTTGTCTAGTGATTTGCCAAATTGTCAAGAAAAATTTTAATACTTCTCTCCTAACGTTCCCACTGGCTAACACGATATTCCTCGAACATTATAGGTTTTCCTTACATATTGAGAAAAGATGGAAAAAATCATCTGCCCCAAAAGATTAGTACGTTTGAAATGAAACTTTTAGAAACATCAAAGAGAAATTCCTTGATGATAGTCAGTGACACCTAGTTTTTAAAAATTTGGAAAATGACGAATACAGATTCTTTTTTTCTACTTCCCCTCACCATTGGAATCTCGTAAACTAGTACAGATACAGGATTGGTCATATTAAAGAAAAGCTTCTCGATTTGACGCAGAACAATAATATGAGGATATTCGATGAAAAAAAATGATCCCAAAATATGAAAAATTCAAAATCATTCAATATTAGGAAAATTTTATACAGCGATTACTTATCGATGAAAAAATATTATTTTATCATTATTATAATTATCATTATTATACAGGGTGAAACATTTTGCAGATACAGTACCCAACTTCAGTATTTCTTCTAATGTTTTTTTTATCTGTTGACAACACGAAAAAGAAACCTATAATGTGTTAGCCAGCGTTGGATTTATGGTAGAGAAAGAAGGTGTTAGATTTGTGTCATTGAAAACAGCGGGAAAAAATAGTTGAAACATTATGTTTCACTTTGAGATAAAATCTGATTATTATTACTATGTTGAGGATTCTTTGTTTTGTGGCATTCCTATGGTGATGAAAATCAATAAAATTCTCAAGTTTTTATGTCATTTCGAATTATTCATATAGTAAATGATACATAATTCAACAATTTAGCATATCCATAAGTATAAGCGTAACTGAATCTGGAAAACGGCGAATAAGATCTCGAAGCATTTATAAGCATATATGGTTTCCGTTACAAAAATCGCGTAAGCTATGAAAACAATTGTTGATTTTCAAAAAAATATACATGAAACTCTAAAATTTTTTCGTTTCATTTTTTATAGTCAAGGGGGGAGCGGCAAAATGTAATAACTAACCCCTCTTTCAATGAAATTATCTTTGAATACTGTCTGTTAGTTGTTCTGTAAGTTATTCGAGGTGGTATATTCATATTTCTATTTTTTCTCAAGGATTTTATCTCATTTCTCTTTTAGATATCTGAGGATTGAATTCCAAGCTCAAGGAAATTTTGGGGCAGATCATAAATCTGCTACAAATATACTGAGATAATTATCAAAATTTTTATTTTTATAAACGCGGAGAAAAAAACCTATAAAGATGAAATTATCTTTATGAAAAAAATATGGGTCCACCTGGCGTTGAATCCGATATCTGTGTTTTCCGACCAATCCGACTGAAATATAAGCCTAGACATACACTCAAATCGTACGATCAAATTACCCACACACTGCGGAAGAGCTATATTGACTGAATTCGATAGTTCCCTTTTACGGAGTGTTTACGAAATAACCTCGGACACCTCGATCTTGTTTTTTGATTTTTTTTTGAAAATCTCTTTAAGGAAGTGGAAAATAATTATTGATTGGTGAAAATCAAACCAATTAATTCAATTGTCTTGATTTTTGTCTCCATGTGAAGTGAAATGAATTCTGACTTCTTTGTATCAATCTCATGTTCTTCACAGATTTTTTTTTGTTTATTGTAAACTCAAGATTCGCCTCCAGCAATTGAAAAGCACTGTATATGTTCATCAATTTGTGATCGGAAGAGATCACAGATTTCGAAGAGATATCAAAAAACATGGCGGTCCATTTGAAAATATTGATCTGTAGTTTTGTCACGCTTTCAGAGGTCACCCTGTATGATTTCTGATGAGGGCTGTGAAAAGGCCACAACACGGCATCCAACTTTCGTGAATTTGATTTATTGACATATACAGGGTGTTCCGTTGATCATGTTACAAACTTCTAGGGTAGATGAAACACACGAAAATAAGAAAAAAAGTTCATGTGAACACGGGTCCGGAAACGCTTCTTCAGGGAGCTAGGGCCCTTCGAAGATGACCTCCAAAAACTACTTTTCATTTTATAGCTTCGGTACTACTGCAGCTATCGCAACCAATTTCGGGACGTGAAATCTAGCTCGTAGGTTCATCAATTTGAGCCTTCCGGATTTTGTCACCTTTAACCAGGGGCGTACACACCAGGGGGGTATTTGGGTAAATTTAACCCTACTCCTCTTAGGCTTCAATTTCTTACCATTTTTATATCTGATTATGATTCTCCAATGCCTTTTACATAAAAAAGGTACTCTTGTAAAAATCGCTATCTGTCACCGTTTCCTCCGAAAATGGCTAAGTCCAATCAATAATAAATTAATGGTAAGAAATTAAAGCCTAAGAGGAGTAGGGTCAAATTTACCCAAATACCCCCTGGTTTGTACGCCCCTGGTTGAAGGTGACAAAATCCGGAAGGCTCAAACTGATGAACCTACGAACTAGATTTCATGTCCCAAAATTGGTTGCGATAGCTGCAGTAGTACGGAAGCTATAAAACGAAAAGTACTTTTTGGAGGTCATCTTCGAAGGGCCCTAGCTCCCTGAAGAAGCGTTTCCGGACCCATGTTCACATCAACTTTTTTTCTTATTTTCGTGTGTTTTATCTACCCTAGGAGTTTGTAACATGATCATCGGAACACCCTGTATACATATATACAGGAGTATATTTGAAGTTATCAAAGAAATATGAAAGAAAAAAATGTATATTTTTTTCGCATCATCAGAATTTCTCATATCGATTATCGGTATCGATTATCTGATTTCGAGTATTTTCAAATGTTCATTTTCAAATATTTTGAGGAATGTGTCTATTATGTGCACTGAAATTAAGTTAGGGTCATGTTCAAGAACCAGAAATATCAGGACCTGGCTGATCGTAAGTTTTGATGGATTCATAATTTTCAACTCATCGAATAACCCTGTAGGTAGAGTGCAAAAATATACGGGAAAACCGCTGTACTTCTATTAGGAAATATTAGTATTTCACGACTTGTAAAATTGCTTTGCGAGTTCATAATGTAACAAAAAAAAAAGTAGAGCAAAGATTACTCAACTAAAATATGGCCAGTGGCGGGGCAAAAAATAATGGTCTGGCAGATCAAATCAATCTCTTTTCTTTGCGCCGCTTTCCATCTCGTGACGGTTATATACACATTCAGATAACAATTAACGATTTTTCAATTCTGAGAATGCCTACCCAAGTGCTGGAAGACGGTTTTTGCAATCGCTTGCACTTTTTTCGAATGGGACCGACCAGAGATGAGAAACCCGATCGACTGTGAATTGCTGCTTATTCGAAAGAAGAAAAAAAAGTGTTCGTATTCGACAAGGTGCATGATTCCGAATAGTTCGCTTGCATTCCTGTACAGGGTGATTCCACACTACGCTCGACGAAATGGCCAACGTCGCGTTTTTGGAATACTGTTATTTCATTCTCGATGGTCTGGTATGTATAGCGGTAGAATTATGAATGGAAGTCACGTGTTACCTCTATCAAATAAGGTAGTAGATATGCACCTTGTTACACAATGAAGAATTGTTAGGAATGTGTAGAATAGCAAGTACAGTCCAATTCACGATTATTTCAATCATACCAGGTGATTCCCTAAGGTGGCCCTTTCAATATTCATAATATGAGGAAAAAATGCTTTTCAGAATTTTGACGAGTTTTACGAACGCTAGGTGAATGTTTTCGGTGTTATTTTGAATATCTCGACAAATCTCACATTGCTGGAAAAGTAATTTCGAGTAATATAGAATCCGAAAACTATACAGTAGAAAAAAAGTATAAAAGTGATTTTGAAAAGAATTCACTTCCGGATTAACCGGATTATCGTTCAGGTGGCAGAAATATTTTATTGGAACAGCTATACTGGGACTAGGACAGCCCGGTATACAGAGGACAACCACAGAGTTAGGTATTTGGGACGCTACGATTCGATCACACGGTATACGGATTTCACTTCGGCCATGGTCGAAAGCACCAGCACAAAGAAGTTAAGTAAACGGAAGTATTGCTTCGAATTTCTCCCAACAGGATTTGCACCATGGAAGTGTCATTTAGGGGGTCAGGGGGGCAATAAACCCCACTTACTATCGATTATTATTTAATATTTGACTCTGTTAAAAAGTAATATTCCATGTTTTTTTGTGAATTATTTTGGCAGTGAAAGAAAGTAAATATTTACGCATCATTAGAGGTGCAGAAATGTCAAGTTGTACAAAAAATATATTGTTCCTTGGCCTTGTTTTGTAATGTAATAAATCTGGCACCGTCGAGCAGGGCTGCCAACTTGAACCCGAAGCGCGGAAGGCTGAGTTTGAATGTTACTAGTATTTTTCGTAGGGTTATGTTGGTGTGAAATAATCACCAAGGATGACGTAATTCTCAACTAAGAGTGAACGAGATATTTTAGTATTATTATATACCTTCGATCATTGAACATACTAGATATGTAATCCACAGCCCTGGCAATACAGTTTGTTTGGAAGCAACATCTATAGTATCTATCTTTGTCTAAACAAGGATAGCAGGAGCTGATTCTCCCAGCACCAGTGCCGTATTGTCAGAGGGGGTCCAATTTATTATTAATTCATGATGATGCGAAATTGAAAATCCGTAACAATTTCAGTGGTACTTTTCAGCATTTCTTGGTGGGAAAATGTACAATGACAAGACACTGTCGCGGCTATTGGTATAATCAATATAAACTAATCAATTCAATTTAAATTCATTTTTATCCATTCCATTTGGGAAAATGCTTCAAAATTTCGAATGATACGACAATGGTAACTCACCTATGAAATGACGTGTTTTGATCGCCAGTTCAAATTGTCTTTAACACACCTCACAACGTCTCACCATTATATCAAATCACCAAAACAGGAAATAAACTGAGTTTCTGATGAATTCTGAGTACACAAAACTGAACACAAGTTGAATGATATCGATAAATCAAAACGTAAATAATGACAGATACCAAACAAAGTAATAATCGCCGTTGACTGTCAATATGAAATTGCGGTGTTGCAACGTTGAGCAAAAAGTATTCATGATACCCATGCTGGTCCTCGAGCCCTCAAGAAAGTGAAATTGCTGAGTCTCAGAATAATGTAGCAATCTTCTATTAATCAGAACTGATTCATAATCGTCATGACCCAAATTTATTATTATATTTGTGCATTGAACTACATGAATTCATAAAGGACTTTAAATATTATGGACTATTCATCACTTTTTGATGATTGGATATGACAACACTGGCGACGATTGGGTACTAATATTATGATAATTCTGGGAATCCATGTTAGCATCAGAATATTTGTTTTGTGATCCTTCTAGTGGGTTTGTTGTTCGGAGTTATATACAAATCGACTCGTCGTTGAAAACCCTGTATGTAGCATTAGCTACTTCTCATCAGTCTAAGTATCCCTCACAATATTCTGAGCTCTATTCTGACCCGAAGGATCTGCCTGCACTTTGAAATTTGAATTGCCGGCTCATTTGGCTTCGCAAGGGACTTGTTGCTTCAAAAGTCAAGGCGTGCCTTGACATCCATTTTCTGCGTGAATGTTGACTATCGAATATTCATGAGTCCTTTGTGTGGCGCGATAGTTTTTTCAGCTCCGTCCCTATCCATGTAGCTAGAACGATTTGAAATTGTCTCGTGATGATCGCGCGAGGAGAGGAAAACAACTTGAACCACCTACAATGGCACTATTAAAAGTTAGACTTACCATTTGAAAAAAATCACGATGACGTCATATCTACGACACCGATGTGTCAATAGCTGTGTCAAAATTTGCGTAGTATTACATTGAGGTTGACGTGTCCGAGCGATTCATTTTGAATTGCTTCATAGATATTTTACTGGATTTATCCCGACAAGCGCGTGCCTTACGTGTATTTCATGGCACTAAAAACGTTTGACGATTTTTGGAAAATTAAACACAGTCATACAAAAATTCTAGGAAATAATAATTTTTCAGTTGTTAACTTCAACACCCAGTATTATCGAAGCATATTTTGTTCAATCTTATATCAAGTTGTCGAATCTGCTGTTGTTCATTTTCCAAAAGTCAGTAAAAGGCGATGTAAAGGTATTGTTTGAATTGTTCGTCATATTTGTTAATTGCATAGTTTCCTCTTGAAATTCGTTTTTTTTTCTTTCACAATAAACATTTCGACACGATTCCAAAAATTACGTGGAGAGAATATGACTGTATAGAGTGAAATGCAACTTTCGATTTGACCCCGTGTGATAACATTCACAGCTTGGCAAAAAACGTTCGAGAGATCAATTGAAGAAGTTATTCGAGATTGAATGCCTAAATTGTTAGTCCGGTGTTCTTGAGCAGTATTTTATTTCGATATACTCTTCAATCACTTCTATAATAATTGTAATCACTACAATAATATCTGAGTTCGCAAGTTCGGAGCAGTTTTACGTTCGATATAAAATCCTTTTATGTAACTTTCATCAATAGAAACCATTCATCATTTCAATTAAAACGAGATGTCTAGGTGGAATCAATCTGCAGTCAACCAATTATACACATTTTAATCGTCATTATTATATGAAAGAATATGATGAGAAAATGGTCCGTTCGATTTCCTGTTTCCCGTATGAAAAAAAATCCTGATACTTCTACGCTTTGATCTGCCACTATTTTCCAAGTTGATGATAGTCATTAAAACAAACTCAACTTGAAACGGGAGTCATATATTGATGCAGGCTGTTTCATTAATTTTATAAAAATAATTGAGGTAGATCTTTTTGCAGAAAAAGATAAAATTGTACCTATTTATTTTTTCCAAAACCCGTAGTTTTCGAGGCAGATCAAAGGTTTCAAGGAAGAAAATGATTCCATCGATTTCTGTAATCTGCAGGGTGTTTCATTAATTTCATGAAAATAATTGAGGTAGACCTTCTTGCAGAAAAAGATAAAATTGTACCTATTTAATTTTTTCCAAAACCCGTGAAAATAATTTCATCGATTTCTGTAATCCATATATTTACTGTATTTTTTATCTCCCCATTTTCTCGAAATAAATATGATGACAACTAAATGATTCATAATGATTTTTTCGAGGATTTTTCATTCAATGGGTTCACTGGTGTTAGAGAAATGTTCTATAAAACAAACGAACAAATTCAGGTCCAGAAAAATTTCTATCATGAATTGCTCAATCTTGAATAGGTATTAAAACAGTGGCGTGATTAATCATCATCAGTTTTGTACTACAGTTTTTTCTACCTAGATCACAGTTTGAAAAATTTAAAAAATCTTTTTTGATCGTCAAATCTTTGACAAATATTCATTTCAAAACTACGGATCTCTAAAAATCGATATTTTTTTTTGTGACGAATATTGATTGAATTTTGATTCGATTCGACTTGATTAATTGATTGACTTGTGTTTTTTTTTCAAATTAATAGTACAAAATTATGAGTTGTAATTTTTGTTCCAGACTGATCCTAATACGGCATTTCTGAGGGCAGCCAGAGCCGGTCAACTTGACAAAATCCAGGAATATCTCGATTCGGGGACAGTTCGGGATATAAACACTTCAAATGCCGTGAGTATTCATTCCACACGATCCTGACTTCGAAAATATCGTATTTCTGTAAACATCAAAAATCTTATCAATTATGAATTCCACTATGTATGGTGCCCTGCGGGGTGACCCTGTATATATATAAAATTTATTCGATAGCACATTTCGAGTTGGCATTATCAAATATGCTGGTTGATCAAATTTCAAGCCATTCGATCGAGCGGTTGAATTTTGACGGGGGGGTCATTTTAGCTGAGTACGGTGTATATCTTGGATCTACAGGGTGTCCTTGAAAATGTGGGAAATCTCTCGTACAACCTAAAGGGGGGCGCTGCTGGAAATTGTTCATTCTTAAACAATTTTTAAAGTAATCGATATAATTCAATGAAAATTAGATATGAGTGACACTAGTAAGGACCCCTCAAAATAGTGACATATCGAGTGACCTTGAAACATATTTAGCTAGTTCATCAGGGATAGACCATAAGATTCATCATTGATGCTTGATTTTTCATTTTACAACACCCTGTATGATAAAGGTGTGAGAAGAAATAAATTTGGATAGCTTGAACCTTTAACTGAAAAAGGCACTATTGTTAGAATAAATCGTTTTCGAGGAAAATTTTAATGAACAAATATTTGTTTCATTTTCAATAGCAAGGACCATGATTTTAATTTTTTTCGTCGAAAATTGTTCATTCCATCACGAATTTTTCAGATTTATAGTGGTTTTTAATCGCCGAGGCGCTTCTTTCGGCAGAAAAAGCAACAAGTTGACTTTGACGCTCCATATCTCCGAAACGGTTAGACTTACAGATGAGATCGACCCACCAATCGATTTTTCAGACATTCTTTTACCTAGTAGGAAAAAATCAGATCGATCGGACTGAAAATAAAAATTTTCGCTTGTGGTCGATAATTCCATGTACATTTTTTCGGACTATCCGTATGGTCGAATTTTCCAAAATTCCAAAAGTTCTTATAAAATTCTGAAAAAAAAATCACGTAGACTATATCGGATACGTAGATAACAAAACTGAAATTCAAGAAACTCAATTCGTGAAGGTTACTTGATAATCTAACTCGGAGTGCTTATTTCGGCGGAAAAAGCAAAAAGTTGACTTTGACGCGCCATATCTCCGGAACGGTTAGACTTACAGATGAGATCGACCCACCAATCGATTTTTCAAACATTCCTTTACATAGTTGGAAAAAATCAGATCAATCAGTCTGAAAATAAAAATTTTCGTTCGTGGTCGTAAATTTTATGTACATTTTTTTCCGACTATACGTATGGTCGAATCGATTTTTCTACTACTAAGGCTCATTCTCAATCGAAGTTCAAGCTACTGAAACTCATTTCTTTATCCTTCCTTCATACAGGATGTCTCCGTGAAGAGGGCCTATAGGAAAAACAAATATAGGAACTTGTCATCATATTTTTTCAGATTCTATCTGAATCCGAGAGTCTTAATACTTTCGCCTCGCCCTGAATACAACACACTGTATATCTAGATCGACTACAAAGAAATATCCACAAGCAATTTCCAACATGGTATATGCCATAAGAATTCTTCACAAGACATTCCCACAACCACATAATAAGCTGTATTCTATAGGTACTTAACAATATCGGTCCGGGTCTTGGACTGATAACGATTATCATACATAGCATTTTTCGATATGCCTACGAGGGCCTCGCATAATGTTCAATGTCTATGCATATTGATGCAATGTATTTACATCAATTGAAATTTGAAAAAAATTGTGATTATTTTTTTTTTTATCTGGGGAAGGGACACCTATAATGTTCGAGGAACATCGTGTTAGCCTGCGGTGGAATTTCGGGAGAGAAGGAAGGTGTTGGAATTTTTCTCGAAAGTTTGGAGGCTGTAAGCCTCAGGAAAGACTTTACTAGGCGAAGAATTCCACATTTTTGCCGTTCTATTGATGAGTGATGCTTGTTAGGTGTGATTTTTTCCTGAACCTATTCAAATAATACAAATAACTTTCCACAGCAACTTATATGGCTACAGTTCCAAAACTCCTGATATATTTATTTAGATAACAAATTCGTAAGTTAATTTTTCAGCGTTATAGTCACCAATTATACTTTTTTAGGAATAATTGCAGCCTTATCATTTGCTTATCAATATAATGTTGGGTTCTAATCTGTATGAATATGATGCATGTATGTAAATTCTCCAAAAAAATACTAGTAGTAAGTATACAAGGTTCTGGCGAAAAAAAATTCATGGTAAGAACCATTTTATTAAACCAATCGCTGTTTCAAAAACATAAATCATGATATTTTCAGGGCAATTCATGCTAATTGTATTGGTTAGTTATTTCAACCTATCTGCAAAATAGAAACAGGAACTTATAACTCAATATAACTTTTTACCTATAATACAGTGGCGTACCCATTTCATTTCCATAAACGTACATTCTCAGAAAATGAAGCCATGCTTTTTTTTGAATGGGAAATTTTTGTACAGTTTTTTTCAAGTTCATCATCAAGGTATATCTTCATGGTTTTCATTTTATCTTTTAGGGATGGTTAAGGAAACATTGAGAATCTGAATAAGATATTTTCGTTATTTTGAATCTTCCGGTTTCTCCGGAAGTGACTTCATCTTTGTTATCTCCAATAAGACATCCTGTATTTTACAAGAATTTTCAAACGTCGAGATTCTCTAGAAAAAGTGAAAAACTCAAGCTCATGTGATATGATGATGATATCTGATAGGGATATATTCAACCATCAATATTAATGATTGAGTTACTGGAAATCACTAAAAATTGTAGTTTACGTGAATTTACAATAACTCAAAAACGGTTCATTTGAAGTTTAGAGTATGACTCATGAATTTGAATCAGAATCATGAGAGGAATCCATAACTCTTGTAGTATACAGGGTGTTCTATTGAAGATCACAAAGATGATTGATGCACAAAAACTCGATAGAGAAAATACCGAGAAAAATACATCGATTTCATTCACATAACATGTTTGTGACTCACGTTAATCTGACGTTTCGATTTTTTATGAAGAAAAATAACAGATGATCATGGATGTAAAATAACGGTAACGTTTTTATGTGACTTGTGTCATTTTATGTCATTTTGGTAACTTATGGTCATTTTCATCAATTCACTTTCACAGTGGATAAAAAAGCATTGCAGGCATGATAAAGGTGATTAGAACACAAATATATACGGATAAATTGAGTTGTATAATATACTAAACAACGCAAGAAATTTAAACAAGAAAATCAGAATAATCAACAAAATGAAATAAACTAAAAATCTTTTTATAAATGAACAAAACTATATGCTAGTGAAATATTAATTAGTGATATTAATATACATGATATTATTGTGACTGTCGAATATTTTTTTGACAGTTATGAACTGTAATAAATGACGAGGATGTCATAAAACTAAATAACATGGATGTCATTTTCATTTTTGTTCGTGAAATGACATTGTCAAGAAAATCAGCTGACATCCCTACATATGAATAAAAAATCGCTACCGAGAAAAAATCCACCCTCCCTCGTATAAACTCGGTACTCTGAACGCTTCACGCCTCGATCTAGTACTATCGCGACCGGGAACACCTACACTCGATCGTTCCGATGTCGATGAGAGCCACCCTGATTTTCGTGAAATTCCAGAACGGTCTCAACGCTCTCCACCTCGCGTCCAAGGACGGGCACATCGACATCGTGAGGGAACTGCTGAAGAGAGGGGCCGTCGTGGATGCCGCCACCAAGAAGGGGAATACGTCCCTGCACATCGCTTCGCTCGGTAAGTCAAGGAATTTCTCAGAAAGTCGAGCAGTTTCCTCGTAACGTTAGGGAATTTCTCATTGAGTCAGGATAACTTTTTACTTCTCATAAAGTCGGGGGAAATTCTCAGAAAGTACCCGAAGTTCCTTGTAACTTAAGAAATTCTCACTGTGTCCTCAATGATCATCAGGGTAGGGCTATAAAGTCAGGGAATTTCTCAGAAGGTCAGAAAATTTCTGATGAAGTCAGGAAAATTTTTCCATGAAATCCGGTGATGTTCTTTTATAAAAGAGTCAGGTGTTTCCTCAGAAAGTAAGATAGTTCCTCAGAAAGTGATTCATAACGTCAAGAAGGTCAGAGGATTTCTCATAGAGTCAGAAAATATTTCATGAAGTCAGGGATTCTTTCATGGAGTCAGGATAACTTTTTACTTCTCATAAAGTCGGGGGAAATTCTCAGAAAGTACCGGAAGTTCCTAGTAACTTGATAAATTCTTACTGTGTCCTCAATGATCATCAGGGTAGGGCTATGAAGTCAGGGAAATTCTCAGAAGGTCAGGAAATTTCTGATGAAGTCAGGAAAGTTTTTCCATGAAATCCGGTGATGTTCCGGTGATGAAAGTAAGATAGTTCCTCAGAAACTGATTCATAACGTCAAGAAGGTCAGAGGATTTCTCATAGAGTCAGAAAATATTTCATAAAGTCAGGGATTTTTTCATGAAGTCAGGATAGTTTTTTAAAAAGTTGGTAAATATTTCAGAATACGGAAAATTCCTAGAGTTGGGGAAATTCTCACTATGTTCTTGAGGATCAGTTAAGGAGCTAGAAAGTCAAAAGTCAAAATTGTGAAGGTAGATAATTTCACAGAGAGTCAGAGAATGTTTCATAGAGTAAGGATAACTTTTTACTTCTCATGAAGTTGGGGGAAATTCTCAGAGAGTACCGGAAATTCCTATTAACTTAAGGAAATTCTCATTGTGACCTCAATGATTAGGGTAGGGATAGAAAGTCAGGTCAAAAAGTTTCAAATGTGGTAAAAAGAATTTTTCCATGAAGTCCGGTGATGTATTTCTTGAAAGAGTCAAGTTAGAACATGATTCATAACGTAGAAGAAGGTCAGAGAATTTCTCAGAAAGTCAGAAATAATTTCATAGTCAGAGAATTTTTCGTGCAATGGGATAGTTTTTTTTCAAAAAGGCAGGGTAATTGTTATTCAGAATACGTGAAATTCTTAGAGAATTCTCACTATGTTGTCAAGGATAAGGGTAGAACTAGAAATTCAGGAAGTTCCTCCTGAAGTCAAAGAGGAGATTTCATAGTCAGGGAATTTTTTATGTAGTCAGGATATTTTTTCTTAAACTCTTGTAGACACTTCTTATAGACTCAAGGGAATTTCTCAAAGAGTACGAAAAAATTCCTCAAGGAAAATTCTGAAGTAGAGTTCTCATGATGTCTGGTTATTCATCAGAGTCAGGTATTTGCTTATAAATCAGGTGATTTTACATAACGTCTTGAAATAATGTCCATTGTTATGGAATAAGAGAATTTCTCAGACGTCAGATATTTCAAGAATTTTTCATATAGTCAAATATAATTTAGAAAGTCAGAGAAGTAGTCAGAGTCTAAGAAGTAGTCAGGACAATTTTTCCATTGGCATATTAACGCGGTTTCCGCGAGTCATAAAAACCATATTTTACTCAGTTTTATTTTTTTTTTTCTATTTCAGCTGGCCAAGAAGAAGTCGTTCGACTCCTAGTCCAATACGGTGCTTCCCTGAACGTCCAGTCGCAGAATGGCTTCACCCCCTTGTACATGGCGGCCCAAGAAAACCACGACGGTGTCGTCCGATATCTACTATCGAAAGGAGCGAATCAGACATTGGCCACCGAGGTAATACTAGATAAAATCATACGGATCTACATCATTACTGAAGTATATTCAATTAATATGAAAATAATACTGAGTAGTAATTCGTTGAAATATTCAGTAATTCATGCTCCTACCGACTGCGCCAAATTATGTAAGAGCTGCGGTTTCCTGTATATTCCACCGAAACCAATCTCTTCCAAACCTTCCAGGACGGATTCACGCCTCTAGCGGTGGCCATGCAACAAGGCCACGACAAGGTGGTGGCCGTCCTGTTGGAGAACGACACGCGGGGCAAGGTGCGCCTGCCCGCTTTGCACATCGCCGCCAAGAAGGACGACGTCAAGGCTGCGGCGCTGCTGCTGCAGAACGAGCACAACCCCGACGTGACGTCGAAGAGCGGCTTCACTCCCCTCCACATCTCCGCCCATTACGGGAACGATAAAGTAGCTCTGTTGCTCTACGAAAAAGGTATCAATTTTTCAACAGGTTATCACGATGTGGCATAAATAAAAGTAGCCCTCGTTCGGAAATGTCACTATAATAATTGCAATAAACGGGACGTTGCACTCAAAACTGAATTTGTGGAAACAGTCAATCAGTCACCGAGTTAACAAAAAACACTGTCTAAAAAAGTCAAAATTTAGAATATAGAAATCCTTCCTGCAGTAACTAAAAATTCTACATATAACTCTGTATTTGTTAAGGGAGTCAGTGAATTCAATAATCTTTCCATTGATATGAAAAGTTCTTCATCAATAATTGTTTTTAAAGAGAAAATAAAACAGCTTTTAATCAACCAATTTTATATTCAATTCTAATGCGATCTCCTTTAATATGTGTGTTGTACTTCTTTTATTTATTCAGCTAATATTATGTTGTGCTATTTTAAGTGTATTGTGACCTGATTCAATCAAATCAAATCAAATCCAGTTTAAACACTATATGTATATATATATATTGATATTTGTATTATGAGTATAAATTTAGTTTATTGTACTATATGTAAGTTAGCTAACCTGTATATTAGGCAATCCTATTCAAAAAAAAATAATAAAAAAAAATTCTTCTTCTTTCAAATATGAAATGTGTGGCTCTTCGGCCCATGTATGTATTTTACAGATTATTTTTTCTTTACTAAATAAAGGATTTATATATATTAAAATTTCTATTGATCAGCCGCAATTGCTCTGCTTCGATTTCAAATGGGATGCTTATCTGCTTACACACAGTAGAGCGCCAGTGGTTTATATTTGTTTTCATGGATTTTATTGTATTATTATGAGTTGTGAGATTACTAAGACAGTATAGTAGATCTATTTCCATAAATAAAAATTATATCCGCAAAAGAAAATTGCGTAAAAAACTGAGTATTGATAATTTGATTGTTTTCTGTAGTAGGCAATGCTTTTATTCTTCTATTGCATCCACGCCACTGCATCTTTTAATTTTATCTGCCTTGCCACTCGTGCTCGTACAAGAGTTTTTTTCTATGTCAAAAACTATGAATGTGACAGACATTCATATTGGATATGTAGAGCGTGACAAATGAGGATTTTTCTCATGAATTTTTATTGGTTATAGCAGTTCATCTGCTTTTGAGGCATAAACGTATTCAAATCTTTTCATTTCCTCTTAACAATAAAATCGGGAATATATTTTGTTCTAGGAGGCTAGTTTGAACGAGTACTATCGATTTATGAAATATTTTGTTTGCATAGCACGTTCTAGGACTGTGCTGATTATATTGTTAATAAAAATGGCCTCATGAAATAGGGTGCATCTGGAATAGGAGAGATAAATAGAAGGTGGTGATGTATGCTACATAATGGCACAATTAATCACTTTGTAATCCGTAGAAATTACAAAATTTACTCTTCAGCATTAATTATAGTAAGAAATCCAATCCAGAGGCTTCCAAGGATTCCTAATTCCAAGGATTTCTAAAGCAACGAATTTCATCAACACACTCTTTTTAGTTTGATTCAATTCAATTTGCTTCATCGACCGGTATTTCGGGTTTCATAAATTTGAAATTACTTAACTACAATATACGAATGTGAGTGTTCATTTCTAAAATCTTCAGCTATCTTTTATTATCTCTGAATCTGGAATCGAGACTCGAATGTTTGTTTCACTTTTCGTAACGATTCTTCGCAGGTGCTGACGTCAACTACACGGCTAAACACAACATCACGCCGTTGCACGTAGCCAGCAAGTGGGGCAAAATCAACATGGTCACCCTGTTGGTGGCCAAAGGGGCCGACATCCAGGCCAAAACGAGAGACGGCCTGACGCCCTTGCATTGCGCCGCGAGGAGCGGACACGATCAGGTGGTCGATATGCTGTTGGAAAACGGGGCGCCCATGCACGCCAAAACGAAAGTATGTTGTTTTTTTCTGTACATTGCATATAAAATGTTCCTACTGACTGCGCCAAATTCTTTGAAAGGTTTGATTTTCAGTCCAATGTTCATTTTATTTAGCTCCCCGAAATGTTCCTACAGACTGCGCCAAATTCCCAGAAAGTTGTGATTTTCAGTTGAATATTCATTCTCATGGCTCAGATTTGAGTTTGCTGAAATGTTCTATCGACTGCACCAAATCTCTGAACTTTAGTTGGATATTCTATTATGTAAGCTCAAATTCTCGCGAAAATTCTAGCCCTAGTCCTCTTCTACTGTTCAATATGCTATTGAAGTTCTGCCGAAATGTTTCTACTAACTGCGCCAATCATAGAACCTTGCAGTTTTCTCAAATTATTACTTGAATTGAAATTTTTGTGTAGATCGTAACATTTTCTTACACCATTCTGTTCAAAATGCTCGTCAATTTGATTTGTCCTGTTTTTATTGTTATGTACCGACTGCATTAAATCCTAAAAATGTGTGAATTTCATTTTGATATTCATTCATAGCAGCTCAAATTGAAGCTTTTTTCATTTATCACTATGATTATAATCTTGAGGTTCGTCAAAACCGAACCTCTGAACCTTGCGAATTGATTTTCAGTTGGTTATTCATTGATACTAGCTCAAAAAATTCTCTTCCTGGTGATTTTCAAATAAGCAGTAATCTTTTGTTCCTACCGACTGCGCCAAATCATATAATGCCCACTAATAACCTTATATTTTCCGGCAGAACGGTCTGGCGCCGTTGCACATGGCCGCCCAGGGCGAGCACGTGGACGCGGCGCGCATCCTGCTCTACCACGGCGCGCCCGTCGACGAGGTCACCGTCGACTACCTGACCGCCCTGCACGTCGCCGCCCACTGCGGCCACGTCAGGGTGGCCAAGCTGCTGCTGGACCGCGGCGGCGACCCGAACGCCAGGGCGCTGAACGGCTTCACGCCGCTGCACATCGCCTGCAAGAAGAACAGGCTCAAGATGGTCGAGCTGCTGCTCAAGCACGGGGCCAGTAAGTGGATTCTTCGACGTTTCGAGCGATGTATCGAGGTTCGGGAACGAGATTCGTAGAGATTATTCGAGATCGCAGGTCGGCGAGTTGGTTTTCGGCGGATATCTCGTTAACTATGGGTTGGAGATTATTTGTGGTCATTACGAAAATGAAAGATAATAGAATTGTAGACAAAAAAGGTCGAATGCATTTTTTATCTACGACGAAGCGTTCAGAAGAAAACGTGCTGTGAAGTTGCCGCGCCCGGCAATGTAGACGAGCGACGAATTCGCTAATATCCCGATTCCTGCGGCTCGGAGAAAAATTAGCGTGATTATAAAAATGGAAGATTGTGAAATTCTGCACCAAAAGTTCCCATGTACTTTTTTTGTACAACGGGCCGTTCAGAAGAAAAAGTGAAGTGAAGTTTCAGCGCTCGACACTAAAAATGCAACAAATGCTTACTCAACTTATTTACTTGAACAACAAATTGACGAATATCTCGCTTACTGTGGCTCTGACAAAAATGTATGTGATTATAAAAATGATTTTTGCACGAAAATGTAGATGTAGTGTAGAAGAAAAAGTGGTCGGTAAACGTTCAACAAATTCGAGGTTATGTCGCTTCCTATGCTTGAAAAAAAGTTGGCGTAATTATAGAAATTCAAGACTTTGAAATTTCACACAAAGAAGGAAGCAAGTACTTTTTCATGTACAATGAACCACTCAGAAGAAAAATCACTCCTGTGTCCAGTTTCTGCACACTGCGTTAAACAATATTCGATTTCAAAGCCAAACGAATACGGTTTGTGCGAATATGACAGTTGACGCTATTATCAAAGAGTTGAAACTTATTATGGAAGATTATGAAATTTCAAAGAAAAGGTGCTATTCATTCCAATATACTACTAGATTCATTTTTGTCAACATTAAAAACACAAGAGCTTTTTTTTTATCGGATAAATTTCTTTTTGTAACGAAATAATTTTGCCAATCAGTAATTTTACGAGAAAAACTGACATGACAAAATCGCGAGACCGAAGGTCGAGTGATTTTGTCAAATGTCAGTTTTTCGAGCAAAATCACTGATGGAAAAATTTTGAGTTAAAAAGAAATTTATCCTTAAAAGAAAAGCTCGAGTGTTTTTTGGCAAGATAAATTAACGACTCATGTTGTAATGGTTTAGTATCAATTATCAACAATGCTCAAATAACTGACAGGGCAGACATTAAAGTGACGTAAGCATACTAGATGTGGACACTTAAGAGGAACAAGCGTTTTTATCGGTGATAAAAAACGATGCACCTTTTTTATCGCTGTCAAAATGACAAAACAATCGTCTTTGAATGACACATTTTATACAGGAGTTGATTTATCAGAATAAATATTAGGAATTTTATCCAACCTAACGAGGTAGTAACCTCTTTTGATTCAATTTTCAATCCATGACATTCTTCGATTTCTGTTTTATTTCAAAAACAAAATGCATACGTGTTGTACGAAAATACAAAATTTCCCTAAATATATGCTAAATCTGATTATTTTTAGGTATAAGTGCGACGACAGAAAGCGGTCTGACTCCTCTACACGTTGCCAGTTTCATGGGTTGCATGAACATCGTCATCTATCTTCTTCAACACGATGCGAGTCCTGACATCCCTACGGTTAGGGGTGAAACTCCCTTGCATCTGGCCGCCAGAGCTAACCAGGTAATCCGAAAGGTGTAGAATTCATGCAATGCAAACAGGAATAGCAATTGTAACTAGCATCAAGAAGCATCTGAGGTTCAGAAGCTATTTAGTTCAGTTAGCTTGATTTCAGATTTTTGGCCAACTGATTTAGAGAATCGAGTACTATATACACAGAGAATTTTAATCAGATAGTATTTTGATAGAAATGTGAATATGTGCAATTATATGTGTGTTGTCACAACATACAGAGTGATTCGAATCTCGGACATTACAGGGTTTACGACCAAGTTTCAATTACAACATAGTTGTGCAATTTAGTGTTAAACAAAATTCTCCGAGTAATTCCTAAGATTACCGAAAAATACTAAAAATTCGTCAACTGAAGGCATATTTTTATTACCTCTTTTCAACAACTACGCAGGGTGGCTTTCAGAAAAATTAGTTGTCAGTGATAATTTGAAATTCGATTTCTTGAAATTACTTGAAGTAAAACTGATATGTATCTTAGTTGGCCTTGACTGCATTGGAAAGTTATTATTTTATAAACATAAGATGACAGTATTCGTCAAATTAGATTAGTCTGATGCAGGAAAACGAAATACAGTGTGTCTCACTTCTGATGGAAGCACCCCTGTATCTAGATATGTTTTCTAAATATTATTGTGGTTTTTGGGTAAAAAAATCAAAAATGCATTACCCAGTTGTAACTCGGACTTTAGTAATATTCCGGAATCTTAACGAATTCCGAGATGCAACTCGGAAAATTCATTCGATATTCCTAATTGCATCTCGGAGTTGCTTGCAACTGTATCTTTGAAATCAGAAAAAATAGCTCTCGTTAGATATGAGACAATATAGAGGACATTCCTTTGGAAAAAAACATACAACATACAGGACTGTGACATTTTCCGAAATAATTTTGAATTTTTGACAATAAATTCTGACAACCGATGTTTTTCGCCAGACGGACATCATCAGGATCCTTCTGCGCAACGGCGCCGCTGTGGACGCCAAGGCGCGGGAGGAGCAGACGCCGCTGCACGTCGCCTCGCGTCTGGGCAACGTCGACATCGTGATGCTGCTGCTGCAACACGGCGCCCAGCCGCAGGCCACCACCAAGGACCTCTACACGCCGCTGCATATCGCCGCCAAGGAGGGCCAGGAGGAGGTCAGAACTCGCATTCATTCTACTAATGAATAAATTGTTGTATTTGTTCAGTTGTTCTAAAAATTGATCAGTATGTAAATATTAACCTCCGAAGGAACCAGCTAGAAGGTGAACAAAAGGAATATCCTGATGCCAACAAAAATTCGCAGGAATATCATAATATTATTACCGAATCGTCGCCAGTGTTGTCATTATCGAAAACTGATAATTAGTCCATTATATATTCCAATATCCACCAAGGACCTCTACACACCGCTGCATATCGCCGCCAAGGAGGGCCAGGAGGAGGTCAGAACTCGCATTCATTCTACTAATGAATAAATTGTTGTATTTGTTCAGTTGTTCTATCGAAAAATTGATCAGTATGTAAATATTAACCTCCGAAGGAACCAGCTAGAAGGTGAACAAAAGGAATATCCTGATGCCAACAAAAATTCGCAGGAATATCATAATATTATTACCGAATCGTCGCCAGTGTTGTCATTATCGAAAACTGATAATTAGTCCATTATATATTCCAATATCCACCAAGGACCTCTACACACCGCTGCATATTGCCGCCAAAGAGGGCCAGGAGGAGGTCAGAACTCGCATTCATTTTACTAATGAATAAATTGTTGTATTTGTTCAGTTGTTCTATCGAAAAATTGATCAGTATGTAAATATTAACCTCCGAAGGAACCAGCTAGAAGGTGAACAAAAGAAATATCCTGATGCCAACAAGAATTCGCAGGAATATCATAATATTATTACCGAATCGTCGCCAGTGTTGTCATTATCAAAAACTGATAAATAGTCCATTATATATTCCAATGTCCACCAAGGACCTCTACACGCCGCTACATATCGCCGCCAAGGAGGGCCAGGAGGAGGTCAGAACTCGCATTCATTCTACTGATGGATGAATTGTTGTATTCGTTCAGTTTCTATTGAGAAATTGATCAGTACATGAATATTAACCTCCGAACAAACCTAGAAGGTTAACAAAAGGAATATTCTGATGCCAACAAAAATTCGCAGGAATATCATGATATTATGACCTAATTGTCGCCACTGTTTTCATATCGCATTATCAAAAACTGATGAATAGTCCATTATATATTCCAATATCCAATATGACTCCATGTAGTTCAATATACAAGTATATCAATTGTGAAATTACGAAGATTGTTCAGATTTGCAAAGCAAAATCAACCTGGTCCATTTACATCTCAATATATCAAAATGTCACATATCATTTTATAGGAAAAATAATATCATAATGCTATCAGTTGAATGAATGAAATGAAAGACCTTGGAATCAATTTCGACGAAAAATTCACTTTTGAAATGCATCAATCGGTTTCATCTGAAAATAGGTTTCATAATGCGAAGTACAATTACGACACGAGTGTAATTATCAAGTTGAGGCTATTAGAAATTAAACACTGAAATACCTGCCGTTTGAAATAAAATAGGGTTTTATCCACAAAGAGGAACGGAATCAGTTCAATGTAGTAAATGACGACTTTCTGTCACAACCTCTTTACTTTATAACTTACTACATGATAAGTTCTCATTTAACCCGCTGCTGCAGATTATCAATTTTAATATTTCACAACTGAATTCTGGACATGAAATGACATTCTATGTGGATTATAATCGAACAAACGTGAATCACAGGTCACCCGTGTTAATAATCTGTACAAACTTCAATTCGGTATGTGAGAATTATGAAAAATTATGAAAATTTCTTGAATTATATTTTGAAATGTGCTCAGAATAGTTCTACCTGCTTGTAATTTTTCTTTTGTTTTATCTCCATATTTCGTTCATTGATGAAGTTCATTCAGTATTATCTTACATTCATACAGTGCTTCTCAAAAGTCCCTTCCCATCCACTTATCTTTGGAACGATTATACATAAACGAGTGAAATTTGGAAACTGATTCACTGAATATTAAAGGTTGTGATTTCTTCAAGTAGATACTGATTCTTGAATCTGTAATTAATATCATACTGAATGGAATTTAAATTTTAATGTTGGTAATTTTGCACTTATCATGCAATAGGTTTTTTTTCGATTTTTTTTTTTTGGTACTCACGTATTTCGAACCCAGGAACCCAAATTTCACAATAAAAACGAGCGCAAACTTATATTTTTTGAGATATTAGAGGAACAAGTATGAAAATTAACCTTCTTCCTCCGGCTCGTTTTGGGTAGGCATGGAGATTCTTTTCTCGCACAGAATACTTTTTATACCTTCCTCGAACATCCAAGAAGTCAAAAAGAAGGGGAAACATCCTTGAATTAGTTGAATCAACGTTCTTTAGCATCTTGGAGGAAGGTGGATCCAGCATTTAACATATGGACGGCGCTGTCAAATGAGAATCTACGTCACAATCAGAATTACACTACTATTCTGTGACTAAGCGATGCTAATTTCTTGGGACCTCGTGGACCAGCATGGGTATCATTACTACTTTTTAATCAACATGGCGATACAATTTGGTTTCTACATATCGACAATCGACGGCGATTGATGCTTCGTTTGGTATCGGCCATCATTTACATTACGTATTTCCTCTCTCGTCCAGTGCATGATAAATAAAAATAGACAGATTTTGACTACATCATCCAAAACCAAATACACACCTATCCCACCAGAAGAAACAATGATTTTTATGTTCAAAGAACAACTACAAATTCATTGTTCCCACTCACTCAGTGAGTTCAAACACCAACTACTCCTCAACATTAAAACAAGGCATAAATAAAATAGGAAAAACCCAAATTTATAGATTGAAAATGTCAGAGAGAGAGAGTTAGTTTAGTTTGTTAATTTTTTTTAATATCATAGAAAAATTCACTGTTGGATCTTGTTAATAGAAATATAGAAATAGATTTATTTGAAATAGATATCCTAATATACATACATAGAGATTATACAAATATAATATTTATGTGTTAGACAAAATATATAAGACATATACAGTACAATGTAAGTATAATATAATATGATATAAAAAGTTACAGTAGTGAATGATAAAAAAATTAATTGATAGAGAAAAAGAGGATGAGAAAGGGATGATGAATGATGAATAACTCAGTTGGAATCATAGTGCGCTCATATAGATAATGAGATAAGGAGCGTTTGAAGAGTTGGAGGGTGTTAATTTGTTTAATTTCATTAGGAAGCTTGTTATAATCCAGGAGCCCTCTATGAAATAAAGAGTTCATTGTTCTTACAAGGTTTGTTCGTGGGACAACCAAGTCATCTCTTCCTCTTGTAGCATAGTTGTGAATCTGATGGTTATATGTAATGAATTCATTGAAATAATGTGGTGCTTTACCAGTGAGTATTTTGAATATAAAGATCATTGTAAAATATTGTAATCTATCTTTCACTGTCATCCAATTCAGAATATTTATCATTGATAATATAGGAGTAAACTTATTGCATTTTAATATCAAACGCATTCCTCTGTTTTGTAACTTTTGTAGAGAAGAGATAGAATTTCCGTCTAGTAATGATATCAGACTAGCACAGTAATCAAAGTGTTGTTGGATTATTGTTCTAATTGCTAATTGCTAATTTAATTCTGTTGTAACATGTAAAACGTATGTATATAAGGTTGCCTATTTGAATAAAGATTATTATTATTATCATCTCGTCTAGGTGGCAGCCGCGCTGCTGGACAACGGCGCCGACCTGACGGCCACCACCAAGAAGGGCCTGACGGCGCTCCATCTGGCGGCCAAGCACGGCCACCTGAACGTCGCGCGATTGCTGCTGCAGAGAGACGCGCCGCGCGACGCGCCCGGCAAGAACGGAGTGACGCCGCTGCACGTCGCCGCTCACTACGATCGCCAGCAGGTGGCGCTGCTGCTGCTCGACGAGGGCGCGTCGGCGAGAGCAGCAGCGAGGAACGGCCATACGGCATTGCACATCGCCGCTAGGAAGAACCAGGTGAGAGGGTAGCGACGGATTTTCCTCCGTTCGATTAGCTCCGTCGATGCACGGTTTGTAGGTGTTTTGTTTTGGGGTTTTTCAAAGATTGGTATGCCTGCATGCACTGAATATTAGACAAAAGACAGTTCAAACATGGCCGTGTGACTCTCGCTATCCGGGATCCATTGTAAACGAAGCAGGAAAAGGAAGAATAACTAACAAACAAACAAATAAAAATAGTGACAGTTAACAGTATGAAATCTGACATCTGTCAAAGTCACACTACGCATAGTCCTCGGTAGTATAGTGGTTAGTATCCCCGCTTGTCACGCGGGAGACCGGGGTTCGATTCCCCGCCGGGGAGGAACAATTTTTTTTTGTGCCTCTCGCTCGCAACGCGCCTCAAAGAGGGCGGTAGTAACGCTCCGTCGACGACGGTCGCTCGGCAGCCTTCGAATAGCCGAGCCGAGGCAGTGGTGAGACAAGATCATACTTCACAGGATCATTTCTGTAGTATATCTTCGCATACTCTCTACTCAAACGTGGAGTTGTCGCAACCTCGATGACGAGACAGAGTCTCGTGTCCTGAGCGTGAGGCAGACGTTTGCGAGCGGACAACGTTCGTATGCGTCATCGATGATCGTTCGCTCGTCACTTTGGTGGCGAGTCATGGATGCGAGGCAGTCTGAGGGGTTGCATTTTGAGATTAATCCAAACACAACTTGCATAACTGTTGATCAAAACAGTCTTGCGCAGTATCGCAAGTATTCAAAGTATCATAACTACTAATAGGGAAAGATGCTCCATTTATTCTCAACTTAGGAGTTATTGTGAATTACAACGTGGCACATGGCTCGCTCTTACCTATCGTACAATACTTGAGAGGGTTTGCTGCCCAAGATTATTGGATCCCTCACTGTAATTACAACCACCAAATAATCTAAAAAGGTACGTACAAAAAGGGGGGCCAGGAAATGCCTGAAATTTCGATTTTTCCAGCAAGCTGTGCACAATGAATTCTTCAAATTGAATTCTAATTGTTGTTTGTTTATAGTTACTCATTGAACGCATTGGTGGTGGTGTTAAAATTAATATTTCAGCACCAGTCATCGAACATTTCAAAACTTCAGTCAATGCCAAATTACACGTCGAAATTAAAAAAAATGCCTTGTGTTTATTCAGAATCTGCTGATGCTAAAAAAAAAACAGAGGTTAGTAGTGAGTGATTCAAAAAAACGGTAGTGTAGATTCATAATGATTCAACTTTTTTGAATAGAATAGCTATGGAAGAAAGAAGATTGGAGAATGTTGAAGAACATATAATCTTGATGGCAAATATTTTAAATCCTGTTGAAAAAGATAAAACTCTAAATACAGAATAACAAACTGGCATTTTCACTAAAATTGAAAACTCTTTTAAAATTGAAAAAGACTTCGAAACGGTAAAATAAAGTAACTTTGATTTGAGTTTTATGTAAAGAAGAGGATAAAGATAATATACAGACAACTCCGTTAAAAAAGAACATGAGTGAAGGGAAAGTATATTTGAAAAGTTCAACTTTGAGACAGATTATCTCAGGAACGGACGGACTTTTGCATCTTATGTGTGGTCTCCTCTTAACTTGGTTCATAATATCGTATTGGAGAGGGTAAAAAAGATATTGTGCCCTTAAATTGAACGTTTGCTGGGAAAACCATCAATACATGCATCATTGATGAAATGATTCATGTCAATTATTTTTGAATTATTGAATGATAATGTCAACTGTCCGGAACCACTAGATTATTTTCCAAATGTACCAAATAGAGCCTTGATATTCCCAAATACTTTTTCATTCTATTAACTTTGGCCAGCATAATCCGATTGAAAGTACTTTTGAAGTTATTATTGATAATGATTTAGGAGTATTAGAAAGATCATATAGAAAGTATGTCCATGATATGGTATAACGTTCTTCAATATGTGATAATATTTTGAGATTTTTGTTGGGAATTCGATATTCAGTTGATAAGTGTAAGATTAAGTGTTGTTGAGATATGTTAAGATTGAGTGTTTGCTTCTTACATTTTCAACTTGTAGTTGATTGTTTCAATAAATAAATATATAAATATATAAATAATACCAAGAAAGTTGTACTTGTACTAGGTATGGAACTAGATTGACGAGACATTTTTAGTCAATCATTGTAATTAGTGCAGCTGCTTTTTTAGGTACATCTTTGGATTACCTTCTCCATAGCAACAGTGGTTTAGGACATCCTGTATCGCTTCTTCGTTAGCATCTAGAGTGTGTTCTTCCCAATTCTCGCCATTGTCGGATTTGAGTCTCTGCTTGCCTCTCAGAGGAGCAAAATAGGGGCTATGATAATGACAGGGCTGAAAAAATATCATTTTTATAATCCTGCACAGGGTTTTCATGTATATTTTGAACCCTCCTCAACTTTGTCTTTAACATTACTGTTAATTAATTATTTTGATTACATTTTGAACAAAATTAACAAAAATAAATCACTAATACTGTAAAAGGTGAAATATTGCAAGAGATTAGTGCATTTTCATTACATTATTTCATTAAAGACTGATAACGAGACTGATAATTATACATTTCGAAGACATGAAATTCATTTTGGTAAGAAAATCTAGCAGAAAATCGAATTCCTGTCAAATCGAATATTTTGAAATGATTTGTGGTTTTCGAGTTATAAGTTAAGATATTTCATTTTGTAATGACATATTTTCTTTTTGTCTGTGATGATGTACTATTTTTATGCATAATAATTAAATTCATAATGGACCAAATATTATTGAGGGGAAGAAATAGAAAAGACACCCAAGAAATAAAAAAAATGAAAAACGAAAATGCAAATAATATCACATATGAATTTCACATCGAAATCGTGTTGTATGAACATTTGACAGTAATTAATGTGACATCTGTCAAAGTCACACTATACATAGTCCTCGGTAGTATAGTGGTCAGTATCCCCGCTTGTCACGCGGGAGACCGGGGTTCGATTCCCCGCCGGGGAGGAACAATTTTTTTTTGTGCCTCTCGCTTGCAACACGCCTCAAAGATGGCGGTAGTAACGCTGCCTCGACGACGGCCGCTCGGCAGCCTTCGAATAGCCGAGACGAGGCAGTGGTGAGACAAGATCATACTTCACAGGATCATTTCTGTAGTATATCTTCGCATACTCTCTACTCAAATGTGGAGTTGTCGCAACCTCGATGACGAGACAGAGTCTCTTGTCCTGAGCGTGAGGCAGACGTTTGCGAGCGGTTACGTTCGTAGGCGTCATCGATGATCGTTCGCTCGTCACATTGGTGGCGAGTTATGGATGCGAGGCAGTCTGAGGGGTTGCAATTTTAGATCAATCCAAACACAAGAATTATATTCACTGACCTATGAATTGTACAAGTAACAATGGTACTTGAGTTTCTCTCTCTATCAACGATGTATTACCGATTAAAGTACTCCAAATATATATTGATATTGAAAAATATCGATATCTATGGTCTGATTGATTAATGGACCCTGTACACTGATGCATTATTGATATTTGAATACCTATTGTCTGTCTAGACTCTAGACAATATCTTGTATGAAAAATTTTTTTGACTTGACAACTATATGTGACACTTAGAAGACTAAAACAAACTTCCTGCACTAAATACCTTGGGATTGATGAAAAATTATCATGGGACAAACATACAGTGAGCATCATAAATGCTCCCATCTAACTTCTAACACTTTACTGAAGTCTTGTTAGGAAAATCTCCGAGACTGTTCATTTTTGCACGAATCGTTTAAATTTAAATAATAGAAATCAAAAGTCGACTTGTCCCGGCGATTTTTCTAACAAGAGAATTGGATAACTTATGGTGATCACTGTAGAACCAAGAAAACCATATCACCTATTATTGGTGCCCTGAGAAGATGTCCAAAACTCAGTGAAAATACAGTAAATATTATTCCTTATTATTCTCATATCCTCAGTCGAATGGACTATTTTTCAAATATCTGGGGAACTTGTTCCAAACAAAAAAAATCACCAAAATTCTCAACTTTTGGTTTTGGTAGGTTTCTACCTCTATATTTTGATAATTGTGATAGGATCATGAATTGGCGCCGTTGTCAATTATTCTATCAGAATTCTTACGACTGCACCTATATGAAGATTCACTTATTATAACAACACTTTGGACTGTTATGACTAGAAATATTATTTGCTGCCATATGCATATGCCATGATGAAGTCTTAATTATTTCCAAATTTTACAGATGGACATAGCGACAACTCTTCTGGAATACGGAGCTGTGGCTGACGCAGAATCCAAAGCCGGTTTCACGCCTCTGCATCTCAGTTCACAGGAAGGCCATTCTGACATGTCTTCGCTGTTATTGGAACACCGAGCCAATCCTAATCAAGTCGCAAAGGTACGCGGTAGGATTCTTGAGGATGTCTGAGAATTCTCCAAATATTTGCGAGATAAAGATTGAGGGACTTTTGAAAATTTCGAGATTCCTGAGATTTTTCCAAAAAAAGAAAAATTAAAAAACCAAAAACATTGAAAATCCTCATTTTTCTAGTTTTTGGGGATTTCATCTCTTAGTTTCATGAAAATGGAAATTGAAATAATTATCTCAATGTATTTGTAGCAAGGAAAAATTTATGATCTGTCCCAAAATGTCACATTTTGAGGCAGATCATAAATCGGTCCTTACTACAAATATATTGAGATAATCATTATACTTTTTACTTTTTAGAAACGAGCTGAAACTAGAACAATGAATATACCACCCACCTCCTCAAATAACTTACAGACAGTATGAATAATTCTCGTTAATTATTATTGTTTCTGGTAATCAAATGCTTTATAATATTTACCAAACATTGGGAGATTTCTGGGAATGTTAGAGTATCCCTGAGATTTTCTGGAGATGCAAAAGATTCATGAAGAGCAGTTAGAACCATGAGATTTGCAGCGATTTTTCCGAAGATTTGTCATATCTATCAAATATTGAGAGATATGGGAAGATTATTTGTGATATTTTCTGAAGATTTGCTAGGTATATTTCAATTAAATTTCCAATTCCATTAAATTCCCAATTTTTCCAATTCAATAAATTCACCAAAAATTTTGAGAATCTCGAGAATTTTCAATATTTGGGATATTTGCAAGTTTAATTGAAATGAGATGAATTTTCTGAGATTTGCATGTTTTGGAAGGTTTTTTTTTGAAAAATAAATAAAATTAATGAAATAAATAAAATAAATAAAATAAATAAAATAAATAAAATAAATAAAATAAATGAAATAAATAAAATAAATAAAATAAATAAAATAAATAAAATAAATAAAATAAATAAAATAAATAAAATAAATAAAATAAATAAAATAAATAAAATAAATAAAATAAATGAAATAAATGAAATAAATAAAATAAATAAAATGAATAAAATGAATAAAATAAATAAAATCAATAAAATCAATAAATAAATAAATAAATAAATAAATAAATAAATGAAATAAATAAAATAAATAAAATAAATAAAATAAATAAAATAAATAAAATAGATAAAATAAATAAAATAAAAAAAATAAATAAAATAAATACAATAAATAAAATAAATAAAATAAATAAAATGAATAAAGAACGATTCTCGTGTCCCCAGAACGGCCTGTCTCCGCTCCACCTGTGCGCCCAAGAGGACCGCGTCGCGTGCGCTCAGCTCCTGCTGCGCGCTGGCGCCAAAAAGGACGCCGTCACCAAGCAGGGCTACACGCCGCTGCACGTCGCCTGCCACTACGGCCACGTCAACGTGGTGCGGCTGCTGATCGAGCACGGCGCCGACATACATGTGGCCACGTCGGCGGGCTACACGCCCTTGCACCAGGCCGCCCAGCAGGGGCACGTGCTGGTCATCAGTTTGTTGTTGAAGAACAAGGCCGATCCGAACGCTGTTACCAACGTGAGTATGATCGGTTGCTCGTTGGTGGTCATTTTTTGTCCATAGCGAAGCATAAAACTCCACCTTGTCTATCCTAACGCCCTTGATGAATATCTCGGAAGGGAAAAGGTTTCAAAGACAATCACATCCGTGTGGATGGTATGTGGAGTTTTCATCCACTCAAAACCCCTTCCTACTCGTACATCCATTCTTGAACTCCTTTTGTATTACTTCAGATGGAAGACTGTCTCATTAGCTTGGCATATCTTGCATCTCTCTGTTTCTCTATGCGATTCTCGATTTCTTCGATGAATGTACCCAAACCTAACGACCTCACTTACGTGAGTGTGATTGTTGATGATAATTTCTGGCACCCAGCAAAACCTCACCTAAACACACTTGCTGATGTGAGTATTTTTTCCCTAGCAGAATCTGACCTGACCTCACCAAACCTATCTCCCTCACTGTTTTGAGTATTTTTTCCCCTAGCAAAATCTTACCTACCCTCACCTGATCTAAGTCACTCAATGAATATGGGTATTTTTCATATTGCAATGCAAAACATGAACAAAAAACAAATTAGCGAAACATAATCTAACACCTAATAGTGTAGTGACTTATATTTCGGGAAGTATGAATTGTATTTCAGAATGGTGAATTGAATTGCACAAAGTATCAGTTCAATTCAAGAAATGTCAGTTCGATTCCAGAATTAAATATCTTATATTTGAGAATAATTATTTGATTCCATAAGCCGTCATTTGAATCTCAGAGAACATCAAGAGAATTTCAGAAAGCATCATTTGCAATCCAGAAATCATAGTATTTTCATTCGTTGTTTTTGGTTAAGTTTTCGAGGATGAAAGAGGAGTATCGTAGGAGGGAATTTTACACGTGGTGCACAACATTCAAGTACACACAATAGGGCTGCAATAGCTTTTGAATACTATGATTATAACCAACTGGCCTTCAAATTCGATTATTATGCATCAAGTCGTTGAGGCAGGGATTTTCCGATACAGAAAATCCTGGGGCAAACTATATTCCATTCCTTATTGAATAGTATTTGGTAGTTGTTATTCAGTTGATCTGTAGAGTACCAACAAATTGATATTAATTAATTATTAAATTATTATTAAATTAGTACAACTTTGGAAATATAACTTCAGGAAACAAATCCAAAAAAAAATATCGAGGAAACTTCTACAAACTAAAGTATAATATGGTATAGTATAATTGGCGTTTATATAGGAAGAAAAGATTTACAATCGAGTGCCATCATCTTTGAAAAATGAGAGTTCTCCTTGGATTCAAGAATAAAATCAAATGCCGATAATTCAGCAATATTGTAAAATTATTATAATGTGAAATAATTTGCCATTTTAGGTATTAACCATGATGATGCCTAATACTGTTGTTCTATGTTATTGTTATTCATTATTATTTAATTTTTTCTGTACACAAAATATGGGTAATAATTTGTTCGCGTCTATATTTTTGTTTATTTCTTCATATGTATGTGATTTCATTTATTATGCATATTTAATATTATGTATTTGTAGATTTTTTGAAATTGGATATTTTCACAATCAGGTTTGCATGATCAAGGACAAGTTGATCTCATTTGATATTTTTTTCATAAAAAAAAATACTTTTGACTATTATTATTCATTGTTAAATTGTATTTTTCATTTTGATAAATATTTGAATATATGCGAAAATTGATTGAGGACAATAATAAATAGTAGTTGAATATCGAATATTCGATATCAGTTCACGATTTGCATTTTTTCGTAGAACGGCCAAACTGCGTTGGGCATAGCCAACAAACTCGGCTACATCAGCGTGGTGGAGGAACTGAAAGTGGTGACAGAAACGAACATCACGACCACCACGACGATGAGCATCGAGGAGAAATACAAAGTTGTGGCGCCCGAGGCGATGCAAGAGACTTTCATGTCGGATTCCGAGGATGAAGGAGGTGAGAAGCGTTCGTTTTTCAACGAGGTTTAGTCGCGCGAAACGTTTTTCTGTGTGTCGCTTTTTGGTACGACTAATTTTTTTAACACGTACAGAGTTCGTTTTGTTTTGTAGCGTTTTTTCTTGTGAAGAAAAATGCAAAGTTCATGGAATTCCAGCTTTTTGTCATGTCAGTTTGGTCAATTATATTTTTATTTTCATCTTATTATTTCAGACATTTCGTATTACAAAATTGTGCGAAAACAGGGTGTTGCAATAATGTTATTGAAAATCTCAAAAGTTTGGATTCCCTGGAAATGATCAGAAAATGGTTCTTATGACCTTTTTCTCAGGTAGCTTAGGTTACTTTGCACCAGCAAAATTTTCCTGATGTAAATAGAATTTCTTGAATCATTCATTGTTGTCCTAAGGAACAACTCAACTGATGATAAGTAATCTTGCCAGTATTTCTTTTCTCAGGCAAAATAGCATTTTCAGAATGAGAAAGTGAAAATAATCACATTCAATATTATTATTCATCAACTATCAATAATACTATTGCGAATAATTTCAATAAATTCAAAAAGAAAAGAAAAACGATGGAAAAAATAAATGAGACTAGTTCAAATTTTTTCACAATAATAACGAAACACTCTGTATAACTGGCGAATAAAAAATGGTTTCGTTCAAATTGAATCACTCATGTTAGATCAATTATTATGGAATGTAATTGTCTGAATATATTTTTTTTTATTCTGTCACCTTTTCATCCAAACTTATCTCGTGTTATGAACTTTTTTGAATTACTTGTTTAGACAATGAACACTGATTTGATTTCTTGTCATGAAAATTTCTGATTTTTTCGTTTGTTTATTTTGCATTTTTCGAAACATCCACGCTTAAGACTTGTACATTTGTAGTTTGAATTAATATTTCGTAATACTAACAGATGTTGCTGTTGTTTATCTTTCCGAAAGTATTGAGTGGGTATGACTATCAAAACCAAATTTTGAAATTCCATATAAAATTGTATCCCTCCTTGTGTATACATGATATTTCATTAATATTTGGAAAATCTAAGAGCCAATTCCTTGCAGATAATCGAGTTTAGTAGATTGCCTGTTTCTTTTAATTATTCCATAGGCTATTAGGAAATTAGGCTGATTATGAGAACGATATTCTTATTTTTTTGCAAGGAATCATCTCATTCTTTTAGAATATTGATGAAACATTCTGTATGCTAGCACACCCTTTTCGACTGTTTATATAGAAAAAGAGTTGCAACTACGCAAGTATGTCCTAATATCACATGATTCTCATCGTACGTCTATTGAAATGAAATCGGATATCTCAGAAATGAGTCAGATGATTCGAATGAAGTGTAATGCACTGTATATTATTACTTTTTGGTACCTTTGATGCCAAAAACTCACTATATCTACTATGCAGTACGTAGTGTATCGATATCATATTGATGAAAAATGGCCCTATAATGATTATAATGTTTTCCAATAATATATCAGATTAGATCTTGCAACAGCGCCAACAGTTCCATCCGATAAATTTTTCTGACAAGACATTTGTTGCTATTGAAATTTTTCAAGTTGTTCGAGCATATAAATAATTTTTGGACACCGCAATATTGTTAGTTTCATTCCCCAAAACAGGTGACCTAATAATTTGAAATTAACTAATTCAAAAGATTTTTTTATTTCATCCTGTTCATTGGAACTATCAAACCAAATCAAGTTCCTTTATTGTCGGAAAGAAATATTCTCATTGAAACAGTAATACATAAAATACGTTCATTTGCATGAATCATGATCACATTAGTGAATAATATGAATAAAAATATGCAAACAATATGATTGATATGATACATACAATCAGACAATGATCATGCAATTTATAAAATCATTACATAATACCCATATAAAAATAGACAAAATAATAATTATTCATTGATTATTTTCTGATTTTTCAATTGTTCAGTTTCTCTTTAATAACGCTCAATGATTGAATAATTAATTAATTTATTAATAAATTTTTCCTCATAGATAATTGAGTATTTCGTTAGAGCTGACAAAGGAACATTACTATTTTGGAATTTTCAACGAGACAAACATTTTTTTTTTAATAAATATGGTAAAATCCCTCGAGCCAGAAAAGGATTCTCATGATATCCATGTGATATTAGTGATATAGGGTTGATATAAGAGGGTGTAAGGGGATGAAAGACGGAAATATTCGTTGGTGCGCTAAGGGTGGTGGTTGGTTGCATGTAGGCGGAGCTGACGAATCCGTCGTCGCTTACGGCAGGCCGACGCATGCGCAGCACGTCTATCTGCCCTTCTACCAGGGAAACATGACTTATACACGTAAGTCCCTACCACTCTCTCTCTGTCTATCCATCCATGTTCCTGTACGTTTATTCTTCTCTACCTGACCTGTGGGTTTTTCTAGGTTAGCTTCTTCAGTGTACTTGAACAGACAAGTGGGGTTAGAATATTGTTGACATCAGAAGTTGGATGTTGTTATGAATTGAGAGTTTGTGGATTGAATAGAAAATCGCAAAGATAGAAATTTTTTTAATTTTGCACTCATCATGCGATGGTTTTTTTTTCGATTTTTTTTTGTACTTCGTACTTCGACCTCACGAACCCGAATTTCACAATAAAAACGTGCGCAAACTTATATTTTCCGAGATATTCCAGGTAGAAGTATGAAAATTAAACTTCTTTCTTCGGCTCGTTTTGGGTAGGCATGGAGTTTCTTTCATCACACAGGATACTTTTTATACCTTCCTTGGACATTCAAAAAGTCAAAAAGAAGGGAAAACATCCTCGAATTAGTTGAATCAACGTTCTTTAGCATCTTGGAGGAAGGTGGATCCAGCATTTTTCATATGGACGGCGCTGTCAAATGAGAATCTACGTCAGAATCACTAGTTCTGTGAGTCAAAATATCACAGATTGACATTTGACAGCGCCCTCCATATGAAAGAAGGATTCATCAAAGATGCTAAAGACGATGAATTGAACTTCTTAGAGGATGTTTCTCCTTCTTTTTAGTTTCTAGAATGTATAAGGAAGATATAAAGAGTATCTTATGTGAGAAATCTTCGAATGATTATGGTGCCTACCCAAAACAGGCCGAAACAAGATTAACGAGAAGGGTGATTTTCATACTATTTCCTGGAATATCTCGAAAAATTTAAGTTTGCGCACGCTTTCATTGTGAAATTCGGGTTCTTGAGGTCGAAATACGTGAGTACCAAAAAAATCGGAAAACCATCGCATGTTACAAAATTACCGAGAATTTCAAAGGTTTTCGTAGAGATTGAGCATCTGCAGAACAAGATGAGCATACATTTCCTGGGATCTTCTCTTCTCGTTTCTAAGTCATTGCTCATTGCGTGTTTGACTTTGAGCGGAAAAAAAATAGTAACAATTTATCTAAATTGGGAAACATTTTAAGTTTCATAAGTATCATATTACATCATAAAAATTAGCTGGAAAAACAACTATGTACTAGTAGCTAATATTGTCATTGACATGACATCCATCATGTTGTTAATGAGTTTAGCAATCACACACCAGCATTTCTGTGAACAGCTCGGAACCGACTGCATTGATCTGAAGATTTCGATGCACAAAATGAATCAATAATCCGGCAACATAGATAACTATAACAAACTGTAAGTAGCTTTTCAATTCGGCGGAGGAATTATAACCTAAAAATGAAACGAAATCTCTCAAACTTGAAGAGCAACGGATTTCGGAAAAAGTTTATCTATTTATCGCAAAATCTATCTATTGTCTGTTTATTTACACTGGCTTCTTCTAGCTTCTACGTTTGTCTGACTTGTACTAAATACTGTGGTAGTTTTAGTTAGAGTCCTGTGTATGTATACTCTAGATGAATCTGTTTCCGGAATCCCAAATAAATACACATCGTCATGAGTTTTAGTCATGGTTCCTGGGTAGGTATGATACCAAGGTACCTCCATTGATTAACAGCTCAATGATAAAATAGATTCAACACATAATCAACTCTCCAAAACTCAACATAACATGAAAAATAACCGCAGAAATTTAGGAATGTGGTAGATTTATCATGATGATATGACATTTCAGCATGAATGACTCGGAAATTATTTCTCAAAACTCTTGAATTAAATCCACCATTAGTATTTCTGTTTATCTTTGCATGGATGAAACTCTTGTACAAAATTGAATGCAATTCGATGTTTTTGCTACAGAAACCAAATAAGTAATCGTAAAATATGATGTTATATATTTCTGGACAGATATTTCACACCACTCAATCTATGAGTTTCAAGATATAGTTTTGGAAATACACAAAGTCAGAAAATGAATCTATCGACTGTTTCACAATGAAAAGGCGTGGAAATCTCTATTTTTCGAGATTTTTCCTCGGGGATGTTTTTCCTTGAATGTATAATGAAGTTATAAAAACTATCCTGTGAGAGAAACTCCGATTGGCTATGACAAGACAAGAAAGAGCTCACTTGGAAAGAGATTTTCACCATTATTATCATTATTATTGAAAAATATATTGTTCCTATGAACTTGACAGAAATCATCGTTCAAAATGAGCTACACTCACAATCGAAGTTGAAGATTGTTCATTGAAATCATTCATCAATATGAGAAATTCAAATAAATAATCCAATGGTCGAAGTGGATGAATCAAGTTATGCTAGTCGGTTTTCTAGTGATTTTCTCTCTCATCCAGCTAAATGAAAAGATAATTTCGACTTCGTGTATTTCCAGAACATTGTGCAATATTAATCGTCTTCGTGTCATTCTACTGATATCAATTTCGCATCTTGTTGCCTGGTCTATCATTCACACATTCATACGGAGCTAATATCATCAATGATTGAAGCCTGTTATCACAATTGCGGTGTTCATTAATAGCTTATCATCATCCAGTATCTCTTCACCTACTCGATCGTACTATCTAACGCTTACATAAGCGCGTCTGTGAATCTTTCGGAATAACTTTTTTGTGTTTTCGTATAGGCGAGGACCCTCTCATGAGCGATCAGCAGCAGTACAAATACATGACAGTCGATGACATGAAGTCTTTCGGTGACGATTCGATGCGTTTGGACGTCACTAATGACGAGAAGAGTGAAC
Source organism: Gastrophysa polygoni (assembly GCA_963576655.1). NCBI lineage: Eukaryota > Metazoa > Arthropoda > Insecta > Coleoptera > Chrysomelidae > Gastrophysa > Gastrophysa polygoni. The sequence continues at coordinate 51,821,205 of OY755083.1, forward strand.
ACAACAGGAATTCCATAGGTGAGTCACAAATTAGGAAGATTATTTATTTTTCCAATGATTTTCAATCAATGCAGTCAAATTACTTTGTGTCAAATTGACACTCTTTATAATCGTGCAGAAAGTGCAAGTTTCTTTTGTGATTGTATTTTAAAGTATTTTAGTGTAACTATTGATAAGTTCTCATACACATAAGATGCAATCTAAGCTCTCATCTAATAATATATTACATCGTTTGTATTGTAGCTCCATATCATGGATATGATAACACGTATTTGTCGAATATTTAGGTAATGTCATGACTTTTACGTTCTGTCAATAAAATCAATCGTCTTGGTACCTTATTGCAAACGGGCGAGTGGACTATATTTTTTGTCAATATTTTTGATTTACAATAATACACCTTCCTTCTGATGGTGTCATGTGGGAAAATCTTTTATTGATAATCCATTTCAAAACTCAACATGGGCATCAAGTTTTTCTTTGGGAAAAATGGCCTACTTGCGAGGAGTCACGTGACTTTGCTACCTGTCAGAAGTCAATTTTTTTGTAATCGCTCAAAATGAACTTATTTTTAGGAATTTCAAATATTTCACAGAAAAGTTTTTGCTTTTCCAATTCTACACATGTGTCTGAAATTTCAATGTTTTATTGCAACTTTGCATCTAAATTTCAGGAAGATATAAAAAAATAAATTCGACAAAACTCTGACTTTTTTACACCGCTACTTTCAATTACACTGTGCATCGAAAAACACTTAGTTGTTAAGAAAAACAGTGGATTCGAGCTTTCAGTTACAAGGTAATTACTTCCTTTCTGTAGGTCAATCGAGCATATGATATTATTTCCATAGATTTTCGTTTTTTTTCAGAAACGCAGAGAGAAAATCCCAAAAATCTTCAGAAATAAATGAAATTACCGTTTGCTCTTTTCAAATCTTTTTATTATGAATCACCGATGTACGAAAAGTTGGTTTTGAAAGCTCGATATCATAGGAATATCAAACCTAAAAAAAAAAAACAGTGACGTACAATTTGTGTCATTATAAATATCATCATTCAGGTCACAAAGATAAGTAAAGGTTTTATTCTTATTAAATATATTTGTATCTCCAAAATTTTTTCAAAAACAAGGTGTCACTGACCAATAGAGAATTTCTCTTTTAGGTATATAAAGGTTTAATTTCAAGCGCAGTGACATTTTGGGGCAAATCCTAAATCTGTCCTTACTACAAATATATTGCAATAATTTTTGATAACTTCTACTCTATTTTTTAGAAACGAGGAGAGAAAATCCCATGAAAAGCTGAAAAGCAGGTCACCCTCTGTTACTTCACTGGAAACAAAATTCAAAATTTGATTCCATTATTATTGTAATTATTACTAATAATGAAATAAATTAATAAATGTTAATTGATGAATAATAAATTATTATTGCTAACAATCACAACAAGATTCATTAAAATCGGTGAGAAGAATTCTGAATGAAAAATAAAATATCAATGTTTTATTGGAACTTACACACTGTTTCCCTGAAACGAAGCAAGTTAGGCCCTTAGTCGAATTTTTTGCATGTTCAAGAATGATTTTTTTTTAAACGAATGACATTCAATATATAATCTCCACCAGTATGAACATAATATAAGGCAGCCTCTGATCGAGGTGACAAAGTGACAATGAACACATAGAAATTTTGTTGTTTCAGCTCCCTCTCATATAAGCAGTGAACTAATCATAACCCCCCACCACAATAAGGAATATTACGCTACGAATCCCTATTCTGGATCAGACAATGTTGATATTAATAGACAGCCTATTACAGCAGGGTAAGAATTTTCATATAACTTCACTACAGTTTTTCTCATTTTTCATTTTTTCGCTTATAATCATGAATTTTGGGAGTGGCAGCTTTCAATAATTGCTATGATTTTTTTATTATCTTACCTAGGGGGAGTATTTGGAATCATTGTTCAAACATAAATAATGATGGTATTTACCTACAATAAGTCTACAATTGAACACAAATATTGCAGGGAAATGATGCTGTAAATAAGATAACAGATAAGAAGGAGAGTCTGTATATGTTTGTATTTGTTTTGGTGTTGGGATCGTTGTTGAAGTTTCTGTTGTGGAATTCTACTCTCTTTATTATATAAAAAAATAATAGATTCCTTGTGAAAAAAATATAAGTAGTTCTTATAAACTTCGCAAAGATACATGATATCAAATTTTTAATAAAACAAACTTGTTTATATCATTTAATTCCATTCTCTTTGAATTCAAGCAATAATATTAATTGTCAACAAATAGGTATCGAGTTTTTATTCACTTTGTTTCAGAGCGTGAAGAGAAATATAGTTCTTTAGAATAAAGCGAAATACGAAAAAAGTCAAGACACAAGAGTGGTATTCGACTTGAAAAAGAAAAAACAGTAGCGTGACACCATTTTTTCTAGTAATATCTGCTTAGTTGTTTCCCAGGTCATCACTCGAACAATTGAAAAAATTCAAATTACACCAGGAGATGTAATTAAAATGTAAGTGCTGGCAAACTTACCAATTTGCAAGAAAATCGAAAGAATCGTTTTTTTTTTCTTCTATAAATTGTTGACATTCTTTTCTTGGAACTTGCGTGGCTCAAGAATTACGGGTGTACCTAGAAAAAGTTTTTGAGAACTATTTTCAAATTTCTTTACTAGGTACTTGATTTCACTACAATTTCAAGAAACACCACCATTACATTAATGAGGTTGAAAATTTTGATTTATTTCATACCCTCTAAATCTGAAAGTTATTCCAACTTCTTCGTTTGTACTTTTTTCATATATTTCTCAAAACATATCAACATACAGGATGGTTCTTTCATGTTAAAATAAAGCCAAACTGCATTTTTTGAAAATTATTCAGTGTGGGTACAGAGCTGTCAAACTGTATGCAGTTTCCGAAATATGATAAATGTGACGGTGTGGAGATAGCAATGTCAACTGTTCATTCGTAGTATTCACCCTGTGCATAAAAACATACAAATTCATGTGTATCTACCCCTCGCTCCCACATATATATCTACTTTGTTAGTGGAATCTTCTGTAACCTTAGATGGCCTTGGCATTATGGACATTTTAGGTCCGAAAAAAATTCACCCAATACTAAAGAACCAGTTGTGTCGCTCAATTATTATTAGAACTCATTAATGTTGAAATTTTCATTAGACCTATGCAGAAAATGATGCAGAAAATAAATTCTGTAAAATTCCAATGCGAGTAAATTCGTGAAAGTGAAAAATCTCAAAGATAAACACTTGGCAGCAAAACACTTTCTTTCCTTTTCAAATCACTTTTTTGTAAAGTTAGTTAGTGCCACAGAACCAACTGTATCGATCATTTTTGTCAAAATATCGTGATATTTCGGTTGAAATTGATAGTTTGCATCATTGAAAAAGGTATCGATAAGTATCGTAAAACTACATGAAAATAATGAAAACGTTGTGACAATGTGTTCGACGTTTTTGACGTTCTAACGACGGTTATTTCATTTTTTACGACGTTTTTTTTTACATTTTCATAGTTCATGATCTTTACTTTTGGTTGGTTCTGCGGCAATAATCGATGTTTGAATTCTACATATTATCTAGACAAACTACAGATTTTGATTGAACTTATTCATCAATTTATGGAAGTTGAGTGCATAGAGACCTATCAACTATATATTTTATGTTGTCTGGCAGTGATGATGAATAAACTTTTTCTCAATATCACGCAACAACTGCTATTTACAAATCTAGTAATACTTTGAGGAAATATTCGGTGAGAAATTGCACTCGTCGCTAAAAAAATCAAGATTGAATGAGTTTAATTTCCAGCTCCTGATTGGTCTGAAGGATAAGATGAGTAGATATTTTGATATTTGCTGAAAATATTTACAATTTGTTCTTCTTCAAAACAAAGTGGCACTGCCAAATAAAGAAGATGCACCGAGTTGAACATCAAATCATTGACATAGATAATAAGTAGTAGAGGTCCTAGAACTGATCCCTGCGGTACTCTATTGTAACAAATTCAGATACGCTGCCTTGCCATTTAGTTCTATTCGATTCGAGAGATACGACTGGATCTTTCGAGTATTACACCGCAGTTCGAAGCTATAAACTGTGATTTTAATGTATCCCAGCCGCAAGTAGTTAGTTGGTATGTGTATTCAAGCTTGCGCAGAGAGGATTGCTCGAGGCTAGAATGCGCGTTGAGCGACCTGGGGCCCAAACACCGAGGAGGTGGCCTCTGCAGAGAAAGGTACTTGTGCACCGGTACCCGATGTTCTTTCGAGTACCCGCACCGAATGTTGCACCAAAATGAATTAACATGTGTGGTAGATGTTATAAGTACGTTGGCGAGAAAAAATCGACGCGTAACCGTGAAATTATCACGATTTTTATCTCGATTTTTTCTGAAACTTTTATTTGTTTTCTTTATTTAATTATTCTGAAAACATTCCAATCACAAAACTATTTTCCCGACATTGCTCGAGAAGACGATTTTTGCTATTCAAATAGAGCACATACTATGTTCGAAAATGATGATACTATTGAAAAATCCAATATTAGTGGAACACAATATGTATTGGAAAAAAATTGAAGGAATGTTAAATTAATGATAGTGGAAATCTTCGATTTTTGAAGGATTGAAAGAAAACTGAGAAAAAGAGACAGGTTGAGGAACAAATCAAGATTCAAATTGTAATGAATTCATAGTCTGTTGATATCTTTCGCCAGTGTATTATAAGAGGTGTTTCGTTGTGGATATTATTCAAGGGTAGATTCCAGAAAATTTGAAAATAGTTCCTTTGAAATTTCTTCTAGAAACCCGTAGTTTTCAAGATACAAGGTGTCAAAGTCTTAAAGAAGTCTTTATCAACTCAATTATTATTTGAAATATTTCTTGATATTTGGTGGTTTTGTTCTAAAGTGAAATACACTTTTAGATTTGAGCAATCCAAATACTTCAATGTTTTTTGTGTATTGCTTCAATTTGAACAAAAAAAAAACTATTTCGCTGCACGCCTTCGAACCAACTAAATGAAAACTAACAGTGATTTATTTTGTTCATTGTTTCTTCATCATCATCAATATTGTGAATATACCTATCAAATTTCAAAAAATCAATCAATGGTTGTTAATACCCTGTACCTGTAATACGGGTCTGTAGATATGTTCATAGGAATCATTTTCTTATTTTTCGCAAGATATCTGCCTCTGAATTTCATCACAATATTGAATGAAACACCCTGTATTTACACTTCCCACAATTTTATTAATCATTTATTAATCTGTTGTATAATGAGATTAATATGGTTATGAACTGCTTTCAATAAGGAAAATTGTAAAATACACATATTGGATGTGTTCGTCTAATATATTCGTTTTTGGAATAATGTAATGGCGCACAAATAAATTTGGTTGTGGCTTAGATATGTTTCTTCCATTCTATGGCTGGGATGTAAACTTAATGCCATGTTTTTCTAACTGAATAATCATATCAAATTTTAAAAATTGGTATTCACCAATTATCATGTAAATATCACAAAAAATACTCGAAATTATCATACAATCATATCACTCTAGGTCATCACTATGCAATATAAAAGAAAAATAAGAAAATGTGCTTTGATCATTTCATTACATTTTGAGTTGATACACTAATTTATATGGTGCAATAAAAATTAATGTTTTTCTGTTTGTTGCTCATGTTCCCAGTAGTGTGCCAAGTTGGAGAAAGTAAGTTTGATGTATAGTGTAATTAATGTAGATGCTCAATGTGCTTATAAAACCACTTTAGTAATATTGGCAGTGTGTAACTAACAAGATTTGCTTTAGATGTAACATTTTCGCTCTTTTATTAAATCGATCAATCCCAACTGTTTTACTAAGAGTCAATGTGTGAGTTTATGTTTGAAAAAATGACATTGTCGGTAAAATTCTATAGGAAACTAGTAGGGTCTAACAAATATTCGGTATAAAAGAAAAATAACTACTCTTTTACCAACCCCTTCAAGGAGACTTGACTCAACAGTAGAGGGGTTAATTATTGAAACCTATTTATTCTCAACTAGGAACCGTCCCTCAATTTTTTCGCACTCATCCATTCATATTATAGGTTATGAAATTCGTAAAAAGTTCATTTGGAAAGATTTTATAAATAAAACATTAGTCAAGTGTGTGCTCTGACACTGATAAAACATTTGACTGCTTGATGTTGCCAACGTTGAAAAAATAAATGTCGCATATCGTAATGGAACCTACCTAAAAAATGAAGAATCAAAAAATGAAGGAAACCCTTTTTTCAGTTTCCTCAGTTACGACTTTTTCAGTTTGCCCAGTTACAATTTCTTTCGAATTTCCCAGTCGAATCTTTCCAGTACTTATTGTAATGTTAGGTTGCATAAAAAACAATTTATTAAATTTTCCCAGTTACAATTTCAAATTTTTAAGTTTCGTTTGTCAATCACAATTACGATGTTGAAATTTCCCACTTGTTTTTTTTTAATGTCGCCAGTTACAATTATTTGAATTTCACCAGTGAGTTTTTTTCCCGGTTAAAATTATTTGAATTTCTTCAGTGATTTTTTTATTGTCTCCAGGTAAAATTGTTCGATTTACACTAGTAATTTTCTTCCAGAACTTTCCCAATCACATTTTTTCAATCCCTCAAGTTTCTTCCAACTTCCCACTTCATATTCCATTTTTTTTTTTAATTTCAACCAGTTGAAATATTTCTAAATTCTCCATTAACCCATTTCTGAATTCTCATCAACCCAAAATCAATGTTTATATTTTTCTAGTTGAGATTTTTTTAATTTCCCCAATTAAAATCACTTTAATTATTTATTTTTAGTTCATACTTACTGTAATATTCTCAGCCGAAATTATTCCAATCCCCTTCCTCAGTAGTTTCCTATTAGAATGTCCTCAGTTGGAATTATTTAAATTCTTCAGTAATTCTCAATTTTAATATCCTCTGTGGAAATTATTCAAATTTCCCCAGTAATTTCTCATTTACTACGCCAGTTACATTTTCCTAAATATTTTTTAGCAAAATTCTCATTTGAAATGATCTGGATTTCCCTCAGTATTTTATTTTTTCTAAATGTCTTCGTTCAAATCATCTATATTCCTTCTGAGATTCTTCATTTAAATCTCAGATGGAATCATCTAAAATTCCTCAGTCCTCGTCTAACCGATTAACATTATTTTCAGAGCCTCCATTATACATTTTTCACTTTTAAAAATATTGACATTTCCTCCCTCCCTCCCAACAGCTTCCTGGTGTCGTTCATCGTGGACGCGCGAGGCGGCGCGATGCGCGGCTGTCGGCACTCGGGTGTGCGCGTCATAGTGCCCCCCCGATGCGCCGCCAGTCCGACCAGGATCACGTGCCGCTACGTCAGGCCGCAAAGGACCCCCAACGCGCCGCCGCTGATGGAGGGCGAGGCGTTGGCCGGCAGGTTGCTCGAGCTCGGCCCGGTCGGCGCCAAATTTCTCGGGTGAGTAACTCGAACCAGAGATATGAATCTCTACTAGATCGAGCTTAGAGAGAGAGAGAGAGGGGATTGAAGCGACCACAAAAAAAGACACGGCGATCAAAAATTCCTTGACTGTTGTTGGCGTTGTCAAAACATTCTGATTTGTTGTTTAAACAAAGAGACTTAGGGCCGGTTGCATAAAGGTTCATTAAGTATTTAACGTCACATTAAATATTCGACGTAACGTTATTTATGGAATTCGGTTGCATAAACATTCATCATACACTTGATGGTATGTTAACTTAATCACCTGATTAACTAATGAAAATGCCCGATTGAGTGAAAAAGCAGTTGCACAAAAGCCAATCAACTTCAAACGTCACATCGAATCGCCTTAATCCTGGCATTAACTTAATCAGTGCTCGATGACTGATTATGTATCACGTTTTTTTTTCAAAGATATGGTATCGGACTGTTTGCATTCCATCATATTTTTATATCTGTGAAGGAATGAATTGGATATATGAGTGTTCCAATCGAAAGATAGGTGCCAAATTTTAGATATTATGGTAAACTATACGTACTTTTTAACAATCTCCAGCAGTGTTGTTTTTTTCTGATTCCGTATCCGTATCAATATCCATACTGCCACAGATCTGTGTGAAACTGCTTCGTCAAATCAAATAATTAAACCTAACCTATCAATGCGCAAAGCATCATCATTTACAAGCACGGAACGTGTGGATCCAGCAAATTAGCCCTGTTGCCACGCATTTTTCGTCGTTAGTTGATGGAACAATAATCACAACATACGAAAGTTTTATGCAACGCAAATTGGATTCAACGTAAATTCACCGCTAATGTGGCATCAGATAATCATCACATGATTAATTTTTCTTTATGCAACCGACCCTTAAGCTATTCGAAACGAGTTGATAGTGTAAGAAGATCACACAAATATCATTTACGGAAGTGATCCTGGAATAAATTCAGTTTTACTTGTTTGAATACAAAAAAAAATGGTAACCGTTTGTTCAACCGGTTCAGCCCATAATTATTGTTGTCCTTCAGACTGTTCTGTTCAACCGGTTCCCCAGATTGTTCTGATATATTGATTCTTCGACTTTTCGACACCTTCATCCTCTTTGTTTAATCTAGTTGAAGTCCAACTCTGATACTGCGCAAGACTGTCTTGATCAACAGTTATGCAAGTTGTGTTTGGATCAATCTAAAAATGCAACCCCTCAGACTGCCTCGCATCCATGACTCGCCACCAATGTGACGAGCGAACGATCATCGATGACGCCTACGAACGTTGTCCGCTCGCAAACGTCTGCCTCACGCTCAGGACACGAGACTCTGTCTCGTCATCGAGGTTGCGACAACTCCACGTTTGAGTAGAGAGTATGCGAAGATATACTACAGAAATGATCCTGTGAAGTATGATCTTGTCTCACCAATGCCTCGGCTCGGCTATTCGAAGGCTGCCGAGCGACCGTCGTCGAGGCAGCGTTACTACCTCCATCTTTGAGGCGTGTTGCGAGCGAGAGGCACAAAAAAAAATTGTTCCTCCCCGGCGGGGAATCGAACCCCGGTCTCCCGCGTGACAAGCGGGGATACTGACCACTATACTACCGAGGACTATGTATAGTGTGACTTTGACAGATGTCAGATTTCCAACGGTTATCTGTCAATTGTGACTACAATCTCTTCAATGTTAGTTGTAAATGACGATCCATGCAACGTTCATTGTAATAACACTTATTATAATTACAGTATCATCATCAAAAACTGTTCATATAACCCAATTTCGATGTGAAATTCATCTGTGATATTACTCTTGTATTTTCTTTTTTCACTATTTGGTTATCCCCCCATGATACTTGGTTCATTATAGATTCCATTATTATGCATAAAAATAGGACAATTCTACACAAGAAAAAAAATATAATACCCGAATAAAACAACCTACAATGACTCTAGAAACCACAAAGCATTCCAAAACAGTTTACCGATTTGGCAGAAATAAGATTTTATGCTTGGTTGTCTTTGTTTTCTTTGCTTTTTTTCATAACGAATTTTATATGTAATTATAATGTGTATTTGAAATTTAGTATTTTTCTCTTAGTGAACTAATGTAATGAAGATGCACTAATATTTTGTAAGAAGTCACCCTATATAACATTAGTGATACATTTTCGTTAATTTCGATTGAAATGTAATTACAATAAACGTTGCATGAATTGTATTTGACTTGTTCGTTTTAATTTGCAATTGTTTTCAAGAGTGGGTTCAAAATATACATGAAAACCATGTACAGGATTATAAAAATGATACTTTTTTCAGCCCTGTCATCATCGAAGTCCCACATTTTGCGTCTCTGAGAGGCAAGCAGAGAGAAATCATCGTACTCAGATCCGACAATGGCGAAACTTGGAAAGAACACACTCTAGATGCTAACGAAGAAGCGATACAGGATGTCCTAAACCACAGTTTTGATGGAGAAGGTAATCCGGAGATGTACCTGATGAAAAAGCACCTGCAGTAACAAATGTCTCATCAATCTAGTTTCATACCTAGTACAAGGACATTCAGATTTGTCAAAATTATATTTTTGGGATTTTCGGACAAATCAGCAAATCCCAAGGAACATTATTTCCTATAACAAATATCATTATTGATGATATTGATATCATTTAAAAAAACTATTTCGCTGCACGCCTTCGAACCAACTAAATGAAAACTAACAGTGATTTATTTTGTTCATTGTTTCTTCATCATCATCAATATTGTGAATATACCTATCAAATTTCAAAAAATCAATCAATGGTTGTTAATACCCTGTACCTGTAATACGGGTCTGTAAATATGTTCATAGGAATCATTTTCTTATTTTTCGCAAGATATCTGCCTCTAAATTTCGTCACAATATTGAATGAAACACCCTGTATTTACACTTCCCACAATTTTTTATTAATCATTTAGATATTTGGTGTCTGTTGTATAATGAGATTAATATGGTTATGAACTGCTTTCAATAAGGAAAATTGTAAAAAATACATATTGGATGTGTTCGTCTAATATATTCGTTTTTGGAATAATGTAATGGCGCACAAATAAATTTGGTTGTGGCTTAGATATGTTTCTTCCATTTTATGGCTGGGATGTGAAGTTAATGCCATGTTTTTCTAACTGAATAATCATATCAAGTTTTAAAAATTGGTATCCACCAATTATCATGTAAATATCACAAAAAATACTCGAAATTATCATACAATCATATCACTCTAGGTCATCACTATGCAATATAAAAGAAAAATAAGAAAATGTGCTTTGATCATTTCATTGAATTTTGAGTTTTTTAGAGTATTTTACTCTATTGAGTATTATTGGGGAATAGCATTGTTTCCATATCGTGTGTATTGTTTATTTCTGATTCAGTTGGCGACACTTCCGAAGGGGATATGTGGTTTCGATGTTTGATGGCGCTCGGCAGTTTTCACTCTGTGTCTCTGTTTTATTTTTTCAGAACTGAGTCAAATCGAGGACTTGCATACGAATCGCATCACGCGAATTTTGACCAACGACTTTCCGCATTACTTTGCGGTAGTGTCTCGAGTGAGACAAGAGGTGCACGCCATCGGACCCGACGGTGGTACCGTCTCCAGTACTGCGGTACCGCTAGTGCAAGCCGTTTTCCCGCCCAATGCGCTCACGAAGAAGATTCGAGTAGGATTACAGGTGAGAAAACCAATAGCATAATGATAATCTTTATTGTCATATCAACTCTCAAGTATAGAATAAAATAGTATAAATAAAATACGGAATACACATGAATTACAATACATTTACAAGTGAAATTAGCAGTATAATCGGAAAATTTATCACAATGATGGGTTATAGACCATTTTTTTATATTTTACCTACTACCAATATGTAATGTGATACTTTACGACACTGGTATGAGTTTCGTAAAAACTAATTTCAAAGTTCAATATTTTACCCATAAAAAGACACCCACAATCAATGAAACCTATTGAAAATATAATGCCAAATGTAGACGTCACCATATTTATGTATATAATGTTACTTTCATCATCAAGAAACGATCATCATCAGCTTTCTTTATAGGAATCTGTGTATATTTTCCTTTGGGAATATACTAGATTTCTTCGACTAGAAGCCTTCACTTCTCCGCTTTAAAAAAGCCAACAGCTGTAAATTTTTACTTATATTCAAATTTTTATTCATACAAATGGTTGTTCTGAGCATACTGTAGTGTGTCCATAGTGAGGATGGCTTTTCTTTTTCAGCTTTACCGGCAAAATATGCTAATAGAATTTTCTCTGATGAACCACGGACTTTTTTCGAATTGCACCACTCTTCAAATCAACCATATTCATTTTCGTACCTTTTTTTGGATTTAGCCGGTACTAATGTTCGAATAGTTCTCATAGCACGATTTTTTATTTTTTGTTATGTATCAATTCCTTCATTATTCATCGAGTATATGAATGTTCCACAGAAATTAAGATGAGATATTATGGTTTTATATATAGTTAACTTGTTTTTTGGTCAGGTTGAAGGTATTTTTATCTTGATCGTTATCTGATATTTATTTATCAAAGGCTTCTCACGAATTCTTTGATAAATTCTCATTATGCGTAATAATTGAATCTATAATGAACGAAATATCTGGAGGAATAACCAGATAATGAAAAGAGAAGTGAAAAAAGAAAATACAAGAGTAATATCACAGATGAATTTCACATCGAAATTGGGTTATATGAACAGTTTTTGATGATGATACTGTAATAATGAGTGTTATTACAATGAACGTTGCATGAATCGACATTCAAAACTAACAATGAAGAGATTGTAGTCATAATTGACAGTTAACCGTAGGAAATCTGACATCTGTCAAAGTCACACTATACATAGTCCTCGGTAGTATAGTGGTCAGTATCCCCGCTTGTCACGCGGGAGACCGGGGTTCGATTCCCCGCCGGGGAGGAACAATTTTTTTTTTGTGCCTCTCGCTCGCAACGCGCCTCAAAGATGGAGGTAGTAACGCTCCGTCGACGACGGTCGCTCGGCAGCCTTCGAATAGCCGAGCCGAGGCATTGTGAGACAAGATCATACTTCACAGGATCATTTCTGTAGTATATCTTCGCATACTCTCTACTCAAACGTGGAGTTGTCGCAACCTCGATGACGAGACAGAGTCTCGTGTCCTGAGCGTGAGGCAGACGTTTATGAGCGGACAACGTTCGTAGGCGTCATCGATGATCGTTCGCTCGTCTCTTTGGAGGCGAGTCATGGATGCGAGGCAGTCTGAGGGGTTGCATTTTTAAATTAATCCAAACATAACTGCCATCTTCACAGGGACTATGGTCAAAATGGAATTCGAGTCCATCTTCAATAGACACAGACTAACCTACTTGATCTTCGCTCAAAGTGTGATTGCCTAAGTATCATTATTCATCAAACCACTCACAACATACAAGACTTCCTCCCTAGATTGCATATTAATTACTATATCTCAGCGGATATTAGTACATACCGGTTATTGAAATATTATATCTACAGGAAATTTCGATTACTGCCTAGGTATGAATGTCATGTAATACCTTGGATATAAAATAATAATAATAATAATAAATATGCTTACCCACGACCTCATGATTGCTATGATGTATCAATGAATGTAAATTTTCCAGCTTTTTGTGGGATTTTCTCTCCTTGTTTTTAAAAAATAAAGTAGAAGTTATTGAGGATCATATACAGGGTGAGTCAAAAATGTGAACCGAGCTTTCTGGGGGTGATAGAACATTGAAAAATAAGTATAGTTTGATGATTAAACTCATGGCCCAAAATGCATATTAAGGGAGATATATCCTTCCAAAGTTGATGAAATTACAATAATTTCTCCGCATAACTTCTGAACGATGAAAGCCACCCGATTGAAATTTTGTGCATGAATGTATGTTGTCAAAATACATTTTTTCGTCACACTTCCACATTTCTGATATTGTTATAAAGGGTGTTTTCAGAGGGTGAGTCGTGATTTTTTGTAGAAAACTTTTTTCCCTGTATTATTTTCGGTGAAAAAACAGGAGCATTCGATGGAGCGAAGAAAATTACATGAAAAAGGTACTCTTATTCAAATACAAAAAATTGAGCCGTTCGTGAGATATTTGAGTTTTTGTAGTTACATGATATCAGTAAATTGATTTTATTCATCGCGAGATTCATCGGTATAACGATATTTCAGCAGCATTTGCATTTCCGAAGCACTCGCCAAGCATTAGAAGCATATCAGTTTGTTCAGAGAACGAATAACCTGCCATATTTCTTAAAATCTCAGTTTATAATCGCAGTGATAAATGACACAGAAAAACCACACGAACAAATCGACTACAACAATGTTGCCTCGAATGTTGATGACATGAACGTCAAAATTGAGAACAAAATTATTCATCATGGCCTGCTAAAATATCGTTATACCGATGAATCTCGCGATGAATAAAATCAATCTGCTGATATCATGTAACTACAAAAACTCAAATATCTCACGAACGGCTCAATTTTTCGTATTTGAATAAGAGTACCTTTTTCATGTAATTTTCTTCGCTCCATCGAATGCTCCTGTTTTTACATCGAAAATAATACAGGGAAAAAAGTTTTCTACAAAAAATCATGACTCACCCTCTGAAAACACCCTTTATAACAATATCAGAAATGTGGAAGTGTGACGAAAAAATGTATATTGACAACATACATTCATGCACAAAATTTCAATCGGGTGGCTTTCATCGTTCAGAAGTTATGAAATTATTTTAATTTTATCAACTTTGGAAGGATATATCTCCCTCAATATGCATTTTGGGCCATGAGTTTAATCATCAAACTACACTTATTTTTCAATGTTCTATCACCCCCAGAAAGCTCGGTACACATTTTTGACTCACCCTGTATTTGTAGTGAGGACAGATTTTGTGATCTGTCCCAAAATGTCACTGCGCTTGAAATTAAACCTTTAGATACCTAAAAGAGAAATTCTATATTGGTCAGTGATACCTTGTTTCTGAAAATTTTGGAAATACAAATATATTTAATAAGAATAAAACCTCTACTTATCTTGGTAGACGTTCCTGGAACGAATCTGCTCCCGTTCTCAACACAATTGAAATATTTTTCTCTTCGCAATTTTTTTTTCAATATGATGACGGCTTTGACACTGAAAATACCACGAAAAGCTGGAAAATGAATGTAGTTATTGAGAAAATAGAATGTTGTATTATGTTTCGATTTCCACTAAAGTCTACTACATGACAGTACTTTGAAATACCATTTCAGGCGCAAGCGATCGAACCCGAGCTAGTCTCGAAACTCCTCGGCCACGGGGTGGCCGTCTCCCCCATAGTTACGGTGGAACCGCGCAGGCGCAAGTTCCACAAGGCCATCACGTTGAGCATGCCGGCCCCCAAGGCGCATTCGCAGGGCATGATCAATCAGTACCAGGGCGCCACCAACGCCACCTTGCGGCTGCTCTGCTCCATCACCGGTGAGTGTTCCGTCGCGGAGGTGTAGGGTCCTCTTCTGGTTGTGCGCTCCTGACACTTTTTTTTCGGCCCGGAAGCCGGCGACACTGGTTTTCGAAACGTTTGCTCGAGTCGAGTCGAAATATACTGTATTGTCGAAGATAGTGAGTCTTGTTGACAAAGCACGGTGGTGAATTGCATATAATCATGATGAAATTATCTAGCCGTCCGAAATACATTACACAAATGTAAAAACTTAACTTTCACATAAATTGAAAATTGATGAATTACAAGCAATACACTTGAGCAAATTCGACAAACATAAACAGTTCATTTAATAGATACAAAAAATGAAAGTATCACAACATCAGCCTAGCTGAAATTTATCAAGAAAGTATTAACAGATGAAATAATGAGTTTTTTCAGTTAGAATATTCTCATTATGATTATTTGTTGTCTTCAATATTTTTTATAGTGTTGGGAAGGTGGTTATTTGCTTCGATACTTTCATAAATCAGGAAATGTTTCGTCAAACGATAATTCATTGTTTCTCATTTCATTTCAATACTTCATTGATATACATTTTTAGGCGTTTATATTGATGAAAGATCATTGTGGAATATGCATACAGGGTGGCCCAATGAAAACGAAACAAGGTATGCTTTTTGCTGAGATCAAGGAACTGACATAAAAATAAATGATTCTTTATGTAATGTTGGATAAGTCAGGATTAAAAAAAAACACATTAGGCACTTCTTAGATCAACATCGTTCTAACTACAAAATGAAAAATAGTGATGAAAGGGAAAAAAGCGTTATTTTCCATCACTAGCCAATTATTTTCATTAGCGTGTTTTCTCGAGAACTACTGCATTGAATTCCAAAAGCAAGGAAGCGCTGGTGAGAGATTCCGATCACCTTCAAAATGATGTATCTCTTGACCCCTTATCTCATTTGAGATTAGAGGGTTGGAGCTCACCCCTCCGAAGGGTTTGAATTGAAAAAGTTGAAAACATGCGCAAAATATTTCCCCCTCGAAATAAAAATCGACCGGTTCGAGCGTTTTTTTTCTTAGAATGATAACTATGTCAAATCATACATATCATTATATCATATATATCATTTCGGATAAACAACCAAATCCGATCACAGAGATTTTACTCATCCGAAATATTATTCCTATGAGATAATTCAATCCACAGTTGATAGCTGAAAATTTAAACCATTTTTTTTTTCATTGAATACCCTCAAAATATAAGGGAAAATATGGGAAAGTTCAAGAGCTGATTACAAACAAGATATTCAGTTGAAAAATGGTCTAAAACAAACATATTTCTTAGCGGTCAGGTCCACTTAGCTAGAATGCAAAAAATGGAACTGAACGAAGGAAAAAAACCAAGAGGGAACTATGAAATTTAACATGATTGCGATTTCACATTACGGTTTGTCAATTTTTTTTCAATCAATGTTTTGATGCTCATGAATATTCTTATACCGTTGGAATACTACATATTTCGTAAAATTATTGATCAAAAGAAACATGACAAATATATTCAAAAAAACTAATATCAAAAAAATCAGTATTCAAGGAAAGTATTTTTCTCAACCTCATAATATTTAGTATATTCACTTCCCCTTATTCAGCATATTTGACATTCACTCGTTTTTTTTTTGTTGAATTTTGTTGATCGGTTATATTATCAAGACAGATAAAAAGATAAACTAAGCTTGAGCATTTATAGCAACTAGAAGTGTCGCTGGCTCCTGGACTATTAGAATAGAGGTTGGGATTGCTTGGAGCTGGGGAGCCTCGATACATTGTCCCCATGTTGATAATTCTGATTGTATGTGAAGATTGTATTGTAGATCTTTTTCATAGAGATTTTTTTGCTTTCATCTTGTTGATTCGTACTTGGATGTGCTAATGTATTCATGAACATTCAACATATGTCTGTTATTTGAGTTTGAAAATAAAGCATATGAAAGAAATATTGCGTTTCGCAATTGTACTCAAACAAGAAAAATACTCAGACAACTGGCTGACAAATAATGTTCGATGAAATAATAAAATAAGAAATTCTTCCAGTTCCCTCTTCTAACGACTCCGAACTCTGAATAATCACCAGATATAATTTCACCTCTAGTGGTAATACAAGTCAAAAAAATACTGGGATAGATGGGTTGACAAAAAAATTTCTCATGATAATTCGTAGGTAAATGTTGAAACTGCAAGAAATCGTTATATCACACATTGACATGAAATATCGAGGCACTCCATCTTGAATCTCCAATCATAGACAACCATCTGATGAGAAAATAGCAAATTTGATATACTATGTACACTGAGAAGTGCATCAAAACGTTTCAAGCAAGACTGCTGATCTTTTAGTACCCAAATGAATATCTTTCATAGTTCATATTTCAAATGGTTGCCAACAATATTCACGAACATTAATTTAAGTTCACTTTGAATACATTGAATGCCTTAACGTTAATCTTCTAGTGCATAAACAACTTAGAAAACGTTTAGACTAGATATGTGTCATAGAATAGGTAAATTGTTCGAACTTAAATTTGAAAGAAAAATCGCCATCATAAAGATTCTAGATATGAGCATTGGGAATTTGATACAATACATTCAGTTGAGATATTTGGTGATGCATTTTTTGTGCCAGATTTCTCTTCAATGCTGATTGCTAGATTGACTTGGGATCCCATCCTCTATGTGCTTCATACATTTCTCTATCATTGAATTTGTGATTGAATATTTGGGATAGTTCTATTTTTCTGCTTCCTTCCATGCATCATTTATCAATAATATGCCTTTTCAATAGTCATTTTTTTCCATCTTAGCTAGTATTTCAGAGATTTGTCCTGAATATTTGATGACAAATTGTTTCTGAATTTGATCTTCGAGCTTCAAAGGTAGTAATAATTCTTCATAATATGAACTATTGGCACGTTAGATTAATATTATCAATGTCGTCTTTACTGTGGCAACTCTTATTTTCATATCCATGCTTCGATAGGAGCTAAATCAGGTAAAATTTAGTTCCCGTATATTGTTCTGTGTCTTTGAGATGTGTGCTTGGTTTCTGTTTTTTTTAGCTATTCTTAAATTACAGATTTAATCTGTATCTGCAATTCGATTGCGAAATATTTTGCAGCTATCAGTAGTTTTTGGACATTTCAAATATATTCAAGTTAGGTGAAGTTAGGTGAAATAAAGTAGATGTCAAATACCTAGCGTGTGATCTACAGAGTTGGGAAAAGTATGGAACCAAGTAAATATAATTACGATACTCTTTTGTTTTCCAAGTGTCAAATTCTAATTGACGGAAATAAATTTCACAATCACCATAACCGATCATCATTAAAATTTCAATACGCTCTTTCTCACTTGATTGATCCATTTCAAATTGTACAATTTTTAAATTGTACAATTTGTAAATTGTACGTTCATTCATTACTATGCATACAAAAAAAAACAGTTAGTTTATCTAAATAGTTTTTTTTTCTCTAGTGCAAAAAACTCAAAAGTTGATTAAAGTGCTATATTCCTCGTTTCTACAATTTTTTTCATACTAAACTCTGTAAAAATATATAGGGTGTCCCATTTAAATTTTGTTTGCATTTTGTTTCACTGCACTTACCTGCAAATTTTCATAAATATCGTTCTTTTCGTTCGAGAGTTATTCACTTGGTTCCATACTTTATTATGAAAAAAGAACCTCTTCCTCTCATTAACTTTTTGTGGAAAACCGTGGCTGAATACGAAAGTAAACAATAGATGAATTCATATCTTTCAACAACATTATAAGTGAAATCAATTCTAGTTTTCTTTCAGTCTGAATTGCGAACAATTTATTAAAATCTATAATGTAAGGATAGTAGTTGAATAGATAAGATTTATTTCATGATATCTGAACTGCTTTTTCTGTTTCTATTCTATCATTAACTACACTGGCAAATTATACCGCATCAACATTAATGTATCACAATTTTGATTTTTTTCTGAATCTTTCATCCGAGTTTGATGTTTTTTCCATGCTACTCATGCTTTCACAGTTCGTTATGGAAGTCTTGAGACCAAAAAACAATATGAGAGTAGCCCGTTGTGTTTCAGAAAATAATTAAATAATGGAAAATTGGTCACGTTAGTGAAATTCTGGAATGTTTGACAAATAGTAATATGAAAAAAAAACATCAAAAACGGACAAAAATCAAAATCAAAATTTTGATATTACTACTGATAATCATTTGAATATTTTTTCATTCACAAAATAATGAATGAAAAGAAAGAGAATACGTGGGAATGCTTGTCATTCGAACATTTTCATATCTTGTTAGTCCCAAGATGAACTTTTGATGAGTCGATGCCATGTTTAGGTGGACAAAACAAGGCGGTATGGGAGGACGTAACCGGATCCACGCCACTGACTTTCGTCAAGGATTGCGTTTCTTTCACGACTACAGTTTCAGCGAGATTTTGGCTGATGGACTGCCGAAATGTTTCAGACGCGGCAAGGATGGCCACTGAGCTATATAATCAGGTAAAATTGTTTTAAAAAAATCTACCAGAGTCAAAAAGTCCAATTTTTCGAATTATGTATCATCAATTTGAAGCCGAAATACAATTTCGTGTTCACAAGAAATTTACAAATTCATGATCATAATCAAGTACTGAAAAATATGATTTCAATATCAGATTTCTGTCTGATTATTCATATTTCCATTTGAAAGTAATTTCATTATAATCTCAGGCTCAATAATAATGTTTCATTGAACAGATCCGAATAACAGGGGAATCCTGTCAAGCTGATAGTCATTATTTTCTGTTGAATGGCATTATACAGCTTTCAAATACAATGTTAAAGTTTCATCACTCTATATATATTTTTAAATATTCATTGTTAGCAAAACTTATGTATGTTGTCAAGAGATTTTGTTGTTGTTGAACGGTATTTGAATGAAGTCGACATGAAGAAGTACTCTAAATTCTCTGCTATCAATATAAAGGGAAAAACGATGACAATCAAGTTTCTCACGTTGACAACCAATTTTTCTTTACGTACTCATGCAGGAACTTCGTTCAGTACATAGAGGCAACAATTGACAAACATACTACACCAGATCATCAATCATAGAAATAGTCATGTAGATAATATTAATAAAGTAATATTGTTCACAATTTTTTCGACAGTTGTAGATGAACTCCTATTTTTTTTTTAATAGAACTGTCAATTTTTTGTTTCAGATAATTCATGTTCCTTTCATGGCGAAATTCGTGGTGTTTGCTAAGAAAGTGTCAACGTTGGAGTCCAGAATCAGAGTGTTTTGTATGACAGACGATAAAGAAGACAAGACTCTGGAACACCAAGAGCACTTCACTGAAATCGCTAAGAGCCGAGATATTGAGGTAATGACGTTCAAAAGCTATTTGTGTAATCTATATCCAAGAATGTTTGCTATTTTTCTTTAAGAATAAATATCTCTTTGAGGATTTCAAGCCTCAAACTGAATATATGACAAGAAATATTGATTATATGTACCCCCGACATTGACTAACCTTCACAGAAAACGGAGGATTTTATAATTGTCAAAAATTACCTATAGAAATAAAAATAATCGAAAACCTCAAACTGTCCAAAAAAGTATATTCAAAATTATTTTGAGATATTGAACCCTATAACATAGCAGATTAGGTGGAGATCGATTTTTAAATCGACTCATTACATATATATTTCACGATTATTCTGTTTAAGATCGCTGTATCTACCTTTAATATATGATAATATTATTAAAATTGAAGCAAAATTATTATTATATTGCAGATGTAATATTTTTATACTAGTATGAGGAGTCAAACTTTCATCATTGTAAATTTGTCGAAAATTAATAACTTCTTGTACAATTATAGACCAATCGTTATTTGTGTAATTGGTGCAAAAAGTAGGATTTTTGAAAATCGGTGAAGATATTCATTTGTTGTCGTTTGAAAATCGTTGAAAAATATTTTTGTCAGTTCATGGTAATCATTTCATACTCTATTCAGGTGCCTGAGGGTAAGGAGATCTTCATGGAGTTCGCTGGCAACCTTGTGCCCATTTTGCAGTCTACCGACCAACCAAGGTTAGGATTCAAGGCTTTCAGGGAGAACCGGATGGCTTTCAATATGAGATTGCGCGATCAGGTGAATTTTTCATCAAATTTCTGATTCATTGATTGATTGTCTTCATTAACCCAAAAAACATTGTTGTTTATAATAGGAATTATACAGAGTTGCAGCCAAAATAATATTTTCTCTAAATCACTTCTCATGTCCGTAATGATACGATTTAAATCTTCAATTCAAAATATGATATCGAATTTATGTATATCAAGAAAAAAATGGTCCCAAGACTGACCCTTGCGGTACCTACACCACAAATTATCAGGCATGCTGCTTAAAAACCTCGACATCTATGTGAACAAAGTTGATTCTTGATTTTCAAATTCATTTTGAGATGTTTAATAAAATTCAGTATCGGATGTTGTGTTATGGGTTATTATGGTTATGTCACTTGAGTGGATTTTTTTTTTCTCACGCTAAATATTCATTATTTTGTTGTAAGGACGATGAAGCTACGGGCCGCATAGTCTTCATGAGTGATGCTAAAGTAGCCAGAGGAGAACCCAACCAGACTCCGCTATGTACGCTCAATCTAGTTCTGCCTAAAGAAATCCTTCCAGGTCGGGACTCCCAATCTGACCTTCTTTCTATCGATAAAGACAACAGTTTTCTACAACACGAAGGCATTAGTGAGTAGAACATGATAATCGATATCGATGAATTTTGATCTCTAGAAAACATAACGTCGTGGTGAATTGTAAAAATACGATTATATTCATTTCCATACACCATTAATTTTTTGGTTACCATTCGCATTGGTATTTCAGATTTTCCACAGTTATGATAATCAGGGTGTTCTTTTTTTCTCGTAAAGTCTTTACAACGGTGAAATTTACCTTACTTTGTGTTTCTTCGGTCTTTTTCGAAACTATTTCTGCATAGATTGCGTCTGTGTTACTGGCAAATAAATAATCGATTGAATCGTTTTTGTTGTGTAGGTAAACCAGATGCTATTCACCGAGCAGATTTCAAACTTTCTGACATTTGCAATCTGCTGGACGAAGATTGGGAGAAATTAGCAATGGAAATGGATATTCCGCCGTCAGATATTGAACTAATCAAAGAAGAATACCCGGAAAATCATCCTCAGCAGGCGATGATCATGTTCAGATTGTGGCTGAGACAAAAGGCAAACAAGGCAACTGGTAAGAAAAAATCAGATAAATCCCTTTATTGTGTGAATAATGTATTGGCTGAAGCTTCGCCTTGTTGTGCTATCTGGGTAGAAACAAAAATCAAAAATGCTAACTGCTGAACATTCTGAAATAATAAAAATAAAATTTGGAAATGAGTACAGAAATCAACTGGCAACTGGAATTTGAACTTGCTACATAGAGTTTCATTGCCATTGAATTTTATAATTCCTGTTATTCATTCTAGTGATTCAAGATGACAATGCCTTATTCACAAGGATTATTGCTTATCGGCATAATATGCTTCACTGAATGAAAGTATCTCGTTAACTATGATTTGTATTTTTGTTCATGCAGATGATACAACTTTGATGTTGAAGCAACAAATTATGAGCAATTATTTCGTAGCTTTGAGGAAGCTGAAAACAGAAACATAAAAATTCGGCTATTGATCAGAATACAACTGCAATAGTCAAATTGATCAGCTTTCAAAAAGCTTTCCAGTGTACTCTCATGACTTTCTCTTCACTGTATGCTATGACTTGTTCCCTTCGCATCTGAGCTATGGCATTAATATTTGGTGTAATATCACCAGGGTCTTGATTTTAGCTATGACCTCTAGTTCCATTTGAAATGTCGATCTGATCGTTGATCAGTTGTTTATTACTACTGTATCTGTGCAATATTCTACGTCTCAATGATTTTGCAGGGAATAAATTGGAGCAAGCCCTCAACAAAATAGGAAGGCAGGACATCGTCAAAAAGTGCATTTGTAACGTCGAACTGGTGACGGACGATATGGAGAAGGCGTTGGCTAAAGTGGAGTTGGACCAGTCGGGCTTCGATTATTTGAAAGACGAACTCGGTCCTTCCAGAGACACTTCTCTCAGAAGAGACACCCACATCGACAGATCTTTCCAGGATGAGATCGACAAGAGCGAGAAAAGCGGTAAGTTTTTGTCATCCATGTCATCTTTTATTTCTCTAAAGTTACAGCTTAAGTTTGGGTTAGTTTGAATTGTTTTTATGTATTTATATTTCTCATACACCAAATCCAACCATGCTTCGTCAATAAAATCCTGTTTTTGACAAGAAAGCTTATTTGAACGATTGATTGATATGTAAAGTGTACAAAAGTTGTTTATTGAGCCTGACATCACAGTACAATGCATTTCAAATAGAAAATCATGAATAATCAGACTGGAATGACTGATATTGAAAAATAGATAATTCCACAAAAATTATGAATTCAATTATATTAGAATGGAAGTAGAACTGAACATTGGAAAATATGACAAATTGTCGTGATCGATTATTCCTTCGCATGGGAATATGTTTCTCAAATTCAATTTCGAATTATATGATGTTTTTTCATCATCAGGCACCGTGCGTGTATTTTTTCCAATTTCAGAATTTTTTGCATCGAGGTGAAACAACTTTGGTATGTTGATTATGAATTTGGCCTATCTATCAAAAGTTCAATTACCCCCTACTCATTCAACTCATATAACTATACTCAATATCCGTGATATCATTTTTGTTAGATAGTGGGATCATTTATTTCTACTATTTTTAATCAAATTTGCAATATTTGATATCTATGTGGGGGAGCACGAATATTTCACCTTTGAAACCTCTCTTGAATTGCAAACCAAAATAATCAAGCATATATTCTGGTATTTTCTATCTTTTCTGGACCCAAATTTTTAGAAACCCAGAAAATTTGTAAATCTGATTTCATTTTGTAAATTCAAGATTTCTTCGCTTTATTCATTTTGTCAGGAAGAAATTGAGATTATCAAACTCAGCTTTCACCCTTGAATATTCCATTAGTATCAGTGTATACGAATTAATGCTTCTACTGAAGTCAATAAGTACATAATTATGGCACTAGACAAATACATTTCTTGAAAGCAGATACATTAAGTCGATTGGCAAACAATCAGTATTCCTTAATAAAAAAATTTTATATAAATCATTACCGAATGAATTCAAATATATGTAATAGGTATGCATGAAACAAAAATTTTCACTAGTAATACCACTAGATTGACTCGGGCCATCATCAGGATATAATTGACGCAATGAGGTCTGCTTCAACTTCTGCAAAGATAGTCCAAGAATCTCTAAATCAAGAGCAAGCAACTTCGAATCAACCTGCCATAGTATACAATAATTGCGTTTTTAATATGAACATCAATCATAATGGTCCATGAATTTAGAAAACATTTAAGCTTTTTGTTGATATTAATCAAAATTATTATGTGTGAAAACAATTAAAAATTAGATTGTCAAAAAAAATATTCTGTCATGATGAACGTCAAAAAAATTTCTAGTATAATTCGCTGTTGGGTACCCACCAGGAAAAAATTTCCGATAAAATTCATCCGTTGCTATGGTGATCTGACAGAAATACACGTTCTGATTGGTTAAAAATCACATGTGTGGAATTTTCAGAATAACTCTATTAGGAAAAAAAAATTCTCATTGCATTAATATCATCAGATTTGATCACTTAGAATTGCTAGAACTTTCATCTTCGAGAAAAAATGTTGATTGTGAAAAAACTGTTTTTTTCATCTTTCTCATCTCGCTTCCGTATCAGATCTCCTCCTCGACCGGACCTCATCGGAGAAAGCCGCGACCGATAGGCTGCGCGAGAACGGCGAAGCCATCGAGGAGATAGCGCAGCAGCTGCACCACCTGAGGCTGAAGAACGTGCCGAACGGCCAGACTCCGCCTCCCAGCCCGGCGGAGTTCGGCCTCGATGACGATCCCATGGCGTCGGCCCTCGATGAGCAGGAGGGCAAAGGTAGAGCGCACTGAAAAAGGTGGTTCGAACGGAAAAGTACATGCGCGCCATGGATCTGCCATATTTTCGAGCTTGTTTTATTCGATGATTGATGTTTTGTAGAGGAAACCGTTGATTCTTCGGTCGAAGAAGACACTCTCCACCCAGCGCGGGTAATTTCGATGGAATTAGTGAAAAACCACCGGAATGGTTAAAATTTCCGTAACGCCAAACTGCATCAACTATATGACATGATTTCCTCTATTGATTTGACTTCTTTGGAAGCATTTCAGGAGGCAGATCGAGTAGGTACATATTTTTACGGTAGAATATAGATATGTTCATACTCCAAAAAGGTTCATCAGACAGATATTTGACCTGAAAAACCACGAATCATTCAGAGGGACGTTCAAAAACGTTCAACTGTTGAACTATACCTTTCACAACATTCAGAAATTTAAAAAAAAAATAAGGACATACATACTCAACAAATAAATCTTGATGATATCCATATGACTTAGTTTCATAAACATTAATACAAAAAGTCGCCTATGTATTAAGGTGGCCAATTTTTCAACCTGCTATAGCTTCAGAAACTTCACTGAGTCATTACCAAGTCGACTTTTAATCAACCCAGAGGATTGTTAGATCTTGATTCCATATATAAATACAATATTTTGACTTTCATCCATGCTGTCAAATATAACTTTGAATATTCAAATCTGAATTTTGAAATCAATAGTGATATACACAAACATATAACCAGACAAACAGATATGTTTTCTCATATGAAAATTAAATCGGATATCGGTAAAAGATCTATTCGTTATGATGGAATGATATTTCATAACGAATTGTCTGCCAAATTGAGAAAAGAATCAAGCATCGAAAAATTCAAAAAAGAACTGAAAAAATACTCCTCTGATTTTTTTTTCCATATCAACTCATGCATACTTAACAGTCTCAAGTAGAATTATTCATTCATAGATTTATGATGATGAGTTACAACTATTCGATTGTTTGATCTTCAATTTGCTATTTCATAATTTTCCCTGTTATAAACATGTATATTGTTTCTTGGGAATAATAAAGATTATTATAAATGACTCGATCAAATACTTCATGATACATTTTCCGGTACTGTTTTACCTGAAATAAAGAAGTAGTAGTAGTTTGTCCATTATTCACCTCTCATCAAGGACAAATAATTATATAGGCATTTAGACAATCAATCAATTGATGGAAATATACAGGTTGTCCGAATTAACTCTTCCATTTTGGCGAACGACTACGGATGTATGGCCGAATTTCTGACATACTTTTCTGAATGAGTGGAACGAAGGATTTTTCTCTAGTACCTCGACCTGTCAAACCACTAGTTACACATCAATGGCGATTTTTGTTCGCGCGTTCGACGATGACGTTCATGTACTTCTCTGATTGCGTTCACTCTACCTGATGATGCCCTCTATGTTGTTTAGTTTAAGCTTTTTTTTTATGAGTTTGCTTTGGGTTATTGTTGGGGCTCGATTGGTCGCGAGGTAAGCAAGAGCTGTGAGTCACTGACGAATTTTCTTCCTCGATCGCGTTGAGGGTACATACAGGGTATTTTCTATCGAAGGTGTTGAACTCTTCAAACTAAACCGTTAAATGACACGTTTTTATTTAATAATCTTTGCTGTCAGATTTCGGAATTGCTATATGTATAATTGTGATGGATATCAAACTTATTTCGATTTTGAACTCGCGAATTCACGGAATTCAAGGAATTTGAGGTAGATCAAAGTCACAATTCAAGGAAATTCAAGTTCAAAATGCAACATAAATTTTACTGCAAATTCTGAGTTTTTCGCCGGAATTTCTTAAAATAGTATAGATTTTGAATTGAAGTTCTCTTCAAATTTCGGAATGTTTTTTTTTTCTCAAATTTCGTGTTTGACTTCTTTGAAGTCTGAGTTTGTGATATTTCTGCTTTTTTGTATTGGTAAAACTCAATATACTCCGTAGAACTTTTTCAGTTACATTTCCTTCTCTAAGTAATGGTATATGATACGAGAGAAAAATAAGTTTGGTATCCATCTGGGAATTTGATATTTTTATCGTACGATAAAAAAATTAAGTTTTCATGCAGTCATTTTGTTCATGTCACAGCCCTTGTTTACTTTCGAATAAAAAAAGCTACAAAAAAAATAAATTGCAACTCTGTAAGATAACAAACGTGTGAGTGATTCACCCAACCAAAATAAGTAACAATTATTCAATATATCGTTCATGCCCATTTTATTATTTCGCTTTTTATTAACCCACTAGTGGCGAAGGTATTTTCTTTCTGTAGCACTAGGTGTGGCGCTTCTGCTCCTCTCACCTTATTATTTCCTTCACCCATTTCTAGCTCTATCCGTAGAATGTATCCTAAATATTTTCAAAAGGGCTGCAACAACCGATCGCTTCTACGCCGGTCAAAAAGCAACTAGAAGACCCTATAGTGGTGCTCAAACGACATGTCAACGACACTTTGACGTTCTTACATCAAGAGAGAAACGATTTTCTGCCCGAAGAGGATATAATCATCCCGAGCAGAAAAGATGATCACATCGCCAAAGCCATAGATTTGGACAGTATCAATTTGAAGACTCCTAAAAGATCAACCGGCGATTTTGACGATACCTTGCGAGAAGCGGTTGAGAGTGAGGTGGATGATGTTATAAAAGAAGCTGAAGAAGTTGTCAACTCTCGATTAAAGACCGAAGAAGATAAGTCTAGTAAAGTGTTGCGATTCAAAGATGAAGTGAGCGACGAACTCACCAATAACCTCGACAGTTTGAATGACGATGTCAAAACGATGACAGAGGATTCTTTGGACAACTTGGAGAGCTTGAAGGACGACTCTATCTCTGTGGCACAAGAAAAGAGTGAGGAGGCTTTCAAGTTTTTGGAAAACGAAAGTCCCAGATCCATAGACAGTCACTCTTTTCTGGAGCGAGAGATTGAGGCCGCGATGGTTGTCAAAAGCCCTAAGAGTGCTATACCAGTGGCGAAGCCAAGGCAAAGCTTGGAGGCTGAAGAAAAAGTAGTCTCGCCCACAGACAGTGAGCTGTTGACTAAAATCCCCGTGTCTGTGAGAGGAGGTGGCAAGGTCAAAACCATCAAGAAACACTCCAAAGATCCTTTGAAAGAGTTCGTGACGTTGTCCAAAGACGTCAATTGGGATGACGACGAAGAAACAAACAAAATCATCAACACTATGGATCCTATAGTACAAACTACTGTTACTCGAATAACCGCTACGGAAACCGTGCCTGAGGTCTCGAAGAGCAAAATACCGGTGCTGACAGGTGAGTTGTCGCCGAAGACTAGTAGAATCCCCGTGCTGAGAACTGAGGTGAGCAGGATCACTTCGCCGCAGTACGAAACTGCTGGCGACGTCGCGTCGCCTGGTTCTGAGTCTGACGATGACAGTAGGAGGAGTCCCGTGTTGAAGGGAATACTGAAGAGGACTGGCATCAGGACCGTCGGTAGTTCCAGCGGATCGGATGTTGCTTTGCACGAAGAAGGGGCCGAACTAAGCGACGACGAGTCAGGTAATTGAGTCCTTCGAACTCTGCTTCGATCTCTTTTCTTTCTCTGTCTTGATTTTCTTGATTAGTATGGCTTTGCGCTGATCTGACTGAGTGAGTTGCCATCTCGTCCGAATTGAGTTTCCATAAAAGTTGATGAGGAATCAAATATTCTTGTCTGTCAAGTTGGATGGATTTTGTTGTAGAAAGGACTTCATCACACAGTAGATTGATTGCAGCGTTTACATTTAGTGATAGGGAGAAAACATTCAGGTCTATGAGCAAACATATTGAACCCTACTTTATGATTTGTTGTGGGACTGGTAGAAGTTGGGGTGACATTATTTGATATTATCTAATCTGATACATCTATAATAGAAATAGGGCGCTGAATTAAGTGGAAGTAATGATGAAAGTAGACAAATATTCCATGTCAAGTCGGAAAATTACCAGAAATTTTTGTTTCGTGCTTCTTATTTTTAACTAGCACTTGTTCCTCCACCCTCATATTCTTGAGGAAGGTAATAATGAAGCGCAAAAAATAGAGAAATTACCTCGACTTTGGAATTAATTTAGTCGGGAACAGTTTTTCTTCTTGAACTACAATATTATACACTAGACTGGCGTGCCATTCTTTTCATCGACACTGACTGTCATCAAGTTGTAGTGTACAATACATATTTCATACAGACACAGCAAACAAACCCGAAGCTGATTAAACCTATTGTACCCCATCTTCTTCTTCACCCCCTCCTCAAGTATCAATTCCTGTAGGATTGTAGAAGTTTCAACGGGTCTGTTGGTGGTATTTCTTCTACAATCATGTGCAAGTTGTGATGTACAATAATCAGGATAATTTGGGGTTGCCATGGGTTTTCTCGTAGATTCTGCAAGTGCTGTATCTTCTAAGCATAGGTTCATTCGGTGTTCTGTGAGTTCGGTTGAAATTGCCAGCGAAATCTGTGAATTTTTCACTTTGTGTTACTCTCATTGCTTCTTTGATTTCATTGAGTTTTTGTTATAAATATGAGTTTCCAAAACCACAGAATGATTTTAGCCCGAAGCTTTAATGTTAGTTATTGAAGGAAATGATGGCCAGTTCAATAGGAAATACATTTACATATTATTCGTTACACTTTCATCAACGATCATAGAGGATAATTTAAAAACCGAAAGAGAAGATACAATCCGATATCTTTTTTTATCATCATCATTAAGTACATGTTTGGAGGTTAGATGCGAAGAACAACACCCACAACTCATCATCTTCAACAACCTAACTCAAAAATGCTAATGACTTGACAATATTGTTGGCATTGGGAGATGATTTCCAACAAAGTTCTATTCATCTTGACAGACTGAATACATTTTCCTCAGGATTTGTGAATTGGCTGATTGAGATTTCATTGCATACAGTATTTTGTCATATTCATATTTTGTTCGAAATCAATATATAAATAATTGAATAAAATGCATTCGTCTTGAATCTTTGACAATTTTCAACAAATATGTTTTCTTGATATTTCACTTTGATTAGTTATTATCATGAGTTGCATGACGTTTTGATATTCATTTTCGATACTATCCCTTTTAGAACCTAACCATTCAAGTTAACATTAACTTACATAGAAAAATTACTAACTAACAAAAACTAAACATGTTTGTTGTGTTCGTCCTACACAAATTTGATATCTGAAGCCTGCCTAGCCGTAAATTAATGTTAATTTCGATGGTTTCGAAATAATCCGACATGCATTTTGACTGTGTCTTATTGAGTAGCGTCGACATGTCCCAAAACCTTAGAGATCTGGCATGTTCTTTACCCTCTCTTGTGGTCGTTTGCCGCATTATTGACAACAAGCATGGTCCTGTTGGCACTGATCGCACATTATTGACTTATGGTATGCAGAATTTTTTTCTAGAATTATTATCACAAGACATTCGTACTACGGCTCTGATCTGTCATCCTGAAGCTATTGATAGTCGACCACAGTTTATTGATTACAGGTTTGCATGTTCAAAATCAATGTTGAACTGTTGATAACTGTTTTGAATAAAAGCACCAAAGCTGTTTTACTCACATTATGTTATGAACATTGAAAAATCGGACAATTTTCAAGGTTGAATACACTGGAAAACTCATTCGAGATAAGGGGTTCCACATTTTTTTAATTTGACCTCTAGACATTTTTTGCCAGGTACTTCACGAACTGTTCTTTCCTTCCTGTCATATAAGTTTCACTTCAAACTTTGATTACAGGTGCAAACAGCGAACATTACTAATCAAATGAATATTGTCTGACGGGGGAGGTATATGAATTTTTCCAGATTTTGTGTGGGATTTTCTTTCGTCGTTCCTAAAAAATGAAAATTAAAATTATAATAATTATCTTGTTGCTGAGCCCCACTCGCCCCCCAAGCTCGGTAATTTTTTTCTGTCAATGGAATCATCCATTATTCACAATGGTGAACAATCTGACGAAATATGATGGTGGCAGGACATTTAATAAAAAAGTCGCTGAGGTTATCTCAATATATTCGTAGTGAGGACAATTTAATGATCTGCCCCAAAATATCACTGCGCTTTTTTATTCTCAAAAAAAAATGAAAGATAAATGTATTCGACACATATCAAAATTTGTTATTGTTGTGGACGTTTCGGGAACGTTCTTGTATTCCATCATTAATTAATCTTCCAATTAATCGTTTTCGTATTCATTTTTAAGAATTGAATGCCAAGTTCTATTTATATCAACTGAACAAGAACATGTTCGTAAGCATTTTCCCTTCGTTCTACCAAGGAACTGTCTGTTAACGCTAAAAAGATTATATTTTGTGAACCGACTAGGCCAATACTTGATTCTTATTCTTTAGAGAATTGGGAATCATGTGTTTTGTTTGTATCAGTCAGCGGCTGTTAATTTTTCTATCAATATTGGTTCACGATTTTAATCCTGTGATCGCTTTGGCAGTCTCGGCCCCCAAAAGTGGTTCGGAGTCCACTATAAAAAACCTGTCCCGCTCTTCTCAACCCGCACAAGTCTCAACTTAATAGGACGTTGATTTCAACCCAATAAATAAAAACATATATCGAATATAAATATATATTATTTTTGTCTTTCTCAATACCTCTATCAGTCGTCTAAAAAATGCACTATTGCAAAAAATAGTACTACTCATACTATGGTTGAAATAACTCTTATCTGATGGCAGTTCAGAGGCGTCGTACATTCGTTTTGCATGGGGAGAGAATCGAGCGTAAGGTCTGTAAATCATGAATTCGGCATTCAAACAGCATCCGCCATATTCATTATTTCTGTAATCTTTACGCTTGAATGGGTGGTTCATGTTTTATTGACATGAATTTTACACTATCTACATACCACTATCATACGAAGATGAAACATCAAGTGCCGTAAAAAAAATTGCTGTCGTTAATTTTTCAGACAAAAAAAAAAAAGATAATTGCAGATGAAATATATATTTTCACTACTACTGGACTATGAATTGGAGATCTATCATTATTGAGATGCATGTATACTGTCTTATCTGTTGCTTCATACATGAGATTAAATCTACAAAAGTTTGTTCAGAACTTATAAATTTCTTTGAATTACAATCGCATGCGCTAGATTTTTGCTTATGAAGATATTAAAATGAGGCATGAATACACAGA
Organism: Gastrophysa polygoni; assembly: GCA_963576655.1. NCBI lineage: Eukaryota > Metazoa > Arthropoda > Insecta > Coleoptera > Chrysomelidae > Gastrophysa > Gastrophysa polygoni. The sequence goes on from OY755083.1 coordinate 51,853,584, forward strand.
AAACACACTGCTTGCACATAACGCCATCTGTATGCAAAGAAAGGCTTACGAATAACTCGCTTTTCAAAATTTTTCACGCTTGCCGCCTATATAGAATTTACATAGAAGCTTATTTGCCTGTTCGTTCTTTTCGTACAGATAAAAAATACCACCTCATTGTTTGCGTGGTTTATTGGTATGGTGAAATAATATTTGGATTCCCGCTGCTTTTCAATTATAAGAAGAATTTACATGCATGATATTATCAATATGTCAATACTAATATTTTTTGATATAATCAATCATTCTGAGGTTACGAATATTATTTCATATCATAAATAGGAACCATGATAATCGAATTCACTTCATGCCTTTCATGATGTTCCAGAAGATTTTTATCAACAAGAACCGCAGTTTACTATTACAACAACAGAAGAGATAGATCCTGTCACTGGAGCAAAGTGAGTAATTGTAGAAAGTGTGGATTCATGCAGCCACATATAACAATTATCAAGTAACATTCCTCAATTAGGAATTAACAATTATAAGTTGAAGTGTTTATGCAGACAAGTAACAATTATCAATTAACAAGTAACAAAGATAATTTATGGTGCATAAATCCACACTAAGTCTCAATACAGTGTTATTAACTTCTATATTATCAATGTCATAGTTTCCAATGCAACCAACATAGCGTGACACAATATTTTGCCAACGGTCAGCTGATTCTTATCGTTGCGTCTCTTTTTTTGGGTCTTTCCAATACCTCTGTCTCTAGGCTCCTTCTAGTAATATCATTATATCTTTGATGGTTATACTCTAGTTGTCATTAAATCGTGTAACTGTGATTTCGATTATTTACTTTTTCAGAACAACAAGAACTGTGAGAACGGTTTCCTCCCAGATGATATCGTCGCCCAATCAGAACGAACAAAATATGCGTCATTCGATGCAAACGATGCTGGACCAATTCATGTCCCAAGAGAGAAACCCGCAGTAATTTCTTGGTCGTCAGAGGGCAGTACGATTGCTACTTAAATTGGAAGGACATGACCCATATTTGTACGTGTTCTGATACAGTATTGTCCCAGTGATTTCAGCTTAATTTATTTTTTTATCATATTCCGCTTCTACGATTGTTGGCAGATTTTTATCAGGATGTTGTATTCAGAGATCGTTGGTTTTGTATAGAGTGTTTGGAAGAAAACTGAAAGAGGAGGTACTAGATTTTTTGTCGAAAATGTTTTTGAATGGAACCCACAGAATCTCCACATTACGAATTATACAATATTTTGAAAATTTGGAGTGAATAACTAGAATAAATAGAATAGATTCTAGTACTGAAATTTATCGAGTCAAATCCTTTGACTATCTCCTAATTCAATTTTCTGCCAAATACCTTGTATATTTCTGATCTATATTGTCGCCTGAGATGTTCTCATTTAAATGACCAATTATGACAATTGTGAGATTTGAAATATTTATTATTGTATAGCAAGTTATGAACTGGATTATTCTAAAATTAATGTACATTTTCAAATTTTTAAAGAAAAATGACTAAGTATATTGATTAAGATTAATATATTACGTATTTCAGCTTAGCTAGAAAAAAATTTGTTCAATACTACTTGATGACTAAATAAATCTTTAGCAGTTGTTTATAGGGCCTATAGTATGGTTTTGAGATTGCAGGATATCTTTAGGTGAAATGTTTTTATTTATACAATTCGAAAGTAATAGAAAATTTTACTCCATATATTTGATGACATTGAATTTATGCTTTATATTCTATTTCAATAACTTAGAACATTAATTCTGTATATATCTTTTCGAGAATAAATATGTTATATACATTAGTTTTCCTCTCTGTTCTGCTCTTTTGGCTACAAAAAATTATACATTTGGCACACTTCTTTGTTATAATAATCGAAAATTTCACATTTCAATTCAAATATTGGAAAAATTATACATTTGGCACACTTCTTTATTGTAATAATCGAAAATTTCACATATCAATTCAAATATTGGAGTGGTTCTTAACGAGATATGAACAGCCTCTATTGTATAATAAGCATATGAAACGTTGATCTTGAATCCTTTTGGATGATTAATTTTTTTCAGTTTTTATGGATCTTATGGACTTTTTTCCTCTGAAGTTTCTAAAAACGAAAATATAATGAATATTTCAATATATTTTGTTGTTAGGACAGTAGAAGAGAAATAAAGCAGAATATTTTACCTGTCAATGTTAAACACTTTCCAGTGACAGATCAATATTGTGGGTTAATTCGTGTTTCTTAATGTTTTGGTTTCATATGAGTTGGTCTCACTATAAATTGTTTCATGATCGTTTCTTGGGGAATATTTATAAATGTATTTATATCTGCGTAGAACATATTTCAATCATTTTGTCGATTGCATGTTTCATTTTAAATCAGATTAAGATAAACCAAAAATTCCAAATGATAGGTAAAAACGAATTTGACATTCATATTCCACTAGAAACAATAAACAAGTTACTTTGTTATCAGACATAATATAAGGGTCCACCGATTTGACCCCGCCTGACTTCGTCAGTTATCTTCTGTAATCTGTAAGATTCATTTCAGAAATACTTATCATCTGAGATAAGCTGATTTTTTATTGACAGAGTTTGATTTAGCAGAGTAATGAACAAATTCCAAATAATCGAAGCCATTCAAGCGGTGACGGCAATTTTGTTGCCGAATTATGGGACCCTTCTATTTTACATGCAATTCGGCATTCACAGTCCGAACGTCTACGATGATCTCATCGTACCTTCATGGACACCATCTTTTTTGACTTACAAACTCATTTGGACGTCTTCATATTGCATTATTGGATATGCTTCCTTCCTTGTGCTGAAAGAGATATCGGTATACAATGAAAGTAAGTGAGTTATACATTTTTTATCGAATACAATTATTTTTATTTTTTGTATCGCTGTCCGTTTATGGCTCCGATTTTGGTAGTTGAGGAAGTACATAATGGTCCCAGACCCGTATCGATTGTTCTCCATATATAGGTACAGCTGGGCGTTGAGAATATCTGGCCCATTGGTGCGAATTTGGATTTCGATCATACCAATCAAAATGGGAGCGAATACAAGAGTAGAATTGATAATCCTCGGTCAAACTCTATACAGCTGTGCATTAAAAAAAAAACCCAAATTTTTTGAACCGGAATTTATTTTTCGCCTGAAAATTTTTCACGTTTGGGCCCTTTGGCTCCGATTTGGATTTTGATAATTCCAATCGATATGGGAAGCAATTACAAGACTAGAATTGGAGATCTTAGAATCTTATGGGTCAGGAAGACGATTGGCCCAGCCGTTTCCGAGATATGAGAAAAATTTTGAGAAATAAGGGCCTCAGAGCAAAACCGATTGCGTTTTCGAATTCGCCAGGTGAAACTCTATACAGCTGTGCATTAAAAAAAATTTCGAAATTTTTTGAACCGGAATTTATTTTTCGCCCGAAAATTTTTCACGTTTGGGCCCTTTGGCTCCGATTTGGATTTTGATTATTCCAATCGATATGGGAAGCAATTACAAGACTAGAATTGGAGATCTTAGAATCTTATGGGTCAGGAAGACGATTGGCCCAGCCGTTTCGGAGATATGAGAAAAATTTTGAGAAATAAAGGCCTTAGAGCAAAACCGATTGCGTTTTCGAATTCGCCAGGTCAAACTCTATACAGCTGTGCATCAAAAAAAATTTCGAAATTTTTTGAACCGGAATTTATTTTTCGCCCGAAAATTTTTCACGTTTGGGCCCTTTGGCTCCGATTTGGATTTTGATTATTCCAATCGATATGGGAAGCAATTACAAGACTAGAATTGGAGATCTTAGAATCTTATGGGTCAGGAAGACGATTGGCCCAGCCGTTTCCGAGATATGAGAAAAATTTTGAGAAATAAAGGCCTTAGAGCAAAACCGATTGCGTTTTCGAATTCGCCAGGTCAAACTCTATACAGCTGTGCATCAAAAAAAATTTCGAAATTTTTTGAACCGGAATTTATTTTTCGCCTGAAAATTTTTCACGTTTGGGCCCTTTGGCTCCGATTTGGATTTTGATTATTCCAATCGATATGGGAAGCAATTACAAGACTAGAATTGGAGATCTTAGAATGTTATGGGTCAGGAAGACGATTGGCCCAGCCGTTTCGGAGATATGAGAAAAATTTTGAGAAATAAGGGCCTCAGAGCAAAACCGATTGCGTTTTCGAATTCGCCAGGTGAAACTCTATACAGCTGTGCATTAAAAAAAATCGAAATTTTTTGAACCGGAATTTATTTTTCGCCCGAAAATTTTTCACGTTTGGGCCCTTTGGCTCCGATTTGGATTTTGATTATTCCAATCGATATGGGAAGCAATTACAAGACTAGAATTGGAGATCTTAGAATCTTATGGGTCAGGAAGACGATTGGCCCAGCCGTTTCGGAGATATGAGAAAAATTTTGAGAAATAAAGGCCTTAGAGCAAAACCGATTGCGTTTTCGAATTCGCCAGGTCAAACTCTATACAGCTGTGCATTAAAAAAAAATTTCGAAATTTTTTGAACCGGAATTTATTTTTCGCCTGAAAATTTTTCACGTTTGGGCCCTTTGACTCCGATTTGGATTTTGATTATTCCAATCGATATGGGAAGCAATTACAAGACTAGAATTGGAGATCTTAGAATCTTATGGGTCAGGAAGACGATTGGCTCAGCCGTTTCGGAGATGTGAGAAAAATTTTGAGAAATAAGGGCCTTAGAGCAAAACCGATTGCGTTTTCGAATTCGCCAGGTCAAACTCTTTACAGCTGTGCATTAAAAAAAATTTCGAAATTTTTTGAACCAGAATTTATTTTTCGCCCGAAAATTTTTCACGTTTGGGCCCTTTGGCTCCGATTTGGATTTTGATTATTCCAATCGATATGGGAAGCAATTACAAGACTAGAATTGGAGATCTTAGAATCTTATGGGTCAGGAAGACGATTGGCCCAGCCGTTTCGGAGATATGAGAAAAATTTTGAGAAATAAAGGCCTTAGAGCAAAACCGATTGCGTTTTCGAATTCGCCAGGTCAAACTCTATACAGCTGTGCATCAAAAAAAATTTCGAAATTTTTTGAACCGGAATTTATTTTTCGCCCGAAAATTTTTCACGTTTGGGCCCTTTGGCTCCGATTTGGATTTTGATTATTCCAATCGATATGGGAAGCAATTACAAGACTAGAATTGGAGATCTTAGAATCTTATGGGTCAGGAAGACGATTGGCCCAGCCGTTTCCGAGATATGAGAAAAATTTTGAGAAATAAAGGCCTTAGAGCAAAACCGATTGCGTTTTCGAATTCGCCAGGTCAAACTCTATACAGCTGTGCATCAAAAAAAATTTCGAAATTTTTTGAACCGGAATTTATTTTTCGCCCGAAAATTTTTCACGTTTGGGCCCTTTGGCTCCGATTTGGATTTTGATTATTCCAATCGATATGGGAAGCAATTACAAGACTAGAATTGGAGATCTTAGAATCTTATGGGTCAGGAAGACGATTGGCCCAGCCGTTTCGGAGATATGAGAAAAATTTTGAGAAATAAAGGCCTTAGAGCAAAACCGATTGCGTTTTCGAATTCGCCAGGTCAAACTCTATACAGCTGTGCATTAAAAAAAATTTCGAAATTTTTTGAACCAGAATTTATTTTACGCCCGAAAATTTTTCACGTTTGGGCCCTTTGGCTCCGATTTGGATTTTGAATGATCCAATCGATATGGGAAGCAATTACAAGACTAGAATTGGAGATCTTAGAATCTTATGGGTCAGGAAGACGATTTGCCCAGCCGTTTCGGAGATATGAGAAAAATTTTGAGAAATAAAGGCCTTAGAGCAAAACCAATTGCGTTTTCGAATTCGTCAGGTCAAACTCTATACAGCTGTGCATTAAAAAAAATTTCGAAATTTTTTGAACCGGAATTTATTTTTCGCCCGAAAATTTTTCACGTTTGGGCCCTTTGGCTCCGATTTGGATTTTGATTATTCCAATCGATATGGGAAGCAATTACAAGACTAGAATTGGAGATCTTAGAATCTTATGGGTCAGGAAGACGATTGGCCCAGCCGTTTCGGAGATATGAGGAAAATTTTGAGAAATGAGGGCCTTAGAGCAAAACCGATTGCGTTTTTGAATTCGCCAGGTCGAACTCTATACAGCTGTGCATTAAAAAATAATTCAAAATTTTTTGAACTGTAATCCATTTTTTTGCCTGAAAATTTTTCACGTTTGGGCCCTTTGGCTCCGATTTAGATTTTGATCATTCCAATCGATATGGGAAGCAATTACAAAACTAGAATTGATCATATGGGACAGGCGATTGGTCTGCGACTGCGGGTCTCTCCGGTATATCAGATTCACTGTTAGATTCAGCAAGTATTATTTCCATTTCAGCCAAATCCAAAACTGCGAAAGTAGTTTTAATTTTATTTTACACGACGCACATACCTGCATGTTGGGCCTGGTTACCACTACTCGTAGGACTCAAGAGTATAGGAGGGGTAAATATTGCTTCGAAAAATTGATAAATATTCATAACTTCCCACTTCTTGAATATCTTTTTTTTATATTATGATTGTTAATGATTCGATTTTGAACACTTGGTATTGAAAGTTATTTTTTTTAGGGAGTAGTTGTTCTGATACTAGCAGGATCTAGCGCATTTGCAATTATGCCTATGACATGTTACGTGAATAAAATTGCAGCAGTTTTATTCATACCTCATATCATATGGATAGTATTTCTCACAGCGTGGACATTAAAAGTATGCTGATGGACAGGAGGAACAACAGGTCTTCGGTGCATCGTATTACACCGAGAAATAAAATCATGCATTGAAAAACTATTTGGTGATATTATTCCATGCCTTTCCCTCTTGCCTTATTCCCTAGCACAAGTGATGCTGTAGACTTGAATAGATTCGACTGAACTATATAAAAGAACGTTTCTATGAACTTCCTCCCTCTAGAATGTACCATTTTCAAGACACAACATAGCTTATTATGAGTAGAAAATCCTCACGAAAGCTGTTTTCAGTGCGATGAACGGTTCCAGAGATATTCGCGAACAAAAGTTTTTCACTTTCAATACTATGTATCTCAAAAATGGCGAATTTTGCTTTCATACTTTTCGACGAGCTATCACATCCTGAAGTCCTGCGCATATATCATGAAACACCCTCTGTATCTACATTTTGACTTTACCAATAACATGTAAAACCGGTCTTACTGGAATAAAGAATCTATCTATCTAATCTTTAGAATGACAATCAGTCTACGTGTGTGGATTTTTTTTATCTGTTAACAACACGAAAGGGAAACCTATAATGTTCGAGAAACATCGTGTTAGCCATAACAATTAAAGGGTAGAGAGACATACATCATCTCGATGATACAGTATACAGATCGAAGGTTCAAAAAGTGTGCTCGAACAGTGTCGAAAAGTGTCACTCGAGACTCGAGTTGCTGATAAGATGATGCTCACTTGTAGGCGAAGAAACAAAAGCAGATTCGTCAGAGCAACGAAGCAACAACGTTCTTGTTTCTTCCATTGAAAGTCGAATAAATGTTTTTATTCCGCAAATAAATGTTGTGAAACCGTGAGTTTAGAATATTCTCTGCAAAGGGTGGTCCTTCAGAAGATCGAAGCATCGCAAGACAAAACAAATGGTTAGTCGAACCGAGAAAAAACCAAAACGACAAAAGATAAACAATTTATTCACATAAAATATAAAAATGTCAGGCCGCGACCGCGCGCCGCAGTCCTCTCACTTGTTGCCGAAGCCGCCCATTAGGTTGCCCAGGCCGCCGAGGCCGCCCGCCGCCCCGGCCTGCAACTGCCGCATCATGTTCTGCAGGCCTGACATGCCGCCCATCTGGTGCAGCACGCGCGGGTCCATCATCTTGGCCATCTGCTGGTTCAGCTTCGCCATCTGGTTGTGGTTGACGTTCTTGACCATGTCGCCGCCCTTGAAGAGACCCTTGATGCCGCCCATTTTCTTCACGACCGCCGCGAATTTCGTGTACTGCGTGATCAGTTCCTTCACCTCTCTTTCTGCCGAAACACGAGAGGTCAATCGTCAGCAACACACAATGCCACCACAACAATTAAACCGCCTGCGATTTTACTAATTGCGATTTACCACTGCTATCGAATCCCTTTATTATTTCCTGGTCAGATCTCATCTTGACTATTGTTCTTCCTCAGTTTGAATGAACTGAAATTTTAGGCTGTCCAGCACAATTTTATGAGATAGAGTAGAACGCATATTGAACATTCCTTCACTCGAGGTACGCAGAAAACAAAGAGACCTAATACTTCTATTCAAAATGATCAATGGATTATGTACCAGCCACGATCTTCTATCCAATATATCTCTACTTGTCCCCAGCCGTGCAACTAGGCAGGTGCAAACCTTTTTTGTTTTTTTTTTTTTGTAGATTCAACTACTCACAGCTTTATCCCTAGAACTCTTTCATTAGCCAACTATTTGAATAACATTCAAATCTTCAACATTTCAGTCTCCCGCTCCAAAACCCATATTCTTGACCTAGTTATTTAATACTTTCAGCTCGTGTTCTTGTATTGTGTTTAGTGTTACTAAGCCTACATGAATTAGATCATTTCATATTGTTGAACCAGTTCACTTTTTTTTCTCCCTTGATCTTTATGTTATCTTATAATACTGACACTGTATTATTCACATAGTTTACTGTCAAACCACTATATTATATAGTATTGTATTAACATTGTTCATAATTTGATCTCATTCAGCATTGATAGTGAGAGTGACTTCGTTTTGTCTATTCCAAAAATTTGTAGTCCTTGAAATATGATGAACCAACGCATATCATAAAAATACCAAACGGCTTTTAAGTTTTGTTATTAGCTGGCCACGATGGCATTAACAATCAAATGTTGGAATCAATTTTGATTTCTTCAATGGTCATCAAAAAGAATTTTCAAATTATTGGATACCAAGTTGGATTCATCAAAAAAAAATCATTCATTGATGTATTACCTGTCAAGATAACAAGAGAAATGGTAAATTTCAAGTAAAATATATGATGTAGTTCCCGGTGTACAGGGTGAGCCTCAAAAAAAGAGAAGCCCTCCTCAACCAAAAATTTCTAAAGCTTCAAATGCCTGAAACGATGTCTAATTTTGATTTTTTGATGTTTTTGATATAAACGGATTTTCATTTTTTCAGAACAAACATCAACTTTCATTTATCAAATGGAACACCTACTATATATTTTATGACAGATCAGATTCCCTTTTTCCAACTGTTCAATCATGTGAGAATAAATCAGTTACCTGTTACTCCTGATCCCTGGGCCACCCTTACAACTCTACCATTTTGTTTGGAAAATAATTTGGCCCCATCTCTATTGTCCAATTCGGAATCATTCATACTATCCATGATAGTCATGAGTTTCTTCAATCGAGCCATGGATTCTTGTTCACTACCTTTTGACATGAAATCTTGGCTGAATCCAGGTATCATACCCTGAAAATTGATGTATCAATATGTGGGTGAATCATTAGATTTATCAGTTAACACCTCAATATTCTGGATATTCCAGATAATTCATCTGTTTGTTCCTCCCAAACGTAAACTTCCAGAAAGGTCTATTTGACCCACTGATCCGACTTACATATGTATATGTTTTCAGCACAAAATTTGTTAAATATAATTTTATCCACATGTTATAATTAAGTAGTTCATCACTTTATTTTCTTCTTCTCCTCTCTGTGTTTTTGTTGCTCACTGAGTCATAAGTTAAACAACTATGAAAACAACGGAGTTTTATTTCACTAAACTATTTTATGAATCAGGTGACTTTATTATTACCAGGAACAATTTCTTACAATCATAAACAATGCAAAATAATCCACAACTTTGTCAATATCAACAGTTTTCACCATATCAACAGCTATCAGAAAATAATGGATATTTTTGATTGATTGTATATTTGATGAATTTTTGTTGAACGGTAGCGTTCCATTCAATATGTCTGATGATATTTTCACTACATAACACATGCTTCTATGGTTTGATAAAGCATTCATCAATTCTTATTATTATGCATTGTTTTATGATTAGTGTTATTATGTGCTTTCTAATGATACAGAATACAGAATGATATAGAATACAATGATGTTCTAACCAAAATGAGTCCCATGAATACAAGTTGTCTTTGCATTGTGATTGGTCAGGTTTTGTGAGAAATCAAGATGAGTGGGATAGTTACCATTATTTGAGAGAAAGGCCCCATTTTCATTATATTTTGGAACTGTTCATACATGTCCCTGAGGGTGAATTGACCATGCTTTATTTTTTCCAGCAGCTCTTCGTTGTCTTCTAGTTTCAGTTCATTCACTTTGTCAATCAATCCTTCTATGTCACCCATACCCAATAATTTACTAACAAAAGGCTTTGTTTTGAAAGATTCCAAATCATCTATATGTTCTCCAGTACCTATGAAAATTATAGGACTACTAGTGGCTGCCACACTGGAATAAAGGTGTAAAAGTAAGACAATTTGATTATCTTTGTTTTGATAGTTTAAGAGTTGAGTGTACATAAAATAACTTTAGTAAGAGTTCACTTTGGTGATTCAGCATCATCCCTCATATATCAACATTTATAACTGAGATACATGACATTTTATGTTTTAAGTGGAATTTTCGTTAGAGAAAATATTCATATATGTGAAAGTCTTCTGCTTGTGCCTGTTGGATAAACTATTATTTCATCAATACTTACGCACTAAGAGCTCCACCACCCTTTGCATGCCCATCTAATTTTGTTATGATAACTGAACCAACATCCACCTTTTCCTTGAAAGCCTTTGCTTGTGACTCACAAGCTTGACCAATGGTGGCATCCATCACAAAAATAATATTATCAGGTCTCTGAAATGAAAAAATCATAAAGCCTGTATAATTTGCAAAACATGTTTGTGATACTAAATCTGATGACTATTTTTTTCCCTTCCATTATTAGTGGTCAAAAATATATTTATTGTCACACTGGTGTGCTTTTTTTTAATAATAGAGCTTCCATTGCTCTGGCTGAAAATTTTTGCCAGATATTTTTTTTTATATAAAATATGATTGTGTCAATAGATTTCTAATCTCTTCAAATGGATGCTACCGAAATTTCCCTCAAATTCAATGATTTCTGCTAGAAATCTGGCATAATAATTTTTGTATTATATAAATTTCAACAAAATATGTCATCTCCTTCATTATAATTTTGGTAATAATAACTTTCACAATGCTCTTTTGAATTTTTATAATTTGATTAGAATTTTCAACACTCAAACATAATGGTGACAACTTTTGTTCCTTGTTAGTTACATATTGTTACAATTCAAACTGATAAATGAGCATCATGAATTATAAAACAGTAAACAGTATGAAACATAATTTCCAGATACCTACATAACATAATGATATGATTTTTGTTTGAAATTTGGTAACATCCATTTCAAAGAATCTTAAATTCGGTTGCATAGCCACATTCTATTGAAGAAATTTATAATGATTTTTTTTGGATTTCAAAAGATGAAGAATATTCAAAATGGGTCTTGTAATTCCAAATTCCATTCTGAATTTCATTTCAACACAACAGTAGATATATTAGAGCTCTATCATAAATAGATCACACAAGTCAGGCAATAAATATAGTTTTTAGAGGGTTGTCCTACTTTTGAACAGGTCACTCTATTACAAAACAAAGCAATCACAATGAATTTCCTTCATACTCACCACAGCATTGGATACTGCTAACATCTCTTCAAATAGTGATTCTTCTTGTTTATGCCTACCGCTTGTATCTACAATGATTATTTCGAATCCTTCCTTTTTAAACATGTCCACACCATCTTGGGCAATGACTACAGGATCAACCTCAGTGTAACTAAGAGACAGAATGGATATTCATTAGTCTCTCAGATTTTCAGGCAGAATATTCTACTCAATTCACCTACCTTCCATAGAATGGTATCCTGGCTTTTGTACAATTCTGTTTCACTTGGTCATAAGCTCCAGCTCTGAACGTGTCAGCACACACCAGACAAGACTTCCAATTCTTTTTCTGATAGTGGTATGCCAGTTTGGTACAAGTAGTTGTCTTACCAGAACCTTGTAAACCAACAAACATAATAACATTTGGTTTCCCTTTCACTGGCTGGTAGGGTTTTACTCCAGGGTCCACCAGCTAAAAACCAGGATTGCTATGTGATGAAAGGGCGACTTCAAATATGAGGAAGATTACTTTGACGAGTTCCTTGAAAACAGCGCTCTGGATCATCCTCCTTTTGTTGAGACCCCCAGCCATTTCCTCAAAGTCGATAACGGATTTGACATTTTCTCTAAGACTTTTCACCAGTCTGATATTCACGTCTGCTTCTATGAGGGCAAGACATATGTCTTTGAGCATGCCATTGAGGACCTGGAAGTAAATAGCAGAGTTTAATAAGTTGATTATGTGATCACATCTGGAGACCAATACCTCTTCATTGATGATTGTTGCCTTGCTGAGGGACTGCAAGGCAGTCGTAATTTTACGACCTAAGTCTGCTAATACCATTTTGCCGAGTTTTCAGAAATTATATGAATATTATTTCGATATTTGTGTTTATTCCATGATACGTGATCGTGTTTTCACTTGATTTACTGATTGACGTGACAGCTGATAGCATGACACAACTCAACTGACAGTGACAGATACAAATGTCCAAATGTGACAATCATAGCACAGAAGAGGGGTTCTCCTCTTTGATCATAGATCACAACTGCCAACTGTTCCATTGGAGAAAATTTGCAAGATACACATAGAGCAATGAACTGTCAAGTTTCAAGTCAAATCTACGTATGACGTCATCATTATGAAATGGACGTCACTATAAAAAAATCGATTTTCACAAAATATTGTAAATTTATTTTTGTCTTTGAAATTAATTTGAGAAAACATAGGAATTATTAATAAATAAGTAACACACCCCTGGTTAACTTCAAACTTTAACTTTTCCTTCGATGGTACTTCAAGAACCACATTTTAAAGCATAAATTTTCGATTTTGAAGAATATAGAATTTGACAAAATGAAAATATATTTTGAAGAGAGAAAATGAATAGTTCAACATTATTTATTGTAGCAAAACGTATAATTAGTTACATTTCAATTTTGTTAAAATACAAATAATGTAACAGTCGACACGCATGCCGTTCTTCAGTTAAATCACAATATAAAATCACAATATCATCATATATATAAAAAATTGCACCAGAACTAACACAATTGAAAAAAAATTGTGTTTAACCTGCATCAATAAAATTCGAAATAAATATAAGGAAAACTCAACTACTAATCTAAATTATCAGACTAAAATAAATACGAAAAATACCCAACAAATTTCATCATCATCAACCAACATTGCAGGCTATAATTACAGAAAATACCACTTAGAAAAAAAATTATACACACATTACAATATGATTAGGTAAGGTAGGTACTCGACTGAACATATCAGTAGATCGAAAGGAATTAAACTTATCATAACTAGGAACACAGGCTCACAGAACCTTCAACATTTTCAGTGTACCTTATAAGAAGGCGCAATATGTGCTGTGAAATATCCAATGATTATACACCACTGAACACCAACAGATTTCATTCATCTTCAACACACACTGTACAAACAGTGAACATAGAGAAAACTCATACAGGGTCCAGAAACCAACGTGTAATATTCTTCCACTCACCAACGGTATCTAAGATTGAAGATCCTGAAAATGATACTCTACTCATATTTCTTTATAAGCTTTGTTATTAACATATTTTCGTACTTAGGCTTGGAGAAATATCAGCTTGAGTTTTCAGAAGAATTCTCGACGATTTTGCACCTACCATGCAATCCATATTTTTGCGATATTTTTTATTATGTATTTAGTATAACGATCTTTGAAATTTCATAACGAAAAAGAGCAGAATCCTCTGTTATCCAAGATAACTTTGGAAAAAGTGTCAAAATTCTCTTTCTTTCTTTGACATGTTTAGAGTAGAAATCATAGCCAATCAGCGTTCCATTTCCAAAAAAAGAGTCAAGAAAGAAGGTGAAATTTCATAATTTTATTTCGGATTACCTCGTTTTCACCCTTTTTCATTGTGAAATTTGGGTTTTCCGAGGTCGAAACACATAGTTACCAATTTTTTTTTTCGAAAAACTATGGATGGCAAGATAAGAAGTGCAAAATTACCGAATTCTGTCATAAAATCGATCTACATCAGATTTCTAGAGATAAACAAATGGATTTTGAAAATTGTACTGAAGAAATGAAACATTTATAAAATCCTGAATATTATACTCAAATTGTAACAAGCTAAGATGAGTTTGTGAAACAAGACAAGTCAATAGGTTATCAAAAAAGAAATATGGTGGCAACCAATTATCATTGTATATAGTGTGTTTCAAAAAATTTGCACTATATGGGAAACCTTTTCTAATCTAATAACTTGCATTTGAGTTGACAAAATTCGAAATTTTCCAACGATGTACATGACGAATGAAAATTGGGCTTTTTGATCAGACGTTATCAAAAATTTTTTTTCAGAATTAAATACAATACAATATTCAGATTTGAAATCACATCCGCCTGCGCAGTAAATTTTTTCCCCATTTTTTATGACTCTAGCCTTATAAAGTGTCTACTTCATATTATGATTATATTTCAGTGCTAAAATTGGTCCAATTTACTATTTGTACTAGACTATCGACGTTTGTTGAGAATGGTTTCGTAATTTTACTACTTTCTACGAGCAAATTTGATATTTCACTCTGCATTCTAGTACAAATAGTAAATTGGACCAATTTTTGATATATTGCTAATTAAAACAATTACCAATTTCGAGATACTAGTATTATTTATAAAGCTGGAAGCACAAAGATTATAATTTTATTTTATCTTTTTTACATTTTGAACTAAACTAATTGAAACTAAAGATAGTTTATTCCCGAATTGATAATTTTTGTTCTTCACTGTATACCATTATATGATAATAGAAATGATAATGATGAGTTTATTGATGTAGAGAAATTTAGAATTGAAACAACTCAAATAAAATTTATTTGGGAAATACCAATATTCAGAAATCAAAAAAAAAAAGATTTGATTTATTTTCTGATTTCTGACAAATGGATGATGAAAAAAATCTTCATATGGCACAAAATTTTTGAAACTCACTGTATAATTATTCGAAACATATTTTTTTTATATCTTCACATCATAAAAAACAATCAGACTTGTGTTCATAAGTGCTAGTAGCGATAGCATTAGATGCATCCATACAGTGCAGTAAACGTTATAAAACGAAATGTCATATTTATACAGTGCATACCAATAAAACAGACAACTTGATAAATAGTTTTCGGCCTTGTTTTATCTAGGAAGCTCCGTATAATATGTATAATATGTATCATAATAGTCTCGATTTACAATAATTCTAATACAATTTCTTACTTACAAATGCACTGCATTTAATACTGATTCTTTGGAGAAAAAAATATATTTCTTACAAATATAATTTACAATTCATGTACAAGTTAGTCTAATTAAAGAACAAATAACATACAAAGTCATTGGGAATTTGCGAAGAGGCGATTTCGAATCCAAAACTTTCTTTTCTTCAACACTGGATCAGAAAATATAGGGTGTTTGTTCATTTCGACAGTTGTACAGGAAATTGTGAAAAATTTTGTGCCTAACAAGATAGCTCCAAAATCGATACTAAAGAAGTATAAATGAAAACATAGTCCAAATTCAATAACATAAAAAAAATAGGATAATGAAATTCGAGAGTTAATATAATCTAGCAGAAGTAGTTCTAGTAACAAAATTGACATATTTGTAAAATTATTTATATTTCTGACATCCTTTAAGTAGTATTTTTTCATAAACAGAAGGATGATCAAACATAAAACGGAAATATAAATAAAATAGGGTGTGATTTGAGAAGAGAATTTCAAGTGAAATAAGAGTAGAAATGCAGAATTTTCTTTGAGTGGAGATTATGTGAAAAATGTAAGGTTTTTCACAGGAAAAAGGAAGTTGACATTACTTCCTGTATATCCAGAATTGGAATTTCTCATTCGAAGATGTCAACCACTATTATTTTACACATTAGGTCGTGAGACTTTGTTTATCCCCTCCTGGGTCATCCGATATATTCAGGTTTTAACCACTTTAAACAAGATTTCCCTACTTTGGCACAGTGAAAATTTGTGCAACGAAATAGCGTCTTCACACTATGAAAAGTACTGATGACTGAACCATACTGCATAGATTTGATTTTTTTTTGTTTTATGTAAACTGCAAACGTTTGAGGAAACATATCTGACTTATATCAGAGGAACGATTCCGAAAAATATTCAAATTCAAATAGACTGCCATCAGTAAAACCATAGCCTTCTTGATATTATCTGGCCATTCCATAGAAAATTGGCAACAAGGCATGGCAGTCCTACTTCGTTTGGTAGCTCTGTGTGACCTATGTCGAAGTTCGATCGGTGTTTGAGGGCGAGCTGATGTGATTCATGTGAAATATTGCAAAAAGTTTCGGCAATAAACCAACAATCGAACTTCAAGGGGATATTTATGAGAAAACCAATGAAATTACTGTAGAAGTGAAATTGTCTGAGAGTGGTGGTAAGGGAACAGGCATCCCCGTTTGGAGTTCAACATGAAATTCAACTGTATATGTCGAATTTGAATTGAAATTTAACAAATTTAAATAGTTCCTAAACATGAAGTATTACTGAAGAGGTGGATACTTGTTAAATTGTTAGAACCCATTAAAATATTATCTGGTATGATACACTTTCTTTCCCAGATGTATCAATTAAAAAAAAAGAATGAGACCGCGAGTGGTGAAAACTATTTTTTTTCAAGAAGCACTTACTTTATTTGATGAAAATTACTAAAATTCACAAAAAATACTACAAAAGTATCATTCCAAATCAGCAATAGTGCTGGTTGTGGAACATGACATAATTAAATAAAATTGTCCAAAATATCTTTCAAATAGAGAATTCCTCTTTTAGGATTCTGCAGGTTGAATTTCAAGCGCGGTGACATTCTAGAGCAGATCATAAATCTGTTCTCACTATGAATATAAGATGAAACAAGAATTTGAAAAATTTGACATTATCACAGTTATGACTAGTTGATAGGAGAATATGTCTGAGATGTATGAGAAAAACTTGAAATTGGTAGTTGAAGAGTCCATAAGATGAGGATGAGATGCAGGTCCAAGTTCTTCTGGGCAACACCTAATGAGTTGGGATGACCTAATGACTCGAAATAGATTTCTTCCTTATGTTATCGAATTGAGAAGGTGGTCAAAGCTTCAAAATATCGTACACTTTTATACTGATTTAGAGATCGATAAGTGCAAACGATTCCCCACTTTTTCAAGAAGAATGTGACCTTGTAACCTTGTGTTTCTGTCCTAAAATTGCAAGACTGTGTCGCTTTCACATATCAGACCTTGCCCAAGACGGACATCAGTAGGACCGCCAGTTGCCTGCCATGCAACTTCGCATTTCTCTTGTTGACCACGGCTCGAGAATTACAAAAGGCAATCTAAAACACCTCGTGATCCACCTTCATTTCCAATCCCACACCTGACACCAGACTTCGCGATTCCCGCCTACGACCCTCAGCTCGGGACCCTTCACCTCGGTATCCGGTCCAAAAAGTCCGTCTCCACCACCCGATCCACCTTCTCTAAGATGGCGTTCGTCAGCCGGTCGGGCTGCCGCTCGGAGTAGGCGTTCTCCGGCGTGAACCTGCTGCACTCGCTGCGGTGCCGGTCCGAGCATCGGCTCAGCGTCTTGAAGAAGCCGTGCAGGTCCTTGAGCTGCGCTATAGCGTTGGCCGTGAGCAGCAGCTCGTTGCGCTTCATCGGCAGCACGTCGATGTGCGCGTCGGGGTATTTCCTGTCCATCAGCTCGGCGATGCGCATCACGTGGGGCACGAAGGAGGGGCGGCGGTCGCGGCGCGACAGATCGTCGCCGACGAACGCCCATCGGTACCTGGAAGCGAGTTGTTCTCATTATTTTTTCTACTACAACAACAATTGAACCATTGAATATGTACAGATGTATGAACATTCGGACTATTTAGATATATTCCCGTTAGAGTATATTTATCCCGTTTGAGTATATTCATAAGAAAATTTCAAAGAAATTATTCTTCTTCTCCAGAATTTCCAATAATCTTTCGACAGAGTCAAGAATCACAGTTTACAAGTCAATTATTCAGCCACACTTTGACTACTACTCATCTATCCTATATCTATTCAATCAGAATAAATTGTCTCAACTCCAAAAACTTCAGAATCGTAGTATGAGGATCATTTTGAAGTGCGGTAGAGATACTCCAATTACTATTATGCTTAATGTTTCGAATTGGCAATCTGTTTCTCAATGATTTCACAATGATATTCATATATAAAATATTGAACAATTTAGGACCATCTTATTTCAAACAGTACATTGTCTTCCATCATGATATTCACCACCACTTCACTCGAAATGATAATAATCTATATATAAATAGAACAAATCACAAAAGCACTATGATCTCTTTATTTTTCATGGGTTTCGATCAATTCAACAGATTACCAAATGCAATTAAAAATAGCTCATCTCTGAACATTTTCAAAAACGAACTGAAGAAATTTCTGTCTAATGTAATGTAATATGATATTTATTATGTTTGTTACGCTAGCATACCAATAAAACAGATAACTTGATAAATAGTTTTCGGCCTTGTTTTATCTAGGAAGCTCCGTATAATATGTATAATATGTATCATAATAGTCTCGATTTACAATAATTCTAATACAATTTCTTACTTACAAATGCACTGCATTTAATACTGATTCTTTGGAGAAAAAAATATATTTCTTACAAATGTAATTTACAATTTATGTACAGGTTAGTCTAATTAAAGAACAAATAACATACAAAGTCATTGGGAATTTGTGAAGAGGCAATTTCGAATCCAAAACTTTCTTTTCTTCAACACTGGATCAGAAAATATAGGGTGTTCATTTCGACAGTTGTACAGGAAATTGTGAAAAATTTTGTGCCTAACAAGATAGCTCCAAAATCGATACTAAAGAAATTATTCTTTTTCTCCAGAATTTCCAATAATCTTTCAACAGAGTCACAGTTTACAAGTCAATATTCAGCCACACTTTGACTACTGCTCATCTATCCTATATCTATTCAATCAGAATAAATTGTCTCAACTCCAAAAACTTCAGAATCGTAGTATGAGGATCATTTTGAAGTGCGGTAGAGATACTCCAATTACTATTATGCTTAATGTTTCGAATTGGCAATCTGTTTCTCAATGATTTCACAATGATATTCATATATAAAATATTGAACAATTTAGGACCATCTTATTTCAAACAGTACATCGTCTTCCATCATGATATTCACTCGAAATGATAATAATTTACATATAAATAGAACAAATCACAAAAGCACTATGACCTCTTTATTTTTCATGGGTTTCGATCATTTCAACAGATTACCAATTGCAATTAAAAATAGCTCATCCCTGAACATTTTCAAAAACGAACTGAAGAAATTTCTGTCTAATGTACATATATGATATTCATTATGTTTGTTACGTGTAGCTACAATTTTTGTTTTGAGAAATTATTATGCTTGTGTTCAACTAACTTTATAATGTATTCATCCAATGTTTGTCATATATTTTGAATCATTTCAATATGTGCCACATACCTATTTTACTTTATACTTTTTAGCTTGTTTATATACTAGGATATCCTATTTCAATAAAGATCTATCTATCCTAGATATTTCAAGAGCATTCATTTCTATATACAGGGTGGGTCAATAGTGTGGGAAAGTGAGATAATGGCGTCGCTGTCTGACATAGATCAACAAAAATTTCAAAGATGGTCCAGGCTCAAGAGCAGCACATTTCCTAATTATTTTGCTTCATACAGGGTGACTCAAAGACGCGTGGCGTATCAAAGTTATGCTTTTTCTCATGGGACACCCTGCATTTTCAGATTTCATATTCTCTCTGGAAACCAAATTTTATCGATCGCTTTCGATCGATCGATTCACTTGGGGTCTAGCGAAAATAATTACGAATTAGTAGTAGTAGGTAATAATAGAACGTCTGTATCAATATTATTTGATTCGATGTCTCAGAATTGAAAGGTATGAATGAATTTATTTCCAATAGGTATACATCCTGATATTCACAATATGATAGTAGTTACAGGAAAACTGATAACTAATCTGATACCGCTATGGTGTTTTAGGACTACAGGTTTTCTTAACAAGAGTCTATTATATACATTATGTCTAGATTTGTACTATGTATTATTCAATTTTATATGCGAAGACAGCTTAGATTTGAAATCACGAATGTTATTCAACTTTTACTTCCTCTGGCAGTTTGTTAAATTCATTTAAACCCTTGTACAATAATATTTTCATAGAGTTAGACAATTTACATC